>CM049316.1:5018338-7418338 GCA_026874595.1 Sipunculus nudus
TTTAAGAGACAAGGACTTGGGGAAACATTAAAAGAGGAGGACAAGGGGAAACATTAAGAGACGAGGATAAGGGGAAACATTAAGAGACAAGGACAAGGGAAAACATTTAGAGGCGGACAAGGGGAAACATTAAGAGACGAGGATAAGGGGAAACATTAAGAGACAAGGACAAGGGAAAACATTAAGAGGCGAGGACGAGGGGAAACATTAAGAGACCAGGAGAAACATTAAGGGACGAGAGGAAACATTAACAGACAAGGACGAGTAGAAACCTTAAGAGACGAGGGGAAACATTAAGAGACGAGGACAAGGGGAAACATTTAGAGACGAGGGGAACCATTTAGAGACGAGGGGAAACATTAAGAGACGAGGACAAGGGGAAGCATTAAGAGACGAGGGGTAACATTAAGAGACGAGGACAAGGGGAAACATTTAGAGACGAGGGGAAACATTAAGAGACAAGGAGGAGGAAAAACATTAAGAGAATAGGGGAAACATTAAGAGACGAGAACAAGGGGAAACATTAAGAGACGAAGACAAAGGGAATCATTAAGAGACAAGGACAAGGGAAAACATTAAGATGCACGGACAAGGGAAAACATTAAGAGGCGAGGACAAGGGAAAACATTAAGAGACAAGGACAAGGGAAAACATTAAGAGGCGAGGACAAGGAAAACATTATGAGACAAAAACAAGGGAAAACATAAAGAGGCGAGGACTTGGGGAAACATTAAGAGACAAGGACGAGGGGAAACATTAAGAGACGAGGACAAAGGGAATCATTAAGAGACAAGGACAAGGGAAAACATTAACAGGCGAGCACAAGGGAAAACATTAAGAGGCGAGGACAAGGGAAAACATTAAGAGACAAAAACAAGGGAAAACATAAAGAGGCGAGGACAAGGCGAAACATTAAGAGACGAGGGGAAACATTAAGAGACAAAGACGAGGAGAAACATTAAGAGACGAGGACAAGGGAAACATTAAGAGACGAGGACAAGGGAAATATTAAGAGACGAGGGGAAACATTAAGAGACGAGGGGAAACTTTAAGAGACGAGGACTTGGGGAAACATTAAAAGAGGAGGACAAGGGGAAACATTAAGAGACGAGGATAAGGGGAAACATTAAGAGACAAGGACAAGGGAAAACATTAGGAGGCGAGGACGAGGGGAAACATTAAGAGACCAGGAGAAACATTAAGGGACGAGAGGAAACATTAACAGACAAGGACGAGTAGAAACCTTAAGAGACGAGGGGAAACATTAAGAGACGAGGACAAGGGGAAACATTAAGAGACAAGGACAAGGGGAAACATTAAGAGGCGAGGACAAGGGGAAACATTAAGAGACGAGGTAAAGGGGAAACATTAAGAGACGAGGGGAATCATTAAGAGACGAGGACAAGGGGAAACATTTAGAGACGAGGGGAACCATTAAGAGAAAAGGACGAGGGGAAACATTTACAGACGAGGACAAGGGGAAACATTAAGAGACGAGGACAAAGTGAAACATTAAGAGACAAGGGCAAGGGGAAACATTAAGAGACAAGGACAAGGGAAAACATTAAGGGGCGAGGACAAGGGAAAACATTAAGAGACGAGGGGAAACATTAAGAGACGAGGGGAACATTAAGAGACTTGGGGAAACATTAGGAGACAAGGACAAGGGAAAACATTAAGAGACGAGGACAAGGGAAACATTAAGAGGCGAGGACAAGGGAAAACATTGATAGACAAGGACAAGGGAAAACATTAAGAGGCGAGGACAAGGGGAAACATTAAGAGACGAGGACAAAGGGAAACATTAAGCGACAAGGGGAAACATTGAGAGACAAGGACAAGGGAAAACATTAGGAGGCGAGGACAAGGAAAAACATTAAGAGACAAAGACAAGGGAAAACATTAAGAGACAAAGACAAGGGAAAACATTAAGAGGCGAGGACAAGGCGAAACATTAAGAGACGATGGGAAACATTAAGAGACAAGGACGAGGAGAAACATTTAGAGACGAGGGGAAACATTAAGAGACGAGGACAAGGGGAAACATTTAGAGACGAGGGGAAACATTAAGAGACAAGGACGAGGAGAAACATTAAGAGAATAGGGGAAACATTAAGAGACGAGGACAAGGGGAAACATTAAGAGACGAGGACAAAGGGAATCATTAAGAGACAAGGACAAGGTAAAACATTAAGAGGCGAGGACAAGGGAAAACATTAAGAGGCGAGGACAAGGGAAAACATTAGAGACAAGGACAAGGGAAAACATTAAGAGGCGAGGACAAGGGAAAACATTAAGAGGCGAGGACAAGGGAAAACATTAGAGACAAGGACAAGGGAAAACATAAAGAGGCGAGGACAAGGCGAAACATTAAGAGACGAGGGGAAACATTAAGAGACAAAGACGAGGAGAAACATTAAGAGACGAGGACAAGGGAAACATAAAGAGACGAGGACAAGGGAAACATTAAGAGACGAGGGGAAACATTAAGAGACGAGGGGAAACTTTAAGAGACGAGGACTTGGGGAAACATTAAAAGAGGAGGACAAGGGGAAACATTAAGAGACGAGGATAAGGGGAAACATTAAGAGACAAGGACAAGGGAAAACATTAAGAGGCGAGGACGAGGGGAAACATTAAGAGACCAGGAGAAACATTAAGGGACGAGAGGAAACATTAAGAGACAAGGACGAGTAGAAACCTTAAGAGACGAGGGGAAACATTAAGAGACGAGGACAAGGGGAAACATTTAGAGACGAGGGGAAACATTAAGAGACAAGGACGAGGAGAAACATTAAGAGAGTAGGGGAAACATTAAGAGACGAGAACAAGGGGAAACATTAAGAGACGAGGACAAAGGGAATCATTAAGAGACAAGGACAAGGGAAAACATTAAGAGGCGAGGACAAGGGAAAACATTAGAGACAAGGACAAGGGAAAACATTAAGAGGCGAGGACAAGGGAAAACATTAAGAGACAAGTACAAGG
Source organism: Sipunculus nudus (assembly GCA_026874595.1). Classification (NCBI taxonomy): domain Eukaryota; kingdom Metazoa; phylum Annelida; class Sipuncula; order Golfingiida; family Sipunculidae; genus Sipunculus; species Sipunculus nudus. Next base: position 5,021,327 of record CM049316.1, read on the forward strand.
GAAAACATTAAGAGGCGAGGACAAGGAAAAACATTATGAGACAAAAACAAGGGAAAACATAAAGAGGCGAGGACAAGGCGAAACATTAAGAGACGAGGGGAAACATTAAGAGACAAGGACGAGGGGAAACATTAAGAGACGAGGACAAGGGAAACATTAAGAGACGAGGACAAGGGAAACATTAAGAGACGAGGACTTGGGGAAACATTAAGAGACAAGGACAAGGGGAAACATTAAGAGGCGAGGACAAGGGGAAACATTAAGAGACGAGGAGAAATATTAAGAGACAAGGACGAGGAGAAACATTAAGAGAATAGGGGAAACATTAAGAGACGAGGACAAGGGGAAACATTAAGAGACGAGAACAAAGGGAATCATTAAGAGACAAGGACAAGGTAAAACATTAAGAGGCGAGGACAAGGGAAAACATTAAGAGGCGAGGACAAGGGAAAACATTAGAGACAAGGACAAGGAAAAACATTAAGAGGCGAGGACAAGGAAAACATTAAGAGACAAGGACAAGGGAAAACATTAAGAGGCGAGGACAAGGAAAACATTATGAGACAAAAACAAGGGAAAACATAAAGAGGCGAGGACTTGGGGAAACATTAAGAGACAAGGACGAGGGGAAACATTAAGAGACGAGGACAAAGGGAATCATTAAGAGACAAGGACAAGGGAAAACATTAACAGGCGAGCACAAGGGAAAACATTAAGAGGCGAGGACAAGGGAAAACATTAAGAGACAAAAACAAGGGAAAACATAAAGAGGCGAGGACAAGGCGAAACATTAAGAGACGAGGGGAAACATTAAGAGACAAAGACGAGGAGAAACATTAAGAGACGAGGACAAGGGAAACATTAAGAGACGAGGACAAGGGAAATATTAAGAGACGAGGGGAAACATTAAGAGACGAGGGGAAACTTTAAGAGACGAGGACTTGGGGAAACATTAAAAGAGGAGGACAAGGGGAAACATTAAGAGACGAGGATAAGGGGAAACATTAAGAGACAAGGACAAGGGAAAACATTAGGAGGCGAGGACGAGGGGAAACATTAAGAGACCAGGAGAAACATTAAGGGACGAGAGGAAACATTAACAGACAAGGACGAGTAGAAACCTTAAGAGACGAGGGGAAACATTAAGAGACGAGGACAAGGGGAAACATTTAGAGACGAGGGGAACCATTTAGAGACGAGGGGAAACATTAAGAGAAGAGGACAAGGGGAGCATTAAGAGACGAGGACGAGGGGAAACATTAAGAGACGAGGACAAGGGAAACATTAAGAGACGAGGACAAGGGAAACATTAAGAGACGAGGACTTGGGGAAACATTAAGAGACAAGGACAAGGGGAAACATTAAGAGGCGAGGACAAGGGGAAACATTAAGAGACGAGGTAAAGGGGAAACATTAAGAGACGAGGGGAATCATTAAGAGACGAGGACAAGGGGAAACATTTAGAGACGAGGGGAACCATTAAGAGAAAAGGACGAGGGGAAACATTTACAGACGAGGACAAGGGGAAACATTAAGAGACGAGGACAAAGTGAAACATTAAGAGACAAGGGCAAGGGGAAACATTAAGAGACAAGGACAAGGGAAAACATTAAGGGGCGAGGACAAGGGAAAACATTAAGAGACGAGGGGAAACATTAAGAGACGAGGGGAACATTAAGAGACTTGGGGAAACATTAGGAGACAAGGACAAGGGAAAACATTAAGAGACGAGGACAAGGGAAACATTAAGAGGCGAGGACAAGGGAAAACATTGATAGACAAGGACAAGGGAAAACATTAAGAGGCGAGGACAAGGGGAAACATTAAGAGACGAGGACAAAGGGAAACATTAAGCGACAAGGGGAAACATTGAGAGACAAGGACAAGGGAAAACATTAGGAGGCGAGGACAAGGAAAAACATTAAGAGACAAAGACATGGGAAAACATTAAGAGACAAAGACAAGGGAAAACATTAAGAGGCGAGGACAAGGCGAAACATTAAGAGACGATGGGAAACATTAAGAGACAAGGACGAGGAGAAACATTTAGAGACGAGGGGAAACATTAAGAGACGAGGACAAGGGGAAACATTTAGAGACGAGGGGAAACATTAAGAGACAAGGACGAGGAGAAACATTAAGAGAATAGGGGAAACATTAAGAGACGAGGACAAGGGGAAACATTAAGAGACGAGGACAAAGGGAATCATTAAGAGACAAGGACAAGGTAAAACATTAAGAGGCGAGGACAAGGGAAAACATTAAGAGGCGAGGACAAGGGAAAACATTAGAGACAAGGACAAGGGAAAACATTAAGAGGCGAGGACAAGGGAAAACATTAAGAGGCGAGGACAGGGGAAAACATTAGAGACAAGGACAAGGGAAAACATAAAGAGGCGAGGACAAGGCGAAACATTAAGAGACGAGGGGAAACATTAAGAGACAAAGACGAGGAGAAACATTAAGAGACGAGGACAAGGGAAACATAAAGAGACGAGGACAAGGGAAACATTAAGAGACGAGGGGAAACATTAAGAGACGAGGGGAAACTTTAAGAGACGAGGACTTGGGGAAACATTAAAAGAGGAGGACAAGGGGAAACATTAAGAGACGAGGATAAGGGGAAACATTAAGAGACAAGGACAAGGGAAAACATTAAGAGGCGAGGACGAGGGGAAACATTAAGAGACCAGAAGAAACATTAAGGGACGAGAGGAAACATTAAGAGACAAGGACGAGTAGAAACCTTAAGAGACGAGGGGAAACATTAAGAGACGAGGACAAGGGGAAACATTTAGAGACGAGGGGAAACATTAAGAGACAAGGACGAGGAGAAACATTAAGAGAGTAGGGGAAACATTAAGAGACGAGAACAAGGGGAAACATTAAGAGACGAGGACAAAGGGAATCATTAAGAGACAAGGACAAGGGAAAACATTAAGAGGCGAGGACAAGGAAAAACATTAAGAGGCGAGGACAAGGGAAAACATTAGAGACAAGGACAAGGGAAAACATTAAGAGGCGAGGACAAGGGAAAACATTAAGAGACAAGTACAAGGGAAAACATTAAGAGGCGAGGACAAGGAAAAACATTATGAGACAAAAACAAGGGAAAACATAAAGAGGCGAGGACAAGGCGAAACATTAAGAGACGAGGGGAAACATTAAGAGACAAGGACGAGGGGAAACATTAAGAGACGAGGACAAGGGAAACATTAAGAGACGAGGACAAGGGAAACATTAAGAGACGAGGACTTGGGGAAACATTAAGAGACAAGGACAAGGGGAAACATTAAGAGGCGAGGACAAGGGGAAACATTAAGAGACGAGGAGAAATATTAAGAGACAAGGACGAGGAGAAACATTAAGAGAATAGGGGAAACATTAAGAGACGAGGACAAGGGGAAACATTAAGAGACGAGAACAAAGGGAATCATTAAGAGACAAGGACAAGGTAAAACATTAAGAGGCGAGGACAAGGGAAAACATTAAGAGGCGAGGACAAGGGAAAACATTAGAGACAAGGACAAGGAAAAACATTAAGAGGCGAGGACAAGGAAAACATTAAAAGACAAGGACAAGGGAAAACATTAAGAGGCGAGGACAAGGAAAAACATTAAGAGACAAAAACAAGGGAAAACATAAAGAGGCGAGGACAAGGCGAAACATTAAGAGACGAGGGGAAACATTAAGAGACAAGGACGAGGAGACACATTAAGAGACGAGGACAAGGGGAAACATTTAGAGACGAGGCGAAACATTAACAGACGAGGACAAGGGAAAACATTAAGAGGCGAGGACAAGGGAAAACATTAAGAGGCGAGGACAAGGGAAAACATTAAGAGACGAGGATAAGGGGAAACATTAAGAGACAAGGACAAGGGAAAACATTAAGAGGCGAGGACGAGGGGAAACATTAAGAGACGAGGAGAAACATTAAGGGACGAGAGGAAACATTAAGAGACAAGGACGAGTAGAAACCTTAAGAGACGAGGGGAAACATTAAGAGACGAGGACAAGGGGAAACATTTAGAGACGAGGGGAACCATTAAGAGAAAAGGACGAGGGGAAACATTTACAGACGAGGACAAGGGGAAACATTAAGAGACGAGGACAAAGTGAAACATTAAGAGACAAGGGCAAGGGGAAACATTAAGAGACAAGGACAAGGGAAAACATTAAGGGGCGAGGACAAGGGAAAACATTAAGAGACGAGGGGAAACATTAAGAGACGAGGGGAACATTAAGAGACTTGGGGAAACATTAGGAGACAAGGACAAGGGAAAACATTAAGAGACGAGGACAAGGGAAACATTAAGAGGCGAGGACAAGGGAAAACATTGATAGACAAGGACAAGGGAAAACATTAAGAGGCGAGGACAAGGGGAAACATTAAGAGACGAGGACAAAGGGAAACATTAAGCGACAAGGGGAAACATTGAGAGACAAGGACAAGGGAAAACATTAGGAGGCGAGGACAAGGAAAAACATTTAGAGACAAAGACAAGGGAAAACATTAAGAGACAAAGACAAGGGAAAACATTAAGAGGCGAGGACAAGGCGAAACATTAAGAGACGATGGGAAACATTAAGAGACAAGGACGAGGAGAAACATTTAGAGACGAGGGGAAACATTAAGAGACGAGGACAAGGGGAAACATTTAGAGACGAGGGGAAACATTAAGAGACAAGGACGAGGAGAAACATTAAGAGAATAGGGGAAACATTAAGAGACGAGGACAAGGGGAAACATTAAGAGACGAGGACAAAGGGAATCATTAAGAGACAAGGACAAGGTAAAACATTAAGAGGCGAGGACAAGGGAAAACATTAAGAGGCGAGGACAAGGGAAAACATTAGAGACAAGGACAAGGGAAAACATTAAGAGGCGAGGACAAGGGAAAACATTAAGAGGCGAGGACAAGGGAAAACATTAGAGACAAGGACAAGGGAAAACATTAAGAGGCGAGGACAAGGGAAAACATTAAGAGACAAGGACAAGGGAAAACATTAAGAGACGAGGACAAGGGAAACATTTAGAGACGAGGGGAACATTAAGAGACAAGGACGAGTAGAAACATTAAGAGAATAGGGGAAACATTAAGAGACGAGAACAAGGGGAAACATTAAGAGACGAGGACAAAGGGAATCATTAAGAGACAAGGACAAGGGAAAACATTAAGAGGCGAGGACAAGGGAAAACATTAAGAGGCGAGGACAAGGGAAAACATTAAGAGACGAGGATAAGGGGAAACATTAAGAGGCGAGGACAAGGGAAAACATTAAGAGACAAAAACAAGGGAAAACATAAAGAGGCGAGGACAAGGCGAAACATTAAGAGACGAGGGGAAACATTAAGAGACAAAGACGAGGAGAAACATTAAGAGACGAGGACAAGGGAAACATTAAGAGACGAGGACATGGGAAACATTAAGAGACGAGGGGAAACATTAAGAGACGAGGGGAAACTTTAAGAGACGAGGACTTGGGGAAACATTAAAAGAGGAGGACAAGGGGAAACATTAAGAGACGAGGATAAGGGGAAACATTAAGAGACAAGGACAAGGGAAAACATTAAGAGGCGAGGACGAGGGGAAACATTAAGAGACCAGGAGAAACATTAAGGGACGAGAGGAAACATTAACAGACAAGGACGAGTAGAAACCTTAAGAGACGAGGGGAAACATTAAACGACGAGGACAAGGGGAAACATTTAGAGACGAGGGGAACCATTTAGAGACGAGGGGAAACATTAAGAGACGAGGACAAGGGGAAGCATTAAGAGACGAGGGGTAACATTAAGAGACGAGGACAAGGGGAAACATTTAGAGACGAGGGGAAACATTAAGAGACAAGGAGGAGGAAAAACATTAAGAGAATAGGGGAAAGATTAAGATACGAGAACAAGGGGAAACATTAATGGACGAAGACAAAGGGAATCATTAAGAGACAAGGACAAGGGAAAACATGAAGAGGCGAGGACAAGGAAAACATTATGAGACAAAAACAAGGGAAAACATAAAGAGGCGAGGACAAGGCGAAACATTAAGAGACGAGGGGAAACATTAAGAGACAAGGACGAGGGGAAACATTAAGAGACGAGGACAAGGGAAACATTAAGAGACGAGGACAAGGGAAACATTAAGAGACGAGGACAAGGGAAACATTAAGAGACGAGGACAAGGGAAACATTAAGAGACGAAGACAAAGGGAATCATTAAGAGACAAGGACAAGGGAAAACATTAAGATGCGAGGACAAGGGGAAATATTAAGAGGCGAGGGGAAACATTAAGAGACGAGGACCTGGGGAACCATTAAAAGACGAGGACTTGGGGAAACATTAAGAGACGAGGATAAGGGGAAACATTAAGAGACAAGGACAAGGGAAAACATTAAGAGGCGAGGATAAGGGAAAACATTAAGAGACGAGGACAAGGGAAACATTAAGAGACGAGGGGAAACATTAAGAGACGAGGGGAAACATTAAGAGACGAGGACTTGGGGAAACATTAAGAGACAAGGACAAGGGGAAACATTAAGAGACGAGGACAAGGGAAACATTAAGAGACGAGGACAAGGGAAACATTAAGAGACGAGGGGAAACATTAAGAGACAAGGACAAGGGAAAACATTAAGAGGCGAGGACAAGGGGAAACATTAAGAGACGAGGAGAAATATTAAGGGACGAGAGGAAACATTAAGAGACAATAACGAGTAGAAACCTTAAGAGACGAGTCGAAACATTAAGAGACGAGGACAAGGGGAAACATTTAGAGACGAGGGGAACCATTTAGAGACGAGGGGAAACATTAAGAGACGAGGGCAAAGGGGAAGCATTAAGAGACGAGGGGTAACATTAAGAGACGAGGACAATTGGAAACATTAAGAGACGAGGACAAAGGAAAACATTAAGAGGCGAGGACAAGGGAAAACATTAAGAGACAAGGACAAGGGAAAACATTAAGAGGCGAGGACAAGGGAAAACATAAAGAGACAAGGACAAGGGAAAACATTAAGAGGCGAGGACAAGGGGAAACATTAAGAAACGAGGACAAGGGAAAACATTAAGAGGCGAGGAAAGGGAAACATTAATAGACAAAGACAAGGGAAAACATTAAGAGCCGAGGACAAGGGGAAACATTAAGAGACGAGGGGAAACATTAAGAGACATGGACGAGGAGAAACATTAAGAGACGAGGAAAAGGGGAAACATTAAGAGACGAGGACGAGGGAAAACATTAAGAGACGAGGCGATACCCTTTATATAATAGTACGTGTGAGTGTACAAGCAGTTTGCAATTTGTGTAACCATTTTGCTATGCAAGAATAATTGCCTTTGTTTCAAGGGGACGATAACAAACGATATCTTCAACTGAACTATTTAAATTATCTAGCCGTTATCTTAATATCTTCACACACATGAATTACTCTATAATAACCAATATGCTTTCTGGAAAAAAAGGTTCAATTAAAAATGCAATATAAGAAATAGTACAAAGAATATATACAGAAATTGTCAATGGAAACAAATATATCTCACTATATCCCTCGACTTGTTAAAAGCATTCGACACATTAAAGCATGTCTCGTTTATTTAAACTAGAATTATATGGAATCAAAGAAAAACACTAATTTGGTAAAAAAAAAAATCTCTGACAAAGAGTGTCAAATATGCTGAAAAGACATAAGCCCTGCTGATACACCATAGGAACTGGGGAACCAGAAGCATCCAGACTTAACATAAAATTACCATATAAAATGACAAACTCATTTAAACAAATTTGCAACCATAATATCAAAATATTTTGGAATCCTTAATAAATTTAAACATTATTTACCTGGGTATATATTAAACTTCTCACACTCATCCTTTCACACTTGAATTATAGAATTCCTGTGTGGGGCCTTGTATCAAATAGATAAGACAAACTGCAAAAGCTATAGGAATTATCACAAACAACAAATACAACGCACGAACTGAATCAATATCCAAATCATAAGAAAAATCCTTTAAAAAATAAAATGTTTAGACTAAATATAACTCTACTTTACGCACTGCCATGTGGCTATACTGCAATTTGTGCAAACATAATACAACCAGAGCGGCGACACAAGAACACGACAAAAGACAGAAGATAACTTGTTAAAAAAATAGAACTAAGATGGATGACAACTCTCTAAGAAACATAACACCATAAATTATAAATCAGTTTATTATTGACAGAAATTTCACACAGCGTCTTCAAGGCCTGATTTGGTACACAAAACATTTTTTTGAAACACACATATATATATAAAGATAAATGTAGTTAAATGAACTTTTACATACGCAACAGGATGTAGCCTAAGCCATAAAACCCACCTGAGAATAGATAACAAGCTATTAAATCATGTGGATATAATAAGATGAGTTACTACTGAGATCGAGGTCGAGCATTAAAGGGATATGCCTGGCAGCCCCCGAGGTTTTATTGCTGATGCCTATTGTACACGCGTGGGATGCCCATGGAACTCTTGCTCTGTCGTAATCGCGACAATACAATTGCTGCGTTCGAATTTGCTTGAGGCAGCTAAGCCTATGCATTTCTGTGCTGGGTGATCTGCTTGGAACTTCATGAAATTTTATGCTAGCGGAAGTTAAAATTTAATGTATGCGCATTCATTAATTAAATGACACATTCGTGCGTAGTCATTGGCCATAGAATCCGTATATACCGGTAGCCATATTGCATGATTTTGGAATCCCGCTGCTTAAATCTCAGCTTGTCCAGTGCGAAGTATATATGTAATATTGGATAATACTGTGATTTTTTTATTATATCTGACTTTACCGCACAATTACACTGTTATTTTAATTTTTCCTGTAAAGTAAAGTTTTTCTACTTGCCATTGATCTAATTTCTACGCGCGTAACTTGTCGGTGAACAAAGCAAGCCGTTCTAAAGATTGGTCTGTCCCGGCCGAGAAATGAGAGGGCGTTGCTATACAATGACAAAATATTCGCAGGGTTTTTTTTTCATGTGAGCAAATCCTCCGTGAAATCTATTTCAATACCAAGTAACGTTACAGTGCTAATTAAAATTTAGATCTTACAAATTCATTACAGCTGAAAAGAATATTTTTCTAGTACGTGACTGATGTCGACATGACAACTTCCTTGCCAAGCGATTCCGCGGTATCCTCGGCGATGTATCAGGGATAACCCTAGCGCGATAGGCAAGCGCCGGTTGTCATATCAAAGAGTTTTCTAACTTAGATGCGAGGTTTCTTATCAAGATCGAAAGCAACAACGGACGCTCTCCGGGATCCAAGTCGTTACACTATCTTGTCTTATCTCAATGTTTATATCAATGAGATACTTCATGATAGTGTAAAGTAAACAGTTCTATTATCAGGGTAAAAATGTAAATTAAGGGACCAAATTAGTGAACCTCTGTTAATGCTCTAACTGTAAGGTTTCAATGATATTTTTTGTAAGATGAAGCTGACATTCAAGTTATTCCAATGATACAACACATACGTGTATCTTTTTAAAAATTATTTTGCTTTGAATTGTTAAAATACGGTACATTTGAGTAAATTGCGATATTGACGTGCAGTCAAAGATGTCAGGACGCTAAGACCTGAATAGCAGTAAATACATATAAAAAAATTGGGGTTATACAGGAAGTTTATGTATAATAAAAAATAAGGTGCATATATAATTCATACGTTTACATAGACAATTATTTTTACCTCAAAGTACCCACATTTTACATGACTTTTATCCAAGTTTATGTCGTGCCGCCAAAACGTAAACAACTGCCGAGTGTAAGTGTATTCGACTGACCACGGGAACATTTCTACTCTTCAGCTGCGTCTCTGTTTGTCAAATTTTTAAAACAAATCAACACATTGTGAGGTATATGTTTTAGTTTTGTCGGTACAGAAACGAAAGTACATTTTAGACACGACGTAGGTCTTAGTTTTCAATTGTTCCCCAGAAGACTACTGTCTGTTACGACAGTCAGACGTGAACATCTTCCTTGAGTGCAGACGACCGAAATCCGGGATAGACGCAGGACAAACACGAGACCACCTTTATTTTTTAGCTCAGCTGCCTGAAAGTCACCTGAGCTATAGCGATCACTCTCTGTCCGGCGTCCGTCTGTCTGTCTGTCTGTTTGCCCGTTAACCAGGCAGAAATCGTAACCGTTGGTTCAGGGACCTTCTTCGAGGTCCATGAGAAATCTTCTTGGAAACCTGAAATCAGGTCTCTGTTACATATAACCTCTGAGCTATCGGGCTACGAAGGACCCCCCCCCCCCCCCCTCCCACAGAATAATGGAAAATTTGATACAAAAGCTCAAGTATCTGAACAACTATTGCATTGATCACCATGATTTTTTGCATGGACATACATCATTAAATGCTCCATCAGTTTATGCAGTCTGGTGGCGCCACCTGTATTTTTTCGATTTTTACGAATGTTTTTCTCTATTTTGAGACCTCTTCAGGTGTGGTCATATGTTAACAGGGCACAAATCGTAACGACTGTACCAAGAATCTTCTCTCTTCATATGCAGAGAGGCCTATAAAAAGTCTCCTTGGAAACCTGAAATTAGGTCTCTGTTACCAAAACCTCTGAACTATGGGGCTCCGTAGATACAGACGCTCAAGTATCTGAACAACTATTGCATTGATACTATGATTCTTTGCATGGATATTGATCACGGAATGTTTTATCAGTTACTCCAGTCTGGTGGCACCACCTGTATTTTTCCATTTTTACAATTTTTTCTTTATTTTTTAGACCTCTTAAGATGTGGACATCTGTTAACAAGGCAGTAATCCGAATCACTGGATCTAGAATCTTCTTAGCTGACATCCAGGGAGATCCATGAAAAGTCTCAGGAGAAAACTGAAACTATGACTCTTTTACCGATATTCTCCAAAATATGGGGCTAAGAAGTACCGCCAGAATGATTGAAAATTTAATACAAAAGCTTCAGATATTAACAACTAATGCATTGAACACCATGATCCTTTGCATGCATATTAAACACGGAGTCTTCCATTAGTTCCTGACGACTGCTGGCGCCGCCTGGATTATTTTCTCAAATATTTACGTATTTTTTTCTCAGAATAATGGAAAATTTGATACAAAAGCTCCAGTATCTTAACAACTAATCCATTGATCACCATGATTCTTTGTATGGATATTGATCATGGAGAGTTTCGTCAGTTTCTGCAGAATGATGGCGCCACCTGGTTTTTTTAAATAATTTTTACAATTTTTTCTCTATTTTTGAGAACTTCAAAGATATGGTTGTGGGTTAACAGGGTACAAATCATAATCACTGGATCTAGAATCTTCTTAGCTGACATCCAGGGAGATCAAGGAAAAGTCTCAGGAGAAATCTGAAACTATGTCTCTTTTACCGATATTCTCCAAAATATGGGGCTAAGAAGTACCGACAGAATGATTGAAAATTTAATACGAAAGATCCAGTATCTTTACAACTAATGCATTGAACACCATGATCCTTTGCATGCATATTCAACACGGAGTTTTCCATTAGTTCCTGACGACTGCTGGCGCCGCCTGGATTTTTTTCTCAAATATTTACTAATTTTTTCTCTATATTTGAACCTTTCAAAGAAGTGGTCATCTGTTAACAGGGCACAAATTGTAACCATTGGAATGAGGAACTTCTAATATTATATCCAGGGAGGGCCATGAAAATTCTCCATGGAATACTTAAATAAAGGTCTCTGTTACTCATATCCTTTGAGCTACAGGGCTTGTGGGTACCCTTCAGTATAATTAAACATTTTATATAAAATCTCCAGTTTCTGAACAACTAATGAATTCATCACCATGATTCTGTGCATGCACATTCATCATGGAGTGTTTTATCAGTTCCTGCCGACTGGTGGCACCACCTGGATTTTTTTTTTTCAAATTTTTACACATTTTCCTGAGACCTTCTTAGATGTAGATGTCTGTTAACAGGGCACAAATTGTAACCATTGCACCTAAAATCTTCTAACTTGATATCCAGGGAGGTCCATGAAAAATCTTTTTGGAATCCTGAAAATAGGTCTCTGCTACCCATATCATTTGAGCTATGTTTAAGTTGAATGGGGATACCAACTACAAAATTTGGCATTGATAAAATTCCTTTTTTGCATGTTTTCTTAGTCAGCTGAGCGTCATGACCCCTGGGTCATTTGTTAGTACTCGCGGTGTCAAATTGTCATGACTCATTTTATGAAGGTAAATTTATAAAAATGTGGTCACTTGTGACATATTGAGACCAGATTTCAAAATATAAAAACATCAGAATAAGCACGTTCTGTATTATTTATTCCAATTGTGGTAAAAAAATGTAACAACAGTTTAAATACTAAGAAAATAATGTACAACAAAATATATTACGTTTATTGGTAAAAATGTGGTCATACCACAAAATATGCCTTCTTTTGGCATTATTTTTGGTGTGACCAAATTTTAAAAAGTACATATATATATATAAATATATATATATATATATATTATATTATATATATATATATATATATTATATATATATATAGATATATATATATATATATATATAATTACAAACTGGTCAAATAATTTTAAATATAAATACATCATAATATTCCTAAGTGTGGTCAATATTTACTAAAATTAATGTAGTCACGCCATGTGACGATGTGAACACATTTCAAAATATGAATACATGAAATATGTAGTCACACCACATGCATGTGTAACATCATATATATATATATATATATATATATATATATATATATACACAAACTTAAAAGGCTAATCGAATAAAATGTGGTCACACCATATGTGACCACATTTCAAATATAAATACTTCATAATATTCCTTATTTTTATCAATAATTATTCCCAACAGAAATGTGGTCACATCATGCAACGATGTGACCACATCTAAAATTATAAATATATAAATAATATTATAAATAATATGCCCTAAAATTGAAAATGTGGTCACACATTGTGACTATATTTCAATATATCTATATATGTGTGTGCTTTTGGATCGTTCGAACATAAAAGATTATCAAGTAAAATGTGAATGCACCATTTATGGTCACACCATGCCTTATCTTTGGAATTATTTATTCCTAGAAATGTGGTCACACCGTAACGACGTCACGTCATGTTGGCATAAGTTCAAAGCGCCTGTAATGATGAAAACAGATTTAACCATATTTTGACATGTAATAAACAAACTTTTAAATAATAAGCTGAATAAATATCATATCATTCGGATCAAATTAACGTCAACTTCATCTTACAAAAAAAGTCATTGAAATGAGGTCACACTCTCTTGCTATAGACATGAATAGAGGTCCCCTAATTTGCTCTTTTACCGTTATCAAAAATGAAAAACATCTCTAGGTATTTACCATCATCATCAGAAAATAGGCAATGGTTCTGTTTCTCCTAAATACAACACTACACTCTGAGAAAAAAAGGGCTACTAGAACCCAAAAAGGTTCTTCAGCGTTGAATGAACCTTAAAACGGGGTTCTTTTTGGAACCTCCCAAGGATTCTTTTATAGAACCTGTAAGGTTCAATGTAGAGGTTCCCCGGGAGGTTCTTCATGATGAACTGAGGGGGGAAAATTGAAAGGTTCCTGGTGGAACTCATGTGAAGGGTTTTTTTTATAGAACCTTCCATGCAGGTTTAATTCAGAAAACAGTCTAGGATGTCATATCATACATTTAGGATTAATTAATCACGTCATATGTCCATATTTAAGGGATAAAGTTTTGGTAGATAATATGAAAAAGTATAAAAACATTTCTCATAGAAAATGGGTAACTGCAAGAATCATAGCTGAAAATCAAATTCATACTTGTATACTGTCACTATAACGAATCCCCCCAGCTGAAATTAAAACATGTCTGTTGAGGAAACACTTTTAGTTGTAAAGATCTACCTGTGAAAAATGTGCAACAAACAAAAAGCATTGATATATGTACGCAACTAGGCCTAAAATTCAAGTTTTACATTCTAATATTTCAAATATTTCGTAGCATATGCCCTAATCTATCTATATTTTTCACTATTTATGCTAGAAATGGTAGAAAGGAGTCTCTTAGTAGGTAAAGAAGTGAATTTTTAGCTTTTGTGGTCAAAAATCTACTTTAAGACACCAAGATTATCCAAATTGATCAAAGTACTGAGATTCTGTGGTAATTATTCAATTTATATGTGTACATGGCAGCCTACTTGAAAAAAATGGGCAGCCATCTTGATTTTCAAGTGGCTCGCCTACTTTTTTTTCAAAAGAGTAATGCCTAAGAAATATTTGAGCCAAATTTGGTGCTTATATCACAATTTGAAAGATTGTTTCAGCTATCTGCTGCACTATAACTGGACATTTGCGATACAGTGTTCGTGAACACCTCACACAGTTCCGAGTCGTTTCTCAAAATTATTACATCTAAACTCTATTCTCTTCGAATCGATTTATACTTCAGGTAAATGTTATGTTACGCCTGCACGAATTTGTTTATTAATATATATATATATATATATATATATATATATATACATATATATATATATATATATATATATATTAATAATGAAATCGCACTGTCTCCCTTATCCGCACACATAAAAATACCTTCAAGAATGAAATTCTACGGTGCCCCAAAGTGTGATGTTCTGTTGGGGTTTGATAGGTGGTGTTCGTCAAGAATATATATTTGGTGAATTGTTTTGGTGTTCTTGGGTATAGGTTTATCTGTTGTGATTCCAGGTGCACTTGTGGCGTATATCAGTTGTGTAAAATTAACATGTTGATGCTGAGTATCTTATAGGATGTTTGTATAGCTAATACAACTGATACGCCTTAGTGAGCGATTAAATCGTAAACAGTTCCCTTGGGTAAAAGAAGTGTTCCTATGTTTACAAGTCTTCCATCTATAACTGTATCTCTGCGGAGAATCGATGAGCTGTTTGATCGGCGATAAACTTCAAAACATCGCGATGGTTGAAATAATCAATGATTCTGTATAAACATATCCCTTAATTGCGTGATGCGTGCGGGGTAAGGAAGGGTACGGAGAATCGATCTGGAAAAAAAGATACGAGATACATAAATAAAAAAAGATAGAGAAATACTCACACGCACACACACACTCAAATATATGTGTATGCATATATACATATATCATATATATATATATATATATATATATATATATATATATATACACTAAACATATATATTATAGATTATATACCGTTAATTTCTGTCACACAATTGCTCTTGTCTAAACAGGCACACACACCGAGAGAAATGACGCAAGCTTCATGGTCTGCAAACAGTTTTGGTATCTTACCACCAGTGGTTGAGAATTAATTAACATAATTTCCTGGTCTGTGATGTCGCTAATTGCCCCCCCCCCTTTCTTTCTCTCTCTCTCTCTCTCTCTCTCTCTCTCTCTCTCTCTCAGAGAGGAGAATGTATTACGGATATAAAAGTCGGCAACCTTACAATGGCCAGGTTCCCGAAATATCATTAACACAATAAATTTTAAATCACATGAACCTCAGTTTATAAATACAACAGATATTACAAACATAAAATACGTGCGTGTAATCACAAAGGTATATTAACATATAGAATACTTAATTTTCCTTGTTTTCTTAATTACCTTATAATATTTATTATCTTTCTTTCCAATTATTTGTTGTGTTCTTATAATTATCGGTTGTTAACATAGACAAAAAATTCTTTTCTTGCTTTGTGATACAAAATTCCACGTGCATTATTAACAATTGTTTTATGATTTAGAAATAACACTGGAATAACCTACCATGTTGTAATCGTAAGCCCTTTCACAACAACAATCATGAAAACCTGGATACTGCAAAGAGAAAGAATGGATGGGTGACTAATATATTCTGTACTTGGTGATAATTAATCAACGCAACACCTGGTTAATTAGAAATGCCTTCAACGAATGTGTCATTAAGCCTGACCACACCTTGAGAGACTCAGTTTTGTCCATCATGCCCATATGTATTGTCAAACACAAATACTAAAGTTTCCAAAACGTAATCAAAATATAATACATATGTGTGCATTGGATTACATCGATATATCAATACAACAAATATGTAACCTTATCTTCTCTTTGAAATGTATTATTTTGTATGTTCCTCATAATCAAAACAAAACACAGACATAACAATCTTAGATTATTGCTTTGTGATACACAATTTCCTGTGTATCATTATCCCTTGACACGTTACAGTTTAGGAATAACTCTGGAATAACTTACCATAATCGTCAGCCCTATCCAAATGAATAAAATCCTTTCTTCTTTTTCATTTGCACTCTTGCAAGCCAGGCAGATGAATCTGGTTACTGCAAAGAAAATGAATAGTTGTGTGACTTTAGTGAAGTCTACGTTTGATAATTATAAGTCAACATAAAAACACCTTAAGTCAATGAGCAATTGAGCGTGACCAAACATTAAGAGAGCCCATCAATAATTTGTCTAATAACGGATAGAGTATTGTAAACACTCTACAAGATCCTATGAATGTAATACATGTATATTCATCCAGCTTGTTAAGTTTCAATCACTGATGCCGATTTACAATTTTGTTTGGTGACTGGTGTTTAAAAGTGATCACTTTACAATGCTGGAGTTTCTAATTCAATTTGTCCGAACTGGTATTACTGCAAAAATTCATGCACGCAATAGCATGTATATCACCGGTCTTTATCCTCGTTTAGATTAAGTGAACGTAAATTCGTTCGCAGACAGAGACTAATTGAGTACATTAAGTCGCTTGGCAGATATTTTCTAGACAGATAGCTTTGACATTCTCCACTTGAAAATATATAAACATAGGTCTTACCTGATACTGTTTCATCTTCTCATATCTCGGAAGACCAAACATCCGACCATTGAACAGTTGTCCTCATTAGTTCAAACAATTGCGCATGCACGTCCTAATCATCGGGACATCCGGTCAAAACAAAGGATCCATCTGAAACCTCATTATGAGTTATGGTCATGGCACAAACCTCCAAGTTGCCAGATGGAATCTCCTTACGGAGGAAAGAGTTCCAGAAAGAACCATGGTTCTATCCAGAACCATGTGAGTTCTTAAAAGAACCATCAAGAACTTTTTTAGAGTGCATACTCTGTCTTAACAGGGCTATACAGCTGCTTTATCTTGTTAGTTCTTGTTCTTGTCATTGTTTTAAATCTAAAACCTTCTGGTTAGACCGAAAGTTGCTCTATCGATCAAAATGGCGTTTTTATTATTGTTCTTAATCTTCTGGCTGTTTCACTACGAACAATAATGCTGGTGACCTATTGCCCGAACGGTTACATATGTGATCAGCGACGCCTGCATGTAGCTCCTGAACTTTCTTTGTGATGTATAACACTGTTTGATGTAAAAACTTAAAGTTCCGTTAAAATGATAGGAGTTAAACTTGAAAAGTGTTTAAACTAAAATAGAATTCAACTATGAATCATGTTATCATGATTTGTTTGTTATTGTAATGATTCTCTTATAAAAAGAGACTTTATAGCAAGTTTGATTAGTATCAGATAATATAAGATACCAAGATAAAGGCTGCCTTCGATGCACTGGACTTTATATTTTATGAATAAATTCAATTATCTTGGAGGCATTGCCTTCAACTTGGCAATGTTATAAACATTTAAAGTAATGGGTTTCTTTGGTTATACATTTCTGTTGGTAAATATGTTTGTTTTTAAATATATTTAATACCACCTTATTTCTTATAGGTAGTATAGATGGTTTTTGATAAGCCACGGTTGAGTTAAACCAGTAATCTAACATGTTTTTAGGTTCCAAGAGAATTTTTTAAATATTCTGTATGTTCTTTCCACTATAAAGTGGATTTGATGTAGATTGAAGGATATAAAACAATCAGTTAAATATTTGACATAGTCTTCACTAGCATAACAAGGCCCTTTATTTATATATGGTTACTCTAAGACAATATCATTATCTACATAAGGATCACTTTCTAATTACTACTTAGTCCTGTTGAAAAAACACTCGTTGATATTTTGATGGATGCAAATTTGCAAATTTCCAAGACAAGATGTGTTTTTACACATTGCAGGTTTTTTTCCTGCCAGTAGTCCAAATGCTAGTGGATCAGTTTGTCTGGACTAACCTTTCCTAATTCAAGGAACATTTGTCATTTAAAAGAATAGCTTCTGTTTTGTTTTTAGGAAGATCCATTTTTCAAAGTGCCTCAACATTACTCTCATTCTGTTTACGACCTTGATCAGTAAGCACATAACAAAAAGTGTGTCTCATTAAACACCTTTGATAAATTTGTTGTATTATGACTGAGATTTGAAAACTTACTGTTCCAAAGGCATATTTTGGGCGGCTATCTTATTCTTCCTTAAATTTGCAAAGACCACAATTTCAACGAAAGACATATCTTCATTCGGGGTATACATAGGTATTGTAGACCACTTCCCTGTCGTCTCACGTGCATACGGCAAGAGGTGACACAATAAACAAATATTAATATGTAGGCATGTCCTCTGCCGCCATAAACCAATCATTTTTTTGTAAACATCGACGGTATTTTGCAGACGTTTTTCGTCAAATTACAGTTCCTAATGTGGCATCAGACCATCTGTGATGCAATGAGAACTCATAAAACCATTTACTTTATTTGATGTCTTGGTATACGGACTGCACGCGGGTTCTTTAACATTAAACGATATCATCACGATACAACGGCTTTTATTTTAGCCATTTCAATTTTACGGTAAAGACACTACGTTCATAAAGATATCACAACACCGGTCGTTATCAAATGAAAAGATCTGCAGCTATTAACAAATAGCTTTCGTGTATACGTAAATTTCCACTTTGATGTTGTAGATCGTTCTACTATTTCTTAAATGAGAATTAATGCTTTAAAATGCTCAAAATGCAGTAATTATCGGCGAGACTGATGAAAACCCACATATATGGTGATTTTAATATTGATATTTCACAAGCGTGCGTTTAATGTGAGTCTAGTTCATTGGCACTTTAACAAGCAGCAAAGAATAATATTATGGCACCTTACATGGATTACTATTATTTTTATTTCAATAAACATAGGAATTTTGTTTAAAATTACACGGGTCTCCATGATATCCATTGATAAAACGTATAACTGGAACGGTTTTATATATATATATATATATAAATTCTGGATTACCAGATTCGGAATGTTACCAGGATCCGTATCAAAATTTGTTGTCTGCTACGTCAGCGATACATAAAAAATCAGTGACAGATCGAGATTCAGTGCGACGGAGAAACGGAAACGGTACAAGATTGTCTTGATGTTACAGGAAGTAGCACGGGTTTTCCTAAATGCACGCCGCCTCATATAGTCATAGGTTCACTGAGCCCGTCTTTATTGGTGACAATAGTACCTCAGTACCTTTGGATGACCAAGTAGAGTACACTGGTCTTAATGACATGTCAGACATGTCCTAACAAGATTCACTTTGTAAAGTGCTTGTTTAACCAAAATCAAATTTATTTACGAATTCTTTAAAAACTGGCAGGTTACTTGCTGTACATATGTGAGTTGTAACCAACGGTCACCTTTATGGTGAAGTATTAGTGATAAGTCTGGATCTCCAACATGCGGCGTATGGATTAATCACCTCTAGCTGCACCTACCAACCCTATAAGTATCTAGTCAGTCAACGTGTATGATTACCAATGTCTAACATGTGGTTTTTTTAGCGGTCAGTGGCAGGGATACAGTGCCATAAATTAGTAATAGTTATTTTGGATGTAAAAAGCAAACAGAAAAGTCTTACTAACCTGGGGATGTGTGTGTTATCCACATTATCCTATGGACGGTATATATATATATATATATATATATATTTATATATATATATATATATATATATATATATGTGAATAATTATGTGAATATATCCTGGACCAATAAAAACGATATCACCTTTGTTCGTCATTGCTATTGGTGTGAACCAAGAGAGCCTTTGGACTTATCTGGTCTCGATGACCTAGGGTGATCCGTTGTGTGAAACATTCCTCAACAGTAAGTCTATGCAAACTCATAACGGAAAATGTCCTACAAGATCACAGTGTGACTTTCGCGTAAAATTGTGTGACAAGCTAAGACAGGCCCTATCAGCTGATAGTACCCTATGAGTATGTATCTTACAGGAGGCGTGCTATACCAGGTACCGAAGGGTAACCTGAGACTGATAGTTATTACTTTTTGCCTTAAGTTTCATGAAAATAGGATAGGTAATTATGATGTTTCGGGTTGTATTAAATATTTTATGCAAGTGTGGCAATCCTATTAGCTATAGCTACCATTATCCTAGACGCAGTAACCGTCTCTATACAGACGGAGAGCACTGCATGGATTCTAATAGTGCCCTGTATGATATTATTAAATATCCGCCTTTGGCCAAATAACCAATCATCATTTAGCTAACAAACCGTTAACTACGACACCTTACTTGTTCTCTCGCTTAAATAAGAAAATGAAACAGATCATATTGGGGCAAAGTTAGGAAGCTATGCCAGGAAGATTCTAACTAGACATGAGATGTTGTTTTAAGTCCTTCTGACTGACTGTTAGGTTTCAGGCTCATTCATCATGGAAATCCAAGCATAAGATTAACTGCCTGGCCCCTTTAAAAGCGCCATCTAGTGACTTAACCAGAAAGGAATGGCTCCAACCTGCACATTTTCTTGTTTTAACTTATAAGAAATGGTTTACAAACACAATTATAAAGATCAACGTTTGCTTATTTAAAGCTTATTATAAGATTTATTTAAAAAGCTGTGTCCTCGCTCGCACTATAATATTTTTATAGAGTGCTTGTAAGCCTAACTGGCAGGCTTACAACGTAGGCTACTATTATCCTGACTGGAAGGGGATCGGCTTTCAAATTACCGAACCAGATAACACAGTTATCCAGCCTTCTGTTATTGGACTACCCACTTCATTTAAGCTTTTAATGTTATGTCTGTTTATTATAATTCGGATAACGAAGTAAATTAAGCCGGTATACCTTTTAAACGGGTAGTTGATATTCAATATTAATTCTGGTGAATATATTCATACTATTTTCATTGTGTTTTTATCTTTATCTGTTCAGTCAAAGGCTGGCTAGTGATCCCTGGCTAACTCTTTCTTCTTGGCAGTGATCGTTTTGATAGCTGCTTGGTCGACCGTTCTGTGGAGATGGATCCAAATTAGTCCACCAGATGTCGCACATGTCAGGTTAGACGTCTGCTGCATTGATTTTATGACATTCCTGTGATGGCTGTTACTCCGCGGGAAGTAATGGTACAAAATGTTTACTTTCAGAATACAGAACAACAATACATTCATGGAATGTCTGCACGTGTCCAGACAATAATTGAACCTTGAGAGAACTAATGACGCATATCCGGATAACAAAAGAACCATTAGGGAAGTTTGTCAAAACGGATCAATTTGAAAAACCAACTACATTGTATTTTGATATATGAACTTTATCCAAAAATAAGCAAAAGAGAAAAACATACAAATAATCCCCATTACCTAAAGTGTATTATTATTACCATTCAGATAAACAGTAAGAATCCAACATTCTTGATGAGGTGCCAGGAATTCTGTCTTATAAACGAGTAGTTGCAATTATTTTCACGGACTTGTTTGTGTGGTCTTTCTTTCTACTGCCCTTCTACTTAGGGTGATCACTGCTGCATAGTCACCGGACTAGACTCACAGTGTTTCTTCTGAATGTTGAACCACCATATAATACAAAAGTTTATTGAGGGAGTAACTGCACATGTACAGACAATGAAGGATCTTTGAGAGAATTTACACTGCCGGGCTCGTGTTCTAAAAATCATATGTGATGGCTCAAGTAATTGCGTACGGTAGATGCATGGTGACATAAGACAATGTAATAAGCAGCAAAAGTTTTGTAATTCTCTTCTCTTGGAGGATTCATGTTTCTTTCCTTCTGTCCTGGTGTTCCTTTAAAATAACATGACGGTATACATCCAATTATAACTGATACATATAATAATTTGATGAAGATATCATCTCCCAAATCGTATAAATGTGAGTCATCTTCAAAATTTTCACACGAATGGTTGGTGCAGCTGGCAGGTGAATTGATTGCATTTGGTAGACTGCTGTTTTGTTTTGACAGCGAAGTGGCATTATCGATCGTCTCAAGAGCTGAAGACATTTTCTGCACATAAGCTGCAACCGTCCATCCAACAATAACCACATAAACTGATTTAAGTGAAGGTTTAAGTGACCGATAGAAGCCTCGATATCAATAAAGAGTTTTAACCTACTCCGGTTCCAACATGGTCATGTCACCTGCCAGATAAGTCCTGGTGCAATACATAGAGCATGCACGCATGTTGTTAGTATTAGTGTTTATCACCTGGCAAAATCCGTTCTTATTCAGCAGATAATGGAACAGGTATGAATGTATGTGTTACATCCGCTTCGCTTCTTATGACTACTAACCCACAAAATGTCTGCTTTGGTGATTAAAGCAGGGCCGTCCACTAAATACCTTGTTATGTCGTTAGCGTCATAGAACGGACAACGAATTACATGTAGTTGTTGTTTTAGGTATTTCCAAGTTCTAACCTCACTTTCATTTCTGAGGTTATAAAGTACCCGTCTTAACGGTATATCAGCATTTATAATATTAGTTGACAATCCTTCACTCAATGATACTTTTATATACTGATTGTATTTCTTTTAGCTCAGGTTGCTTTAAATCTTAGCTTAGTGATATTTCTTGATCGTATATCAGGTCGTTGGAAACAACAAATATCGAACTTTTACTATTCTTGTTTGAAAATTCAGTCATTCAGAGCTATCACTAAAAGTTACAAAATTTATTGACTTGTTTTGCGTGAGTCACATATAAGAGATTAGCTCCAAAGTGAGGGCCTCAATGATTGTCCTTAATTGGTATGTCAACTCATATATTAACAAAAACTGGGACGCAATATAGCTTTTAGAAGAAAGAATTGGTATTGTATGAAGCATTAACATATCGTACAAAAAACAAAATGGGATAAATTATAAAAAAAAAGTTATCTATAAAAAAACAAATGTTATTTTATACACATAAATTATTAAAAATTATAAAATTTCGCGTAAAGATTGTGAACCGTAAAGATATTGTTTTTGATATATTTAAAAAAAAAAACCTTATGAAAAATAACCAAATCAAAAATATAAAGAATATTTCAGTTAAAATAGATCCATGTTTGCTTAAATTGGTAAAATTACTACTTTTTGCTTTCTCTGTAAACCAAGGCGAAATACCGTTGTATCAATTTCATTATTCCAGAGAAACCCAGAAATAATATCACAAATAAAAAGTTGGCTGTTGAGTTTATATTTTACCTGAAAAAAATTAAATAGTAGCGGACGCATTCTTTACAAAGATATGGGTAAATTGTTTAACAAAGGAAGAGTTATGCACTTGATATGTTATTTATCTTGCTTAATTGGAATTTATACGCATGCAAATTAAAAACATCTTGCAATCCTCCTGTAGTTTTCAAATATACATCGAGCAAATTTATTATATATTGAAAACAATTAAAAATAAAAACCTTACCAAATTTTATCGGGCTAGGGATGGACCAGACCCCGAACCGGAGTCAGGCAGCATGAATCTCTATTTTCAAAGAACAAGGTTTCATATTCAGTCAAATCACGTTTATTTCCACCGAGACTCTGATCTAACTCATATATGTGCTGACAATTTAAGATACGATAAGGCTGATTATGGTGTAATCTTCTGTGATATAATTAAATAAATTAAAACTGAATACATTAATAATTCAGTATATTCACAATATAAATCATTATTTCGACCGAGATATTACTCATATCTAGATTTTAAATATACGCTGATAAAATATGCTTATAATAAACTTTAGATACCATATTTTATTATATTTCTGAAAGACATATAAAGAAGAACCATATAATAATCTGTCCCGGTCTCTCGGAATACTCATTTCACAAAGAATATGCAAATAAGAAGATCTACGTCTTATATAAATACAATACGGTGATTTGAATAGAATTTGAATTTTCTGTCTTATCACAGAGATACCAAGCCAGTCTCTCCGACGCATGTAAAATTTGAATTAAAACGCTTTAAATCCAGGATAATGTGTCTTGTTTTTGTCATGTTTAATTGACAACACTGCATCCAAATGCTCATATTCGGATTTGTTCTATAAAAATGAAAATCAGTTCGCCTTGCGTGTCTTGTGACAATGAAGGGTATCCCCTATTCGGATCTTTTTCAATCTATTTAAAGGTTATGGTACTGGATTAAATAAGCGATTCATTTTGAGGCATCATCGATTATTTTGACTTGCATATGTGTTACCTTCTCACATAATGCTTCAGTCACAAAAACTTGTACTCTGCCATTTCAATAAACACATGTTCACCCTTTGTCATCCCATGATGAAACGTATTATATCTTAGCTTTTACTAATAAAGGTGATGTGACTAACAAAATTTTCATATACTGAGGCAGGGCCCAGATTAATTGTCCTAAACATATCTTTCATCACTTTAGTCTGCTTGAAGTGCATGGGGGTCGCACTTTAGTGATTAGTCCTGGTCACCAGGGAGCTTCCCATTTAGAAAATCAACATTGCGGCTCTGTGTAAACCCAGCTGGCAAATGAGGGACAGGTGATCTAGACGGAAGGCGGATACACAACCTTCTGGTGTAGCCCGGACTGCAATGTGTGCCGTTAAGCCTGGGTAGGCTTTTCAGACAAGAGTTATTTTGAAAAACTCGCCAGTCTCCCAAAGGGCGTGAATAGCCCATTTTTGATGATGCAGGTCACGGGACACCCTGATTAGCGCCAGGTGAAGAACAATTTCTGTCAAGAAATTTCCTTTATATTGGTTGTTAACGTCAATGCAAGAGTAGGGTGTGAACCATCGGCCTGTGACAGTTATCATTGGTAGTTACATTTAGGAATTGAGAAAGCGCCAAAGAACTGCCTACTTCTTGTGCTCACAACCAAATCTTCGCCAGGCAAGACGTAACAAGAGAAAATGATATGTACACAGCAATGCTCACAAATGCCTTTAATAACAGTGACGAAGGAATAGGTCAGGAGCGGATGGTAAGCCCTTCAACATGCAAAGACTACAGGCTATCACCATGGCTGTGAATGGAGGCTCAGTGCTGGAACTACAATACTACATACATAGTTTCTCAACTGCATGCGACAACTTAGGTTATATCAGCACGAAGAAGACCGAGTCAGGCATCCACCTACGCAACTAACTCGATACGCAGAATCAACCACCACAGTTAATGCACAACAACTACTAAAGGCTTTTAAAGTGTGCTGTCAAACATCTCTCAACAGACATTATATAAAAAAAAAATAATTTCGGTTCCTTACCATATTCTGATGGTATTGCTACTGCTGTACAACATCGTTTGTTCAAATCATATTTTGTATGAGGAAATTATGTCTATTGACCTGGAGTCAAAGCACTGATTATGTAGAATTATAGGAGAGTTTCAAAACACTTGTTTTGGTAAAGAGTGTCTGTTGTTTTCCTTCAATGGTATACTAACAATAGTTCAAATAACATTCAATAAACTACCATACATATTTATAAGCCATGGATATTTATATACTAAACTAATACTATGTGTAGCATGTTAAAAATACAAAAGAAGATGATTTACCCTGGCTGGTACCAAAACATGTAAGTTTCGGATTCGGTCCAAGGGATATATACCCTGCTGCTATAGTTACCATGAGCTTTGTTTGGGTTGGCGTTTGCGCGAGCGCGTGTGGTCCGGAGAGACAGGCAATTATCACACCTTAAAAGTGATGGGGGGGGGGGTAGAAACATATTGTACAATATAATACTAATGCTAATTCATGCCCTTTGGTCTCATCTTTAGAAATTCAGAATACGGGAAAACATGCAAATATACCCCATTATTTAATATCCATTATCATTATTGAGAAAAATTAGAAAGAATTTATCACTTTTGGTGATATCACAGAAATACCAACTTATAGACGAGTAGTATTTATTTTCACGGACGTACTTGCGTGGTCTTTCTTGCTACTGTCTTTCAGCTTAGTGTGATTACTGCGGCAAAGATACCGTACAAGGCTGAAAGTGTCTCTTCTGAATGCTGCCCCACCAATACAATACAACAGTACATTGAAGGAATAACTGCATGTATACAGACAATGACAGATCTTTGAGAGAATGTACACTACCGGGTCCATGTTCCTGAAATGATATGTGATGGCCCAAGTTATTGCGTACGGTAGATGCATGGTGACATTTGACAGTGTAATAAGCAGCAGAAATTTTGTAATTTTCTTCTCCTGAAGACTTCTTGCTGGATTCGGTGTATACGCGACGTCAAGCCTGACGGACGCATTTGATAGTGTGCTTATGGTAAGCACCGAAAATATGATTATGACGAGACTGAACAAAAAGTTACAAAGGCCAATATGTAACGCAACAACATATACAAAATAAACTTCCCGATAATTCGGGTTTACAAAGCAACCATCTTCATAGACATGAGCAAATGCGAACCCCGATACCAGTCCTAAACTTAGGAGGACCACCACAGTTACGAATAATACAATCTTCTCGAAACTTGAAACCCAGCGACATTTGAGTGGGTGGGCAACAGCCATATACCTGGTGATGGAGATGGTTACAATAAGAACACTTGATATCACCGATGTCGCTTCTTCAACAGTTTGACTGATGATACAAGACTGAAGGTTAAACCCAGCGAATCTGACTCTCACGGCGACCAAATACAATGTATCCGATGTAGTCAGACAGATGAGGATAAATCCAGGTACACTTTTTCTGGTGTTCTTTGAGGATAACATGACAGTGATGGCAAATAAGTTTCCTATGCATCCAACAATTACTGATACGTATAAAAAGTTGATGAAGATATTATGCCCCAAGACGTATAAATATGAGGCATCTTCTGCATCTTTGCATGAATAGTCCGTGCAGCCCCCAGGGTTTATGGTTGCAATTGGTTGACTGCTATTAATTGTGGAATTATCATACGTCTCAGGAGCAAAAGACATTTTCTTCAAATCAGCTGTGAGCGGGCATTAATATGTTCCAACAAGTCTGCTTAGTTTATGTGTTATAAATGTTCATATATATGCTTTCCATATATATGTATTCTTTGGTTTACATACTGATAGGTTGGACGACAGAACAGTTGACTAACATCACGTCAGAGAATGCCTGGATTTCCAAAATGTACTGAGCAAGATATTCACCCTTGACAGCTGCTTGCATTACTCTAATAAGCACGACTGTTATGTCTTCTGGTTTGTGCCCGGCTTGATTGAATTCAGATATTTATGCAAATATTATATGTAACTGATTATCGATGAAACGTTTGGTTTCTTCGGCTGGATGTATGGTTCAACGATAGGAGCCCTCATATTAATATAGAGTTTAAACCTACTGTTATTGATATATTGCTATGTCACTTTCTGACAGCTCCAAGCTCAATGCATATGCCATGCACGCATGCCGTATTTACATGCCTCATCAAGTCTGTGCGTGTTATATATCTTCAATAACTGGTCGCCTCCATCCCTTTTCAGCAGATATCAAATCCTCATCCTCAAGGTTACATTTACCAGTTATATGTATCCGCCAGCCTCTGGAAGTATTTAAGAACCAGAAACGACTGACTTTGTGATATCAGGGACGTTCCTGTGGTTTACTGATTAAATGTCGTATGGCGAGCTGCATTCGAACGAAGCGCAGTGTGTTGTGAGGTGATCAATGCATGCATGTGGGTTGGCTCAGCGGCTGTCATACTGAAAGAAATTAAATATTGATGCAGTATCACATCCGAGTATGAATTCCAGTTAATACACAACACAGCTAAAGCACTGGTGGGCGGGTAGACATACAATGTAGGACCTTGAAAGGAGTTAACCTATAAAGCGATTGCTTTGGTGATATTAGCAGCGTGTTTACAGCTTGTGTTAACGATGCATTACACAAAGGCCAGGCTCTGCTCTGCTGATTGTCTTCTATCAATCTTGGAGGACTATGTTAATTTAGTGTATTTACTAGTGCATAACACCAGCTGGTTTCAAACACCGGAAGCCTCGTGAAATATCTAATGCCTAATTTGTGAAAAACTTTCACATACATTGAATAATTTTACGTGTACCTCCACTCCTTCTAGTATGCTTATACCACAAATGTGGGACGTTTCTGTAAGGATCTCTTCTTGCACAAGAATGATAAGAATGTACCATTGTTAATACGGATCCACTTTCTTTTTTCAAAATCATACTTTTTTTTCCTTGTAAACCGTAATCCCGGTCTCTGTTAATTTGGCTCTCTCTCTCTCTCTCTCTCTCTCTCTCTCTCTCTCTCTCAGCATCTCTCCTGCAAAAGAATATGCCATTCTACAATGAATTTTTTTTTGTAGTCATAAGTTCTCTTGTTAAAACTGTCAATAAAGTTGGGCGTAGATAATAATGTTTACCCTGTCTCTCTCTCTCTCTCTCTCTCTCTCTCTCTCTCTCTGTATGTGTTGGGTGACACCTGTGAAGTACATCAAAAACGCTCGATTTACGAGTGACCCATCCAATACGAATGCACAACTGATGCAAATTGGTCAGGATTGATATTAGATGTAGGTGGAATGAATACTTGGCGGCACAGACGGTATAATTTGCTTTAAGGTTTACGACAGCTCCTAGAGTTAAATTATTTCTAGTGATTAACTTAGAATAAAGACGACGAGCTCTTCGTGTTTCTTTGGTAACCTGAGTCCACAGGCGCTTACATATAATGACCGTTGTCGGGTATAAGATGTTCCAGGGCAAAATAGGAGAATCTGGAATTTTGTGCCATAATTACTATAATTCACGGTAGCACACGGCACCACGAGAGCCAAGGATGTGTAGAACGTGGAAATGATACCAGGGCTTCCTATAATCTACGGTCACCCATGGCATCACCAGAACCATGAATGGTTAGAACGTGGGAATATTGCCAGATCTTCTTAAAATTCACGGTAGCCCACGACATCACCACAACGAAGTGTGTGTAGAACGTAGAAATGTAACCATAGATTTATATAATTCACAGTAGCCAACGGCATTATCAGAGCAAAGGATGCGTTTATCGTAGAAATGTTACCAGGGTTTCCTATTATTCACGGTAGCTACCGATATCACCAGAGGTAAGGATATGTAGAACGTGGAAATGTTACGAGCGCTCTTTCGAATTCACGGTAGCCCTGTGCATCACCTGAGACAAGGATGTGTAGAACTTGGAAATTCAGTGCAGGTGATGTGTAGACCGTGGAATTGTGGCCAGGGATTCATATAATTCAGAGTAGCCCGCGGCATTAAGAGTGTGGAATTATTGCCAGGGCTTCATATGATTCAAGGTAGACCACGGCATCACCTGAACCAAAGATGTATACATCACGGAAATGTTACAAGAGCTTCATATAATTCACGGTAGCCTATGGCATCACCAGTGGTAAGTATATGTAGAACATGGGAATGTTACCAGGGCTCCCTTTAATTCACAGTAGCCCACAGCATCACCAGAGCCAAGGATGTGCAGAACGTGGAAATGTTACCAGAGTTTACTATCGTTCACGGCAGCCCACGGCATCACCAGAACCAATGATGTGTAGACTGTGGAATTATTGCCAGGACTTCATATAAATCACAGTAGCCCACGACATCACCGGTCCCAAAGATGTAAATATGGTAGAAATGTTACCAGAGCTTCTTATAAATCAATTAAGCCTACGGCATCACCTGAGGCAAGGATTTGTAGAACTTGGAAATTTAAGATATTCACTTTCTGCATCAACACTGCTGTAAAAAAAGATAAACTAGTGCAAAAGGAGTTCAACCACAAGATGTCCTTATTCTGGACAGAGACTCTGTACCCCCAACTTATACAGCCACCAACGAAATAGTCAGACCAATAGAGGTTGTGGATATATTCATACTGGAAAGGATATGTAGAAGGTGGAATTATTACCAGGGCTTCCTTTAATTCACGATTGCCCATGGCATCATCAGAGCCAAGGATGTGTAGAACTTGGAAATGTTACCAGATTTTCCTATCGTTACCAGCAGCCACGGCATCACCAGAACCAATGATATGTAGACTGTGGAATTTTTGCCAGGATTTCATATAACTCACGGTTGCCCACGGCATCACCTGAACCAAAGATGTGTATATCGTGGAAATATTACCAGGACTTCTTATAATCACGGTAGCCTATGGCATCACCAGAGAAAAGGATAAGTAGAACGTGGAAATGTTACCAGGGTTTATTTCTAATACACGGCAGCCCACGGCATCACCTGAGGCAAGGATTTGTAAAACTTGGAAATTCAAGATATTCACTGTCTTCATCAACAATGCTGTAACGAAGATAAACTGGTGCATCAGAAGTTCAACCTCAAGATGTCCTTATTCTGGACAGAGACTCTGTACCATCAAATTCTACAGCAACCAACGAAATAGAAAGTCAGACCATTACAGGTTGTGGATATTCATACTGATTTGATAATCCCTGTATCCACATGCCTTGATCTCATTGATATGATAACTCCATCTTGTGGATGCAAACTCCCGCACAATTGTTGAGTTGTTTCAGATTTTGGATACTTCGTTCTTCGCCTGGAATACATCCTCAAGCAAAAACCGTAACATATATTTTTTGTTTTAACTTAACGGACAGGCTTCTCCTACCTTTGATATTTCATGTATCCTTTCCGTATGTATTATGGACTTCCGGCATGACGGCAATATATGAAATCAGTTCGAAATTTAGCTAAAGATATGTCCAAATTCGGTCAAGGTATCGAAAGGTAAGCTGAATACGACGTCAAATATAAGTAAAGCCAGAAAAAGCTGTAAATCCCCATCATGGACGATAAAAGGGAACATATTAGCCTAAGTTATCGCCCATGGACATCCATTGCTAGTACTGGCCGTCAGCTCGTCGGTTACCACTGCGGAAACAACTGCAGCAAAGCAGTTAATGACAGGCTTAAAAACTGACATTCAGAAAGAACTCCAGGAAAGCAGGAAAGATATCATATAAATACGTAAATAATTTCAAAAACAAAAACAAATGAAGTTGACATGGTAGAGCGAACATCAGGACAACATCAGGATCAGCTGTGTGAAGCGTCTCAAAAATGAAAACACAAATGACATTGAGATAAGTGTTGCAAAGGCCATGATTGTAAATGTGAAAAATGAAAAAATCAGTACGTGTCAGACACAAACTGCCAGGCTAGGAGAGAAAAAGCTATCACTGCTAAATTTGTGAGAGGAGACAAAAACTTTGATCATGGAAAACAAAAGGAAGCTGAATATACGAACGCTTACAAACATCTCTACATAAACGAAGATCTGACCCCGCTTTGAAACAACCTTATGCATGAACTCAACAAATATGACAACATCAAGAGGATATGGACCATCGGCGGGAGAATATTCTGCATGGCCATAGAGCAAGGCAGAAAGGTCAAGAAAATGATTGATCACCAGAGGACTTGCACAAGGTTGGATGGTTAGAAAATAAGGCTATGGGACTTGGACTTTATAAATTATGACAGGTTTGAGTCTTATCACAAAGACACCACTGTTATTGTCTATTCAGATAGAAGACCTACTGATGAAAATAAGGTATTGTCACATTATCAAAATGATTTATTAACATGAACTGTCCTGTAATAAAACAGAATAATGTGCCCCTTAGGTGCTTAGGTCAAAATGTTTATGGTTTGAAAAGTAAATCGACTTTATTATACGAATATGCCAAGGATTTTGACTTGGTTTATGTGAATCAAAAACAGACCATGTTAAAAACCACTTTATTCTCTCATTTGTTCCACTAAATATGCCAAGAAAATGCAACTATCACAGGTTTGGTGGAATCCATAGAATATGTTTATGAGTGAGGGGAAAATTCATGTTATGTCAAACACATGTTCAGAGAGTAAATTATTGGTAAAACTTGACAGGAAAGCGTTAGGTTTAGAATGCATCATTGGTATATTTTTTTCTGTGATCATTCTGTACATTTCCAAAAAAGTGTATTTGAAAATTTATTTGAGGCTATTGTGCATCTCAAAAATAGACATGACATTCTCATTTTAATGATTCGTGATTTCAATTCTAGAAATGATTTATTTGATGATTTTGAAAGTAAAGATGAATTAGCAAAATAACACTTGGTAAAGTATGATGATTTATTTTTATCAAGAATTAAGCTTGAAAGTATAGGAATTAAAACCAGCCGGTGTAATATGGACGATCATTTAACAAAAATGGCCGAAGATTGATTTTTACAAAAGTAAAATTCAATAGCAGGATAGACAATGATCCAAATGTCGCATGTACATGCCAGTAAAAAAATAATTTTATTGATTATGAGGCAACAAAGTACATAAAGACAAAGAATACAAATAAAAAAATATAGAAAATATGATAACAAAACATGGTCTAAAAAGAGTCAAAAAGAAGAATACTTTCAAATTCAAAATAAATTAAGAAATGGAAACACTCATGTTGCAAAATCACAAAAAGCCAAAGAATACATGAATTTTATTAGAGGAGTATATAAAACGTCCTGTACAATGCACAACAAACTGAAAAACCTAAGATGCAGAGATCCCAAATAGTACTAAAAAATCGTAACAAAGCTAACTCCACAAAGAACAAGTCAGGAGATGTAGACACATTTGCAGAACATTTTAAGAAACTAAACCTGACTAAAAATGTAAAGAATGTTGAGATGGTTGACACATTAGGTTACACAAAAGTATTCTTTAAACGAATATATTAAGAATAACATTACTATGGAAGAATTGGAACCATTAATCAGAAATCTAAAAGAATAAAGCATACGATAATGATAATAACGTGAATGCATTCATAAAAAAATGCCCCAAAGAAATGTTAGAACTGATTGTTGCATTTATTAAAAATGTTTTTCACAGTGGAGAATCCCAATGTATTGGTGTATTGGTATCAACCAACCAATATATAATAACAAAGGCCATGCCAGTGAAATAGACTGTTTGGGAAAACTATTCGCAGCCATATTAAATGCAACGTTAAAAATGTATAGAGGCCTGGAATACATTTGAACGAACCAACAGGATTTAGGGAGGGTTACTCAACTGTTGACCATAATTTTGTTCTTCATTCCTGGACTGCATTGTACATGTATAATAAGAAACAGAATATATTGTTCATTCATATTCACGAATTATGAAAAACTTTTGGATATAATTGTTATATCATCACTAAGGAGTTAACTATCTAGCAATGGGATACATTGTAAAGTCATTACTGTAATTTACAATATGTATAACAATGCAAAATCATGTGTACAAATGGGGAAATGTCAGATTTCTTCACTTACAATATTTGTGTGTATCAGAGTGACAACCTGTCACTACCACTCTTTGCTATATCTAAATGACTACGAGTTTCCTATTAGTCGATGATATAGAGGCCTGGGTTTTCTAGCAGATAAAATTAGAGACGACCTCAGTAAAGATGACATAGAAGTATTTCTTAGAATGTATGTATTACTATACGCTGATGACACTGTTGTAATGGCCTAGGCTGCTGAAGAACTGCAGACAGCTCTGACTATTGTATACAGTTATTGTATTTTTATCCTACCTCTTTTCGGGAATGACACTCTGGAGGTAGTGGAGGATTTTGTTTATCTGGGTACAACATTAACCCTCAACGGTTTGTTCAACAAAGTCGTAAGTAAACAGGTCAGCAAAGCTTCATTAGTTATGTAGTCAAAACACAGAAGTACAGAAACGTAATTTGCCAGTTTAAATACTTTGTGAACTGTTTGATTGGTTATTCCATTCCCACTACATGTATATGATAATAAAATACGGAGGTTCAAAAATTTGGACCCCATCAAAAGGTTTCCGAAAAAGTTTTTTTTTTAACTTACTAATTGTAAATAGAAACGCGGCAAATTGTATGGTCTACGGGGAATTAGGTAGAATGCCCATTAACAACATCGAAAGAAGAATGACCAACTAGTGGAACATAGGATTAAGCACAATTAATCATGCATCATGTTTAATCTTCAAGAAAAAAATTATGACAAATTAATTTAAACCAAAATGGACATCAGAGTTCAAATGTTTTCGATCAATGTAGGACACTGGTAATGTTTAAAAATGGTTAAAGAGGAGTACTGAATAGGCAAAGAGAACTGTCAGGAAAATTATGTAATAGTTACAGGATATTTAAGCAGACCTTTGGTTTGGAAAAAAATTTTAACCTAACACGCAGCACATATAGATAGTCTTGGTTAAATGATCTTGATATTAGCCCGAAAATATCTCGGGAGAATATGAATTTGGACGAGGAGTTCCGAGTGGTCCGGATCCATGTTGTCCTTCATGTTTGTATACAGTGGTTGCCTCGAAGCCACTGAAGTAGCGTGTCTTGTGCACAAGGAATTGCTGGATCCTACCATCGCCTCAATAGATATTGACCCTGTGCGGAGATCGGTAAAGCTGATGGTAGTTTGATGGTAAATTTGATCCAACATCACCATAATTGCAAACATACTTTTTTTCATAACTTTGGATCATAATGTAACTGAAAATCGATGTTTATCTTTCGCCCTCTTGGATAAATGGCGGCCATATTAAAACCAGGGTTTTATATATAACTGAAATGTTGTACTTTTAATAATGAATGAGATAATTTGCATAGATTTCCATATTTGGATGAATTAGTGGAATTAATTATATTTTCGGGTACATTATTTCAAATTTGATCAGATATAACGTATGTCTATTTAAAATCTTATATTTTAAAATAATAAAATGTAGATTAATTGTGCAAATTAGACAAAATATTGAGATTAAATGTAGTGGTTTTTTCATAGGAACATCATAACGGAAATAGTTGCTTAATAATTCACATATAAGCGGTAATATGTCAACTCTCTCTCTGTAACGCAAGGCCGCTTGCATTTACTATTTACTCCTCCATTTTGTAAAGTTAAAAAACAGGTTTAATTGATAATATGTCAACTCTCTCTATAACCCAAGGACGCTTGCATTTACTATTTACTTTCCCTCCATTTTGTACAGTTCAATAATAGGTGTCTAGACACTTGCGATGAAATAATATATAATCAATATAATAAATTTATAATAATATGATTTAACGTACATTTTCATACTGGTAATGTTTAAGTGATTGCAAATGTGATCACATCATGTATCAATCTGTAGCAAATAAAATAGTTATATGATGAAGCTAATTGCGTGAATGTTACTTATGGTTAGAGAAGTATACTGCATCATTAATAGAACGCTGCAAACTTGGACAAAATAGACATGTACTTGACCATTTATTCAGAACAGTTCAGTTTCCAGGGGTAAACTAAGGACGTACAACATTCATACACTATCATACTAAATATCAGACATTAAGATTAGAATTTGATATAGAGTTTGATAAAGGTCAGGGTAAGGAAACAAAAAACCTGATGACCTGAGGTCACGCGCTTGCCGGAAATGATGTAAAGTTAGTCAGATGAACGAGCAGTATAAAAGTGAAAGAAAATAATCCATAGTTTGTGAAGAAAGAAACAATATTAACAAAGTTCTAAAGAAAATAAGATTTTGATATATTTTGATCACCTTGTCCTAGACCTTTGACTTATTTGAATAATAAACATAGGACTTCCAGATATCATCATGATATATGACAAGTGTAATTAACAAAACGATTCCTTCAAAACTGTCCAGTAGAATGCTACATGTGAGACGCAAGCACCTGGAAGCAGGCGAAATTGAGGACAACTGACAAACAGACAAACATACTGACAAACTGACCCAAGATTGAGACCAGTTGACTTAATCATGTGATGGAGAAACCTCAGAGGAAAATAATAAGCTATAGTTTATGTAAATGAGGTTTATACTTTTGGAGATATGGCCAAAAAATGATATGTTGTGGAAGTTTGAGTGCACCGCCCCCTAGCGGCCTTATCTGGAAAATGAAAAATTCGTTTCGAGATTTTAGTGTAAGACATAAGATGTAATAGTTTTAAAAGGATTCTTTCAAAACTGTGGCCTGTAGAATGCTATATGTGAGACGCAACAACCGGCAAGCAGGCGAATTTGAGGACAACTGAGAAACAGACGGACACACAGACAAAGTGACTCAAGAATCAAGATTGAGACCAAATGAATACACCAGGTTTTTGGAAAGACCCAGAGGAAGAAAATAAGCTATAGTTTATGTAAATGAGGTTTATAGTTTTGGAGATATGGCCAAAAAATGATATGTTGTGCAAGTTTGAGTGCACCGCCCCCTAGCGGCCAATTCTGGAAAAGGAAAAATCTGTTTCGAGATATTAGTGTAAGACATAAGATGTAATAGTTTTAAAAGGATTCTTTCAAAACTGTGAGCTGTAGAATGCTATATGTGAGACGCCATAACCGGTAAGCAGGCGAGTTTGATGAAAACTGAGAAACAGACAGACACACTGACAAAGTGACTCAAGATTGAGTCAAAATGACTCCACCAGGATTTAGAAAAGACTCAGAGGAAGAAAATAAGCTATAGTTTATGTAATTGAGGCTCACATTTTTGGAGATATCGCCAATACATGATATGTTGGGGAGGTTTGCATACAGCGCCACCTAGCAGCTGCATTCAAAAAATGGAAAAACTGTTTCGAGATAATAGTGTAGGACTTACGCTATGTCAGTTTCAAAAAGATTCCTGCAAAACTGTGACCTCCAGGGCAAGATTACTGAAATCTCGAAATATCTCGTTTGACGAGATATTATACGATATATCGCGAGACCTGTAATAAAATCTTGCAGTACTTGTTAAATGCTACCTGATGCAAAAAACTAGACCACTCTAGCTGTAAAACTGCCAAAGTTAGAAAAATAAGGCCCCTTATTTTCGAATATCATGACTTTTTCCCAAAAATTCGTAACCATGGTTACGGCAAATTTGAGTCAGCTACACACCAGATGACTGGCCTTGGAATGACGTTTATAATGAGCTATGTTTGAAGAAGATACGACTAATAGTGACAAAGATATGAAGAAAACACCGTTTTGAGAAGTTTTGATGACCTTGACCTTGACCTTTGACCTTTATTGACCAAAAACAACAGGCTTCTTGCATTTTTGATTATCTATAAAGTGTGTAAGTTTGAAAGTGATTGGTGCAAAATTGAGACCTGTAGAGAGATGACAGACAAACAGACAGACATCCGCGACTGACCACCCAGCTTGCGAAAATCGAAGATTTCCGGCAAGCAATAAAGTTGTGACTGTGCCTCCAACATGTATGATAATAGACAGGGCCCGGAAAGGCCGTCACGCACCGCTGCACACGCCGGCCGCCCACCGTAGGGACCCTGCTGGCACTTGCGGCGACGGCACGTGACTTCGTGGTTTGGTGAAACACGGCGCGAGATTTGACGAGACTTACAATGTGACCCCTGAATGTGACTGCGAGTGTCAGCCGCTATCCAGCGCTGCAAACCATGTGTCTGTGGCGTAAAAAATGACAGAATTATAGGCATTTCTTTGAATGGTCACGTGTTCTCGTTTCACGAGAAACGGTGCGAGATATGACGAGACTTGCGATTGAATGGCTTAGAACTAGAGGGATGCTGTCTAACGCCAAATACCAGACCTTTCTATCGCAAATATCAACAGAGACAGAAGCTGGAAAACTCCGAATTTTCAGATTGTCAAGTTTTACCCCAAAATTTGGTAACCATGGTAACGGCAGCACAAAGCAAGATGTGCGAAGGGATAAGCTAATGTTCCTAGTTTCAGATACGACCAAAAAATGGTGTCACGTTTAATATTTTTTGAGATATTGCAAAAAAATGATATGTTACAGTGTTTCAGGTACCACGCCCCCTGGTGGCTATTTCCAAAAAATGAAAAACTGATTTCGAGATATTTATAAATAACACAAAATATATCAATTTCAAAGCCATTGTTAAAAAAAATGCAACCTGTAGGTCATATTTAATGAAATCTCGAAGACTCTCGTTTGACGAGAAACGGTGCGAGATTTTGCAAGATTTTTGATTGGATCACCGAGAACTCACCAAGGGCTACAAGATGCAAAAAAATTGACCTCTCCAGCATAAAAACTGACAGAGTTAGAAGCTGAAAACTGCATATTTTCAAAATTCAAAAGTTTTACCCCAAAAATAGAGAAATCTGGCAATAGCGCACTTTGGCACCTATGCGCAAAAATAAGCCCATGGACCCCAGTTGAAGGTGCTGTGATGGAAATGGCCCAATGTTTAATAGTTCTGGAGGTATAGCACCAAAACAAATTTTCATGTTTTTTCATCTGCAACGCCCCCTGGCGGCCAATTCCAAAATCTGAAAAAAACAATTTCGAGATATTCTTGTGTTACATAAAATATCTCAGAATCAGTACGATTGCTGCAAATTTGAAAAATATCATGAAAATTCCATGATTTCTCCCCAAAATTGCGTAACCATGGTAACAGCAAATTTAAGTAAGCTACTATCAAAAGAAAGGCCAGGTGATGACGAAAAAAATGAGCTATTGCAGAAGTGGATAAGCCTATTTATGGCGAAGTTATAGTGCAGAAACCGTTAACCATACCTGTCGTGACCTTGACCCTTGACCTTGGAGCAATGTTGACCAAAAACAATAGGCTTCTTGCATTTTTGATTATCTATAAAGTGTGTAAGTTTGAAAGTGATTGGTGCAAAATTGAGACCTGTAGAGAGATGACAGACAAACAGACAGACATCCGCGACTGACCAACCAGCTTGCGAAAATCGAAGATTTCCGGCAAGCAAAAATAACCAAAAGGTATTTATCCGCATATTATATTTAACAATATATTTGCCTTTTAAGACTTTTAATATTCATACACATGGTTGAATATAAGTGCTGGTGTGTTATATAGCCCAGATATATCAATCGATGCAAGAGGACACAGATAATAATCCATAGCTTTGACAAGAATCAATAATCAATGTAATTGATATTTGTTATGATTATTGATTGCCCTGAGAATAATCGAAATAAAAGAACATGATCAAAGGTATAAACTACACACATCCTTACACCTGAGAAGGGTTAAATATTCATTCTCTTTCAGCAAGACATCATCAAAAATGAGTTTGACACCTGCTACACCTCACAACCGCTAATGTATATATGGTATAATATTGGAGCATAAATTAAATATTTCCTTAAACTGGTGCAAAGTTTATTTAAATAGTATAATGTTGTCGATACATGCAAAATGAGTTTCTCAACATCAAAGACCCTTGGATAAATATGCTGAGCGTTTATTTCGCACAAAAACATGATGATCATTGTTTAACCCGTCGCTCCTATATACATATGTTAATTAGGTAATTATACATTCAGTGGTCTACTGAAGGGTAAAACTAGTTTAAACGAGGCATCTTGACATAGATAACCAACGGAAGCACTATTTCATAGTACACATCATAACCTCAACGATAAACATGGTTACATCCGTGGCTCATTAGTTTTGAAATGATTGTATAATAATCATAATTGTTTATTCACCGGACAACTAGGGGATGACCAATCACAAAAATGTTACAATCCGTGGTATTATGCCCAGTAGAATTATTTCGCGGGCTAGTGTTTGTCTGTAACTTTCGAGCAATATGAGATGATTTGCCACAAAACGTTCACTTATGATTGTTGTTTGCCGCCATTCACGCCTCTTCCTGGGCCAAAGTGAGACCATTTTAGACATGTTTCATCTCGAAGCAAATCCCTGATATGTTTGCTCCGTGATGATTTCAAGAATTAAAAAAATAAAGAAATTATATTGAGAAACTAAATAGTCTCATAATTAAATATTATGTATATTTAGAAATGGTGATTAACAGAATTTCGAGCAAAAACAAAACCAAGCAGTAGTGGAAAAAGTAGTCTTCTCCAGTTAAATTTATTCTCCCCCATGTCACCAGATGGTAACCACATTGTATGAACAAAATAATGTTTCAGATAATTTTGTAAAAACATAAAACGGGTTATAGACGGGACTATAGGTATAAATAATCAGTTTTCAGTCGAGATCAAACTCCCGAAACAATTCGTGCAAGTCCATCGGAGCGACATGGCCGAATGGATCCGTGACATTGTGCCTGAGGATGATGGGATTTTTCATTTCGAAGTCTTCAATCTCATACCGGTTTAGACTGGGACTCTTGTCCAAACTCTCTGCCATGGTGGAATCTAGGATTAAATGTGGTCTCTCTCCGTTCTCGTCTGGGTCATCGGGATACTCATGGTCACCTAGACAACATAGGAGGTAATCTAGAGCATTTATTTATACATATTAACGGATTTGTCTCATCGTTTCAGGTGTTCGTGACACATAGTTCTACATAATTTTGAGGACTTAAATGTAGTAGAAGAATTTTGTAGCACAGGAATTCTGCTCTGCATATCAAGGATGGACGCATATTGGTCGGAAATAAACGCAAATCGGCAAAATTTAACCGGAAGCTTTCAATGAACTTCCGTCAAAATATGGAGTGTACAAAACAGCAAAGACAAGTTATACATAGGGTCTATCGGCTGTAATAAGCGACAGAGGAATAGGACTACATATCATTATATGAAAGACCAGCAACGGCATATGAATAATAACATGATTCGTATAATTTCGAACAAAATGTGCCTACCCATTTTCTGATGTAAAATACAACCAAAGCTTTCCTCAGTTTGGTATTCCGTTAACCGAAAAGATAATAAATTAGTACGCGCAGCCATAATCAAGGGACCCATGGGTCACGGCGCTCAGCTGTTATATAGGATCACAAAATATGAATTGGAAATGAGGCACATGTTGGTTTTGTGTGGTAGTACAAGCTGTATTTTGAGTTGATGGTGTTGAACTTATGTAAGATTTTTATAGTAACTTCGGAGACAGGGAAGAGGATTGATCTTAGCAAAAAAGATTTCTAAATGAGAAATGTTTTGTTTATATTCATATGATATAATATATGTGCAGGTGAAACAGATAATGCCAACAGAAATTTGCAATATATATATATATATATATATATATATATATATATATATATATATGATTTTTTTCAGCAGTGAAACCGCACATCTATAGTACGTGTATGGTAAAATTATTGCATTGTATCATTACCTCCTAAAATAAAATATATTGTTATATATTTTTTTCATCATACCTTGCAATACCAGAAGATGTCCGTCGCTCATGTCAATCCGGACAGGCATGCAGCGTTGTGTGCCTTTTAACTCCCTCTGGCGGGCAAAGTTGCACAATTCCTCATATTTGGTAAGACGACACAGACGCAGGCACTCGTAAAGTAGAGGCGGGGAGACGGGCATATTGTACTTCTGGTGAGCATACGGCAGTTCCACCGGGCTCACCCACTGGAAGAGAGAAATACACAAAGGGTAGGGGCATTATTTTTACTGAAGATTAGTTCTGTGAAAGCTTTCTTTGTGCAGATATTTTCTGTTCTCATTTAAGAAGACATCTTCATCCGAGTTTGTGAACCTATCAGAAAGAGCATATTGGAGAAATACCGTCTCCTGGAAAAGTGACACAGTGTTTATATATTTTATTCACTTTTTTCTTCCTTAACAAGTTAAATCTATATGTTGCGTGTCGCTGCTTAGTTTCGTAGCTTTACTTGATGCACTTATTTTTTTTTAAGTACAGCATCAACAAGTAATTCATATGACACTACCTTAATACCTTTATACCTTAACTGAAACTGTTTCTTCTTCATCCTGCTGTGCTTCTGGTATACTTGGCAGACCATGAAAATAGAAAAGTGTGTCAAATCTTCTAGCAGAACCTCCGTGCAGGACCTCCATGTGGGCCGGCGTCAACCAATTGTTCCAAACCTGAATATCATTTACCTTTGGCTGCCATCCGTGTTCCAGACACATTTGAGCAAACAGTGTTGGGTCACTGTTGATCCGCTTTCTCCACGACCTTATAAGGTCTGTGTCTAATGATGTAGTGTCTATTCTTTGCCCTGCCGAGTCAGAACACAAAAGTACTCCGGCTTCTTCAAACATTTCTCTTATTGCACAGATGCTGAAAGCTATACGGGGTGACACAGTTCCATCGTCACGTGGAGTCGTGAACGCTGGTGGCGGACTGACACCTATGTTGACAGCTGATTGGTCGACGATATCTCGCCAAATCTCGTGATAATCCGAGGTATGGACAACGCCCCCTGGTTGCACGAACACGTTTGGCATGAACTTGCTCTTGGCACTGCGTTGTAACAAAAGGAGTCTGTAATCAAACCTATCTGCAGCCCTGGCAAGACTTTTAGAGGTGATATTTGACACGTTAGGTACGGACCTACCGCAACGTGCGGCAATAATGATGTTAGCAGCTTCACGCCACGGTCTGCCAGCCACCGCCGCCATTGTTGTCAACAGTGGCTGTCCTCAGAAACCTACAAAACAGTGATATACTGTTTCACAAATCACATGAAAGCCTAGATGCCTATACATCAACACAGATTAAGTTTCTCCTAATATTAATGCGAGGTGTGAGTAAAGTTATTTCTACAGGGGGCAACAACGTTAAATTGCTATTGGATGCATATTTAGAAATATTTTGCATGATTCAGCTGATTTGCATAATTACAGAGTAAATCTTCTTAAATATATGCTTGTCATTAGGGAAATTTGGAACGGTCCTTTTTCCTTTATGCATATATATAGGAAAACAAGATTTTATGGTTGAATCTCCCAAAAAAGGAAGAAACGTTTCTTGATTTGGGTTAAGAAGAGACGGATACAATGACTGTAAAAAAACTGAAATCGTCATCAAATAAAATACATAAACGTCCCTTCCTCATTTTAAATGCCAATTACACTTAACTTAATTCAGAACTGATCCGAATCAATCAACGTATAGGGAATAAATAAGCTTTGGCACATCTTGCCCTAGCTTTCAAGTCTAGTATAGGCCTAATACTAGTATGCATCTATTGTGCATGGTGTATGGGCCGGCGCTTTCATGCATTAAGCCAATGTTTGCCTCCATGACTTAAAGTCTACCGATATCTCACAGTAAGCCATATCGGTCTCTATTGAGTCGTGTTTTTCTTGAACTGCCATTTATAGGCACATGATATTTTCACGCCCTTTTATTTTCATCATTCATACCTCTGGATAGATCATGTTAGAGACTCTATAGCTATTTAGTTTAAAGTAAAATTGAACGTTACGCCTTACGCCGATATTCAAAATTACTTTATGTTACAAAACACTAAACGAAAATAACTTCCGTGCTCTATATTGCAACTGTAATCCATTAGAATTTAAAACGACCTAAATATTCAATATACTCTCACAATTACCTTGCAGACCAAGCTTAACTGCCTACAGGCCTTAATTGTAAGTCATAATTTTTCAACGTTAATAGTTAAAAGACGGACAATCATTCATGATACCAATAAGCGACCGTTTGAATCCAACCTGCTGCCAGGAAAATAAGCCCATAAATTGTCATAACAGCCTTATACATTCTAATGTCATCCAATAGGCTCAATCAGTGGCGGATCCAGAAGTTTGAGAACAGGGGCGCTAATACTGGATTAGCGGTTGATGGGTATTAAGGAAAAATAAGCAAAATATTCTTTTTATTCACCGATAAGAATAAACTTTAGAGCCATGGTGTTTTCGTAAGGTTGATTACAGGAACATGGGGAAGGGTATGGGAGGAATAATCCCCCTCCCATACTGAGAAAACAATGTAAAGAAGAACATTTTGAGGCACCTTTCACAAAAGTATGAGGATTTTTGTTCCACAACTAATATTCTCATTAAAGTTTTTGCATAACGTTGTCATACTTTGGTGGGGGGGGGGGGGGGGGGGGTGGTCACCGGCTTTAATATTCATACTACTGCAACATAAGGATATCAACCGAGAAGTCCAAACAGTCAATATTTTTTAACATTTTGGTCTGCATAGTGAAAATGTGCATCTATGTTTATGACTTACAAAATATCATTGTTCAAATGTAATACTCGTAGTAATATAAATGATATGTTAAAGTCGCAAGTTAAACTTTGCATTTTATCAGCTTCTCTGGTCTAGGCAGCGCATCGGACACAACAGAGCACAGATCGTGAGTTCCGAGTATCAGCCAAGAAGCCATGATATCTTTCACGGTCGACCCAAACCCAGGCTGAGCGCTATGCATTTCAGTTGGAAGGTCGTGCCTCATTCACAGACGAGTGCGATTTGGGGCCCGGGAGGGGGGGGGGGGGGGTCCTCGGAGTTATGACCCAGCAGAATGTAATTAC
This sequence comes from Sipunculus nudus, assembly GCA_026874595.1. Lineage (NCBI taxonomy): Eukaryota > Metazoa > Annelida > Sipuncula > Golfingiida > Sipunculidae > Sipunculus > Sipunculus nudus. The sequence continues at coordinate 5,065,880 of CM049316.1, forward strand.
AAAAAGACCGCCTCTCTCAGTAAAGTAATATTTGGGTGCTATCTTAATTAATGGAGCACAGCTGAGAAATGATGGATGTCATTTTAGTCTGAAATAGAAAAAAAAAATCATTAAAATTATAGCAAAAAAACAGGTTCTAGGGAACTGACAAATCAAGTCATTGTCACAATTCAAGGCAAGATTCATGACAATCCATGCATTAATTATGAAAATACTGGTAGTTTTGTATAATTTTTATAATTATTCTAAGCCCCATAACTCGGAGGATATGGTCGCAGTGATTTATTTTTATTGACTTCTATGGATGTTCACTTGAAAGCGTCCTTGGTCAGCGTTTACGTTCTGTGCCTTGCTAGCGGACGGCATGCATGCAAGACGGACGATGGACAAAGCGCCATACCTATACCCCAATTAACTTTCAGTCAGCTGAGCTAAAAATGAAGAAAATTGGAGCAACCAGACCTTCAAAACTGTTAACTTTTCAAACGCGAAATTTTAACAATTGGGCTATTGATAAAATTTCCTTACAGTCACAAAATGTATCTATCACCATGGAAATTTTGATGAAAGTCTGTCCTATCTGCTATTAGAGTTACTACAGACAAATTTACAAAAATACTTATGTGGCAACTGATTTTAACGTAAATTCATACTTAAACAAAGAAATCTAAGTAATGTGTGCATGTTGTGGTTTGAAATTTGATACAATTTTATAAATCCTGAATTGCTCTTTCATGTGTGGAAGGCTATGGGTGCTATCTTTATTTGCTTAAATTTTACGCATTTTGGTAGTATTGTTTGTACTCAGAAATTACGACTGGTCATTTGTCAACAAAGCACAATTTGTAAACGTTACACGATAAAAATGTCTTACTTATATCAAGGTTGGTCATTAGTCAATATTCTTGCATGCATAGAAAAACTCTGGTTATTGTGAAATATGTTCTGCGAGCTTTGCTTATTTGTGTGTGCATATTAGCACATAAATACTTATATCAATATTCTTGGCTGCAAAACAAACATTTTGAATTCAACTTCCCCCCATCCCCCCCCCCCCCCCCCAAGAAACATTGTTCATCATCTGCATATAGAACATTGTTAACAAGAGCACCGCAAATGGTGCATAATACGCACGTTGCATATTTTGTTACCTCTGACCTCAATAAACGTGTGAATTTGCGGACAAAGTAATTCAGGTGAGAAAATGTATTGGTTAATAACTTAATACTCATCATGGGTTATTACGCTCCCGAGGCAGCTGAAATCTTGCGCTTCTACAGAAGCAACTGATTTTCTCGCTGCCAGCTTTGACCGTTTATGATATATTTAGACACCAGATGACGGTTCGTTGTCCGCTGAAAAAAAACGTGCGTGTGATGTGACAAGCAGCCAACCAGGTGCTAATAAACAAACACTCGACAGGCATCCTGGCTCCGCCCATAGCTGCGCTTCAAGCGCCGCTTGATGAGAGTTTACGGTCGAATTTTAATTGATCCCTCTGCATTCTCGCATCATCGACCGATTCGATTATAACATAATGACTGTGTTAGCGAAGCCATGTATCTGTTGTCTGTAGAACTGAAACCAGCCTGCGAGGTGTGCACGCAGCCTTTGTTGTTACGTTTCGTTTGAATTACAGCTCACCGGCCGGGCATCCTATGTGCCCAAGGCCCTAAGCAAACCACGTCTGGGGCAATTCTCTCTGAGCCTGTGGCCTCTTCAGACGGTTACCGGGGCGATGAGCTGTCACTCAAAACGAAATGAACATGATTGGCTCCGTGTAATCCTCGCTTGACCGTGTCTTCCAGCACCAGGTCTCATCTGATTGGACAAAAATACAGTGCTCCCCTCTGGTGTAGCAATTCAGGATACGAGGTCATAACAAACAGCGCTTACGATATAAGTAGTAGGCCTATAGTTAAAGCGCTGTGTAAAGCGCGTACATGGGTTATATGAAAATCCATCAGATTTTTGTTAAGTCAGGATGGTGCCACAAAAGTGTAGTGACCTCTGACCTCATTAAATATGCATGGATTTTGCTGGAAATAGAACATAGGTTAGATATACTGATTGCTATTTCTTTTGAGTTTTATCAAACTCCGTAATATTCCACGTACGTTATCGCGGTGACACCACGAATTGGCTGTACAAAGCAGCCTGCTGACATCTGACCTCATTAAATATGCATAAATTTTGCTGAGAATTTAATTGAGGTGAGAAACTCTATTTGTATATATGGATGAGTTTCATGAAATGCCATAGGATGTTTGGTAATTAAGTCATCATGATGGCTCCAATGTGCGGTGACCTCTGATCTCATGGAATATGCGTGGATTTTGATGGAAATCGAACTAAGGCGAGATATTTTAATAATGATAATTTCTCTTGGGTTTGATCAAAATCCATCTTATTTCTCGTAATTTATCGCGGGCAACACTAAAAGTTAACGGACGGACGGCCCGACAAAAAGCAGAGGGTGTGTATACCACAATACGTCCCGTCATAGACGGGTGTATAAAAAATGGAGAAACTCGGCCCGCCCATTGCTTCAGAGCTGTTGCAGACACAATTGTGCAGTTTTAACATCTGGGTTATTGATGAATAGAATTCATATTTCAGATAAGATATTTAATTTGTCTGGGCCTTTCTGAAATATCGTGATGTCCTAAGTTGAGCTATAAAATCTAAATACACGATATGAAAAGTGCGACGGAGAAGGGACCGATTTCTGCTCGGACGGACAAGGGATGATCACTGAGCTAAGATGACTAATTTATGGTAAAAAATATTGCAAGTAATGAACTGCTAGGTCAATGCAACATGCGGAAGTCTCATACACTTGGTTATCATTGCATTCAAAGTTGCCTCTTTGGAATGGTCAGGTTCGATAAAGTGTAATTACATTACCGGTTAATTTTGTTTTACATTAACGGTTAGGGAACTTTATCGGGTAATATCGTATGATGTTATCGGTTAGAAAATGTTGTTACATTATCGGTTGATTTAGTATTACCGGTACATTATTGGTTAGCTTTACATTACCGGTTATCTTTTTAACGTTATCGGTTTGGTATTACATTATCAGTTGATTGGTTATTACGTTATCAGTTGTGCTACATTATCGGTTAATTTCTTATATAACATTATCGGTTAATGTTACATTATAAGACGATTATTACATTATCAGTTGTAACAGGCCGTATCCGCACTTGGTTCACATCTAAACCAGATTATACTTAAACGGTTTACTTAAGTCTCGAAGTAGTCCGCTTTGCGTCCACACTGGTTGCTCGCTTTACAAAAGTCTAAACCCATTTGTACAACACAATTTGAGTTTGCTGTTCGCACTTGATTCGTAATCCGATTCAAGCCTGCAACTGAGCGCTCCCTCGCGCAACGCATGCTTGTAGTCAGGTGGCAAAATCTGAATATGGGATCCAGAAAACATTGTGTGCACATCTCAGAGTAGAAGCAGCCAACCATGATATCTGGTTAAATGAATTCCTTAGGGATAGAAAAAGGATGGTTGTCATTTTCAAATATGCCTTAGATGACTTTTATTGATGCTTTTGATAATCGAGTGAAACTCAGGTTTTACATATGAGGCAAATAAATATAAAAAAAACTAAACGGCACATTTGTGTGAAAAATACTACAATGTTCATGCCACACCAAAGAGTGAAGGATTGAAATAAAGATGTGTATATAACCGTTACATTTGCTGTTTCAGTTATTGTCTGGAGAGAGTTAAACATGGGCAATATCCCATTAACCCTAAGTAATACACATATATGTCCTAAGGAAATCACTTAAAGCTCTCAAGCTAACAATATCCCATGTTGTAAGTAGTCCTAATTCTGGTCATCTTTATCATCAGTAAATAAGTTCCTGCACCATGTTGCACGAGCTAAACCATAAGCACCTATTCAGTGTATGTCCCTCCTACGGCAGGGACAATGTTCTGAATTGTGTGCCTTCCTCTCAACTGTCAGTGCAAAGTAAATAACCTGCACAGGCTCTTTGATGAGAAGTTCGGGTAGAAGTGTACCATCAACCATGTGCCTACCAAAGGTAGCTGTGGGTGTGTTTCAATGCACTGTTTCGATAATAATGTTTAATAATTTCCCCAATTGATACGGAGCAATATAGCATCTTGTGTTGGTGGCAATAAATCAACATGAGTCTTACGTTTCCTGAATTTGGTGCAGCGAACTGCCTGGATGGAATGTCAGATTGAAACTTTGTCAAACAGTCTACAGACAAATTGTTCAACAGAGGCAATGGTTGCTTGGCTTGGTACCATGTCTTGATCTAGCTGGTGAAGAAGTTGTGGACATTTTTGGAACATTTTCCATGCAGACGTCTTTCCCTTCGTCATTCCAGGACTCTGAGCCTGCATTTCTTGAACATCATCCATGCTTCTCTTCAGATATTGGAGAGCGGTATGTGCTGACATATATGTAAATATTAAGAATGGTTCTGTTGGGCTTAATGGTCTTACAAAGACAGCTATCCCTGGTAGCAGTTTTTAGCTCAGATGACTGAAAGGCACAAATCGTAATCTGGAATCTTTTTACTTGACATCGAGGGAAGTTCATATAAAATCTCCTTCGAAACCTGAAATTAGATCTTTGTTACCCATATTTTACAAGCTGTGTTTCTAATAAGTGCCTCCCTGGATAATTAAAAATTTGATACTAAAGCAGGGCATTAAAATCATAACCATTAGAATCTTTTAACTTGTTACCTCTAACTTTGAGAGAGTCCATGACAGCAACTGTATCAGTTTGTCAACTATGGTTTCATCTTGTGTCCTGAACATCATATTAAAGTATATGATTATTGATTATGACTATAGTTTTGTCAGTTCCTGCATGAGGACTTGTGGTGCCATCGGTATTTTTTATATTTTTCCAAACACATGTACTATTTACACTGACAAACTCAAATCAATGGTGCCGGCTTTTCAACTGTAAATTCATCCAGAGTCCTGAAACATGGTGTGCTTTTCGGTAAAAAATTGTTTCATCAGTTGTTGAAGACTGGTTTGAACCAGCATATGTTCAGTCGTGTCTAGTATCACTATTTTGCCCCGAACCCGTAATGGCTAGAATCATGAACTGTTGCATCCTGAAAATTCCATAAAAGTTCTCAGAAACTTGCAGTTAGGTCACTGTGACCTAATCTCCAAGTTACGGGGGGTGTTTGAGCACCCCAGAAATATTGTAACAAGAATATACAAATAACCAGTTTTCTCAGGAATTACCAGATTTCTCAGGAAAGCTGGATGGCTTGTTTTTAAATTTGGTGTGCTTACGGGTCTTGGTGAACTTAAGCTAATATGCATGCATGATGATGCCACCTTCATTATATTAATCCTTTGCCTGTGCATAAAAATATTGTCAACATGTTTATCGGCTGAGCGTCATGACCCATGGTTCACTTGCTCTAGTTTGGCTTTAAAGTGCTGACCCCTGTATATGCCTGGTTCTATATTAAAGTCGGTCAGATACATCTTTCAAGGTATATTTTTCTCCCCTTGCAAGTCCTGTTCGAAGTTCATCAACTACATTTTGCAAACATGTTCTGTTGATCATCTAGGCTGGATTTTAATGAGCTGCGTATGTGTTTTCTCAGGAAACGACTGCAGCAAGTCAGGTGACATTTACCTTCTGAAGATATTAAATCACTGACACCTGCAAATCTGTTCCGCAAAACTGCATCAAGCTGAGCTAGTTGAAGAATATTGTTGGACAAGTCCATTGTCTGTGCAGCTATTCCCCTGCCATTTGTGTCTTGACGAAACATGCATTTTGTCCATATAATAGGAGGCAATGAGCTTCTTTGTAAACGAAATTTGATGTCAGATACCTGCCCTTAAGACGAGGAAGATACTTTAGTCACTTCTAAACGTTTCTTCATTTTTTTAATATTTCTGATAAGTCGGAGCCACCAAGAACAAAACTATAAAAACACAAATTTATATTGGTGCAAAAGCTATGTACATATTACTACTAATCTGGCAAGTGAAATGGCTAAAATGAAATCTTGATTTTATTCCAGAAAAATTAGAGAAATTAGTGAACCAATAACAATCAGCAACTATGATTAAGTGTAAGAAGGCATGCACAATTGTAAAAACCATATGCAAAATATATGCGTGCAAAGTTTGCAAGGCAGGATGTGTATCAAAAGCTTAGAATCCTCAGCAACTCTTAATACAGAATAAAATACCAACTCAAAATATTATAGTATTTTCAGGTTAGTGGCTAATCTATTTAAAACCTTTACAACCGTTTATACATGTAGCTGACAAAGAAAGATGCAGTTGTTAATGCCTATGTGAAATTAAGTGTCAAGTACTTTTGGTGAAATGAGGATTTTACCTGTTTTTTTCTTTACGCCTCAAAAATGACTATAAAATAATTTTCGGAGATGACAACCTGTCTAGAACAGTTGTTATAATTTCCAAAAATAATAATTACTTGGTTGGCAAATTCTACTCTGAGGTGTGATCAGGGTTTACAATCCCAGGATTTGCCCCCCGACTATTGGGCACCATTAAGGTTAGCGCCCGTAGGGGTCAAGGCCGTTCACCGAAACAGGACTCATTCTGACTAGAAGCGGATTTGCCTATACGCACTAGAAATCGGTTTACTGTAATCCTGTCCAAAGTTAACACAAAGCGAAATACTTCGAGATTAGGCCTATCGTATACCGGTTTAGTATAATCCGATTTAGATGCGAACCAAGTGCGGATACGGCCTAATAGCATTTCTATTTGTAGTTTTTCAAAATCATAACACGCCATGTGTTTAATTTACCGAGCCTATGTTGCTGGGTTGGATATGGAGGGTTTAAAAAAAAACTATTTTGAATTCACTGATTTAAGATTTTAAATTTCTTTCAGATTTAAATGCCTATTTAATCGCATTTTTTACATATGCCAAAAGTTAATGTCGCAAAGGAGACTGAACATATGGCCTTGTTATTTTTGTATAAAACATTAGACGTTCCTTTTTTAGGAAGATTCGAAGATGCCGAGCAAAGTAGACTTACATAAAAATCACTCCCTTGAGGCAGTTGTGCCCCCTCTAGCCTATAGCGGCAAAATCCTGGATCCACAACTGATCCACCACTGTAAATTAACATTTTAATGATTATAGACAGACTCATAGTCAGTTTAAACAAGGGTTCATACACAGCATGCTAACAACTAGGGCCGTGGACCCGTCGGGCCTATATCGCATTTGTATGCTGTGCCACAAACGCCGGGGACCATGAGTGTCTGTTTACATTCTTCTATTATCGCCCATTCGGATCACCGTATTTATATGTTACTGACACGCCGCTTCACGGACGTGTGTTCTTATTAGATGGCGTTAGAACTTGGGAATAGTTCACATGTTGACTATTTACCTGTGACCCTCAACTAAGCTGTGTCCTCAGTCTCCGAGTCAGCAACTGCAACAGAGCAGACACGGTTGTGTGGGCCCGGGCCTTTTTTTCTGGTTTATTTACCGGTACCTGAGCCCAGAGGCATCACGTCACACTGCGAGTCCAAAGGTGACAGCAGAGCCTGCCCAGGTCAACGATATACACAAGTCTGTACAGCTCAAGTACGTACGGTACAGGGACCTTTACTCTGTACCTGTGCTAGAACGTGAACTGAATAAAGTTATATAATAACGTTGGAGATGCCAAGTTAAAAAGCATCCAAGGGAGCACACAGGCACTTGAGATTTGCTTCCAAGTCGGTTTGTCAGCTGACACTTCCCGTGAGTAAAAGTGTACAAATGTTGTAGACTACGCATGCATGTCATCATAGGCCAGGGCTTAGCAGGATTCGCGGGGGGGGGGGGGGGGGGGGGGGGGGGAGGGGGAAGAGGAGAGGCGTAGGATAGGCAATATATTTTATTTAGGCCCTAACTGTATGAAGGATAGTCAATATATTTTATTTAGGCCCTAACTGTAGGATAGGCAATATATTTTATTTAGGCCCTAACTGTAGGATAGGCAATATATTTTATTTAGGCCCTAACTGTAGGATAGGCAATATATTTTATTTAGGCCCTAACTGTAGGATAGGCAATATATTTTATTTGGGCCCTAACTGTAGGATAGGCAATATATTTTATTTAGGCCCTAACTGTCGTAATGTTTAAAACTTCTCTACAAGAAAAAAAATTAGAAACCAAATCAATAGCCTATGTTTAGGCCTAAAACTCCTTTTCAACCGAAAAATGACAACAACAAAAAATGTTTAATTAGACTAAGCTTAGATTTATAATTTTGACTCGTGTTTATCAATGGGCATAGTCATATATATATATATATATATATATATATATATATATTTGAACATGGACTAACAAAACTAATTTCAGTTTTATTTCTTTTCGTGTATCATCATTACCATCTATTGTTATTCATTAACAATATAATTAAAACAGGGCAATTAGTAGCTACATTTATTTTTACCATGTCACATACGGTACCGGTAACATAAATAGGCCTACAAAGACAATAACACATTACACTTATATGTACCAAACCTTTGTTAATTAATCTTTAACTTTTTTGTATTTAATATCGTCTTAATTTTTTTTCTCCGTGTACCATTTCTAACATTTATATATAGGCCTAAGGGACGGTCTATATTTTAGGCTACAGTTGGTAGATGCTGATCCGACACCAATTCTTACTTCAGGAAAAAAAAAAATAGTACTGTACCGATGAAACTATACTACACATTTTTCCAACTTTTTTGTTACAAATATGTGAATGAATCTAATATACAAATATTCGCCAAATTGTTTTAATGTTACAGGAATGTAGTTTTTGGCTCCCATTTTTTTTATACCTCATTTTATTATTTTTCGTCGCTAGACCTACTTTGCATTCAATATTATTGAAACTTTTTATTTCTACTTACTTGTGTAAAACCTGTGAAAACCTATGTAGAGTTCATGTGAGTTTTCTGTTGATAGCTAGGCCTACAGGAGTCCAGCTGACATCTGAAATTCAGTATAGCACAGCCACAGGGCTTGGCTTTTGTCAATATGCGTGACAGGTTGACTGATATCCGGTCAAAAACTTCCTGCTGATCACGATTCCTACAGCCCCTACAGGTTGTGCTGTTCAGACCTGAACGTCAGCCGTTGCTTATTAATAGGCAAACTACAGCAATAGTCTAGGTGTTGCTACCAAGCTCGAATACGGGATATCGCTAATACTGATACTCTCGTGTGTGGAGGCAGTAAATGACTGCCTGCTTGAAAAACTGTTGGCAATCAACTAGTGCCTCCTAGCGTCCAACCTGACCAGCCCATTCATTCAACACAGCAGTGTGAGCAGTGTGGGCACTGGACATGCGTTATGCGAGAAAATGATTTTATCATCTACCATTTATTTGGTTCGCGAAATATTGTACTCGAATGCGGTACTCGAAATGTGGAACGAGACGCGGAAAAACGGAAATCCCAGTGGAGAACTGCATGATCCACATACCGCGAATACGGGACCTGATTAGCTTGTATTTGAACTACTAATGCAGCGTGCATGGTCTAGCTTGTTTTGATATCACCGATTCTATACCGCAATGTTTTACAGCCCTCCAAATAAATAGGCCTACCACACGTAAATTTCTAACGCACCCAGTGCCAATTTAACGTAGATAACGTTAATACAATGGACTCAACTCTAATCAAGACTGTCATGGGGTTTAGTTCTAATATTGCATGATGAAATGGCATTTTGATACCTTTTTAAACTATGTAGGCCTGAACAAGGGACCCATGGGTCACTGTGCTCAGCTGAAGTTGACCTTGAAAGTAAAAAAATCTAAAATAATATCATTTGGAGATAAAGTCTAGGAGGAAAAGATAATATAGGCCATGGCTGGTTGACATGATTGGTTTATATTGATAAGTAAGAAATTGTTTCAAATAATAGGCCTATTTTGTGACCAAACCATGCATTTCCTAATGTTAAAATTGAAGAATGTGAGCAGTTTGTAACCATAAGATGAATATAAATACCATGATCATTGGTTGGTTTTTTGGTAAACTGGACCTATTATATATATATATATATATATATATATATATATATATATATATATATATATATATATATATATATATATATATATATATATATATATATATACAGCTGAAATATAACTAATATCCTCAGTCCAAAGATGGAAGAACTTTGTCGTGGTGGTTGGGGGGTGGGGGGGGGGGGGAGTGGTCGGTTGGTGGATTGATGGGATAAAAGTATAAAGTATGCAATATTACTCAACTGAATATATAAGATGCTTTCAAATTTTAGACTTTAAAAGCTTAAATCCATACACATACAGCATATGAAAGTTATTTCAACAGTGCTTACAGGAGAAATTTCATAATTAATAAATATTTAAGGATAACAGAGAGATGATGGACAGACAGAGCTGATCACTTTATGTTCCATTCTCCTGAGAAAAGAATATGTTTCAATCAGATCTTAAATATAATCTAATCCAATTATTTTTGTTCCAATACATTTTACACATTTTCAATTAAAAACTAATGTCCTAGTGCACAGGTGCAAAGGAATCAAATGCAGCTGGGGGGGGGGGGGTGGTTGGGCTAACAACACTTCTGCATATCGATGCATACAGGGCAAACAAAGCCTGATCTCCAATTCTGCTGAGGCAGGAAAATAATGAACAAATGTTTGTAATAGATCCTCGTTTTATTATCAAATCATTTTTTTTTTATTTTAAGTTTATATTTATATAAATTTCCAATATGATCTATATATCTATATAAAAGTAAATTCATAATTCTAAATTGCATCATCATAAATTTCAATCAGATAACACCACATCATGCATACATGATTAAATTATATTTTAATTTGTCAAAATCATTTAAAAGAAAATTGATTTCTTAAAAAAATGCTACATTAACACAACATGGCATCTTCTGGATTACACCTTGAATTACTTTTTCAAGGAAAGTTTTTGTATATTGGAGTGAGTGAGATACAGTGAAAAACAATAACACTTAGTGCATAACACTGGGGGGGGGGGGGGGGTGACAGTACGGGGTGGGGGGGGGGGGGGGGGGAGGGAGGTGGAAATATGAGAATAACTGAACACCTGTCACAGCAGGAGATCTCCCCTAATGTGGACTAGAAGTGGCCAACCTGCATGTTGACAAAGCAAGTGACTGCAATAGAGCCTCAAGAAAAAATTCAATAACTAGCCTAATTTTCATGCTTTTATTTTCAAATTTCAGATTTAAACAGATTAAATACTTACGTTTACATGTTGTGAAAATTAAATCAATAATACTCACAGGGAAAAAAAAGTGCCAAGGTCAAAGTTGGGCAAATTTAAGGTACTGATTTTATTTTTATGCTAAAAACTTGAAAAAAATACAAAATTCAGATCTAATTTTGGGTATACAATTGAATCTAAATTAAAGATAGTTTCAAAATGTTTCATGTTAAGTGAGTAAATATTTTTCCTGTTTTTTTTAAAAGTCTATTATGTTCGGGCCCATAACTTAAAGAAATTACACTTAATAGACTTAATTTTCCTAATGTATACAGGAAATATATAGGAGAATACTTGTGATAAAATATTAAGAAAAAGTGGTTTTGATATTAGGCAGTCCTGAAGTGTGATAATAGGTTTTTAATGGAAATTTGAGGTTTTTCCTTAATATCTCGAAGGAATAAAGTCATATTGACCCAATTTTCAGTATGGTAGGAGATTTTTGGGACATCTAATGGTATGCCGAATTTTTTATTCGTAGGTCTAATGGTTTCAAAACTTGCCAGTCTAACGGACGGACGGACGGACGACGGACAATGGACCACGACTATAGATCAGATGACTTACAGTCAGCTGAGCTAAAAAGTCAGTATATAACAGTTCTCGTCAGATGAAACCAAATCCCGTCTCTTTTTTTTGTTTGTAGATAATGGCTGTGTCCGCCGCTAGAGACAAATATGTCAGTCCCAGTCCATACTGGCGAGAGGCAGCTACACTGATGCTGGCCGCAGGTGTCCGTTCCTCGCCAAGAAGATCAAATGCTTCGGCAAAATTTAATACTGAGAACTACAGTGTCCTTATGCTGAAACGCAGTGTTAAGAGTGAGTTTATGCCAAGTACGTATGTGTTCCCAGGTGGCACTGTGGAGGACTCGGACTTCTCGGAGAGATGGATACAGCTTTACTGTGATGTGTTACGGAAACCGTGGGAGGAAATGACCCAGAGCATATTCAGGGGAGACACAAAGGCATCCATGATGTCAGTTGAGAGGACTCTGGCTTTACCAGCGCAGATTGCGTTTCGTATTTGTGCAATAAGAGAAACTTTTGAAGAAGCAGGGGTGTTGGTCGCTACGGACAGGATGCCTTCAGGTGGTAACACTTTAGGACATTTTACTGACCTTGATAAGCAAACCAAAGCTTGGAGGCAGCGAGTGAGGGATGACCCAGCGTGCTTTGTAGATTTGTACCGCCAGTTAAACCAGGTGCCGGATATATGGTCTTTAGCAGAATGGAGCAACTGGTTGACCCCTGTAATGTATCAAGTTGATGGACCACCACCAAAACCTCGTCGTTTTGACACAATATTTTATATTTGCTGTCTACCAGAAATCCCCAAAGCATCACATGACCAAGCAGAAACTGTCAAACACAAGGTGATGAAATATAGAAGAAAATCAGTCTAATACTAATTTTTCATTCAGTTGTAGTGTTATATCAACGTTTCTCCATTGATCTGTGCCGATCATTGATGTAATACCACAGCTGCTCATCAGCGACATCTGGTGTTCATGCTTAAAATGAATATAAAACTTTTCACCCTATAACACTTACAGCTGCCAGTAATAAAGATGACAGTGTATGAAGCATTGAGCTTTTACTGTTAACAATTTTGATGTATCCCATTAATAACATTGCAATGTAATTTGTCTCCACAAAATCATGGCTTCCTTTAAAGTTTGTCTTTCATATTTTGATTTCGCTACATATTTAAAATGTTTTGTCTTATGTCTCATACTGTGGAATCTATTTCAGTTGCAGAACATTTCCGTATGATTTGTATTTTTCAGTTCATGAAATAATTGATAGACTCAAGCAAGCTTTTTTCTTTATAATCAGTCATATTTTTATTGGATAACTACACTTACTTAGGAAGTTCTGAATAAACCCAGGGGACGTTTTGAATAATTCAACTTCCCCATGTATTACAGTGGGCTGTTCCCAGCAGGCTCCTGACAGACTATGCTGATAAGAAGCTGAATATTGCAGCCCCCCAGGTTTACGAGCTATGTCGGGCCATCAACTTCAAAACATATGATGAACTTTCTCAGTACAGCCACCACAGACAAGGTCGTGGATTACCAAGATGGCTGCCCTACGTAGTTGTATGTTCCGACGGCTATATCTCTGCTCTTCCTGGTAAGAAATCATACCGTACTTTGTTCAGCTAATAATGAACCATTTTGATGTTACTGTGGTTATCATCTTAGGATAGATGAATTTATGTCAAAAGGGCAGCTGTTAGTTTAAACAGACATTCGTTTATTTTAACTCAGCAGTCTGCTGGCTCTCAGAATATAATTTGACTTGTCAGAAATAAATGCAGCACAGACAGATTTTAACAAAGGAAATGATACATTTGATAAATCACCATTTTTTCCAAAAGAGTTCAGAAGGCTTTAAAAGTGACTTAGTTCTTTGCTTTCAAATGCTTGATGACACAGATGCAGTTGTGGGAAAATCAAACTCTCTTGAATCTATACTTATGTGGCAACTGTCCATCCAAGCTTAAACTGTTGTATGTACAACAATGCTGAACATATTTATTTCTTTTATGTCTTGCACCTCTTAAAAGTGATGTAGTCAAGAACAGCCAGTAACTGAATGTGACAGACTTAGGAAAACCATGGGATCAAGACTTAGAAGACTAAGACAAAAAAATTCTACAAACTCCCCTGAAACCCTTGGACTGATCTTTCCAAAACCCAGCATAGTTATTTGTTCACCTCTGTAGTTGTGCCTAACAAAGACAGGTGGTGCCATCTGCAGTCCACATTGTGCAGTATGAATCTGGGTGTCTTTAATAACAACACATATCTCAGGAGTGGTTCAATGTATTGAGCTGAAATTTTGCATGTCTATAGATTTTGGATCTCTCCATCTTGTAGTAGCAAGACCGATGCCGCCACCTGCAATAATTTTTGTGTGGTGTACATCCATGTGTTTGCCATCTGTTTGCTTAGGGATTGGTTCAATGTATTGGGCTGAAATTGTGCATGTCCATAGATCTTGGATACCTCCATCTCAAATTTAAGATTGGTGGCGCCATCTGCAATTGTTTTTTGTTTTGCATCTATCCGTACATTTGCTTTAGGTGAAAATTGCTTATATCTCCGGAGTGGTTTAATGTATTGGTCTGATATTTGGCATGTACATCCATCTTGGAGAGTTTTCTCATCAACCAGTCAGGTGGTGCCACCTACCTTACCATTTTCAAAGTATGAATGAATTCCCTTTTCTCAGGAGTGATTTGATATATTAGCCTGAAATTGTGATTGTCAATAGATCATAGATATCTCCATCTCGTATTCAAGAATGGGCTTGCCATCTGCAATCATTTTCATGTGGCATCCACCCGTACATTTGCTTTAGGTGAAAATTGCTCATATCTCAGGAGTGGTTCAATGTAGAAGTCTGAAATTTGGCATGTACATACAGCTTGGAGTTTTCTCATAGACCAGACAGAGGGCACCACCTATCTTCCCGTTTTCATAGAATAAATAAATGCCCTCTTCTCAGAAGTGATTTGCTGTATTGGCCTGATATTGTGCATGTCCATAGATCTTGGATACCTACATTTTGTATTCAAGACTGGTGGCACCATCTGCAGTTGTGTTTGGGTGGCGTCAATCCATCTATTTGCTTAGGTAAAAATCGCTCATATTTGAGGAGTGGATGGATGTATCAGCCTATAATTTTACAAGTTTATCCATCTTGGATAGCTTTGTTGTAGACCAGACAGATGGCCCCAGCTGCTGTTGTTTTTACAGAAAACATTGATGCACTTTTTCTCAGTAGTGGATTTGGTGTCTTGCATGGTGTATCCATCTGTAGATCTATTTTTGGTGAAAACTGCACAAAAACGAGGAGTTTAATTGGTCTCACTGGTGCCACAAATTTGTAGTCATGTCATGTCAGAAACATTCCATGCTTCTGTGATATGGCGGATACTGGTAGTCAACTGACAGCTACCTGTATTCTAGTTCTAGTTAACTCTGTTCTACCTTCATCAGTGTTCTCTCAAAATTTCAGTGAACCCTTGAACAACTGTTGATGTTAGCTTGCCACCAGCAGTGTGGACATGTAATGTTTGTTGAAGATAGGGAGTAAATCACAAGGTATGCCTACCATGGTGCATGCTCTCCAAAATCTGAATTTCTCTTTGGCCTCAGATACCTGAATAGTGCCCAGGACCATTTTAGTTTTAAACCAGTAAAAAGATCACTGCTATTTCCTTTTACAAATATTTTTATCATAAGAGGTTCCTCAACATTCTCTCATGTCCTGCTTTGCAGCAGAATGTAGGTTAGCACACACTGTACATTTAATGACATTTCCAGGTATAATACCAGTAAACAATCTGAGCTTAGAGATGTCATATGTTAAAATAACATTGTTCAGTTCACATTTTGGATACTGGGACTTGCCAAAAGGTGTCACCACAGAATACCAGATGCCAGGGCAAATTAATCAATGTAACAGAGCTTTTCACTATGAGATATTTCAAACGATTCTTGCAGGTGATGCCCTGTATCCGGAGAACCCAGATGACACAGGAAGAAAACCAATGGAGACCAGGGAGGAGACAGTGGAGGAGATCCTCAAGACCACCAAACTGAGGAACTGCACGGCCAGGGGTGGACGGGTGAAAGAGTTGTTCCCAAAGTGTAATGTACAGCTGGAACACAACCTGGTTCCTCCACTCGTACATGCTGATTGGATGAAAAAGAGCAACCTTTGATAATGTACCTGTATTATCAAAACAAGAGACTGCACAGAGAAAACACAGCACAATAATCTGCTTATACTCCTTACATGGGTAATATACAACAGTCGTTCAAGATCTCCTTTGCTTAAATTGCCTTGGTTTAACAAGGTTTTTTTATTTGTGTCAACACCAAAGCTGGCATACAGCCAGTATTAGATCGATGAGATTTGGGTGTCACATGTTAATAACTTGAAGCTAGTTGCACAATACGATACCACGCTCTCATTGGTCTGATTACAATTCTTTGCCCTGTGCTTCCCCTGGTGGTGAAACCCGGAGAATCTTGTACAAAGCAGTGGTAAAAGTGAAATAGATATAGAACAAATGCAGGGTGTAACACCTGCATGAGGAGTGAATAATCTGCTATTAAGCTACTGTAACAGTTACGTGATACTGCACATTTCAACGTTTAAAACTTCAGCTTCAGGGTTTCTGATTTCAAAGATTTCACAGTTCTCACAGAGCATTTTAAATACGTGTGCTCAGTTCTGTTGTTTGTGGCTGTCTGCGCCGAGTACCTTACAGTTGGCCTCTCAAACGGAACCCCAGTTAAATTAAAGCCGATCAATTGCAACCCCTGTACTGGCGTGACTGAAAGAACAAGTTTTCAGCTCTCTAAAAGAATTAAATCCGCCTCGACTCCCTTGCACAATGAACTGGGATGACAGTGCAAGGGTCAAAGGGGACACGACTCTCCCTCACCACAGAGATATTATGTAAACAAAGCACTTTTGTGACAAGTTGTTATATTATGTGACAGTAACAGTTTGTGATCAGTTGTAACGTTATGTGACAGTAACAGTTGTGTGATCAGTGGAATATTATAGGACAGTACCAGTTATATGATCAGTTGGAACATTATGGGACAGTACCAGTTAAGTGATCAGTTGTAATATTATGTGACAGTAAGTTATGTAATTGGTTGTAATATTATGGGACTGTAACAGTTATATGATCAGTTGTAATATTATGGGACTGTAACAGTTATGTGATCAGTTGTAATATTATGGGACAGTAAGTTATGTGATCTGTTGTAATATTATGGGACAGTAACAGTTATGTGATCAGTTGTAATATTATGGGATAGTAACAGTTATGTGATCATTTGTAATTTTATGGGACTGTAAGTTATGAGATCTGTTGTAATATTATGGGACTGTTACAGTTATGTGATCAGTTTTAATATTATAGGACAGAAACAGTTTTGTGATCAGTTGTAATATTACAGGACTGTAACAGTTAAGTGATCAGTTGTAATATTATAGAACAATAACAGTCATGTGATCAGTTGTAATATTATAGAACAATAACAGTTGTGTGATCAATTGTAATATTTTAGGACAATAACAGTTAGGTGATCAGCTGTAATATTATAGGACAACAACAGTTATGTGATCAGTTGTAATATTATGGGACTGTAACAGTTACACGATCATTTGTAATATTATGGGACAGTCACAGTTATGTGATCAGTTGTAATGTTATGGGACAGTAACAGTTATGTGATCAGTTGTAATATTATGGGACAGTAACAGTTATGTGGTCAGTTGTAATGTTATGGGACAGTAACAGTTATGTGGTCAATTGAAATATTACGGGACAATAACAGTTAGGTGATCAGTTGTAATATTATGAGTCAATAACAGTTAAGTGATCAGTTGTAATATTATGGGACTGTAACAGTTATGTAATCAGTTGTAATATTTTGGGACCAAACAGTTATGTGGTCAGTTGTATTATTAAGGGACAGAAACAGTTATATGATCAGTTTTTATATTATGGGACCCATCTCAAAAGCAAGGACCAGCTATTTTGTGCATCAGACATTTCTGGGTAACCAGCATGCTCAAAGAATATACCTTACATTCCCATGTCTATTCAAGTGATTGTTTTAGTGTGTTTTATAACTGTAAATTTGTCATTTTGAGCTATGGTAGGGATCATAAACTTATTTTTCCTGAAATTTTGCATAATTTGATGATTCTTCTGAAAGCACAACATGCTGCCTGTGCTTGAATATGTGTAGATTGGATAACATAAGAGCTTGTGGGACCAAAAATAGAACCAAAAACCACTATGACACATGGAGACACCTGCAGGCAAACATAAAAACTAAAACACATTGAGAAATTGGACCAAAATTTTATAATTTTGTTTTCCAGCTGGAGAGAATTAATTTTCAGATAGACACTCCAATACTAATCCTAACCAAGGTATGCATGTGAGCAATCACTGATTGAAATCAAATAAAATTTAGGGAAGTTATTGCACGGAAACGAAAAAAACTGACGGACTGACAGACAGATGGACAGACAAACCCAAATCAATCCCAGGCATCTTGTTCCCTTTAATCAGTCATGGCTGCTGAATGAATAAAGTCCTGAAAATACCTAGGCGACTAAAATGTCTACCACCCTGCCATTTTAAAATAGATTCAAACAAAGCACCCCCAGAAAAAGCATGAAATTTATAGGGGCCATGATGTCATCAGCCATGGCACAAAAGAGAACTGGGCATGGGTGGGGACAATATATTAGTCATTAATTACCAGTATGCAGGGAACTGTCAAAATGCACACAAAAGAAAACCTGCCCTGAAAAAGTGTACTAATGATGCATATACTAAGTTTGGAGGGCCAAATGGGAACAGAAGCAGTTACCACCATCGTGGAGAATGAATTACAACTCTGTATTATATTACAGATGTAACATATCAAAACTTTTAATTCTCTGGCAAAAGTATAGAACTTTCACGTAGGGGATTTTATCCAAGAGAATTCCTTCTTTCATTGTTAAGGATATACGCATTTGTTTCCCTGTTACAGTTTACTATATCTTTACAACTTGTTTACTCATTTAGAACAAGGGAGCCATGGGTCACGGCGCTCATCTGTTATATATGATAAAAAAATATGGTTTAGAAATGAGGCACATGCTGGTTTTGTGTGGTAATAAACAGAAGCTGTATTATGAGTTGTTGGTGTTTAGCTTTAATATGTATGACTCTGATAGTATCTTTGGAGACAGGGAAGAGGATTGATTTCATTTATTTTATTAACAAATGGAGTGCTATTGTCACACAGATTTTGACTTGGCCATATAACTTAAAGCAGCACATATAATATGAGTTTAACTATTTATTAAAATTTAATAATAAATATCATGTGAAATATAAATTTTATTAAAAATAATAAGAGAATCATGATTTTTTAAAATATAATAAAACTGAAATGATTATTAAAATAATATTACAAAATATACGCATGAATGCACTCATGAATACATTTTGAAAGTATTTGCACTGATATTCAAATACTTTCATTTTCACCTGAATTCCCATTCTTATGCAAGAAATATTCATATTCGTATTCAAATACATTAGCAAAGTATTCTAACCATGTCTGGTATTTATTCAGTTTAAGCCAATCAATAATGTTGAGAATCCAGAATAAACAAAATTCACAAATTTAAATAATGATCATAAGTACCTACTTTTATGGCTTTTATTTATATTAAGAAAATAAATGTAATATATATCCACTTTGAACTACTTCACATCAATCTACACACTAGACACAGTAGGATTCTCGATTAATATTATCAACTGCATCTTTGTCTATCATTAATTTCCTTCATATGATCCCTAATGGTTAGTAATGAATAATATGATTTATTTTATTATCATTAAAATTGAACTTGAAAATACCATAGGTGACTGCATGGTGTTATTTGGAATACATTCTATCTATCCATACAAGATTCTTACATCATCAGTGACTGCAAGTTAATTTCCTTTCTATTAATTTTTCTTTAATTTGTTATTTAAAACAAAAATTTATTAATTCATTGTTTAATGTTATGTTGTTAGTCAAAACAACTACTAGATGAGTGGGGTTGGACACCTGGTTCAACTGTGGATGGCCATTAGCTGCCTGGCTGCCCCAGTGTATGCCTTGCCTCAAGCGTGCATAATTTGCTGAAAGGTCAATGTACAGGTGACTGAAGAGGGGCTGGGGGGAGCCTGAGTATGACATGGTCTCATAAAAACATTAATAAAAGCTACATTTTTTGGCCAATTTCTTTCAGCTTTCTAAACTAAAAATCTGAAATCCTAATATGTGCATGGTATGAAAATTATATCAACGGTGCTCACAGGAAACAAACGTGCCATGGTCAAAGATGGGCAAAATTTAAGGTACTAATTTTATGTTCATACTAATAACTTATAAAATTTGAAAAATTCAGAACTAATTTTGGGTATTCAATTGAATCTTGTTTAAATAATGTTTTATCCCTGACAAAAAATCTCTAGCTTAAGCAATCCTCTTATTAAGGGAGTAAATATATTTCTTGATTATTTACAAAGTGCATTATGTTTGGGCTCATAACTTTAAAAAAATTATGCAATACTGACATCATTTTTGGCATGTGCATAGCAAATGTATAGAAAAATATGTATATTATATATGATCAAAGTCAGGTAGTGGTTTTGATATTAGGCAGTCTTGAAGTGTAACAATGGGTTTTTAATGGAAAAATGAAGTTTTTCATTAATATCTCGAAGGAATGAAGTCCTAGTGACCAAATTCTTGGCATAGTAGGGGATTTTGGAGACATCTATCTGTATGCCATATTTTAGGAACTGAGACCTGAAGCTGGGCTCTAGCAAACTGCATAACACTAGCTTGATGTAAACAATATGTGACATAGTGCTTGAAAACTTGAATAAAATCTACAGTTTTTGATCAACTGGTTTCAAATTTTTGGTGTTAACAGATTAACAGATGAAAATTAAATCCACAGCCGTTACAGGAAAAAAAATGTGCCATGGTCAAAGTTGGGCAAAATTTAAAAGATTTTGATCTAATTTTGGGTATACAATTGAATTTTGATTAATTAAAGTATATTACTGGAAAAAAAAAGTCCTTAGCTTTAACATGTTTTGTGTTATGTGATCAAATATCTTTCCTGATTTTTTACAAAATGCATTATGTTTGGGCCCATAACTTTTTTAAATTATATAATACAGACATAATTTCTGGCATGTACACAGGAACTATATAGAGGAATGTTTAAGGTAAATATGAGGAAAAACAGATGAGTGGTTTTGATATTAGGCAGTCCTGAAGTGTGAAATAGGTTTTTAATAAAAAATTGAGGTTTTTCCTTAATTTCTCAATGGAACAAAGTTGCAAAGACCCAGTTTTGGGCTTGGTAGGAGATCTTGGGGACATCTAACATTAAGGTGAATTTTGGTTTCCTTGGCCTTACAGTTTCAAAACTTGCCACATCTATGGACGGACGGAGGGAGGGCACGACAGAAGGACAGACGACGGAAAATGTACCATGACTATAGCTCAGATGACTTATAGTCAGCTAACCAAAAATATTATAGCAGCAGCATGTGATACATCAGGTCCAGAGAATGATGTTTAGTATGAGGTAAGCTGACAAAGAATAAAACTCTACTTTGCTGAACTGAGGGTGCTTCTCAGTCAGCAGCTTGATCTTGGTTAATCGATGATGTGTTCTTGTCAATTTATCATGGCTCTGCCTCGCCAATCAGCTGTTTACCTAGTTAGAAATCAAACTGTCAGGATTTTGCCGACTGTGTAACATGACATTAATATGCAAATATCACTAGATTCAGTCGTTTCACTCGACAATCTGTTCTCATGTACTGGGACCATAAAGACTGACCCCTTACATTTTTTTAGGAAACAAGTCCATTACAGTTCAAGCTGATATGTGGCAGTGGAAAAACCCTTATTTCTGATCCACTGTGCCAATTTTAAACCTGTTGTAATATTGCACAGTAAATAATGTTACAGTATCTTTGTGTAGCAGTCATCCAATATAAAACTGAAATACAGAATTTTAGATATCATCAAAACTGGAATCATATTGACGTTTATTGACTGTTAAAATAAAGATATTTAAATTCTGGAGTTTTGAATTTCATGAATTTTAAAGAACTATGGGAACCTTGTCTGTTGTTATTTTTATTGTTTCTGCTCACTCTTATGAATGAAATAAAAACAACATGCAATATGTACAAAATTTATTTAACATGACATAATTGTAGCCTTTAATCATGATGGACCAACTGCTGACACTATCATCAAGGCTTTTTGTCTTCCACCAACTGATCATAAGTATGTACCGGTACATCATAGTGTGTACATCATACAGTATGTACATCATACAGCATGAGCAGAGACTGTGGTTTGCTGCCTATGAATGTTACACAAATATGTCAAAACACTTACAGCAGTTCTCACATGAATAAGCTTGGTATCTGACTCAGTGTCCCTACAGAAATCCAGGTTTTGAACTGTCCATACAATTATTATCTGCCACATGGTCTTCATCTTTAAAACTTAGAGGCTCATTTTAGTCTTGGTTAACTGAAATTGTTAATTTTTAATATCTTCAGGCCTTTTTAAAAAATACTGAATTTAAATTACATCAATTATTTAAATTAAGGTGTCCTGGAAAACAACTGGAAGAATGTGGAAAAATCACTGAATTACTCATCTACCTCTACCTCAAGATCTAAAAACTATAATATTCATGCACCTACCTTTAATTTATCATATACACAAGTCTATATTTCCTAACAGTGAAGACTGCCATGAAGTTCCGTCGACATATCTGAACTTATGTGACTTTTCCGTTAACCCAGGTCTGTTACTGGCCATAATGATTACTCATTCATCAATTCAGCAAACTGATCCAACAAACTCCTACACTAGATCCCTTTGCAAAAGTCAAAAAGTGTGTGACATTAATGACTGAAATGCAATTCAATTTATTTATTTTTAAATGCTTGTGGAACTTAAGATTATCTTATTGAGTCATTAGGTCAGCTGTTAAAATTACAATTAATTCCAAACCAATCAAGTTGATTCAACCAAAACAGAAATTAGGGGAGACAGGTATCATTTACCAATTAAAACAAAATCATCTAAAAATTCCTTAATTAAAGCCTTAATTAAGGATTATCATTGAAAGGAAATAAATGTATCAAACTGCTGTAACACCATTACACTGTTCAAACTTGACAGAAAAATTTAAATATGTCAGAATTTGCAAATTTATGTGTGGCACTGACTTGCCTCTGTCAGGAGCTACAAGGCTCCGGTTTGGGTCAATGTCACCTTAACTGTGTGATCTGATATGCTTCAACATTTGCCAAGGTCAGCCACACTCCAAGGGAACTGCACTGCAGCTTCATACTCGTTGAGATAATTGAACATTTCTAAAATCTGGGAAGTTGCTGTCAGTCAAAATGCACTGCTGAGTAGAGAATGATCCATGCTACCTGTAAAAAAAAACAAAAAAAACATGTCTATAAATTAACTGATATCTTAAAACAAAATTTGCTTAAAATTGTTATGAAACATCTTTTCTTGTAGTGGTCCTTGAGCCATCAAAGTTTCTGCTGCCTGTTTGGTAGATACTAATTGTTACTCTTTGTTTGGAAATTGGAGGACAAAGAATTTTGGTCAAAATCAACACAGCTAAAGTATGGACAAAGCAGAACAGTTTTGTGGTGACATCTAAGTTCAGATGTTACCTTGGAGGGAGAACATGGGTTGAAATCAAGATGAGACACAGACACCTTAATACAACACAAAACTCCTTATTTTCCTAGGGTAAAGACAGGATAAAAGTTCAATAACCAGAGTTTTCAAAGTTTATCTTGTGCTAAACCGACAAGACAGGTGGCCAACAAAAAGATGGTCGTCACTAGAAACGCCATACCTGTTCATTGGACATGACTGATGACAAGAGACAAGCCATCATTGTGCTTTAATCAATTTGTAAAAATAATTCCCTCTGTCAGTTAATGTTGCTATGTTTGGGACATGACCCACCTCAGAAGAGTTTGTCAGACTTATTTACATTTATAAGCACCACAGACACACCATCACATGTGACACATGATCAAGATTACTGTAAAATATGGAGCTGATAGCTGCAGCTGTTCCTGAGATATTTGATGACAGACATGTCTGCATATTGTTACAAAGACAATTTGCTCAGAAGAAAATATTGGGCTGACCCCGGGTTCGGGTCAAACCCATGTCGGTGATGCACATATCCAGCATTCCAACCACCTGGCTAGAAAACCAAGCTTCACCAGCGAGACAGTTCGGTCCACTTTTATGTAAACCCGTAACAATATAACATATTTAAACCAATCACCCAACAACTCAAAGAATGAGAGTCTGATTCTGTTAAAACTTTGAATGCTGATTATCATTAATCAGGTACATTATTTAAACATTACATACCAAAACAAAATGTCTACTTCAGCAACCTTGAACATTAAAAAGGATCTGACTTTTGGAAGCTAAAATCATATTTTTGACCAGCAGCTTACAGAATGCAGATCACTGTAGCCTATTTCAAGGTTTCAGAGGAATTATACCTGAATGTGCAATGGGGCACAAATTTCAGATCAACAGAAAAAGTGGTCTTTGTTTGTTAGTTATAAATGTTTAGTATTGGAACATTTATACTGCACACAAGGTACAGTTTACTTCAAGACACTGACTGTACCAAAGTTTAAGCAGTCAGGTTGAGTTAAGTGAAACTGATTTTTTTAGCCCCTGCATCCTTTCCCACCTTCCCAGCAATTGTTTAAGCACCTAACTGAGAACTGTTATATTTCCAACCAAAGGCTCAACAACTGAAAAGAAAGTTAACAGTTTTAAGGTATCTTTTTAATAAATGCTCCTGTGATTGTTCCTGCCTCCTTAAAATCCCCACTCAAATTTACAACTGGAGAGGTCAATCAGCACTGCAGTGTCATGGTATACTCACCATAAATGATGCAAATGACGTCATGAGGCCTTCTTTTAGTATTTCTGATATCCCTCCATATTCTTCATCGTCTACTTTTTGGAATGTGTTGTAATACACATAGACTATAACTGTGTTTAAAGCGAAGAATCTGAAAGGCGAAAAATCAAAACTTGTCTATAATACTACATTATATTCACAACAGTTTACAACTTCTACACCTGAATGTTAACGGTATGACTAATATACTTACAAAGGAGGAAAAATCCATTACTTTTTCTTATTTTTAAACAATATTATTGTTAATGTTTAAGGCCCTCAACAGAACTGATTTCACTGAGTTTGCATGTCAAAGGAACAAAGAAACAGAGTCATTGGGGATCACAGACTAAGCTAAATAAAAAAAAAAAAACAGTGGCGAGATATTTTAAATTTTTATTTCCGCGTGAAATCCATCGATTTTACTTAATCCTGCATATCATAAAGCTAATCAGCCTTCACACAAAAATTTTGTTGTTGTGATGAAATGTGAAGATTGTTGAAAGTGAAGAATTTTTAAAAAACATCAGAAAATCACTAAATCAATACAATTACAAAAGACTTTTAACAAGGACAAAATTACTTCTCTTTGCTGTGTTGTGCCCATCCCATTGTTTGAACCAACTTGCTAAAGAACTGAGTGGTTTTTCTTATATATTTTCATCCTTCTGAAAAATTTTTTAACTTGAAGCCTGAATAAAATTATGGATAACTCTGGTGGAACTGTTTATAATCCATTTGTCTTTGTGAGACTGCCAATGTCAAGAATAATTTCTAATTAATTTACAAAATTTTTCTGCAGCCAGCTTTGCAGATCTGAAAGAAAAAGTTAATTTGCAACAACATTTTCATTTATTTCCTATTTTAGCCTAAAATGTCATGCACTTGGATGGTCTACACACCTTTTTATGCTCAAAAAAACTTTGTTAGAAACAGGGAGGATGTGTAACTCAGATTGATGATTTGTGTTCAGTAACTAAGAATAAACAGTACCTGTTCCCATTATATACTTACAATAGGATTCCAACGATACCTTTGAGTGGTACAACACCCCAGATAATTCCCATGGCAAATCCAACAATCTGCCGCATCCAATATATTACATCAAGAAACTCATCCTGTAAACAAAAAAAAAAATGAAAAAATCTAGTTAATAACTTAGATATAGGAATAAGGATAAGATAAAAAGCCTGACATGTTTGATAATTTCAGGTGTAGACTGAGCCATGGAATATGAAATACAGGCAGGATAAATTTTGGTTCAGGTATATCAAGTGGTTAAGTGGCATCTATTAAGCTATCACATATTTATTCATAAATGTATAAGGGAAAAATACCCCCCAGCAGGGACCTAACTCCAAGGGTCTTTGTACTCCAGTTTCTGGCAATTCCTTATTGCATAATCAGAATCCAGTCTCCATTTTAGGATGTGAAAATTTCTCTGCTTAATTTCTCATATTTACTTCCAGTGACATAAATTGCATTAGATGTCATTGCTATCATACCATTTATCCTCAAAGAAAATGTGAAGAACTACAAGAAGTAGTCCCATTTATGAATCAAACCTGTGTGCTCATCATCAGGGATCCACCATGCTAGTCACTCGGCCATGGATTGTGTGACACTAAATGGGGTGATTTTGGTTAAGTTATATCCAGGGTTGGGCAGGTAATACCACTTATTACCCGGGCTTTGCAATAAGTCTTAAAGCCCACATGCAGGTTTATAAGCAATATGATATGGACTGTTCTTAAAACTGTTTGTGTTTATATATAAATTCCAAATGATTAGGAAGTGTATATACTACATCCTGTCATATATTTACATATTGACATCACTGTTTACATGCGACTGAATTATAAACAATTATGTTAATAACTGAATTTTGATAAACATAAAAATGACGTCTTTTGCAACAGTTAAGAGATATAATTATTAAATGTTACTGTTATTATTTTTGCAACATCTAAATAGTGACCAAAGTTTGCCGGCGCAAACTACTCATCCGCTATGTTTGTACGACAGAAAAAGACTCAGTTCAAACAATGTTGAAGCTTATTGGTCGAGTCAGTCATGTGATATGGAATTCCCCTGATTTATATGAGATATGTGAATGAATCTAAATATGTGCCATTCATGACATGCCCAAGCTGCTCAGATGGTACACTTGTGCAGCGTAGTTTGTGGCTGCTGATATATCAGACTCAGGTGTCCTTTCATGACAGGAGTTAGGGCCAAACATGACTTTCCCTGTCCTGATTTAACAGGTGTCCGCTCATGACAGGTCAATCTTAATAGGAAATGGGTCATGAAAATGGCTTAGTGACCATACATTGACGGCGTCCGCTCATCCTGGTGTCCCCTCACGATGGGTTTGACTGTATAAGGCAGACCACACTTGGAATTTGCTAATCTGATATGGGCCCCATATCTAGCCAAGTACATAACAGCAACTGAGAATGTGCAAAGACAAGCAAAAAAAAATATTCCCAAAATTGGAAAATCAGAATATGAAGACAGGCTAAAGAAATTAAAATTACCAACATTGGCATACAGAAGACTACAGGAGACATTATCGAAACGTTCAAAATAACCACAGGGATATATGATAAGGATGTGTCCCAAGGACTATTTCCATTTCAGAGATAACAGTGAAACAAGGGGGCACAAATATAAATTATATTTTAAGGAAAGATCTAGGTTAAACATTAGAAAATATGTCTTCTTCAGTGGAACATTATATTACTGGAATGGTCAACCTAACCATATTATCAAGTCTACAAATTTAAATATTTTCAAAAGAAGACTGGACACATTCTGGAACAACAAACTAACTGTGTATGACTATAAAGCCACACCCTAGCCGAGCATATGCAATTACTGATCTGAAAAGATAATAACTGATCTGAAAAGATAAAGATCAAGAAAAATGAGCTGGCATTAGAGGTCCTTAATGGCCTAGAACAGCCAGAACAAACCTATGAACCTTAAACAGATAAATCAGATAGAGCTCCATCTCAAATGATAAAAACAAACAAACACGTTTTGAGATTTCCCCGAAGTTGCCCCATTTAAAATGTCATACCTGTTATCAACCTCGAGCGCAGAGTCAAGATATGTTGTGTTTACCCTTTACATTCATGATGAAGGTTCTGTACGGAGAATGATGCAACATACGTGCCACTTGGTGATTGTCCAAACTTTAAGAACAACTGTCAGGCCCAGGGAAGATAAACTTTTAAAGTGAATAAGGTTTTAGCACTAAAATAACCACTAAAGCAGGAATTACAACTAAATTTCTTGTTCAGACGAATACAATAACATTTTCTGCCCCCAAACACAAAAGTTTCCTGTCATTCACACAATATTTGATTTTATAGGAATTTTTGTCCCGTACAGGATTTACATTCTCCAGTTTACTTGAAGCTTCATATGCAGCAGCAGTATCCATGGAATGAATACATACGCTGCATAATAATGCAGTTATTATTTCCTATGAATCTGAATTGCTGATCAAGAATATGCAATTAACTGACCTCACCACCACAGCCCATATGTGCCACCCCTTTCACCTAATTATGATTAAGCGAAACGCCTAAACAGGTCTGTCAGTTCCAGTTGATCATGACATATATTTATAGCAGAAAGGTTTATACTACTGCAGACATAAGTAATATGTACTAGATTGGATAACAAAGTGTGTAGTGTCAAGTAGACCTGCTGGGCCATGTGGAGGTCAGCTGGGCAGCATAGCGTGTAGCCATTTACTCCAGTATGAATGCTGGACTGGCTGGCCAGCATGTGTGATATCACATGAAATGGGTCTATAGTGACGTCACAAATGTCGATGACATATGATGTCGCATTGATGATGTCATCAACTGGAATCTCTATATCTCTGTTCTCAAGTGTTGAGTATATGGCAGTTATTGTGAACTGTTTTGCAATATTTTGGATTATTTGTATTATACGAATTACACAAAAGGTAAGACATTATCATTCACTCAGTAGTCAGATTTTCGGCTTCTGTACCCTTTGGCCTAACTTTTTATACTGTCCCCTTTTGTATAAAAAAAATATCCCGAAAAACATGTCGACTAGGGTACTTGTACAGACTACACATGCTCTGTTTGAGAGAGGTCTCACAAATTATGCAAATTTTGTTATTGTAAGGCTGCACAGAACAGTTATACTCATGATTATTCAATAAATGAATATGCCATTAGGGTCACGTAAATTTCAAGTCCCACCTGAGTGACCTGACGGTCACTTTTTCACCATTTACTTTTGTGATGAATCAACTGTGGTGACAAAATTTCGCTTCTCGACCTGTATGACAGATTCTATTATTGCTCCCAAAAATATAAAAATAAAGATACAAAAACACTATGAATAAATCAATCATAATATAAAATACATCTATAGATACTTTTCTGCTAAAATAACTTGAAAAATTGCCCTAAGAGTGAGAGTTTTAATAATTATAGATTTTTCTTGGGGTCCTGGTTTTACACACTGCCTCTTATAAGGCCTAATTGTACAGGACATTCCCATAACTGTGATGGTATCACAATTGTGGCCCCAAGTATAGAATCTGGTCTTCATTTCCAAGATGGGTCTTAACTGACTGGACCATCTCATATTAGTAATCAACATAACCATGACATGCCAAATGATATGACATCGCCATGTCTCTTAGTCTTACTTCTCCAATACATGAATCCTAAACATCATTACGTCCATCCGTATACACCCATAACCTTGTCCGTGTAGACCGGATTCTATACTCACTCCCAGCTGTGGATTCAGCAGCAAGATGAGTGACAGCTTTGCCTTTGGGATCAGTGACAGTGTTGGGATCAGTGACGGTGTGACTATTTACCGTCCGGGACGTCCGGGACCATCAGACACTGTCCAGGACTCCCTGAATACCGTCCGGGACTCAGCTGTTCCGCCCTGGACACCAGAACTAGGTTAAAAATATTACTTATATGTATACAGACACTTATTGATGTTAAGTACACAATTTTATTGTCCAGATCCCAAGAAATATTGCTTTAATTGGCGACTGTACAGTGATTTTTGTTATTTTTAATTACGATTCTATCTGTTTAAAGAGAGATAAAAGATACCTTATAATTTCCATGCACACCCACAATTGTGCAAACAACTACATACAATATATTAATGATAGATTGAATTTATCTCTCTCTCTCTCTCTAAAAATAAGTAACATCATCAATATTGAATATAATTAAATATATCTATGAGGGTCGCATTTTTTTACCATGAGGACGAGGCCTTTATTGATGTGCGTATTGCTGACAGTATTATGTATAGCAAATATAATTAATGACACGTTATGATTACTACAATATGGAATATAATAAAATATATCTATGAGGGTCGCCTATGTTAACCATGAGGATTAAGCCTTTATTGATGTGCGTATTGCTCAAAGTATTATGTATTGCAAATATAATTAATGACGATATGATTACAACAATAACTTCAATAAGCACATGTAGGTATCAGTGACAGCACCAAAGAATACAGCCGTCAAACAGGGAAGAAAGTAACGGTTCAACGCATTGTATAACAACCACTAATCACACCACTATGCTAATTAATTATGTCACACCAACAGGCGTGCAGGGTTTCGGTGGAGCAATTAGTGGCAGGCGGTTAGTGATCAAGGGTCAGTTTTCCCCGACTTTCTTCCTGGACTGGGTGAGAATTTTTCAGGGCTATTTCTGTTGCCCCGGACGATATATTGGCGGGTATAATCACATTCTGAATACATATGATTACTAATTAGGCCTATAATAATATTAACATGATTATTACCATGGCAATATAGGCTTACCAAACAATTTTATTCTTATTAAAAATATAATTGTAATATCTTTTGAGTGTTAATATTATAATATGTAGTATATTTAATTTGGCTATTGCGCATGGTTGATCTCAGGCCTGTTCGGGGCTGGTTTTTGTTATCCCGTACGTTATACTGGGCGGAGGAATTATATTCAGAATGCATATGATTAACAAAAATAAAAATAATGATAATAATAATAATAATAATATTAATAGATTAATAATATTAATAATAATAATATAATCATTAACATGGCGTTAAACTGATATATTCATATTAAAATATAATAATCACTAGCTCTGGAATATAATCACATCATCTTTGAATGTTTTGCAATGTAGTATATTTTGTTATTGTGCATTTGTGCGCAAAATCTAGCCACTAGGTCTGTTTTAAGGCTGGTTTTGTTGACCAGGACGGTATACTGGAGGCCCGGTCGGTCCCGGAAGGTCTGTGTGCATTTAAGTAATACTTTTAAGCTTATTCTGGTGTCTGGGACGGTGTCTTAGTGACCCGGGCGGTACAGCTATGTCCCGAACGGTATGCAGGGAGTCCCGGACGGTGTCGGACGGTCCCGGACGGTAAATAGTCACACCCATCAGTGACGGCGTTGGAGTGGGACCCACCTTGTCATGCCATGAGGCGCACGGCTGCATCGCTTTGTGAAAGGTCTCCATGATGGTCGGTTCTTTACCAGTTGGCGACGCTTTGTCCACCTGTCGTCTCTTCATCTTCAAATTATAATAATATGGGTTAAATAACAAGAAAATTCGGTTTTAAAGTGCCGGTTTCGTGCAGTACGATGAAGGTTCTGAAAGCTGCTGGTATCTTTCGCGACACACCGCGTACTTCCGGTGTTTCGGAAATTGTGCCCTTTATTATGAGACTATCACAGTTCTTTTTGCTCTTGGTCATCTTTTTTTTTTTTTTTTTTTTTTTTTTTTCCTTTTTTTTTTTTTATTCATATATACATACAATTACAAACAGTTACAAATACAAACATAATAACATTATACAATACAAACAGGACATTATACAATAACAAGAACTTTACAGACATATTAACAACATTTCATACTTAATGATACTTTTTCCTCATAAATAGTATCATACGATATACTATCAAACAATAGCTCTTGGTCATCTTTGTTAAAATGTTAAAGGAATTTAAAGTTTTTTTTCCAGTCAAATGAAATAAATCTAATTCACAAACGCACATAAATTAATACACTAAGATTTCTTTATTAGTGATTTAATGTAGTCCTTCTTTATAACGGACCGATGCCGCAGTTTTCTCCAAATAAAAACCCACACGCAAATATACTTTAGGATTTAAAGTTTGGGATTACACGTGTGATCATATATCGCCCACCTTCTAACTCTTCTAAAACAGACTTGTGAGAAAATGATATTTATATAGTTCAAGGAACTTCTTAAACAAAGCAAGTTACATCCAAGTAAAACCCCCTGTCCAATGTTCATTTTAGCTAATTTAGTCCGTATTTCAAGAATTTAGTGATGATACATCTGTAATACGGAAAAGGAATATTGAGATAGGCCTATATTTCATAAACAAAAATGTGATGAAAAAAAATTTTGTACAACCGAATTCGATGCTCCCGGGACTAAACAAGCTTAATTATGTTTAAGTTAAATAAGATGAGATAAGATATACTTTATTAATCCCAAGCTGGGGAATTTCATTGTGTCCGTACAAATATAAAAAGGAAATATTATTTACTATAATAAGCCTAGTTAAAAAATACCATTATTCACCGTAAAGCACTAAACCTGAACGTCACACTTTGTATTTCTCAGCCCAAGACTCGGTTTCCCGGCAAGTCCGTGGTTATCTTTTTTTTTTTTTTTTTTTTTTTTTTTTCCTTTTTTTTTTTTTTATTCATATATACATACAATTACAAACAGTTACAAATACAAACATAATAACATTATACAATACAAACAGGACATTATACAATAACAAGAACTTTACAGACATATTAACAACATTTCATACTTAATGATACTTTTTCCTCATAAATAGTATCATACGATATACTATCAAACAATAGCTCTTGGTCATCTTTGTTAAAATGTTAAAGGAATTTAAAGTTTTTTTTCCAGTCAAATGAAATAAATCTAATTCACAAACGCACATAAATTAATACACTAAGATTTCTTTATTAGTGATTTAATGTAGTCCTTCTTTATAACGGACCGATGCCGCAGTTTTCTCCAAATAAAAACCCACACGCAAATATACTTTAGGATTTAAAGTTTGGGATTACACGTGTGATCATATATCGCCCACCTTCTAACTCTTCTAAAACAGACTTGTGAGAAAATGATATTTATATAGTTCAAGGAACTTCTTAAACAAAGCAAGTTACATCCAAGTAAAACCCCCTGTCCAATGTTCATTTTAGCTAATTTAGTCCGTATTTCAAGAATTTAGTGATGATACATCTGTAATACGGAAAAGGAATATTGAGATAGGCCTATATTTCATAAACAAAAATGTGATGAAAAAAAATTTTGTACAACCGAATTCGATGCTCCCGGGACTAAACAAGCTTAATTATGTTTAAGTTAAATAAGATGAGATAAGATATACTTTATTAATCCCAAGCTGGGGAATTTCATTGTGTCCGTACAAATATAAAAAGGAAATATTATTTACTATAATAAGCCTAGTTAAAAAATACCATTATTCACCGTAAAGCACTAAACCTGAACGTCACACTTTGTATTTCTCAGCCCAAGACTCGGTTTCCCGGCAAGTCCGTGGTTATACCTCTTTTGGGGGACACCTGCGGTGTTTTTAGTAAAATGTCCACACGCGACGATTAACTCAGGTGCATGAAAATTATGCAGGCAGTGGTCTCTTGGGTCGTAACAATAGAAAAATGCCGTGATATCCTAGGGACTGCATGCTGATGACGAAAAAACTTGCTAAAACTTGCATAACTGGGAAACCCGGTTGATATGGTCCAAATGGCCGAAACTGCAAGTACAATGGCGATGGGTCTCGAAACAGTGTCGTTCACAAGATCGAGTTCGGCTCTCGAATTGCAAGGCTGGCTCTCCGCTGCAGTGATTGGTGGAGGGAATGTAGGTTGCTTCTGTTTTTGTGGCTGTGGATGCTGTAGCTTTCTAAAAAAAAAAAGTCACCGGCTCGGGATGGACGGTGGCGGCCTTTGCGGCTCCCGGCTTGGCTTGGTGTGGCACTGCGACTGTTGGCTCAGAGAACATGCTTGAGGAGCGCACAGGGCTGAGATCTTGACCGCAGCAACTTGTAGCTGCTCGATGAGCGTATACTTTCTTTTGCTTGGCCTAGGGACTGCATAATAAAAGCAGCGTTAATGGTGCCCCAGCTTTCTCCACGCACATAGGCCTATTGCGAAAGTAGATAAAAAATGTCCGAGGGTACCAACTGAGAAATTTGCACAAATTTGTCTAGAGGGCTGTGTCAAAGCTGTATTGGCAGGATCTAGGATATAAGCACGTTGGCGACAATCCCAGTGAATGCAGCGGTATCCTCTGTGGTGTTGGCGACATTTTCGAGAGAAGAAAAACATTTTGACGCATTTGGAGATTATCAAGATATAATTTTTGCAAATGATCCGTCAATGAACACCCATAATGATGAATGAATCACGTAGGGATAGGCCTACGTTTTACGAAACAAGAAGGGAACGCTTTACGGAATTTTTTACTGATTTGTTAATTTTCAATCATACATTTTTGATCAACTAGTTTTATTTCCGTTATTTTCGTGTTATGTTCTAGGGTTCTTATATTCACTTGCGCAGATTGCTGTGTATTGAAGGTATAAATCTTGATGTGAAAAAAAAATAAATCCCTCCCTCCAGACTGGATTTTTTTTCCTCACCCGGTCAACAGGAAACATTTTTTTTTAATTATGGCCTTAAGGCCCGTTTTGTGAAGCACTTGCATTTTGTTACAGACTAATATAGATATCAGTATATAAAGTATAGCAGATCATCGATTAACGCTCAGTTAAATGCTGACGCCAATGATCCCTGGGGGCTATTTCATTAACGTTAAATATTTTGGGCTTACATCCGAAATTACATCCAATATCTATAGTAGTTTTTAATAAAATATTCAAATTTACTACAGAGTCACTTTTTGGGCACCTAATGGGTCAATACTTGATTATACTGCCCACGGTATGGCACAGAAATGCATTATCATAGCCTAATTCTATTTACCATTTTATTCTAAGACTGAATATTTGTCGCATAAACTGAATAAAAAAATAATTTAAAAAAATTCCCTACCTACCTACCCTATTTTTCTCTGGAATAGAAACAAAGAATTTTTTAGGCCTAAGGTGCATCAATGCTGCATGATTGGTGACTGTACCTCAAATTCTTTTCCGATTATTGCGTTAACATATCTTTGACGGAAGGATGGATAGGCAGACGGACGAACGGATTGACGGAAAGATGGACGGACGCTCATCCATTCGATCCATGTTCCCGGCCCCGCCAACGACACCTGCGACCACGGCGGGGGGACAATAAATGCCAGTATGTCAGAGACACGAAGTTTTCAAAAGTGTTGACGCGAACACAAATGAGGACCCTCGTCTGGAAAATCATGCCATCAGAAGTAGATCAGCCGGGAGGAAACGCGAACTCGACCTTTAAATGGTCATTATCCAACCACACACGAAAAATCAGGTCAATATCTACAGGCATTGCGAAAAAAGTCCGTGCAAATGCAATTTTTATGAAATTTTATTTTTTTTACGAAATTTTCTACGTTCAGAAGCAGCCATACCATCAAAAGTAGATCAGCCGGGAGGAAACGCAAACTCAATCTGTAACTGGTCATCATCCAACCACACACTAAAAATCAGGCCAATATCTACAGGCATTGCGAAATAAGTCCGTACAAATGCAATTTTTATGAAATTTTATATTTTGTACGAAATTTTCTACGTTCAGGAGCAGCCATACCATCAAAAGTAGATCAGCCGGGAGGAAACGCAAACTCAATCTGTAACTGGTCATCATCCAACCACACACTAAAAATCAGGTCAATATCTACAGGCATTGCGAAAAAAAGTCCGTACAAATGCAATTTTTATGAAATTTTTATATTTTTTACGAAATTTTCTACGTTCAGGAGCAGCCATACCATCAAAAGTAGATCAGCCGGGAGGAAACGCAAACTCAATCTGTAACTGGTCATTATCCAACCACACACTAAAAATCAGGCCAATATCTACAGGCATTGCGAAAAAAGTCCGTACAAATGCAATTTTTATGAAATTTTATATTTTTTACGAAATTTTCTAAGTTCAGGAGCAGCCATACCATCAAAAGTAGATCAGCCGGGAGGAAACGCAAACTCAATCTGTAACTGGTCCGGATCTTCACCATAACCTTATAACTTCTTTGGCCCATTACCGAAATGCCTTTAAAAACTCATGAGATTCCGTTTATGGATATGTGAGTTATATTCTGAATAAACACATACAAATACACACAAACGCACACCCTCCTGGCCGAGGTGATTCCATACAGCGATTGTTTTATGTGTGTGTCTATATGTGGCCCTAAATTAACATATATTAAAGTTTTACTCTTTATGTTCATTAAAAATTTTCATTCTTTCTTCAGTTTGATCGAATAACATTCCTATTCTCTTTTTTATAAATAAAATTTCATCCTTACCAAACCAAGACGGTATAAATCAGTTATAATTCAGTTGTCTTTAAAGAAAGCGATATCATCATGAGAGAGGGAGAGAGAGACCGCGATTAAGTTTAAAAAAATTATGAACAAGATACATATTGTAAAATTATACTGTTATACAATATAAATAAATATATATAATTTCTGTAATATAATACATATATAGCAAGACCCACTGAGTGTGATTATTAAAGCATGGAGCGGTGGGCAAGAACAATGTGATTATCTGACGTCCAGATGATTTCCCATTTGACAAAGGCAAAACCTGAGCATCTACACATCCATATGATAGTGACGGCGTAGTTTTCCAAAGACGCGGCTCATGGATAATTCCTAGAAAAAACGCTTGACGTCATAATGACGTCAATCCATTTTACGAACGGGTTGCATCTGGTGCGCTAAATGCCTCGAGATCGGCAATATCTCTCCATGTTCATACCGCATGAGAGAGGATTACATTACAGGGACCCCCGCACATGCACTGCGGAGCTACAGCCTTGTACGAAAGCAAATATGATATCTGAAACCATGTGTTTGGATTAAAGCTTATAGCAGACATGGAACGTATTGAATATTAAAATCATTATTTGAGGCGGGATTGGCGTATGTAAAATCCTGCATGTTAAACCATCTAAGCGCCCCTTCCTTATATATTAATGTGCCCCTTCACGGTCTGTGTGTACTAAAAACCGCTCCATGAAATTGGGGTTAAATTAAAATAAAAACTAATAAAAAAAGTTATTTAGCTAACGACAGAGCTTTGTGTATAAAGCGTGAAACATAAAACATCCAAACATGGAAATAGAAGAGGGGAGAAGAAGTAAATAAACCTCAAATAATCTTGGTATATTGTTTAAACAGTAAACCTGGCTGGTAAATCTGTATATATTATAGAGATGTCTATGAGAGTAAAATAATGTAATAATGATAATACGAAGAAGAAAGAGGAGAAGAAGAAGATGAAGAAGAAGTAGAAGGAGAATAATCACTTGGATACATCAGTGTCACGGTGTATTTACACTGCTATACATGCAGGAAGGAGTGGGCTCTCCAACATCTATCCAGCTGCCAGGACAAGCAGCTCGACATACCAAGCCTCCAGGGCTGGTGCGATATATCAATATATCAATCGATCGATGCGAGAACCGATACGATTATCGATGGCTCTGATGTAAGATCAAGAATTAAAGCATCGATGAACGATCATTCTCACAAAAATCGACCCTTCGCCAACTCATAAAGGTGTATGTTATGTATTACGTGTAATTAGTACCTCCATGTCCTACTTAACTAAAAAAGTTACATCTGCGCATTGGTCGATCTATCCGACCGTTTACCTGTATCATTGCTAGTTTTTAACATTTTAAGATTTTAAATGCACCTATTCATTATTGCTAAGACTGAAATATCTTCATTGGCGGCGAAACCAAACTTTTTTTTGGGGGGGGGGGCAATATATATATATATATATATATATATATATATAGAGAGAGAGAGAGAGAGAGAGAGAGATATTTATACATATATATATTATTTATATATATATATATTTATACATATATATATTTATATTTATACATATATATTATATATAATAATATATATATATCAGGTCCGTAGGCGACCCAAATGGCAGGTGGCATTTAGCGGATTTGAGGGGGAAATCCCCGACGGGGAGGGTGTGGGAGGGGGTGTACCCCCTCCCATGGTGTGGAAAATTTTGATAAAACTGTATGTATACTACTGCATTCTGGTGCATTTTGCTGTCATTTATTGGTCAATGCTTACTTAGTAAAACAGTACCTCTTTGTCAATATATATATATATATATATATATATATATATATATATATATATATATATATATATATATATTTATATATATATTCTTCGTGCAAATACTCAATTATAAAAATTATATATACATATATACTATATGCAAATACTCAATAATAAAAAAAGTGGATGTTTTTATACCCATGAATTTGTTGGGGGGGGGGGGCAGCCCCCGCGGGCCCCCCACCGGTTTCGCCGCCTATGATGTTGATTTTTTAATTGGTTCCAACTGAGGAGAATTCCCCAATGTAAATGTTCAATATATAAATTAATACGCACTAAGATAATCCGCCGACTGTTAAGCTGTTGCGTCAGTTTGACACTTTATTTTGTCATATTTGGATTAACAGGGGTGGTGCTCTCGGGAATGGGAATCAGCATGTGTATAGGAGGTTGCATTTATATCAGCTGTAAATTAGTACAATGACTCATGGGTTTAGGTACGAAGTTAACAGGTACATTTATTTTCTTTACTGTTTTGCTGAATATTATCTTTTGTTTTGCACTGCAGAATAAGAAGAGTATTTCTCATGTGAATCCGATCTCCTGGCATCTCTTTTTTTTTTAATCATAATAAAGAAGACTCAGACAATATGGCCACTTATAACGATCTTAAACTTAGATAAAATACAGGCCTCCACTCCATCATTATTTCCACACCATTTTTGGTTATATAACCTCTGACTTAAATCTGCATCAAAATATTCCTTCTCGATGCCCCACGGTTTTTTATCAGTCTGATAGATATGACTTTAAAACCTAACCGAGAGATGGCCGCAGGTGGCCGATATATATATATGTGTATATATTCCAAATCTGAGAAAGGAACAAACGGGACCAAAGAGTTCAATTCAGCACGCGACATCAGGAAGTATAGACCAAGTCCAACAGTATAGCTATCATCTGTCCTGCAGTAAATACATCACCAGTCTCCGTGATAGATAAATAAAAAATGGAGACTGAGTTCTTATTTATATTCATGTCAATATGGAATTATTGTACCTACTGCCGTCAGCATGATATTTTATGGTCTGTTCATATATTTGTTATTTCTTTTTATCTTCCATTCGTGATTTAGTCCAATATAATTACTTTGAAAAGCGGAGCACAATCATAAATATTGATCAACAATATATTAATTACTCTCAGACTTATATCATAAATATCACAGAGTAATTAGATAGCACATGTTTGAATGTTGAAGGAATACCGCAATTTCGCGTCGCCTTTAGCCTAGCTCAAGTCGAACTCAGCCGAGTCATTAAATATAAAATAAGTGAACCGACTTAGTGTAACCTGTCTAACTTGTGTAAAAATGCAATTTTAGTTGGCCGACTAAACTACCAAGAAAAACTTCTAAGAATGCCACAAAATCTGTATATTATAGACGTGGTGAACTGCGTTTATAATAGACGATAAACTTGTTTTAAATGATAAAAAGTATTTTGTGATATCAGCAAATTAACGTGAAATCTTTCAAGCCATTTGAAGCCAACAGTCCCCCGCCCCCAAAGCCAGTCATGTTTTTTTTAAAGCCAGCCAAATTCTGTTTCTAACACGGCTCCGAGACCTTTGGATATGCATTGCTTTTAATAATATGGTTATAATAAAACTGCTTGAGATTTAAAGCATACCCTTTATCGG
The DNA here is from genome assembly GCA_026874595.1 of Sipunculus nudus. NCBI lineage: Eukaryota > Metazoa > Annelida > Sipuncula > Golfingiida > Sipunculidae > Sipunculus > Sipunculus nudus. The sequence goes on from CM049316.1 coordinate 5,105,912, forward strand.
TCAATATTTATATAGGCCTACCATATAGTAAAACCAGAAAGCCCCCTCTGCGCATGTTGGACGGCAGAAGGAAGTGGAGAGAACTACCAGCCTGAAAATGAAAAGTATAGAGATTATATATATAGACGAAACCCCGATAGTAGAACTAAAATTATTTATTCACTGGAGGAAAACCTTTTATATGTAAATATCTATTGTAATCCTGAGTATGGTAAATAAAACGAGATTGTTTTAGGCCTTCTTATTAAGTCATTTTCGGAGAGATATCTGCCGATCTAAGGCCCTTGACCAAAAATTAGGTCACTAGGTCTTATTTTACCAAGAAATTAAGGAAAAATCTCAATTTTCATTTAAAACACATTGTTACACTTCAAGTCTGCCTAATATCAAAACCACTGATCTTTTTTTTATCAGTTTTAATATACATATTCTTCTGCCCAAACATAATGCACTTTGTAAAAAATTAGGAAATATATTTACTCATTTAACATGAGCTTTGCTGAAACTAGAGACTTTGTTTCAGGGATATATCTTTATTTAATCAAGATTCAATTGTGTACTCAAAATTAGATCTGATTTTTGCCTATATTTTAAGTTAATAGCATTAATTATAAATCAGTACCTAACATGTTATCCAAAGTGCAAAGGCACTTTTTTTCCTTGAAGGCACTGCTGATTTATTTTTCACAGCATGTATACATAAGGATTTAATCTTTTATATTCTGCTTTTCTAAAGGAATTGATTGAAAAGAGTAGCTTTTATTCAAGTTTCGAGAAACCATGTCAAGTATTATTTACTTCAGCCAGCTTAGTGTAAAAGTGGTGTGTAGTGGGTGATGTTATGTCATCACTCCTCACTCCAGGCAGCTTAGCTTTGCTGGGCTTCAACTAGGTCCAGCTTGGCTTCCCCTTTGCATCCCTCCCTCTCCCCCCCCCCCCCCCCCAGTACTTTAACTGTACTTTCATTTAATTGTGCCCACAAAGTGATGTTTTGCTATAAAAGTGTGGAGCATTCCATAAACATCTCTTGCTATGCATACTACTGGTACACTCAATAAAGAATTTGGGCACACTTTCCTGGAATTTAATCTTTAATCTGTATTTAGAATTATTAATTACATTTACACATTTTTTTATCAAATATATCCTTATGGTATAACTCTAAGCCCCATAACCTTTTTCCCTTATTGCATGATTAAATGGTTGAAGGTGTATATTACAGAGTAAAATATATACTTATTAGATTTTGTTTATGCTCATTTGAAGATGTACAATTTTAATTTTTTTTACAGTACTTTATTTAAGTCAATAAGTGATATGTGTATTATTATACAACAGATGACCTCCACCTCCTTCCTTATTTTATATTTTACTGGGTTTCATATATTCCTAGTGGGTATTTTAAACATGTATCACTTTCACTTAGTTTAAATACAGATAGCTTTACAAATATTTGATCATGAGAGGCTCCTGCATCTTAAATCTAATGAAGTCCAAAAAGTGCCATCTGGTATTTGTGTTGCATTCATATATTTAGTATTTGATTATCATGAAAAAGCAAGGCCATTTCCTCTTAGCTTTACAAAAGCTAAAATGAAAAAAAATAGAAGTTCATGTTGCATTTGCTAAAATGCTGTGACCCATGGGTCCCTTGTTTTAATTATATTATTTATTTGCTTTATAGTGATGGACAGTTTATAGAAGCCCATATGGTGATATGCATGCACTCTTTGTGCATTTCTGCACAGTTACAATTACCTGGTAACCTATCCAATTTTAAATTCTTACTTATCGCTTGGAAATCCACTTATTAAATAACATACATGTATGCTTTTAACTTATGTTCCACAAGCAAGTAAAGTTCAGCTTGATGTAAAAGTATTTGACAGGTGTACACCCTTGAATACTTTATATCCTCTATTGAATATTCTCCTTCAAAAGAGTTTTAAATTCAACCTACAGAAAATTATTTATTATTTATTTTTATTTATTTGGAAAATGTTGATTATTTTTGGTTTTGCATTTATATTGATGAAAATCAACAGTGCTGTTAAATCAAACTTCAAGAGGGTGTAACATTCTTTTAAAGTGCCTCTAAAGCATTTAGTATAAAAATGAAAATGATTAAATTGAAAATATTTGTAAAAAAGAAGAGAAAAATAAGAGAAAAACTCATTTTTATATACGATAATATCTGGTTCTCTCCTCATGTTTTGTATGTGTTCGTTCTTCATTATATATATATATTAGTTTATTTCGGCGACCGCTCGCTGTTTAGCTATTCTTATTTTTCGTCGGACTTCTCTGTTCCCTTCCACTAACTCTCCGTAGTCGACTTCGCCATCCCCATCTTTGTCTAATGTATCCATTAGTTCGTCAAGCTGAGCATCAGAAAGCGGAACCTGGATTCTTCTCAGTCCGTCAATGAATTCCTCCCGGCTTACACTTCCGCTTCCGTCAGCATCGAACAGTTTAAACAGATCTACCAAACGCAACCCTTGTTCCGTGATGTACTCCTTCAACAAGACCATTGGGTGGCGAGGATTCAATTTTGTCTTACCTCCCTCCGTTTCATAACATGAACTCAAGGTGCGCGCGCAAGTCAGCCGGAAGTCAGGGTCTCGTTCTTTGATGGCGGCAACCATTTTCTCGATGGCTTTTGTTACTGGTGCGCTCTCGACGTCCAAGTGTATAACACATGAGCCTTCGTTTTGAAATATGCTTGAAAGTAGAACACCTATACCTTTAAATGTCAAAGGATTTCTCGACAAACGTAGCACCTGAAAAGCCTCGTTATTTCTCAAGGCTTTTGCTATGAAAATGCACCCGACATTACTTATGCGGCAGTCGCTGACGTCAAGTTCCATCAGAGTGTTGTTTATGGAGAGAGCCTCGCCAAGAGCCTTTGCTCCTGCAAAACCAACTCCATTCATAGATAAACACACGGTTCGTAAGCTCACATTAGATGCAAGTCCCTTAGCAATGTGAACGCTTCCCTTTTCCCTGAAAGTATTCCAGCTGAGATCAAGAACACGGAGGTGCTCGTTTTCTGTAACAGCAGCGCCCAGATGCTCACAAGAGGTGTCCCCGAGGTTGTTATGGCTAAGAATCAGCTCGGTTAAACCCCTGTTTAATTTAATAGCTTCACCTATACTTCTACCAGTCTCGTTTCCGAGTTTATTTCCTGAGATGTTAAGGGTTCGGAGTGTTCGATTCAGTTTTAGCATGTCACCTAGACAGGCGACGCCGCGCGAACAAATACTGTTTTCAGCTATATTCAGCGAGTGTATCACAGAGTTGTCTTGTAAGAGAAGGGACAGGTAGCGGGCGCCTCTATCGGCGATACCGTTCATCTCTAATTGGAGAGAACGAACATTTATGTTCTCAGTCAATGCTCCACATAACGCCAATACTTCCTTGTCCAACATATTTCTGCCGCGGATACATATGACTTCCTTATCAAGAGATGACATCACTGATGTCATGGCAACCAATTTTAACTTATTACATAAGTGTTGATACGTCTCGATACTGGAAACTGGCCAGCCGTCCGCGCGGTCACCTATAGACAAAGTTGTATTGTATCGACCACTCTTTGTATCAATATCATCCTCTAATGAAGTATCCTCAGGGATGTGCGCTGTACCGAAAGGGCCTGATACATCGGATGTTGTTTGATCGTCTGGCGTTTTAGCGTCTCTTTGTGATCTGCTAATCACTTCCTGCATAAGCACTGTGGCAGAGCGGCTGTACGTTGGCCGAGTCAGCAGCGTTCCTGATCGTGATGCTGCCGGGGGCAGTTTGATAGCGGGATGTGAACCTTTAACAGCCGAGAACTTTGGATTTGCCATTTTCTGTTGATTTTAGTTATCTGAATGCAGCAAAATCAGTTTGTGAGGGATCTAAACTATGAAGTCTTAGATAAAAAGGCCAAAGCAATCATTACTTTTGTGCGGATCTCACCTTTCCTTTTCTAAGTCTTCCTGATGACTGACTTCTTCCAGTGGGCAGTTTTAATGTCATTCAGTTTGCCCAAATAGACCTAAACATAAATGGTCACATGATACTTTTGTTGCCACATGTCCATTTTTCACATTGAAACTGTAAGATGAACACGTCACGTTTCCACAACATGGTCGCCATAATAACTTAATCTTCATGACGAACAAGTCTGAGTCAATCGCAGCACCTTTATAATTTCGATACCTCGCGGGTTAATCCTTGTTGGATACAATTTGTGCAAACTTCATTCACGCCCAGTAACACAAAGCAGACACGGCCTGGTAAACATGTGGACATTTTGGTCTCTTTCAGCGCCGGAGGGGACATTCTGTGGGACTCTGAATAATAGAATGTTATTAAGTACTTGTTTAAATAAGAGAAATGGTACCTGAATGCGGGATTCGGGTCACTCTTTCATTGCAGCTGGCCTCTATCTGGTTATACTCGCCATGTTTTAGGCGTCTCGGTGTTTGCCTACCCATTAATCTATGCTCACACAGGGGAGCTGCGTATGCGGGTTGTCAAGTCTTGTTAAGTCGTTGCCATCAATTTTGCCTGAGAGAATCAATATTTTTTTAAAATATATTTACTGAATCAATCCTCATATCCTATTTCCAACCTTAAATGAACTGAATTTTAAGAGGGATAGCCAATTAATTCGGACTTATATGGCACACTATGGAATTTCTTTTGGTGAAGTGACGCCATAGGCCTATAACGTATACCTACATGACCCGGTCGATATCTACTTTTGTTACATTTTAAGACCCGTCGTTTTTTGTTGGGTTTAATAAATATATAATATATATAACTAAAAGAAAGTGTCTATAAAAAGTCATGACGATCGCATAGAAGAATTTCTCTGGCGGAAACATGTGGTACTAATAATCATGTAGGCTACATCTTATAAAATAGCTTCGGTGGGCTTCATTGGGCTTATTATTCCATTAAACAAAATAAAATACACATAAATATTACACTAAAAGACCAGTATAGGCTATATGCGATAAAACGGCTTTATTTGTTGTTTTCTTGCATAACAGCTTACTAATAATGAATCGAGCAACTGTAATCAAATTCATAAATGCGGAAATTTACCCAGCAGACAACTCGAGCCGATTGGTCGGAGAAGAGCGTGACGTCATCAGCTTTGGCTGAAGAACTCAGTCACCCTGATACGAGGTTAATGACCGAACCCTACTATATACGAGTAGAGTGCGGTGTCTAAATACAGAAGGTTTATTAATTTGTCGCAGTGCACGGTGGCAGATAATATGGAGGGGTCATCCAGTACACCTATACTGCGAAGGAAAAATATTTTCCAGGTAATAGAAGCAATTTCCTTGCTTACTTGGGAGGTATCCTACAGTGTTTACGTATCTGTAGATGGTTTTTATTCGTTCTATATAACTAAAAGGTCCAGGAAAGGGGGCACACAAATAGTAGCAGTTGTGTCAGTATTACTTATTTTTGTCGGTGTTACTTACATCCATTAGTGTTACTATTATAAGCTATACATAATATTTTCTGTATGTGTGAGGTAGAAAATCTAGTAAAATTACTGATTGATGGAATGAACACACTGATGAAAGAATTGTTTTAAGTATAAAATATATCTTACTTGGAAATATAAAGGGAAGAAATGATCTAAATTTACTTATTATTTTAGTTAAATACTCAATTTATTCTGCTCGTCTTGAACAGGTGAAATTAGATTGGACAAGGGTAAAGCAACAAATAAAATATGTTTTTAAAATTGAGAAGCACATAGCAAGTAAAAATTTGAATTTTTAAAAATCGATATTTTGAATCATGGAGGACTATATCTTCCATGTTGAGTAAATAAGGTTACATGGACTCAGTTTATTTCGTTCATTGTTTGTGTGCATGAATTTATCTACCTATAGTAAAACAAATTTATTTTATGCGACTGATATGTGAAGTGTTTCATATGTAATGTCAATGTTTGTATTGTGTTCGTGGTTTAAATAAAAAAAAGCTATACAATACATATTCAAGTGCGTCCAAGAATGTGCGTTCACATGTTTATTCCCAATGAACTTTGAAGAAAATTGTGACCAAAATGTTTGACCCTTAAGTGTACATGGAGCTTTGATGCTCTGATAATAGTGTATAAGATAAGATAATATAATATAGTAAAAAGTATTGACTGACTGCCAGTGACATCTTCCCAATTCAGCTGGACAGTGTCGTTTCGAGAGCTCTTGTAGGGTAATAATGACTCGCGTATGATTTTGCATTTACCTATGTCATAAGCTTGAATTTCCACATCTGGCCTTCACATCTAAGCCTTAAACTAAGGCGATAAAATAGTAAACTTTTATAGAATGTATCATTTGTTTTCTCGTCAAGTCAAAAGTATGGCATTTTTCTTTAGGTTATCGGAGGAAACCTACTTATTTGTCGTAGAGCACGGTGGCAGATAATATGGAGGGGTCATCCAGTGCACCTATAGTGCGAAGGAAAAATATTTTCCAGGTAATAAAAGCAATTTCCTTGCTTACTTGGGAGGTATCCTTCAGTGTTTACGTATCTGTAGATGGTTTTTATTCGTTCTATATAACTAAAAGGTCCAGGAAAGGGGGCACACAAATAGTAGCAGTAGTGTCAGTATTACTTATTTTTGTCGGTGTTACTTACATCCATTAGTGTTACTATTATAAGCTATACATAAAATTTTCTGTATGTGTGAGGTAGAAAATCTAGAACATATGTTTTCGTTTTGTCCTCATTAAGTAATATTAAGGAGTCATATTAATGATTGGTGGAATGAACACACTGATGAAAGAATTGTTTTAAGTATAAAATATATTTTACTTGGAAAGATAAAGGGCAGAAATGATTTAAATTTACATATTATTTTACTTAAATACTCAATTTATTCTGCATGTCTTGAACAGGTGAAATTAGAATGGACAAGGGTAAAGCAACAAATAAAGTATGTTTTTGAAATTGAGAAGCACATAGCAAGTAAAAATTTGAATTTTTAAAAATCGATATTTTGAATCATGGAGGACTATATCTTCCATGTTGAGTAAATAAGGTTACATGGACTCAGTTTATTTCGTTCATTGTTTGTGTGCATGAATTTATCTACCTATAGTAAAACAAATTTATGCGACTGATATGTGAAGTGTTTCATATGTAATGTCAATGTTTGTATTGTGTTCGTGGTTTAAATAAAAAAAGCTATACAATACATATTCAAGTGCGTCCAAGAATGTGCGTTCACATGTTTATTCCCAATGAACTTTGAAGAAAATTGTGACCAAAATGTTTGACCCTTAAGTGTACATGGAGCTTTGATGCTCTGATAATTGTGTATAAGATAAAATAATATAATATAGTAAAAAGTATTTACTGACTGCCAGTGACATCTTCCCAATTCAGCTGGAGAGTGTCGTTTCGAGAGCTCTTGTAGGGTAATAATGACGTTGCATATAATATGGAGGGGTCATCCAATGCACCTATAGTGCGAAGGAAAAATATTTTCCAGGTAATAGAAGCAATTTCCTTGCTTACTTGGGAGGTATCCTTCAGTGTTTACGTATCTGTAGATGGTTTTTATTCGTTCTATATAACTAAAAGGTCCAGGAAAGGGGGCACACAAATAGTAGCAGTAGTGTCAGTGTTACTTATTTTTGTCGGTGTTACTTACTTACATTAGTGTAACTATTATAAGCTATACATAATATTTTCTGTATGTGTGAGGTAGAAAATCTAGAACATATGTTTTCGTTTTGTCCTCATTAAGTTATATTATGGAGTCATATTACTAATTGGTGAAAAAATTAAACCTGCACAATTTTTCGTCCCGGAGTACACAGATGAAAAATCACTCCTTGTAGGCACCGTGCACCTCCGTGTAGCAACGGTATACATCCGGGAGTCACCGTGTAGCCACCGGGAGCTCAGTATTGAGACCGGCACTTTCCGGGTGCAAGTTTAAGTTTTTTCTCAGATCATGCTGGTGCACCAAGGATCACTACGGATGGAACACGGTGTTAACAGGAATCGCAAAAAAAAAGACAGTACATGAGCATTTATCATGAAAATTTGTATTTTCTATGAAATTTTCTATGTTCAGGAGCAGTGATACGATCAGAAAGACGTCAACCGGGACGAAACTTGATCTGTATCCTATCATAATCTGCCCACACACAAAAAATCAGGCCAAAAGCTGCAGGCATTGCGAAAAAAAGTCCGTACATGTGCATTTATCTTGAAATTTTTAATTTTTTCATTAAATTTTCTTTGTTCAGGAGCCGTCATATGGTCAAAAGTAGGTCAACCGGGACAAAACTCGATCTGTAACTGGTCATTATCTGCCCACACACCAAAAATCAGGCCAAAATTTGCAGGCATTGCGAAAAAAAGTCCGTACAGCTGTTTGATATCGGAATGACGGGTGGACGGAAGGACGGAATATGACGGAATGACGGACATGGGTAAAACTATATGCCCCGGCCACTTTGTGGCGGGGGCATAAATATAGAATTAACACATAATGGCAGCTAAACAAAGCCCCTTGAATATTCTGTAACACGAATAAATACTTGACTGAACGGAAACGAGAAGTCCAGTTCGGATGGCGTTCACAAGAGGTTCATAGTGATTCAAAACAAATAAGTCCTGTTTAGCGTTTAACAGAAGTCCAGTGTGATTCACTCATAATAAAAAGTCCAGGCGTTCAACAGAAGTTCTTGGCTTGTCTGCCGACGGACACCGCTATAAAAGTTCAAAAAGTCCGTAATGTGTTGTATAGAGGTACAACAGCCAGGACACTGAAGATATAATAAACAGCCCTCGGAGCGTCTCGAGTGTTACACCTTTATATAGGACGTTACGGGTCACTTGACCAGTTATGGGCCATCGTCCGCGCGTTGCCTTCATTAGTCCTCGATAACAGAGGACAAAGGGCCGGGCAAAATCAGATGCTTCGTAAAAACAGCGAACACAATGCCATGCAGATCAACCAGACATCCAGACCACAGAGGGAGATCCTAGAAGGGGACGCCAACCCAGGTCGAGAGTCGCAACAATATACAGTAAAATTTCGTTGTGTCGAAGTCGAAGGGACCGGTAAATTTACTTCGACACAATCGGAGTTCGATATAACCGATGTTCATTATATATAACCTTCTTCAGCCTTGATTATTATCGATAAATACTGCACATGTATAGGGGCTATATTATAGAGTTCTCACAAATGTTTACGTGAAAGAACAACACAATTTATATATATATATTTTTATTAATAATAAAAAAAGCACAGATATAGGATTAGGTACGCTCTTTACACAGCGCTTTACCTATAGGCCTACTACCTATATCGTATAAAATCATTAGCTTCTTCAGAAGCGCAAGACTCCGCTGCCTCGGGAGCGTAAGGATTAGGTAAATCAAGAAAATGTAATAAAAGCAGACACATGTACATGTATAAAAGCACACAAATCATCAAATGATTGACTCAGATCATCTTTTAGATCAACACATCAGATCTTAAAAATGCAGTAACAGTTCTTGCTTAACATGAGAATGCTCCTGATCAGCAACAAAGTTCTCAATTCCTGACAGTAATCTGAAGCAGTCATCCGCGCCCTCTGACGACTGTAGCAGCTGCCGCAGCATGCGGCACATCTCACGGGCCTTTTTAATGGTTGGTGGTGGTGAAGTGGGCGTGGTTGGTATGTATGCCATCGCGCTTGATGAGTAAGATCCTTGCCCGTATTAATTGTGTAACTGGTCATCGCGGCCGTAGGTATGATCGTTACACCGTGCACAGCTGTTGTCCAAATATTAAAGCGGCATGACCTCGAGTCGAGCGACAGAGCGATCGCGCTCGATGAGTGAAAGTCTTGTCTGTATTGATTAATTATGACTGGATCATAATTGACGGGCCTCGCACAACTGTTATCCAAACATTACTTCGAGTTAAGCGATAGAAATACTAGCTGGGGACCAACAAATCACCTCGACACATCAGGTTTTTCGACACAACCGACTTCGACACAAGCGGAGTTAAATTACTAAGGTTTTAACTGTTTTTTGCAGGGACTCCACATTCGACTTCGACACATGCGGGAATTCGACTTAACCGAGTTCGACACAACGAACATATATATATATATATACACCACAAAGTAGTCTCGTGCCCTCTGATCTCATAAAAATATATGCGACGATTTTGCCTATAATCAAATTCGTACTATATAATCTATTGGTAAGTAGTTATTGGTGAGATTCGTGAAAATCCATCGAAGCCCTGGTAAGTAATCACAGCAACACTATAAGTTAACGGACGGACAGACAGACGCCCGGTGAGTATTCCATAATACGTTTCGTCACAGTCGGGCGTATAAAAATGATATATAAAATGTATTATTATGTAGCAGCTTTACGGTTAAAATGTAGTTCAGAACGATTTTCTAAATTAAAATTATAAACATCTTGCTGTGTACGCCGCGGTTGCGTATCTTGGACAATTCTAGAGCTCTGACGTAGGTTCAGATTTTAATGTACAAGCTCTTAAGAACATGAAACTTGCAGTAACATGACGTCAGTAGTTTTCCACAGATCTGTATAACGTTCATATTGCACAGGACAGACATCAAAGACTGCAGAAGGCAACAATAAATCCCATGAAAAAAATGGTTATCTTTAAAAATAACCTAAATAAGTTCTTCTTATTTCTGAGAGAAAATAACTAACATAATATTTATTATATGTGATTAAATCATATTCCTTTTTGGCAATCTGTACGTTGTACCGTGTTTTGAATATACCAGCCTATATCCTACCCGTTCATCATTCATCTTATGAAGACCACTTTAGATTTAAGTATGACAGATGGCGTTTTATAATATTGAAGATCGGAATAATTTAATGTTTACAAATAACACAACACACCACCGAATGGTGAACATTTTGATGCATATAGGAAAAACATGCCTTAAGATAATGTGTAAATTAACTAGCAATAGGTAACACGAAAGGGTATTTGAAACCGTACTTGTCATATATTTTATTAAAAGAATCAAGTTGTGTTATATATATATATATATATATATATATATATATATATATATATATATATATATATATATATATTTATATCATGACAAACAGAATATCTGTTTCCTTTAGCAAATCCTTTAAATGACCTGGTGGCTGTAGCTAAAGACTGTGACACACTGATTTCGTTAAACTGGCGCAACAGTAACATAATGATTGGACAGCAATCGTGTGCGATACTGGGGAACGTTTCTTTCCTGAAAGTACACATTTCTCCAGCCCGAAACTAATCTAACAGAGGTAATTCGTCCTTACTTAGCAATAATTATATATATGCGTTTTGATTTGGAGTTGAAATTTGCGTTATCTTTAACCGACTTTCGACAGATTGGGGAAACCTCGTTTGAAACTGTTCGTTCTCTTTTGCATTGGGCAAGAAAATAGCTGCTTCACATACCGGTCGGAACACAGGACTTGCTTCAGAGTAACACCATTTTTTTCTGTGTAAATAACAAACGTAATTTCCGAGATATGGCGCTGTAAAAGCCTGTTCGAAAAGTGCATTGAAATATCTTTGGATTTAAGAAGAAAGAGGGAAAATTACCCCTTTAAGACACGTTTTGTATTTCCTGACAGTTCACGACAAAAACCGCGCATATCTTAGACGTGGCCATGCACTCGGGAGTTACGTGACCAAGTCCAGTGGGACCACCGTCAGTTATATCATTCAATGTTCGCGTGATAAATAACAATAATATAGCTCTCTCTTATATATCAATATAAATAAATATATCTTTGAAGTGGTGGTTTTATATACGATAATAATGAAAACCGGGAGACAATGACCTGTACTTTCTGCAGATAACAAATGGCCCTCCAGCGAAACTGACTGAACCAACGTAGGCGCCTCGCGTCCTTTACCTTGTCTCCGATTCTCCAGTGGTAACTACTGCGCGGAAGGGGACGTTCCAGGAACTGACAGTGACCTTGCATGCAGTATTATTGACTTAAAGTTATTTACGGTTGCAAATAAGGTATTTCGTCCTGTATTTAGGCCTACATTATGTTGTCAATTCGCTCATGTTGTTCAGAGTTCACAAATCAGGTTGGAACATCATGTCGCATTTTTCCGTCGGGCATTAATTATTGCAATTTCTACTGACTCGTCAAAGAAAAGATCACAGTTTTCACCAAAAAACATTGATTTACTCTGATAATGTGTATAATAAGGGCTTGATATGATGCCTAACATCAAATTTAACCAGGTTCTGGTTGTAATATAACCAGAAAGTTCAATCTTAAGCTTCGTACATCGCACATCAGAGTTGGACTTCCTGGCGTGAACTTTATCCCTTTGTGTTACGCATCAGTATACCTGGCATTTTTACCTCTATTTCTCGAATCAATGTTGCCTCATAGGTTTAGAGGTAAAATACGTGAATACTGGCAGTGCCTGTACACAAAACACATTAGTTTGCTCTTACAAAGCGGACAACAGGTGTGCAGTTCACCTGGCCTTGACTTTGCCTGGCCGAAATATTTTCAATGGCGGACCCCTAGGTACATCCGAGGTAGGAAGCAAACGGATTCGGCCGAGCTGATCCCTGTGGGATCGGTGATGTTACCCTAAGCCTGCCTCGGGACTCCTTTCCTTCCTTTTATGTCAAATATACAATAATTCATTATCTTAATTTAAAGGCACTCTTAAAAGTTAAAAGACGTTACATTAGTACACGCAGTAATTATCATCACAGACATGAGAGGATTTGGCAGACATAGACATTAGGAGATAAAACACAAGAAGCGGAGAAAAATGTTTGTGACAAGAAACAACATTAAAGCCAAATATATTTTAAAACACCTCGCTAAATATATAGTGCAGGCTATGAAGCAAAAAAAAAAAGTTTTCATGAATGATCATTAAATTAAGTTATATGATAGTTTGTTTACAAGTTGTTACTTGTGTAACATATACCTTTAATTTGACCCAAGTTTCAAAATTATTTGATATTTTTAATACATTAATTTGATAAGTTAGGTTCGCTACCAAATGATGAATCGTTCACGATTAAGACGCTAAATATATAGGTGGTGCCAAGAGTGTTTTTTTATCCGGAGGTGAAAGATTTTACCCCGACATATTTAGATTTAATGCTGGTCCAGTTTAATGGGCATATTCTTGTAGCTGTCTGGAGCTGACAGACTGGATTTAGTTGGTTATAATGTCTCTTTAGGACAGAATCAATATCTAATCCTTCTCCGTTGGATTCACCGACCTGTTGTTGACTGGTTGGGTCTTCAAAATTCTGTTGCTAATTAGTGTCATAGATTTCCACGAGTGACAATATTCACTGAGGCATATCAGTTTTTCGGCTTTTACTGATATGTGGTCAGTTCTCCTGTTCTGTGCTATACCATTCACATATATTATGGGGATATGATGGATAATAATCAGTATTCAGCCAGAATGCTGCAGAATTCATAAATCAACTAGAATACGGGTAGTCGACAAGCGACTACGTGTATCCGCCTAAATCAGAGTGGAACGGGTGAAGTGAGGCATGGATTGAGTGGCAAGGGGAAATAGAGTGAAGTGTTGCATATTAGCATGTATGTCTGCAGCCAAATGGTGTATGTAGGTTGCGCCACCTACCACAAAATCCAGAAAGCCGTCCAAGTTGTATACATATGCCAAATTTGAGGCAGATAAGTCAAACCACTATATGTTTATGAGTGGTTTTAGCCCGTGGCAGACAAACAAATGGACGCTGTGCAAAAATGGTTAAAGGTGGCGCCACCAGTTTTGCGTATGATAAAGAGCTATGTAAGGAACTATACACATGCAAAACTTTGGCCCAATCGGTCAAACGGTTCCCAAGATATGTGCTTGGATGTCTGCTGCATAAACTAGAATGCAGGTGGCGCCACCTGTCAAAAATCAAGAGAGCTGTCGGGGATGTATAAACCTGCAAAATTTTAGGCAGATATGTCAAACCACTGCCGAGATATGAGTGATTTTATCCAATGGCAGACAAACAGACGGGAACTGTGCAATATGGCTGCAGGTGGCGCCACCAGTTTTGCATATGATAAAGAGCGATGTGAGATCTATACACATGCAAAATTTTGGCCCAATCGGTCAAACGGTTCCCGAGATATGAGCTTGGATGTCTGCAGCGTAAACGTGAATGTAGGTGGCGCCACCTGTCATAAAATCAGAAAAGCTATCCAGGATGTATGCCCATGCCAAATTTCAGGTGAATTAGTCAAATCACTGCAGAGATATGAGTGATTTTAACCCAAGGCAGACGAACAGATGGACACTGTGCAAACATGGTTGCAGTTGGCGCCACCATTTTTTGTGTATGTGATAAAGCTCTCCAAGGGCTACATTTGTGCAAAAAAAATTTTCCTGATCCGTCAAACGGTTCCCGAGATATGTGGGTTTATGTGTGGAAACAGACGCACAAACGGACGCAGAGCGCAGAGGAAAGGTCAGAGGTCAAAACAAAATCGGGGCGCAGCAGTTCACATGTGACCCGAACATAATCCCGGGTTTCGTAAAATTCCGCCAAGCGGTTACGGAGGAGTTCTCCAGACACCTACGCGGCGGCGGCGGCGTGCAGCTGAAAACATAGTATCCGCAAAACTCTGTTTTGGCGGATACAATTATAATGCCTACAGGGTCGGTCGTGTTTTCGCAGTTAAGGCAGAGACGGAGGTAGCCTACTTAGGCGGAGGGATACTTCGGAATACAAAAAGGGAGCACTTGCCGCTAACAAGTTCCTAGAAGGACCTATATACATCGTTTGCACCTGACAGGGAGGTCCATTATTGCTTGGATTTTCCGCTTGGTATCAAGGGTTCACATGCACTCCTGCCACAAACCTTCCCGTCATGTATAAAAAAAATGTTTGGCGCTTTAAATAGCTGCATCGCATCCGATTAAACAACAATAACCTAACCTCAGTTTAACCCCAGACCCGTATTCCTCAGGGTGTAAAAATACTCTTACCACCCCGGGAAGTTCTGTCTTTGTTTTCGGCGCATTGTCTTTGGTCAGCCGTTCGTTCGAGCGTTGGTCATTGTCACCTCGCGCCCACCTGATCAAAGTGGGTTCTACATCTTGGTAAGGCATTTTTGGTTTCCGTTAATAAAATAATATTAAAGTAAAACTGCAATTTTAGCCTGTTGGTCCAATGTCTCATACACAAAGTTAGTTTAGACCGTACATTAATTGTTTGTATACGTAAAGGTAAGGGCGAAGGCTTCATTTGATGCATTTCTTGCCTTTTGTTTTCACTTAGGCCACACCATGAAAATGTTTTGCGGGCTCTGAGCCAAAGAAACGCCCTGTCAGAGACGGCGATTTCTGTCGTGAATTTACAGATCGGGACAGAACCCGTATTTTTTATTTTCAAGCATGCAGGAAAGAAGTGTGCATTAACTTTTTGAGCCAGTGTGATACAAAATTCGATCCATTACCAACGATACCTTTCTCCCACGTTATGATTAATTTAAGATATCTGCACAAACGCAGCCGAGGAGCTGATTCCTTGGAAAAGTAGTGTGTGTGGCCTTTTGATTTTTGGTTTTATTGGATTGAAATGACACAGAAAAAATTCCTGTCAGTCAGGGGCGTCAATACAGAGGGTTGGGGGTATATATATCCCCCCTCCCACTTTTTAACAAGAGTCGATGGTTAATGTAATCATTCCCCCCCCCCCTCCACGATATTCAGAGAATAATATTAATTATGGTAATGAAATAAATTAAAAATTAGAATAATAGACTTTGGTTTGCTTTCTGGGTATATATTTGAACTTCAAACCTGGATTAAAATATATGTTAATAGAAAGTTGACCAAACTTTGATTACCCTATCACGCCACCCTTGAAAATGAATTGACGCCACTGCTGTCATGACGTCAGCATTGCGATATGACATGCTCTCCTGTCAGTATTGTGACCTGACATGCTCTCCTGCCAGTATTGTGATATGACATGCTCTCCTGTCAGTATTGTGACCTGACATGCTCTCCTGCCAGTATTGTGATATGACATGCTCTCCTGTCAGTATTGTGATCTGACATGCTCTCCTGTCAGTTTTGTGATCTGACATGCTCTCCTGTCAGTATTGTGATCTGACATGCTCTCTTGCCAGTATTGTGATCTGACATGCTCTCCTCCCAGTATTGTGATCTGACATGCTCTCTTGTCAGTATTGTGACCTGACATGCTCTCCTGTCACTGTCGTGATCTGACATGGTCTCCTGTCAGTATCGTGATCTGACATGCTCTCCTGTCAGCATTGTGATCTGACATGCTCTCCTGTCAGTATTGTGATCTGACACGCTCTCCTGTCAGTATTGTGATCTGACATGCTCTCCTGCCAGTATTGTGATCTGACATGCTCTCCTGCCAGTATTGTGATGAGACATGCTCTCCTCCCAGTATTGTGATCTGACATGCTCTCCTCCCAGTATTGTGACCTGACATGCTCTCCTGTCAATGTCGTGATCTGACATGCTCTCCTGTCAGTATCGTGATCTGACATGCTCTCCTGTCAGCATTGTGATCTGACATGCTCTCCTGTCAGTATTGTGATCTGACACGCTCTCCTGCCAGTATTGTGATCTGACACGCTCTCCTGTCAGCATTGTGATCTGACATGCTCTCCTGCCAGTATTGTTACCTGACATGCTCTCCTCTCAGTGTCGTGATCTGACATGCTCTCCTGTCAGTATCGTGATCTGACATGCTCTCCTGTCAGCATTGTGATCTGACATGCTCTCCTGTCAGTATTGTGATCTGAAACGCTCTCCTGTCAGTATTGTGATCTGACACGCTCTCCTGTCAGCATTGTGATCTGACATGCTCTCCTGCCAGCATTGTGATCTGACACGCTCCCCTGTCAGTATTGTGATCTGACATGCTCTCATGTCAGTATTGTGATCTGACATGATCTCCTGTCAGTATCGTGATCTGACATGCTCTCCTGTCAGTATTGTGATCTGACATGCTCTCCTGTCAGTATTGTGATCTGACATGCTCTCCTGTCAGCATTGTGATCTGACATGCTCTCCTGTCAGTATTGTGATCTGACATGCTCTCATGTCAGTATTGTGATCTGACATGCTCTCCTGTCAGTATCGTGATCTGACATGCTCTCCTGTCAGTATTGTGATCTGACATGCTCTCCTGTCAGTATCGTGATCTGACATGCTCTCCTGTCAGCATTGTGATCTGACATGCTCTCCTGCCAGTATTGTGATCTGACATGCTCTCCTGTCAGTATTGTGATCTGACATGCTCTCCTGTCAGTATTGTGATCTGACATGCTCTCCTGTCAGCATTGTGATCTGACATGCTCTCCTGTCAGTATTGTGATCTGACACGCTCTCCTGTCAGTATTGTGATCTGACATGCTCTCATGTCAGTATTGTGATCTGACATGATCTCCTGTCAGTATTGTGATCTGACATGCTCTCATGTCAGTATTGTGATCTGACATGCTCTCCTGTCAGTATTGTGATCTGACATGCTCTCCTGTCAGTATTGTGATCTGACATGCTCTCCTGTCAGCATTGTGATCTGACATGCTCTCCTGTCAGTATTGTGATCTGACATGCTCTCATGTCAGTATTGTGATCTGACATGCTCTCCTGTCAGTATCGTGATCTGACATGCTCTCCTGTCAGTATTGTGATCTGACATGCTCTCCTGTCAGTATCGTGATCTGACATGCTCTCCTGTCAGTATTGTGATCTGACATGCTCTCCTGTCAGTATCGTGATCTGACATGCTCTCCTGTCAGTATTGTGATCTGACATGCTCTCCTGTCAGTATTGTGATCTGACATGCTCTCCTGTCAGCATTGTGATCTGACATGCTCTCCTGTCAGTATTGTGATCTGACATGCTCTCATGTCAGTATTGTGATCTGACATGCTCTCCTGTCAGCATTGTGATCTGACATGCTCTCCTGCCAGCATTGTGATCTGACACGCTCTCCTGTCAGTATTGTGATCTGACATGCTCTCATGTCAGTATTGTGATCTGACATGCTCTCCTGTCAGTATCGTGATCTGACATGCTCTCCTGTCAGTATTGTGATCTGACATGCTCTCCTGTCAGTATTGTGATCTGACATGCTTGCCTGTCAGTATTGTGATCTGACATGCTCTCCTGTCAGCATTGTGATCTGACATGCTCTCCTGCCAGTATTGTGATCTGACAGGCTTTCCTGTCAGCATTGTGATCAGACATGCTCTCCCGCCAGTATTGTGATCAGACATGCTCTTTTGTCAGTATTGTGAGCTGGCATGCGCTACTGTCAGTATTGTGATCTGACATGCTCTCCTGTCAGTATTGTGATCTGACATGCTCTCCTGCCAGTATTGTGATCTGACATGCTCTCCTGTCACTCTCGTGATCTGACATGCTCTCCTGCCAGTATTGTGATCTGACATGCTCTCCTGTCAGTATCATGATCTGACATGCTCTCCTGCCAGTACTGTGTCTATAACCCCTTTAAAAAGGTTACTTCGGGTGAAAGGGGGGGGGGGGTCCGGACCCCTCGACTCCCCCCCCCCCCCCCCCCCCGGATCCGCTTCTGTGATCTGACACTCTCTCCTGTCAGTATTGTGACATGACATGCTATAAAAATGTATTCATATATCTATTCAGTGAATACCGGCGCAGCGTGAAGAGAACGTCAGCTCGGAGTCTGTTAAATCGTTTTCGATATCGTATTAAGTGAACACAGGTGAAGCGTTAATTCGGCTCAACTTTTGTAACCCGCTTCAGCACCATATCGGTAAGGGTATTGTACAGCTAGTTATTCAGCGAGTCTCTCAAACCGTCTCGTGATACACAGTCCCCTCGTGTAATCCGGCAAATTGCCACAGGCTGCCCCAGTTAGGGTGCATGTCAACTGTCCCCATAGCCAGGCCCCCTGTATCGATCGGCGGCCTTTCCCTCGGCAGCAGCGCGGGCCTGTCCTGCCATGGCGCCCTTGATCGACCCACGTGTTTACTGAAGGCGTCACGTCGCTCGATCGCGTTGCCATGACAACTGGAAACTGGGGCGCTACGCGGTATATACGTATGCGCGTTGATGGAGACCTATCAAAACAGTCAGCAAGATATTAACGTGCACGTTAAAGCTTTTGAACCAGGTTGTAGGAAGATGCAGCGAGGACTGTAGGACGGCAGCATCAGGATACCTGTCGTCCTGGTAACGTCACGAGCGCTGACTCCAAGTCCAGATGTGTTACTGAAAATACCTAGTGAAACAACATGCTGACGCGGGGATCTCAGGGTAGGTAGTCAAATCAGAATCAACACCATCCATACAGTTACATGTCTTGAATGGACTTACCTCACTTAGGTGATCCTTGTCAGCTTGCGTTTTGTGTAGAATCTGGTGGCGGCCTATAGAAGCTTGTTATTTCTGATTGTGGTACGATAGATATAACGAGAAGTCATCCTTTTTATCCAAGGTTATGGGGTCTTTATTAGGTATTATATAGTGAACTGACCTATCTTAATTTTTGTATTAATTATATCTATATATCTTTATATTTTCGTATATAATAGACGGGTTTATGTCTCCCTATAATGCCATTGTTGTTAAATTGACAGCGCAAGCAGTCAAGATGATGCAGCAAGTTAACTGAGTATTATCAAATGTATTACTTTATCACATTCTTCGCTTTCTAAGTGTCTGTTAATCACGTTTCTTTCATCGCATTCTTCTCGTTCCTTTTGTCTGTTTATCACGTTTTTCACATCATTTTCTTTACGGTCAACGTGTCTGTTTTTCACGTTATTCATATCATATTCTTCGCTTTAAACGTGTCTGTTTCTTACGTAATTCACAATACATTCTTCACGGTCCATGTGTCTGTTCGTCACGTCATTTACAGCACAATCTCCCGGCGCAGTGTGTCTATTCATCACATTACTCATTTCATATACTTTACGTTCAACATTTCTGTTTTTCACGTTTATCATACCACATACTTCACGTTCAACATTTTGTTTCTTAAGTCATTCACGTCACATTTTCTTCATCAAATGTCTCTGTTTCTCACGTTATCAACATATTACATTCTTCACGTTTCACCTGTTTGTTTCTCACGTAACTCATATTTTTTACGTCCCATTGTGTATTTCTCACGTTACATAAAGTGATTTTTTTTAAATTTGTCTGCTCGTGCGACACATTTCAGTTATCATTCATCTTTCTGCTTTAATTCAGATGAGGGTTATGGTCACTCATTCCCATTTTCGTGCCTTGCCCCTATGGCTACAGGTCTATATAACCACCACCAAGTTTCCCCAGTAGATAGATTCGCTGTCCCGGGGGTATTATCATGTCGGATTTTGTCGTATATATCAAACCCTGACCAGCACGGACACAATTCTGGTATATTTTCAATACGTGTACCAGATCTTCCTGTAACAGAGAGGGCAGATAATATATATTTATTGATAAAATTATATATTTAATAATAAATAATTTATGACGATGGGCTTCATGTATACCTGAACGTTCTCCTATTTTCATTTGCTGTCGTATGAAACTTTATATCCCACTAATATCTTTAAATATTTAATGCAATAAAATATATTTAATATAACGGATTTACATACTTTCATCAAATACAGTAAACAATGACGGTTTTTTTTTTAAACCAGACAAATATCAAACGGCTTAAATCCCTGCACACACAGAAGACCTTTGGACCACGAGGCACGATTCTGTATTACCTACCCGACCCTCTTTTTCGTCTTTAAGCAGTTATTCAGGTTTTAAATGTTCGTTACATTTTTGTTTTTATACTGTGATGTCATATATGTTTCTTCTCCGTTCATTGCTGAAACACTTCCCGCTAAGAGAGAATAGGATGTTACATAGGTACATAATGGACACACGGTACTTTTTAATTGATACAATGTCGCAAATAGCACGTGCCCAGTACACTGATGAAAACCTATCCTACCATGCAGTTATCAAAGCATACGTATACAAAGCTGTTTGAAGAGAGACATTTTGTTTCAGTTTTTCTCTCACGTTTTTGTAATGGTAAAGCAGGGAAACAACCTTTTTTTTTTTTTTTTTTTTTTTTTCTTAATTTTCGTATCCGAGTTTAGTCACTTATTAACGTTAATAAGAGAAACAGAATTTTTGTACAAGTTAATTTTTCCATGGAGTGATGGGTTGAAAGGGAAGAAACTTGAATACGTAATTAATACAGATACATGAATTTCTTCGGGATGTTAATACTATTAAAATTTAGATTTTTATACTCAAACAAGGACAATAACTTAGGCCCCTTTTCCATGCGAGCGGAAACGCGCGCGTTTCCGCGGAATCCCTCCTCGGCATGACGTGCTTTTACAAGGGATTCCCCGTCCCAAAGCGTTCCCGGCAACATGTCGAGCATGTATCTGTTATGTACAGTTCACTGTATTCATGCATTCATTTATAACTTTCGTTATATTTGCAGGAACGTATAGTTTTTATTACTATTGGCTTACGGGCGGGCTATATATATATATATATATATATATATATATATATATATATATATATATATATATATATTAATAATAAAGTGGACAAGCAGAGCTGCGATTAAGTATGATTTGACACCATAATTTACGCTGGGGCGGCTAAAAGCAGACTGCATTCGTGTCCTTGACCTCCACAAGAAGACTTACCCGCGCGAGTTTCCGCGTGCATGGAAAAAGGATACACGATTTACACTAGCGCGATTTTTTTCAGCGCCCGAAAAAAGCGCAGATGGAAAAGGGCCCTTAAAGGCCGGTTTACCATTAACGCTGAAATTTCATCACGCTTGAAATCAACATCCTGAAAACCGCGCTGAATATATGTTCAATGTACACTTTTTCGCTCGCTGAATCCAAGGTAATGACTGTTTTTACTGTACTGAGCAAAAAAGCGAGCAGAAAAGTCAAACAGGAATCGACTTTTTTCATCTCGGTGAATGCAAGCGCGATGAAAAGCGAATATGGAAATGCTTCAACTTGTTTGAACTGTCTCGACTTTTCTGCGGGCAGAAAATCGCGCAAAAAAAGCGTACATGGAAGATTCTTTTTATGACAGGTTTACAAATATTTCTTCAAGATCTTTTGAATCAGTTCTAAGGACATTGTATAACGTTAAAGAAAACAACCACAAAGCTCCGAGAGACCGCTTACCTCGTAGATCCGGAATAATACCTGATCAAACGTCTTTGTTTGGTCGTTCGCCAAGGAAACATAAATCCTTGTCGGAAAAAATCTGCGTCAGGTGCTTTTCGCCCTTTAATGCGTTAAAGGGCGTCGAGGGATCTCTGGAAATAAGCGAGATTTTATTTTAGCAGCTCAGAAAGAAGGTCCCCAGCGTAGCCCAAACCATGCCCGTTCGGCGCTAGGACGAGCGTCCTAAGATTAATGTAGCATTAGTGGTGGTAGTAGTAGTAGAAGTGGTAGTAGTTTTCTTTATTAGACTGACAAGTACATTTAGATACATATAAATATGCATATCAGTGCTCCCTACCTATTAGTCACTTCACAGCGTGGATCAGAATACACTAGACAAACAATTGCTTGCTCTTAGTTTCATCACATCTGCATACATATTTTACTAGCTTTGTTGTATTTGTTTCACACAAACAGGATATTGTATCATTTCTTTTGTGAAAGTAGGTGTTGAGCAGTTTGTACAAGATAATAATATCTAACATTTCTACTCATGAAAAAGTAAGTGAACCACATTTTCAATATACTCATTACATTTAAAACAGACTCTTTGTTAAATATTTAGGCAACCAAATCTGCCTGTTTCAGTTGCCAAAGGTAATACACCCATTCTAACCCTAGCTAAAACTGATATCTCTTTTAAAGAGGGATATAACTTATTATATAACTCAGTACTGATAGTCGTTTTGTTCAGCCTGTTATTCCTTTGTTTTTGGTTTTGATAACACTTTTTTTCTACCCATTCAATATTCATAATATGTTCTATTTTATTGTGTATTTCAGTTATTAAACATTCTGAAATATTTTCAAAACTTGTTTACATCCACAAGCTTCCAAACGGTCACTTATAGTGGAACTCCAATTCTTTTCCAATCAAAATTTTTTGCTTACTTAATCTATTGTCATCCATTTTGATAATCCTTTTCCAGGATCTCACCACATTCATGATAAACCGGCATTTACAGATTATCCGACTACATCACTTTGGGTGTTGGCTATATGTGGATTAAATCTGTTCACTCCAAAAAATATTCTGGAGCTGTAGTTATAACATTCTCTAATCTAGGTCTCTTAATACTCGGTCGACAGTCGTAGCACCCAGCGAGCTTCGTGCGGAATCCATAGCCGACCTTTTCGCGGACCACTGGTCAGCATAAAGAGAATCGAACAAAGTTCGGACGAGTTTCAGCGGCATCCTGTCGGACGCAGAAATTATTTTTGGAGTCAGCCGTAATCTAAAAATTGACGGATATTTTGAAAGTGGGCGAGGAGTTCGCTGACTCGACTTCTAAAATTCCGATGCGACTTTAGCTGAAACCATGGGGCGACGTCCGTCCGTCTCCCGTCTTCTGTCGTCCGTCTGTTCATACCTTTTCTCTGAATGTTCTACTCATGGGAATGCTGGGCCATGTAAACCACAAATCTGATGTTATCACAAATATAATTAAAAGGCAATTCGTCGTTACATATATTTGAAAGAATGTTGTGGTTTCAAATACTACTTTAGAGGTCTAACATATAAGATAAAATGATAATCCGACGGATTTTCTAGCTTATTGATGTTACCTAAAAGCCCCGCCCAACAATCTGACCCACTTCACCGGGAGTACCTGAAGGCCTTCATGGCCACGCACGTTGTGTTTTTCTGGGAAACGCGCCTCGTATTGTCATACATGTCTCCAGAACTATACGGTTACACAGAACTCACCGAGAACATAACCCACGTAGGAACCAAGCGCCTGTTTATCTGAGAGGATGATCATATAACATAACCCCTTAACCCTTTTTAAGATTTTTAAGTACTGAATCATGTGATAAATTAACTATACCTCTTCCCGCTTGCGCTGGTATTAAAAAGTCTTGAACGTATTTTGATTTAACTAAAGAAGTTATAGAGTAACAACAAAGAAACGATCCGTTAATATTGGAGAAAATCTAGATCATCATTTTTTTTTTTTTTTTTTTTTTTTTTTTACAAATTTTATACAGTTGTCCTAAGGGCGATTTTATTATTTTCACGCGTAAGGACACAGAAATTCTGATACACCTTAAAGAATCATCTGTGACTTTTAAAACCCGTAAATACAGATATCCTGATGAATATGGAATTATATAATGTTAACATCTGAGGCAGCGTGCCTACTCAGCAAGCTAAAGAGTGCAAGAATTTACAGAAAATTGATAATTAAGCATATTCCTTTCGGTACTTTCGACTCCAACAATGCGAGGTTTATCAATGGTAAATATACTGTGGTCTTCTTTTTGTTCGCGAGGGGTATTGTCGCGAAAATGAAACCATTGCGAATAAGAGATCCAGTCGTTGAAGGCACTACGAATAATAATAATAGATCTTGTATGTTCAAAAATTGCTATAATCAGTGATATATCAAATTATCTGCCATAAATCATGAATAATTTCCACTCGGTCGAAGTTCCCTTGGGTCCCCGTGCAAATTTTAAGATTTTGTGCACATATTATCTGACATAATTTATATATAATAATGGTTATACTATGTAGGTCTTTTGTATAGTGAGTTCGTGATAATGGAACCCTCGCGAAATAATGACAATTTGAAAACGCGAAATTTTAACCCCGCTTATATGAAGCTAACCACCGTATATCACCATCTGATCTGACGGATCAATCCGCGGTCCGGTTGATCACGAGTCCAGCGCTTAACTGATGGATCAATCCGCGGTCCGGTTGATCACGAGTCCAGCGCTTAACTGATGGATCAATCCGCGGTCCGGTTGATCACAAGTCCAGCGCTTAACTGACGGATCAATCCGCGGTCCGGTTGATCACAAGTCCAGCGCTTAACTGATGGATCAATCCGCGGTCCGGTTGATCACAAGTCCAGCGCTTAACTGACGGATCAATCCGCGGTCCGGTTGATCACAAGTCCAGCGCTTAACTGATGGATCAGTCCGCGGTCCGGTTGATCACGAGTCCAGCGCTTAACTGATGGATCAATCCACGGTTCTGTCGATCACGAGTCCAGCGTTTAACTGTTGGATCAATCCGCGATACGGTCGAACATTACTCCAGGGTTTAACTGATGGATCATTCCGCGGTGCGGTCGATCATGAGTCCAGCGTTAAACTGATGGTTAAATCCGTGGTGCGGCCGATCACGAGTCCAGCGTTCAACTGATGGATCAATCCGCGATCAGGTCGAACATTACTCCAGGGTTTAGCTGATGGATCATTCCGCGGTGCGGTGGATCACGAGTCCAGCGTTAAACTGATGGATAAATCTGCGGTACGGTCGATCACGAGTCCAGCGTTAAACTGATGGATAAATCCGCGGTGCGGTCGATCACGAGTCCAGCATTTAACTGATGGATCAATCCGCGATCCGGTCGAACATTACTCCAGGGTTTAACTGATGGATCATTCCACGGTGCGGACGATCAAGAGTCCAGCGTTAAACTGATGGATAAATCCGCGATGCGGTCGATCACGAGTCCAGCGTTTAACTGATGGATCAATCCGCGATCCGGTCGAACATTACTCCAGGGTTTAACTGATGGATCATTCCGCGGTGCGGTCGATCACGTGTCCAGCGTTAAACTGATGGATAAATCCGCGGTGCGGTCGATCACGATTCCAGCGTTTAACTGATGGATCAAACGCGATCCGGTCGAACATTACTCCAGGGTTTAACTGATGGATCTTTCCGCGGTGCGGTCGATCACGAGTCAAGCGTTAAACTGATGGATAAATCCGCGGTGCGGTCGAACACGAGTCCAGCGTTTAACTGATGGATTAATCCGCGGTCCCGTCGATCACGAGTCCAGCGTTTAACTATGTCACCAAAAGAACACTTACATCACTGAAAAGGCCAAGAAGTATGCTTTTAAATTTCCATTACATTCCAGGGCTCGATATTAGTACTGGATAGCAGGAATTTGCCTGTAGGTTTGAGTTAATTTAGGTAAAAACGGTTTTTTTTTTGTTTTGATTAGGGCCGGTCTCTTTTGATCTGAAATTAATTTTAACAGAGTCTGACCCAGGAAATAATGCGAATGATTTGTTTGTTGTGCAGTTAAGAATGATCGCTTCATCTATCTATTCGTGAATTTAGACATAACGAATCAGTAAAATGTGTATAAATTGTGACAAGTTACTATTTTCGAATATAAAACTGAAAACTGACTGTAAAAATGTTGGGCCGGTTAAATCCTTTAGGGAATTTTTTGTCTTGCCAGACCCAACTGCACCGTAGAAATATTTGCCTTTTCCGAGCCCTGCATTTGTAAACTGGTTAAAACCCAATTCACCAGCCCCCCCCCCCCCAAATCCCACACCTTCCTTACAGCCGCACCTCTTTTAAGGTTTCGCACCATATGTCGGGTGTCTTATCAATTCCGAGTCTAGACACCCTTTCAGATCTGAGGACCATCTAAAGGCTTTCTCTTAATCCTACCTCGCCCCCCCCCCCCCCCCTCCAAAATCCTGGATTCGAAGATTCCAGTCATACATGGCTCCAGCGTCCTGCTTTTACGCTAATACTCGTATCTTCATTTGCAAAGCCAATAAAAAATACTTATATATATATTGAACGTCGGAATCTCACACAAACACCTTTATACAGTGAGCTCTTTCTCGTATATCGTTATATATTTGGGTAATGATTTCTTGCATATAGTATAATAGTTGAGCTCCCAAGTTCCACATCACAGGGACAAAGGGACTGTGGGACCAGAATTACCAGATGCCATTTGACAATTCCATCTGATGCATAATACAATATTTATATATACTGTAGAGTATGAGGCCTAAGGACTGCAGGGGACAGGATATGACGTCACTGTATGTTAATCATTTCAAGAAGAAAATAAACACCTCACCAGCTGTTTCTCACTTTTTTCACGGGAAACTAATTTTCATTTATCACTCAAAGCAGTGGAGCTTCATTTAGTTTAACAATGCCTGGAATACAATGAAACAATAACGTGCTTGAAAGTCAGAGTACCGAGAGTTGTTCAGTTGCTGCACTGATGGGTACAGTTTCATGAATATATGTAGTGGTTTGGCCGTCAGGCAATTACAGTATCCGTTTCAAAACTATGGACAAACGATTCTCTCTGTCACAAGAGTGACGGCATATACAAAGTAAACGCCATCAATATGTCCAACTATCGCGAGCGGCTCGATATTAAGCAGCGAGTTGCCAAGGTAACTGGAGTCCACCAAGCCAAAATAATACATAGCCGACTGAGAGAGGAAGGGATCAGTGAACGTTAGCGCTAATTGTCCAATATATAGCTAGACACTGAACGATCCCTCTCGCTATACATGCAACCATTACTGCAAGCGACAGATCAACACACACCGTCAATTATTGATGAAGGATATCACCAAACAGCAGTCTGTATACGAGGAAGTTGGCTAA
The DNA here is from genome assembly GCA_026874595.1 of Sipunculus nudus. NCBI lineage: Eukaryota > Metazoa > Annelida > Sipuncula > Golfingiida > Sipunculidae > Sipunculus > Sipunculus nudus. Next base: position 5,133,618 of record CM049316.1, read on the forward strand.
TGTGAATGATACCCACATTGTCCTTGGAGAACAGCATCGGGTTTCCTTTTCAGCTGTTCTTTGACGTAAATTTGTTACCAAGGTGCGCTCTTGTTATCGTTACACCCTACCTGGGATGGACGTCATTCAGGGTGTGCACTCAATTATTCAATGTCTCACTTCTGTACATAGAACCTGTTACTAATTCTTTCTTTTGATATATATTATAAAAAGGCGACGTTAGGCGGTAGCGTCTTTTGTCTAGACTGGCCATAAATCTCGAATGCTTGGGTGTAGTTTTACAGATGATAAGCTGATAAAAAGCTTCTGAAGGCCTGTGTGGGGAAGGTTATAACGGCCTCAACCATCACGATGGATATGGGATTTTATACGCTTTATAGTTTGTAGATCCATATGAATTATTTTCTGTTGTTTTCTTATTCATAACTCAGTATTTAGTCATCACGTGATAGTATATGGGCCGCCACTGTGGTGTAGTGTTCGACATCACTGGTGTCACGAATCAACGTAGAAAGGGCCTTCGTGGATGGGTATTAAAGGCATGCAATCGCATGTTAAATACATTCAGAGAAATTATGTCGAAATACGACATCTTTCAAACTACGTGTTTATTTTGCGCATTTTTCTCAGAGACAATGGTAAAAAAGCGTATATTTTACCTGTGTTCATTTATTACATATATCTTGTACTTAATAAATGTTCCTTCAAACGTCAGTCTTGGTTTTGTTGACAAACTAATGTATTCCTCATTCCCTCTTCGGGTGACAGATGTACATCTGTCTTTTTTTGGTATTTCTGTCTTTTTGCAACATTATTATGTTTTGCGCGATATGGATATGCGATATTACATTTTCGTGTATTTCTTCAGAAGAAAATATCGAAATGAGTAATTTAAAATTTGAATAATAACTAAAAAGGGCATTAACAGCATTTTAACAATCTTCCCACCTATTGGGAAAGTTCTTAGCAAAATGTGCTTCAATTGTGCTTAAAAGTTCACCTGGTTCCTCAATAAAATTTGCAACACATTTCGTTAAAGTAGCATGTCGCATATCAGTAGTTATTAATAAATTCACTTCCTGTACTTGTCATAAATCTCCTGAACTAGATCGTTGTTAGGAGACAACCTACTCGCCTTTGTGATTCAATAAGGATTAACTCATTTTCAAAATGTTAAGGACCAGGCCGTGAGTTTTATTCTACAAATTTAATTTAAGACATCAGAACAACCAATGTTTACATATAAATTTTTCCATCTTACTAATACCGAGGGCTGGTAACAGGAGAATAGGCACAATTTTATCCTTTATCATTCTACAAGAGTCTTCCATCCAGATATCCATGTAATAGTCTTCGAAGATACACATTAAAAGGGCCTCATCAATTGTTCTGATAAATTAATACTTCCTAGTCAACATAATTTCTGGAAAACGACAGTACAGTAGAATGTAAAACAAGAAACATGTGCTTGCATATACTTTAAACTTAAACAAGCTTCCTGTTATCGTGGTTTGTTTACTCTACATTCAAACTTTAATGTCTGACAAATACAGACGTTAATCCAGTTGGTAATTTTTAAATAAGTATGATATTGTAATAAATCATGAAGATTAGTATTATACCGCAAGGAAAAATGAATAGCCCCTGCACCAACGTTGTTCCTTTAAAAATCTTGAACGGAGCAGTCCTTTAATAAACGTCCTTTTAATTAACGAAAATAGTTTCGTCACTAATGAAACGTGATTAAAAATAACCAGGTACTGGTATTAACGCAGATGCATCAATAAAGAGTGAATAACAGATTGTTTCCATAGCAACATAGAATGAGGGCATCTTTGATTGTTGACTTGAATGTCATCATCTCTATGGGGAGTTCCGTTTACGTGAGAGAGGATTTTGTAATTGGAAACGAATACTTCAAACAAAAACCCATCCCATGGAACCTGAGTATCTGTCGATGTCATTGCAAATTTAGGACTAATTTTCAGTAAACGTCATGCAATGCCATGGCATATTTATTTTATACGTCTGTGAAGTTTATTCAAGCTACAGTATTACATTTACTGTCGAGGGACATAAATTTGGATGTCTGTTTGTTTTCATATCAGATCAGTAATGTGTACATGTAATGAATACAAACTCTACGATAACAAATAAGATAAGGTGACTGTGGATCTTTTATTCGTGACAAGCAGCAGAACATACGAATTCAATCTGGCTATCATTTTTCATACTTTTTAAGTAATGCGAGTTAAAACTTGAGAAGGAGTTAGATAGGAAAAGATTGCATTGTACACCCACATCTTTAATAATGTTCTCCTGTACCTGGCGATAAATCAAATAAGTAGTATTTATAAAAGCTGCGCAAGTAAGCAGTAATTGATAAACATCTGTTTTATCCTGATCGGGCAGGATTGTTGCAGAGAAAGAGTCAATACACAAGTTTGAATCACAGATATTTACTGAACATACACGGCCACCGGAAGTCGTCATCACAGACAGACAACGACGGCACAAACCAAACGCCGATATATGATACCTCCCCCCTTAAGCATGAATCGAACCAAAATTAGGCTCAAGGGTAAAATTTAAACATGATACATATTTTACCAGACATGCATTATGCCTTCTCAAGGCATATAATAGGCACTGAATACTGGAGTTACCTATATGTAACAGTTTGTATCCTCTTAAATACAAACACGTTATACTGAAGTTACTTAATGTGGCTGCGTGTATGTTACGAAATCAATAAACTGTATTTATGACACTATCCTGTCTAATTCTACTCTCTTTCTGTAAAAAAAAAGTTGCCTGGTCCTACCAGAACGACGCGCTGGTACCTGAGATGGAGTGGTGCTATTGGCACGAGTTTACACTGGCTGTTTAGCCTTCTCAGTTACCTCAGGTTGAGTAACAGTATTGGGTACAGGTATACTAGCATAATGTCCAGCTAATAGTGGTTTAGCTAAAGGAAGTGGATCCTCGGATCCAGGAAATGCTGGACCCTCCTTATTAAGTGCCTGATCAATCATGGTGTCATAAGTAAAGTAACCAGCATCAGATGTGAACCGAATCTGATCAAGATGTTTACGGGTAACTCCCCCATCTAACAACCTGATAACATACATACATCCTGCAGTAATACTTCCCATGATACAGGCTTCAATTCATTTAGAGTAAGAATCCTAAACAATAAGAAACAGCTTGCCCATAAAAGGTCAGGCAAAATATATGTGAATGGTTTTGATGGCCACTCTCAAACATGAAAATGTATTAATTTTGGTTGGTTTATTACCGAAATCCTGGCATAATTTACGTTTGTACACACTGCTTCAAATCCTTTTCAATATATGGCCACCAAACATGGCAGTCTGCAATAGCTTTCATGAAACAAATACCAGGGTTAGAATCATGCAATTCACTTATGACAGCATGTCTACCCTGTGGGGGTTCTATAATACGAGAGCCCCACAAGACATACTGCTCGTGTACACTCGAGTTCATTTTACGATTCGTGAATTGTTTAAATTCATTCGTGAATTGTTTAAATTCATCAACTAAGTCCTCCGGTACATCATTCCATGTACCCCTCACGATACAGTCACGCACACGAGGTAACACTGGGTCAAGGTCCCTTCAAGTACTATACTGCGAAAATGACACGGGCGACTCCTAACTATCGTTGACCTCCATCAGGAGCACGAGATCCCCAGGGTCCAGCACGGTGCTGTCATCCTCCGGAAGTAGAAGACGACTCAACGCATCTGCTGAACTATTATCAACACCTTGCCTTTATCGAATAGCGTAATCGTAGCCTGACAAGGTGAGGGCCCATCTCTGGATAAGACCAGACGACATCGGTGAAATGTCCTCGAGTTGATGCAGGAGAATGAGCAACAGATTATGGACGTTCTCCAGAACGTACTTTCTGCCATAAAGATACTGATGCATCTTTCGAACACCGAAAACACATGCGAGGGCCTCTATCTAATCAACTGCATAATTCGGTTCAGTTGATGTCAATGTTCGAGATGCGTACATAATAGGTGCTTCTGTACTGTTAGGGTTCAAATGCAACAACACACATCCTAATCAATTGTTAGATGCATCACACGAAAGGAGCAACTCCTTTTTCGGATCATAGTGAACTAAGAGTCTGTCGAAGCTCCGCAAAGTTTTACTTCGTCTATGGCCTGCTGGCAATCATCCGACCACTGCCACTTGCAGTTTATGTAAAGGTTCAAGCAGGGTACTTATGTTTGGCAAAAAGCTGACGTAATGATTGATCATACCTGAGAGTGCACGAAGCTCGGAGACGCAAGTAGGAGCTGGTGCAACCTGAACAACCTTGACCTTGCTTTTGATTGCACGGATGCCCTTTGCATCGATACGGCGACAAAATATAAAACCTCAGGCGTGAAGGAAGTGTACCTGTCCTATCGAAGACGAAGACCTGCACATGAGAGTTGCCTAAGCACCTTCTCCAGGTTTCTTTAATGTTCCGTGGTATCCTGGCCAGTGACTGGCACATCATCGAGGAATAGGACCACATTTTGAATGCCCTTCAACAAATTTTCAATATGTCGCCTGAAATATTCTGGCGCCGATTTGATTCCGAAGGGACAACGATTGTAAACGAAAAGTCCTCTGTGTTTATTTTTGTATATTTCTTGGACTGCTTATCCATTTCAAGTTGCTGGTAGGCGTTGGACATGTCCAGTTTTGTAAAGTGTTGACCTCCTGCTTAAGTTGCAAAAATGACCACCGCCTTTGGTAATTGGTAGCGATCCAGGCTAGACACTTTATTGATTGTGACTTTGTAGTCACCACATATGCACAATGTTACACCATCGGCTTTTATTAAAGGGGGACAATAGGGTACACCAAATCACTTAACTGACGAAATAACACCCAGCCGAAGCAGTCTGTCTAGTTACTGTTCAATCATTTCCTTTATATTTTAAGGAACTGATCCTGCCTTATAAAATAGGGGCTTTGCCTCGGAGTCCTCTTATATCTTGGCTGACACTCCTTTAAAGGTACCCAGTGTTGGTTGAAAAACATCTCCGTAATTGTCTAGTATCTGCTGGTAAGCAGGGTCCGAGAGAACGTTTATTTCCTGCCAGTTAAGTCGCAGCTCACCCAACCAATTTCTACCTAGCAGGGTAGGCCCTTCACACTCCGTGACTAAAAGTTCGAGGCGTTTTACATCATTGTTATGTTCCACTGTCAGTGTCGCACATCCCAGAACTGGAATGGGTTCTTTAGTAACGGTTCGCAAATGAAAATCTTTCTGTTTCAATTCTGGTCTCAGTTTATGGTCTGGCCAAAAGGTCATAGACTAGCCCCAGTGTCGATTTCCATTTTAGTTTTTACACCATTAAGTTTCACTTTTGCTGTTTATGGATAATCAACTTTACCTTCATGCGCTGTAAACACACCATAAGCTTGTGTTTCATCTCTATCAATATCATCAAAGTCACTATCATCATTGGAGGCCATATTACTAGCACTATCAGTATAAACTACATGTGCATGATTTTCTGCAAACACGTTTCAAGTTTCCAATTTTACCATATGCATGACTTTTTGTTTTTTATGACGACACTCATGAGCTTTGTGTGAGCCACCACACCTGTAACATGCCCCACGAAACGTCTGTCTTTCATGTTTATTATCATGTTTTTTTATCATGTTTATCTGCTTTTTGTCTCCGGTTTCTGGTAACAAGTCTACTGCGCCGGCCATCAACAACATGTTTACACCCGACAACTGGACCCGAGACAAACTCGGCCTCATTTGTTTGACGTTTTCCTCCACGGTAAATGCGGCCTGTGCAGTTGCCACTGCAAATGTCAACTTAGTTTTAGATAACAGCACTTTCTGTATTTTCTCATGATTTATGCCTACATGTCATCGAGTACGGCTCCGTGCCGGCACTGATCCGCCAGATTCCGTAACCTAGCAACAAAACTTGATATGCTTTCTTGCTGACTCCTAATACAGCTGTTAAATTTAAAGCTGCTTACGATGACACTTGGTTCCGGATTCTAATGCCTCTTGACTAGTCCATAAGTTGCGCATATGACTTGTCCCTCGGCTTTTCCGGCTTCAATAAGTCCCTAATCAGTTTGTCCGAGCGCCAATGCCGTGATGAAGATATCCCGTTTCCGGTTTCCATCCGTGATATTGTTTGATCCAAAATATCCCTCAAGACGATCACAGAAATCATCCCAATCCTCCCATCGTCGTTAACATTTAGCACACCAAAGATCTCTTCCTCGTCGGCAATTGTATCCAGATGGGGCAGGATGGTTGCAGAGAAAGAGTCGGGACACAAGGTTGAATTACAGACATTTACTGAACATACACGGCCGCCGGAAGTCGTCATCACCGACAGACCACTACGGCTAAACCCAACGCTGATATATGACAAAATTAAATGTCAGATTGACTCAATATCAGTACCATTACTTTTCTTTGGCGTCTAAATCCAGAGCATACTGAAAAACTAACAGATTGAATTGCCATTTTATTGTTAGGTATTGAAGCAGGCAATCAGTCTTTCTGTTTCCCGTTTTGGACAGGTTGATGCGTCTCCAGCATGGGGAGCAGCTGTTCTTCTGGCAAGACATCGGACGCGTCGAAATCTCCTTCGCACCCGTACGTATCAATAAATGTACAATAAACTATGTGTACGTACGTGTGTGTGTGTGTGTGTGTGTACGTTTGTAAGTTCTAATGCGGCTGATTAAATTTTTTTTTCTGATATGGCATACCTGACGTCAGTCCACTTCAAAACAAATGGATAAGCATAATCAATTAGAGTTTAATTTAAAAAGTCTGTCTGCTTACCCTCACTTCATAACTGAAATTGGAACATCACCTCACAAGACTTAACGTGTCAATAACGTGTAGCTCACATGAGGACACATGTGCTAGTGTGAGTGGGATATAACACAGGATGTTATGCATATTTTATTTTTTACATATTTAATTCGCCCTCAATCATTGCTGTATGTGTTTCTAAGTTATCAAAAATGCAGGTTTATATAAGATTTTAAAAACCTATAAACAATAATTTTCCATATAAAAACTTTATTATGTCATCTTTTATTTTACGGAAGTGAAATCGATCCAACCCAGCGGTCGTCTCCAGATGGCGCTCCACAGCAGTCCGAGGACAATCCTACTATAATCGAAAATGAGGCTGACCGGAAATCGAGCCCTGCTGACCAATCAAAAGAGCCGGGAGTGTCAACTGAGCAGACGAAAAAAGACACGGGAGATGACAAGAAACCTGGTAACGTCTTGGATTCTTCACCTCACGTTCACTCGACTACAAAAGTTGAGAGCCTATCTATACCTGCAATAGCCAAACAAAGTGAACAAATTCAGAAACTTCTTTGTGGTCAGCATGAAGGATGCGAACCAGAATCGCGCCAGATCAACGTGTACCATGTCGCGAACCCTGAAGGTAAATTTTAAATATACAATACTATTGTTTCGTTACCAAGTGTTGGGTTCATTTGGTTAGTGAGCATGCGCACTGCGCATTATAATTAGGGCTGTGTATCGGTCAGCTATCTCAGGTACAATACGTGTTTCAAGATAATTAAGCGACTCGCGATACGTATTGACGGTACGCTTCATTTTCTTTAGTTTATCATTTCCCATGAAGAGCTTTATGGATAAAGATTTTCCTAACAAATATAAAAGACCATGATGTTGTCTAGCATTGTTATTTAACTGTCCATACATTCCTCATCCAGCCGATCATAAGACAATACGTGATCTTATTTAGGATTTAAAAGGTCAATATAAGGATGTTAATTTGATGACATATCTATATTTTTACCAGTTTTGGTGTTTCCGCGTTACAACGATACAACATGTATAGCGTATTGACGTGGTTGATCGATATGTATGGATATAAAGGTATATTGATACAGCCCTAGTTATAATTGACTGCTGTGTTATGATCCAGTAGTGAGTCTTGTGGGGTTTGTCAGAAACTTTTTTATATACCGTTAGAGCTAAGGTGGAAATTTCACATTTTTTTTCATTTGAAAAACAATAAAATATATAATCTTTCTTGTTAATATGAAGAACCTGAACACTAAGTTGTGGCCGGCAGTCGGCGCTAGGAAAAAGTTCCTGTTTTCCCCATTCTAAAACTGTTGAGTAATTGTTAATTGGATTATCTGTCCCTATAGAATGATACAGGGCGGCAATAATTCCGCGCCAATTATTTCTTCATGTAACTAGAGTCCTTCTCCACCGTTACTGATCAAACAATGTTGTGAAAGCAAACTTCTGTTTTATATATAATACAGGTTTTTACGAAGTTAAAGACAAAAAAAAACTTAATGCACCTAACATTGTACCCATTAAATGAACAAAAATTCCTCTGATTAATTAGCTTAGCACCATTTGTCCCAATAACTTTGGACTTTAATGCCGGAGGCCGGAGTGATCAGCATGCAGAATTGGAATAAAAAGAAATAGTTTGCATTTCGTTAATTTATTTTATACATTAACTTTTTTAACAGACCTGTGCGTTGGACGGTTAAAAGTAACAAGAGAACCTTTACATATTTTACACAGCTGTTTTGGATCCGAAATAAGTTATACGTCATGTCTAGTGTTGCTATAACTGAAATGAAAATATCAGTTTATCCATTGTAATTTTCACGGTTCTGTTTTAAATAATTCCAATTGAAGATGTATAGACAATTCATAATTCACATTGTACCGAAGCTGCATAATCCTCCTAACACTTATTATATATCTATGTCGTTCGGAAGATAAAATTTGTATTGATCACATAGGTGAGGTGTGTTCCATAGAAAAAAGCTCTACAAAAGAAAACTACATGGAATAGACAGAATTATGTGATAAGGTGGAGTTAATTTACCCAATGAGGTAATCGTAATCACTATATTTTTAATTAAAATACACAAGACTAATCTTTATTATAAAGCTGTTAATTCGTATCAGGAGATGGCTTTGTTTTTTAAGTGACCTTGGATGGGGTCGTTGAAACGCGACAGCTGTGTACACACACACACACACACACACACACACACACTGGCTGAGCTTTGTGGTATCTGACGTCTTCTGGTCTACACCTGCGGTCTGTGTTTACTTACAAGAACATCACAGGTTATGGTACGATTGAGAATTGTATCTATAGAATCATAACCTTGAGCGGTGTGTTCCTCCGCCATTGTCTTCCTCAAGGATGATTAACTCTGTTCTGAGTGACAGACAAATTGAGTGAAGGTTTGTACAATAAAACTTGTGTCACATGTCGTATGTTTTAGACTCTGAAGAGGAAAGAGACGCTTTCGTGGAGAAGGTTTACCCAAAACTACGAGCATTCTGCGCGGAACACCAATATGAGCTCAACTTGATTGATCTCCACTGGGGGGCTCAAAACGAGGCTGTTTACCAGAGCGCTATCTGGGATGCGTGCGCACAGACAGTTGAAGATCTCAAGAAAACAAATACTCCGAAGATTCTAGTGGTAAGCATAACGACACTTTTATACAATGTTCAATTAACGTTATTAATATAAAAAAAGGTATAAAAAGCATATTTTTAACCCCCCCCCCCCCCCCAGTAATGGGTTTAATTGGACTGATTTTTGTCTGTCCATCCAGCCACTCTTTTGTCCAGAGTATTACTTCAATATGGCAAGGGATATTTGAATGAAACTAGACAGACATGTTTATCAAGGCAAGTCAGATAAGATTTCAAATTTTTCGAAAAAAAATTATAAATTTAGTTTTTTTTAGTTATCCACGTAGCTTGGTAATGATAGTAGATAAATGCACGAAATTAATTGTACTTCATGACCTGCTTGGTCTGATGGAGATCTTGATAATATTTTTTTCAAATTGATTTTATGCATATTTTGCATATTTTGTCTGTTAAAACCGACACCGTCGATTTTAGTAATAAAAATCGGCATCTTCAATTACAAAAAAAAAATCCATGAAAAATAGGAGTGGCAAATCTGTTGGACGATTATTATTATTATTATTATTGCATGATCTTATTATCAGTATCAACGGAAGTTAGACTTGATTAGAACAAATTATGTATATTTATGTATATATGTATACTTCTGACAATCGCTCTCTGTCCAATGACAGATTTTTATGAACGAGAAGTATGGAACCATATGTCCGGCGACCATACCCAGCGGCCCCTTCGAGGAGGCATGTGACAACCTTGACGCAGAGGATAAACGTGTTGTGACGTCATGGTTTGAAAAAAATGAATATGTTGATCCGGTGATTTACCAGCAGAGAGCGCTCCGCGCGATATGGCCGAATCAAAATTTCGGAGACCTTGAAGGTTGGAAGGCCGTGCAGTCAGAGTACCAGAAAACCAGGGACCAGGTGGAGGAAGTGCTTCAGAAAACCGGACTTGCGAGTACATCGTGTATGTTTGATGTTATATATTCTTGAACATTTAAAATCTGTTTTCCCAAAGTTTTTGTTTAAAAAAATTAACATCCCTCTCTTCAATATTAACCTATATCCAGATTCTGCAAAGTCTGACTGTCCAAGAAGTAACTCGACAGAAATAGGTCATTATGTCGACGTCATCAAGAGTTTAACGGATGTCGACCCATCAGTCCACCTATAAATTGAGTCCTATTCTACGGTATTATTTTAAATATGTTTGGTCACGAATAGAATGCAACTGGTACCGTATAACAACCTAATGATGTCGATAAGACGATTTACAGCGGTGAACAATAATAATCGTTATAATAAGACCAACAAAGAAAAGTTTGACTTTTACCATGTTCACTTCCCCATTTTCTCTCTGCCGTTTGACATAAAAAAATCATACGTAAATAATGGAAAATAATATTGTTCAAGTCGCTTCTGAAGTTGGGTAACGACCCGAACCATGGTTTGACAACCGGATATGACGTGGCGATTTCCTGACGCTATATTTATACACTGGTAGTCTGACACAGCGCTTTAACAGTGGCCACTAACTGCGTTGTATTCTTGAAACAATTCATTTGCTGATCACCGGAATAGAGTTTGATCCAAATTAAATGCTTGTGGTCAGCTTCCAGGAATGGTATTACTTAATCAGACATGAATGTCTAACATTCATTTGTTAAAATAACTAATATAGCCTACCAGTCCCATGAAAACGGCATACGTCATGGACTTTCCAATAAATTTAAAGTAGATACACTTAACACTGATTGCATGTAGAAATATTTCCTTATATTGGCATCCAATCTTGATGAGTTTGAAGAGTACTTGAATTAGCGCTATTTGTAAAACCCAAAAGAAGTAAATATGTTTAAATCAATCTTATTAGAGGTACATTCTTTCTAAATCTTCGAGGAACCTTTCCTCTCTGTATATGTGTATCTTCAAAAAGGATATTAAGGAGCGCCTGTTGCTTATTTATACATAACTTGAAAATAACGTACCCTAATGCAGTTCATCTGGATGGACTGATGCTTTATGTCACAACATGTCCTTGTAATGTATTGCCTCCAGAGTTGGGTCCAAAAGTACTCGTACTCATAGTAATCATACTCATGAGTACTTTTTTTGAGTACTCAGTACTAGTACTCGAGTACTTTTTAAAAATCACAAAAGTATTCGTACTTGTACTCACCTATTCTTTGTAATTTACAATTTTCATACTCATCCTGTACTTTCGCATGACTAGGCCCTGTGTAGGTGTAGATACCTCTATGACTATTTTCCAGTTATAAATGTTTATTTAATAAATGGACCAGGCAGATGACCTTTAATATTTTTCTAGATACCAACTCTCCCCATAAAAGGGTTATAGAAAGAAACAGCCTCCTCCTTTTAATGCATTCAACTATATTAATAGTTAAATTGTACATCCATAACTTGTTGACTGTTAATATATAGGCAGTTTTGTTCTGTACTTTTACAGGTTTTGAGGAGCAGATCAACCAGACAGTATTGAATGAAGACATGAAGATCGATGGCACGGTAGTTTTACGTAGGACATTTAATCCCCCATGTCCCGATGACTGTGGTCAGTACGTGGACGTGAAGGACGGATCCCCGGACGATACCAAAAAAACTAAACTGCAAAACCTGCGAAATAAACTGATGAAAAATGTCGACCAAAACCATGTGATCGAATCTGAGATTACGTGGACAGAGAAAGGAGTCACCAGAACTGATAAGAAACACGGGGAATATTTAGATAGCGTTTGCAAGAAGCTGGAAGAGATACTGAAAGAAATCCTCACCAAAGTGTTTGAACAGCGTGCAACCACACGTAAACGGCCCGCAGCTCCAGGTGAGCAAACTAGAATTCTAGATATATATATATGTATTTATGTATATATATATATATATATATATATATATATATATATATATATATACATATATATATATATAATTCCATTGATCCCTTTGCGCATGCTGAAATTTTATTTTCTTAAAAAAATGGCTCTAGTTATATTAGTTTAGGTATGTAATATGCAAGGATAGAATGGTTTGATGTTAATCACCCCCCCTGCATGATAGAGAAGACACGCCAGTGTAAAAAGTAAACGTCGTATTCGTAAAGGTCATGGTTCCACAGAATTTTTTTTTTAATATGCGAAATTGTTAACGTGCAAAACTCTAGTGAAAGACTTAACTAGCACGAAGGGAAGGTCAATGAGCTTTTCCGGCACAGTAGACAAAATTACACAACTATTATTTCATTGGTTGAGGGGAATATAGTAAAATGCTGGAGTAAAGGAGTCAACTGCCAGGGTTATACCCATTTGTACGCGAAACGATTGTGAGTGGATGCGACCTGAGAAGCAGATTCAATGGTGGGAAATTTCGTAACTCTAGATCACCGTTCTGTTTTGCAGGAGTCACCAAAGTTCTGCATTCAGAACTCCTTCACCAAAGCTTCTACTGTGAACAACATGCTGCTGAAGATACTTCCAAGGCAGCAAAAGAAGAGTTAACACAATTCATAAGAACGGGGTCAAGATCGTCCCAGGCAAATACTCACCCCCTGGTAGTTTGCGACGGAAGTGGATGGGGAAATAAGGCACTTCCGGCGGCACTCTGTAAATCTCACCAAAACGTCGATGGGAGGGCAGCAATATCTGTGATCCGGTTCGCTGGAAGCACCAGCGACTCCCAAACACTTGACCAAATACTAACCAGCGTAGGAGAACAGTTGTGTGTTCTCTGTGGCTTCCATCCGGCCCATGGACATCAGGTACAGTCACATGACCACCAGTGAAGGTCAAATTAAAATTCACAACAACATATTGAAAGTATGTAATGGTTGCTTAATCACAAGATAAGTGACTTGCATGTTTTTATCGCCAATATATTCCAAAGTAAATCACATTTATCCATTTTTACAATCAACCATCGAAATGTGGAGTAAAAGCCCGAGGCCCATTATAAATCAGACCAGGAGACTTGGATATGAAATTATATTTCGAGAAATAACAGTCCATGAAAGTTCAAACCTTGTTCATTTTCCGCATGTGTGTAAAAATGTGTGCATGGGTTACAATGTTTTCTACGTATAATAACAGTACACCCATGTTTCCTTCAAATATTACAAGTACACCAATGTTGTGTGAAATAAACTTTCGCCATATTTTATTGTGAATAGTTAATATCTGATAAATATGTTTTATCTTTCCTCTATTAAGGACATGACCAGCAACTCAAATTTCTCCAGACTACTCAGTTCCGTGCCTGCGTCCTTACCCGTGATCATCTATCTAGCCGACCTGGATTCTGTGATGTATCCAGGATCATCCATAGACTGGCTACCTTCGACTTTACCAAACCACATCAGGTTAATCATCACGACAGCAGAAGAATCCACTCTTCATACTCTGTTAAAGGTGAGGATTAACGCACACTCGCAGAGAGAGAGAGAGAGAGAGAGAGAGGAATGTCACTCTCTAATATCTAGCAGAAAGTGACAGATATTTAAAAATCGGCGGCAAAATGACTTTTGTTATCAACATTTTAATGAAAACTGAGAGAGGCATGATCTACCACCTTAAAAGAATAAATAGAATGTCATATCACATACGTAGATTCCGTGATTAAAGTCCTAAATCTTATAACAAGTGTGATGTTGTCACAGATTTGAGAAAACTTTTTATTTATTTTTTTTTTTTTACATTTATGTCTTATGCTTGTGTACCGTTTATAAAGAAATTTTCCTGTTTATCCTTTGATGTTCTATTGTAGACACATCTGAATGACACCAAATACTTTTACTCATTACCTTCCCAAGAACCAAGCAACTCAGAGCGGCACAGCAAATCTCTACCTTCTCGCGTCACCGAATCGGCAGTGTCCCTGATAGCTGACAAAATCCAGTCTTGTCCAACAAAGTCAGCGTTCTCATTCCTAGAACAATGTATATACCTCTCCAGTAGGGCAGGGGAGCCCGTCAGTCTTGAGAAATTAGACTCTTCCAAAGGGAAAACAGGTATACTTGAATTTTTCTTTGATATACTCGACAAACTGTACGGCGCAGAGATTGTTGGGCGGATTCTGGGCTATTTGGGTAAAAGCAAGCACGGGCTGTCTGAATCGGAGTTGCTGGATCTTCTGTCAACCGACGAAACTTTCCTCATGCGTGTCCACACAGTGTCCGCACCCCGCGTCCGAAGAGCGCCGGGCCTGGCGTGGCAGCAGATCAAAAATGCTTTGCGTCCAGTTCTGCAGTGGCGCCACCTAGATGGCTACACACTCGCGTGTGTGTCCGAAAACGATGTGGTTGAGGTTGCCCGTCGCCGGTATGAAAAATTTTTCAGCCAGCTTTCAAACGCTTTACTTGATTACTTTGAGGAGCGTTGGGCGAATGGTAAAAAGATGCCTTGTGCGGATCCCAAAGGCGGCATAGATATCCTGATGGACAGGTACGTACTCTCTCAGCCCATATGGTACGGGGATGTTCCAAATCGACGTAAACTAGCGGAGGTGCCGTATCAGTTGAACAAGTTACTAAAAAGAGACAAAATCATATCCAAATGCATATTGAACCTGGATTGGTTGTGTTGTAAACTAGCAGCTTGCGCCCTCTATCAGCTCATACAAGAAGTCCGCCTCCTGTTGACAGAGGATAATTCAGAAGATCTTCAGATGTTGCTACACTTGTTTCTAATGTATTCTTACTGGTTACGACAAGCAGAGGGCGGGTTCTATGACTTTCTGCATCTGTATGTTAAGCGCAATAGTATAAAACTAGATGGTAAGGTAAAACAAATAAAACAGATGTTTGACAAGACGTCAGCCTTGGTTGGACAGCAGCTAGCACCAACACATGAACTTAACCTGGTTTCCACACCCGAAGGAAATATCCAAGAAACCAAACACAAAGTCAGCAGAATATTCCGAGTGAAAGATGATGCGCATCACGTGATCACTATAGAGCCGAAGTACGGGAGAGTGACCGTGTGGAACATACAGAAACGAGAAATCGTCCGGCAGCTGACCGGGGTAGATACCCCGACCAACGTCAAAATGATAGACTCTTACCGGGCTGTCATTCACTGTAGGCGAGAGCTTAAAATCTACAACCTTGACCAAGGGTGTTTTGAATCTAAGGTCAAAGGTTTTCTGAATATTAAAATGCCTTACTATGAGATTGAAGATAGCAATCACGTCATCATGTTATCCCGGAACCGGATGTACGTAAATGTTGTACAATGCTCATCAGGTGACACCGTGGCAACGTTCAAAGCGGGAGAGGATCGCTTCATGAACAGTCTGCTGGTCAGTGAAAACGGCGAAAAATGTGTCTGTGGAGACGAAGTCCAGAAACCGTTTCCACTGCTTGTCTGGGATCTCCCCAACCGGAAGCTTCTACATGACATGCGCATGGCAGGTCACGAGTTCATCACCAGTATGTCAGACATAACTCATGACGGTCACTACGTCGCTTGTGTTGGAAGGGTAAGCGATAACTTGTTTTAAAATAATTTACTGAGTTTCATTCATGGATGAATCGAATTTTATTCCCAAGTTAACTTTTATTTAACTAACAAGGCACTAAGGCACAAATAGTCCCCCTTCATATGTTTACCAAGGACAATTGTTGAATCAGTGACCCCAAAATGTTCCAAAATCTTGGCAAGAACCCGTTTATAAAATAAAACCGTTTTTGCCAAACTCGTTAAAAAAAGAAAATGCATGACTAGATTTTTAGTTATCCATATGACCATGTTTAAACTGGGAGCAAAGTGGGATGTCATTTGTAAACTGGACAGATTTGAACAAATAGATACCTATCATGGTTGTGGCCAAGACATGGCTGTAACATTTTATGCAGACAATAGTTAAACAGAGGTGGCGCCACATGCAGATTTAAACACACGCCAGTCATGTGATAAATATGCCTTTATTAAAGATATTTGGTAATGATGTGTGAAGTGGCTCATGAGATAAAAGATAAACGATTTTTCACCACATATGGATCATGTTAAATTAGAAAATTTTGCGAAAAGCCAAATTTGAAGTCCGTTTGAAACATCAGTCTGGAAAAAATTCTATTTAATATAATATTCCTTGAATTCCCCTATCTCCAAGGAATCCTTGCATATGATATAAAGGCTAAAGTGTTCTTATTTACTGACTTATCTGATAAAAAAATCCATTTTGGAGCGCAGAAATTCGTTAGGTGGTGGCCCCACCTGCAGGTTGTAATCACTTATCAGTCATGTCCAAATTAAGTCTGTAAAATTAACAGAAGAAAGCAGCAAGGGTCTTAGAGATATGTTGAGAAAGAATAGGGTGGGACGCACACTATTTTAATAGCCCTCCCTCCAATATGGCTGCCATGGGAACTATAATTAACACACTCTCCGTATCAAGACGAAAATCCTGTGCGCTCTTTATTAAATTAATAAATTCATTATTGCAGAGTTTGGAAGACCCAGTCCCTAATTTTGTGGCTGTGTATGACCTTGAGAGCGGGGCCCTCTTTAAGAAATGGATGACGGACCAGAGCCCGACCTGCGTAGCCATATCATCCCGGTCACACCTGGTCCTGTCTGCCCTGGACAACGGTAACATCATCGTGTGGGACCTGGTCGGCGGCGGTCAGAAGTGAGCAGGCTACGTATATCAAACCTCAATACTACATTAATGACCAGACCTCGGATAAAATTGAATTTGCATTTGATTATTTCGTATTCACATTAGAACAAAATGAAGAGCTTTTAGGAATCCTGCATCCATATTTGAATAAGAGAACATCAAATTTTTCAAATACAAATGCAGTTCGGAAACGCAATCACTCAATTATTTCAAATCGTGTTCCACAAATACATTCAGTCTGAACGTTTTACAATAACCTGTTGAGTCATTTATAAATAAGGAAATGTTACAAAACACTAGCAGAGATAACGTTAACTTTAAGTTATGCGTTGTGTAACCAGTCTGAGTTAAGGGCAAATGCGATAAAATTATCAAATACAAGGGAGAATATACTAACGAATGTATTGGTATTTTGTATATTATATTTGTCATCGTTTTGTCATTTGACAATGTTCAAAAGCATTTGCATTTGAATAATTTGCGCCAAAAGTCAACCCTTGGTAGTAACGGGGATATTTTTCAGTCTTAAATAGTTGTACATATTCAGCTATCAAGCTATTAGCTATATCAGTAAAAAAAAAAAATTAGGCGGTGCTCAAACGTATGCATTTCTGGTAACTCTCCGAAAAGTGCATCGCGAACTCGCACACGGGACCAGTTTGTCTTCAAGATTCATTCATATTGAAAACATAGAACATAAATCTACAATATGCACAACCGGGTTTTACTTTCGTGAGCGGTGTCATACTTTACCCCGTGTTCCCTCTGCCTGATATTGAAGGAATCGGCAGCATTTCCTTTAATTCGGTTAGCTTGGTCGGGATTGGGTCTACATCGGTCCCAATGCGGTGATCAAACTGCACGGTAGCCATTATAACCGACCCCATACGCCTGGCAACCTTCTAGCTAGGTGTGTTGAATCGGGCCCTCAATATTCGAGCAAAGTCTGATAATGTTAGACTTTTCCGAGGTTTGGTGGTCGAATTCTACAGGGACCGATACACCTAATCTTGTGTTCCCACTGCCAGAAATTCAGGAAACCGGTACAGACAACCCGGCTGACTCAAATCGGCAGTTGGTGACCGGCATCAGGGAAACCGATAACACCATGGGGATTGAGAACCATTCTTGGAGAACAATACTAGAACTGCCAAACCAATCAATATATATATATATATATATATATATATATATATATATATATATATATATATATATATATATATATATTTAAAGAGAGAGAGAGAGAAGGAGAGAGAGAGTGAGAGATAGATAGATAGATAGATAGATAGAATGTGGCCTCTCATAATGGTTGTTTTCACAGTTCATAGAATTAGATGATTGATATAGAATAATAAATAGTTGATTGTAAGTTTATATTTGTATATTTATATACATGTATCTCTGTGCAGAACCAATGGGGCACCATACCTTGTGTTTAAACCCCTGTTGGCTGGTCCATGCAGGAAAGGGCCACTCAGAACTATGATCGGTGAAAACTGCAAAACTGACAGAAAGTTGCTAGAGTGGCACCACCCTCTAAAATGCTAGAAATGGTGATATTTCTAAGTCTGGATACACAAGTTGCAGTTCATAATGGAGACTGTCCCTTCTTTAAAAAAAATTATTTAAAGAATACGATGTGAAAATATGTGTGTTGGTTAAGGACGTGGTCTCTTGTGTGTTGGTTTAGGATTTGTTCTGCTATGTGTTGGTTTTGGTATTTGTTCTGGTGTGTGTGGATTTGTTCTGGTGTGTGTGGATTTGTTCTGGTGTGTGTTGGTTTTGGACTTGTTCTGTTGTTTTGTGCAGGTGGTTGCTGACGGGACACTGTAGTGGCGCGGACCACCTGTCTCTTAACGTCAGCGGGGACCGGTGTGTGTCGTGGGACAGCAGCGGCCTTGATACCAGCGTCAGGCTGTGGGACCTGCCAGCAGGTGAGTGGTCAAATCAGAAACAAAAAAAGTCACCAAGAGCCAGTGTCAGGCGGCATGAAGGAGTCCAAATACAATTTACAAGCTCTTTTCTTGTACTGTCAGATTTTTTTTTCATCGTCTGTATTAATTTAAAATGAAGTTCATTTTCGGAATAAAGTTTTAGACCTTTATTGTATTTCTTTGGTTTGTGTAGGTAATTAATGTATCTGATACATACCATAACAAGTGTCAGTCGCACTAAGCTTTTTTATGTTTGTTATCTATGCACCTGTAGAATATATATATATATATATATATATATATATATATATATATATATATATATATAATAATAATTATTATTATTATTATTATTATTATTATTTTTATTATTATAATTCGAGTATCTGTCATAAAATCTGTTGATTTTTTTAAAGCAAATAGTACATTTCCTACCCACGACTGCTTTGTACTAGTTTTACATGTTTTGTTCTTGGTACAGGTAAATGCCTGGGAGCTTTCCAAGCACTGGAGCCGATTTCGTGCTGCGAGATCTCGTCGGATGGCACAAAAGTGGTGATGTGTTTACCAAGTATTGATGACGTCATCACTTTACGCCCTCGTGGTGCCGGTGGCAGTGTGACAGACGTTCCCACGGAAGCCGAACACATATACGGTGACGCCTCGAGGAAAGGCCAGATAGTGGACCTATCAAACGCCGGATAATGCCTATTATATCTACAGACTTTGAATTTGTGCCAAACAATTAGGAAGAATATTTTTTCCAGTAGTTTTATAGGTCTTCTACAATCCATGTTGGACTCATAAATGCATCTACCACAAATATAAGACTGAACAGACGACCTTTTGATAATAACGCTTACAATGGAGAGCAACTTTGAAGTTTTTAAATTATGGTGATGTAGTTCAACGGGATGCGACCCGTCTATGGTCTGCGTAGAACAGCATGTCACACATTCATGTAAATGTATTCAAATAGAGTAAGAGAAAACATCTTTCAACATAGGCCAATAAGCTGACCTTTGCATTCTGTTCTAAAGAAATTTTCAGTTTAAAATTTAATTTTATAACCATTGCATCAGCGAGCCTTATAGAGATTACCTTCTTAACAGTTAAGTGTAACAGGGCATACTATATAACTAAAACTGGCAATGGGTTGTTACAACTAATTTATATTTTTTTCAAATTTCTTCAGATCATGTGACTGCAGTAGTATTTGACTGTCATAACAATCCTATTATGAACAAGAGGAGTGACCACTGATATGTATTCCTACAATTCCAGTGTAACTATATTATAATTTTCCTGGCCATAAACAGATGGTAACAGTCACATTCTATCTTGTTGTGTTTGTACCAATGGTGTGTATGTTACGCATCCCTGAATGATTAGTCCAGTAATACATTGCGACAACGCTTGACGCAGGAACGCCGCGATTCCGGAGAATTAATTTTACACAAACTAGCATTCAATCGTAGGCTGTTTATTAGGGCCCCGCTTGACAAGCGGTCCCCTATAGTGATCACCGTGTCAGTCCGTCCTTCCGTCCATCCGTCCTGACTTTTTTTTGCACGCAATAACTCAACAACAACATACTGCAGCTTTCCCAAATTTAACGGAAAGATTGGTACCTATAACGGCTCCAGACCTCTCGAATGACAGACTTGTCGGAATTCAAATATGGCCGCCACAGCCGAATCGCTGATTTTCTTTCGCACGCGATAACTAAACAACAATATACTTCAGCTTTTCCAAATTTACAGGGATCATTGGTCACTACGAGGGCTCCAGACCTATTGAATCATAGACTTGCTCAAAAACAAATATGGCTAACAAACTACATTCGGTGATTTTCTATTGCACACATTATTTCAGACATATCTTCTTTAATCCAGTAAGATTTTTTCCCTCATGCATATTGATAAAATCCTGTTTCTAAATTTCTAAATAAACTAGTCCAGCACTAGCAGAAACGCGGGGAACTCTGAGGACCGTTGTCCGACCACATCTATTTAATTTTTTTTTATTTCATTCACGCGAATAACGCGAGGGGAAAATCCAACTGGTCACCATTATTCCGTCCGTGCATGCGGAGTTTTGAACTCGAGTGCTGGCTTTTTGTGGGTCCCGCACGCGCCAGCGCATGCGTACACCAAGCACAGGTACTGATTCAGGAGAAAGGAAACCCTTTCGAAGACAGTTAAAAAAATATGTGAAATATGCTACATGATTTCGCTAAGAGTATAATAAAAGACCCTTTTTGCCATCAATCTCGCAGTATTGCTTCCCCGGCTTCTCAAATTGTATTCATGTTGGCCCGATCCGTATCAACTCTGCACTTATTTCCTGGCCTTTAAAAAAGTGCTGCAGAGTATGTCTGTCAGAGCTTTTTTAGATCATTCATTCAAAGTTTGTACAAAATCACGAAAAGCAATCCTTTAGAGGGACTATCAGATGTGAAATTTCAGTATTATTGGCCAGTTTTATAAAACCCCAATTTATTAATAACGCATGCATGTATTGCTATGATATTTTCTACCATGTAAAGTTGGATAGTTTTATATGTTGTTTGAGACTAATGGCGCTACCTATTATTTTAATCCTGTTTTTTCTCGAAGTTCAGATCGATTTTGAGATTGACACCTGATAATCTCAAACAATTTAATCCATTTATAAGGTGTGTGTAATACCTTCTGTGTCCATGTACCAGCACATCCTTTGACTCCGGATGAAGACAAATGCTACATATTTCATGAAATTGTTATAAATTGTTTCAACACGGGAGTAGTTCAATTTGCCAACGTACTGGCCGTGGGTTCAGAGCCAACCAGAACCAGGCAATCATTTACTCCAGGGGGTTAATATACATCTTCATTTGCATGTGAACCCAATGAAAGGGCTGCTGGTGACTTTGTATTTTCATTTGAGTGTGATAAAATATTCGATTTTCTTATGCAAATTCAGCTCAAAATTATCTTGAAGTAACATGAGATTCCACTTACAGACTCTACTATAACTGGTCTCAATAGTACCATATCCTTTGTATTCTCATGGCAATAATATACTCATACCTTGTCCCATATACTGATATAGCGACGTGTGACTGTCACGTGGGCACGATAATCATTCACCTTGAAAACAGGAGGGAATGAAGAAGAAGCATTTGTATTTAATAAAATTTGAAACATTAACATTTGCTTTCAAAGTCGTCGAGTCGCATTTGAAACTTGTGCTCCTTAACCCTATGAATATGCTGACGTACAAGAGCAAGTCACCTGAGGATTTAGATCATAATGATCATTGAGAGCTGGTTCTGAGCCTTTTTTTAAGGTATTTACGTAACTCGAAAACTGGGGAAAACTTTACTGAATACCAATCACGAGCTTATTGATTTTCAGGCCCGTCATATTATACATGTATCAGGCTACTTCAGTTTGCTGCTTTCCATGTTTATTTTTACCTGCATAATGCCCGGCGAGCCTTTTGGAGCACGTTATAGAATTACCGCCTCATGTCATTACCGAGACGACAGAAGCCCGCAGCGACTTGACTCTTTTATGTATTATTTCTTTCTGAAGGAAAAGGTCACTGCTGACGTAATACCTCAAGAAAAGACAATAATGGCCCGGTTATTGCGGCTTAAATTGCACAAATCATTTTCTTCTGCGACACTGCAAGCGCGTCCTGTGGAATTTATTAAAGAAAGTGCTGCACGGCGTTAAGATGTTTAGAAGCTCTAATACGTATTCCTCTAATTCCTCATGTAGCTAAATTCAGGATGGAAAAATATCTTCATACATGGAAAACTCACACACAAATACAAATATGTCTTCGTCTGAATCTCTTTAGATTTTAATTATTACCCACGAGGGAAAGTATACTTGACATCACATGATGGCTATTTTGAATTGATAGAAATATTGCGATCCTTTTCAGGATTTTTTTTATGTTTAAAGGAGCCCTAATCTAAGGTGTTGAGGAGCCCAGCTTAAACCCCTAAAGAAAAATAATATATGAAAGATAAGACCATATAAATAAGTATATAGTAAGATATATGTATCAGAAAATTGTGAATGATTTTACAATTATAACATAAGCCTAAATAAATATTTCACAGATTAGCTGTGGGTAAGGGGAGCATCTTGGAGCCAGTCAGAAAGTCAATGTGCTTGACTTTCAATATGATTTTATTAAAATCATTTCAAAACTTTTTTTTTCATAAAGGTGCCAACAGA
Organism: Sipunculus nudus; assembly: GCA_026874595.1. Classification (NCBI taxonomy): domain Eukaryota; kingdom Metazoa; phylum Annelida; class Sipuncula; order Golfingiida; family Sipunculidae; genus Sipunculus; species Sipunculus nudus. The sequence continues at coordinate 5,156,910 of CM049316.1, forward strand.
CATTCTAGCCAAAGAAGTTAGGGGAAAATACCTCGCACCTTGCGAAGATACAAGAATGGATTGACATAGCAGCTGACATGAATCAATGGCATCTTCCTTCGAATGTAAATATATTAAAGATATCTAGTGCTTCGCTACCGCAACATATTTTCCACCAGGAAAAGTTCTTTTCATCAGCTATCAATTTGTTTCGTTTTGTGTGTTTTTCGGTCAACAAAATCATCCTCAGTTCTAGGCGGCTTTCTCATTGGGGGATGACTTTATCTTTATGCAGTTTCTGTTTCCATATTACCACTCGTTCTTTTATTAAAGCATTTATTTTACCTTTGAAAATATGATCATTTTATTTCCATACGTTTCAGACTCAGTCAGTGACAATTCAGACTTGTGTCCCTTATCTTATTACGGCTATGTCCTAAACGTTTTGTGATTCATTAATCCACAACAGAAGGCTGGGTTAGTGGAAAACAGAACTGTTTGCCACTGATAAACTCAAATACATCGCAGGTTATGTATAAATAAAAAAAATCAAAATATGCTTTACTCTAGTGAAATACGTTTCCTGAAAGTGAAACTGGATATGATAAGTAAAAGATTGGTCCTATAAATGACGGATCTACATTGATCGTTCGAAAATATCTGTCCGACTCGTATTACAAACCCGTAATCAAGTCATACATGAAAAAAGGCTTTAGCAGATAATAACTAAAAGCTCAGGTACAGGCATGTCATCCCCTGTGCAGGCAGCATTGTTAATAGACGACAAGCCACCCAGGTCCATTAAGGTGACAGTTTCTGTAACACCACATCCCCCCGGGCCATCCTTCCGCTGCAGGTATATAAAACATGGCCGTTAATGACGTCACCGGAAGTAAGGATGCACGTGAAATGTCCACGATTCTCCGCTAGAATAATCAATCTGCTTCCTCCTCATTGACGGCTGGTCCCGCTTCATCACCATCGCCGTCGTCATCACCAAAAACAACAATATCATCAGTATAGTCACCATCATTACCATCATGAAAAACAACGATAAGCCTATAATCAACAGCATCATGTTCGTAACCATCATCATTATCAGCATCATCGTTATGAACAACAACAATATTATCAACAGCACCATCAACACCATCATCAGCATCATCAACAATATCATCATCTCCATCAAATCATTTTCAAAAACATCACCAACAACATCATCATCAACAGCATCATCAATAACATCATTATCAGCATCAGCAACAACGACAGCGTCATCATCATCAACATCACTTGATTATCAACATCATCGCCATTATCATCATCAAAATCATAACAACACTGACATCATCCTTAACATCAACAACAACATTATCATTATGATCCACATGATCATCAACAACAATATCACCAGCATCATATCTAAATCGATCCTCTTATGACTCAAACCGAGCGTCAACTGAACATTAACGTTACAGGCAACAACCAGTGGCATCTTATGTAACAGCAATTTAATCAAGAACACATGCATTTAAATAAGTCAGTTTATTGCTTTATATACGTAATGAAATATAACATACCATATTTTTTTACATGAACGGTTATATATGCCCTAATTTTAATAGAATACATAAATAAAATAAATTAAATTAATAAAATAAATTCAACAGATAAAATAAATATGGTATAAGAGATTGCCTGTAGGCAAGACGTATGTCGCAAGGGCTAAAGTTAAAAGTTCTTTTTAAATAACATGGCAGCGACCAATAGCGAACTCCAGATTTCATTAAAGATAGATTTAAATAACTTTCTTAAGTTAAAATTTGGTATTTTGATTTGACAGATGGTAAAGTGGCCCTAGTTATCCCCCTCGGTTCCGTTAACAGTCTATTTAGTAGAATCCATATTACAACATTAATGCTGTTTCCCTATACAGTGACACAGGGCGTCTAGACACTTTATTAACTGCTCGGTAAACTTTCAAAAGCACCGGTAAGACTAGACCAAAAGCTTTAAGGTTCTGTCAGAAGTGCAACAGCTGCTGGACCTTCTTACCGCAATAATTAACATTTGATCTTCCTCCCGCATCGAATATAATGATATACGGATACTTATAAAATTTACAAAATTAACTATTACGGTGTCAGAACCATTATCTTTTTTAAGGTAATAATCATCTCATCGGTTTTTCTAACATTCAGCTCCAATACGAACATTTTATTCTTATGCACATCCACCAAGATCAAATATATTAACTATAAATTTTCGTAACACGCCGATTCACACTTAATTCGCAAAAGATGGAGCCGGCTGAGTATACTCGACCCTAATCTTAACTTTTGTTTCCGTTGTATATGAGACGTCGTCTCGTTTCCTCTCACCCCTCGACCGACGAGATCCATAACTTCATACCTTCTTTTAGATAATTTTTTTTCACTGAATTCACTTTAATCTCACGTGCTTTGTTCAAAATGCTCATAAAGAACTAGACATAAAAGAACTGAGATTTCACTCTCTCTGGTTCGGTGAAGGTCTTGTTTCAAAGTTGTTAATAGCCAATTCATGCATGCATGGCAAAACATTTAAAGATTGTGGATATCACAAGCTAAACATGGACTCCTGATATTTTCTTTAATTCAAATGCAGCTGTGACATATATAGCTTGAATAATAGCTGCATAATACTCTTCACTAAAATACTGAGAGTTGAATATTCGCACAACATTGACCATCCATTAAAAGCAAATGTATGAAAAAAATAACATAATAAGAAAAATATTTTTGTAATGAACAACAGAAAATGTAAAAACACGAGTCCTCAGAGAAAGAGACAAGAAAGGTTGATGGAAGAAAGACTCCAGAGGCTGGGTGATGGTGATGGGGGATGGCGTCTTCACCAGCGGACTTTACAAGGAATGAAACTGGAGAACTGTGAAACACTAATTAATTACACAGCACTTGGAATCGTCATCAATGTTAGTCAACTATACACCACGCACCTGCCGATGACGCAGGTCACGTGACTCTTTGAACTGAAGATAGCTTTCTGCCTGAACTTTGGGAACACCTGCAAGCGATACAAAAAAAATTTCTCCTGTAAACAAAAAATATATATTTTTTCCTGAATAAAGAAAAAAAATATTTTTTTCCTGTTAACAGTATTTATTCGAAATGGCCCAGGGCCGTGCTATGACGCCATTATGGTTTCTATAGCAATAACACCAGCTGCTATGCTTAGACCTGCCCGGACATTTTACTTCCCCCGTGCAGGAGCTAGTCTTCATTGTCAGTATTTCTCAGGGGCGTAACCATTACTAAAAGAAGAGAGGGGGTGATTTATCGCGAGGCCGAACCACTTAGCAAATGGTGCATACGTGTGTGTGTGTGAGAGAGAGAGAGAGAGAGAGAGAGAGAGAGGGAGAGAGTGTGAGAGTAATCATCTGTGTTGAATGCGTGATTCATTAACTCCAGTTCCCTAGTTGTCTCGTGACAATTTAAATAAATGTATCAGGGGCCGATCTCTACATTTTTTATTCAAAATTTGATTTAAACATGACTTATTTTTAATGTCTTTAAAATTGCTGTAACAGATAATAAATATTCATTGTCTGGTTTTAGAAAAAAAACTGCTTTATCGTTGTAACCCGTGTATCTGATCCAGCTTACCTTGTATTTCCAGAAATTAAGAGTATGATCAAGAGTAGATTATCTCCTTGCCTTAGCGCCCGTGCTCTCTCCCTATATTAGGATCAGGGTTCTTTATCTGCATGGCCGCATATGTCTGAAGTTAATTTTTCCATTTCCTAATGTAAACTGATACCTCCGCTCCTGAAGGTGTGTGTATGTATGGGGGGGGGGGGGGGGTTGTATGACATGCCTGTCAAGACCTGTACTCAAAAACTATAGCAAAATCTCAACTTAAAATTTAACATAGGGCAGGGCTCTAAGATATGTCGGTCCTCCTTGAAGAAGGACTGGATCTAAAATATTAATTCTAGAATTCACAGGGTAAAAATAATTACCTCTGGTTCACTCCCCACTACCTAAATGGCTGCAGTCCGACAGGAGTCTTCAGTCTCTGAATTGAGTTTCAGACATGTTGTAACACGAAGGCCACGGTTTCTCTGTCTGTCCAGTTGGAAGTTCAGTGTGCAAGGAGGTTTATCAGATTTTTCATATTTTAGTAAATAATTATGGTATTATCTGGTGCACCAAGTTTCTTTATATTTATTTAATCATTTATTCTTTTGCAAAGAGAGTAAATCTTACCTTTTGACTTGAAACGTATGAGCTAGGTACCCAAACATTTATAAAGAAGAAATAAAAGAACGTATTCTTATACAAATGGGAGTAAAACAATGGAAATACTCTTATTTTTGTGACAACATTATAGGGAAAAGGTTGCCAAATCGTGATTTTTAAAATTGATAAGTTTGAATCAGATTTTTCATTCTATATAGTCGGAGAGCTCATACCTTTCAATGATAAATATTGAAGAGAAACAGCTGTCTCAGAGTAATAATAAACGGTCACCCAGAACTGACACTGCCAGGAATCCCTCAGTTGGTGGAACAGAACACGGCGCTCTCCAGCTGTTTTATTCAAGTCGTTAAAGTGTTGGACATGAAATTAAATTGTAAGAATTTGATTTTGGTGTGATTCGATGCGCGAGCTTCTGCAGAATGACAAATCTATAACCCGCTAAAATCCGCTATATATGGGGAAAATACGTTATTTTATTATTCAAAACATTCAAAATTGTAACCGCTCTGAAAACTTTAACCCAAAGCAGATCTTAAATATGTCATTCTTCAGAAGCTGGCGCCTAAAATGACACCAAAATCAGCTTGAAAAAGTTTTTTCCACGTTAACCTGAAATTTTGATTTTAATGACCAGCTGTTTTCCCAGTAGGCTTATTATGAGGGAAGAAAAACACGCAATGAAATGCATGTTTGTATGCATGATTTGATTTGTCTCAGTGACGTCATTAGAGCGTCACTTCCTCTGTGATGTCACCTTACGACACGAAAGATTAATTACCACATTTTCAAAAAACACCATGAAAAAACTCGGCTTGTCAACTGGTCTTTCAGTAGATATTCTTTACATTTCATTTCTTCGTTGTGTCCAAAGTAGGACTTCTAAATATGCCTCTTTTATTACTAAAATACAATCGAACGTTTCTCACAGTTTTTGTTATATGCAATATGTTCTAAGACTGTTTGTCAGAACTCGGGCATCTTGACATTTGCATTTCGTAATTTCAAATAAACCGTTCACTTTGAGTCAAATACGGCAGGCTATAACCCAAAGGTCCGTTTTAAATTAACTGAAGACGTTGAGTTGGCAGTAACTTACAAGCTTTAGGGTTCGGATCAATTCTAGTACAAGTCGATGTGCTTTCCATTTCTCAAAGTGCTTTTTCATTTTCATCTACTTGTCGAACTGTTATTTTCCCGATGCAAAACAAAAAGTGAAGTTATTCTGGTTGCAAAAATTAATATATCATTCACAGTTGACTGACGTGTATTCATATACGGTTATTAATAAGGAGCCTGGTTTTATTCGAAACGTTTGACTCTCCGTCCGTCATGGCGACTTGACAGCAGGGTTGTCAAGAAATCAACATTTGTAACAACATTTTTCTTCATTATATAGTAAATACATAAAAAATACCGTCTGTCAGTCCGTCCGTCCGTTAACAGGGCACAAATCGAAACCATTAGACCTAGAAACTTGTAACTTGATATCCTTGGAGGTCAATGAAAAGTCTCCGAGGAAACCTGAAATTATAATACTTATAAGTACCCCCCAGAATAACTGATAAATTGATACCAAGCAGGACACAAATCACATCCAATGGACCTAGAATCTTGTTACGTGACACGTGAGATTTCCTCAAAAGTTAACTTCAGAAAGCTGCAATTAGGTCTCTGTTACATTTATCCTCCTAGCTAACAGGCTCGAAAGTACCCCCCCCCCCCCCAAGAATCATTAAAAATTGATATAAAAGCTCCTATATCTGAACAAATAATGCATTGATCCCCATGATTCTTTGTATGCATATTGATCATGGAGTATTTCATCAATTCCTGCAGAATGGTGGCACCACCTGATTTTTTTTCAAATGTTTACGCATTTTTTCTATATATTTGACACCTTTAAAGATGCGGTCGTCTGTTAACAGGGCACAAATCATAGCCACTGTACCTAGAATCTTCTAACTAGATATCAAGGGAGGTCAATGAAAAGTCTCCTTAGAAACCAGAAATTAGGGCTCGTTTTCCAATATTCTCCAAGCTATGGGGCTCAGAATTACCCCCCAGAATAATTAAAATTTGATACAAAAGCTCTTTGAAACCTGAAATTAGGTCACTTTGACCTATATTCTTTGAGTAACAGGCCATGTTTGAGCGTCCCAGAATAATTGAAAATTTGATACCAAAGCAGGGCACAAATCATAACCATTGGACCTAGAATCATCTAATTTGACATCCAAGGAGGTCCATGAAAAGTCTCCTTGGAAACCAGAATTTAGGTCTCGTTTTCCAATATTCTCCAAGCTATGGGGCTCAGAACTACCCCCAGAATAATTAAAATTTGATACAAAAGCTCCAGTATCTGAACAACTTATGCATTTATCACCACGATTTTTTTGTTTGCATTTTGTTAATGGAGTGTTTCATCAGTTCCTGTAGACTGATCGCGCCAAGTGGATTTTTTTAATTTCTAAGCTTTTTGAAACCTTTTAAAGATGCGGTCGTCTGTTGACAGGACACAAAACATTACCAGTGTACCTAGAATTGTCTTACTTGACATCCTGAGGGTTCCTCAAAAGTTCATCTCAGAAACCTGAAATTAGGTCACTGTGACCTATATTCTCTGAGTAACAGGCCATGTTTGAGCACCCCAGAAATAATGCAAAATACACACAAATTGTCAGATTCCTCATGAACGGCTGAATGGATTGTCATCAAATTTGGTGTGCTTATGGTTCTTGATGAACCTGAGCTAATATGAATGAACTATGATGCAACCTACGATATCTTAATTAGTTGCAAGGACATATTGTCTACATGTCAGTCGGCTGGTGGTATACATGGGTATCCACTTACAATGGCTGATTTGGGACAAAGGAAATTTTCTATTCATCTCAAGATCTTGAAATAATTGCTCGAGACTCAAAATATAACTGACCTATATTTTAGAGGTAAGTCTTAATCTTTTTATCTTGTCCCCTATAATATAGCATACGAAGGAAATAATTTTCGCGTGCGCACTTGGTAAAATAATTTTCTGTGTCCTTTACGAGTCACCGTAAGTTCAGACTGGAAATATAAGACTTTGTCCAAAGTAAAACACGCTTTGAAATTTATCGCAAAACATTGGACGTAAAGGCCTGCAGTTAGAATACATACAATTTTGAAATCTCTGCGTTTAAGATGGAAATGGATGTCTGAAATAAATATACAATAGGAGAGCCGAAAAAATTACACATAGAGAAAGACACTGTAGCATGCACACCCCTTCTAACAAAATGTAGTGCAAAAGATTTACAGAATGTCTTATTCATTGCAACTGGTGAAATGAACAACACCATGAAAAGACAATGAAACAATGTATGATTAAATCAGTTCATTTTATTTTTATCCCAGAAAACTTGAACAGTGTTTGAGCAAGTTGTATATATAGATGGTAACTATATGAAGTATCCATTCTAACAATCACAGCCGTACATTTAGGATAAAGTGCTGTGGACATATGCTAGTATGTGCATTACTGTAATTGTAATTTTTTTATCGGGAGGGTTACAAATGCGCCAAATACATGGACATCAGAAGTCTAAGAGACCAATGAACAAATGTTCAAACTATGGGCAGAATTGTTTTATTTACAAACCCTCCCACCTAAAATTTCTTTAAATTAAAAAAATAAATGAAATTCAATATTTTATTCTCACTCACCTGGTTATATATAAGTATATTTCACCTGTACACCCGTAGGTGTGGAAGGGAAATCAAAGTTGGGACAATAAAGACGTTTATACATGCATATACCTTTGATTGTCTTAGTGACACAAGGTTTTAAAAAAATAAGGTATATATGTCAACTCTAAACAATTTTAGATATAAAATATTCATAGTTAACTCATAAATTGAAACAAAGTCTATAATTCTAAATATTTATGTATTTCATTTGTTATATATAAATATTATTCTCTGAATAGTAGGGGATTATTACAGTGACCATCCCCCCTTGCCAAAAGTGGGGGGGGGGGGAATATGCCCCTACCCCCCCCCATACTGACGCCCCTGTTTTGACAGTTCAAACATTCTTTGCTATTTAATCCATCCTAGTGCCTTCAGTTTTCCATAAATGTTTATAAACAACAACAAAAAATAAGCTGTCTGGCCGAATATGCTAATTTTGTTTGTGTACATTACGCTTGCTCTCCGACTGATCTACAACAGTTTTCATTATCCAAAATATAAAATAAACTGTTATAAAAACATGATATCATCATGGAACTAGATATTTCTCGGCACCGCAGGTGCCATAGTATCCCAAGACAATTAATCCCCTCCCCCCTTTAAGAATAGGCCCCCCATCTTCAGCAACAATTAATATCAGACCACACTCATAGAAAAGGTCACTCTCATTGAAAAGGTCATGACCCCAATTTCTATATACATCATCGCCTAATCCATGTCTATATATATGCATAATATGAAAGAAATCTGTCCATTAGTTTTTGACTTATAATGCTCACAGTACTGTTAAGTGGCAATGATGGGGTATTAAACGGCATGAAAACAAGTAAAAGAATAACAGGGGGCGCTACCAGTTTCCGGTACATGACAACACTATGGAAAATCTTCGGTCAAATTGATTTTTGAACCAATCAATGCATCCCTTATTGAGATATTAATGATTTTGTGTGATTTTCACCATATATGGCAATATTCAAGGTCAAGGCCACTCTCATAGGAAAGGTCATGACCCCAATTTATATATACATCATCGCCTAATCCATGTCTATATATATGCATAATATGAAAGAAATCTGTCCATTAGTTTTTGACTTATAATGCTCACAGTACTGTTAAGTGGCAATGATGGGGTATTAAACGGCATGAAAACAAGTAAAAGAATAACAGGGGGCGCTACCAGTTTCCGGTACATGACAACACTATGGAAAATCTTCGGTCAAGTTGATTTTTGAACCAATCAATGCATCCCTTATTGAGATATTAATGATTTTGTGTGATTTTCACCATATATGGCAATATTCAAGGTCAAGGCCACTCTCATAGGAAAGGTCATGACCCCAATTTATATAAACATCATCCCATAACCCATATCTATGTATATGCATAATATGAAAGAAATCTGTCCATTAGTATTTGACTTATAATGCTCACAGTACTGTTAAGTGGCAATGATGGGGTATTAAACGGCATGAAAACAAGTAAAAGAATAACAGATGGCGCCATCTGTTTCCGGTACATGACAATACTATCCAAGATCTTCGATCAAGTTGATTTTTGGACCAATCCATGCATTCCTTATTGAGATATTAATGATTTTGTGTAATTTTCACCATATATGGCAATATATAAGGTCAAGGACACTCTCCTATTCAAAGTCATGACCTCATTTTAAATAGGCGTCGTCCTCTCAACAATATCTATACATATACCAAGTTTGGTAAAGATCCGTGGAACATTTTTTGAGTTATCGTGCCAACAAGATTTAAATGCGGCGGCGGCGGGACCGGTATGAAAACATAGTATCCCCCGACTTTGTCTGGGGATACAATAATAGGAGGGATACAAAAATAAGGTATGTTATCTTAACCTGATAATACAACTAACATACTCAGACTGAATGTCTTCTTACTGATAGTAAGAGAACAGGTGGTCCCATATGTTAATACTGCAGTAATTGACTAGAAAGCCGATAGTATAGTGCAGTATAGTGTAACTGCGGCCATGTGTATCCTAAAGGTCTATATTTATCCTGAAGACATACATTATGCCATACTACTGTACTTTATTACTACATATCTAGATGAAATGTATGCAATCATTATTAGTTCAAATGTCTTTCAAATGTACCTGTACCTAAGTACTTATTTAAGTACCTATAATATATCTAGGTACTGTATTAATATGAAGTCGTTATGTGTACCTGTGCCTAGGTGCTGTTCCATATACCTGGCCCCAACCCTGATATTTGCTTAAACCAAACTTTAATGGATACTTTTATCATATTTCAAAATCCACAATATCCAAAAACTTGATCTGTCTTCTAAATGAATTAAAAAATGTGTGTTATCTTCTATTCTATCTGAAAAATCCCATTTTAAATTTAAACCACTTTTAAATTTAAACCACTGACTTTTGGGATGCTTGAAAATAGGTGGATAAAAGTGTAATAGCCATATACAGAAAACCATTTCCATTCAACCTAATATTAAATGATTTTACATAATTCCAACTCAACTGTTTTTTATTTCCTAGGTATACACAAAATAAATAATTCTCTTATTCCAATTTTATATATTATATTATGCATTTATTCGATAACCCCTCTCAAGTTTTTGAACACAATAAAATAAAACCCCTATTAATAATATCACAACAACAGAAGCGTTTGCTAAGTTAATCTGCTCCCCTTCATTCAGAGACTTATAATTCACTACATATTTGGAAAATGTTCCCCATGCTAAGTCCAGAGGTCCAGTACTGTAGAATAGAGAACACACCAAAAACACAAGTACAGCAAGTGTTCCCTTCAGAAAAAGAAAAAAAACGACGAGTAACAGAAACTTCCAGAAGCTGATAGGAACTGGCTCCCGGCCAACCCTGGCCCGAGACTGCTGCCTGCGCTGCTGGACTGCCAGCGCAAGACGACGGAGGTCAATGACTGGAGCTTCTCTGTGGGAGGGTAACGGATGAGCCATGAATCGGCTGTTCCGTTCTGCATGCTCCCGCTCAGAATACTCATCTGGTAGAAAGCACAGAATCTGCGTAACCATCTCTGAAAACACAAATATAAATTCATGTATTTACTGAACATTTTATTCTGCATCAAAGGGGTGTCCACTTCCGAGTGTATAATGGTGCCATCTAGTGAGTACAAGATGAATTATATCACCAAGAGACAGAATCCTGTCGATAAAAAGTTCATTGACCAGACATCTAATGGAGACCAGAAAACAAAATAAAAAAGCACATATAAGCAAAAAAGAGGGAAAATCTCCTGTATAATTTTTAAAGAAAACTTCCTTGAAAATTTGCCTTCAGTAGGTCTTATTATATAACTAAAGGTAAAATCAGTACATTATGATTATCAATTTTTTATGTGTCAATTCATATGTGGAACAGATTTATAAAACATGTGCTGCTTTGTTTACAGGAAAGGAAATGATACATAAAAAGAAATGGAAAGATCTTAAAAACAAAGACAATGGACTGTTTATTGACTGTTAAGCCAAACGCCTGTATGTATTGACTCATACTGAAGCATGTTTCAATGTTGTCATGTATCATTTTGACGAAGTGCACAAAGTTATGTTGTGTAAAAGGCATGGCAAAAAATTTTGTTTAAGAAAAAAAATCTGTTGACAGTCACTGGTAATGTCATTAATAGTATGGTTTTAAGTAATTTTTGGTACCTTGGTCAAGAATGCAATCCTTGATTATGAGACGACATATGGGGCAAACAGTTGGTCTCTCCCTTACGGAATCATACTTGGCTAAGCGTCTGAGACAGGACTCGCAGAAGATATGGCCACACGGTCGACACAGGTGTGGACGGTAATACAGATCCAGACATATTGGACAGGTGAGAGACTCATGAGCCTCAGTCCAGGCCTTCTCACTGTAACCAGGCATGGGCTGGACAGAGACAAGGTGCTGCAAAATACAAACACATTTAAACATTACAGAGCATCTCAATTATGGTCAATTGTTATTGGGAATATATTATCACCATTAACCCATGCTTTCTGTGTAGCATTAACCAGTGAGAATATTTATTGGTTTCCACAATGTTGCATAATTACCGTAGTCTCTCGGTTACTCACATGATAAACAACCAAGTAAAACTAAATATTGATTGCCATAACTCCTGATTACTGTTTCATTGGTCATGACAGCCAGATCAAACAGAAACAAAACATATCTCTTTGATATATATAAAAAAGATTGCTTTTGTTCCCAGTTACTAAATCAAATAAGCAGTCTTTCAGAAAAGCAGTCTTATACAAAAGATACCTTATGCACAGGTTTTACTGTATATAAGAAAATAAATAAACAATACTAAAATCACAATTATACTTATTAACTCTGAAATTTTTTGTGCTATTTTTTTTCATTTACCCTGTGTATAAAAATATGTGTGGCATGTCTTATAAGCACATGCTGTATTTTTAATGATGATCACTGTCCTATACATCTCAGAAAAATCCAAGACACATAATTTTACCATTTTGTGCTAGAAAACGCTTTTGATTGTTGTGTTAATGCTCTAATCGCATCCAAACTGGTTTAGACACTGTTCTGCATAATCCATCTGAAAGGGGGTGATACTTACCTGCTGTTTCTTGCACTTGTAAGCCTCCTCAGCCTTGGCAAGTCGTCTTTTGTACTTAGCACGTCCTTTCTTTCGTTTCCGGTTTCCAAGGTCTGTGGAGCCACCATCATACTGTGTCCTCTGAGAGCCTGCAGATTTTACGGTATTAGTCTCAGCCTCAGTATCACAATCACCACGCATCCGATCTACTTCACAGTGAACACTTGTTCCACTCTCTGGGGGTCCTGGCAAAACATCTCCCTCTCCAGGTACTACATCTGTTACCTTCTCATTACCTGCTTCTCTTGGACTCATTTCAAAAGCCTGATCAGTTTCAGCAGGACCTGGAGAAGTTCTATGGTTTATCTGAGACTGGGAGGGAACCTCAGTGACCTCACCTTCATTTTCAACACTGTCTTGTTGCTTGTCATGGTTCAACTCATCAGTACACAGGGGCATTTTGTTGGTCACTTTCTCATGCAGTTTCTTGATCTCAGATATGTTACTGGTATCTAAATGTGAACTATTAGCACCGGTGTTTTTAATTTCTTTTTCATTATCTGCAGGTTCCTGACTTACACATGCCTGATGAGCAATGATATCACAGGAATCATCTGCAGTCACTGGTTCTCCACCATTTATTCCCGGTACTAATTCACACTGTACAGGAGACTGACCAGAATTATCACTTGGTATAAGCTTCTCCACAGGAGAATTGACTGACACACTGAGGTCTGTAGCACCATTTTGTGTTGTAGCGCCATCTGGGTGAGCTGGTTCCAGCACTGACAACACATGATTACACTCACTGTGAGACTCTGTAGGACTACCCTGACCAGTGCACACACTGACCATAACATTACATTGTGTTGATTGTGTTGTGATATGATTAAATGTGTCTCTCTCACACAAATCAGGTGCGCTGTTGAAAGGAGAAATTTGAGCCACAGAGACTGATGTACCAAGGAATGTATCATCAGGAATGTGAACAATTCCAAGACAGTTATCTGTTTCAGCTGTACCTAACTCACTGTCATTAACTTTAACTTCATTATCATCAGCACTGCTGTGACATGGATGTGGCTGAGGAATGCTGCTGGTGTCATTGATCGTATCATCGTGAACAATTAGACTTGTCTGTTCCTGGTTGTCTATTGTATCATTGCTAGACTGTTCCACAGGACAAATACTTGTTTCATTTGGCACAGAAAGTTTTACAGCCATGTCCTGGACACACATATCACAATCAATATCCTCTAACACTTGATAAGCATTATTTTGTAAGGTATTGTTGGTTAAGAAGTTCTCTTTGTTTTCTGTATCTTCACTAATACTGTCTTGGAAATTTGTATCATGATGACCATTCAGAGCATTCTCTGTCTGTGGTGTCACCATGGTAACCTGTTCACCAGGTCCATCTCTGACTGAGCCCTGGCACTGAGATATCACATCCACACTTGCATCATCCACCTCTTCTGTTACAGGAGATAAATCAGTGTGTGATATGCTCAGCAGGTGCCCTGATTGACATGGCTCCTGTATCTCTGTATCACTTCCCATCATCAGATGTCTGGTTTCTGACAGCTGTGCTTTGGTTGCTCTCTGGTGTAAGTTTATATCCAGGTGACCTGAATGTGAGGCAGGATTTTTATTGTTAATTTCATAAATTTTATTTAGACCTGTACCATTTACGTCATTACTTTGATCACTCTCTGGAACACCTGGCATTTTTATAAAGTGGCTGCCTGTACCATCATTGGGCAGTTCAATTTCTGACATAACTGATGGACTCTCAATGCTTGATTCTAAACCACACTTAGTATCCACCACTGACTCCAGGTGGCAGCACTTTCCATTGACCATTTCATTTTCACCTGTACAGCTCATTTCCCTGTTGTTATCTCCAATCAGGTAATCTTCAGAGAAAGCATGGTGAAAGTTCAGCAAAATTTCTAAATTTTAGTGAAATTGTTGTGGTACTATTTCACCATATATTGTTCAGAGTTCATTTTCTTCTGATTTTTAATCCATGTACCCTTTCTTGTATTTGTGAGGGTTATCAAACCTGGTTTACAATTAGTGACAGTGGTAACACATTAAACTTGCCTGTAAAGTTTGTGTAGTTCTCTTTTTTCAAAATGCCATACCTGAAATACAAAAAGTTACCATCAGTTTTTATTAGAAAACAACCTTAACTTAACATTATGTTCTTATAGTTACATTCTTAAATTTACTGGCAGTATATTTATAATAAGAAAATTACTGGTCTAATTTGTAAACAAGGCACTGCCAATCACAAGGTGGTGAAAATCTATGTGGGAGCTACATTAAACATATTGCAACCAGGTCACATTCAAGCCTGGTGGTGTCTCATTAATTATGCACTTCTGTCACTCTAATTTTCAAAGATTCAGAAAAATAAGCTTTGGCTTATTATATCTGATATAACTGCCTTGTTTTGTCACAATTTTGATACAGTTGCTGTCATTTGACTGTATCACAGTTTGAGCTAAAAATGCGTGAAAAATAGAAAGAGTGGTACCACTAGTCTGTAGAAACTAATAAAACTAGTCATGCACAATAAATATATGAGGTTTCAAGACAATAGATGGACCCTTAGCTGAGAAACTGATGCAACTGCTGTTATCTGGCAGTTTTAAATTTACATGTGAAAATGTGTAAAATTAGAAAAAAAAATACAGAGGGCACCAATGACACTGTGACCTTGAGCATGAACCTCATAAGGTCTCTTTCCCTATCGGCAGGTGAGCAGGTTGACAAAGATTGAAGGTGTGGGAATAGGGTCATGTGAGCTGTATGTGACTTATGGCAGAGTTTGGTCACACAGTTTGGCTTAAAATGTGTCCAAAAGCTTTTCAAACAAGTGAGTCCTGTGACCTTGGCCTTTGACCTTGTGATGTGAAAATCTACAGCATTCTTCACCCATTGATAGGTGAGCTGTATGTAAAAGATGGAAAGTTTGGGATGAAAGGTATGGCTTAAAATGCATCCACAATCTTTTCAATTAAGTTGGTTCTGTGACCTTGACCTTGCCCCTGTGACCTCAAAATAATCATGGTTTTTCCCATGTTGGTAGTTGACCCATATGCAAAAGATGGAAGGTTTGAGATGATAATTTTGGCTATTAGAACTGATTCTGGGGGTGCAAACACAGGGAATATAGATTGCAGTGACCTATTTTCAGGTATAAAGAGATCTTTATAGTACCTTTAAGAATGAACAGGGTTCATGATCCTAGCCCTTACAGTTACAATTTGTGCCCTGCTAATGGACGCCCAGACAGCTGGACAGAAGGACAACGGACAATGACCCATTAATACAGCTCAGCATGACTGAAAGTCAGCTGAGCTAAAAATGTGTATGGGAGATGGGAAGCAGTAAGAATTGTAAAAGAGACCAGTAATAACCAAAGAATGTCTCACACTTCTGAATCAGGGTAAATTGGTCATGGCTTGTAAACAAACACTGTGTAAGTTTTCATTTATTAGAAATGACCAGAATGTACTCTGATCATACCTGGAGCATCTGGGGACACGTTAGATATTTGTGGGGGTGTTGCACTTCATTATATTAAATTTGAGGCTGAAATCCTAAAGGTAGTCTTGCAGTCTGCATGGTGCTGACAGATGCATTTTGTGGTTCCAGGAAGGTCATAACTGTTGGCATTCATGTGATGTCTCCCCTGATATAATATGTATACCAGCGCTGAACAGAGTACTTCAGTCTGTACATAAAGCTAGCATTCCATACGTGCATATGCAGTATGTATGTGTTCGCGATTTTGTATGCGTATGCAGCTAGAAAACGGACATCTATGATTCCATATACGCTTATGCAATACATACTCAGCAAAAATGGAGGACCTTATGTAAATTTATGAGTGTGAAAAGCAACAATTTGTCTATTTGACAACAAAAATGGTCCCAGCCACATCAACTCTTTCTCATTTACAAAAACAAGACCACTGGATGCTTATGACGATGCTTCTATGCCACAAGATGATGGGCAAAGCTAAAAATAAAGATGCTGTTCCATGTGTTGGTTATGAGCTGGCCATCTTTGTATTATGGAAGCCTTGCATCATAAAGACATTCCTGATGCCTGAATAGCTTGATCAATTTTTCACATTTTTTGTACGAAAACTGGTGTCTCCCCCAAGGCATCTTCTCATGCAAATTAGGCGGGTGGAGGAAACCCAGGAGAATACTGATGTCATAGTGTGGAATTCCCCCATCCGTTACCATTTGTATTGGTTATCAATCACTAAATTGAGTGAATGAAACGTGCTGCATATGCATATGTATGGTGCATATGTGCAGCATACACATATATGGAATACCTCCAAGGGAACAGAATGTGTCTGATTCTTAGCTGCATTCGCATACATAACACATACATACTGCATATGCATATATGAAATGCCACTTCCACTTTAAGTCTTACTGAATAGAAAGGAGTGCAAGAGCCAGTATTGTTACATTTTGTTTGAACACTGATGGCACAACAGTGAACTGGGATCATTGGAACTGCATAATTTGCACTTTACATATCAAGGATCCTGCATACTGCCACATGTGAAGGTTCAGCGTACATCCTAGAATTAAATCCTTTACGTCTAAGAAAATTGTGTAAAATCAAATATTGTGATTATAACAGAAAACTATTCTGGATTTTTGCGTTCAAAAATTGAAATTGATTGAAATGGCTACAAATTATGCAAAACCTTCTGTTAAAGGATCGAACTAATCACTTTTACACCTTAATTTGACACCCAAATGATGCCATAAACAATCCTTACTCAACAGTGCTGGGCCTTAGGTGACACACAAGCATTTATGGGCAATATCTGCCCCTTATATTTAAAATAGAGAATTTTAAAAGTGGTACAGGTATGTTATCAATAAATTCATTAAAAATATGTTTGTTTTATTGAATTATATACTTTACTGAATACTATACTAGCCAAGATATCTTACTGTTATCAGTCATTGGAATATCAAGGGTCTTCTACAGTACAGCACAGGGAGAAAACATTGGTTGCTATGGCCAGGATTCTGGTGAATGCACTAAAGCCTGGACTAACTTTAGAAAACAGTGTTACAATAAAATGGCCACAAGAACATACAAGGTCAACACAGCAGTCAATTCCTAAGAGGAAATTTAATCAAATTGTGTTACTGGTAATTGTAACTGAAAAGCCTGCCACCCACTGGTGATTTTGCTGCGACACAATGTGACATTTGCAACTTGTTGCTTATTATAACTGCATGTGAATCACTGGTGAGTGGGACTTGTGACGTGAATTGGACTGTCAGCCGCACACAATCGCAAGGTTTCGGACATCATAAACTCACAATCCTTTGCGACTGTTGCTGGCATCTGCGATGCTATTTGCAACTTGTGGCCGAATATCATTCAAATGGCTGAGACTAATTGAACGTAAACTGTCTGCGACTTGTCACAGATTTATGTCGCAAGCAAATGACGATTGCCAACTGCAGGTCACTAGTTATAAATAAAAATAGGGCAGAACTACTGAATCTGTCCTACGCTACCTGTCCAACAGTGATCACAAGCACATAGAGTGACTTCTGCCTTTGCAGATCCATCATTTATAGACTAAGTCTTTATCATAGTAGACTTATTTTTATTGTATATTCCACGGCCTTCTCTCATGTTTGAGTAGTTACAGTATCATATTGTCTGTTGTAAATACCCTACCTGGATTCAACATCCAGAGCTATACCTCTCTTTTCTTTATACACCGCTTGGCTCTTGTGCACATGTCCTGTCTATGTCATTCACCACCATTGTCTTGGGCCCGCCAGGCATTTGAATTCATATAGATTACGCCTGTTCTGAGTATTCCATGTATATTGTGTATGTTTCAAAAGTTAGGGTTTACAAATAAACCAATGAGTCCACCTTGTCTGCTGGAAGGGCTAGACAAAGTACATTTTAGTGGCAGGTAGTTAACAAATGGTTGAGGGTTAATTTTTTACGATTTCTCAATGTCCAAGTGGGAAGCACATGTACATCGCATACACTTCATTTTAGCAACTACAAACAATTCTCACACAATTATTAAGCCCTAACAATCATCATGCGAGGTTACTGAATTTGTTCTTTCTGAACATCAAGACAGCAGTAGACATAAATATCCCCACTTGACCACTCGATCCCAACTTGTCTTTCATGGCGCAGATGGTAGCGCATAGGAATCAAATTGTTGCCAGTTCGAGACCAGGTCAGGTGAAGAGCTTCACAACTGCATTTTATGTGTATTAATAATTCATGAATTTCTCGTTACAGGTTCAACACCAGATGGAGACACAAATGCACACGATGGACATACGAACAAGCATAACTACATTGACAGAAGACAAGATGTTGATGGTTTTTTCATTCACTGACACAGCAGCCCAATTTCCCTTTCCAATCTTTAGGATGGATTCTATAACTGCTCCAAAAATACAAACTAATTCATGACAGGCTAGATTTTTTTTAACACGTGCCATATTTCTTGAGCTGTCATTTTAAAACGTAGCAACCATTCCATAACAACAACATTTTTACTGATTTGTCATCTACTATTTATGAAGCATTATATAGTCGTTAAAAGTTCTGACTCATGACACTGCTCAAGTCACAGGCCTACGGCAAGTAAAGCAGAGTTCAAATCGCGCAGAACAGGTATTGAGATAAACGAGTTACAACTTAATACAAGTTACAACGGTCACAACGTGGACTTTGTGCAAAATCGTTCCACTGGATCATACTGACAAATATATGACGTTACGTGAGAAACAAATCTCATTTAGCAAATAAAATAGCATCACATTGACCTTGTGCTGCTGTCCCCGTGAATGTTATGGCAATATGGTGCAACTCAGGGATGACACTTCATCTGTCAAACTTTGTTGTTGAATATAACGGGAAAATAGAACGCCCGTCATATATTCACAGCACCCGAACAAACCCAGGGTTGGGCTGGTAGGTTTAAAATTGACAGGTACTGCACACATTTGCTGGTGGGGACGAAATTGAAGTAACAAAACCACAAACATTACATTGCATTTGAATAAATTCATTGTAAATCTAGCCTTCTCCTTTCAATAGTATACTAACACAAGAAACCGAGTGTATGTCCTCCTGGGAGATAGGGACCTCTGGTGGACAATATGAAAATTAAAACCTATGTCAGGCCACAGGAAAGAAAAAATAGATAAATTTGCTCTACCCACTATGCATAAAAAAAATTGTGAAGCGAGCTGGCATTTTTTTTTTTTTAATTTTTTATTATTTGTTTACCTTTTTCTAAAAATGCCATTTGAAAGAGAAAACAATGCAAACTTTTTGGAAGAACACGAAAATGTGCTTCTGTTCTTGAAAAATGTGCAAGCAACACAAACTGTGGTCAATTGTAAATGAAAGGCTCATTTCTTCATGTTTTTTAAAGGGTTGAGGAAAGACCAAGAATTGTAAAATTACTGAAGACTTCCTGCTTATACATAAATAAAATGTGGCATAGGCCTGCTACCTCGGGGGGGGGGGGGGGGGGGCTGAAAGGTTATTTCTAAGGGGCAATATGATTTATATGAAGAAATTGTATTGGATTGTTTGGCCAACATTAAACTGATCATCAAGTATAACTAATAAACAACCTTTATTAGTTGATTTTTTTCAGGGGGAGGGGGTCAAAACTGACGCGTGCGGTGCCTAAGGGAACCAACCTTTTTTTTTTTTTTTTTTTCACTTTAAGTTTTATATTCCATATGAGCTTATAACCTCAGCGAACGAGCTAATGCTTTCATCCTCTTCGTGTTTTTTAAAGACAATTGAAATGACTAATAAGTCAATTATGGAAAAATATCGGCCATTGCTTTTCCCTTGGTAATCACAATTATATAAAAATGTACATGGGGACATGAAAGTTCGTTACCTAGAGCCCCCCCCCCCCCCCAAATAAAATTGCGTTTTGTTAAAACAATGTAACATTTTGTTCCACATGTACAATGACAAACCCACTAACAGATCTTAAAAAACTCGGCGATAATTTTAATTAATTTTTTCCCAAACGGTATTCCTAAAAGAAGTATTAAACTAGGTTTATTCCTTTAGGAGACCTGTAACTGCATGAGCCCTTTCCTAGATATGATTTTTATATTTAATGCATATTGTGCACAATATTTTAGAGCAATTATTTGGTTTGATGCTTAATAAGTAAATAACTATTTTTATTCTATAGAATAAGTGCCTTTAATTGGTATAGTAATTGGTATTATAATGATAAGAAGTGAAAGAGAAAGAGCTTATAAAACCGGAATATATATATATATATATATATATATATATATATATATATATATAATTATTGAAGTGAGTGGGGCTATGAAGATATTTAATATATAATATACATAACATCCATACCTGAAAACAAAATTGGACCAAAAGACGGGAGGGGGGGAACAAAATTGGACCAAAAGACGGGGGGGGGGGGGGGGGAGTGAGACAATGGACCAAAAGACGGGGGGGGGGGAGTGAGACAAACCCCGTCTAGACCCCCCTTCTATAAATTCCATCCGTCAATGTAAAAGGTTTGTCGAGGTTTCGAATTTCAGACTCGTGGTAGACAAATATTTGTTCATCTATTTTGTATTATCTTTTTTTTCAGCGTTTCGTATGGTTAAGCTTTTATCATTAATCCTTTATGCTCTGGGCTCTGGGCAAGTGCCCGATCTGACACATAGTTGTAAAGACAAGAGAGAGAGAGAGAGAGAGAGAGAGAGAGAGAGAGAGAGAGAGAGAGAGAGAGAGAGAGAGAGAGAGATAGTGGGGGGGGGGAGGCAGGGGTTAGCACTTAACTGTAGCATGTATATGATTAGTGCCGTCGATACCTTAAATAAACTGGAAACTTTTCCTTGTCTTCAAATGGTGTCCACCCCGGCCTAATCAGGGTGCTATTGAGAGGGAGACGCGCAATAAGATTAAAGGCACCCGCTTTTAAAGGTTATTTACCCGGCTGAGGGGGGCCGTACAGGACATTATGGCCTAGCTCTCTTGGACAGGCCAAGTATCGGGCCAGGGTAGCAAAGTTTACTTTAGCTTGAAAAGGGCTCTGAATAACGAAGCCAGGAGACCGGTAATGATTATTTATTCTGTCTGTGAAACGGGCTATTAGCTAAGAAAACTTTGAGAGCTCGCTCATGCCATTTAGCGACAGGGCTTCTACCTTCAGACTTCAGCGTTTGATGTGTGATGACCTGTACTATAGACCACCTGTGATGTACATGTACGTAGCTGAGATATAGACATATTACATATCCGAGGTTCTCTTAACTGCGGAGTGGATATACTAGCGCAAAAGTAAAAAAAAGTTTATTACATACACACGAGAGGTAAGTTAACTGTACATACTGTCTGTATTAATGAGGAAATGCATTTATTTAACGTGTCTGTTGATGACTTTTACGCAAGGGAGGCAATTTTTAAGGTTCATGCATTTAAATAGATATGCTCATTTTTATGTATGCTATTAAACATTGATAGTTCGATTATATTGAGTGATATTATTGACGATAAAACTACATTTATACAACAAGGAAATCTGGATCTTTTACAGAGGGCATAAAAAGGGTTCGGTCAAAATAAGCCATGCAGACAATTGCTATAGAAATATATATTTCTCATACACACAGCAACGGACAAAGGTAAACCGTATCTTGGCGTGATGAATTTGCTGCATCCCCTAATTATCAGTTCCACCATCTAAATAAATGATTAATCATGACTAAAACAGTTCTATTATCAGTTTTGTTTTCCAAACAGTCCTTTGTGACTTCAAAGTTACATGTATATATTAAGCGCTGTTTGATCAGTCTGCATTTTTTTTATACCTATAACTATCATAATGACCTAGTATTACGATATCCATTGCATTAACTATAACCAGATCATTACCTTTCGCATGTTTCAAGTTAATAAGCTCTCTGAATACTTCCCAGTTTGCATATCAGAGAATATTCTGTTGATAAATATGATACGGCATAAAACGGGATATCCAGTTTTCCAGTCATTCACACGCATATTACTACAGACATAATATAAAATAAATTTATATATTATAATATAGGCCAAACACTAGAAATCTGAAGTGTTATGAATACAAGTCTCCGCCGTGTGGGCATTCACTTATTCGGAGGACATTACCAGGTTCATTAGTGTAAAAGTGGCCCTACATTTGTGACTATTCTTTGATGACGCTCCTGGATCCGGAGCATGTTGTTGATCCACACAAAAATCTAATTGATTCTTCCTTGACTCATTCCCGAAAAGCTCTGAAAATTTCATGAGATTCCATTTATGATTTTGTAAGTTTTGTCGTGAATATACACACACAAACGGTAATGAATGCATGCCCTGGTGTAGGCAATAATATAATATAATATAATATAATATAGTATAACATAATATAACTGTGCGCTCGGATAAAGTTGCAAAAACCTTGAAAAGCCGCTCACTGGCGCTACATCGTCAACTTCTAATACGGGATATCGCTAATACCGATACTCTCGTGTGTGGAGGCAGTAAATGACTGCCTGCTTGAAAAACTGCAGGCAAGCAACTAGTGCCCCCTAGCGTCCAGCCTGACCAGCCCATTCATTAAACACAGCAGTGTGGGCACTGGAGATAGTGTTTTTAATTGCCGATCATTCTGATACTTATTATTCATCAGATTTATTTTGCCGTGCTAAACCATAATACAGTACATGAAAAGACATAAGAAAATTCTGCATTCGGCACAGTTTGCATTAGAATTTGATCTTGAATCAACTGCCTTGTAGCGGATGATATAAGGGAAACTTATACCGGGTCTTTAGTCATTGATAAACGTCATATTTTGCAAGTTTCCTTGAATTATGATACATTATGGTACGAAACAATTGTAACCTCGTATTTATTTAATGATCATAATTATCAAAGAGATTCCATAGCGCGTATAAGCTGACAAAGTGGAGACTGTCAGTTTCGTCCGTGTTAATGAGTGTCCGGCTTAATCACGCTTGCCTGCACAA
The DNA here is from genome assembly GCA_026874595.1 of Sipunculus nudus. NCBI lineage: Eukaryota > Metazoa > Annelida > Sipuncula > Golfingiida > Sipunculidae > Sipunculus > Sipunculus nudus. The sequence goes on from CM049316.1 coordinate 5,180,564, forward strand.
ACATGCTTCCGGCTGCGCCAGCCGGTCGTTTTTCTCCTCCATCTACACGAGAAGCTGCATCAGCGATATCCCGTATTATATTAGGCGACTTACGTGTCCCGGTCTGTTGTAGCGTTTTTCTCGGTTTTATATATTATGTGTGATGCGGGAAGTATACTAAAAGGTTCCTGGTTCTCTAACATTCCTTTGTTTTGAACACGGTTATGCGTTAATAATATGTGGGTACCACCATCTTGGTGCACTTACTGTTTAAAATGGCTTTTCTTACTGTTTAAAATCGCAGAATAGCCACGTTTTCCACTTGTATATGGGCAACAAAAATCTGTAAACCGTGTTTTACAAGTATAACAATTATGTATGGATATATATTTCAACTAAATCATTTTCAACCACTAATAAACCCAAAGGTTTAAATCAACATCACTTTTTATAAAATGTATTTATAAATGAGTGTCATTATACATGATGCATACATGAAAGTTCATCAAGCAGAACCCTTGATCCTCCTGATCCCACACATTAAATTAAACTTTTAACACGAGATGTCGCTGTAATAATTGCCTAGCTTTCCAAGCGCGCCATCTATCAGCCCCCATTGAAACCAATTTAAATTGTCATCCGCGCCGGGCAGACGACAGCCACAACAGAAGCGCGGGAAATAAACGTAGGTATGCTGAGCATCTCCAAATGAAAGTGACACAAACAATCTTTAAATTGAAAAACATGGGCTCATAAAATGTTCTAAATTACTTAAAGTGGAAATTACGAACACATCATCTGAAATGAGGATGAGTAGGCCTATTTGTTATCGGCATTCCGGTTTCACATCGTTACTTTTTTTTTTTTTACAATTTAAAGAGTTGTTAAACGGACTATTTATTTTAACAAAGGTTTGCAACACACGGAAAGCAGCCATGGCAAACTCGGAAAGAAAAAGCAGTCTGCGGGCAATTGCTCATACGGTTTGTTTTCCGGACAATCTATTTAGCCCTCATTTCTATAACCGTGTGTTATATTTATCTATATATCTAGTAATATGGGGGCTTTATATACTGGTTATTGACCAGTTCATGAGGAATTATATTTGCAGGGATGACAGGTCCTAGGTTTATGCTGTAGAGTACAATGTATTTTATAGAGTTTCTGTTTCAATAGCACCATGTTGGACATTGATTTTCAAACTTGTTACAGCACAAATGTCACTGACATTGAACGACTGAAACAAGGTGAACAAATTGCATAAATCATTGTCTGTTCCTTTATATGATGGTCATTTTTTCCCTCTATATGCTGGTCTTTATTAATTGGCCTGTCATGCAGCTGTTGCATGCAGTGGGGTCTGTTTAAATCCATCATCCTTCAGCAGCTGGACTGTTGTAATGCTGGTATACATTGTAATGTTACAGGCGTGGGAGGCAGAAACTACTCTAATACTATCATCTGGACTAAGCAATGGCTGACTCTCACAGCAGTGTTTGAAATCTACACCAAAGTCTCTACTGCTACACAAATTGTAATGTTTAAGCATGAAGCAGAGGGACCTCTGGTGGAGATTGCATTTTGTGCACACACTGATGCTTGGCAAAAAGGGTGGCATTCATAAGTTTGGTGGCGCCACCTATATTTTCCTTTTTTAATTATTATAGTCGCCAGCCTAGGTCTGGCGACTATAGGCTAATCGTCGTGTCTGTTTGTTTGTTTGTTTGTTTGTCTGTTTGTCCGCACACTACAGGTCGCAATTTTGCAGCAATTGATCTGAAACTTATAGGTCAAGTGTAAAATCGGTATCCCTCGGAGCCTATTGTTTTTGGCCTTGATCGGTCCAAGGGCAAGGTCACGTTTCTTGGCAAACACTGGCGACTATGTCATGATTACATCTTGCACTTGTTTCTTTTCTTATTTTCAGCAAACTGATAATTTCAGCCATACATATCCTTCCAGCACATTAAACCTAGATTTTATGACCACATAATTTTATATGCCCTTGACAACTTGCTACAGAATCAGAATTTCAGTTCCTTCTGAATTGTCACAGAATTTACAAAAGTTTCCTGATTAGCTAAACAGAATCTTTATACTGGTGGCTGTTTGTATTAAGATTTTAAAACAGAAGGACCATTGTGTAAGTTTATGACACTTTCACTCAGAATTCCGAGGACATTTTAATCCATGGCAGGACACCACTGCTGATAATTGTATCCGCCAAAACAGAGTTTTGCGGATACTATGTTTTCAGCTGGCCGCCGCCGCGGCGGCGGCGGCGTCGGTGTCCGGAGAACTCCTCCGTAACCGCTGGGCGGAATTTTCCGAAACCCGGGATTATGTTCGGGTCACATGTGAACTGCTGCGCCCCGATTTTGTTTTGACCTCTGACCTTTCCTTTGCGCTCTGCGTCCGTTTGTGCGTCTGTTTCCACACATAAACCCACATATCTCGGGAACCGTTTGACCGATCAGGAAAATTTTTTTGCACAAATGTAGCCCTCGGAGAGCTTTATAACATACACCAAAAATGGTGGCGCCACCTGCAACCATGTTTGCACAGTGTCCATCTGTTCGTCTGCCTTGGGTTAAAATCACTCATATCTCTGCAGTGGTTTGACTAATTCACCTGAAATTCGGCATGCTTATACATCCTGGATAGCTTTTCTGATTTTATGACAGGTGGCGCCACCTACAATCAAGTTTACGCTGCAGACATCCAAGCTCATATCTAGGGAACCGTTTGACCGATTGGGCCAAAATTTTGCATGTGTATAAATCTCACATAGCTCTTTATCATACGCAAAACTGGTGGCGCCACCTGCAGCCATGTTTGCACAGCTCCCATCTGTTTGTCTGCCATGGTATAAAATCACTCATATCTCGGCAGTGGTTTGACATATCTGCCTAAAATTTTGCAAGTTTATACATCCCCGACAGCTCTCTTGATTTTATGACAGGTGGCCCCACCTGCATTCTAGTTTATGCAGCAGATATCCAAGCTCATATCTTGGGAACCGTTTGACCGATTGGGCCAAAGTTTTGCATGTGTATAGAGCTTTCTGGATTTTTTGGTAGGTAGTGCAACCTACATACACAATTTGGCTGCAGACATCCATGCTAATATGCAACACTTCACCCGTTCCACTCTGATTTAGGCGGATACAAGTAGTCGCTTGTCGACTACCCGTATTCTAGTTGCTTTATATGTTTAAATATATTGGTGCGAAATCATTGCATAGCATCAATGTAATAATCACTGTATCTCAGCCTTAGCCACTACAGTCATATTACGCCAGTATTCCATGTGACCAGTTCAAAATCATGCATCTTTTATTTATGGACCATAAATATTTTCCCCTTTGTTTCATTTTAATCCCTGTATTGTCCATCATGAAGGGTGTAATGTTTTGTCCAGCAGGCACATGTTCTCAACTACCATTTTTAACAATAGCACAAAAATTACATTACAATTCTTACAGATGTTAATATGGCCTCTTATAGCAATCCAAACACATCCATTATCAACATCTAGCAGGAAATCAGAAGAAAAAAGTTTTGTATGTGAAAAAATAAGCCATTGCTTCACATATTCTCACCAACAAATGACTGTTCAACTTCTGTACATGAAATGAGCAGTCAACCAGCTACAGTCATGTTTCTTTTTGTTTGTCAGCATAGGTATGTGTACTAAGTTTATTAATAGATTGTAGCTAACCATTTCCATGGGAGTTCTAATGTACATTCTTTGAAGGAATTACTTGCAGTTGATTAAAAGTACAAAGAATAAGCAGATAATTCCAGAAATTCTACAAATTAGGCAGGTGAATAGCTAGCTTTAATTGCCCCCAAAAAATAATTTCTTCTGTATAGCATCAAATGTATATTCAAAACAGATAATTTAAGTGAAAACATGCACAGGTACTTATTGAGTCCTGTTAAGGGAGGCATCAAGTCCCGATGAACCTGTCAGACAGAATACAAATAGGTGTTTACAGGTTAGTGTGAAAATAACCCAGCGCGCAAACTGAGGAGGCCCTGGTACAGGAAAGGTAGAACAGGCAGGTGGTACAGCAGGTGACCCAACTCCAGCTCCAGCAAGCACCTGCTTACCCCAGAATCTAATTGCTAACGCAGCCTTCTCTGGCCAAACAATGCTGCGTTTGGTTTTATTTTGTTTTAGTTAAAATTGGGCGTATGCCTGAAAGCATTTAAATAAATTTACCATTTTACCTAGTAATTCAGATTACATATATTAATTATTTTTTTTTATCTTGGTGCTTGCCATTTGTAACTGAAAAGTAATTTAATAATTTAATATTGAATTACCCTTCTATCAGTGAACTAGGCAGCATGTCTAGTATTGGGTAGACATATTAAAAGTCCCCTTTTTGGTATAATCTCTGTGGTGCTGAACACATGATTTTTTAAATTTTTGTTTATGTAAATCCTGATGTTTGTTTTTGAATATAATATTTACAAGATTTAGTTTCATTATCCTAAATGATAATCATAATGACATAATAGTGTGACCAACATGTTGGCTTAGACTCTAGAAACAGCTTTACACCAAAACAGCTGGTTTTCTATACACCATGAAGAAAGCTAAAAGATACAAGACCAGGTTCCAGTACAGTATAGTACATTTTCTCATCTCTAATATACAGCGAGAGAATCGGGCTACAGTAGATCACTTTCTGATGTGTCAGTTCCTTTGATGAGAAATCCCTAACTGCCACTTCAAAGAGCTTGATTCCACGGTTGAAGATAATGGCAATAATTGGTAGATATTAAAGTAAATAAATGATTAGAATGTTTTCATTTTTTCAGTTAATTAATGAGGAGCCCCAAATGGGCCTGTTAGAATATGCATTGTACATCTAAAATCTTAAATAAATATTTGTGTTTTATGAAGAGGCTTTGTTGGAGAAAAACATTTCTGACGGCTAATTTTATTGATACAGCTTTGCAGCATCAAAGTGCAGTTGTTTCATTATGGATGTCATTTATAATGTCATGAAGAATCTGTTAAACGTTACTAGTATTTTATAAAATTATCCATGTTGGCAAATTTGTATACTTCACTTTTGTGGTGCATTACCTTCTATGATTGATTTTTTTTTATATCTTGCACAAGGATAACTGTGTATTTTGGTTAAATTAAGAAATAGGTTTATTGAGTATTTGTGTAAAGACAATATTTGGCCAAGAAGCAGATTAATTTATCAAGTTAATAGACATTGGAGTTTAAAGTATTGCATAAACTAATTTCAGCCCACAAACTGCCCATTCAAAATATGGATATAAATAAGTTATATCTTGGTCAAACAAGCCAGCAAAATCATTTTTGCTTTGGTCAATAATCCCCAAAACTGATTGTTAGGATATTTTTATATTTTTCCTGGTTGCATGTCTGTCTTTGCATGTAATATGTTGTAATACAAACTGATGCGACCTTGAATCGCATACAGATCTACCATTTAAAGTCTATCAAGATAGGTTTTCAAAAGACTGATTAACTTTAGGGGACCAATCAAATCCAGCAAAAAACAGCAGACATGTTTCCTTATATGTGTAATCATGTTCAGTATTTCCAGATAAACACAGTATACCACCAAAGCTGAGGTTACCCGGGTATACCCTAATTATAGTCAAACTCTTTTTATTCTGTCCGCTCTGTCATAATAGATTAAAGTTTCATCATCCCCAGACTGTTGCAGCAGAGAGGAAATGCAGTTTTCATAGATAAAAATCATGGCCAGGATATTGTGGCATTTTGTTGACAGTTTCTGACTCTTTTACAGGGGTGGTACAGAAGAAACTGTTAATTGGTGACGGCAGAAAACTATGATGCCATTAGCAAAGCCGGAACTAGGTAAGAGTGATCGCTTGTGCTTGGCCGCCAGAGGCATTGTGGGATTGGTGTGGAAACACCTGCTGGTAATCGCCTGAAATTGGGCAATACATTTTGTTGTTTTCTTATGTGTGCCTCCAACTCCCTTCATGTCCAAGCAAGTTTTGTGTATGGTGTTGAGTAGTTTTTAGAAGGATCAGTTCCTCCCACAGATATTTAAGATTGACAGCCCGGGCTTTTGTAGACGGCAGGATGTACACGACACAATCATTTTTTTTCATTGCCTGCTTTGAATGTCATTTCCCTGGCAGTGGCTCATTTTTATCATACATCAGCAGGCTTGGCTCCAGTGGTTTTTTAATTGTCCAGGTGGCATCTAAACATTACCAGGAACACAGTCTCCATTGAGATACTGTACATTAAACAGGTAGTTGCTGGTGGATATATTTATGCCTTTTGGCCCGTGTTTCTTTGAAAGCCAGGTGCACTGCCTCATAATTACATTGTAAGTGGCCATCACTCCTATAACTATAAATAAATCATTGTTAACATTAGCTTAAGAGAGACAACAGATTTTTCCAACCAAATGCCATCTTCAACCATAATGGCCAGGTTTAGGTTATTTATTACTGTTTGACTCTTACTTGAATTTACATCTTTAAGATTCACTTAATGAGCTCATTATGTAGCAGCACCCATTATGCTATTGAATTAGAAATTAAAAATGCAAATATTCTGAAAAAGGGAAATGGGGAAAGAAAAGCCATTCAGGCTATCAGGAAATCATATAAAGAGGTGATTGAGTCATTAGCACAGTTGAACAGGAGCTGTCACAGATCTAGCGGAGGATATCTGCTCCATCTTCTGTCACTCTCTCTATTTTTCCAGCTGATAATTTGTCAAGGAGGTTATGTTTTCACCTATGTTTGCTTGTTGCTGGTTGGGTGGTTGGTTGGTTGGTTACCAGGATTACAAAAAAAAAAACACCACTGATTCTCATGAGGAATTGTGTATATAGCCTAGATAGAGCCCTTTACATTTTAGTTTGAATATGCATAAAAATGAGCAGATCAGCTGAGTCTCGTTAAAGAGGCTCCATGGAGGGCTTTGCACTTGCGACACAAATATGACCTAATGTTTTGCACTCATGACACGTGAAAGATCCATGGGGACATCATATCTACCTGACCTAATTGTATGAAAGTTGTAAACTGGCCAAATAATGCATAGTCTGAGATGTGTGTATTGTCCTACATGGCTTGTTGTTTTCCCAATCACATGCTTACCCAGTTTGAAAATGACAAAATAGCTGTTCAGAGTGGTGAAGTTTATGGTGATTGCCGATAATACTGTCTTACTTACGGTTCTGTTTTTCGTACACAAGTTGCAAAGTCACGACAAATATGTCAGATACATGGTTTTCTAGTGGATTTAAATAAAATAAGACATCTTTGATAGGTATGTTCAATTCTCACTGCAAGTCGAGAATGATCTTTCAAATGGGACTTGGACATGTAACATAACTCAGAAGCAAATAGAAGTGTTGCAGTCATTGGTTACACTATTTCATTATTACATGGATCTGCCACACCAAAGATTCATGAAATATTTATCAGGGATCCTTAAGATTCAGTAAAAATATTATAAACTTTCTCTAGCTCAGCTGGCTTTCAGTCTGCTTAGCTATAGTAATGAGTCTGAAGCATCTTATCCATCTGACCAGCCATCCAATTAATTTTTCATTATGCGGACACATATCATAATTGTTACTGATAGACCCATACAGTTTTTGCCTCACAGTAGCACAGACAAAAGTTTGGCTGAAATCTCCTTGCAAACCTGTAATAAGATCCTATTGATTTTTAGCACTGTAAAAGTCAGACATTTCTTAATGATCAAGGCTGTTGAAAAACAAATAAAAATTTGACTTGAAAACTTAAAACCTAAAATCTTTCATTATTAAAATATAAATGTCTGTCACCTTGGAACATTTGAACAACATTGGCCCAACCAGCTCATCACAAATGTTATAAACTGATTGATATTTCACTTCAATCAGTCCATTATGAGTATAATTTGATGCAAAAGCTCTGATTTCTCAATAATCCTGGAAATTAATGCATACTACTAATGTGGCATTCAGTACTTTTGATGTAAGCACCTTTGATGTTAACACCTACCACGAATTAAGAATCTGTTCATGTAGTACAAACAGAATTGACATTCTTTTTAGTAGTATTATTTATAATTCTATTTTAGTGTGAAATACAATTTTTTTTTTTAAATTTTTATTCTATTATTCTTTTACTTGACATATTGCCCATCACATTAGTTTGGAAAGTTCATAGTTCTTGGAAGTCACGGTTGTTAAATGGAGGACATTCACTATTCACTAAGCTCTGAGATGTTATTGACAGATTTTTCATGAAAACAAGTATTCTTTCTTTCTATGTATTATCTTTTTTTCATTCATCACAAGTCCAGCTGTTTTCACTCATGAATATGCAAATGATTGTAATCTGATACATGCACTCAGGGAAACAACTTTTGTGAATTTTTTATTGTAAAAAAAACTCATTATGTATACCGGAAGGTGACGTAAGTAACACCTATCAGTGGGACCAACTTGGTCCATGTGACACCTGTGGTCCAGGTCAGAGACATGTAGTGTTAAAAGTCCATTACCAGGATTGGTTTGCATTGCTCTTATGGCAGCACTGATCAGATATCCAGCATTTTATGTCACACAGGTGCCCTGGCATTTGTTACTTGGTCCATATAGGCTTCTTGGAATTCATGCTTATAATGGACTTGTTAAAATAAATTCTTCGAATTTAAATCTTCTCAGAGTACTGTTTATCACAGAACATGGTTTGTCCAGGGTGTATGCTACTAATGTAGATTAAAAAATGACACAGCACAATTTGTGAAGTCAGTGCAAATGTGTATTTAATAAATGTAAATTAAAAGTGTTTTTGCTTTAATATCAGGCTAAAATATTTATGGAAATGATATATCAGATTTCCTGAAATTCTGGAAAACCCCATGAGTTTAGTGGAGAGTCTGAATGTCAAGAGCTATCCTGTAATTTAATTTACTATAAACGAGAATTTCTTTGCTCAACAGTAAAGATGTGAAAATTTTCATGAATAATTATTATTTCTTTTCAGCATTTCTGTTAATAAATTTGTGTTAATAAAGTGGTAATATAAAAATAAATATATTGATTAAGCTTGTTATAAATGGTAAAAATGGTACTTGAAATATAATAAACAAGCAATATCAATAATATTAATATCATTAATCAATGTAATTTACTAGTTACAATATTAATTACTTTGGACTTTAGCAGTGTTTAGTATAAATTTGTATTCTTAGCGTCTTTTAGCATGTCAGCCAATCAGAAGGTTTGCTGCTGCCAGTAATGGACTGGGCATGTTGCTTTCTTATTGACCACCTGTTAAGTCTGTGTACGCTCAAACTTTGGAAAACCGGAGGGGACAAAACTTTTCCTTTACACCAGCTGCTGTAGTGTGAAGATGTTTAGGGGTCTGACAGTGTGGTCCAGTTTTAGCACCAAAGTGCCAACACTAAGTTCCTCCCCAAAATGCCCTTGACACTTTTGGTGGCGACGTCACCTGCGAGGTGTAATGAAAAACGGGTCAAAAAAGGAAGCCAGTTAAGAGTAACAGATGTAACAGGAACACAGATGTAACGAACAATGAGATGAAATCAATGCAGAACTGTTGGTCTGCCAGACTGCAGGTGTCTCTGACGTCTGCTCGGTTCGGGCAGGCTGCTTTCACTCATCGTTCTTCTGCAGACTCCATCGGGCTAATGTGACCACAGATTGCCTAATACATGCACTCCCATTTTAATTGACCAATTTTAAATTGTGTATGAGGGCATAAATCTCATTACTGTCAGTAGAGGAAATTACATTTCTTAAGTGGGAGACTTTTAAGTGTTTCATTAATTTATATTAGATGCAGTAATCGTTTTATCCTAACTCTAACATGTAATGCCACCTAAATATTTGACTGGATGGCCACATATATAGATCTTTGTGTTTTAAAGTATTTTCACTTATTTTTAATTCTGGTCTGAGAATTTAAAGTTATTCCCTGAATCAGCTGTACTGGCATTCCAGTGACTAAAATAGTCTCACTTAAATGATGATTTAAATGATGACAATTAAAAAAAATGCTGAAACTGTTAGCTCCTGTAGAAAGTTGGAACAACAGAATTTCTATAATTTGCTAAATTCCACAGCTTGATAACTGTGATGACCAGTCAATTACCAGTTGCTTGAGCACTTCACTTAGGTGACCACTCTTGTGACAAAAACAACCTCATCTGCTGCTTCCTGACCACCTCACTGTATTAACTGTCAGCACCCTGTCCACTTCACTGTATTAACGGTCAGCACCCTGCCCACCTCACTGTGTTGACCACCCCAGCACCCTGTCCACCTCACTGTGTTGACCACCCCAGCACCCTGTCCACCTCACTGTGTTGACCATCCTAGCACCATGTCCACTTCACTGTGTTGACCACCCCAGCACCCTGTCCACCTCACTGTGTTGACCAACCTAGCACCATGTCCACCTCACTGTGTTGAACACCCCAGCACCCTGTCCACTTTACTGTGTTGACCACCCAAGCACCCTGTCCACCTCACTGTGTTGACCATCCTAGCACCCTGTCCACTTTACTGTGTTGACCACCCCAGCACCCTGTCCAACTCACTGTGTAAACCACCAAGCACCCTGTCCACTTCACTGTGTTGACAACCCAAGCACCCTGTCCACCTCACTGTGTTGACCATCCTAGCACCATGTCCATCTCACTGTGTTGACCACCCCAGCACCCTGTCCAACTCACTGTGTTGACCATCCTAGCACCCTGTCCACTTCACTGTGTTGAACACCCCAGCACCCTGTCCACTTCACTGTGTTGACCATCTCAGCACCATGTCCACCTCACTGTGTTGACCACCCCAACACCCTGTCCATTTCACTGTGTTGACCACCCAAGCACCCTGTCCACCTCACTGTGTTGACCACCCAAGCACCCTGTCCTTTTTACTGTGTTGACCACCCCAGCACTCTGTCCACTTCACTATGTTGACCACCCAAGCACCCTGTCCACTTCACTGTGTTGACCACCCTAGCACCCTGTCCATCTCACTGTATTGACTAATCCAGCACACTGCCCACTTCACTGATTTGACCATCCCAGCACCCTGTCCATATCATAAGGTCTCAAATATTAAGAAATGCATAATCATTTAACCTCCATATTTATGTACAATTTCTCTGTCTCCATGTGTCATGCACAGGTGGCTGTTGTGTCAGCAGATTAAAATCCTAAACAACAGTCTCCAGACATAACAAATAGAAAAATTTGGACTAATTGAATACTAGTGTATTTTGTATGGATACTTTACTTTTATGTCAAATAAAATATTTCTCTCTCTCTCTCACTGTGTTGACCAGCCCTATTCTCTGTCACCCCATATGTTGACTACACCAGCTCCATGTCCACCTCACTATGTTAACCACCCCAGGTCCCTGTCCACCTCATGATATTGACCACCCTAGCACCCTGTCTGCCTAGTTGTGATGACCAGCCTAGCACCCTGCCCATCTCACTGTGTTGAACAGTCCAGCACCCTGTCTGCCTCAATGATGAACAGTTTAGCACCCTGTCCATCTCACTGTGTTGAACAGTCCAGCACCCTGTCCATCTCACTGTTTTGAACAGTCCAGCACCCTGTCCATCTCAGTGTTGACCACCCCTTCTCCTTGTCCATCTCACTGAGATGACCATGTAAGCACCCTGTCCATCTCACTGTTTTGAACAGTCCAGCACCCTGTCCATCTCACTGTGTTGACCACCCCTTCTCCTTGTCCATCTCACTGAGATGACCATGTAAGCACCCTGTCCATCTCACTGTTTTGAACAGACTGATGAACACCCAAGCACCCTGTCCACTCCAATGTGTTGACCACCCCTGCTCCCTGTCCAGTTCACTGATTTGACCACCCAAGCACCCTGTCCACTCCAATGTGTTGACCACCCCAGCACCCTGTCCACTTCACTGAGTTGACCACCCCAGCTCCATGTGCCTCACTGTGATGAACACCTAAGCATCCTGTCCACCTCACTGATGAACACCCAAGCACCCTGTCCACCTCACTGATGAACACCCAAGCATCCTGTCCACCTCACTGATGAACACCAAGCACCCTGTCCACCTCACTGATGAACACCCAAGCATCCTGTCCACCTCACTGATGAACACCCAAGCCTCCTGTCCACCTCACTGATGAACACCCAAGCACCCTGTCCACCTCACTGATGAACACCCAAGCACCCTGTCCACTCCAATGTGTTGACCACCCCTGCTCCCTGTCCAGTTCACTGATTTGACCACCCCAGCACCCTGTCCACTCCAATGTGTTGACCACCCCAGCATCCTGTCCACTTCACTGAGTTGACCACCCCAGCTCCATGTGCCTCACTGTGATGAACACCTAAGCATCCTGTCCACCTCACTGATGAACACCCAAGCACCCTGTCCACCTCACTGATGAACACCCAAGCATCCTGTCCACCTCACTGATGAACACCCAAGCACCCTGTCCATCTCACTGATGAACACCCAAGCATTCTGTCCACCTCACTGATGAACACCCAAGCACCCTGTCCACCTCACTGATGAACACCCAAGCATCCTGTCCACCTCACTGATGAACACCCAAGCATCCTGTCTACCTCACTGATGAACACCCAAGCACCCTTTCCATCTCACTGTGTTGACCACCCCAGCACACTGTCCACCACTGTGTTGACCTGTCCAGCACCCTGCTCACTTCCACCTTGTTAAAACCAGTAGAGAGAAAAAGGCAATTTACAATAAACGGGTGCTGCCACCTGGTAGCAGTAGTGATTAACCATTTATGAAAGATCATTGCAGATGAATCATTGAGAATTATGGACAGCTATAGATGTACTTATCAAAAGTTCAATCTCCACATACTAGAATTTTGTAAATATGTCCTTAAAAATGTTCTTGTGACAAATCATGATCTGGCTAATCTCTATGTCCTCGCTGATTATCTTGTAATTATGTAATTATGTCCTTCAAAAATGTTCTTGTGAAAAAGCATGATCTGGCTTATCTCTTTGTCCTCCCTGATCATTCTTGACTCTAAAAAGAAGGTGGGATGGGGGTGGGGTGGGGGTGGGGGTGAGGGGGGTGGAAGGTGAAAGAGTAAGATCCCAATGCCTCACTTCCAAGCTTTATACCAGTTCAGTCATAGATCTGATGTAATCTTTGGGTTTGCGCTTTTTGCACATGGTATCTCTTGCCAGGCCCTTGTATCGCTTTTCTTCTTGTACTATGTATAATTCTGCTGACTCATTCTCAGTTTTAAATCTCTTTTAAAAATATCATGATTTTTTTGTTTGATTTACAGGATGCAGTTAGTTTTGCAGTAAATTTCCTTTAATTTTGTATACTTACTAAACATGCTGACAAATATAGTAAAAGAAATAGTAAAAGAAAAGCCATTGTGGAAGGATACAGCAGCTGTATTGAGGATGCAGAAGAAAACCTTTAAAAATCCTGGTACTAACCCTTAAAAGACTTTAAAAATGAAATGACATGTATGGGAACAAAGTGGTTACTGGCTTTTCCAGACCTTTGACACTGGAGTTTCCACTGCACTATGACACCTATCTGGGTGAGTACAGGTAAAAAATTAACTTTAAAATGTTGAGGTTGTGGCTGTGAAAAGTCCTCCAAAATATTATTTTGCTTCAATCATAGTCCTTTCCATGAATTTGAAGTTGGAGCAGAGGGTCATTTCTTCTCAAGTACCTCATCAAAATCCTTTATATTTACCAGTTAGGCATATATTTACCAGACAGCAGTTCACTTATTCCATGGAAAGTGGCTACCTTTGACACCTGTTGTTGACAAGTGAAGGTCTGGTTGAAATATTGCCAGAAGCAATGACAAAAAATGTTCCTTAGAACTGTGAAAATGTTCCTTAAAAGTTCAAGAATATGGTGGAGATAGTTTGCAAACATTAAAAAAATGTATATGAATGTTAATAATAACAAAACTATAAATATGATATGTAAAGAATAAATCTACCATGAAAAGTAAAACAGTTGAAATATAAAATTTGTATGAGAGCTATGGCTATAGATTAAATCTTCTGTGCCTAACATTTTAGACAAGATTTTGTTATGACCCTCAAGAAAAAATATAGTATGTCAAAAAGAATATTTAGGGTAGAAATAAATTTCAAAAAATTAAATTCTGATCATATTTAAAATTACAGTTGAATAAACCAAGAATTCTAACTCTGTGGAAGCTTACTAAATCTCCTGTCTTCATGGCTCCGTTAACATACAACATATATATCACTTTAATAAATCTTTGGAATGAGTTAATATCTGGAAGGATATAGATCACCTGTGCTCTCTTGGCAGGTTTATGGTTTTCAAGGAACAGATATGAAAAATATGTACAATTTTGTGTGGTGGTTTAAATATATGTGTACTGCCAGCCTTTTCTGACTAACTGAACAGACAATGTTAAAAAATATTATCTTCTGTAACTCAGAACCTGGTTAAACATCAATAAAGAATTTTTTTTTATCATGTGTGTTGCTGTTATGTAAGAGTAATATATATACAGTATTTGTATAGAATATATGTGCATCCATCCCTGTTTCTAAAGGGAGAATATGTCTTGATGACCCCAGCCCTGGCCAGTCCTGTCTTGATACCCCCAGTCCTGGTCAGGGAAAAAGTGTCTTGATGCCCCCAGCCCTAGTCAAGGAATAAGTGTCTTGATGCCCCAAGCCCTGGTCAGGGGAAAAAAGTCTTGATACCCGCAGCCCTAGTCAGGGAAAGAGTGTCTTAATGCCCCAAGCCCTGGCTGCATGGGCCAACAATGTCTTGATGCCCCTAGCCCTGGTCAGGGAGAAAATGTTTTGATGCCCCCAGTCCTGGTCAGGGAAAAGTGTCTTGATGCCCCCAGCCCTGGCTGCATGGGCCAACAATGTCTTGATGCTCCCAGAACTTATCAGAGACATTGTCTTGTTGCTCCCAGCACTGCTGGCCAACAATGTCTGAATGTTCCCCATCCTGGTCAGAAAATGTCGTGTTGCCACCAGCCCTGGCTGGGCTAACAATGTCTTGATGCCCCAAGCCCTGGTCAGGGAGAAATTCTCTTGATGCTTTCCCATCCTGGCCAAGGAGACAGTGTTTTGATGCCCCTAGCCCTATAGTCAGGAGGGCAATATGGACCATGGGGCCCCCAGCATGAATGGGGGCTAAATGCCCTAATATTCAGCTCAGCAATCTCTGGTCAGGGGATCATAAAATGACAGCTGGCAGGGCTTATTGTGCTTTCTTGACTTGGATCAGGAGGTTAATACCAGGAATTGTGTTTAGTGTCATGTAGAACTGATGTATGGGGTTGTTGAGCCTGGGGGGATTCCTGTGTGACCATGTCTATGTGTGTATTCATCACACAGGATCCAACCTCCTGATGGCTTCAGGCACTTGTCTGTATTTACACAGGAACAACCCACCGTCATCAACATTTCTTGGACCTCATTCAGGAGACGGGAAAAGGAAGCAGGGCAGAACAAATGCGTAACTAAGAGGGACAAATGACATTTGTAAGAAAGTGCACTGCCTGGCATTAGAACGCAAATCACATCAGCGGGCAAATTACATTAGACTGGACCAGAGAGTGCAGCGGAATGCCTAATGCCAGCGGGAAATCTACTGGATTAAGGATGGCCCTTAACACTGAGGCCTGATGTGACGGGCTCCCCAAGGGATGCTGGGTAAATGCGGGTGCGTTTTAAGCGATGATTGTGCTGCTAATGAAAAGGATTCTCACACCTGCCGCCTTTTCTCGGCTCTCGTCTGGGGCCCTGCAGGCTCAGCCACTGTAATCTGTGTTTTATGTCTTCAACACCAATAAACACAATGCCTTGTTCTTTTTCATTATTTTCTATTGTCCTTCAAGATATTTCATCATGTTGTCACATGTGAAAAGAAATGGCTTTTGTCATTTTTATGGATGCTTGTTATATCAGTCCTTATTTTCAAAATTTAATTTGGTCTTTCAAAGCTGTGAAGTGTCTCTTATGGCTTTCAATTATAGGAAATGACAGGATCTTTCCAGGCTTTTGTCCTCTTTGAATTCATACTGAATATGAATATTTTTGTACCCCTATATATACACTTCAAGGGACACAAGTTAATCTTGATTCAGATTGCATATATGTATTTTACCATAAGTATCTCATTTGTACATGAGTGATGACTTACATGAATAAATTAAGAATATTTTGAATTTGTTTATTTGATGAAATTTTTAAATTGTAATATCATGCTAGATCATTTATTTAACTGATATGATAATTTGCAGCAGAACTTGTTTGCTTTCTTATTTGTACATTGGACATACATTGTCATCTTATAAATGTTATTTTATTTTTCATTTTTTTGATGATTTCTAAAAAAATTGCATTTATAATATGCACAATTCTTCTTACTCTTAATATTATTTTTTCTGAACTCTGCTCACATATTAAATGAATATATTGGGACAATAAGTTTTAGGTAAATATTTATATTAATTATTTCTTTGTGCACCGCACTATAAATATTGTAATAATAAAATTAAAGAATAGTTCTAAATAATACTTATGTAAATATTAAAATTTTCATAGAAATCAGCAGTGACAGGAGGCAGATTTATGTAAGAACCCATCCCGTGGGGTAATATCATTAACTTAAAACATCATGGGTAAAGTCACCATCAATTTTATGATGTTATGGAATCCATGATATCATCAAATTGAGCAGGACTGGACATTCACTTTTGAAAGTAACTGCCCAGTTGGGGAATTAACATCTAGCTTTTACTAGCCCTACATGACTATTTATTTGCCGTACAAAAATTAGTGATCAGAGCCATGAACACAAATTTTATTTTACTGCGTGTCATATGTTAAATTTCACTCAGTACAGATAATTGACAGGTATTTTAAGATAAAGAAGTATTATCAAAAGGAATTTATTTCTTTTAAAAAAAATTGCTAACCATAGGTTAGTAAAGATTGAGGCCTTTGGGAAAAGGTTCATGTTGATCAGTCAGGCAAATAGAAAGGCACCTTTTTTGGTTGTAATCCCACCATATTCTGTTATTGTTGCTTGCCCTGGAACAGGTGTTGAGCAGGAATGTCAAATCCTGTCGAAAAAAATATATATGTTGGTATTATACAACATTTTAAACAATGATGAAATGATGAATGTTGCAGAGTGAACATTTTTTCTGTTTCTTTAAGAAACTTAATGAAATCACTTTAATGTCTTGGGAGATATACTGTATTGTGATTACAACAGGTTAATTTATAAATAGTTAGAAACATAAAACAATAATATGTGATTTATCATCATTAAGTGTAAACCAGCTGCAGCGGAGGAAAATGATCATTGGCAGTGTCATTAGCAGTTTCCTAAAATAGAAAAAAAGTACAATTTGTGTGCTTTCCTTTTAACTTTAACTCTTGTTATTTTAAATAATTACAATCGACCAGAAAAAGGATGTGGCTCCGCTTGGCTTTAAAGGCATAGACTGGTAATTATAAACAGTATTTTCTGTTTGTTTGGCCTAGGTGAAACTGGCCAGTCTGCCAGAGAAAGTGTTTCAGGGCCCTAATCACATTGTGCCAGAATTCCTTGGTTGCAATTAGTAATCATATCTTTCAAATGTCAAGCAGTTTGATGCAAACTGACATTGATCAATGTGTCACTGTTTGTTGGAGGATCAGACCTGGCCAGGAGCATGCCTCTTCTTCTGTGATAAAATTTTATATTTATATTTTAAACCAAATTAGTTTTGGTTTTACCTTTGGGTGTCTGTTTTCTTTCTGACCTTCCATGCCTGCTGTTAATTGCCTTCAAGTGTAATAAATTAGAATCCTAAATGGGTATGAACCAAGCTTTTAAAATGCATTCATAATGTCACATTTCGATTTACTTTATTCTCTGGCCATGGTATTTAGCTTCAGAAAGTGTCTGCCTTGTGCATGCTGTGTATCAATGCGACTGTAAGTCATCTGAGCTTTAGCAATCACTCTTTGTCTGTCGTCAGTCTCTTCGTCGGGCTGTCCGGTCGTCTGTCCGTTAACAGGGCACAAATTGTAATCACTGGACCTGGAATCTTCTTACTTGACATCCAGAGAGGTCCATGAAAAATCTCCTTGGAAACCTGGTCTCTGTTACCCATATTCTTTGAGCTATGGGGCTCCGAATTACCCCCCAGAATAGTGGGAAATTTGATACAAAAGCTCAAGTATCTGAACATCTAATGCATTAATCACCATGATTTTTGCATGGGTATTGATCATAGAGTGTTTCATCAGTTTCTGCAGACTGCTGGCACCACCTGGTTTTTATGCCCCCGCCACAAAGTGGCCGGGGCATATAGTTTTACCCATGTCTGTCATTCCGTCATTCCGAAATGAAACAGTTGTACAGACTTTTTTTCGCACTGCCTGCAGATATTGGCCTGATTTTTGGTGTGTGGGCAGATATAGACCAGTTACAGATCGAGTTCGCGTTTCGTCCTGGTTGACCTACTTTTGACCGTTTTACGGCTCCTAAACTTAGAAAATTTCATGAAAAATAGAAATATTCATGCCAGATAAACATGTACGTTTTTTTTTCTCAGTGCCTGCAGATATTGGCCTGATTTTTGGTGTGTGGACAGATATAGACCAGTTACAGATAGAGTTCGCGTTTCGTCCTGGTTGACCTATTTTTGACCGTTTTACGGCTCCTGAACATAGAAAATTTCATGAAAAATATGAAATTTCATGACAAATACACATGTACAGACGTTTTTTCGCAATGCCTGCAGATATTGGCCTGAATTTTGGTGTGTCGGCAGATATTGACCAGTTACAGATGGAGTTCACATTTTGTCCCAGTTGACCTATTTTTGACCATTTGACGGTGCTCTAACATAGAAAATTTCATAAAAAAGGTGCACATGTATGGACTTTTTTTCGAAGTGCCTGCAGATATGGGCCTGATTTTTGGTGTGTAGGCAGATAATGACCAGTTACAGATCGAGTTCTTGTTTTGTCTCAGTTGACCTACTTTTGACCATTTGACTGCTCCTAAACATAGAAAGTTTCATGAAAAATATAAATTTTCATAACAAATGCATATGTACTGACTTTTTTTCCTCAATGCCTGCAGATACCACCCTGATTTTTTTTATGTGGGCAGATAATGACAGTTACAGATCGAGTTTGCGTTTCATCCTGGTTGACCTACTTTTGATTGTTTTACGGATTCTAAACATAGAAAATTTCATGAAAGACAGAAATTTTTATGGAAAATGCACATGTATGGACTTTTTTTCACAATGCCTTCATATACTGGCATGATTTTTGGTGTGTTGCTTGATAATGACCCGTTACAAATAGAGTTTGCATTTTGCCCTTGTTGACCTACTTTTGACCATACGACACCTCCTGAACTTAAAAAATTTTCCAAATTTTACAAATGTTTCTAATTTGCCCAAGGCGGGGGCATTCGTGTCGTTCCGACACATCTAGTTTTAATTTTTTTTTCAATTTTTTTTTCTCTGTATTTGAGACCTTTAACGATGCAGTCATCTGTTAACAGGGCACAAATTGTAATGACTGGATCTAGAATCTTCTATCTTGACATACAGGGGGGAGGCATGAAAAGTCTTCTTAGAAACCTTAAATTAGGTCTCTGTCACCCATGTTTGAGCACCCCAGAAATAATGCAAAATACACACAAATTGCCAGATTCCTCAGGACAGCTGGATGGATTGTCATCAAATTATATGTGCTTATGGGTCTTGATGCACTTCAGCTAATATGCATGAACTATGATTCCACCTACATTATCTTAACTAAAGTTGCCTGTACAAGGACATATTGTCAACATGCCAGTCGGCTGAGCGTTTGGACCCATGGGTCACTTGTATATTTTACAGGCATATTGTAAATATCTGTTGAGTTAATACCTATTAATTACCAATAATTTTTTCAAAGGAAATTTTAACTTTCTATTATGATACCCCACTGGCTTTAGGTATCACCAGGACATTTTGTAAATGTTTGTGTAAAAAACAGGGGGGAAAAATTCCTGACATAGATAACTTGAATGAAAACTAAGTATTTTTGCAGAATTTTCAGTGTAACCTAGCTCTGAGGAAACCAGTCCAGACTTGTTGACTGGAGTACTTTTGAAAGGTGAAGGGTTTTGATCAATACACTCACCAGCATTTATTACAGCTATGGTTCATGTTATTGCCTCACAGACATAAACAGAAATAATACAGTTCATGTTTGAAGTCACATGTAGCCATTATTAGGAATAAATAAAAAACAAGAAAAAAAACACAAATGAACAAAATGAACATAAGTAAATTTATGTCATATTTTATCATTTTCATAACTTTAGTTTTGCCTTAACTTGATAAAAATCAAGAGTCAGTTATCAGGTCACTGGTAGACCTGACTTTAGGGGAAAAATGTTATCATTGATTATGAGTCCAAGTTCTTCAGTAAATTATCAATAATAAATAGTGCCTTTTATGAGCAAAATATCACTCTTTTTGCATGGATATTATGATTAAAATATTGAAACAAAGATTGTTGGTAGTCTTGATTTTTTTAAGGGAAAACATTTACAAAAAAACTGTAATATTACTTTTTATACTGTATTATACTCTTTCACATGTAAATACTTTTTGCATACTTTTTATTCTGTTTATACATACTTTGTCAGATCATGTGAAAGCAATAGATGCTCTAGCTGGCAATGTTGCATTTTACTGTAGAACTTTATTTAGCAAAGTTTTGCTTTGATCTAATGATCATTGAGTTAATGACTGGAAGTGTGAATTACACAAGCCTAGTGTGCTATTTTGCATCATGGAACAACTAATATCATACCTGAAAATTGTTTTCAGGAATCTCATAAATACTAAAATTATATGGAAGCTGGACAATTTGACATTGATTTATATTTTTTCATACTTTTGCTAATCAAAAGATGGATGCTTTTTCCTTTTATATTTTTCACTGTAAAGTAATTGTATCTGCCAAAACAGAGTTTTGCAGATACTATGTTATCAGTTGGATGCCGCCGCCGCATAGGTTTCCAGAGAATTCCTCCTTAACCACTGGGCGGAATTTTTTTTTAAATTCTGAATTATGATCGGGTCACATGTGAACTTCTGCGCCCTCATTTTCAGTTGACCTCTGACCTTTCCTCTGCACAGCGTCCATTTGTGCATCTGTTTCCACACATAAACCCACATATCTCAGGAACCATTTGACCGATCAAGCTAAAAATTTTGCACAAATGTAGCCCTTGGATAGCTTTATAACATACACTTAAATTGGTGGTGCCACCTGCAACCATTTTTTGCACAGCGTCCATCTGTTCTTCTGCCTTTGGATAAAATCACTCACATCTCTGCATTGGTTGGACTTATCCACCTGAAATTTTGCATGTGTATACATCCTGGACAGCTTTCTTGATTTTATGACAGGTGGCGCCACCTACATTCACTTCAAGCTGCAGACTTACAGGCTTATATCTCAAGACTGGTTTGAAATATCCCCCTGAAATTTTGCATGTGTATAGATCTAACATAGCTCTATATCATACGCAAAACTGCAACCATTTTTGCACAGCTGCCATCTGTTTGTCTGCCATGGGATAAAATCATTCATATCTCAGCAGTGGTTTGACTTATCTGCCTAAAAAAGATAGCTTTCTGGATTTTGTGGTAGGTGGCGCCACCTACATACATATTTCGGCTGCAGACATCCATGCTAATATCCAACACACTCACTCTATTTCCCCTTGCCACTTACTCCATGCCTCACTACACCTGTCCCACTCTGATTTCAGCAGGTACAAGTAGTTGCTTGTCGACTACCTGTAATCTAGTTATAATCCATTTTTTATCTGTATTTGAGCCATTGGTATGACCATTTAAATATTACATCAGTTTGTTATAATACAGGATGACCAATATAACCATGACAATGAACACTAGGCGAATGCTTATCATAAATGATGTTCCATAAAAATGAAAATATAAATTAGTATGTGGCCTATTTAGTAAACTTACTATTTGTATTTTTCATAATCATGACAGATAGCTTTAGTTAGACCCAATAAGCCTGCATGTAGTTTGCTGCCTGGTGTGTTTCCCTGTCAGTTTCCACAGTACAGACTGTGAAATTAGTTAATATATATTACAGATGATGTAGTAAAAAAGATGATTATACTTGGGTAGGCAATTTAAAAAGATAGATGGGTGTGCAAGACTCAACAGATAATTTTTGGGCCCACTGGTCCTCTGGACGTGAACAAGTCAAAAGTCGCAAGTGGACCTAACAATTTCTTGGTGTCTGACAAAAGTTAATGCCTCTGTCACTGAGCCCTGGATGGTTATTGGCCCAGGTAAATATAGTTTTAAAGGTCAATGAAACATATATATATATATATATATATATATATATATATATATATATATATGTATATATAGCATAAATATATAATATATATATAGAATGGTAGCAAATAAGCGATAATTTTATGTTCTCCTTCTGTTGACCTCAATTTTATTCCCATGCAAATGTTCCCTGTAGCTATGTAACAGCAACATATGGCAAATACTTTTTAAATAGGTTTTCATGGTGTAGTTTTCAGACTGATAAGAAACATGTTCAGAATTTAATTGTATCCCCAGACAAAGTCAGGGGATACTATGTTTTCATGACGGTCCTGCCGCCGCATATAAATCTTGTTGGCACGATAACTCAAAAAATATTTCATGGATCTTTACCAAACTTGTTATATGTATAGATATGGGTGAGAGGATAACGCCTATTAAAAATGAGGTCATGACCTTTACTAGGAGAGTGTCCTTCACCTTGAACAGATCCAATTTTGGGGAAAATCACACAAATTCTTAAATATCTCAAGAAATCTTGCATGGATTGATCCCAAAATCAAGTTGATCGAAGATCATGGATAGGGTTGTCATTTTCCAGAAACTGGTGGGGCCACCTATTATTCTTTACTTGTTTCCGTGTCTTTTAATACCCCCAAAATTCCCACTTGACAGTACTGTGAGCATTATAAGTCAAAAAC
Source organism: Sipunculus nudus (assembly GCA_026874595.1). Classification (NCBI taxonomy): domain Eukaryota; kingdom Metazoa; phylum Annelida; class Sipuncula; order Golfingiida; family Sipunculidae; genus Sipunculus; species Sipunculus nudus. The sequence goes on from CM049316.1 coordinate 5,203,664, forward strand.
TTATGGACAGATTTCTATTATATTATGCATATACATAGATATGGGTTATGGGATGATGTTTATTTAAATTGGGGTCATGACCTTTCCTATGAGAGTGGCCTTGACCTTAAATATTCCCATATTTGGTGAAATTCACACAAAATCTTTAATATCTCAGTAAAGGATACTTGGTATGATCCAAAAATCACATTGACCAAAGATCTTGGATAGCTTTGTCTTTTCTAGAAGACAAGTGGCCCCACCTTGTGTCCTTTTCTTGTTAAAATGATGTTAACACAATAACTTTTATTTGAGGTACAGTCACCAAACCCACAGGTTTGATGCATCTTATCAAAGGCTAGGTCAAGTTCGAACATGGATGACCATGGATGAATTTTTCAAGGTCACAGCAGCGATAATGCTAAAATGATATTAAGGCAATAACTCAAAAAGAATTTGTGGTACAGTCACCAAACCTACAGTTTAGATGCATCTTATCCAGGGCTAGGCCAAGTTCGAATATGGATGACCTTGATGCATTTTTCAAGATCATTGAGGCAATAACGCTGAAATGATGTGAACTTTAATATCTCACTGAGGGATGCTTGGATTGGTCCAAAAATCAAATTGACATAAGATCTTTAATAGCATTGTTTTCTGCAGACAGGTGGTGCCACCTTATGTTGTTTTTTTGCTAATATGTGTTTAACTTTGTAAGAATTTGAGGTACAGTCACCAAACCCACAAGTTTGATGCATCTTATCAACTGCTAGGTCAAATTTGAAAATGGATGACCTTGATAAATTTTTCAAGGTCACAGCAGCGTTAATGTTAAAATGAAATTACTGCAATAACTAAAAAAAAAATTGTTGGTACAGTCACCAAACTTACAGGTTAGATGCATCTTATCAAGGGCTGGGGGGAGGGGGGGTGGTTAATTGTCTGGGGATACTATGGAACCTGCGGTGCCAAGAAATATCCAGTTATATAACTGAGTTCCATCAAATTTGAAAAAAATTCCACAGACCAGCATTAATTAGCTCAGCTGACTATAAGTCATCTGAGCTATAGTCGTGGTCCATTGTCCATCGTCTGTCTGTCTGTCCGTCTGTCCGTCTGTCCGTCCGTCCGTCTGTCCGTAAGACTGGCACGTTTCGACACCGTTGGACCTACAAATCTGAAATTCGGCATGCAGTTAGATGTCCCCAAAATCTCCTTCCATGCCGAAAATTGGGTCAATAGGACTACGTTCCTTCGAAATATTAAGGAAAAACCTCAATTTTTATTAGAAATCTATTTTTAAACTTCAGGACTACCTAATATCAAAACCACTCATCTGGTTTTCTTCATATTTACCATAAATATTCCTCTATATAGTTCCTTTGTACATGCCAGAAATTAGGTCAGTATTGTTTAATTTAAAAAAGTTATGGGCCCAAACATAATGGACTTTGTAAAAATATCAGGAAAGATATTTGGTCACTTAAGACCAAAAGTGTTAAAGGTAGGGACTTTTTTTCAGTAATACAACTTTAATTAATCAAAATTTAATTGTATACCAAAAATTAGATCAAAATCTGTTAAATTTTTTTAAATATTGGCAAAAATATAAAATTGGTACCTTAAATTTTGCCCAACTTTGGCCACGGCACGTTTTTTTCCTGTAAGTACTGTGGATTTAATTTTCACAGCATGTACACATAAGGATTTAATCTGTTAAAATCTGAAATTTGAAAATAAAAGCTGCAAAATTAGGCTAGTTATTGAATTTTTTTAGAGGCTCTTGTTGTATTCCCTTACATTGTCAAGCAGTCCACTTTGATGACTGTAGGTCATTCAGTGCACATCTCTATGCTCCCCAGGCTGTTGGCATAATTTTAGATGTCCCCAAAATCTCCTACCAAACCGAAAATTAGATCATTAGGACTTCGTTCCTTTGAGATATTAAGGAAAAACCTCCGTTTTCCATAAAAAAAGCCATTGTTACACTTCAAGGCTGCCTAATATCAAAACCACTGATCTGTTTTTGATCATATTTAGTATTCACATTCTTTCATACATTTTCTATGAACATACCAAAAATTAGGTCAGTATTGGGTATTATTTTGAAGTTATGGGCCAAAATATAATGCAGTTTTTAAAAAAATAAGGAAATTTATTTACTCACCTAACATGAGAATTGCTGAAACTAGAGACTTTTTTTCAGGAATATAACTTTATTTAATCAAGATTCAATTGTTTACCCAAAATTAGATATGAATTTTGCAATTTTTTCAAGTTATTTGCATAAATAAAAAATCAATACCTTAAATTTTGTCCAACTTTGGCACTGTTGAATTAATTTTCACAGCATATAAACATAAGGAGTTAATCTTTTAAAATCTGAAATTTCAAAGAAATTGATTGGAAAGAATAGCTTTTATTCACGTTTTCATACACCATGTCAAGTGTTGTTTACATCTAGCCCACCTAGAAGTACAGCCTTCACTTGCATTATGTAACACACCCCAGGCAGCTTGCCTTGGCTAAGCTTGGCCACTACCAGCATGCTTCCCCTCTGCCCTGCACTCCCCCCCCCCCCAGATGGTGCATAAATTAACTAGATGAATGTTATTATTTTCTGTATTTGATTCATTCTTATTCTAGGCTATGCTACTTTTTAGATTTTGTATTGTACCACCAGGGTTACAATGATTAAAGTGTACATTAAATTGTGTCCACAAAGTGGTGTATTGCTGTGAAAGTGTGGATGTTTATCAGATAAGTAATTCCTTACTTCAGAAGAGTAAAAACTTCACCAGGTGTGAAATTGACTGTTAATTCCAGTAATAAATTAAAACTGGGATAGTAATTAGCACAATGATATTGTTTGTCCCTCATTCAACCAACAGTGTGTATACTTTATTTAAAAAGATGTTTTATTTTATCAAATTTACTGAATCTTTTATTTTATTTTGGTGAATAAAATTAAGCATGTACTGAAAACTCAGTGTGCAAAACGTTTTAATAGTGATTCAAGGAATAATCTTGTAGATGCCATGTTGTGGCATTATTTTCTTTTAAATTCAGTTTAAACATTTATGATTTAAAAATAATAAAATATATGTGTATGCATAATATGACCCAATATGAGCTACACTCTGGATATATGATGATTGCAACTTTTGCAACAATTCTAATATTTAAACTTATAGTTTCAGTTTTTTACTCTGTATATATAATGATTGCAACTTTTGCAACAATTCTAATATTTTAACTTATATTTTCAGTTTTTTTATTAAAAATTTATAAAACCTGTAAATAAAAAAAAATGATTCAGATAAAAACTTCTTAATGGAAAAAGTGGATATGCTTTAAACAAATAGGCTTATATATAAACTTAAATGCATTTTTCCCTTGGAAGTGAAATAAAGGTATTAGTCCATTCTGTCCACTTGCCTGTCCATCTGTAAATTTTCATATGCATCACAGTATCTCAAAACTTTACTGTTTTTCTTCATGACAGTCTTGTCAGAGTATTAATTGCAATCATATATTTAGAAATTTACTATAACCAAGTAGGAGGGCCCCTTTCCTCTTAGCTTTTCATATTCTTATATAAATGCAAAACATTACAATAGAATATTTCTACATCCACCTTCGTGCTGCCCTCACTTTTCCCTTCTCCAACCCCATCCCAAAGTCAGCCTCAGTAAGCAAGAACAAGATGAATCAGATATATTCATACTTTAATATTTTGTATAACTATTCATCCATAGGTACCTATGTACATGCCAGAAATTATGTCAATAATGTGAAATATGTAGACATAGTGGGCATCACAATAATGTACCTTGTCAAGACTAAAGAGATATTGTGTCATACAGTCACAAATTCATAAATCACTTCATCAGCATAGTTAACCATAACTTCATATCTGTCAAATTGAAAGCTTGCAGACTACCATACACTTTAGATCCTTCAACAAATAGCCTTATCATCATTCTACTACTGCTTATTACTGCTGTCATTGCATTCATATTTGCTCACATATATCACGATTTTCAACCCCTCCTAAATAAAAATAAACCACTATATTTTACTCTATTAATCCATCAGTCAGGTAATTTCATTTATCATTTACTCACATATTACATTACATTCCTTTATAATAGCCCAACATGTCCATGATATTCATAAGCTTTCTCGACTCGATATAGTATCACAGTGGAGAAACATTTATAGTCCAATCACGATCAGCTGAGCGCCGTGATCCATGGGTCCCTTGTTTTTATATAATAGGTGATTTGTTCTATCACAATGACTGGTAAATGTGTCGCTGCTATCTGGTTCTAACAGTGTTTGCTCTGCAGTCTAGAACAAGCTCAGCTTAAACAGGTGTATTTTGTGTAACACCTTAGATCTCACCAGCAAACCACCTTTACAACAGAAGCAAGAAACAGCCAGAAGAACTGTCAAGTAATTTATGGTTTTACTGGAATCTGAAGCAGTGCTTTTCCAGGTGCAGCTGCGACCGGTGAATCTGATTGTTATAACAGCCCTGATATGATTACCAGCCAGATCAAATCTCAAGGCACCTGAGCCTCAAGTTCAGAACAAAAAAATCTCAACTTTACCCTTTCAAACAGCCTTTTTTTGAAGGAGTAAACTTTCAGTGCAAGCCAGCACACTCAGAACAACTAAATTATAAATTTATGTATAAATGCTATGTAACTGAGGCTGGCATGTGTTATCAAGTCCTTGGATGTGGATCTTTTAAAATGATTTCTTTTTTAATTTGACATCTTTAAATTAGTGTTTCGGCTTCTGTCCTAGCTCTTATTAATCTGAAATCAACAGCTAACCTATCAATCTTTGTTCACATTTCACGCTATGTTAAAACTAATTCATTTTAATGATATTTCAAGTTGGTGCACCATTGGTAATGACTTGGCTCCGTACCTAAATCATTATGTCTCCCCTCTCATTGGGGAGACACATATAGTGTTTGTCTGTCAGCATTGTCATCCTTGGCATCCATGGTAAAAATTGATAGGGCCTGGTCATTTCATGTGAACGCATTTACTTCTGAACCACTCAAAATTTTTGAATGAATTTTGACACTTTAATTATTTTTACCAGTATCTCAGACAAGTTTGAAAACTGGTGACTTAATAAAAAATTTTGCTTACACTATTGAATTGTTTAATATTTTTTCCTCAACTTTGATACACAAGTTTTTTAGCTCAGCTGACTTTCAGTCATGCTGAGCTATAGCCATCACTCTTTGTCCGTCGTCCGTCTGTCCGTCCGTTAACCTGGCACAAATCGTAACTGCTGGACTTAGAATCTTGTAACTTTACATTCTGAGAGGTCAATGAAAAATCTCCTTGGAAACCAGAAATTAGGTCTCTGTTACCCATATCCTTCGAGCTATGGGGCCCCAAAGTACCCCCCAGAAAAGTAAAAAATTTCATACAAAAACTTCAATATCTCATTAACTACTTGACTGATGGTCATGATTTTTGGCATACATATTGATCATGAGATGTTCCATCATTTCCTGAGGACTGGTGGCCCCACCTGAATTTTTCGATTTTTTACGAATTTTTTTCTCTATTTTTGATACCTTTAAAAATGTGAACATCTGTTAACAAGGCACAAATCGTAACGACTGGACCTAGAATCTTCATTATCGATAACTGAGAGACCTATGAAAAGTCTCCATGGAAACCAGAAATTAGGTCTCTGTTACCCATATCCTTCCAGCTATGGGGCCCCAAAGTACCCCCCAGAAAAGTAAAAAATTTCATGCAAAAACTTCAATATCTCATTTAAACTTGACTGATTGTCATGATTTTTGGCATACATATTGATCATGAGATGTTCCATCACTTCCTGCAGACTGGTGGCGCCACCTATATTGTTCAATTTTTTACTAACTTTTACTCTATTTTTGAGACCTTTCAAAATGTGAACATCTGTTAACAAGGCAAAAATCGTAAAGACTGGACCTAAAATCTTAATTCTTGACACACTGAGAGGTCCATGAAAAATATCCTTGGAAACCAGAAATTAGGTCTCTGTTAACCATATCCTTCGAGCTATGGGGACCCAAAGTACCCCCAAGAGTAGTAAAAAATTTCATACAAAAACTTCAATATCTCATTAACTACTTGACTGATGGTCATGATTTGTGGCATAACTATTGATCATGAGATGTGTCATCACTTCCTGCAGACTGGTGGCGCCACCTGTATGGTTGGATTTTTTATGAATTTCTTCCTCTATTTTTGAGACCTTTAAGGATGCTGTCATCTGTTAACGTCGCACAAATCGTAACGACTGCACCTAGAATCTTCATTCTTGACACAATGAAAGACCTATGAAAAGTCTCCATGGAAACCAGAAATTAGGTCTCTGTTACCCATATCCATCGAGATATGGGGCCCCAAAGTACCCCCCAGAGTAGTCAAAAATTTCATACAAAATCTTCAATATCTCAATAACTACAACACTGATGGTCATGATTTTCAGCATACATATTGATCATGAGCTGTTCCATCAGTTTCTGCAGACTGGGTGCACCATCTCTATTTTTTTCAAATTTTTACGAATTTTTTTTCTCTTTTTTTGAGACCTTTAAAGATGTTGTTATCTGTCAACAGGGTACAAATTGCAACAACTGGACCTAGAAACTTCATTCTTGTCATGCAAGAGGGCCCATGAAGAGTGCCTGTGGAAACTTGAAGTTAGGTCTCTGTTACCTATATCCTTCAAGCTATAGGACTCTGAAGTATCCCTCAGAATAATGGACAATTTGATACAAAAGCTGAAGTATCTGAACAACTTATGCGGAGATCACCATGATTCTTTGCATGGATATTGACCATTAAGTGTTTTTATTAGTTTCTGCAGACTGGGGGAGCCACCTGTATTTTTGTATCCTCCAAAACGAAGTTTTGCAGATACTATGTTTTTGACCGGGTTCCTCCGCCGCCGCCACGTTTGTTTCCGGAGAGCTCCTCTGAGAAAAATGGACCGATTTTTCCGAAACTTACACCAATTATCTAGTCACATGTGAACTAGTGCCTAACCAATTTGTGTTGACCTCTGACCTTTCCCCTCTATCAAGCGTCCATTTGTGCGTCTGTTTCCACACATAAACCCTCATATCTCGGGAACCAATTGACCAATCAGGAAATAAAATTTATACAAATGTAGCCCTTCGATTGCTTAATAACATACACAAAAATGGTGGCGCCACCTGTTACCATGTTTGCACAGTGTCCATCTGTTCATCTGCCTTGGGTTAAAATCACTCATATCTCTCCAGTGAATTGACTAATTCACCTGAAATTCGGCATGCATATACATCCAGAATAGCTTTTTGATTTTATGACAGATGGCACCACCTACATTCACGTTCAAGCTGATCACATCCTAGCTCATATCTCAGGAACCGTTTGACCGATTGGGCCAAAATTTTGCATGTGTATAGATATCACATAGCTCTTTATCATACGCAAAACTGTTTTTGCACAGCGTCTGTCTGTTTTCTGCCGTGGGATAATGTCACTTATATCTCAGCAGTGGTTTGACATATCTGCCTAAAATTTTGCAGTTTTATACATCCTGGATAGCTTTCTTGATTTTATGACAGGTGGCGCCACCTACTTTCTAGTTTACGCTGCAGACATCCGAGCTCATATCTCGGGAACCGTTTGAACGATTGGGCCAAAATTTTGCATGTGTATAGATCTCACATAGGTCTTTATCATACACAAAACTGGAGGGGCAACCTGCAACCATTTTTGCACAGCGTCTGTCTGTTTGTCTGCCGTTGGCTAAAATCACTCATATACATGTAGTGGTTTGACTTTTCTGCCTAAAATTTTGCATATGTATACAACTTGGACAGCTTTCTGGATTTGTTGTAGGTGGCACAACCTACATACACATTTAGGCTGCAGACATCCATGCTAATATGCAACATACCTCACTCTATTTCCCCTTGCCACTCAATCCATGCCTCACTTCAACCGTTCCACTCTGATTTTGGCGGATACACGTGGTCACTTGTCGGCTACCCGTATTCTAGTTTTTAAAGTTTACACATTTTTTCTCTATTTTTGAGATATATAAATAAAGACTAAATCTTGGCCTGTTGGTTAATCTGTTTGATGCTTAAGTTGAATGTGTATATACTACCATTCTGATGATAAAATTTCCTTTAGCGAATCTCTTCCCTGTCAGCTGAGCGACATGACCCATGGGTCACTTGTTTCTTAACTTCCACAAGATTTCCGGTGAGTATGAAAAATGAAACCTTCACCTTGATCTTTCTTGTAAAATCAGCACAACTATTGCTTATTGTTTTTAGGATTTTTTGTGAATGTGATAACTTTTAAGCACTGAATATTCCTTCCTCAGATTTTACACAAAATATATGCTTTCTGATAACACCATATCTTTTGAAGAAGTACATATTTTTTTCCACTCAAATTTGGCGTTGGGGACCCATGGCAGACCTACCAAACCACATGCTGGTCCATGGCTCTCACATGCTTTAAACAGAGTAACTTTTTTTCTGAAGATTTATTGAAAATTGGGCTAATGATTTTTTTACTGTTTTTTATTCAGCAGCACACTTTTTCTTTTCTTTTTGTAGTGAATGCTTAGAGCTCTGAGACATAATTGTATCTGCCAAAATAGAGTTTGATACTATGATACTATGCCACCGCCGCGTAGGTGTCCGGAGAACTCCTCCGTAACCGCTGGGCGGAATTTTACAAAACCCGGGATTATGTTCGGGTCACATGTGAACTGCTGCGCCCCGATTTTGTTTTGACCTCTGACCTTTCCTCTGCGCTCTGTGTCCATTTGTGCGTCTGTTTCCACACATAAACCCACATATCTTGGGAACCGTATGACCAATCAGGAAATTTTTTTTGCACAAATGTAGCCCTTGGAGAGCTTTATAACATACACAAAAAATGGTGGCGCCACCTGCAACCATGTTTGCACAGTGTCCATCTGTTCGTCTGCCTTGGGTTAAAATCACTCATATCTCTGCAGTGATTTGACTAATTCACCTGAAATTCGGCATGCTTATACATCCTGGATAGCTTTTCTGATTTTATGACAGGTGGCACCACCTACATTCACGTTTATGCTGCAGACATCCAAGCTCATATCTCGGGAACCGTTTGACCGATTGGGCCAAAATTTTGCATGTGTATAGATCTCACATAGCTCTTGATCATACACAAAACTGGTGGCATCACCTGCAGCCATTTTTGCACAGCTCCCGTCTGTTTGTCTGCCATGGGATAAAATCACTCATATCTCGGCAGTGGTTTGACATATCCGCCTAAAATTTTGCAGGTTAATACATCCCCGACAGCTCTCTTGATTTTATGACAGGTGGCGCCACCTGCATTCTAGTTTATGCAGCGGACATCCAAGCTCATATCTTGGGAACCGTTTGACCGATTTTGCCAAAGTTTTGCATGTGTATAGTTCTCACATAGCTCTTTATCATAGGCAAAACTGGTGGCGCCACCTGCAGCCATTTTTGCACAGCTCCCGTCTGTTTGTCTGTCATGACATAAAATCACTCATATCTCGGCAGTGGTTTGACATATCCGCCTAAAATTTTGCAGGTTAATACATCCCCGACAGCTCTCTTGATTTTATGACAGGTGGCACCACCTGCATTCTATTTTATGCAGCAGACATCCAAGCTCATATCTTGGGAACCGTTTGACCGATTGGGCCAAAGTTTTGCATGTGTATAGTTCTCACATAGCTCTTCATCATACGCAAAACTGGTGGCGCCACCTACAACCATTTTTGCGCAGCGTCCATCTGTTTGTCTGCCACGGGCTAAAATCACTCATATACATATAGTGGTTTGACTTATCTGCCTTAAATTTTGCATATGTATACAACTTGGACGGCTTTCTGGATTTTGTGGTAGGTGGCGCAACCTACATACACAATTTGGCGGCAGACATCCATGCTAATATGCAACACTTCACTCTATTTCCCATTGCCACTCAATCCATGCCTCACTTCACCCGTTCCACTCTGATTTAGGCAGATACACGTAGTCGACTACCTGTATTCTAGTTTTCCTGTCATGTTATAGCAGTCCAGTTAGCAAAATATGGGATACTTAGCAATTTTTGTGTGTGGAAATGTCCAGCATGTATCACAACATGTTGAAAAATCACTTGTCTTCAGGCAGGGACTAAAAGCTTGTGCATGTTTCTGACTTTGAGAATAATATATATATATATATATATATATATATATATATATATATATATATATATATTTATGATTGCATGGGTTAAGGTTTTGCAATAGCACCAGAAAAAAACTATATCTAAGTTATCCAGTGTTTGTATTTTTTACTATATATATATATATGATATGAGCAAATTCCACACTATCTCATATATTTCTGTTACAGTTTTTGTATTATTGTAATAATTAAAGTGTTTTTGCATGGGCCGATACGAATACTATGCACAGATTAGGTTGCTGATTAAGGAACCAAGTTTCCATAGGTATGACAAATAATTCATTGGTGCAGATGCATCATCCGCTCATGTTCATCTTTATGAGGGATCTTATTCCCGAGGGTTTCATATCAGCGATTATTTCCCATTCGCAAATATTGCAAAATTAAAACCCTCGCAAACAAAAAGGCATCCACAGTATTTATATATATATATATTTATACATATAAATATATATATATATATATATATATGTATATATGTATATATATATATATATATAAATATATATATATATATATATATATAAGATATTAGCAGGGTGCTTGTGATATCAGGTGGCATGTTAGCAGGGTTTTTGTTTTATCAGAAGTGTCCAGGTATCAGGGTGGTTTTGTTTTCAGGAGTGGCTTGGTATCAGGGTGATTGTGTTATCAAGGTGGCCAGGTATCAGGGTAGTTGTGTTATCAGGATGACCAGGTAGCAGGGAGGTTGTGTTATCAGGGGTGGCCAGGGTGGCACTTGGTTGTGTGTTATCAGGGCAAGGCCAGGTTAGCACTTGGTTGTGTTATCAGGGATGGCTGGGGTAGCACTTGGTTGTGTGTTATTTTGGGTGGCTAGGTATCAGGGTGATTGTATTATCAGGGGTTGCCAGGTCTCAGGGTGGTTGTGTTTTCAGGAATGGCCAGATATCAGGGTGATTGTATAATCAGGGGTGCAAGGTAGCTTTTTGGTTGTGTTATCAGGGCTGGCCAGGTATCAGGGTCACCCCTGGTATCAGGGCCACCCCTGTTAACACAGCCACCCTGCTACCTGGCCACCCCTGATAAAACAACCACCCAGCTACCTGGCCAACCCTGACAACACAACCACCCTGGTACCTAGCACGGTCACGCGGTGGCAGAGATTTCTCTCAGGCAAGATAACTCAAAAAATATTTCACGGATCTTTACCAAACTTTACCAGTGTATAGCTATGGATGGGAGGACGAAGCTTTTTAGTGAATCTGTGAGCTTATATGATGGTGTGGCATTGTCCAGCATCCGGCGTCTGTTGTCCGTCATCTGTATGTTAACCCATACTATCTTGAAAATGGCAGGCATTAGCATCACCAAATTTTATGCAAAATATTAGCCATCTGAAAAACTCTTATCGGATTTTGCTTATTTTTGGCTAACTGCATTTTTCTTAGATTTTATAGGGAAAAAGCTAAATAAAACTTTAAAAATCTTCTTCTCCGAAACTGTTCAGCAAAATTGTCCAATATTTCAGAGAAATGAATCCTGGAACAATCTCTCTCAAGTTTGTCAAAATGTTTTAGGTTCAGTGATTTTTGGCCGAGTTACAGAAAGTTGAACTTTATTTGTGCAAAAGAGCTTACTAAAATTACAATCTAAGAAACGGCTGGAGCTATCATCACCAAATTTTATGCTAATGTTGGTCACATGAGGCATATCTGAAATTGAGGTATTGGTGGTGCCACCTGCATCATCCTTTTTTGTACGGAGGTCATCGGTGCCCGTATCATACTTAGGGCTACAAACAACTTCTTCTCTGAAACCATATTGCCAAAATGTTTAATATTGCACAGAAATGATCCTAGGGTAGTGCTTTCAGTGACTTTTGGCCAAGTTATGGGAAGCTGAATTTAGTCATATGCTATAACAGCCCATTTAAGCTCAGTAGCTAAAAAGATCTTCTTATCAAAAATCACTGGGCCAAATTCTTAAATCTCACACATTAATTATCCTTAGATGTTGATAATTCAAGTTCGGTCAAATGGTTTGGGTTCAGTGAATTTTGGCTAAGTTACGGGTAGCTGGACTTAGCCATTTTGCTGTATTTTCCTATATGAGTTATAAACCTGCAAAACATTTTTCGAATAACACCACTGAGGCCAGTTTAATATTTTACAATAATAATCCACAATAATTCTTATAATAATTGTCTGTAATGGTTCCACATGAATGATTTTTGGATGAATTATGGAGATTGATTTGAGTCATTTTACCATACATGTTAGCTGTTTGAAACAGTTACATCTAGCCTGGCACCAGTTTATCAGCATCTATTACATAATGCCACTAGACATTTAGATTTCAGGTTAAATAGCTTGGCAGACTGCCAACTATTTCAGATTTGGCAACAGGCCAAAGGTCAGCCTGGATCTATTTATATTTGGCAGACTGGCAACTGTATCAGATTAGACAACAGGTCAAGAGTTCACTCAGTGCAGCCAGGTATAGGTCAAGAGTTCACTCAGTGCAGTAGCTGCATTCTATTTTTAGCTTTGCCAGACTGCCCACTGCATCAGATTTGGCCCAAAGGTCAGTCTGGATCTATCTATAGCTTTGGCAGACTGCCAACTGTGTCAGATTATACAACAGGTCAAGAGTTCGCTCAGTGCAGGCAGGTACAGGTCAAAGGTTCACTCAGTCTAGCCAGGTGCAGGTAAAGAGGTCACTCAGTGCAGTAGCTTGAGCCAGCAATTTGTCACAGTTCACTCAGGGCAACTGCCTTTCTCACCTAAGCCTGGTCAGCCCAGTGCATCAAACTCATGGGAAGTTTAGTGTACTGGCCTGATATTTTGACCTTTCTATGCGTCATTGATAGCTTTCTCTTTCACAAGACAGGTGTTGTCACTCACAATGACTTTTGCATAGTGTATGTGCGTGTTGATTTCTACGAATGAATTTGATACAGCAGCCTGAAATTGGGCATATTTATACATATCAGTCATTTCTTTCATATTATGCATATACATAGATTTGGGTTATCAGATGATGTATATTCAAATTGGGGTCATGACCTTTCCTATGAGAGTTTCCTTAACCTTGAATATTGGAAAATATGGTGAAAATAACACAAAATCATAAATATCTCAATAAGGGATGCATGGATTGGTCAGAGTCAAACTGACGAAAGATCTTGAATTGTGTTGTCTTCCATGGAAGACAGGTGGCACCAGATTATGTCCTTTCCTTGTTTTACGCACCTTTTGATACCCCTTCATTGCCACTTGACAGTACTGTGAGCATTAAAAGTAAAAAAAACTAACAGACAAATTTCTTTCACATTATGCATATACATAGATATAGATTATGGGATGAGGTATTTTTAAATTGGGATCATTATGTCTCCTATGAGAGTGGCCTTGACCTTGAATATTCCCATATTTGGTGAAAAATATTGTTTCTCAAGTTGACAGATTGAAGAAACCATGATCACTTGCCAATTGTCTGGCACCCAGCTAACAGAACCACCCAGCTAACACAATCACCCAGCTGGCACAAACCACCCAGCTTACACAACCACCCAGCTTACACAACCACCAAGCTAACACAACCACCCAGCTTACACAACCAGCCAGCCAACACAACCAGCCAGCTAACACAATCACCCAGCTGGCACAAACCCCCCAGCTTACACAATCACCCAGCTAACACAAACCACCCAGCTAACACAACCAGCCAGCTAACACAACCACCCAGCTAACACAACCACCCAGCTAACACAACCACCCAGCTAACACAACCACCCAGCTAACACAACCAGCCAGCTGACACAACCACCCAGCTTACACAACCACCCAGCTAACACAACCACCCAGCTAACACAAACCACCTAGCTAACACAACCAGCCAGCTAACACAACCAGCCAGCTAACACAACCAGCCAGCTAACACAACCAGCCAGCTAACACAGCCACCCAGCTAACACAACCAGCCAGCTAACACAACCAGCCAGCTGACACAACCAGCCAGCTGACACAACCAGCCAGCTGACACAACCAGCCAGCTGACACAACCAGCCAGCTGACACAACCAGCCAGCTGACACAACCAGCCAGCTGACACAACCAGCCAGCTAACACAACCAGCCAGCTAACACAACCACCCAGCTAACACAACCAGCCAGCTAACACAGCCACCCAGCTAACACAGCCACCCAGCTAACACAGCCACCCAGCTAACACAACCACATAGCTAACACAACCACCCAGCTAACACAACCACCCAGCTAACACAACCACCTAGCTAACACAACCACCAAGCTAACACAACCAGCCAGCTAACACAACCACCAAGCTAACACAACCACCCAGCTGGCACAAACCACCCAGCTTACACAACCACCCAGCTTACACAACCACATAGCTAACACAACCACCCAGCTAACACAACCACCTAGCTAACAGAACCTCCCAGCTAACACAACCACCCAGCTGGCACAAACCACCCAGCTTACACAACCACCCAGCTTACACAACCACCCAGCTAACACAACCACTCAGCTAACACAACCAGCCAGCTAACACAACCACCCAGCTAACACAACCAGCCAGCTAACACAACCACATAGCTAACACAAACCAGCATACCAGCACATGTATGGTTAAAATTAATTGTGTTAGCAGGATGGCTGTGTTAGCAGTATAGCTGCATTAGGCAAAATCATCATATCCTCAACTGAAATGATGATCAAGTCATAATTCTGCTGTCTTGTTTTTAGTTAATGTTTGGTCTAATATTTTCATTATAAGGTTCAGCTTTTGATGGTGATCTCTTCAGGTGGTAAACAAGTAAGTAAAGAGCTGGATTATCTTGGTTCAAGTTGGATAATTAGCGTTCATGAGGGAGTATACTCTGTAGGGGTGTGAATGAGCATTGTTCAAATGTTCAAAATGACAGGACTGGCAGGTTCCAGCAGTTTCGTAAGGAGCTGTCTGCCACAGCCTGTTTGTGGGAAGACTGTATGTAGATGGCAGAGACAGTTGCAGGAGGGGCCCACTAATCAATAGATCATCGCTGTCCTGTTTTGCTGGTGGCATCTGCGGCCATGAGCTATAGCTGATGAGTGTTTGTGTCAGTGAGGCTTTGAAAGTTGTGGTGGTAATTGTTAGGAGGACGGGCACCTGCTCCAGAGGGGCGGAAGGCTGTCCCGAGCAGCTGCATTTCAGGGAAATACTCTACTCACTTTGATGGGATTGTGCTGACTGCACCTGGCCTGCAGTATGATGGTATTTATTACTGGCTGTCTGTCAAACAGGCTGCCTAGCTGGCCCTTCTTATGTATTAGACATATATCACCCCTATTTTTATATAACCTGGGTATACAGTATTTCTGCTGTTACTGACTTCATTATCATGCCTGCTGTTTGAGGCATCTGTGCTAAATGCCAGCTAATTACCAGGCGAGATGTTTATCTGCCGCTTCATGCGGGTCAGATGGCTCATTGCTCTTGCGGATTTTTACATATGTAAACATGATAATGAGCCGTCACAGGCACTGTTATGTCCATCACAGGATCAATTAACCTGGGAAAACTAACAGCTAAAGAGCTGTTAGCACAGATTAAGCAGACTGTGCAAAACACCCATAAGTAAACCTTGTCATTTACTTGTCTCTCATTTTTATCAGTGTACAGTAGTGTTTCTAAACAATTTGTAAGTTATTAATAAACCTACTTAATTAATAAAAGCTTCACCTGTCTCTGACAGGGCTAAGGTTCTGCTGAGTCGGAACAAGGAAAACTTCCAATGAACTTCACTATTTCTGACTAGTGTACCTTCTTCATGGATTAGCCACAGATTTTGAAATACCCACTGATCTGACATAAGCCCTTTAACCAAGGAGATGTTTAGTTAAAGGTATCCCTTACATCACACTCCTCATGTAGTAGTTATAAACTGCAGTCATTCCAGATCTTCTTCCTTTTTACAGCTGCTTTGTTTAGCAGGTTTGTAGGGGTCTCGACACTAGGGCTTCCAAGGGGAAAGCATCAGACCAATGAGAACGGGATGTGGCAGATTCAAAATGTATGGCACTGTTCAAATTTTGAAAAAAATTACCCTTGGTCACTTCATCCAAATTTATATGGTCACATGTATGGGTTTTTTTTAAATTTTGAATTTCTTGCCTATCTGTGTTTGTATTTTGTTCCTTTACCTTGAGGTCTTAAATTTAAAATCATTTCATGGTGCCACACAATATTCATTTGCTGAGCATAATGAGCCATGAGTCACTTGTTTGCATGATGTTTCTTCAAGAGTGTTTAAAAGTGACATTATGAAATAAACCTACTTGATTTAGTGATATATATAGTCATCCTTTACAGAGCAAACCCTGGTAACAGGGATTTGAATATTAACACCAGGGATCAGGCACCATACTATGATGTTTTAGCTTTGACCTTTGTGTTTTTATAGTAACACATAGGCTCAAGGCTCAGAAAAAAAGTTTGCCTATCAAGAAAATGGCAAACTGTGGTCCCATTTGGCCAGTTTCATTTAGCAAAGTGAGACAGAGAAAGAGAGAGAGAGAGAGGGGAAATCAAGAATAAATGTAACCTTGATACATATGTAATGTTTTCTTCATTGGTGCTTATGTTAATGACAAAAGAAAACTCCACAAAATGCTCATGAAAATGTGATTTTCCATCACTGTTATAAGAACAGTGTTGAATATTTCTTCAAATAAGAATTATCTGCTTTTCAGCTCAGCTGGAATCCTTGTCCTTACAAAGCCATAAAGGAAAGTCAATAGACCTGGAAAGTTCTTGCTTCTCACTACAAATTGAGGATTTGGGCATGGTCATAATCAAGCATTATTCTAATCTTTGTCCATACATGTCCCCTTTTCCACCAACCTCCCTGAGCAGATAAATTCTCACTTGGACACTGTCCTTGGAGTACATAGATCTGTGTTGCAGTACTGCGGCCGTATCAAACTCCAAGAGTTTAATTTTCCCAATGTTCTTGACACTGCTCAAAGGTCCTGCCATTTTGTGTACAAACTAAATCCTGATGTCACCGTTCTCATGTTGATATTATGGGTATATCGCTAGAAATATCTAAACAGGTGCTGGTGGAAAATCCTTGTAAATCTGAAATCAGGTCACAGAGACTTAAATTCTGTAAGCTGCACAATGGAAACATATTTTTATGAAAGACACTTTGTGAATGTTCATGTTAAAAAAAAAATAAAATAATTAGAACATTATGAGCCCAATTTATAAATATTCATATATTTCCTCTCAAGTTACAAGATTTGAACACATGCCAGCCAGGAACTATAATTTAAGCAAAATTTAACTTTCACTTTTTGCTTAAACTTCGAAAGACATGATGAGAGGTAAATCTTATTCAGTTTGCAGGCCATTTTTCATGAATCAGCAAAAACAAAAATGGTGTAGATAGGTGCTGTCATCTGAGTGATTTTCATTCAAAGTCATTCAAATTGAACATTCTTAAGGGTCTAGTGCCATTTCCAACAGCATGTCAATACGTTTTGTCCAAATAACATTTTCCGGTTTTGTAGGTTCTGCAGTCATGCCCTGTCACTTACAACCAGTGTTTTAAGGTAATAACTGTTACCTTGATTTGTCCTGATGGTGTCCTGTCAAGTCAGCTTCATCAGTTCTTATACCATGTGAGCACTGATTGCCAGTGTTACTGGAGGCTGATTTTGTTCCTTTTTCAGAACTGGCTCCTAGAACCTGGAGGTTATAGAAATTTGATAAAATGATAAGCTTGCCATGCAGCCTGGAGGCACGCTGGCTACAGAATTGTGGCTGATTTTGACAAAACTGGACTGATTTCACAGTAATAAAAAAAAAAATTTGAGTATCAACTTAGTAAAGGCAGCTGGCTTCAATTGGTTTTAAAGAATTCTTTTTGATACAGCAACACAAGGTACATAGATACAATACATATTTTATCATTCTAAGAACCACTCTTCTTTCCTTAATTCAGACTAGGTTGAACAAAGTCAGCTTACTGTACCTCTGTGAATTTACATCAGTTGCTGCAGGTAAACCCAGCTTCTCTTCAACTTGCCCTCAGTTGGTGGTGGCTTGAAATAGCAGTGCCAGCAGGCTATAGCTGGCCAGGCTGAATTGGCATGGAAAATATTGGTAAGGATGATAATAGTATGTTTGTTCAGTGTTTCCTTGACCACTTTTCCCATAGTCAGTGTTCTCCATTGACAGTTGTTCAAAGACCAGTGTTTCCTTGACCTCTTCTCCAGTAGTCCGTGTTCTCCATAGACCTTTGTTCATAGACCAGTGTTTCCTTGACCTCTTCAGCAGTAGTCAGTGTTCTCCATAGACCTTTGTTCATAGACCAGTGTTTCCTTGACCTCTTCTCCAGTAGTCAGTGTTCTCCATAGACCTTTGTTCATAGACCAGTGTTTCCTTGACCTCTTCTCCAGTAGTCAGTGTTCTCCATAGACCTTTGTTCATAGACCAGTGTTTCCTTGACCTCTTCTCCAGTAGTCAGTGTTCTCCATAGACCTTTGTTCATAGACCAGTGTTTCCTTGACCTCTTCTCCAGTAGTCAGTGTTCTCCATAGACCTTTGTTCATAGACCAGTGTTTCCTTGACCTCTTCTCCAGTAGTCAGTGTTCTCCATAGACCTTTGTTCATAGACCAGTGTTTCCTTGACCTCTTCTCCAGTAGTCAGTGTTCTCCATAGACCTTTGTTCATAGACCAGTGTTTCCTTGACCTCTTCTCCAGTAGTCAGTGTTCTCCATAGACCTTTGTTCATAGACCAGTGTTTCCTTGACCTCTTCTCCAGTAGACAGTGTTCTCCATAGACCTTTGTTCATAGACCAGTGTTTCCTTGACCTCTTCTCCAGTAGTCAGTGTTCTCCATAGACCTTTGTTCATAGACCAGTGTTTCCTTGACCTCTTCTCCAGTAGTCCGTGTTCTCCACAGACAATTGTTCATAGACCAGTGTTTCCTTGACTACTGTTGTTTGGGCAATGTTCTCCTTAGACCTTTGTCCCTGGACCAATGTTCCCTGGACCAACATTTTCATAGTCTGTGCATTCCTTAGCCCTTAGCTCCTAGAAGACCTTCGCTCCCATGTTCCCTTCACCAAATTCTTATTATTAGAGTTCTTTATAGGCCATATTCCTGGACGAGTATTCCCTCGACCACTTGACCGTATTATTTTGTTTAATAGCAAATTTGTGTCAGTGGCTGATCAGGTTTATGGATAGGAGTAATCTAGTAGTAAAGGTATTGCAGTAAGGAATGGTAGGTCCCAGGTTAATACCTCAGATGTAAAATATAGTGAATTCTCAGCAGATAGAACATCAGTGATTCTCTCTCTAATGACCTAATGACATGTTATGACTTCTGAGATATTACCATCACTGTGGATGTAAAACCTGTAACCAAGAAGACTTAATAATAAAATATCATTCTTAATGTATGATTAACTCCATGCTCAGTTAATAGACAGTGACATTTATATAAAAAAATAGTATTAATTTTCATGCCATATATATATAATCATTTTGAAACTATATGTATACATTCTATGTGTAAAACAAGCATCAATACTAAAACAACCAACTTTCTTGTCAGCTTGATATTACCTGACTCATTTGGCCTCTTTCATAATAAAAACTAACTTGTTCTGGATATTTTATACAAGTGAAGCCCTTCAACATTGGCTCTGTTTTTAAACCTTGGCAAGTTACAAAATTCTTTAGGATTCAGACCAACTCAGTGTATACTGTTTACTTGACAGAATGTAGATAATTCAATGATGTGCTCAGGATCAAATGATCTATTGAGTGAGCATGTAGAGCGTGGGGAATCTTTTTTATTTCTCTCCTGTGAAGTAAAGGATAAGACTTAAATGCCCGGCTGATGCATGGCATGTCCTTACAACAGATGGTACAGGCTCATGTGGTATGACTGTAGACCCAAGTAAACATGTGGGCCATTCACCATGGGATCATATGTTTAACCTGCATTAATAACTGCATGGTGCTCCCATCATGCAGGCCCCCATCAAATCCAATTACCGGGACACATTTTTGCAATACTTCCTTTTCCTTTTCACTGTGTACCCCGGGGTGCTATCCTAAGTAATAAGATTTTCATTGAAGTCAGGTGCGTGTGTCTAGCACCCTAATTGAAAACATATACATACCCCACATGTTGCCTATGGATTATATTAAGATCAATAAACAACAAATGACAGTGAATTTGCAACAGCTCTACCCAGACCTGCCAGTGTTATAAAAAGTCTGGTATGAGAATTGCACACATTGCCTGCACATGCCGTACAGCTTGACTCAATAATGAAGTCGATCATTATTTTGTGTGATTGGTTTTTCGATCTGGACGGTAACAGATGTTGTTCATGGCCTTGCCCCTTCCAGGTGTATATCAGCCTTGTTCTGTTTCCTGGCCGGTTTGTATGTCCTCTTGCAACAGCTGTCATTACGGCTAAACATGCCACTCAAAGACAAGCACTGGTACACTTATACCATATAGTAATTCATGATACAGGTCATAAACGTGATCACTGACCTTCCCCTTTCTAATTTTTGGCAAAACAGATTTAATTTCCACATATTTAAAAAAAAAATGAAATCTACCAACATAAAGGTGATCACTCACCTTGAGCTCCTCAATTAGTGGCGGAACAGATTACATTTTGGGGGCCCACTCCACATATGAAAGTTAAATATATTATATTTTCATGTTTTAAAACAAACATGAAATCCATGTTTATGTATAGTTATTTTGGGTAATAAGATGACGTGATTCACTCTGTCTTATTTGCAAAGGATATGACTTTTGAATAATTCTTACACCCAGGCATGTTAAACCTTAAATCCAAATGGATTTCTCATTGTGTGGTTTGCTTCATCATTATTTGATAGACAGCGCCACCTAGTATTGGGAACCAGTTGTAAGTTCATGATCATTCATTCGGTAAATATCGGTTGACCTTTATGGACTGATGACCAGAATTAATCAATCGTGTAGGAGTATGGAATTTCTTACCACACAGACCTATACAGCATGATATATATATATATATATATATATATATATATATATATATATATATATATATATATATATATATATATTTATATAAGAATACATAATCATAAATATGTTGATAATTCCATATCCTATGTGCGTCTTATGTATGGTTCCTTAGTTATGAAATTATTAGTTAACACAGACTTTATTTAACTTTTCTCAAAACTTTGATGAGAACATACATTTCCTCATCACAAAGGATAAGTTATGTGTAAAATTTTGTCATCGTTAATTTCACTGCCAGACTGATGATCAGAGCAGTTTGCATCAACTGACTGATCATTGATTGTAATTGATCATCAACCTATCACTAGTGCCCCCTACAGGCCAGAGTACAGACTTCATGGATACAGTATATAGTACCACAAGCCTCTCTGACATGTTAAACAGGAGTAACATGCCAAGGAACATCTGGTCTCTGATCATGGAAGGAAAAAAAAACATTTATTTTGTTTTTGATGAATGATATATATTGATGTATAGGTACAAAAGAATATGAAAAAAAAGTCTTTTCCTACTACTTCCAAAGTTATCTTTCATGTTCCAACTTGCTAATGAGTCTGTGTTTTTTATTCAGTTTATAAGTATGAATTAGAGACTTGAAAAGGATGCCACATTGTAAACATGCATATAACTGCCCACATGTATGCATGCTTGATTAAAGGGAGTTAACTGTTTATAAATAAAATACATGTCGTTCAGTGGAGCCTTGGACTACCAGGCCTGCCCTGTGTGAGCTGAGATCATAGAGAATGGATGAATATCTAAGAGAGCATCTTCATCACAACCAAGTCTCAATTCTTTCCTACTTGGCATACATCTTGAAAGTGTCATCATTTATAATATGCTTGAAGTCTGAGTTATAGTGTTGTGTTATCTTTGGAAAAGAGCAATCATGATGTCATAAATGTCCCACTTCTTTTTTTCTGAAGATTCTTCCAATCTTTTACTTTGCATGAGAACCATGGCACGGTGCCATATGGCCATTTTGTTTCCTTGTCCATGTTTTAATCAGAATGTGTCTCTGTGTCCATATTTGTATCCGTTTTTCAGACACTATGGGTTCTCATTTTCTAAGAACTCCTCTGAGACCCTTGGGCTTATCCTTCTGATACCCTGCATAATTACTGAGTCACATGTTAACTGGTGCATAACAAAGACTGGTGCTGCTACCTGCAATCCGTTTCATGCAGTATGAATCTGGGTGTTTTAGTGATAACAGCCAGCCCATCTCTCAGGAATGGTTAAGTGTATTGGGCTTAAATTTTCTAGAGCTCTTGGATACCTCCATCTCTTACTTAAGACAGGTAGTTCCATCTGTAATCATATTTGCGTGGCATCCATCAATGTGTTTGCTTAGGGTGAAAATCACTCATATCTCAGGAGTGTTCAGTGTATTGGTCTGAAATCTGACATGCCCGTCTAACTTGGAGAGATTTTTTGTAGACCAGACCGGTGTCGCCACTCAATTTCCTGTTTGCCTGTAATACATTGATGCCCCTCTCTCAGGAGTAGTTTGCTGTATTGGACTGAAATTATGCATGTCCATAAATTTTGGATATCTCCATCTTGTGCACAAGCCTGATGGCACCACCTACAATAGTTTTCACATAGTGTAGATCAATCATAGATGAGACAGGTGGTACCACCTACCTATTCGTTTTTATGCCCCCGCCACAAAGTGGCCGGGGCATATAGTTTTACCCATGTCCGTCATTCCGTCATTCCGAAAAAATAAACAGTTGTACGGACTTTTTTTCGCAATGCCTGCAGATATTGGCCTGATTTTTGGTGTGTGGGCAGATAATGACCAGTTACAGATTGAGTTCGCGTTTCGTCCCAGTTGACCTAGTTTTGACCGTTTTACAGCTCCTAAACTTAGAAAATTTCATGAAAAATAGAAATTTTTATGACAAATACACATGTACGGACTTTTTTTCGCAATGCCTGCAGATATTGGCCTGATTTTTGGTGTGTGGGCAGATAATGACCAGTTACAGATCGAGTTCGCTTTTCGTCCCCGTTGACCTACTTTTGACAGTTTTACGGCTCCTAAACTTCTAAAAACTCCTAAAATAGAAATTTTCATGACAAATACACATGTACAGCCGTTTTTAGCCCTCAGCTCATAGGCTGATGGGCTATTGTCGTCACCCAAGCTGTCCGTCTGTCCATCTGTCTGTCCGGTGTCCGTCCGTCCGTTCCGCGTCTGTTAACTTTTACCTTGTGAGCGGGATATCTCTAAAAGGATTCACTGTTGGAATTTCATTTCATCAGTGAAGATGTATATCGATAAAATCTCGGTCAAGTTCGAAGATGGGTGACCTTGACCCATTTTTCTACATTTTAGAGCTGATTATAGAAAAACACTCAGAAGTTTATATCTCAGGAACCATTGTGTGGATTTTCACAAAACTTACTATGATCATTGGGACTGATGGTCTGTATGTGCTGCACAATTTTTGTGGCGCAACCTGCAATTTCTGATTTTTTAATGAAATTTTATCGGAATTTTTCAATTTTGGCCTTTTGTGCAGGATATCTCCAAAGGTATTCAACACAGGAACTTCATTTCTTCAGTGCTATTGCATTATATTTACAAAATCTTGGTCAAGTTCAAAGATGGGTGATCTTGACCTACTTTTCAAGGTCACAGAGCTTAGTATAAAAAAAAACTTAGGAGCTTATTTCTCAGGAAGCATTTGGTGGATCGTTATGAAACATGGTATATACCTCTCCAATTTAAATTTATAAATGATTATCAACTTTTGGTAATATTCTAGTTTCGCAATACAATGCTTACAGATACTGGCCTAATGTTTGGTCTGTGGGCTCATAATGACCACTTACAGATCGAGTTCGCGTTTCGTCCCAGTTAACCTATTTTTCACCATATGGCAGATCCTGAACATACAAAATTTCATGAAAGACAGAAATTCTCATGAAAAATGCACATATATGGACTTTTTTCACAATGCCTGCAGATACTGGCCTGATTTTTGGTGTGTTGCTTGATAATGACCCTTTACAGATCGAGTTTGCATTTTGCCCTTGTTGACCTACTTTTGACCATACAACACTTCTTGAACTTAAAAAATTTTACAAAATTTAACAAATGTTTCTAATTTGCCCCAGGCGGGGGCATTCGTGTCGTTCCGACACATCTAGTTGTAGAATATTTTGCCTTTTTCTCAGGAGTGGTTTGATGTATTCACCTGAAAATTTAATTGTCTATAGATCTTGGAATGTTTATCTTGTATACAAGATTGCTTGGGCCACCTACAATCTATATCATTGTATCCCCAGACAAAATCCGGATACTATGGTTTAAGCACGGTCGCGCGGCCGGTGCAGAGATTTCATTTGGACGCAATAACTGAAAAAAATATTTTCCAGATCTTTACCCAACTTGACATGTGCATAGATAGAGGACGATGCCTATTTAAAATGGGGTCATGATGTTTACTAGGAGAGTGACCTTGACCTTAAATAGGTCCATTTTAGGGAAAAAATCACACAAATTCTTAAATATCTCAAGAAATCCTGCATAGATTGATCCAAAAATAAGCTTGACCGAACATCTTGGATACTGTTGTCATGTACCAGAAACTGGTGGTGCCACCTGTTATCCTTTTCTTGTTTTTGTGTCGTTTAATACCCCCATCATTGCCAGTTAACAGTACTATGAGCATTATATCAGATAATCATGAAGTGTTACTTTAACAAAGCCTCCCTTGTGCATTATATATCTGATTGTAGGCTACAATGAAATAAGTGCTGATAAAAGAATATTCATTTCTTTAGAAAACACAATAAATATTGTAAAATTTCATGCCTTTTATATAACTGAAACACAATTAAATTTTTGAAGGATTTTCAAGGGCAAAACGGTTAACCCAGTTAAACCTTAACCTTTGGTCATTCATGCATTCATCTTATCAAAATTTACTTTTCTTTGGGTACTTCTTAGTGCTTTATTTAATGACAATAAATGTGCTTTTAGTTTGAAGTAAGTCACAGTCGGTGAAAAAAGGCATCAGTGTTTAAAAAACAATAGGATGTGATAATTCTCCCAATTGTTTGCTCACCTCCAGCATATGACAATTTTATGTCCCACTTTTCAAGCCAAGAACCATTAATGGTTCATCCTTGAGTCACTAGGGGGCCTTGCAAAAAAACCTCTATAGTTGTGCCTTTATTATGTTATCTGGTTGTATGTCAGGGTTAATGTTCCATTTAGGGTTGTACCTGATCCTTTGATTTTTCTAGTTTCCTGACTATTCAGGCTTGTATTGCAAAAGGTCTGTTGAATCTGGGGTGATTAAATATGATCAGGTGTTTCTTTTAAGGAAAATATATGCTTGGGATAAAACAAAATATCCATTGTGTCACATGTGTCTTAGACCATTTTATTTTAAATTATCATGAATTTTTTTTTGTATTTCATTTCCAATCCCCTAGGGACTTTATCAACTTAATAAGTACTTAATTTAGACATGGACAAAAGTGGAAAATGATATTTTCTTTATCCAAGAGTTACACAAAATTAGTATCTTGATCAGGTACCAAACTGGACAATCTGTGATTGGGTTCTTGGCCTTGACACAAAGAAGTTTAACAGTTGTTCAGGCAACAAGGGTGTGATATGACATTAAACACATCCTCACTGGCATGTCACTTGAGTTTCACAGGTCATCAGCTACATCTCAGATGGCAGGAGGTTAGGTTATAGGCTGTGTGTGTTCAAGTGATATCTGTGAATGTTCTCTATGAATTTGATGAAATTTTTTTAAGTATGGGCCATGGGTGAGAGAAGAGCAACTGTATTTTTGGGTAAGATAATTTAAAAATCAATATGATCTGGATCTGGACACACCCAAATTTGCCCTGTCCGATTATTTCCCCATTACATGCCTCCATCATCCCTGCTGTGACAGCCCCTTGCCCAAACCCCAGGGGTTCACCTTGCTGGTGGGTGGCTTGGCTGCTTCTTGGGATTCCCCACTCTCCTCAAGCTTTTTACTTAATCTCTTTTTAGTGATCCTGTGAGCTAATGCCAGGCCTCAAAACTAACTTTTTAGCCTATAGTCCTGATGCAGTCCCAAAATGCAGAATCTACCATCGCAGGTACATAAATCTGTGTCCCAGCTTTAATGCTTTAATGCTGGCCCTCAGACTCCCGCGTATTATTTGAACTTTTCCACCAGCATGGACTTTAATTTTATAACAGATAGCACTACTCTAGACGTGCATATTTGTTTCACAGGCCCGCCAGAAAAAAAAAAAACAGGCCTATATATTTTTTTGTGTGTGTAAAATTACAAAAAAAGTAATTGAAAGCTAAAAATATAATAAACCACATATGACCTATTTGTAAAACATATAACCATATAAGTGCCCAAAGGCTTGAGGGTATTTATTTCAATTTGGTTTTGGTTAAAAAAAACTAAGTCACTTTTGCTTGCTTTTCATTGCCAGTTATCATATGCCCTGCTTGATCATAATAAAAAAAGTCTCAGACATCGACATTTTGCATCTGATGGATCATACTCTGCTATATACCAGCAGTTGTGTGTAACTTAAGACCATACTAATGTTTGTAATATCACTCATGGACATTAATGTAACTTGAATTATCAATTCTGGTTTCTCAATATGAAAAAATAAAATGAAACAGAATACCGTTAAATAAATCTTAGTGTCCAGATATTTATGAATATAATGCAAACATTTTGCAAAAACATTATATATGAGAATCAAATATAAATCAAACTGTATGAGATATAATCAACAATTTGAAATATTTGAATTGAAATAAATTCCATTAGAATAAGAATGTTTTCACCAATTATACTTTTTGTTAATTGCATAATATATTTCACCTTCCTCTGTGACTTTTTTTGTAACTCGGGGGTTTTTTGTCTTTAAGCACTGGGGTAGTATACTTCACTTCTGTTGAGAATTGGTTTGATGTTTTTTGTTCTTTGTCGGATTCTTGTTCTTTGTGTGTGTCATTTTGCAGATCACTAAACATTTCCTTGAGGTCTTTAATTTGATGGTCCATTTGTTTGATCAAGGATGTTTTTGCTATCACTATGTTTTCTTGGGATCTCTTTTTAGCGAACCTGTGAGCTTATGCGATGGCGCAGCGTCGTCCGTCCATCGTCAACCGTCCGCCGCAGCTGTCCGCCTTCCAGGGCTGGCTTTCCGCCGTCCATGGCTGTAAGTCAAAAACCGTCAGAGCTAGCAGCTCCAAATTACATGTAAGAATTAGTCACATGTGAAACTTGGTGCCCTGGAGCTTATTATTGGGTATCTGCATTGATTTTGATTTTATAGAGAAAAAACTTAAAAACCTTTAAAAATCTTCTTCTCTGAAACTGTCCAGCCAAATTGTCCAATATTTTACAGAAATGATCCCTGGAACAATCTCTCTCAAGTTTGTTTGAATGGTTCCAGTTCGGAGATTTTTGGCCGAGTTACAGGAGGTTGAACTTAGTCATCTGTCCAAAAAAGCACACTGAAATTTAAATCTCAGAAACGGCTAGAGCTATAATCACCAAATTTTATACCAATGTTTGTCACATGTATCATATCTGATTTTGAGGTATTTGTGGCGCCACCTACATTGATATGTTTTTTACAAGCGAAAATGTAATTTTAAACTCTTCTAGCTTATACACTGATTTATGATGAAACTGTTAAGCTGATTGGTTTAAGCTTTACAAGAATTATTCTATGGTAGGGTTCTGCCAGTTTTATAAGAATAGATTGGGTAAATACAGTTTTAAAAAAACATTGTAGCCAATTGAAAAAGCTTTTTGTGTTTGAAAACAGATTTGACAACATACTGAGTTTCAGCAGCCAAGTCAAGAGGTCACTCAGTACAAACAGGTGGGGTCCAGACATCACCATGGCAACTGACCTGGCTCGGGGGGTGTCTAGACAATGTGTCTAGACGTCTAGACACAGCGTCTAGACGTCTAGACACAATGTTAAGATGCAGAATTCCCAGATTATTTGAACTATATCTTTCAACTGTTTGAAAAAAATTAGTTTGCATTTTAAGCGAATTGGGTTTATCATCAGGTCACATGTGAACTGCTGCGCCTTCATTTTTGGTTGACATCTGACCTTTCCTCACTGCCAAGCGTCCATTTGTTTGTCTGTTTCCACACATAAACCCGCATATCTCGGGAACCTTTTGACCGATCTGGCTAAAAATTGTGCATAAATGTAGCCCTTTGATAGCTTTATAACATACACTAAAAATGGTGGCGCAACCTGCAACCATTTTTGCACAGAGTCCATCTGTTCATCTGCCTTGAGATAATATCAATCATATCTCAGCAGTGGTTTGACTTATCCACCTGAAATTTTGCAGGTTTATACATCCTGGACAGCTTTCTCGATTTTATGACAGGTGGCGCCACCTACATTCAGGTTTACTCTGCAGACATCCAAGCTCATATCTCGGGAACCGTTTGACCGATAGGGCCAAAATTTTGCATGTGTATAGATCTCACATAGCTCTTCATCATAGGCAAAACTGGTGGCACCACCTGCATCCACTTATGCACAGCGACCATCTGTTCATCTGGCTTGAGATAAAATCACTCATATCTCAGCAGTGGTTTGACTTATCCACCTGAAATTTTGCAGGTTTATACATCCTGGACAGGTTTCTTGATTTTATGACAGGTAGCGCCACCTAAATTCATGTTTACTCTGCAAACATCAAAGCTCATATCTTGGGAACCATTTGACCAATTGGACCAAAATTTTGCATGTGTATAGATTTCACATGGCCCTTCATCATAGGCAAAACTGGTGGCGCCACCTGCAACCATTTATGCACAGTGTCCATCTGTTCATCTGCCTTGGGAAAAAATCACTCATATCTAAGCAGTGGTTTGACTTTTCCACCTGAAATTTTGTAGATTTATACATCCTGGACAGGTTTCTTGATTTTATGACAGGTAGCGCCACCTACATTCAGGTTTACTCTGCAGACATCCAAGCTCCTATTTCAGGAACCGTTTGACCGATTGTGCCAAAATTTTGCATGTATATAGATCTCTCATAGCTCTTCATCATAGGCAAAACTGGTGGCACCACCTGCACCCATTTATGCACAGCGTCCATCTGTTCATCTGCCTTGGGATAAAATCACACATATCTCAGCAGTGGTTTGACTTTTCCACCTGAAATTTTGCAGGTTTATACATCCTGGACAGCTCTCTTGATTTTATGACAGGTGGCGCCACCTACATTCTGGGTTCCATCTATTCATCTGCCTTGAGATAATATCACTCATATCTCATGAGTGGTTTGACTTATCCACCTGAAATTTTGCAGGTTTATACATCCTGGACAGCTTTCTCAATTTTATTATAGGTGGTGCCACCTACATTCACGTTTACTCTGCAGACATCCAAGCTCATATTTCAGGAACCGTTTAACGGATTGGGCCAAAATTTTGCATGTGTATAGATCTCACATACCTCTATCATAGGCAAAACTTGTGGCGCCACCTGAAACCATTTTTGTACAGCTTCCCATCTGTTCATCTGCCTTGGGATAATATTACTCATATCCCATGAGTGGTTTGACTTTTTCACCTGACATTTTGCAGGTTTATACATCCTGGACAGCTTTCTCAATTTCATGACAGGTGGCGCCACCTACATTCACATTTACCCTGCAGACATCCAAGCTCATATCTCAGGAACCATTTGACCAATTGGGCCAAAATTTTGCTTGTGACAAGATCTTACATAGCTCTTCATCATAAGCAAAACTGGTGGCGCCACCTGCAACCACATGTGAACACCGTCCATCTGTTCATCTGCCTTGGGATAAAATCACATATATCTCAGCAGTGGTTTGACTTGTACACCTGAAATTTTGCAGGTTTATACATCCTGGACAATTCTCTGGATTTTATGACAGGTGGCACCACTTACATTCACCTTTACGCTGCAGACATCCATGCTAATATTCAACACACCTCACTCTATTCCCCTTGCCACTTAATCCATGTCTAACTTCACCCGTCCCACACTGATTTCTGCGGATACACATAGTCGCTTGTCGAATACCCATATTCTAGTTTTAAAATGTCCTAGTCTGAAACTTGCAGGTCCAAAATGTCCATTTTGCTGAAATCATAATGACTAAGGTAGATATGCAGGACTTAAAAGGATCACTATTAATTTTTTTAAATAAACCTCCATTCATACTCCCAAACTTTGCAGAGGTTCGCATTAGGCCTGTAGGCCTTGTTTAATCCATACACAAAAACTATCTTGACAGCTTGGCCTTTGCGAAGCACATACAGTTGAACTTTGATAAAAATTATTAGATCCTCTGAGGGTGGCAAATTTGATTGTCCTGAACAGGATTCTGATCGTCCCCATGACAGCGTTGATTTTGAGGCCTGAACTTGAATGCGATGGTGTGGCGTCATCCGTCGTCTGCACATTAACCCATACTATCTGGAAAACAACAGAAGCTAGCATCTCAATAATTTATGCAAAAAATTAGCTATCTGAAAAACTCTATCTGATTTTGCTTATTTTTTTGGCTAACTGCATTTTCTTAGATATTATAGAGAAAAAGCTAAAAAACCTGTAAAAATCTTCTCCAACGAAATGGTCCAGCCAAATTGTTCAGTATTTCACACAAATTATTTCGTATACAATCTCTCAAGTTTGTTTGAATGGTTTAAAGTTTGGTGAAATTTGGCAGAGTTACAGGAAGTTGAACTTAGTCATCTGTCCAAAAAAGCATACTAAAATGAAAATCTCAGATACGGCCAGAGCTATCATCACCAAATTTTATGCCAGTGTTGGTCACATGAGTCATATATGAAATTTAGGTATTGGTGGGGCCACCTGCATTGACATTTTTTGTACTGGGGTCATCGATCATCTAATTTCTCAGGAATAGCAGGAGCTAACTCCCCAAATTTTATGCAATAATCTGTCACATATCAAATCTTGTGGGATTCAGCGTTTTTTTTTTGCTATCTGCATTTACTTAGATTTTGTAGGGAAAACGCTGAAAAACCTTGAAAAGTCTTCTTCTTGTAAATGGTCCAGTCAAATTGTTCAATATTTCATAGAAATGATCCCAGAGTCTAGCCCTCTCAAGTTTGTTCAAATGGTTTGTGTTTGATGAATTTTGGCAGAGTTACATGAATTTGAACCTAGTCATTTAGCCAAGTAAGCATACTGACATAGCAATCTCAGAAATGACTGGAGCAAGTATTGTGCAAATAATGGTCGCATGACTCGTATTTGAAATTGCAGATTTTGTGGTGCCACCTACATTAACCAGTTTTTTTATGGGCAAAAACCTCATAATTTTAGCTTCTTTCAGTTTAAAAATGTTTATGATGAAACTATCAAGTTGAATCGTTCAATTTTTCACAAGAATTATCTAAGGACATGGTTCTTTCAATCATATAAGAATAGAGTTTGTTGAATTTTGGTAGAGTCATGAAAAGCTTAAGTTGGTCTTCTGGCAATCATTAGGTCTATTTCAAACTGAGGACAGCAATAGTCTTCTTCTACAAAATTATTGTTTCAGTTATAACTTTTGTAACATTGCACAAAATTATTCTTGGGTGGCCTTTGTTCAAGTTGACTTGAATGATTTTTGGCAGAATTATTGGACCTTTTACAATGAAAGGACTGCATCTTTAATTAATCTAGATATTTTGATAAAAAGTATGATGAATATGTCAGCTTGAAAAAAGTATTTTAGCCAAATTCTTTCAGTATGTGTAAACAGATTTACTGATAGGCCAAGATTGTGTCTGTATCTGTAAATAGGTCGAGGAAATGCCAATGTTTCAGATTTGGCAACAGATCAAGAGTTCATTCAGTGCAGCCAGATATAGGTCAAGAGTTCAATCAGTTCAGCCAGGCACAAGGCATGTAATCACCTCATGGGTGTCATTTGAACACCGCATTGGCACCATGTGATCACCTCATGGGTAGCATGTGATCACCTCATGAGTATTATATGATCACTTCATGGGTGTCATGCCCCTTAGGGCTGCATGTGGAGCCAACCTGCGAGCTTATGTAATGATGTGGTGTCATCTGTCTTCTGTATGATAACCCATACTATTTCCAAAATAGCAGGAGCTAGCATAACCAAATTGTATGCAAAAAATTAGACATATGAAAAACTATATCTGTTTTTTTTTTTTTTTGACTAATTGCATTTTTAGCAAACCTGTGAGCTTATGTGATGGTTTGGCACCGTCCTTGTCTGTTGGCTTTTGTCCGTCGTCTGTACATTAACCCATATTATCTCTAAGGAATGGGTCTAGGTATTGGTCTGAAATTTTGCATGTTCATCCATATTGGAAAGTTTTCTCATAAACCTGACAGGTGGCACCACTTACCTTTCCATTTTTGTAGAATAAATTAAAACCATTTCCTCAGGAGTGATTCACAGTATTGCCTGAAATTGTACATATTCATAGATCTTGTACTCCTCCATCTTCTGTTCAAGACTGGTGGTGCCATCTGCAATCATTTTCCAATGGCATTAATCCATATATGTGCTTTGGATGAAAATTGCTCATATCTCAGGAGTTGATCAAGGTATTGGTCTGAAATTTGGCATGATTATCCATCATGGAAAGTTTTTACTCATAAACCAGACAGGTGGAGTCACTTACCTTTCCGTTTTTGTAGAATAAATTAATACCCTTTTCTCAGGAGTGATTAGCAGTATTGACCTGAAGTTGTGCATATCCATAGATCTTGGACTCCTCCATCTTGTACTCAAGACTGATCGTGCCATCTGCAATTGTTTAAATGTAGCGTCCATCCATACATGTGCTTTGGGTGAAAATTGCTCATATCTCAGGGGAGGGTCAAGGCATTGGTCTGAAATTTGGCATAGATATCCAACTTGGAGAGTTTTCTAGTAGACCAGACAGGTGGCAAAGGGTGTTTTTGTTGAATAAATTAATGCCCTTTACTCAGAGTTTTAGCTGAATATACATACCATTCAATCCATCGGTTACTTCACCCGTACCACTCTGACTTCAGTGGAGACATGTTGTTTTCTAGTTTCAAGCAACTCTGCACATAGCCTGAAAGTGGCTATCTGCCTGAAATTTTTCATGTCCATACATCTTTGATGGCTTAATCCTACCCAAGGCTTGTGGTGCCACTTGCAATCATTTTTGTGTTGTGTTTATCCATGTTTCAGCAGAGATGTTTGTACATATACATGTCACACATGTACTTGAAAAGTAACAGTCCAGCAGGGAAGCATAATACCTGATGTATATCCCATTGCACAGGTTCGCATTAGGCCTGTATGTTTTCTTAACATCTTTGTCAGTTTATCAAAACATCAGATATATATTTCTAATGATTTACATTGATTTTTGTGAAAGGATAGGCAATAGGCAATTGTTCAAATTATATTAATAGTAGGTATCAGCATTTTTCAGTCTGTTCAGTTAATGAAAATAGAATGGTGGGATATGGGTTGATTACATTTTGAGGTGGGCCTGGATGTGGGTACAGAGGTTCGTGGAGGTATGTGCTTTGTGAGTGCTTTCTAGTTTTATGTTATTGTGACTGTGAATTACTTCAGACACTGAGGAAACTATGCTGTTTTTATTCAGTTTAAAGTGGTGTTTGGAGTTCATTAATTGTAACTTTTACCCTTTTCGCCCTTTTTTACATATTTTCTCTCATAATATATATTACAAGTAATTTCAAAGTCTTTGTTGTTCATTTAGTAATAAACTGCTGGATAATAATTAATTTGTAGTGATTGTATTCAGAGAGATTAATTCAGTACCACTACAGTATGACAAGGACTTGTATTTGTATAACAAACAATGAACAACAGGGAACAAGATATTAATACAATACTGAATGATACTTGATGTAATTGTACACATATGGTAACAACAGGAAAACCACTGTGCTGATGCAATCTATTCTCAGTCTGGTTAGTGTCTGTCATGCCAGGTGTTGTTTACTGGACGTTTACATGATTATAGGTAGTTAATGATAAACTGGGGGATATGTCAGGCCTGATAGAACAAACCCATGTATGTGGGCCTGATAATGGCTTTCTGTACATCATGCGGGAATGTTGTATATTCATGCGGGAGGGTACCAGTATCATTTCAGGATATTGGTGGATACTTGAGGTCACACAGCCCCTGACAAAACAAGTTATTTGGAATGCTTTTGTTATATATATTACTGCTGGTAGCATTGTTATCATGCACAATATAGGGGCATGTGACCATAGTCTGCCAGTCAATAGAGACAGGCATAGGGGTACAGCACTAATCTATGTTCATACATTGAAATATGATTGTGTCACTGTCTATCTGTATGGGTTCCTCTGAACTTGCATGTACTTTCACAGATAAATCTAGTATTTAATCACTTAGATATCTCACATAATTTGATCCCTTAAAAAATATGTTCATGCATGCAAATTTCAAAGGTGTCCTTAGGATGTATGAATATCCATGATTAAAGAACTGCAGATTGTGAGCTCAGTTTTAAACAGCATGATATTTTAAGTAAAATCCTTTAACTCTGAACATACTGACACAAGGTTAATTAATTTGATACAGTCACATGTCTTACAGGGCTTTCTGTCAGACCATGGTCCTTACAATCCTCAGTTTAATGCCTCCTGTTTGTTATCTTTGAGAGTCCACTGAGACCATCTTTCTAATAAGATATGAGGCTTATCAGAAGAACCCTGTATTGATTTCTAAGGGTAGTCAGAGGTTTCAAGCTTTAAGGTCCCTGTGTCTTCAGGCCTATGTGCAGACAGAGGCCTCCAGTTTGTTATGTCTAAGGATCCTTAGAGGCCTCCAGCTTGTCGGGTCTAAGGATCCTCAGAGGCCTCCTAATTTTCAGGTCTAAGGATCCTCAGAGGTCTCCAGCTTGTCATGTCTAAGGATCCTCAGAGGACTCCTGCATGTCGAGGCTAAGGATCCTCAAAGGCCTGATTGTCTGGTCTAAGGATCCTCGGAGACCTCCTGATTGTCTGGTCTAAGGATCCTCAGAGGTCTCCAGCTTGTCTGATCTAAGGATCCTCAGAGGTCTCCAGCTTGTCAGGTCTAAGGATCCTCAGAGGACTCCTGCATGTCGAGGCTAAGGATCCTCAAAGGCCTCCTGATTGTCTGGTCTAAGGATCCTCAGAGACCTCCTGATTGTCTGTTTTACGGATCCTCAGAGGTCTCCAGCTTGTCTGGTCTAAGGATCCTCAGAGGTCTCCAGCATGTCAGGTCTAATGATCTTCAGAGGACTCCTGCATGTCGAGTCTAAGGATCATCAAAGGCCTCCTGATTGTCTGGTCTAAGGATCCTCAGAGGCCTCCTGATTTTCAGGTCTAAGGATCCTCTGAGACCACCTGATTGTCTGGTCTAAGGATCCTCAGAGATCTCCAGCATATCAGGTCCAAGAGTCCTCAGAGTCCTCCAGCATGTCAGGTCTAAGGATCTGCAGAGGTCTCCAGCATGTCAGGTCTAAGGATCCTCAGAGACCACCTGATTGTCTGGTCTAAGGATCCTTAGGGGGATTTAGCATATCTAGCTGGATGCAAGGTTTTATCCATTGTTTCACAATTATTGATTACAGTATTTGCTTCTATTTTAGACTTTGATTTGAGATTCTTGAATTTAAATCACAAGATATTAGCTTTGTAGATCCTCAAACTGTCATTAAACCTTTTCATTAATCATTTGTGGATTTAAGATTTTTGTCAAGAAAATACTTCATTACAGTCATTGCTTGATTCTGTTCTTTTTCCACTAACCTGTATTCTAAGAAAACAGTCCAGGCCTGCCAAATCACTCTTTTTTAATAGAGCCACTCTATAGGATTTCCTGAAAATGATGCTAATTACTCTATGTCACTCTTTTTTTCAGCAGCCCTTCTTGAACAAATTGCAATATATACTATTTCTCTCTTACATTAACAGTCTAGTTAGAACATGAATGGGACAATTGCAGTTTTTGTGTCACAACATGTCGAAAATGGCCTGATCTTCATGAATTGGGATGTGCCCCGTGTATATTTCTGACTTTGGGAATGATATGCATCAATATATATTATATATAAAATTGTGGATATGCATCAATATATATAATATATAAAATTGTGCTAAGTGAAGCACATCATTATTCAGTCTGTGATAAAAAATGGGGAATTGACACTAATTTTACTCTTTTTTCATTCTTTATTTCAAAGATGTCTACCCTTTTTTTCCAGAGCACTTGCTTTTTTTTCAGTTCCTTACCTTTGGCGGGCCTGCAGTCATTTAACATCAATATGCTTCTCAGTGCCTCCACAAGGAGTAGATGTGAGGGAGGGACATATACAGTAGGACAAAAAATCACAGAATGTGAATGTCTTTTATAAATATTACCCATGTGCTGCTTACTTACAAATAATAAATTAAAGATATGACAGCTTTGCAAATAATCTGGTTAAATATATGAATGGATGCCATGACATGTTATTTAGCACAGAAGCATGTGGGTCTTTGAAAATGCTTGAAAAAGAAAAAAAATTACAAGACCTTTAAAAGTCCATGAATACTGTATTTTCATCAGTGGCTGAATTTTGTTGCAGAGCTGCCCTAGAGCCTTGTTTTCAGTTCCTCCTAAAATATATTATGAGTTTCTCTGCATCAATTTGTTAAAGGTTTGTACATGCTTTTAACTGCTTCATTGGGATCACAGCATTAGATCAGTTGGAAAATTATTTGAATAAGGTTCTTGAAATAGGTTAATCTGGACCTTTAAAATCCTAACTGAAAAGTACTTGATATTTATTCAGGGAAAGGTGTTTGAACCCAGTAAGCCTCTTTATATTGATTTGAAACAAATTAGATTTCTACCAAAAAAAGGTGGGTTCTTAGGCACATTTTTTTCTGAAATCAGGGTGGGAGGGCATTTTTTGTTAGCTCAGCTGACTTAAAGTCATCTAAGCTGTAGCAATCACCCTTCGTCCAGCGTCCGTCTGTCTGGCTGTCCAGCCGTCCATTAACAGGGCACAAATGTCAGCTAAGGGTCTCAAAAGTATCCCCCAGAATAATTGAAATACAAAAGCTTCTGTATCTAACTACTGCCTTGATCATCATGATTCTTTGCATGAATATTGATCATGGAGTGTGCCGTCAGTTCCTGCAAACTGGTGGCGCCACCTGTATTTTTCTAGTTTTTCGTTTTTTTTTTCTCTATTTTTAGCTCAGCTGACTGAAAGTCATCTGAGCTATAGCGATCACTCTTTGTCCGTCGTCCGTCTGTCTGTCTGTCTGTCCGTCTGTCTGTCTACCTGTCCGTCTGTCTGTCCGTTAACCAGGCACAAATCGTAACCGTAGAACTGGAATCTTCTTACTTGACATCCTGGGAGGTCCATGAAAAATCTCCTAGGAAACCAGAAATTAGGTCTCTGTTACCCATATCCTTCGAGCTATGGGGCCCCAAAGTACCCCCCAGAAAAGTCCAAAATTTCATACAAAAACTTCAATATCTCATTAACTACTTGACTGATGGTCATGATTTTTGGCATACATATTGATCATGAGAGGTTCCATCAGTTCCTGAAGACTGGTGGCGCCACCTGTATCTTTCAATTTTTTACAAATTTTTTTCTCTATTTTTGACACCTTTCAAAATGTAAACATCTGTTAACAAGGCACAAATCGTAAAAGACTGGACCTAGAATCTTCATTCTTGACACACTGAGAGACCTATGAAAAGTCTCCAGGGAAACCAGAAATTAGGTCTCTGTTACCCATATTCTTTGAGCTATGGAGCCCCAAAGTACCCCCAAGAAAAGTTAAAAATTTCATACAAAACTTCAATATCTCATTAACTACTTGACTGATGGTCATGATTTGTGGCATAACTATTGATCATGAGATGTGTCATCACTTCCTGCAGACTGGTGGTGCCACCTTTATTGTTCGATTTTTTACGATTTTTTCCTCTATTTTTGAGACCTTTAAGGATGCTGTCATCTGTTAGCATGGCACAAATTGTAACGACTGGACCTAGAATCTTCATTCTTGACACACTGAGAGGTCCATGAAAAATATCCTTGGAAACCAGAAATTAGGTCTCTGTTAACCATATCCTTCGAGCTATGGGGCCCCAAAGTACCCCCCCCCCCCCCCCCCCGAGTAGTCAAAAATTTCATACAAAAACTTCAATATCTCAATAACTACATCACTGATGGTCATGATGTTTGGCATACATATTGATTATGAAATGTTCCATCAGTTCCTGCAGACTTGTGGCGCCACCTGTATTGTTTGATTTTTTACGATTTTTTCCTCTAATTTTGAGACCTTTAAGGATGCTGTCATCTGTTAACGTGGCACAAATCATAACGACTGGACCTAGAATCTTCATTCTCGACACACTGAGAGACCTATGAAAAGTCTCCATGGAAACCAAAATTAGGTCTCTGTTACCCATATTCTTCGAGCTATGGAGCCCTAAAGTACCCCCAAGAAAAGTAAAAAATTTCATACAAAAACTTCAATATCTCATTAACTACTTGAATGATGGTCATGATTTGTGGCATAACTATTGATCATGAGATGTGTCATCTGTTCCTGCAGACTGGTGGCGCCACCTGTATCGTTCGATTTTTTACGATTTTTTTCCTCTATTTTTGAGACCTTTAAGGATGCTGTCATCTGTTAGCATGGCACAAATAGTAACGACTGGACCTAGAATCTTCATTCTCAACACACTAGAAGACCTATGAAAAGTCTCCATGGAAATCAGAAATTAGGTCTCTGTTACCCATATCCTTCGAGCTATGGGGCCCCAAAGTACCCCCCCAGAGTAGTCAAAAATTTCATACAAAAACTTCAATATCTCAATAACTACAACACTGATGGTCATGATTTTTGGCATACATATTGATTATGAGATGTTCCATCAGTTCCTGCAGACTGGTGGCGCCACCTATGTTATCTATCAAGAGGGTACAAATTGCAACAACTGGACCTAGAAACTTCATTCTTGTCATGCAAGGAGGCCCATGAAGAGTGCCTGTGGAAACTTGAAATTAGGTCTCTGTTACCCATATCCTTCAAGCTATAGGTCTCTGAAGTATCCCTCAGAATAATGGACAATTTGATACAAAAGCTGAAGTATCTGAACAACTAATACGGAGATCATCATGATTCTTTGCATGGATATTGACCATTAAGTGTTTTTAGCTCAGCTGACTGTAAGTCATCTGAAGTATCCCTCAGAATAATGGACAATTTGATACACAAAGCTCAAGTATCTAAACAACTATTTCAGTGATCACCGTGATTCTTTGCATGGATATTGATCATGGAATGTGTCATCAGTTTCTGCAGTATGGTGGCGCCACCTGTATTTTTTTTATTTTTACGAATTTTTTTCTCTATTTTTGAGACCTCATAAGATGCAGTCATCTGTTAACATGGCACAAATCGTAACAACTGGACCTAGAATCTTCTCTCTTGACATGCTGAGAGGCCCATGAAAAGTTTCCTTAAAAACTTGAAATTAGGTCTCTGTTGCTAACCTCTGAGCTATGGGACTCCGAAGTACCCCCCAGAATAATGGAAAATTTGATACAAAAGCTCAAGTATCTGAACAATTATTATATTGATCACCATGATTCTTTGCATGGATATTGATCATGAAATGTTTCATCAGTTTCTGCATTCTGGTGGCGCCACCTGTATTTTTTCAATTTTTAGCTCAGCTGACTGAAAGTCATCTGAGCTGTAGGGATCACCTTTTGTCCGTCCTCCGTCCGGCCATCCAGGCGTCTGTCTGTTAACAGGGCACAAATGGTAACCGCTAGACCGGGAATCTTCTTACTTTAAATCCTGGGAGGTCTATGGAAATTCTCCTTTTAAACCTGAAATGAGGTCACTGTGACCTATATTCTTCGAGCTATGGGGTTCTGAAGTACCCCCCAGAATAATGCAAAATTTAATACAAAAGCTCAAGTATCTGAACAACTAATGCATTAATCACCATGATTCTTTGCATGGATATTGATCATGGAGTGTTTCATCAATTTCTGGAGATTGGTGGCGCCACCTATATTTTTTTTATTTTTTACGATTTTTTTTCTCTACTTTTGTGATCTTTAAACATTTGGTCATCTGTAAACAGGGCACAAATCATAATGACTGGACCTAGAATCTTCTGTCCTCACCTCCAGGGAAGCCTATAAAAGGTCTACATGGAAACCCGAAATAAGGTCCCTGTTACCCATATTCTGTGAGCCATGGGGCTCTGAAGTACCCCCCAGAATAAAGATTTGGTCATATATTAACAGGGCACAAATCATAATGACTGGACCTAGAATCTTCTGTCCTCACCTCCAGGGAAGCCCATAAAAGGTCTACATGGAAACCCGAAATAAGGTCCCTGTTACCCATATCCTTCATGCTCTGGGGCTCCGAAGTACTCCCCAGAATAAAGATTTGGTCATCTGTTAACAGAGCACAAATTATAATGACTTGACCTAGAATCTCCTTTCTTGATATGCTGGGAGGCCCCTGAAAAGTCTCCTTGTGCACCTGAAATTACATCTCTGTTACCCATATCCTTCATCCTATGCGGCTTTGAAATACCCCCCAGAATAAACATTTGGATTTGTTAACAGGGCACAAATCATAATAACTGGACCTAGAATTTTATTTTTTGACATGCTGGGAGACCCCTGAAAAGTCATCTTGTAAACCTTGAAAATAGGTGTCTGTTACCCATATCCTTCATGCTACAGAGCTCCATAGTACCCCAATGAATATTGGATGATTTTATACAAAAGGTCAAGTTTGGAAAAAGTATTTCATTCAAATTTGACATTCAGATGATAAAATTACTTTTGTCAATGTCTTCCTGGTCAGCTGTGCGTCATGACCCCTGGGTCACTTGTTGATACCTTCAAAGAGGCTGTCATCTGTTAACAGGGCACAAATCATAACCTCTGTACCTGGAATCTTCTAACTTGACATCCAGGGAGGTCCATGAAAAGTCTCCTTGAAAATTAGGTCTCTGTAACCCATATTCTTCAAGCTATGGGGCTCCGAATTCCCCCCCAGAATAATGAAAAATTTGATACAAAAGCTCCAGTATCTGAACAACTATTGCATTGATCACCATAATTCTTTGCATGGATATTGGTCATGGAATGGTTCATCAGTTTCTGCAGTCTGGTGAGGACACATGTATTTATTTGATTTTTAAGATTTTTTATGCCCCCGCCACAAAGTGGCCGGGGCATATAGTTTTACCCATGTCCGTCCTTCCGTCCTTCTGTCCTTCCGAAATCAAACAGTTGTACGGACTTTTTTTTCGCATTGCCTGCAGATATTGGCCTGATTTTTGGTGTGTGGGCAGATATAGACCAGTTACAGATCGAGTTCGCGTTTCGTCCTGGTTGACCTACTTTTGAC
Organism: Sipunculus nudus; assembly: GCA_026874595.1. Classification (NCBI taxonomy): domain Eukaryota; kingdom Metazoa; phylum Annelida; class Sipuncula; order Golfingiida; family Sipunculidae; genus Sipunculus; species Sipunculus nudus. The sequence goes on from CM049316.1 coordinate 5,245,491, forward strand.
CGTTTTACGGCTCCTAAACTTAGAAAATTTCATGAAAAATAGAAATATTCATGACAGATACACATGTACGGACTATTTTTCGCAATGCCTGCAGATATTGGCCTGATTTTTGGTGTGTTGGCAGATAATGACCAGTTACAGATCGAGTTCGCATTTCGTCCCGGTTGACCTACTTTTGACTGTTTTACGGCTCCTGAACATAAAAAAATTTCATGAAAAATAGAAATTTCATGACAAATACACATGTTCAGACTTTTTTTTCGCAATGCCTGCAGATATTGGCCTGATTTTTGGTGTGTTGGCAGATATTGACCAGTTACAGATCGAGTTCGCGTTTCGTCCTAGTTGACCTACTTTTGATTGTTTTACTGCTCCTGAACATAGAAAATTTCATGTAAAATATAAATTTTCATGACAAATACACTGGTACAGACTTTTCTTCGCAATACCTGCAGATATTGGCCTGATTTTTGGTGTGTGGGCAGATAATGACCAGTTACAGATCGAGTTCACGTTTTGTCCCAGTTTACCTACTTTTGACCATTTGACGGTGCTCTAACATAGAAAATTTCATAAAAAAGTGCACATGTATGGACTTTTTTTCGCAGTGCCTGCAGATACGGGCCTGATTTTTGGTGTGTAGGCAGATAATGACCAGTTACAGATCGAGTTCTTGTTTTGTCCCAGTTGACCTACTTTTGACCATTTGACTGCTCCTGAACATAGAAAGTTTCATGAAAAATAGAAATTTTCTTAACAAATGCATATGTACTGACTTTTTTTCCTCAATGCCTGCAGATACCACCCTGATTTTTTATGTGTGGGCTGATAATGACAGTTACAGATCTAGTTCGCATTTTGTCCTGGTTGACCTACTTTTGATTGTTTTATGGCTCCTAAACATAGAAAATTTCATGAAAGACAGAAATTTTTATGGAAAATGCACATGTATGGACTTTTTTTCACAATGCCTGCATATACTGGCATGATTTTTGGTGTGTTGCTTGATAATGACCCGTTACAGATCGAGTTTGCATTTTGCCCTTGTTGACCTACTTTTGACCATACGACACCTCCTGAACTTAAAAAATTTTTCAAAAGTTTACAAATGTTTCTAATTTGCCCCAGGCGGGGGCATTCGTGTCCTTCTGACACATCTAGTTTTTCTGTATTTTTTGCCCTAAAGAAGCAGTTATCTGTTAACAGGGCACAAATTGTATCTGCTTGAGCTGGAATCTTCTAACTTGACATCAATGGAGTGTTCCGTCAGTTCCTGCAAACTGATGGCGCCACCTGTATTTTTCTAATTTTACACATTTTTTTTCTCAGTATTTGATACCTTCAAAGAAGCTATCATCTGTTAACAGGGCACAAATCATAACTGCTGGACCTGGAATCTTCTTACTTGACATCAAGGGAGGTCCATGAAAAGTCTCTGTGGAAGCATGAAATTAGGTCTCTGTTGCTCGTATCCTCTGAGCTATGGGGCTTGTAAGTACCCCTCAGAATAATTAAAAATTTGATATAAAGACCAGAGTATCTGAATAACTAATGCATGGATCACCATGATTTATTGCATGAATATTGATCATGGAGTGTTCCATCAGTTCCTCCAAACTGGTGGCGCCACCTGTATTTTTATAATTTTACAAATTTTTTTATCTATTTTAGATACCTTCAAAGAAGCTATCATATGTTAACAGGGCACAAATCATAACTTCTGAACCTGGAATCTTCTTACTTGACATCAAAGGAGGTCCAGGAAAAGTCTCTGTGCAAATCTGATATTAAGTCTCTGTTATCCATATACTCCCCGCTATTGGGCTTGTAAGTATCCCTCAGAATAATTAAAAATTTGATACAAAGGCCAGCGTATCTGAATAACTAATGAATGGATCACCATGATTCTTTGCATGAATATTGGTCATGGAGTGTTTCATCAGTTCCTGCAAACTGGTGGCACCATGTGCATTTTTCTAATTTTTACAATTTTTTTTTTCTCTATTATTGATACCTTGAATTTTCTAACTTGACAACAAAGGAGGTCCATGAAAAGTCTCTATGGAAATCTGAAATACGGTCTCTGTTACCCATATACTCCTTGCTATGGAATAATTAAAAATGTGATACAAAAACTGTGCATTAGTTTCAAGAGAACTCCTCTGAGACCCTTGGACTGATCTTTCTGAAACCTAGCATAGTTGTTCCATCACCTATGTTGTTGTGCCTAACAAAGACAGATGGTACCATTGGCAATCTTTCTGTGTAGTATGAATCTGGGTGTCTTTTAGATAACGGCCCATATCTCAGGATTGGCTCAATGTATTGTGCTTAAAGTTTGTATGTCCATAGATCTTGGATCTATCTATTTCATAATTGCGACTGGTGGCGCCACGTACAATACTTTTGTGTCCATCTGTGCATTTGCCATCTGTTTGTCTTAGTGGTTCTTTAATGGCTTAGGTTGAAATTGTGCATGTTCATAGATCCTCAACACCTACATCTCATAAACAAGACTGGTGGCGCCATCTGCAGTCTTTTTCGCGTGGTGTTCATCGGTATATTTGCTTTTGGTGAAAATTGCTCTTATCTCAGGAATGGTTCAAGATATTTGGCATGTCCATCCATCTTGGAAAGTTTTCTGGTAAACCAGACATGGCGCCACCCGGTTTTGTAGAATAATTAAATACCCTTTTCTCAGGAGTGACTTGCCATATTTGCCTGAAATTGTCCAAATCAATAGATCTTGGACTCCTCCATCTTTTACTCAAGACTGGAGCAGCCACCTGCAATCATTTTCCTGTGGCATCCATCCGTACATCTGCGTTGGGTGAAAATGGCTCATATCTCAGGAGTGGTTCAAGGTATTGGTCTGAAATTTGGCATGTCCATCCGTCTTGGAAAATTTTCTCGAAAACCAGACAGGTGGCACCACCTACCTTCCTGTTTCTGTAGAATAAATTAATGCTCTTTTCTTAGGAGTGGTGTGCGGTATTGGCCTAAAATCGTGCATGTCCATAGATCTTGGCCTGCTCCATCTTGTACTCAAGACTGGTGGCGCCACATCTGCAATCATTTTCCATACGTACATGTGCTTTGGGGGAAAATTGCTCATATCTCAGGAATGGTTCAAGACATTGGTCTGAAATTTGGCATGTCAATCCATCTTGGAGAGTTTTCTCGTAAACCAGACATTTCTTGGGACCCTTCACAAAATTCATGATTTTTTTTGGCACTCTGGCAGTCATCTTTCTCATTGTTCAACATTTCTTGAATTCAGCTGAGTGTCTTGGCTTATGGGCCACTAGTTTGGTTTTTAGCTCAGCTGACTGAAAGTCATCTGAGCTATAGCGATCACCCTTTGTCCGTCGTCCGTCCGTCGGGCTGTCGGTTAACAGGGCACAAATCGTAACCGCTGGACCTGGAATCTCCTCACTTAACATCCAGGGAGGTCCATGAAAAATCTCCTTGAAAACCTGAAATTAGGTCTCTGTTACCCATATCCTTGGAGCTATGGTGCTCCAAAGTCCCCCCCCCCCCCCCAGAATAATGCAAAATTTGATACAAAAGCTCAAGTATCTGAATAACCACTGCATTGATCACCAAGATTCTTTTCATAAATATTGATCATGGGATGTTCCATCACTTCCTGCAGACTGGTGGTGCCACCTGTATTTTTTTCGAATTTTTACCAATTTTTTTCTCTTTTTTCAGACCTTAATGAAACTGTCATCTGTTAACAGGGCACAAATTGTAACCACTGGACCTGGAATCTTCAAACCTTATATCCAGGGAGGTCCATGAAAAATCTCCTTGAAAACCTGAAATTAGGTCTCTGTTACCCATATCCTTGGAGCTATGGTGCTCCAAAGTCCCCCCCCCCCCCAGAATAATGCAAAATTTGATACAAAAGCTCAAGTATCTGAATAACTACTGCATTGATCACCATGATTGTTTGCATGAATATTGATCATGGGATGTTCCATCACTTCCTGCAGACTGGTGGTGCCACCTGTATTTTTTCGAATTTTTACAAATTTTTTTCTCTTTTTTTCAGACCTCAATGAAACTGTCATCTGTTAACAAGGCACAAATCGTAACCACTGGACCTGGAATCTTCAAACTTAATATCCAGGGAGGTCCATGAAAAATCTCTTTGAAAACCTGAAATTAGGTCTCTGTTACCCATATCATTGGAGCTATGGGGCTCCAAAAATACCCCCCAGAATAATGAAAAATTTGATACAAAAGCTCAAGTATCTGAATAACTACTGCATTGATCACCATGATTGTTTGCATGAATATTGATCATGGGATGTTCCATCAGTTCCTGCAGACTGGTGGCACCACCTGTATTTTTTTCCAATTTTTACAAATTTTTTTTCTTTATTTTTGAGACCTTCAAAGAAGCTGTTTTCTTTTAACATGGCACAAATCGTAACCGCTGGACCTAGATTCTTCTAACTTTACATCAAGGGAGGTTCATGAAAAGTCTGTGAAAACATGAAATTAGGTCTCTGTTGCCCATATCCTTCGTAGTAAGTACCCCTCAGAATAATTAAAAATTTGATACAAAAGCTCCAGTATCTGAATAACCAATGCATTGATCTCCATGATTCTTTGCAGGCATATTGATCATGGAGTGTTCCATCAGTTCCTGCAAATTGGTGGCACCACCTGTATTTTTTTTCATATTTTTAGGCATTTTTTCTCTATTTATGAGACCTTCAAATGAAGTGGTCATCTGTTAACATGGCACAAACTGTAACTGCTGAACCAAGAATCTTCTTACTTGACATCCAGGGAGACTAATGAAAAATCTCCTTGGAAACCTTAAATTAGGTTTCTGTTACCCATATTCTCCGAGCTATAGGGCTCATAAATATCCCCAAGAATAATTAAAAATTTGATACAAACAAAAGCTCCAGTATCTGAATAACTAATGCCTTGATAGCCATAGTTCTTTGGATATATATTGATCATGGAGTGTTTCATCAGTTCCTGCAGACTGGTGGCACTACCTGTATTTTTTTTCAAATTTTTACACATTTTTTTTTCTATTCATGAGACCTTCAAATGAAGTTATCATCAGTCCAAAAGCCCACTGAAACCCATTTCTAAGGACTCTTCACAAAATTCATGATCTGTTTGCACTCTGGCAGTCATATTGCTCATTGTTCAACATTCCTTGAATTCAGCTGAGCGTCATGGCCCATGGGCCACTTGTTTTTGTATGTTTTGATAAAAAAGTCACTTGAGCAGGGAAAAGCATAATAATAACATAATTGTTTTGCTAAACAGGTAAAAGGACTGCATAACAAAGGAAATCTTATCAAAATTGTATTATTTTATCGTCTTGAAAGAAATGTCCCAGAGGCTGGAGCTCAAAATTGGTAAATTTTTATTTAAAACCAAAATAAAATATTTTTGATACAGGGGTTAAAATTGATGCCTACCTTTTTTTTTGCCTTACAACCATCATTTATAATTTCAGACGTGCTTAAATATCGCAGACTGTAGAACTGCATGTACGCTCTTAACACAGCGCTTTACCTATAGGGCCACTACCTATATCGTAAGGCGCTGTTTGTTATGACCTCGTATCCTGAATTGCTACACCAGAGGGGAGCACTGTATTTTTGTCCAATCAGATGAGACCTTGTGCTGGAAGACAAAGCCAAGCGAGGAATAGAGGAATAAACGGAGCCAATCATGTTTATTTCGTTTTGAGTGATAGCTCATCGTCCCGCGTAACCGTCTGAACAGGCCACAGGCTCAGAGAGTGGTTTGCTTAGGGCCTTGGTCTCATAGGATGCTTGGCCGGTGAGATGTAATTCAAACGAAACGTAACAACAAAGGCTGCGTGCACAACTCGCTGGCTTGTTTCAGTTCTGCAGACAACAGATACATGGCTACGCTAACACAGTCATAATGCCATAATTGAATCGGTCGATGATGTGAGAATGCAGAGGGAGCAATTTAAATTCAACTGGAAACTCATCAAGCGGCGCTTAAAGCGCAGCAATGGGCGGAGCCAGGATGCCTGTTGAGTGTTTGTTTATTGGCATCTGATTGGCTGCTTGTCACATCATACGCACGTTTATTTCAGCGGACAACGAACCGCCATCTGGTGTCTAAATATATCATAAACGGTCAAGGCTGGCAGCGTGAAAATCAGTTGCTTCTTTAGAAGCGCAAGATTTCTGCTGCCTCGGGAGCGTAAACTGCATGAGAAGCACTGTCCAGGGTCCTGACTTTGGACACTAGTGCTTAAAAAGAATAATTCAGATATCCCTTTCAGCACCTCGGAACAGTTTTCCCCTTTGTTTCATTTCTATATTGGGCTGTCTTTGGTATACTTTGCATCTGTTAGAGCTCAATTAAATCTTGAATAGCCAGGTGGCTGTTAATTTGGCTCCCTACAGGTCTGCTAAACCGCCCAGCCTCAGTCCGGTATGGACAGCACCTGTTTTTGTAAGATATGAGGTCAGCATGCATAATTTAAAGACAACACAGAGACTCTTAATTACAGAACACCTGCTTATAGTTAGATGTAGAATCAGACACATGGAGGGCTGTGGCTCATCCAACGTTAACCCACCATTTGTTAAAATATATAGTTTCCTCCTATTACTAATTTAATGTATGCTTAACTTCAATGTTTTCTATTCAGTATATGGCTGCACCTGCCCGTGGTATGCTGGTTTTTGGTAAACCTTTATCATGAAGGTTTTTGGCCACTAGTTTGTGTCAGTTTGTTAGGTTTTCATTATAGTAACAGTGCTTCATTTTAATTATACATTGTATGTATAAAAATCATTAAATCTCTGAATTGCAAAGCATGAAGTGTCACCTAAGACAAGTCTCACCTTTGAGATAAGAAAGTGTAAAAAAACTTAAAGGAAATTATTTCATTATAGGTAAGATTTTGAAATATCTCATGTCAAAAAGTTCACTTGGATAGGTCAGAAAACAAGTGTTAATAATACAAATAAAAGCTTGCTATTGGGAACAAATTTACAAATGTTAGTCATATCATGCACAATAATATTGCTTAATAAATCTGCATGGTGGTTTCGAAAATTATAGATTTTATTCTTATTGTTTGACCTGACAGCTTGGGAGTATTACATTTTTTTTCTTATTATGTAACCTGACCAACATGACAGTTCGGGAATATTAGAAATGCCTTTCATATCATTTAGCTTAACATCATATCTTGGGAATATTAGAGATATAATTCTTATCATTTAGCTTGATCTGCATGATGATTTTGTTATCCTTAAATTGTATTTTAAACTTATCATGTCACATAGCCTGATCTGCATGAGAGCTTGGGAATATTCTTATCATGTAGACTGACAGCTTAGAATATTAGAGATTTTATTCTCATCATAAAGCCCAATCCACATGGCAGCTCGAAGATGAGAGACTAGAATAATTAAACAAGGTAGCCTTTCATAAATTACAGATTTAAAATATTAGAGATTTTATTATTATCATGTATGTGGCTTGATCAGTATGATGGCTTGGACATGAGAAATTGAATTGATAACAAGTTGAATGACCTACATGACAGGTAGGGAAAATTAGAGATTTTATTTTTATATCTTGTGGACTGATCATTTTGAGTATAACAGCTCAGACAATAAAGGTTTGATAAATATGAGGTATAGTTAAGTTGACCTACATGACAGCTTGGGATTATTTGAGCTTCAGTTTTGATCATGTGGGCGGATCATTATGAGTTGTGCCAGCTTAGACATGAGAGATTTGATTAATACCAGGTAGGGTGACCTAAATGACAGCTTGGGAATAGCAGATACTTTACCTTTACCAGGTGGTGTCTTGTGGCTTAGGAAAAAGTGGAGAACTGAATGATATGTGTTGCTGATTATTTTGTATGATATTTTATTACATATATATGCTGATTCCTGGCCTGCATGAATGGGGGTGGGGGAATTAGATATACTGTATTATGCTGGTCACAAATGTATGTCATGAGGTGGACATGCCAACAGACCTAGCATTACAAGCTCTAAATAGACTTTAAATATCTAACCACTTTTATTGTAGCCACTCTCAGTTACATGTTGAATGATAAACCATCTGTTCCAGAGTACTTTTTAATCTTTGTTCAGTAAATTATACCACTCCATGTGATTAAGCTTTTTTACATCTGTAATACACAGCCGTGTGACCATCAGTATAATTAACAGACAGTATTAGCAGCAGCTTGGTGAGTTTCCATATATGTTAAGCATGTGTTCTGTATGTGGTGTGTGTATACAGTACAGGGGTGGCTGAGAACTGACAGGTTGTATACCAGATAGACCAGTGGAAGGACCCCCCAGCTCCTCCCACCTGTTGTGGTTCTACATGCCATTAGACATTGTTCACAAGGGAAACTCCACAACAATTAGGAAACTTGTTTTTCTTGGCTTACTCCGTATACCAGAGTTACTGTCGCAGTGCACTGATCAGCAATATTTCTGGATCAGAATTGGCCTATCAGTTCTAAGCCTTATAGTCTTTGATCAGTGTTTCAGCTAGTGAAGTTACTGAAAAGGAGTTATAAACAAATACATGTATGATAATTAGCATGTCACATGATACGTGCATGCTATATGATATATACCTTAAATATATTTTTCAAATGTCAGTAGGAAAAAAAATATTTTTTTGAAATTTTTAAAGGTGAAGAGTTCTGAAAACAATCCAAAGACTTAAACACAATCAACTTTGCTAGGCATTATGCAGTGGCAACTATTTTAGAATTTTTAAACTTGCATCAATACCTGCATGGATATTTAGCCTTAAGGTGACAGAGTATAATATTGAGGATGATGCAACATAAAGGAAACGTTGATGTCGGGACTCAGCAGAATTTGTTCCGTGTTCCTGCTCCGCGAATGCTGGCACCATGGAACAAACAGAGCAGCAACCGAAAAGTCAAGGGTATGTCTCTTAAGTTTATACTTAATTGTAAAAAAATCATCAGGGATTATTCTAGACCTTTCTAGGGACCATCCTTCTATTCTCCTCTCAGAAAAATTGTGATTTTGACCTGAAAGTCTACCTTCATCACTTGAAATTGCCCCGTAACCTGTTAAATATTCTAAGAATAATTCCCCTTTTAACCCTTTGGTCTGTTCAGGTTAGCATGCAAATTGTCACACTATACTGTTCAGATTAATTTTGGATTTTTCACATGTATATAATACAATCACTCGGTAACTGTTGAAGGTAGCATTTTCTGACAGGTAAATGTTCAGCATCTGGATTATGTAAAAGTCCATTAGTCAATCTTTATACTGAGAAGACATCCTGTTATGTCTAATGTAATATATTAGGGTGGCTTCTTATTCTCAAGTTTAATTGTTATGAATTTTCTTTATATAGTTTTTGTCAAGGTTCCCTTTTCAAAATCTTAATCTACAGAAACTTACACAGAATATATATGTAAATGATTTTTTTTCTCATTGGTTGGACAAGGACTTAGCATTTTTCTGTCATAGCATATGATATGCTTGGAAAATCACATAGAAACATGAGGTAAAATCCTCTTAAATTAGTGGTATATTTGCTAAGAATTTTTTTTTAATTTTAAGGATTTTATATAAAATTTTAACAGGTAACAAATATTGATATTATTTACAATATAAATCTTCTTCCCATTAACTTTAACAAAACAGGGCAAATTTGAGACCCTCACAAACACGAAGCAAATCAATTTTTAAATTCTGGCAAATATCGGAAATGTATGGTAAATCAAGTTTGGGTTTTAGTGAATTATTTGTGCCCATAAAGGTGTTTAGCAAAGTACTGTGTAGCTAATTTATTTTTAATCTGAGCTAGGCTGATGTTCATTCATGGTAACTTGTTGTGATGTCTGTAATTTATACACTTTTTCTTTTTGTATTGCATTGTGTGGTTTTACTTTCAGTCATGCTGAACTAAAGTGATTTCTATTCACATGATCATTCATGTTGCAATGTGTCTGCTGTGTTTGCCAGAGCTCAAATATTAATTCAGCATTCATGTAAATGAGGCATGCTTTGAAAACAAACTGAAAATAGGTTATGATGACATTTTGTACACAGAAATAAAAAAATTCCTCATATGAAAATTTAAATAAATTTTAATATAAATGAAAAATAAATGGAAAAATCAACAAAATAGTAAAGGATATCCCAAAGTCACTTGTTCATTTAAAAATATCCCAGATTGAAGTACATGTGTAGATTTTTAAAAATATTTTTTGTTGTTGAAGGTAACCGCCTCCATTTATTTAATGCTAGTTTAATTAAGGATATTGGCATCTGCAGAATTCCATTCAGGTTTCGGACTGTGCCAGGGCAGTGCCACATATTTCCTCTCATTTTATATCCTGGTGTTAACCAGGCTTGGTTACTACTGCAACTGTAGGCCCTGGGTGTGTAATTGCCCCATTTGTTGGGGCACACCATCGAGGAACCCCGAAAAGCGCACTTGCTTGTGAGTAAAACTTGGCAGTTCAGTGAGACGGTCCATTAAGCCTGCAGAGCGCTCTGCCTGGGTGGGAGCCGACCTTGAAAAATCTCACTGCCCTAGCTGAGATTCAAACTCATGATCTCCTGGCCTTGAGTCCTGTGCTCTACCCCTGAGCAACAGAAGCCAGTTTTCCAGTGTAGATTTTAATATTCGGCAGTTGACTAAAGTTGAGGTTGGAATGCCAGGGTTGAGAATTTACATAGCAATCCCTGTAATTACTAGAAGATTACCAGTTTACATTTGAATTTGAATCTCAACTTGTGCTCAGTAGAATTCACCAAGTAAACTTGCTAAGTTCTGATATGGAATCTCATGTACTGGACATGTACATGAGATTAGATTTCCCAGGAATTGGTCATGGTATGTATTTATATGAAATTTCATATTCAAGATTTTAGATTTCTGCTGAAGTCTTGTAATAATTAATTCAGCACAAAGGATCCTGAAAATAAGATCTACATCTAGACTAAGTAGCAATTTACTTTCTCTTGGCTCTGGATAACTCCCTAGTCAAAACTTCATGTTTAATTAAAATCAATTTTATATATTCATTCAAACAAAATAAAGGTGATTTTTATTTTCTGTAGTGAAATATTAACATAATCTAAATTATGTCACTGCTCAATAAGTGGAATAATGATGCTGAGAAATAGCTAAAGAGCTCCATCTGGTAACCGGTGTATCGTACACAGGAGGGGTTTTAAGTGAGAAAATTTGTATGGAAGTTAGAGCCATTTCCATCTGGTATTTTATAAGTCCTCCAGGTGTCCCAGTGAAAGTGATTGTGCACATGTTGGTTGTATCATATACTATAATATCATCCATTACAATGTCCAGATAAGGAAAATGTTAATCCTTGACCCCTGTTACATAATCAGGACCCCGCAGGAGAAAAGGTTAAAATGTCATGGCTGTTAGTTTGGACCAGCCTAGACTGCAGGTGACAGGTGTTCAAGATTAACATTTCTTCACGACAGACTCTTGAACCCAGTAATCATATAACAGCAGTGATAATGTCATTTCTTGTACTGGATTATATAAACCCACTCACCAAGGACCCTGGCATGAAGAAGAAAAAATTCCCTGCTCTATTTTATCTGAGTGCGCTGTGTTCAAGTTTTGAATTGATATGAGTTATTTATTACCAAATATATACTGATTTTATATATCATTTAAAAAATACAGTTCCATGGGTTGTGCAGAAGTATTTATTTTTTGTTATACATTTTTTGTTGGTTGCATATACTGACTTCACAGGTCTTAACCGTAGTTATGATCATCTTCAGAGTTCCAGTTTGAATTTAGACCAACCAACAACACTAGTATATTATTAGCTCAGCTGACTGTAAGTCATCTGAGCTATAGCGATCACTCTTTGTCCGTAGTCCGTCCGTCCGTTAACAGGGCACAAATCGTAACTGCTGGACCTGGAATCTTCTTACTTTACATCCAGAGAGGTCCATGAAAAATCTCCTTGGAAACCTGGAATTAGGTCTCTGTTACCCATATCCTTCCAGCTATGGGGCCCCAAAGTACCCCCCAGAATAGTCAAAAATTTCATACAAAAACTTCAATATCTCATTAACTACATCACTGATGGTCATGATTTTTGGCATAGATATTGATCATGAGATGTTCCATCAGTTCCTGCAGACTGGTGGTGCCACCTGTATTTTTTTATTTTTATGCCCCCGCCACAAAGTGGCCGGGGCATATAGTTTTACCCATGTCCGTCATTCCGAAATCAAATTGTTGTACAGACTTTTTTTCGTAATGCCTGCAGATATTGGCCTGATTTTTGGTGTGTGGGCAGATAATGACCAGTTACAGATCGAGTTCGGGTTTCGTCCTGGTTGACCTACTTGTGACCGTTTTACGGCTTCTAAACTTGGAAAATTTCATGAAAAATAGAAATTTTCATGACAAATACACATGTACAGACTTTTCTTCGCAATGCCTGCAGATATTGGCCTGATTTTTGGTGTGTGGGCAGATAATGACCAGTTACAGATCGAGTTCGCGTTTCGTCCTGGTTGACCTACTTTTGACCATTTTAAAGCTCCTAAAAATTGGAAAATTTCATGAAAAATAGAAATTTTCATGACAAATACACAAGTACGGACTTTTTTTCGCAATGCCTGCAGATATTGGCCTGATTTTTGGTGTGTGGGCAGATAATGAGCAGTTACAGATCGAGTTCGTGTTTTGTCCCGGTTGACCTACTTGTGACTGTTTTACAGCTCCTAAGTTAGAAAAATTCATGAAAAATAGAAATTTTCATGACAAATACACATGTACGGACTTTTTGTCGCAATGCCTGCAGATATTGGCCTGATTTTTGGTGTGTTGGCAGATAATGACCAGTTACAGATTGAGTTCGCGTTTCGTCCCGGTTGACCTACTTTTGACCGTTTCACGGCTCCTAAACTTAGAAAAATTCATGAAAAATAGAAATTTTCATGACAAATACACATGTACAGCTCTTTTTAGCCCTTAGCTCATAGGCTGATGGGCTATTGTCACCACCCAAGCTGTCCGTCCGTCCATCTGTCTGCCGGTGTCTGTCCGTCCGTCCGTTCCGTGTCTGTTAACTTTTACCTTGTGAGCAGGATATCTCTAAAAGGATTCACCTTTGGAATTTTATTTCATCAGTGAAGATGTATATTGATAAAATCTCGGTCAAGATCGAAGATGGGTGACCTTGACCCATTTTTCTACATTTTAGAGCTGATTATAGAAAAACAATCAGAAGTTTATATCTCAGGAACCATTGTGTGGATTTTCACAAAACTTACTATGATCATTGGGACTGATGGTCTGTATGTGCTGCACAATTTTGGTGGCGCCACCTGCAATTTCTAATTTTTTAATGAAATTTTATCGGATTTTTCCAATTTTGGCCTTTTGTGCAGGATATCTCCAAAGGTATTCAACACAGGAACTTCATTTCTTCAGTGCTATTGCATTATATTTACAAAATCTTGGTCAAGTTCAAAGATGGGAGATCTTGACCTACTTTTCAAGGTCACAGAGCTTAGCATAGAAAAAAACTTAGGAGCTTATTTCTCAGGAAGCATTTTGTGGATTGTTATGAAACATGGTATATACCTCTCCAATTTAAATTTATAAATGATTATCAACTTTTGCTAATATTCTAGTTTCGCAATGCAATGCTTACAGATACTGGCCTAATGTTTGGTCTGTGGGCGCATAATGACCACTTACAGATCGAGTTTGCGTTTCGTCCCAGTTAACCTATTTTTCACCATATGACAGATCCTGAACATAGAAAATTTCATGAAAGACAGAAATTTTCATGAAAAATGCACATATATGGACTTTTTTTCACAATGCCTGCAGATACTGGCCTGATTTTTGGTGTGTTGCTTGATAATGACCCTTTACAGATTGAGTTTGCATTTTGCCCTTGTTGACCTACTTTTGACCATACAACACCTCCTGAACTTAAAAAATTTTACAAAATTTAACAAATGTTTCTAATTTGCCCCAGGCGGGGGCATTCGTGTCATTCCGACACATCTAGTTTACAATTTTTTTTCTCTTTTTTTGAGACCTTTAAAAATGTGGACATCTGTTAACAGGGCACAAATCGTCACAATTGGACCTAGAATCTTCTATCTTGACATGCGGGGAGGCCCATGAAAAGTCTCCTTGGAAACCTGGAATTAGGTCTCTGTTACCCAGATTCTTCAAGCTATGGGGCTCTGAAGTACCCCCCAGAATAATGAAAATTTGATACAAAAACTAAAATATCTGAACAACTAATGCATTGATCACCATGATTCTTTGCATGGATATTGATCATGGAGTGTTTCATCGGTTTCTGCAGACTGGTGGCGCCACCTGTATTTTTTCTATATTTTACAATTTTCTTTCTCTATTTTTGATACCTTAAAAGATGCGGTCATCTGTTAACAGGGCACAAATCATAACGGCTGGACCTAGAATCTTCTTTCTTGACATGCAGAGAGGCCAATGTTAAGTCTTCTTGGAAATAAAAATTAGGGTCTCTGTTACCCTAAACCTCAGAGCTATGGGGCTCTGAAGTATCCCCCAGAATAATGCAAAATTTGATACAAAAGCTCAAGTATCTGAATAACCACTGCATTGATCACCAAGATTCTCTGCATGAATATTGATCATGGGATGTTCCATCACTTCCTGCAGACTGGTGGCGCCACCTGTATTTTTTTCAAATTTTTGCAAATTTTTTTTCAAACCTCAATGAAACTGTAATCTGTTAACAGGGCACAAATCGTAACCACTGGACCTGGAATCTTCTTACTTAATATGCAGGGAGGTCCATGAAAAATCGCATTGAAAACCTGAAATTAGGTCTCTGATACCCATATCCTTGGAGCTATGGGGTTCCGAAGTACCCCCCAGAATAATGCAAAATTTGATACAAAAGCTCAAGTCTCTGAATAACTACTGCATTGATCACCATGATTCTTTGCATGAATATTGATCATGGGATGTTCAATCAGTTCCTGCAAACTGGTGGCGCCATCTGTATTTTTTTTAATTTTTGACAAAATTTTTTCTTTATTTTTGAGACCTTCAAAGAAGCTGTCATCTGTTAACAGAGCACAAATCATAACTGCTGGACCTAGATTCTTCTAACTTGACATCAAGGGAGGTTCATGAAAAGTCTCTGTGAAAACATGAAATTAGGTCTCTGTTACCCATATCCTTCGTAGTAACCTGTATTTTTTTTCATATTTTTAGGCATTTTTTCTCTATTTATGAGACCTTCAAATGAAGTGGTCATCTGTTAACATGCCACAAACTGTAACTGCTGTACCTAGAATCTTCTTAATTGACATCCAGGGAGACTAATGAAAAATCTCCTTGGAAACCTGAAATTAGGTTTCTGTTACCCATATTCTCTGAGCTATAGGGCTCATAAATACCCCCAAGAATAATTAAAAATTTGATACAAGCAAAAGCTCCAGTATATGAATAACTAATGCCTTGATAGCCATGATTCTTTGGATACAAATTGATCATGGAGTGTTTCATCAGTTCCTGCAGACTGGTGGCACTCCCTGTATTTTTTTCAAATTTTTACGCATTTTTTCCCTATTTATGAGACCTTCAAATGAAGTTGTCATCTGTCCAAAAGCCCACTGAAACCCATTTCAAAATTCATGATTTGTTTGCACTCTGGCAGTCATTTTGCTCATTGTTCAACATTCCTTGAATTCAGCTGAGCGTCATGGCCCATGGGCCACTTGTTCTTCTCATTTTAAATATATCCCACTGTTACCATGCATGGCCCAGTGTCTACCTCTCCTAGGGACATTGTTATTGCTAGATCATGAAACAAAGTGATATCCAAAAGTTTCAATTTTTTTTGTCAGCGATACACAGCAGTGGGGTACAGCCTTCCCATTAAGCCAGCATGGGGGTTCACAAGGAAGAATCTCAGTCATCCTTCAGCTGAGATTCAAACTCTCGGTTGTTCATCTTTGAGTCATATGCTCTAGAGGTGGATACAGAATCTTAGATATCTGGCAGAGGTAAAAGTCAGCAGGGAGTATGAGTAGATTTCAGTAGTAGTGTCACATGTTAAGTATAGGGAAGAAAACAATGCTAAATTAAAAATTTGGGGCTGCTTTTCAATTTTGAATATATATTTTTCTATTTCCAAGACATTTCAGGTTAAAAAAAGGGGGAGCATACCTCATGTGCCCCCTCTAAATATGCCCCTGTGCTCTACCCATAGTCCAAAGAAGCCAGCTTTTGTATGTATTCTTTGATAGCTGCTGCATTGGTAATCTATATAAAACATTGAGGTTGGCATTATCATAATTTTAGGAATCAGTTCAGTGTGTTGTCAGACATGTATTGATGAAAATTGGTGTAACCATCAGAAACTTTGTTGTTATTACAGAAGATGATAGGTAATTTATATAAAACATTGAGGTTGGCATTATCATAATTTTAGGAAGCAGTTCAGAATGTTGTCAGAAACATATTGATGAAAATTGATGTAACCATCAGAAACTTTGATGTTATGACAGAAGATGATAGGTAATTTATATAAAACATTGGGGTTGGCATTATCAAAAGTTTAGGAAGCAGTTCAGTATGTTGTCAGAAACATATTGATGAAAATTGATGTAACCATCAAAAACTTTGTTGTTATGACAGAAGATGATAGGTAATTTATATAAAACATTGGGTTTGGCATTATCAAAAGTTTAGGAAGCAGTTCAGTATGTTGTCAGAAACATATTGATGAAAATTGGTGTAACCATCAGAAACTTTGTTGTTATGACAGAAGATAATAGGTAATTTATATAAAACATTGAGGTTGGCATTATCATAATTTTAGGAAGCAGTTCAGTATGTTGTCAGAAACATATTTATGAAAATTGGTGTAACCATCAAAAACTTTGTTATTATGACAGAAGATGATAGGTAATTTATATAAAACATTGAGGTTGGCATTATCATAATTTTAGGAAGCAGTTCAGTATGTTGTCAGAAACATATTGATGAAAATTGGTGTAACCATCAGAAACTTTGTTGTTATGACAAAAGATGATAGGTAATTTATGTAAAACATTGAGGTTGGCATTATCATAATTTTAGGAAGCAGTTCAGTATGTTGTCAGAAACATATTGATGAAAATTGATGTAACCATCAGAAACTTTGTTGTTATGACAGAAGATGATAGGTAATTTATATAAAACATTGAGGTTGGCATTATCATAATTTTAGGAAGCAGTTCAGTATGTTGTCAGAAACATATTGATGAAAATTGGTGTAACCATCAGAAACTTTGTTGTTATGACAGAAGATGATAGGTAATTTATAAAAAACATTGAGGTTGGCATTATCATAATTTTAGGAAGCAGTTCAGAATGTTGTCAGAAACATATTGATGAAAATTGGTGTAACCATCAGAAACTTTGTTGTTATGACAGAAGATGATAGGTAATTTATGTAAAACATTGAGGTTGGCATTATCATATTTTTAGGAAGCAGTTCAGTATGTTGTCAGAAACATATTGATGAAAATTGGTGTAACCATCAGAAACTTTGTTATTATGACAGAAGATGATAGGTAATTTATGTTACCCTAACAATCAAAGAACAATTCAGTAATATTATTTTTTAGCTCTGACAAGATTGAGATTTATGATGATGTAATTGAGAATTATGAATCATCTTTTATATTCAGATATATATGTTATATTGGAAA
Source organism: Sipunculus nudus (assembly GCA_026874595.1). NCBI lineage: Eukaryota > Metazoa > Annelida > Sipuncula > Golfingiida > Sipunculidae > Sipunculus > Sipunculus nudus. Next base: position 5,263,259 of record CM049316.1, read on the forward strand.
TGTATAGAAATATAAACTTAAATTTAAAAAAAAATTGATGTGATAAAAAAAATGAGGATTTAATACAAACGTTTGTCCATTATTTTCCTGCCTCAGCAGAATTTGAGATCAGGCTTTGTTTGCCCTGTTTCATGTTGTTAATTAGTTATATTTCAACTGTATACATTTCATTAAAAAAATACATATATATTTAATAATATATATTATACAAAAAAATAGATTCAATTGAACAAATGCGTAAACTACTGAAATGTCAACAGTTAATCAAAAAGCCAACTAATGATCATGGTAATAGTACAGATCATTTGTTCTCAAACTGCTCACATGCTTCAGTTTCAACATTAGGAAACACATGGTCAGGTCACAAAATATTATTTGCAACAATTTCTTGCTCATCAGTACAAACCAATCATATAAACCAACCATGGCCTTTATTACCTCTTCCTCTTACACTTTATCTCCATACGATATTATTTTAGATTTTTACCTTCAAGGTCAACTTCAGCTGAGCACAGTGACCCATGGGTCCATTGGTTCTGTTTTATCCTTGGTTTTTGTTTTTTAATTAGACAGTCTTTTCACACACCTGGGATTACAGGTAGATGTTTTGATTTTATCAAGTTTACATCTGCATTGCTGGTTTCAGTAATTAATGAACTCTTAAAGTGCAGGTGACCATTAACAGTTGCAATTGGTGAAACAGTGGTTAAACAATTAATTGTTGTAGGCCACTCAGAATTTAGAGACTACAGTGAGTGTCATGCATGGACAGTGGCTCCCCCTTGAGGTCAATAATATCAAGTCCCTGAGATGTGCAGATAGCAGAGAACATCTGCTGAGGATTACAGACTTGCCAAAAAGTCATCCCTTTTTTAGATTAACTGAATATGACAGAAACTGCATTTTTTTCACTCTTTTTAAGTAGAATTTTTGTTCAGTGAAACAGTTCCATCCTCCATGAAGCAAACCTTTGCTCCCAGAGCCCTTACCCTGCATCTTGCTTTTTTGGGGTCCAATCAGTGTATGGGATGCTTTTCAGTTTATTCATGTCACCTTTTACTTTGATGCATCATTCATTTTGACAATTATAAAGAGATTTGATATACATCTGAGAGCCAGAAGTATGCTGAATTAAAAAAAAATTAGTCATTACTTGAAATTTTTGTTCAAAGTTCTCCTCTTGCATTGCAATTATTTCTTCATTTCAGGCATCAAATTAATGTTCCACAATTTAACACAGTAGAACTCTCTGTTACTGTTATTATCATTTCTAAATTTGATTAACTGTACAAAATCTCATTGATAATTTCCAGTCACTATCATGAAGTATTATTGGTTTAGTATGCTGCATAATTAATTTCAACTTTCTTTGTACACTGTCAAATATTGAACTATGCTGTGCTTTCTTTCTATGAGTCTGAAATCACTTACTTTGATAGAAGTCTACATAGTTTTGTTACACATTTATACTTTCTTTACATATGGTAACTAAAAGCTATCAGAGTTCAAATAGGTATTAACATTAACAGTTTACATACTGCTCTAGCATGGTGTATTGACTTGAGCTAGATTCATTCACTGTGTTACAAATCATTAGATTTTTAAATGTTATTTCAGGCTTATTTTACATTCCATGCATGAACTTAAATTGACTTTCTCTCCATGAATAGTTTTGCTTCATGTATTACTGAAAGCAAACACTAAATGCTGATACATAAGTGAATTTTATTATCAGTTATCTTAGAAAAAAATTGTACCTATATTCAGGTACACTCTACATTTTCTGTTTAGGACATTGATGAATTTATTTGTAGTAATTGTCCTCATAAAATTCCTTCATAGGTATTTTGCACTTCTATCCTGTCAGCTGCTCAGGAAAAAGGAGATATAAAATGTGAAAGATGTACAATATTTTATGTAGATCTTCTATTACAAGATGAAAGACGATGAAGTCAACATATCTCTTGTCAAACAGTATCACTTAGATCAGCCAAGTTATTTATAACACTTATCACACAAATTTGACAGGTGACAGGTCTTAAATTAACAATGCAGCTCCCCATCAAAAGCTGCCTTTCTTTTCAAGAGGTCAATAAAAGTGTTTGAAATGCAGGGTGGTGTTGGGCCGATCATGAGGGTGATTTGGCAGGCAAGCAAGGTGAAAGAACCCCGGTCACAGGTGGCCTGTGAAAATGTTCAATAATTGGGTTCAGCTGAAGCCAGGAACTGGCATGGGCTTTTTGTAGGCCTGCCACAGCTGGACTTAGATTCTCACTGAGGCTAGGGGTAATAATCTATGAAACAAACCACTTGTGCTGCTGGCTATAAATTTGCTGCTAGAGCAGAGTCACATGTGGGGCTGCCAGCGAAGAAATGACACTAGATCCCCATGTTCTGTTGCTGATTATGTTCAACTTGTCAGATGCACTTGTTTCTGCCTATCAAGCTTGAAAAGCTTTGTGATCTGTTCACAGCTACCATATGACCCCGAGATACTTTTCTGTATATCCTTATACACAGCAAGTGGCTGTTTCAACTGAAGGTGGTGATTACAGGATGCAGATCTGGAGCCTCCTGATGCTGGGAGGTGGCAATCCATGGAGTGTACACTCCGACATGAAAGCTTAAACAAATGAACACTTCAAATTGTACTTCCAGCTCACTCTACAAGTGGACTAGAGTAAGAGGAGTACAGTAGAGATCATTTCTGCAGAAGTGGCATACAAACTGTTACTTTGTAACACTCAGCTCTCAGAAGGAGGCTTCTATTGAGGATGAGCACTGATGCTATTGACAGAATTCCATTGGTATCCTGCTTGATACAGGACATATGTACCTCATTACTCAGGTATTACCAACACAATAAGTTTAACACAACACTCATTAAACTTTTACAATTTAAACCAGGCGTCTTGTATATATGATTTATTACCATATTTAGTGCCAGATGATGTATAAAACTCTCTCTGGACTTGTGAGACATCAACCCTGTACTGTTATATGATCTGTGGTGTGCGGTGCTCTTTGGGTACAACTATTGTTTCCACTCTCCAGAAGTTGCCCCACCAATGGTTAAGTCAATTAGTCCAGGAGATACTCTATTACGGCAGAGTCTGGGAACACAGGGCATGTTTAATATCCCCCAGCTGGCTAATTCTTGAAGGCTTGTATTACTACAGTAACTGGTGGCTATTGACTGTCTGTTAGGACAACATGAGAACTGTAATGTGATCTGTTTGTCCAGACACACAAAGTGCATAGTCCTGCATATATACCACTCACCTTCGATTATAGACTTATTGATTTCACACATTAGTAAATGATGACACACCCACCCCGTGGGGGGTGAAACAAGTGCATTATGGCAGACAAGCTAAAAACCCTCGCAAAAGAATGTGCATTTTGTTTTGAAAAAAAAGTTGGACACTTATGATATAAATATTTTGACACAAGACTTTTTCCTGGTAGGTTTGGCAGTAATTCTAAAGCTGAAGTATTTAGTCCAGCAGATACAGCAGCACTTGGCCTTCCTGCCCTGTTTGTATTAGAAGACATAACACAGACTTTGCATGGGATACTGGTGTTTACACATAGTATCTTGCTAAGTGGTCCTGTCGTCTGCCTCCTGGTTCTGCCACTTGCCGTTTCATCCTGAACGTATGAGAACATCCTACCAGAGGTCTGCCCACACTGTTTCTTTATCCAGATGATTTTATCATTTACTCTAGATGTGCCACAAGGAATGCAGTGTCGGAAGTACTAGGAGTACCAAGGGTGCATAAGACTGGTAAAGTTATTTTAGGTATCTGTTTCTGAGCTGCCTTACAGGATTATAACAGAAAACAAGAAGACATTTTACAATCTGATGGGATTATTAGCAACGCCATCCATCACCTAAATGATAATAAGATAGAGTTTAACTATTTAGATGATATTATGGATTGTATCTTCAGCAAAAGACAACACAGCATTTACTCCCAAGGGACTCATACTTAAGTGGTCACATGCTGGCATTACTAATCAATGCCGACTGCTGTCATGAAGTTAAGATACAGAAATTCATCTGTGTGTTCAGACAAGTTTCATGCCTGGTTAATTAAGGATTGACAGAAATACAGCTGACTTAATTAAAAGTTGGTACATGGTGACCAGAAGTGAGAAGAAAAGGAGTTTGAGTCTTTAAAGTTTAATTAATGTTTAATGATTGTTTTTTAAACCTTTGTTTAGACGGTACTGGCATGAGCTGATATGATAGCTTCAGCTGTTAATGGTAGAGAGAGCTGGACCAGATTGTGGACATTTAATGTACAACATGTGTGTCTGGAGATGTAATGAAAGTACAGCTGAGTACACAAAATCCACATGTACAGGATACTGACCACAGCTCTAGCTCAGGGGGAAAACAGCCTGATATAAAGCTTACAGACAGCCTGAAGAATCCTGTAACAGTGCACTCAAAGTGAGCAGTCAGCGTTAACCTAACAAGTTCAGCGTGGTCCAGCATGTCAGCTGTGCATGGTCAAAGTAAAGCTGCCCTGCACATCAAAGTGGAATCTCCTGCCAAGGCAGACGAGGCCGACCGCAAACCCATCAGCCTGATCAACCTGATGAACCAGCATCCTCATAGGTATCACGGAATATTCTCCCTCGAGTTCGTCCACCCAAAAAGTAGGTGGCCCCTCTATCTGTCCTGTGTTGTCTTGTCAGATGTTGTCAAATAGCTGGTGAATTTTATAATTGTTTTCTGTTATAATGTGAATAGGTAACACTCATGTTTCTTGTTCCTGGTCATCCAAACAAAAAGCATGTGGCCTTTCTCAATGCCACGGTAGATTTAGGGAGGGGCTGTAACTCTCTCTTTTTCGATGAAAAAAATTGCGTTATTGAACAAAGCATACTTATCTAAAAAAGTACTGAAATTTTGTCTTGTGTTATTCTCTTCCTACTTCTGCATGTGAGAATGAGGCAATATAAAAAGTGCTGTCATTTAAAGCACATCTGTTAATCGGGGCGGAGGGAGATTTTGAGCACCTTGCTGCATATTTATATCCACTATCAACCCCTGATTAACATGTAATAGTGTTCTGATAATTTAGTGATACATGAGCAAATATTGTAATTTTTTGTGAAGCAGGATCTGCTTAGGTAGCACATTTTCTTTAACTGATCCATTCACCCATCCACCTTTTTTTACTTTTCCAATAACTTATTAATGAAGGCTTATAAGGGCAGTATTTTCCATTATTTTTTTTTTCAATATCATTTACCATTTATTGAATATAGTCTATCTTTGCATGTTTAATCATTGCATCTATATATTTCTCTGTTTGCCAAATACAACAAATGTTGTGCATATCATTCTACAGTATGTATTGATAAGGAATATTTGCACAACCCATCTTCAACACTGACATAAGGAGGCCAATGATGATAAATATGGTATATCTTTTTTTGAATGAGAAAACATGAGTATTGTAAAGAAACTATATGCTAACTTGGTTCAAAGACATTAGGACATTTGTATAAGAAACTATATTCAGGAAGATCTACAAGTATTTATGACAGATTGAAATCCACATTGATGAAGTGGATGTTATATTTATTGGGAGGCTTTTCTTACATGCACTGAAGATCAGCAGAAGGGCATCAGATGAAGAGATCAGAACGTAATGGTCTGGAATGGATTAGCTTACTGCCATGGAAAGCAAAACCTGCAACTCAGAGAAAGTGAATCCACAGTTGTTGTACACTGAAGCCAAAATGGTAGAGAGAAATGTTTTTACCCTTGTTCATTGGTTTGATAGTTTCTCTATCAGCCAGCTTATGCACCAAAAACACCATATTTAAGGTACAGTTTCACTAAACTAATTTAATTTATTTTGGAACATAAAGAACTGACCGAGGGAATGTTTCCACCCAAGTTTGATAGTTTCTCTGTTAGCAGGATTAATCAAGAAAGCAGGATTAATCAAATAATAGAGTCAAATGTGGTTTCACTAGACATTGTGGTATAGTTTGTCAAGAAAATGTAAAGAAGCCATCAAGAGGAACATTTTCACCCAATGCTTATTTTATACATTCTGTCAGCAGGGTCAAGCAGAGTATACTGAAAGTAGTTTTATAAATATAAGTCTGTTAGATTGTTCAGGAAATGAAAGAAGCCATCAAGAATTAGAGTTGATTTGGCTGTGCATCCATTTAGGACCATTATCAGTGACTGAGGCCCCTCTAGATCCCTCTTGATCTATTCATCACCTATGAGAAAGGTGTAAGAATTGACTCTTCAGACAGCTGCAGGGTGGGTCCAGATTCAGCACACAAGCCCCCTTTAAGAAGCAACTTTGAATTCAACCCTAAAACAGCCAGTCTGGCAGCTTAGTGTGAATATATTTTCTCTTTTTGCAGTCTTAAGTGTTTGCAAATATTGCTGGGTTTTGTTTGTCAGATGTATTAATAAGTGCAGTTGCCATCTACAAAAGCATTCCAGGGGAACTTTTTAAAAATTGATAATTCATATAATTTAACCAGTAGATAGATGATTGTGTATAATTAATATTGCAAATATTCCTGCAGATATTTTATATGGAGCATTCATATACTTTCTCAAAGATTGTCCTTTTCTTGAGATCTCCGATATATTTTTGTAAGAATATTTTGAAGACTGAACCTAAATTTACTGTCAAAAGTGATATGGAACAAATTTGAGGTAATTTCCTCAAATGTTCTGTTCTTTTACAGTATATATGGCACTAATAATGAATAAAACACGCCCAGTTTTCTTACATCAGATCTGAACAAAACAAGAATAAAGGCTTGCAAAACAACTGAAACAGTGTTCATTTAAGGTAATTTCAAAATCATTGAGGAAAGGTTGTGGGTCTGGATTTAATTTGGACGGGCAGCTGAGGCGGGTACCCCTGAGTGTTAATGCTCAGTTCCTTTACTCAAGAGTTATATTGCAAGGCATTATGCCCCATGTGGTTTCAATGCAGTCATCTAGGGGTTGGAATAAAGTTATTATAAGGAAATACCAAGGAAATGCAGACCTTACTACTTGACACCAAATCTCTTGCAGATATATGGACAAAAACGGTGTAAAAACCTGGCCATCATGAAACCATGATTTATACACCTTATTGTTTCATCTATACACACATTCATTTTAGCTAATTTGGTGTCTGCAGAACCAAAAGCCACCAAGTGCTTGAATCACTTTCTCTCAGGGCCTTGTTATCTACTTACAATACTAGTTATGCAGGCATTTGGATTAAATTGAGGTATTTTACACAATTAGTAGATGTCCTGTATATAAAGGCATTTCTTTAATGTACAGTTTTCAAGTACCCAATGTAGCTAAATCTGTCTTTGTCTTACTTTTCAACCACATTTGTCGCCTCAGTCTCGGAGTGGTAAGAATGAATGTCCACACTTATTACTGTTTCAGTTTGTTTTCACAACATCATTAAGATAGGAAAAAATTACCTGAAATTGTTTCATATTGGAGAGGACTTAAGTTTTGCAGGAGACCACCATGGGTCATTGTTGTGCAGCAATCACTGCAAAGTTTGGGGGCAATATGTGTTTTACCCATAGGCTAGTATGTGTATAGGCAAGTATATTAAATTGAGAATTAGTATTGCAGCTGCTTATTAAAGTCATGGTCATAACTGCAAAGTTCTAAGGATAATTATAAGTACCATGACCTAGTGAAAAGTTACTGAATCTTCTTCTAGTGATATTATTTATAAGATAACCTATACTATTTCAGGATTATTATCCTTTAAAATTTACCAAAAATAATTGTTAAATCACCAAAAAGTACAGAAAAGTAATTTAAATGGTTTAAACCTCTTCCAATAATATGTAATGAATTTTTTTTTTTTTGGATTTAGAAATGACATAAATTCCTGAAAAGTAAACAGACAATACTGAAAATAAGTTACAAGAGACTGCTGAAAGGTTACCAGAAGTATTAAAACATCTAAATTAGCAAAAAATTAAGCTAAAAATGTAATAATAAAATGCTTAATCATCTTACTGTGTGATATAGTGTTACTTTGGGTACATAAAGTCTGTTTGTGTAAGTTTGTTTAGTTTGTTTGACTGTATTTAGCAGCCATTCATGGTTTATTATTTTTATGTTTTCAATTTTTGAGCCAGTCCAATAAATAAGGCAGGATATTAACATAAAATCAGATTTAATTCAGTTTAAAGTTATCAGCTTCCTATAAGACATCATGATCCTGCATGTATCTCTGTTTTCTCAAGCTTTGAAATCCTATATAATCATCCAGATAATTTTGCATATTTTCAAGGGTTTGAAAGTATTAGAATTCAGGTAATTTTGAATATTTCCATGAAAAGACCTTAAATTTCACTCCATGACTATCTATTGCAGACACTCCTAAAAGATCTTTGTTATTATATGTAAGTATTTTCAAGCTTCTTGAGATATTCTGATTCCACAATGTTTCAAGACACTGTTTAGGAGTCTATCTGGTAACATCTGTAGGTAAAACCCATCTTTAACTATGAACATGATACTGATCTTCTCTCAAAGTCATCTTTATTTTCTTTTATTTTGTAACAATGATAAGTCAAGAAACATCCACATCTTCTTAGCAGTACAATGTTCATATTAACATTACAAGTTATATAAAATTTTCAGTCTGAAAGTAAAAGAGATTATGCCATATTTTACTTTTCTCTCGTACTCCAGGCAAGATTAAGTAGCACAGAATTGGATAGGTTTAAAATAAATCAAACTATATTGGGTGGTCATATATGGTGTACTATTTAATGAACAAACATGAAGACATACTATAGGATAAGAATTCCCAGGCATAGTTTGAATGCTGCTTTAAAAAAGTTGGAATGACTGTCCAGCTAATTTCTGTGGGAGAATAAAGTAAAGCATTAATGCATTCCTGCTTTTCACACACACACACACACCTTCACACACACACACATATACACACACACACACACATATATATAATATATATATATACAGATATTTTACATTGATGTAATTTAACATGCATTTAAGTCTGTAAAGCACTATGAAAGGCTCTTGTACTTGTTCAAAACATGCACAGGTTATGAGGATATATATGAATATAAGCTGTTTAGTTTTCTGGTCACATCCTGTTCAGATTAGCACAAGTTAGGTAAATTCCAGATCACATATGAGACATATTTACTCCAGTTCCTCTAAACCCCTTTAAGAGAGCTATATATAGGGTTTATTTGTTTTCCATTATAACAGAATTCTTGTTTTCTGACAGTTATGGTGTTATAAATATATATGAACCATATGCCAGATGGTGCCAATTAATGAATGGTTTTAACCATTTGCGCTTCAATGATTGGTCCAAAAGAAAAAGTACTTTAATCTCTTCAGTCAGGAAATATAACCTCACTCACACTTCTACAAAAGCAGCTTTCAAGGAGTTGGTTGATTTTCATAAATGGTCCAAATGACTGTTGAACCTATCTTTAGATAACAAAATATTTGAATTTGGAAATTATAAATCTGTGGAATTTGTTAGATTGAATCTAAGGCTATATGTATATGGTATTTTAATGGACACATTAGTCTTCACTATTTCTCAATATCACTTTGGGTTCCCTAATGCATGAAATAAAAATGAAAATGACAGATTAATGAAATATAATTCAGATGAAAGAAAATAAAGGTTAATTATTTTTTTTAATGAAGTTAAGTTGCAGCTGACTTTAAGCCTGTTTTGATTTAGAATATTATATTGATCACCTATTTACAATAGGTAAAGATCCCTGTGTGGTAGAGCAACCACCACAATACTTGTAGCTTAAGTTTTTATGCACTTGTTTCTCAAGTTAAACACTGCACCGGGAATATGATAAATTCTTATATGTATATTTCACAAAGTAGATCAAAGTTTATCCCAGAAAGTAGCTCTTTCATTGAAATTGCAATTTGATAGATTAAGTTCTTGTCTATCATAAGACAAGTGCTGTCTGTAGTTTCCTTTGTGATGATCAGATCTGTAACCAGTTAGCAAAATAGTAAATGGTTTGTGTGTTCAAGTTGAACAGATTTTGTACATATAAACTAAAGTAATACTGGAATTTGTACAGAACTCTACAATTTGTTGTGGAGAGAGCGTGCATATTGAAAAGTCCATCTAAAGGCTTTAATTATTAAAAAAAAATGTTTACTTTGTATTGGTTTTAAACATACTCAGATTATACCAAATCATAATCAGTTTATAATCAAATGCCTTTGCTCAAACTTATTTCATGTTGTTATTTTGAGAGAGCTGCGTCCTTGCTAAATCAATAATATAGAAAGTGAGTCTTCCTGTATCAAGCCTAAGTAACCATCTCAGTATCTGAAGTAATTACTTAGCATACAAGGTAATGATCGCTAAATGTAAAATTTGCTTTTCATAGATTCTTAGGTTTGACTTGGTAAAACACTGGATAAACAAGATTATCTCTGTGAACATCTTTCAATTTTGTCCTTTGCTCAGACCAGATCTGGTTCTGTCTGGGTGGTTGGTGCTCACTAAACTTTGATACATAAAAAAGCTCATGACATTTCAGGGGTCAAAGGTATTTTTAAAATTTTTTTACATTAAAAGGATCTGAATCTTACAAAATCAAATAAGCATATAAAGAGAGTTACATATGCCTCAATTATAAATGGTTTCTAGCTCATTATTACTGGACATTTCCAATTTTCCTGATTTTATGGCAGAAAGCAATCATTTAGATTACTGAAGCATTTCAAAGTCATTAATGCTTAAGTTAATTAAAGATCCATAGATTTGATTATATTGTAATTTACCTTTTACTTTTCTTAATCTTTGGATTGGACCATTGTGCATAAATGTGACAGACTATTTACATCCAGGTGATATTTATAACAGGCCCCATCTGGTTAGGCCAGTTTAATTCAACACCAGACCGCTTTCTAATTAAAATTTATTTGTACGTTATAAAACTAACAGATGTCGTTGGTGATGAATGGTAATCCTGTATGTTTGTGTTTTACCTTGAGGTGTGACTGATTAGAGTGTCATGGTAATAAATCATTAAAGCATTAACCTTTGTTAGTTGATGCATGGTAGCAGGGAAGTAATAGGTCGGGTACTGACTAAGGTAAAACCTGTTTGAATAAAGAAGCTTGCACCAAAAACTTGGTGCTACTATATTATATAAACAGCATAAGAAAAGGTGGAGAACTTAAAAGTTAAATGAAATAATGTGTCACCACACAAAAATGGTCACAGTACCAGGTGTGAAATGTGTGACCACAGAAGAAAGGTCACTGTACCAGGTATGAAATGTGTGACCACACAAGAGAGGTCACTGTTCCAGGTATGAAATGTGTGACCACAGAAAAAAGGTCACTGTACCAGGTATGAAATGTGTGACCACACAAGAGAGGTCACTGTTCCAGGTATGAGATGTGTGACCACACAAGAGAGGTCACTGTTCCAGGTATGAAATGTGTGACCACACAAGAGAGGTCACTGTTCCAGGTATGAAATGTGTGACCACAGAAAAAAGGTCACTGTACCAGGTATGAAAAGTGTGACCACATAAGAGAGGTCACTGTACCAGGTATGAAATGTGTGACCACAGAAGAAAGGTCACTGTACCAGGTATGAAATGTGTGACCACACAAGAGAGGTCACTGTTCCAGGTATGAAATGTGTGACCACACAAGAGAGGTCACTGTTCCAGGTATGAAATGTGTGACCACACAAGAGAAGTCACTGTACCAGGTATGAAATGTGTGACCCACAAGAGAGGTCACTGTTCCAGGTATGAAATGTGTGACCACAGAAGAAAGGTCACTGTACCAGGTATGAAATGTGTGACCACACAAGAGAGGTCACTGTTCCAGGTATGAAATGTGTGACCACACAAGAGAAGTCACAGTACCAGCTAGGTATGAAATGTGTAACCACACAAAAGAGGTCGCAGTGCAGTACTAGTTATGAAATGTGTGACCACATGAGAGGTCTGTGTACCCAGTGTTGAATGTGTTACCACACAAGAGAGGTCAGAGTACCTAGTATGAAAAGTGTGACCACAAAAAAGGTCACAGTACCTAGTATGAAAAGTGTGACCACACACGAGAGGTCACAGTACCTAGTATGAAAAGTGTGACCACATAAGAGAGGTCACAGTACCTAGTATGAAAAGTGTGACCACAGAAGAAAGGTCGCTGTACCTAGTATGAAAAGTGTGACCACACACGAGAGGTCACAGTACCTAGTATGAAAAGTGTGACCACACACGAGAGGTCACAGTACTCAGTATGAAAAGTGTGACCACACATGAGAGGTCACAGTACCTAGTATGAAAAGTGTGACCACACAAAAAAGGTCATTACTCAGTATGAAAAGTGTGACCACACAAGAGAGGTCACAGTACCTAGTATGAAAAGTGTGACCACATAAGAGAGGTCACAGTACCTAGTATGAAAAGTGTGACCACAGAAGAAAGGTCGCTGTACCTAGTATGAAAAGTGTGACCACACACGAGAGGTCACAGTACTCAGTATGAAAAGTGTGACCACACAAGAGAGGTCACAGTACCTAGTATGAAAAGTGTGACCACACACGAGAGGTCACAGTACTCAGTATGAAAAGTGTGACCACACATGAGAGGTCACAGTACCTAGTATGAAAAGTGTGACTACACAAAAAAGGTCATTACTCAGTATGAAAAGTGTGACCACACAAGAGAGGTCACAGTACCTAGTATGAAAAGTGTGACCACATAAGAGAGGTCACAGTACCTAGTATGAAAAGTGTGACCACAGAAGAAAGGTCGCTGTACCTAGTATGAAAAGTGTGACCACACACGAGAGGTCACAGTACTCAGTATGAAAAGTGTGACCACACAAGAGAGGTCACAGTACCTAGTATGAAAAGTGTGACCACACACGAGAGGTCACAGTACTCAGTATGAAAAGTGTGACCACACATGAGAGGTCACAGTACTCAGTATGAAAAGTGTGACCACACAAGAGAGGTCAAAAAACCTAGTATGAAAAGTGTGACCACACAAGAGAGGTCACTGTACCAGGTATGAAAAGTGTGACCACATAAGAGAGGTCACTGTACCAGGTATGAAATGTGTGACCACAGAAGAAAGGTCACTGTACCAGGTATGAAATGTGTGACCACACAAGAGAGGTCACTGTTCCAGGTATGAAATGTGTGACCACACAAGAGAAGTCACAGTACCAGCTAGGTATGAAATGTGTAACCACACAAAAGAGGTCGCAGTGCAGTACTAGTTATGAAATGTGTGACCACATGAGAGGTCTGTGTACCCAGTGTTGAATGTGTTACCACACAAGAGAGGTCAGAGTACCTAGTATGAGAAGGGTGACCACAAAAAAAGGTCACAGTACTCAGTATGAAAAGTGTGACCACACAAGAGAGGTCACAGTACCTAGTATGAAAAGTGTGACCACATAAGAGAGGTCACAGTACCTAGTATGAAAAGTGTGACCACAGAAGAAAGGTCACTGTACCTAGTATGAAAAGTGTGACCACACACGAGAGGTCACAGTACTCAGTATGAAAAGTGTGACCACACAAGAGAGGTCACAGTACCTAGTATGAAAAGTGTGACCACATAAGAGAGGTCACAGTACCTAGTATGAAAAGTGTGACCACAGAAGAAAGGTCACTGTACCTAGTATGAAAAGTGTGACCACACACGAGAGGTCACAGTACTCAGTATGAAAAGTGTGACCACACAAGAGAGGTCACAGTACCTAGTATGAAAAGTGTGACCACACATGAGAGGTCACAGTACTCAGTATGAAAAGTGTGACCACACATGAGAGGTCACAGTACTCAGTATGAAAAGTGAGACCACACAAGAGAGGTCAAAGTACCTAGAATGAAAAGTGTGCCTACACAAAAAAGGTCATTACTCAGTATGAAAAGTGTGACCACACAAGAGAGGTCACAGTACCTAGTATGAAAAGTGTGACCACATAAGAGAGGTCACAGTACCTAATATGAAAAGTGTGACCACAGAAGAAAGGTCACTGTACCTAGTATGAAAAGTGTGACCACACACGAGAGGTCACAGTACTCAGTATGAAAAGTGTGACCACACAAGAGAGGTCACAGTACCTAGTATGAAAAGTGTGACCACACATGAGAGGTCACAGTACTCAGTATGAAAAGTGTGACCACACATGAGAGGTCACAGTACTCAGTATGAAAAGTGAGACCACACAAGAGAGGTCAAAGTACCTAGTATGAAAAGTGTGACCACACAAGAGAGGTCACAGTACCTAGTATGAAAAGTGTGACCACACAAGAGAGGTCACTGTACCAGGTATGAAAAGTGTGACCACATAAGAGAGGTCACTGTACCAGGTATGAAATGTGTGACCACAGAAGAAAGGTCACTGTACCAGGTATGAAATGTGTGACCCACAAGAGAGGTCACTGTTCCAGGTATGAAATGTGTGACCACATAAGAGAGGTCACTGTTCCAGGTATGAAATGTGTGACCACACAAGAGAAGTCACAGTACCAGCTAGGTATGAAATGTGTAACCACACAAAAGAGGTCGCAGTGCAGTACTAGTTATGAAATGTGTGACCACATGAGAGGTCTGTGTACCCAGTGTTGAATGTGTTACCACACAAGAGAGGTCAGAGTACCTAGTATGAGAAGTGTGACCACAAAAAAGGTCACAGTACCTAGTATGAAAAGTGTGACCACACACGAGAGGTCACAGTACCTAGTATGAAAAGTGTGACTACACAAAAAAGGTCATTACTCAGTATGAAAAGTGTGACCACACAAGAGAGGTCACAGTACCTAGTATGAAAAGTGTGACCACATAAGAGAGGTCACAGTACCTAGTATGAAAAGTGTGACCACAGAAGAAAGGTCACTGTACCTAGTATGAAAAGTGTGACCACACACGAGAGGTCACAGTACTCAGTATGAAAAGTGTGACCACACAAGAGAGGTCACAGTACCTAGTATGAAAAGTGTGACCACACATGAGAGGTCACAGTACTCAGTATGAAATGTGTGACCACACATGAGAGGTCACAGTACTCAGTATGAAAAGTGAGACCACACAAGAGAGGTCAAAGTACCTAGTATGAAAAGTGTGATCACACAAGAGAGGTCACAGTACTCAGTATGAAAAGTGTGACCACACAAGAGAGGTCACAGTACCTAGTATGAAAAGTGTGACCACATGAGAGGTCTGTGTACCCAGTGTTGAATGTGTTACCACACAAGAGAGGTCAGAGTACCTAGTATGAGAAGGGTGACCACAAAAAAAGGTCACAGTACCAAGTAGAAAAGTGTGACCACACAAAAAAGGTCACAGTACTCAGTATGAAAAGTGTGACCACACAAGAGAGGTCACAGTACCTAGTATGAAAAGTGTGACCACATAAGAGAGGTCACAGTACCTAGTATGAAAAGTGTGACCACAGAAGAAAGGTCACTGTACCTAGTATGAAAAGTGTGACCACACAAGAGAGGTCACAGTACTCAGTATGAAAAGTGTGACCACACAAGAGAGGTCACAGTACCTAGTATGAAAAGTGTGACCACACATGAGAGGTCACAGTACTCAGTATGAAATGTGTGACCACACATGAGAGGTCACAGTACTCAGTATGAAAAGTGAGACCACACAAGAGAGGTCAAAGTACCTAGTATGAAAAGTGTGATCACACAAGAGAGGTCACAGTACCTAGTATGAAAAGTGTGACCACAAAAGAGAGGTCACAGTACCTAGTATGAAAAGTGTGACCACACAAGAGAGGTCACAGTACTCAGTATGAAAAGTGTGACCATACAAGAGAGGTCACAGTACCTAGTATGAAAAGTGTGACCACACAAGAGAGGTCACAGTACCCAGTATGAAAAGTGTGACCACATAAAAAAGGTCACAGTACCTAGTATGAAAAGTGTGACCACAGAAGGAAGGTCACAGTACCTAGTATGAAAAGTGTGACCACACAAGAGAGGTCACAGTACCTAGTATGAAAAGTGTGACCACACAAGAGAGGTCACAGTACTTATTATGAAAAGTGTGACTGCACTCATAAGAGGTGTAACAGAAGAAGATGTGAAATATAATCAAAAGTCTGTTTTCAAATGATACATATGGAAACTTATTAATTTACTTCTTGAAATTTTTTTTTATAAAAACAGATTTGAATATCTTATGACAGGATAATATTCTGCAGAATTTCTCATATATCAAAGGTAAAAGGTATAAATTGACTTCTACCAATATCTATAAGGACATACCCTTCGTTACATGTATAGATATGGAGGTTAACCTGGTGATGCTCTATGGGACCTAATGGTATATTCATGTCTGTCTGTGGTACAGGTTGTTGTACTTAAACCCATGTAGTGGTCAGAGTATGTCCTTGTCTTATCAGACAGGGAGAGTGGGCAGCTCTCAGTGGAAGTTCTGGCCAAGCCAGCTGGTCTGGCTGGCTGAGACTGACCATGTGTGTGACCACATTCCAGGCATTCACTTCAGCTGGTCATGATTCCTTCATCCACAGGTAACCAGCTTCATCTCCCCATCCCCAGTGCTGCTGGGTTTGAAGGGAAGGTGGCCAGCAACATGTGTTATCCAAATTGGGAATATAAGGTTTTCAAGATGTTTAGAGCGACTGTGTACACATGTTTTGTTCATCAGGGGCTGGCGCCAGCATGTCTTGGCAAGATCTGTACAATCGCTCATGGTGACCCTCTACACAAACAAAATCTGGCCCACCAGCCAGCCTCCCTCTTACATATGTGGACAACATTGCCAGATGTGTAGCCTCAACTGGATTCTGGCAGATGCCAGCTACCATGCTGAAGCTGTTATTTCAGCACAGGATATGGAAGATACTAGTTTTGATGGACTGTGATGCTTTAAAAGCACCCTAAGACAACACCAGCTCCCTCACCCTCCCCCAGAAGTATTATGTACTCTGACATCCATCAGCCTGCTGCCTTGTCTCTGCTGGTGTAGGCACCATGCTGTAACATTGCTGTCATCCCCCAGGGGGGGGGGGGGTTTAGCAGAGAGTGTATTGTGATAAGGTGACACCTCAGCAGGCTAGCTGTGAGATACTCAAGAGGGAACCAGGATAACAATGTTACATTAGTTTCTGACAGATAGTCAATTGAATACTGCCTGAAATAATACTTAAGGAGGTTATCTTTCAATAAGCTGGCGCTTGAGAGAACATGTTAGTTTACTTTATTCTTGCTTAGGTATTCATGTATATATGTTTGTCTCCTCAGTAATGTCATTATGAACACCAGGTGCATGGAAGTGATAATGTTTTGAACACTGTATACATGCTTGAGATATCAGGGTGAACATAAGCCTATGAATGTGAGACCATTTGTCATAAACACTTAATTGACATATTGATGGCATAGAGGTGTGTGTGGACAGTAGTGTAATGGAATGGTGAACACAGTCTGTGTGGAGGTGTGAACAGTATCAGCATTAAAATAGTGATCACAGACTGAATGGAGGTATAAACAGTAGCAGTATAGATGTGATGACAATGTAAAAACATATTGTGTGGAGTTATGAACAGTAGCAGTAAAGATGTGATGACATTGTGATAACAGACTGAGTGGAGATGTGAACAGTAGCAGTATGGGTGTGATGACTGTGATAACAGACTGAGTGGAGATGTGAACAGTAGCAGTATGGATGTGATGATGTGATAAAAGACTGAGTGAAGATGTGAACAGTAACAGTATGGGTGTGATGACTGTGATAACAGACTGAGTGGAGATGTGAACAGTAGCAGTATGGATGTGATGACTGTGATAACAGACTGAGTGGAGAAGTGAACAGTAGCAGTATGGGTGTGATGACTGTGATAACAGACTGAGTGGAGATGTGAACAGTAGCAGTATGGGTGTGATGACTGTGATAACAGACTGAGTGGAGATGTGAACAGTAGCAGTATGGATGTGATGACTGTGATAACAGACTGAGTGGAGATGTGTACAGTAGCAGTATGGATGTGATGACTGTGATAACAGACTGAGTGGAGAAGTGAACAGTAGCAGTATGGGTGTGATGACTGTGATAACAGACTGAGTGGAGATGTGAACAGTAGCAGTATGGGTGTGATGACTGTGATAACAGACTGAGTGGAGATGTGAACAGTAGCAGTATGGATGTGATGACTGTGATAACAGACTGAGTGGAGATGTGAACAGTAGCAGTATGGATGTGATGACAGTGTGATAACAAATGAGTGGAGATGTGAACAGTAGCTGTATGGGTGTGATGACTGTGATAACAGACTGAGTGGAGATGTGAACAGTAGCAGTATGGATGTGATGACTGTGATAACAGACTGAGTGGAGAAGTGAACAGTAGCAGTATGGGTGTGATGACTGTGATAACAAACTGAGTGGAGATGTGAACAGTAGCAGTATGGATGTGATGACAGTGTGATAACAGACTGAGTGGTGAAGTGAACAGTAGCAGTATGGGTGTGATGACAGTGTGATAACAGACTGAGTGGTGAAGTGAACAGTAGCAGTATGGATGTGATGAAAGTGTGATAACAGACTGAGTGGAGAAGTGAACAGTAGCAGTATGATTGTGATGACTGTGATAACAGACTGAGTGGAGAGGTGAACAGTAGCAGTTTGGACGTGATGACAGTGTGATAACAGACTGAGTGGAGATGTGAACAGTAGAAGTATGGACAGTGTGATAACAGACTGAGTGGAGATGTGAACAGTAGCAGTATGGGTGTGATGACTGTGATAACAGACTGAGTGGAGATGTGAACAGTAGCAGTATGGATGTGATGACTGTGATAACAGACTGAGTGGAGAAGTGAATTGTAGAAGTATGGACAGTGTGATAACAGACTGAGTGGAGATGTGAACAGTAGCAGTATGGATGTGATGACAGTGTGATAACAGACTGAGTGGAGATGTGAACAGTAGCAGTATGGATGTGATGACTGTTATAACAGACTGAGTGGAGATGTGAACAGTAGCAGTATGGATGTGATGACAGTGTGATAACAGACTGAGTGGAGAAGTGAACAGTAGCAGTATGGGTGTGATGACTGTGATAACAGATTGAGTGGTGAAGTGAACAGTAGCAGTATGGGTGTGATGACTGTGATAACAGACTGAGTGGAGATGTGAACAGTAGCAGTATGGATGTGATGACAGTGTGATAACAGACTGAGTGGAGAAGTGAACAGTAGCAGTATGGATGTGATGACTGTGATAACAGACTGAGTGGAGAAGTGAACAGTAGCAGTATGGATGTGATGACAGTAAGAACTCAGAATGTATGGAGATGTGAACAGTAGCAGTATGGGTGTGAAGACAGTGTGAACACAGACTGTATCGAGGTTTGAACAGGAGCAGTATGAATGTGATGACAGTATGAACATCGACTGTATGGAGGTGTTAACTGTAGCAGTATGGGTGTGATGGCAGTGTGAACATAGACTGTATGGAGGTGTGAACAGTAGCAGTCTGGATGTGAAGACAGATTTGATGACAGAGTGAACAAAGACGGAGTGGAGATTTGAACAGGAGCAGCATGGATGTGATGACAAAAAGAACTCAGACTGTGTGGAGGTATGAACAGTAGTAGTATGGATGTGATGACAGTGTGGAAACAGACTGTGTGGAAAAATGAACAGTAGCAATATGGATGTGATAAAAGTGTGAACAAAGACTGTATGGAGATGTAAAGTATGGATGTGATGACATTGAACAGAGACTTGTTGAAGTGTGAACAGTAGCAGGATAGATGTAATAGCAGTGTGAACACAGAATTTGTGGAGGTTTGAACAGTAGCAGGATAGATGTGATAGCAGTGTGAACACAGACTGTGGGCGTGTGAACAGTAGCAGTTAGGATGTGATAACAGTGGGAACAAAGACTGTATGGAAGTGTGAACAGTAGAAGGTTGGATCTGGTGACAGTGTGAACACAGATTGTGTGGAGTTGTGATGACAACCTTTCATCGCACTCAGTGATAACAAGAATTTTCCATTGATTCCCCCCTAGCTGTGTGACTTAGAATCACAAATTGGAGTAGTTTCCAGTAAATGAATGGTATTGTTATGGAGTAGGAAAGTGCATATTTGTGACTTAACACATATTTCAAGGAATATTTCACATTTCATATTTCACAAATACAAGCTCAGTTTCAGGCATGTCAGACTGAACAATTAATGACTTCTCATAATTGATGACACCGACAACCAGTCATCCTGTCACACACATATAGGCTTCTCTCCCAGTTTAATCAGAGAACAGTACACCAAACCATTAAGGTCTATTTTAAGTCTGTACAAACAGAAATAGTGTCACAGAATGACTTATGTGTTTAGTCTTTATGAGGGAATGGTAGAACACAATTAAAACATGTTATTTTATGAGACTCCGCATATGTATATAAGCACTGTCCTCCAAATAGCAGTGTAGGTCAGTCTATAACTGGATGTATGTCAGGTCAGACTTGGGATTTTCCAGAATACTTTCATCCAGTAAAATCTGGCAAAACTTATAAAGTCAACTTATAACTCTGATGTAATTGTGACCTACTTTGGGTCATCCAATAAGGTTTAGCTTTTATAACGAAATGCAGAAATATGGATATGTACGTCTCGTATGTCACGTGAAAGCTCTGTAACAAAACTATCTGTAGTGCACACTGAGAGTCAGAGAGAGTCAGAGAGGCTGGGCGGCTCTCTCAGAGAGAGAGACTGTCCCAGACTGCTTGCTATTGAATAAAGACTTCTGTCATCAAACTGGTCTTGGAACATTGTCTGCCATGCGCATCAGCAACCGTATGTGATACGGGTGGGGACATTCCCCAACCCCCCCTCCGTATCAGTATAATTGATAGAATAAAAAATATTGATTTTTAGCTCAGCTGACTATAAGTCATCTGAGCTATAGTCGTGGTCCATTGTCTGTCTTCCGTCCATCTGTCTGTCCGTCCATCTGTCCGTGGATGTGACATGTTTTGAAACCGTAAGACCTAGGAATCCAATATTCGGCATAATGTTAGTTGTCCCCAAGATCTCCTACCAAGCTGAAAACTGGGTCTTTGCGACTTTGAGAAATTTAGGAAAAACCTCAATTTTTTATTAAAAACCTATTTTCACACTTCAGGACTGCCTAATATCAGAACCACTCATCTGTTTTTCCTCATATTTACCATAAATATTTCTCTATATAGTTCCTGTGTACATGCTGAAATTATGTCTGTATTATATAAATTTAAAAAAGTTATGGACCGAAACATAATGCATTTTGTAAAAAATCAGGAAAGATATTTGATCTCTTAACACAAAACATGTTAAAGCTATGGACTTTTTTTTTCAGTAATATAATTTTAATTAATCAAATTAAATTGCATACCCAAAATTAGATCAAAATCTTTAAAATTTTTTAAAATATTAACAAAAATAAAAAATTAGTACCTTAAATTTTGCCCAACTTTGACCATGGCATGTTTCTTTCCTGTAAGTACTGTGGATTTAATTTTCACAGCATGTTTTCGTTAGCATTTTGTCTGTTAACACCAAATATTTGAAACCAGTTGAACAAAAACTGTAGAATTAATTCAAGTTTTCATGCACCATGTAACTTATTGTTTACATCAAACCAGTGTTATGCAGTTTGCAAGAGCTCAGCTCCCCAGCTTCAGCTCTCAGTTCCTAAAATTTGGCATACAATTAGATGTCTCCAAAATCCCCTACCATTCCAAGAAATTGGTCACTAGGACTTAATACCTTCGAGATATTAATGAAAAACTTCATTTTTCCATTTAAAACCCATTGTTACACTTCAAGACTGCCTAATATCAAAACACTGATCTGACTTTAATCATATATAAAACACATATTTTTCTATACATTCTCTATGCACATGCCAGAAATGATGTCAGTATTGCTTAATTGTTTTAAGTTATGGGCCCAAACATAATGCACTTTGTAAAAAAATCAAGAAATATATTTACTCCCTTAACAAGAGGATTGCTGAAGCTAGAGATTTTTTGTCAGGTATGTAACATTATTTAATCAAGATTCAATTGAAAACCCAAAATTAGTTTTGAATTTTTCAAATTTATAAGGTATTAGTATAAATATAATATTAGTACCTTAAATTTTGCCCAACTTTGACCATGGCACATTTGTTTCCTTTGAGCACTGTTGATATAATTTTTGTATCATGCACACATAAGGATTTCAGCTTTTTAGTTTAGAAAGCTGAAAGAAATTTGCCAAAAACTGTAGCTTTTATTAATGTTTTTATGAGACCATGTCAGACCTTGGCTCTCCCAAGTCCCTCTTGAGTCACCTGTATGTTGACCTTGTTGACCTTTCAGCAAATTATGCATGCTTGAGTCGAGGCATACACTGGGGCAGCCAAGCAGCTTATGGCCAGCAACAGTTGATCCAGGTGTCCAACCCAACTCATCTAGTAGTTTTAACCAACAACATAACAATAAACAATAAATTAATAATTTTTTATTGGTTTTTAATAAAAAAATAAAGAAAAATAGAAAGGAATTTGTTAGTTGATAATAACAGGAAATTAACTTGCAGTTACTGATGATATCAGAATCTTGTATCGATGGATAGAATGTCACATATTCCAAATAACACCATGCAGTCACCTATGGTATTTTTCAGTTCAATTTTAATGATAAAAAAATAAATCATATTATTCATTACTAATCATTAGGGATCATATGAAGGAAATTAATGATAGACAAAGATGCAGTTGATAATATTAATCTAGAATCCTACTGTGTCTAGTGTGTAGATTGATGTGAAAGTAATCCAAAATGAATATATATTACATTTATTTTTTTTAATATAAATAAAAGCCATAAAACCAGGTACTTATGATCATTATTTAAATGTGTGAATTTTGTATATTCTGGATTCTCAACATCATTGTTTGGTGAAAACTGAATAAATACCTGACATGGTGCGAATACTTTGCAAATGTATTTGAATACAAATATGAATATGTACTCCATTATAAAATTTCTTGCATAAGAATGGGAATTCATGAATACATTTTGAAAGTATAATAAATAGTTAAACTCTTATATTATATGTTCTGCTTATATGGCCAAGTTAAAATCTGTGTGACAATAGCATTCCATTTGTTAATAAATTTGAAATCAAGTATCTTCCCTGTCTCCAAAGATACTATCAAAATCATACATAAGCTAAACACCAACAACTCATAATACAGCTTATGTTTATTACCACACAAAACCAGCATGTGCCTCATTTCTAAATCATATTTTTTTATCATATATAACAGCTGAGTGCCGTGACCCATGGGTCCCTTGTTTTTTTTGGGTTTTTTTTTTTTGGGGGGGGGGGGGCTGTCAGTATATTGTGTGTGTGTGTGTGTGTGTGTGTATATATACACACACACACATACATACAGACTGAAGGGGTAGTTTCTTATGCAGTGATTTATCTTTCATTTGAATATATAAAAATGTAAACATTTATTGGTTGTTTATATAGTCTGATTGATTTTGGTTTGCATCTGTGCTTGAAAACACTGGTCTTTATTCCCCTATGTTTCATTTAGTAAAAAGTGAAAAGTTTAAAAAGAGTTCCTTTTGATTGTGCTGGATCATTGATCCTTTTGTTTTATCCTTATTTAAAAGACAAAGAATGGAACATTTGTGCAGCGCTCTACAATAAAACAATATTGAGAGTCTGTTTGTCAGTGATATTGCAAACATAAATGCCTTCTGTTACTCAGGGAACCAATTAAATAAGTAATGAAAGCCATTGAGAAAGTCCAAATAGTGACATGTATTTGGAAATTAATTAGTTGACTTAACTGCTGTCCTGCGGTGCCATCTGTTATGGTGAACCCACCAGAGGCCATATGGTGAGGCTGTGATACAGGCCTAATAGATTATGAAGGGAAGTCCAGAGTGGTTAGAAAGAAGCAGATAGAGTTGACAAAAGTGGCCTGCACCCCACGATAGATTTGTGTTTGTGATATATAGGCCCCTTGCATATTGCAACCTTTAGCGTATATCAGTAAAGGAGCAGCAGTTGGGCAAGCCTTGATGCTTCGCTGGATCTGCCCGGGGACAATAAATCAGGACTTCCAGCAATGGCAGAGGATTGGGAATCGTGGCTGATGGAATTTGGTTTATCAGAGAGACAACATCGGTAGGATTGCTGCTGCTCCAGAAACTCTGTGCAAGATGTTCTCGACGATAGCCACATCTCGAAGGATTGGTGTTGTATTAAGCCGGTCGGTGCATGTGAAGATACGCCACTTTTTCTACAGCAACCTGTGAGTGTGACAAACGACTCGGAATTATCACAAGCACATGTGCTAAAGCAGATTGGGAGGCAGACAGCTGGGGCCAAATGGAAAAGAGAAAGCTGCACATTTTATAGTCCTGGGAGAAGGCTGGCCTGGCCAGATATGGGCTACTGAGGCCACCTTTGGTAGCTCAAGGTGTGGGGGCCTACTTATTTTCTTCAGGGGACCCGGTGAGCAAGCACTGGGCCGCAGTTCCTGGTTAGCTGTGGTTGTGGCTGGGCTAGGTTAATGACGTATAGGTAGTATTTCTTTTTAATCCTGAAGTACTGCAGTGAACAACATAAACTTCTATAAATCAAGACTGAATTTTGATATATAGACACACAATTTTTTTTAAATTCTAAAGTACAACCCTTTTAAGCTACAATCCCATATAAATCAGATAATAATAAAACCCTTACATTCATCACATCATATTTATCTAAGCTCCTAATGTGGTAGTTTTATTATTTTCATGTTTTACCAGTTTACATTGATTTATTTGCTGATATTTTAATAACAAACGGGTCATGCATGATCAATCTGTTTGTTTATACAAGATTATATTTTCAAAATTTTATTAACTATCAATCATTTTGCTATAATGTGTATTTATATTATTGTATCCGCCAAAACAGAGTTTTGCGGATACTATGTTTTCAGCTGGGCGCTGCCGCCTGAGCCGCCGCCGCCGCGGCCGCGTAGGTGTCCGGAGAACTCCTCCGTAACTGCTGGGCGGAATTTTCCGAAACCCGGGATTATGTTCGGGTCACATGTGAACTGCTGCGCCCCGATTTTGTTTTGACTTCTGACCTTTCTTTTGCGCTCTGCGTCCGTTTGTGCGTCTGTTTCCACACATAAACCCACATATCTCGGGAACCGTTTGACCGATCAGGAAAATTGTTTTGCACAAATGTAGCCCTTGGAGAGCTTTATAACATACACCAAAAATGGTGGCGCCACCTGCAACCATGTTTGCACAGTGTCCATCTGTTCGTCTGCCTTGGGTTAAAATCACTCATATCTCTGCAGTGACTTGACTAATTCACCTGAAATTCGGCATGCGTAAACATCCTGGATAGCTTTTCTGATTTTATGACAGGTGGCGCCACCTACATTCACGTTTACGCTGCAGACATCCAAGCTCATATCTCGGGAACCGTTTGACCGACAAGGAAAATTCTTTTGCACAAATGTTGCCCTTGAAGAGCTTTATAACATACACAAAAAATGGTGGCGCCACCTGCAACCATGTTTGCACAGTGTCCATCTGTTCGTCTGCCTTGGGTTAAAATCACTCATATCTCTGCAGTGACTTGACTAATTCACCTGAAATTGGGCATGCGTATACATCCTGGATAGCTTTTCTGATTTTA
This sequence comes from Sipunculus nudus, assembly GCA_026874595.1. NCBI lineage: Eukaryota > Metazoa > Annelida > Sipuncula > Golfingiida > Sipunculidae > Sipunculus > Sipunculus nudus. Next base: position 5,289,024 of record CM049316.1, read on the forward strand.
TGACAGGTGGCGCCACCTACATTCACGTTTATGCTGCAGACATCAAAGCTCATATCTCGGGAACCATTTGACGGATCAGGAAAATTCTTTTGCACAAATGTAGCCCTAGGAGAGCTTTATAACATACACCAAAAATGGTGGCGCTACCTGCAACCATGTTTGCACAGTGTCCATCTGTTTGTCTGCCTTCGGTTAAAATCACTCATATCTCTGCAGTGACTTGACTAATTCACCTGAAATTTGGCATGCGTATACATCCTGGATAGCTTTTCTGATTTTATGACAGGTGGCGCCACCTACATTCACGTTTACGCTGCAGACATCCAAGCTCATATCTCAGGAACCATTTGACCGATCAGGAAAATTGTTTTGCACAAATGTAGCCCTTGGAGAGCTTTATAACATACACCGAAAATGGTGGCACCACCTGCAACCATGTTTGCACAGTGTCCATCTGTTCATCTGCCTTGGGTTAAAATCACTCATATCTCTGCAGTGGTTTGACTAATTCACCTGAAATTCGGCATGCTTATACATCCTGGATAGCTTTTCTGATTTTATGACAGGTGGCGCCACCTACAATCAAGTTTACGCTGCAGACATCCAAGCTCATATCTAGGGAACCGTTTGACCGATTGGGCCAAAATTTTGCATGTGTATAAATCTCACATAGCTCTTTATCATACGCAAAACTGGTGGTGCCACCTGCAGCCATGTTTGCACAGCTCCAATCTGTTTGTCTGCCATGGGATAAAATCACTCATATCTCGGCAGTGGTTTGACATATCTGCCTAAAATTTTGCAAGTTTATACATCCCCGACAGCTCTCTTGATTTTATGACAGGTGGCGCCACATGCATTCTAGTTTATGCAGCAGATATCCAAGCTCATATCTTGGGAACCGTTTGACCGATTGGGCCAAAGTTTTGCATGTGTATAGAGCTTTCTGGATTTTTTGGTAGGTAGCGCAACCTACATACACAATTTGGCTGCAGACATCCATGCTAATATGCAACACTTCACCCGTTCCTTTCTGATTTAGGCGGATACAAGTAGTCGCTTGTCGACTACCCATATTCTAGTTTTTATAATAAAATTGAAGGAGCCTACACATATTTGACATGGAAATTGCCTCAGCTTGACAAGTATATGTTATGTAAATTGACTGTTCATAGCCAATCAAAATGGTGAGAGACATTTGAGTTCAAATCTGGTTCAGTCATTTTCTTTGTGACCTGTCTCAATAGCCAAATCCCATTCCTTACATAATTTAAACGTCTTTATTAGTGTCTATATCTCCTTCAGGTGGCAGTCAGTGAATGGTAAGGAGGTGTCAGAGAAAACAAGCTCTATAGTGTAGGTCATCAGGATTTTGTGTATATAAGAGATTGTGCCCACCAGGTGTTGGCCTATATCAAGCTATCGACAGATTTGTCAATCGACATGTAGCATATTGTATCCAAAAACTCCTGAACCCAAGCGCACTTTGTTGGTCTGCTTGCTTTGAGCAGTTCAATAATAACAGTTGCCCGGCAGAGGCGTGACCGGTCAAGTGCTATTGACAGCTTGGGACCAACATGCATTGCAGCTGATTTGCATGTTTAATTTTGCAGCTGTCGTTCTGTATTTTGACTAGGGTTCACAGCTGTTCACATGGAAACAGATGTAAGGGCGTCTGTGTAATCCTTGCACTGTTAACCATGATGTGTGTAATATACTTATTTATATCATGTGCTGCTGTAGTATGAATGAAATATTGTCAATCATTTGAAAAACAAGTACTACAAGGACTATTTTTTCCCCTTTGTATCTTTGTTCTAGTAATATAACATATACATGCCATCATAAACCATCATTACTTGTGTATTGATCTTGAATTTTAGCAGCAATAACTTTTATTTTATTGCAGGTAAAAGATGATTTATATTTATTTTGAATTAATGGTGATGCAAAAATGCTGTTTCAGCATTTAACTATTATCCTTTGTTTAGAACAGGATATTTCTATCAAATATATGGATATGTGTTAGATGTTTTGTTTTTGTTAAACCCTTGCCTGTTAGATATTTTATCCTGTTAATAGTAAACAAGCTGTTTTCCTTTTTCCTTGATTATTAGTTTTAGTGAAAAATAAAGGTGATGCAAACTTGGAATTACCATATTTAAACAAATATACATAAAGAAAATAGAATATTCCATGATAATTAAAGGCTGTCATAAAATTTGGAACAAGCATACTGACAAGATAGTACACTCAAGTTTATAATGTCTGCATTATGACTGATCAAAGAGAACCCATACTGTTTCATATTTATCATTGTAATTCATCTGTCAAAGCTGTAATATTAAACACACACACATGCAGTTCATCATAACCACAGAACTCCTCATGTCTGGTGCGGTATTGCATCAGTCGGTGGCATCACCTCACCCAGGTGAGAGATAAAGAGATGTAACTGAACTGGGCTGTCACATACAGGTATGTGGATGGGAAGTGGACAGGTGGGGGTACACTGAGGGGCAGCCCCAGGTGGAGTGTGTGATACAAGTCAAGACCTGCCAGGTGCTTGGATGACTGACAGTTTATATACACTGTAGCGTACATTGGTGCTCTATGTTTTTGAATGTAGCCTCAGCCCCGTCAGGTGCAGCCCCTTTATAGCTGTCATAAGAACAAGCTCCGTGGCATAAATCACATGGATGCTGACTCCCGAGGTACAGTCGGTACACAGGTGTGTGCCATCTTGAGTTGAAAAACTGAAAATGTTGGTAATTATCATCCTTGGTTTTACCAGGGAATTCAAGAACATCAGACTGACATGATTTGCAAAACCCTAACTGTAATACACCACTCACCAGATGCGTCACAGCCATACATATCATATTAACTAACAGCAGTTTTAAAACCTGTGTGTAAGAACTTGAATAATTAGTATATGGACCCCAAACCCTGCTGACACAGCCAGACGTCATTAACAGGTGTAGAATCAGGTAGATGGATGGATGGCATTGTAAAAGATGTAACTCCTCTTTATCCAAGTGAAACTACTCGCCATTTGCTTTGGGTAACCATTAGATCTTTATTTTTGTTAAAATCCATCAACAGAGAGAAGTTATTATATATTTTGTAAAATAAATCGTGCTTCTTAAAATAACTTGGTCATGTTAAAAATGCATTCATGAGTAACCATAAAGGAACCATTATGATGTCACAATTTTAAGAGTGATACATTGAGGCAGTCTGGTGTCATATCATAGTGGGATTCTCAGGAATGAGGCACTATAGTCTAGTTAATATTAATACTTTTTTTTTATTTGTACTCTTGCTTTATTGACAAAGTGGAATTTCAAAATGTGTAGATTTGTTGAATATGACACTGAAATGAAAATTTATATTCAGTGGAACTCCACAATTGCAACCACCTTGGGGACTGACCAAAGTGGTTGTAATTTCGGGGTGGTCATATTTGTGAAATTCTAAGTTATGGGGATCATATATTGGGGACCAAGGAAAATGGTTGTAATTGTGGGGGTGGTCACAGTTGTGGGGTGCTTGCAAGGCGAGTTCCACTATGGTAAGATATGTGACCAGGCCCCTTTCAAGTTTTTGTCCTCTTTAAGGTGATAATCTTTCTCAAGACCCCCTCAACAAGGTCTCTATCACAAGGGTGTACCCTCTCCACCCCAGTTATGGGGTTATACCCTACCAATGGCTACTTAGGCCTTTTGCATTATATGAGAAAAAGAAGGAATAGTGACAAGCAGCCATGCAGGAAGGGACAGTTTAAGGTTAGATAACAGTGACATTGTCTGTGATATCAGACTGTATATACCACGTGCCTGGTCCATTTACCTTTATCAAAATAAACGAATTTACAGGTGTGTCATTCTCATCCTGCATAAGCAGTTCCCACCTTGATATGACCTTGTACCTGTCTGAAACACTCTGAACTGACATATGTGGGAGTCATTTTTGTAAGACTTGAACCTGATATTACCATACTGGATTTGGTACATGTGGAAAATTGCTTAAACAGCTCAGGACACAAAATGTATGAAAAATTATATTATAATTTATAAAACAAGACCAGTCACCAGCAGGTGAATTTATTTATCAGTATTTAAAGAAGCATTTCATAAGTGAGATTATATTCTCAGCATTCAGAGTATAAGTGAGATTACATGCCCATTGTTTAAGAACAGAGTATAAGTGGGATTACATGCTCAGCATTTAAGGACAAAGTATAAGTGAGATTACATGCTCAGCATTTAAAGACAGTATAAGTAAAATTACATGCTCAGGATTTAAGGACAGAGTGTAAGTGATGTTACATGCGCAGCATTTAAGGACAGTATAAGTGAGATTACATGCTCAGCATTTAAGGACAGAGTATAAGTGATATTACATGCTCAGCATTTAAGGACAGAGTATAAGTAATATTACTTGCTCAGCATTTAAGGACAGTATAAGTGATATTACATGCTCAGCATTTAAAGACAGTATAAGTGAGCTTACATGCTCAGCATTTAAGGACAGAGTATCAGTGATGTTACACTCTCAGCATTTAAGGACAAAGTATAAGTGAGATTACATGCTCAGGATTTAAGGACAGTATAAGTGGGATTACATGCTCAGGATTTAAGGACAGAGTATAAGTGATGTTACATGCTCAGCATTTAAAGACAGTATAAGTGAGCTTACATGCTCAGCATTTAAGGACAGAGTATCAGTGATGTTACATGCTCAGCATTTAAGGACAAAGTATAAGTGAGATTACATGCTCAGGATTTAAGGACAGTATAAGTGAGATTACATGCTCAACATTTAAGGACAGTATAAGTGGGATTACATGCTCAGGATTTAAGGACAGAGTATAAGTGATGTTACATGCTCAGCATTTAAGGGCAGTAAAGGGGAGATTACATGCTCAGCATTTAAGGACAGTGTAAGTGAGATTAATTGCTCAACATTTAAAGACAGTATAAGTGAAGTTACATGCTCAGCATTTAAGGACAGTATAAGTGAGTTACATGCTTAACATTTAAGGACAGTATAAGTGAAGTTACATGCTCAGCATTTAAGGACAGTATAAGTGAAGTTACATGCTCAGCATTTAAGGACAGTATAAGTGAATTACATGCTTAACATTTAAGGACAGTATAAGTGAGTTACATGCTTAACATTTAAGGACAGTATAAGTGAGTTACATGCTCAGCATTTATGGACAGTATAAGTGAGTTACATGCTTAACATTTAAGGACAGTATAAGTGAGTTACATGCTTAACATTTAAGGACAGTATAAGTGAGTTACATGCTTAACATTTAAGGACAGTATAAGTGAGTTACATGCTTAACATTTAAGGACAGTATAAGTGAGTTACATGCTCAACATTTAAGGACAGTATAAGTGAGATTACATGCTCAACATGTAGGGAAAGTATAAGTGAGATTACATGCTCAATGTTTAAGGACAGAGTATAAGTGAGATTAATAAACATGCTCAGGTCTTAAGGACAGTATAAGTGGGATTACATGCTCAGCATTTAAGGACAGAGTAAAGTAGGACAGAGTATGAAATGCCAAATATTACACAATTTTTCCAGACTAGTGTGTTATGTAAGTTGACCAGTGTATTATGTACTTTGTTTTCACACTATAGCTTGTCCTAAGAGATCTATGTAAAACACACAGACAAAAAAGTTACAGGCTTAGTCTCTGCAGGTTATTGATCAACTAAGACTCAACCTTTCAGTGAGGACGTGTGGGGCTTTACAAACTTGCAGAAAGAAACCTTTTTGGGCCAGTGGCTTGAGCAGTTTGAAGAGAAAATGAAATGTCCATTGTTAAATATGGTGATTTGTTCTGTACTGATTTGCATGTTAATCAGCTGAGTGCTATATATTTAGTAAATGGCCATCATGCAACATTCCATGAACTGACAGATTATAAATAGATCATCCTGACTGGCCTGCTGGTAATAACCCAGGAGAGGTCAGAGTTCATGTACCCCAGGGTGTCTAAAGCCCCTCCCAGTTGTCAGCTGCAGTTGTACCATCAGCTGGTACATATTAATTTGTGGGACATGGGAGGCATTTTCCTATCATACTTGGTCAGCTGAGTAAACTCTGGCCACAGCTGCAGTGCTGACCAACCTTTTATGTTCATTATATCAGTCAGTGAACAAGCAAACACAGAATCTGGTTGTATTTATATATTAATACAAGTCACTGTGAAACAGTTTGATCAGCTTTCTCAGGGATTGACAGATGTTTACACACTGTCAAGCAGGGATGATGTTACATCCAGGTGTTTTTGAATATTTTAAATATTTTTTATATATCTTAATTTGATTTAAAATTTTATTTTTTATTTTAGACAGGTTCTGGCACTTTTTATATTCACCTGAAATGTCCTGCAGTTTTCTCTGTATCTTTATCAAAGTCTTAGATTTTACCAAATTTCAACAGTTACTATACAGGATTTGCTATCTAGGTTAATGGAACTATGTAGAACTAAAAATATGTAAATTTACCGTACATGTTTTACCTAAGAAATTCTAACCAAATATGACAGTTCTAAGTGGGCCTCTTAGCAGGAAAGGACCAGTTAGCTTGTCATTATGATTTATACTGATAAATATTAATTTAAGTTGCTGGATTAACTGATTGAAAGTATGACATAGTATTTACATTGTGAAAATATGTCAACTGAGTATTCTAATCTGATCTATAGATAATTATGACATTTAAAATCTCTGCAGAACCCAGATACCTCTTTTTAATAGCTCTGGATGTTTCAGCACAAAATTTATCAGGAAGAAAATCAATCAATAACCATTACAACAGGGTACTCACACTACAGCGCCCTCTAGGTGCCATTATCTTAACTTGCACAGGAATAGCAGTTTGAAGGATGTTAAACTCAACTAGATTTATTTAAAGTCAGGGTTACAAAACATGTATTAAAACATTAGCACTATAGGCTACTTATGCCAACTAAAATGTTGTCCTTTTTATGACATAATCATAACTCTCTGTATGAATAGAAAATCTTTACTGTCCAGTTGTTAATAATGTTACTATGTGTTTAAAGAAAACAAGTAAACATATTGAATGCCACTATTCAAGTATATTAAAGTAACTGTTAGATCTGGGTTCTAAGTGATGGACAGATGTGCACAAAGGGATGTTGTGAAACAAACATATGTCAAGCTGTTTCTTGATGCTATCTTAAAGATAATAATTTTATATCTTTAATAAACAGGGCATAATGATTTATATTGATCAACATTAATGTAGTTTAATTGGCATAAAGCATATACCAATGAGTGAGATAAAGATATCTTCAAAGGGTTGTGAGTTGCCGTCTTTAACATAAATTTATTCATATTTAAGTGTGTAAAATTTGCAAATTTAATCAGAACAGAAGGAGCGTGACTCTTCAAAGTGTAATCTAAAATATAAAGGAATAAGTCTTGGAGATATTGTAATGGGTCCTGACAGATGACTGAGACCTGAAGAACAAGACATGATGCTAATAGTTTACTAATTAATCACAAGAGAGATTGTATCACCTGCCATGACAGTCTTAGGCTATTAATGTGACAGGGAGGCTGCAGAGCTGAGACTAAGCCTGAACTTATTTACAGCAGGGACAAAATGTTAATGCTGCCGGTTGGAAGGTGGTTCCCATTTCCTGCTGTTGCAGGCCGTCTTGATGAAGTGTCATGTCTGTTCACAGCCTTGACAGCATGCATGTGGCTGGCATATGAGTAGCAGCAAAACCATTATTTAATCCATCTCGTTTCCTTTCCATTTTACAGAATTACAACTGATTTGTTTCCCCGTCTGCAATCACTTACCAATTTGACTGGGTTCCTCTTACGCCCAGATGTCAGTAATTGCCAACTGGTGACTTTTCTGTGAAAGCAGGGGCTTAGATTGATAAGTTGGCCCGATTTTCCTCCCTTTTTACCACAAGGAAACCTGATGGTGGGGGCAATAGGAGGCATCCTTTTCTGTACTCTACTGGTGGGGCCTAACAATAGAACTTCCCCAGAGTCATGTAGTTTTTGTGCTTTAATGAAGGCGGGCAGTTTTAACTGTCCCAGTAGCATTTGATCATATCCAGGAAGAATAACATTTTATGTATCACCTAGGCTAATGCTGCAAGAGCATCAAGTTCTTGATCATATTCATATCTCAGCTGACGTTGTGCAGTGCTGTTCTTCCTGTCATAGTGATTTGTCTTTGTCAATCATTCAGTCAGCTGGGAGCAGTTTACATTATGTAACTCTGGTATTGCCAGAATGGCTTTACTAGAAAACAGACAAGTCTAGGTTCATTTTGTGATAACGTAAGTTCTGGTAACTAGCCTCAAAGAACTTCAGTATTTCCTTGCCCACCGTCCACCTACCTTATTTAGTGAGTATTTTGTGACCTTGAGTGCTAGAAGTCTTAAGTTACCTGTCTGTAAACATGCAAGAATTTAATACTTTTGTCAACAAGTTTAAATAAATAAATAAATGGATGTCTCCTATAAATTTCACATAACAGTTACAAATGACCAACCAGTTAACTCTTTTCTTCAGTTTCAGATGAAAGTTGGAGCAAAAAAAAAGGGGTCATGAGGCTTTCAAAGGATAAGACAAGGAATATTTTAAGGAATCTCTGGTAAAATCTGGGAGATGATATAACAGGACAGCTAAGAATCATAGAAAAAGAAGATTTAAGCAGTTTTCTATATTATTTGTATTTATATTGATTCACCAGAAGAATAACATACAAACACTGGTAGAGTTAATTCTTATCAGCTAGTCCACAGAATGCTTGTGAGTGTAGGAATCATAAAAAATAACAATGATTTAAAATAAGTAAAGGTGAGACTCCTGAAACTTCCTTGGTTTCCTTTTAACCCAGCATACTGCTGTACACTTATGCTCAAGGTCAGATCATTTTTTTTCAGCCGTTTTTACTTATGGAGCATCAGTGGCTGATCATTCCAAGAATGTCGAGATAGCACATGTGAAGTGAGGTCAGCACGGCCGGGGTGGGGGCTGGTTTGCGTTGAAGAGCTGTATCTGTATTTCCTGATATTCACACCAGGTGTAGACCTAGTGTACCACAGTAAAATATGCAAGCAACCCAACAAGCGAAACAGGCACAATCACCAAAACCAGATTTGCCATGTCTGGTTTGAGTAAACTGTCTTGCCAACAGATGTGGGATGGCGCCAGACCCCGCTCACACCCAGGGGGTGATGGGAAACCCGATGTCTAACACAGAACGGTCTGGGTGCCTGTCCTGTTTAGATAGCTTGAATTTGTTTTGGTAGAGCAGCCTGTATGGAGTGTCAATGACAAGCACACATTGTACAGGGCTGGCTCAGTAGCTGTTTCAGCAGCTGACGGGATGCTAGGCCACTGTTTCAGCCATCAGACACTTTGATGGTGAGAGTTTGTATGTTTCCCTCCTTTCCAGATAGCACAGATGAGAAGGGCAGCTGTGCTTAATTTACGTACACTTCCACAAAAAGCCCCCAACACATTCTGCAAGCCTACTTCAGTCAAGCAAATGACACCAGAAATCATAAGATCTGTTTAGTTTTGCAAAGTGATACATAGTGGTTTTTTTACATCATGCCCTGCATTTGCCATTGAGTATACCTGATACATTAGTTCTGACAGGTCTGATTCAACGCCATCTGGAAAGGACATCAAGAATCCTGTATTACTTATTTGAGCCATTTCATAGACGGTATCATTAGTCAGTAATCGCAGCTTCAATCATATCTGATGACCTCGTTATAAATGTATTACACAGTGCTGCAGCTGGTGGTGGGGGATATGGCAAAATTAATACACAGACATGCATAATTCAGAGTTTTGGAAATATGTAAGTTCATTCCGGTTGAGCCCCTCTCCGGGTGGAACAAGGAAGGTGAACTTCCCTGTCCCAGGTGGCTTTTTCATATTGGCTTTCATTGGTTTAGCTTTATGGCTGAGGTATAAACAGGGATATTAATTTCTATGGCACAGCTGTAATTCCTTTTTAATCTTCATGCAGCATCAGTGGTTATAAAATGGACAGGGGTTATGATGTTAACTCGCTTTGCAAAAACTTCAGTCCCGTATTGGACTTTTATTGATTTGGGTCATCCTTGTAAATAGCAAATCTAATTAAGGACCACCCCTGTCCCTATGAAGCACAGGGAATCAAGCTGAATGCACAATTACTGGGTGGGTGATCTGCTGTGCTGAAAGTGATTATGGCCACATCTAACAAAGCATATTTTTTGCAAAAATTGTTTATTGCAGACATGGATGAGTGGCAAGGAACTGGTGTGTTTTGGGCGAGTTTGATACAGAAGTGTGTCTGTCACTGGTCTTGCAATAATATTACATTTAAAACAGAATCAGCCAGTGTGTATTCTTTATCACTTGCATCAGTTTTCAATCACAACAATCACAGCACTCAGAATTTTAACAATTAACAAGGATGTAAGGAACATTTGAGATGTGGAAATTCTTGTTCATTGTTGGCAGATAATATAAAGAAACTTAAATTATTTATTGAATCAAACTTTGATGTAAAAAGGTAATACATAATGTATCTAATAGTTTATAATATCATTTTTTTGTGATTAAAATTTTTTCTGCTACAGGCATAGATAATGTAGATAAGATGTCAGTGAGGCTCTTTTTATAAATAATAACTGTTTACCCGTGTAGATCACTAAAGGAAGGCTGTATTTTCACAAAAAGTTTCCTTTTGCAAATATCACTGATATGAACAAAAAGTCAACCCCAGTGTGTGTATATGTGTTAACCTGTTTATATATCCAACAAGGGCTGATATAGATTACTGTAGAATTAAACAGGTGCTAGCCTGCTTATGTTTTTATGGAGCACAGCGCCACTGAAATATGATTAGTACCAAAAAATTTGACTACCTATTGGCATGGAATGTAAGAATGGAATGTTTGCTCAACAGGTGCTGAGGTTGTTTTGATAAAGAGGCTCTTGCCAGGCATATTCTTGGTATAACCTGATTGTGTTCAAGTCGTGTTGAAGGATACATGATATATGAATATAACTGGTGTGCAGGTGTTGATGTCCTTTCAGACAAGTGGTTAATGTGCTGGGTTCTACCTTGAGTTACTTGGGTGTGCTCATTGACACTTGTGTAATCAAGTCCTCGTGGTGTTGATGTGATCCAGGTGCTGACGATGTCCCAAACACAAGTGATAAGAACGCTTTGTTATAAAGTGTATAACAGGAGCTGGATTCCCCTGCAGGTGTACAAAGATGTATAAATTGTGACTGGTGGGTGTTGATACATGGTGAATCCGTCTGGCGCCGGGCGGTCTCTTCTTCACAATCAGTGCAGAGAGATGCTGGCCAGCTGTTTTAGAAGGAGTCCCCTAGTGCCTGTGCTATGCTTTGAAGCTTTGGACAGGACACAGGTGGTACTTCTTGCAGGATGTGTAGAGAATTTACCCATGGAGTGGGGTCCCAGGGGTTAAGGGGTAGAGGTCAACAGGAGCAGTTGCTGGTTCACATCAGCTCAGTGATAAAGGTTGTCCTGCTGAGGGCATCCACTGACACCTCTACTGACCATGGTCAGCTTTGCTTGGGATGGTTTAATGGGGTTGATCATACAGATGTAAGGGTTATAGCCCATCTCTTTCTGATTAGCTGGTCTTTGCAAGTACTTTCACTATCAGCCTTAAAAGTATGATTACATGCAAATAAAACAGATTCAGATATAATTATATCTGAGAAAAATTACTCGATCTAAGGAAAAGTTTGAAAGAGAAAGTGGTCAGTCCATCTGTTATAGTTCTGTTTTATGTCTACTTTGGATAAAACTATTCAGTTCTTTTGGATTAAATCCTTTATTTACCTTTCATAATTTTGATAGTGTTATATTGTGCTTGGTCTTCTTGAGATTTTCAATACTTCTTCTGCTAAGCTTCTCTTGCATATTTATTTTTTAGTGTCCTCTGTCTCATTCATTTTTCTTTGACTTCTGCTCTTCATTATAGAACAAATTTCTGGCTCTTGAGTTTCTCCTTATTTTGCTAGAGTTTCCAAAGTTCATCCTTCTAGAGTTTCCTCTCCTTATTCTCCCTTCATGCACTCCAATTACTTATTCTTCTAGCTCTAGTTTTTGCCACTCGATGCATGATCATTTTGAGTTATCTCCTTCTTCATTTAGTTTGTGTTTCCTGCAAATGCTCCTTTTATCCCTGATGACTAAAATATATCTGAAAGAAATAAGTATATTTTGTTTTGTCACATTTAGTTTTCCTATGCAAAAGTTCTTTTTCCTTTGTTTTCCTCCTGTATTTCTCATAAAGTCTTCCTCTGATCTTTCCCCTACTCATTTACATTTTGTTTTCCATTCAAGTTTTCAATTTTCTCATTTTCATTTACATTTAGTTATCCTTTTCCTTTGTACATTTCCATTCAGTTTTCTCCTTTTATACACTTTCAGTTTTACTCCTTTCATTCCCTTTCTTTTTCTCAATTCTTCTCAACTGCACTTTTCATCTTCTATTTTCTTTATATAGTTTGTTCTCTTTCAGGCCTGCCAAATCAATCTTTTTTAAAAGAGTCACTTTTTTGAGGATTTCCTGATAATATGCTAATTATTCTTTTTTCACTCTTTTTTCAGCAGCACTCTTTTTCCTCTTATTTCATGAAAGAATTCCGATATATATACTATTTCTCTCCTGCTTTAACAGTCCATTCAGAACAGTTATGGGTCTTTCTTTGTATGAGAATGTCTGTGATATGTCACAACATGTGAAAAATGCCCTTATCTTTTTGAAGGGGAATGTGCCCCATGTATGTTTCTGAATTTGTTAATGATATGCATCAATAAATATACACAATTGTGGTATGCAAAGCACATCTTCATTCAGTCTGTGATAAAAAATGGAGAATTGATGCTAATTTTTGCTGTTATTTTTTCACTCCTTATTTCAAAGAAGTGTACTCTTTTTTTCTGGAGCACGTACTAGTACTCTTTTTTTCAGTGATTTATCTTTGAGAGGCCTGGTATTCACTTTCAGTTAAGGATTAAGGTTTGCTTCATTCATTAATAAGTTCATTACTAAATTGTTTTTCTGGTCTTTAACTTTCACATTATATTTCCACTGTTTAGTTTTAGTTTATTCAAGTTTTCTCTTTTTAATTTATCCTCAGTTTCCCACTGCTCATTTTGTTTATTTTCCCCTTTTCTTTCATTTTGTTTTTTCTTCTGTTTATTCTTTTTTTTAGGATGCCACTTATCTTAAGCTTTGTTTTATTTTTTTCAGGTTTTATTTTCAATGGCCTGCATTCCATTCACTTTTTCATCCCCTTTTGCCTTACCCTGCACCTTCTATTTATAACTTTGTTAAGTAATTCCTTCTAAAGGATTATTCTTTTTATTCAAATTTGCTTTCTTTTGTTCACATATTATACATTTTGTTATCCTTTTCATTCATCTGCATTTTCCCCTTTTTAATCATCTGCATTTTTCTGTCTTCTCAAATACTTTCTTCAATTTTCTCCATTCCATTCATTTTCAGTGTTCTCCTGTTCTAACAATTTGAGTTTTCTGCTGATCATTTTTTTCTGGATCCTACTTTTTATTCAGCTTCAGCTTTCTTCTGTCCATACTTTTTAGCAGTTTCTCTGTTAATTCCATTCATATTCTGTGAATTCCATTGATTTCTGTCCACCCATCTGCATTTTTTTGCAGTTTTGTGCAGTTTAGTTTTTCCCCCCATTGTATTCATCTCCAGCTTCCCCTATTCATTCATCTGCATTTTCACTGTTGGTTGTTTCCACATTGCATCCTTTTTTTTAATCCCTCTTAAAATGACTTTACTTTTTATGATTTTATTTTTTTACTGTCTGCTGAATCATTGAAAAAGGTCAATGTAAGACAATTAACAACACTGGTTCTCTTTGCCTTTTTCTGAACAGAAAGAACACAGCTGTAGAGATGCTTCAGATGTTGTATAGATACCCATATGTGTAAGGTTAGATCAGTTGCTGTGTTCTGCTGCATAGGATTCGCGAGTCTTATTACCTGCTGTACAAGCGCACCTTGGTGTAAGTATATGTAAACAGAAATAACACTACACTGGGAGATGCTAATGGGGAACAAATAGCTTTCATCACTAGGGATATATACATTTGTAAACAGCACAGATGTTAGAAGAAAAATGGCAGCGTTTTGTCTTGTAGAACAAGGGCTGGAACTTCCCCTTCTGGAGCTCCTTGAAATTGCTGGCCTGGGTAAAGAAAACTTAAATGAGACTTGAGAGTTAATCTAACTAATGGGTGTTCCAGAGATAAGAATACTGCAGCTATAAGATTCTTCTGAAAAATCACACTATAAGCACTTGTCTACAATATTTTGTACTTGTGCATTATCATTTTTTATTTGGCAGCATGCTGTCAGTAAGAATGCAGCCTGGATAGATATGGAGATTACAATAAAGCAAAAGTGTAAATTTGTAAACCACATTTACCACAATCAAGGTAACAGATTGACTAATGTTATCTTATTTGCAATTTCTTTATGAGAAGTGTTAAAAAGCCACATCTTGCAAAAATCAGATTATCCATGAAATATTGAACCACATTGAATGCAAGTCTGGCCATTCTTTGACTACTGGTTTGGTATGATTAAGTGTGAGGAGTTCATCTGCTTTATTTCCTGGAAGTCTTCATGGTTTCCTTTATGGCCTTTTGATGTGATGATTGACTGTACTGTGTTAACAATAAGGGTCAAGTACAGAGGATTTACTCTCCATAGTATTTAAATATTTAATATTAATCAACTAGGTATAAATATCTAACTACAGCCAGTAGTACTACTGCCCTGCATTTTAAATGTAATATGCTTTTGTTTCAGGAAAGAGTGTTTTTTCTTACTCTGTTCAGATTTAAATATCTTTTTGTACTTCAATACCCATTCATCATCTCCAAAATAGCATGCAGTTTTAGAGTCTTTACCCATGTATTAAAGAACCAGGTATGTGCTGGAGATTTGCCCTTTCAGTGTTCCACAGTAGTGACGTTTTATTGATCAGAACCTTGCTGTGATCCTGTCAGGGTTTGACAGAACATGTTGTTAATTTATTATAACCCTGAGAATAAACTGAGCATATCTTAAAATTAAGCAAAAATAAAAATTGAGGTGTGTGTTATTGTTAATAAAATATTTTGTGAGACTAAGGTGATATACATATGATAATCAGCTTAATCACCACTTTATTTTGACTTCAACTGACTCAAAACTCACTAAAATGAGAAAAGCTTGCTTGGATACCAGTTAAAAGGAAATGTAATGGCATGATATATGCGTGGTCACCACAGTTATCAGCCCTTTTGATTTAAATGAACTCTTCAAGCAGTCCAATACAAATTCTATTAAATCATGTTTTATTCTTTAATATGGAAACAGTCAGAAACCTGCCATCCCATGCCCTCCAGCATGAGAGAGACTGGTACCTGTGATAGCAAGTCTGTTGGCAGGGCTCCCAGTATCCAGTCTGAAAGTACACAGCTGCTTACAGGGATGAATAAATACTCCAGCTGCCGATAGCTGGAATCTAAAGTACACTATTAACTCATACAGAAATCCATTCAATGGCAGCTGTTCTGGTCTCCATCAGGTTCGAAACACGGCCTGGTTTGTTCAGCTTACAGGGTGTTCCTACAGCTGAAATGTCCCGGCTATTGTCTGGAGTATGGAGCTATGTGGAGGCCTCCCTCCTCATATTGTTGTCTGATTGGTCTGTGCATCCCACAGGTCATGTGATGGTATGGTCAGTTAGTGCTCTGACAGCTGGTTAAAACATCTGGCCCCGCTGGGTAGCCATTGTTATAAGAGGCTATCATTGTACTAATAGGGGTGCTTAGCCTTCACAGATAGCCTCTTGTTTATCTCTTCTAACGGCTCTTTTAATGAGATGAGGATAGGCCCTGATGCCCTATAACAGTCCGCTTATTGTAACCATACAAGTGGTTTGACTGTTCAGATCATGAGGCCACATCTTACTGAGCTATCACTGACAGATAACTTCATTATGAGTACTTCTGACAGGTGCTCTTCTCTGATTAAAGATGACCCTCAAAAGAACCAGTTTAATGGACAGTCTGCATTAAAACAGGGCCTGCATCAACTTTCTGCTTTTATGTATAATTAATGAAAAGGATAAAATGCTGCCATGGTGGTTTTGTCAGAGCGTATAAATTGACTGAGGATGTAGTTGGCTCACTTGATTTCAGTGCACTGATTTCAGTAATCATATGATTATAGTTGTCACAAAACTTACATAAATGAAGGATATCTGGATTAATTCACAGAATTATAATACCACATGTATACCAGCAGTAACAACTTCTTCATATCTACATTTATGAAATAGATATGGTAACAATGGAATAATCTATTTCAAGATGTTTAAGCATTTCAAGCATTTAAGAAGAAATTAATGGTATTTAAGTCTCTAAAGCACAATTTATAGAGTAGATAAATGAAGATAATATTTTTAAAGTTTCATTATCAGTTTTCACCTACTTACATGATTAATATGTCCACATAAAAAAAAATGTGCATTTGGTTAAAATGTTAAAAATGTTTACAAAATGAAATGAGACTAGGTACTAAAATTAATGAAGAAAAAAAGCACAAGTAACTAGTATTTAATTATGATTTAATTAGGATGGGTTGGCCAGATTCCTTTTTTTTCAATATATTAAACAATTGAGTATTCATTGCATTAAGGAATACACAAATCCAGATGCTTCATGACAAACTTGTTTTCACGGACGATAAAAGTGTGGCATATGTTGATGTTTGGGGAATATACTAGAAAAAAAAGTATTTCAAATACTTGCATGACAGGACAAATGTATGCAAGATTTAATATTAACATCAGTTTCCTTTAAATGTTAGTATATTTATAGGATAATGGTGTATTGAAGTAAAACAAAAACAGATCATAAAAATGTGTAAATTTAAGCAGTGTCCTATATGGTATTAATATTTTTAAAAGATTTTTTTTTAACATTTTTAGGACAGTGTGCATGTTGACATTATATACTGACTGTTTGTCTGTGAATACTTCGCTCTGCGACCACTTGCGTGATTTTTTTCCCCATTTCAACCAGATCCTTACCATACAAGGTGAGTTTCCTCGAACAGCACACTCACTACTTGTGCACAGCATGAGATGGAAAACTGCAGGTTTTCTTCAATAGATATATCAGCAATACCATTGTGGCAGGTAGGGGCCATTGAAAGCTCCTGTCACGAGGGTCATGTGTTCACCAGAGGCATGAATTGTTTTGAAAGCAGTCGGGAACCTTCCCAGCTGATGCTCACTCACTTGGGGCAATTCACGTCATTTCAGGAGATTTTCCCCGCAAAAAAGTACTGATCGAGTTACTGAGAAACTTGGTCAGAAGTGGGCTTACCCCCATTGATGGGCCACGGAAGACTCCAGGTGTCATTGATTTCAAATTCATCGATTATCAGTAAAGTAGATTTGTTGCAGGCCAACCAGACGTTCCGTGTCTTTGCAATCTATGCAAGTTCCCACTCTGCTTGGTGGATGAGAGTTTAGCTACTTCATGGCATATGCCACAAATTAGCAAGAGTCTCCAAATTCTTGCAGGTATTGAACCAGCCAAAAAATTGGTTTCATGTGTAAATAATCAATGTGATTTTGGTCGTTTAGACCTTAAAGTAAACGGAGCCTGTCAGTCGACACGTCCTATTATTTGGCAAAAATTGAGCTGAAACTGTGAATAATTTATTTACCACCTGGTGAGCCCTGGCGGTTTCCTCACCACTGTCGATTAGCGAGGTCTTGGTAAGAGCCAGTACTGATCTCAAGGAGACCGGTGTAGGGGTGTTGTCATAAGGAGTGTTTGTGGCTGCCATCAACCCAAGGGTGATTCCAGCAGGTTGAGTTCCCACCCCTGCTAATTTACTCCAAATGCTCAGGATCACTGCAGTGTGAGTAGAATTTGCCCTCTCTCTTCACACCAGACCTCAGGTCTTGTTGTGTATTGCTTTCAGGCAGGCTACACAGATTCACTCTTTGTTTAAATTATTCATTCAGTTTCCACAGTGTTCAAGTCCTTGGCACTGATAGTTTTCGCACCATATATTACTCCATATGGCTTAAGGATATACCACCAAACAACAGGATCCATCCGCTTGTGGAAATGTTCTTTACATGCATGAATAAATCTATATTTTTATGACATAGTGGCCTTACTCATGACACACGCAACATCTTTTAAGTCTTTGGCATAAATATATGTCAGAATTTATCTGGGAAAAAAATGGAGGAAACTCATTAAAATAAATGGGATAAAGCTTTTTTTAAAGTACAAAATCTTACATTAGAAAAAATCAGTAAATTGTAGTAGTTAAATACATGATAAATGATGGTTGACTTACACTCTAAGGTAAAAAATTTGTAAAAAAAAACCTTTTAATTGTAATTTCTTTTATTAATAGAAAAGGAAAGAAAAATAGCTTTTTGATTTAATTAAAAGTTTAAATGTCTACCAGTAAATCCCATTTTAAAGGATAATATTGGTAACTGTCTGGTCCCCTGATAGTGCCTCTACTAAATTTATATTAAGCTTGTGTTTTGAGAATAAATAAACCAGTATCTAAGAATGGTTGTTTTTCAGTCATAAAAAAAGAAAATCATATCAATACAGAACTAAATTCCGTGACAGCAGCATTATTTCACCTAAATACATTACGAGAATTATTCATTTTTTTGCACCATCTGTTTGTTCTTTTTATCACCCAGCTCCATGATCAAATAATGTACATTTATGTCACTCTGTAAGAAATATAAAACTATTTATTATTATAAATGTAAATAGAAAAGAATATCAGTTGAAGAAAGAGCTGCTCCAAATTAATAATTATTTTATAATTATTTAAAATCATGAACAAACAGCATTTGATTAAGTACCATGTAGAGTTTTATGTGTTTATACATTTTTGGGTTCATCATTTCAGTTATTACACATAACAATAGTCCAGATGAGAAAAAAAAGAGGATTATTCTTAACCCAGATTAGAAGAAAAGAAACTTAATTGTTTATTCATGTTTGCCATGTGTATTTTGGCTTAAGTCTTTGCCAGCTGTCAGCTGGACTGGGTGGGCAGATAAGACTGTTTTTGGCAGCACAGTTCAGACAGGAGCAGCCACTGTACAGGCCTGATATCTGATGTCTCCAACGGTCTATCCATCTGGAGTGAAGTCATTTGTTCAGGATCAGTCAAAACCAGATCGGAGGGAACCACTTGTGGGGCCAGAGCCTCTGTCATGTCTCCCTGGGGATAAATCTGTTTCATATCACAGTTGTAATATATTGATTTTCTGAACCTGCAGATATACATCATGCAGTTGCTTAAGTCATGTGCGGCCAGGTGTGTGCAGAATGATAAGTTAGTCGTAAACAGGAGTAACAGGCCTACTACAGTACCTGAGTGTGTGTTAGCGATGTGCTGTATTTCATGCTGGGTACATCTGGCCCCTGGTGTCTTGTATCTTCTCATGTAACTGCGGTACTCGCCACCAGGACTGTGGTCCTGGCTGGAGCTGATTGTCTCTGACCTGATGACAATCCTTTACTGCCTCCCAGAGAACTCCATGTAAGGATACAGTCAGAGGCAGATGCATAGTGTTCAATTACTCATTATATATCTGTTGTGCACATGTCTTGTACACTTGTTTCACATTGAAGTCACCCCCCCCCCCCCCCTCTTAGGTTAACAACTTTAGACATGTCTCATTAAGGATCTATTTAACAGCATGCAGTTAGTATTGTTCATCTCTGGTGTAAAAAAAAAAATAAGAATTTTGTTTAAATTTTGCTGATAATAAATTAAGTAATATAATCAATTACTTAGTTGTGACATATATCAGTAGATATATTGGCTATAGCTCTAACAAATATTTAAAAGTTTTATTCATGATCCAGATTTATTGTCATGAGATATACAAGCAGCATCCTTCCATAATTTGAGGGTTTGGGTTTGGTCCAAAAAGCCTTAATTATGTTGCTCTAAACTTTAATAGTATGTGCCCCCCATGAGACAAACATTCTTTTCAAACCCCCTCTGCTGTCTCCAGAGTAGTGTTTTCATGTCACATGCCAGCACCCTTATGGGGCCCTCACAGATTTATTTCTACCAGTATCTCAAAACTGCTCTTGGGGGCTGCCATTTTGCTTACACACTAAAACCTGGATGTCACAGGTCGCATGTCGAAATTATTGGTTTATCACTTGTGCATTTAAAAGAGGCATTTATATAAAGTAACTTGTTTTTTTTTCATTACCTTTATATTATTTAAATGTCTGGAAAAATTAATAAAAAGAATACATTTAAAATATAGAATATGTGAACATCTGACATATTGCCAACATTCACATATATATTTTGGAAGCCTGGACAGGTGATGGACCCTTCGCAGTTCAACTTCAAGGCAATGAAGTGGTCAAGTCTCACATGTGACCGTCAGCTAGATTTCTACTGTTCAAGGTTACTCTCTTTAACTTACATAAGTGATGTGAAGAGAAGGGGGATACAAAAGGGCCGTCTAGAAAGCTGATCAAAGCTAAACACTTGATGGGAGGCTGCATGTGTTTGATTGAAATCATAATAACAGAATTAAGAAAAAGCCAATTGCAAACAAACGATCCATATCTTGATATTTTTTTTATAAAGATTATCATGACCCAAGTTAATGATAGTCTCAGCTGGTAACCAATTAAATGTGAGGATCTCTAGATGAAACCAGTTCAAGAAGCCAGAAACAATGTATTATTTAAGTTGAATAAAATACCAAGGAAGTAGCAGGCTGCTTTTAGGAGAAATCTATTTATTTTTGCTATTCTCTGTGGTTAAATGATGTTCTCCCCAGAATGAGGCAAAAATGGCACTGATGAAATGTCACAGACAAATACGGCACAATCAAATGTAAAAGCCAAAAATAGAAAAAGTCTCAAAGCTTGTCTGGCCCACATAGACAAAGACTACTTATTCCATGTGGATATTTTTGTATGATAAAAAAAGTAATAGTCATTTTGGTATTTCCTTCATTTTTATGTCACTATATAGTGGTGACATGAAGGCTTTTGTATAGGCCCACCTGCATGGAGAGATGATGAATTTAAGAAAAATGTTTGCTAGTCACGTGATGCAGGGTTATATACCCCTTGGTCAAGTACAGGGGGGGGGGGGGGGTGTATGGGAATGCTGAGATCAATGATGGACCCTCCTTCTTCCTTTGAACACAGCTGCCACCAGTTGCAACCAAAACGGTTGGCTCTCCCTACACCTCATCTAAAGGAGAGACAGATTTGCTAATTGAAAACATAAATAAATAAACAGACTTGGTTGGGCTGGGCCAAGGAAAAGATAAATCACAAACATGTGTCAGGCAGCTAAAACAAATACATTTGAGGGCCGGGCCCAGACAGAGCGGAGCCGGGCACATCAGGGTGTCAATCATGCCAGATGGCAAACATGTCTGGGTGTACAAAACACAGACCTCCCCCTGCAGATGCCGGGGCACTACAAGAAATACAGCAGACAGGTGATGGATCCAAGCACCTCTCATGTAGGGGAATGTCTCTGATAACATTCCATCCCCCCTTCATCTGTTGCAATACCCACTGCCTTGAACAACTCACTTTTGTGACCTTGAATGATGTATATGACCTTGTCCTTGTGGTCCTTTGTTGTGACAAAGAAAGATGTCATGCAGTGCTGAAAATATCTGAAAAAACTTGCCAAAAAAAAGAAAAGTTATTATTTTCATTTTTCTTCCACTTTCTACTGAGAAGTGGATTGGAAAAGTTATGGTAATTTGAGAAGCTAGGAATATCTTAAGCAAAATACACTGCAGTGGAAGGGAGCATTATTCATAACTAGCAAATAATTACCTCAATTTCAACTTGTGCCTTTAATTTTGAATTCCAACTTGCAAGTTTTAGGCCATGTGAAAGATGGCTGCTATGTTTGCCATTCAGAATATTATGAAAAATTCATGAGACTTTTGTATTTGCACAACAAATCAACCAAAGGAGTTATAAAATTTTAAATAAAAATAGCATAAAGGTAAAAGTCCATGTAATGTATCACATGTCAACAACCCATCGTTAAATATTTTAGAGTACTTCACATTTATGATAAATGAGGAGCAAAAATTGAAGATGAGGCTTAGGTGAATTGGGAACAAAATATGCTGATGAAATATATTCCTGTAAAAAAATTATAGAAATCCTATATTTGAAGGGGCTTTGCCTTTTATCAGTTGATTTAGTGATGCCCGTATGTAATGCTGCACAGCATATTTTATTTACACATGAAAAAATACAAGTTCACCCAGCGTCTCCCTACAAAAACAGGCCTGCCATCTTCAGAAGGAATATTTTCCTTAGGGTCCCCCTAAGGAGATGGGACAGCTGTTTGAAGTTTGAGGAGTGTGTTGTGGGGAGAAGAAGACTGACAGGGAGGGATGTAGATTTGCTGAGGAACAGGTGCTCCCAGGCCCCACTGGGGGATGGGGCTAATTTCATCTCCTCTAGACAGGTGCAGCTCTCAGGATTCTGGCCTCCTGGTTCCATCAATACAGCCATCATTACACAGCATCTGCCCGACCTGCAACAACAGTCAGGGGCCAAGCTGGATATACTTAGGGCTCCTGCTGTATCTCTCCTGCCCTCACCTGGCTACATATGTCTGGTCTTACTAATATAAATAAATAATATATGTACACACATGTATATATGCATATGTACACATGCACACATATTATATTCATATATGCTGCCTAATCCTGGCTATATGCCTGGTCAGATGTATGTAAATTATACATATATATATTAAATATAAATATATATTTAATATATATATTGAATATGTATTGGTGGGTGTTTTTTGATGACAGGTATATGGCACTTTTTTATACATTTTATTTATCAGCTGTCCTGTATGAAGCAGACGGGGTGTAATCATTGAGTGATAAGTGTTGTTGTTGTATGTGTTACTCGCATGAAACATTAATCTTACCCACATCCTCTTTCATCACATGCACAAGATCTTAAAATTAGAAATTGGCATGTATAGGTCTGTCATAGATTAATGTAATGACATGTATTAATGTAAATATAGTGTCAGGCCACTGTTTGCCCATCTTTCAGTCTGTCAGGTTAACCTGACACTATATTTTCTGAGATTCTTTTTTTTCCTAAACACCTCTGTGACAATTCCTTCTCAGGTTTGTGACTTTTTTTCTGAACATTATTGCTTTCTTACCCAAGATTGTGAATTTATTGACCGTGATATTTTTACCGCTTGCCAATATTAATCAGTCTGCAAATAGAAAGATGTGTTTTGTACTTTCTCAGAGATTCCTGATGAGGTTACAGTTACAATTATAATTAGGAATTTTGTGAATCAGGAATTCATATCTCAGATTGCTGTTTAACACATTTTTTAATTGCTTTCACTTCCCGATGACCTCAATGATGATAATGAAATTAAATATTTTAGTGTACAAATGGATTAGGAGTGTGATATAGAAAACCAAGCAACACACTTGTGTGCAGAAATACAAGATTATTTTAAAAGATGCAGATAACCCAAAATAAATTCATTTTACAAGGAAGTAATTAAAATATCAAGCAGCAGTTTAAGTTGATGAGGTAAATTGGAATAATGGTTAAAAAATAATGTTATGACAGATTTAGATAATACTGTGTAAGAATGATATATAAGTTAATTATTAATGTGATTGGAGTACATTATTTTAACCTTGATTTATTACCATCGGTGAAGCCAATGAGGACTCAGTCATATATTAACATAAGTTACTTATGTTTCTTTGTGCAAACAATATTGAAATGTTGAAATATTGTCTATCTGTTAATTAGCACTACCTTGCTAATTTGTATCAGAATTAATGAATTTGAATCAAGCAGATTTTCTATTTTACCATTGTCCCTTATAAAATAAACTAACAAATATGTTTGAATGAGGGTTTATGAACCAAATTGATAATTTAGACACAAATTGATGATTTAGACACAATAGATCTTATATCCAACAGTTATTAATTGCATATATTTGCCTGTATGTGTATATTAGCCAGTGTTTTAAGTGGATGCAGCCTGCTCTTGATCTTAGTAACATTTTGTACCTGCGTATATTATAATTGATATTTCACATGTACATATATATATGGGAGGAAGCCCTGTTAGTAATTTGTAGACTATAAATGTAATTTAGTATTTTGACTAGGTCTGTAAAGTAGTTAAAGTTCTGTTATGACATTAGTCATTAAAACCCACATAAACACAATTAAGACACCTGCCATTCTGTTATATATCACATCATATATATCAGTGATCAATGAACCCAGTGATATTTAATCATATGTCTGTGGCATAGAGCTGGTGTATACTCTGAAACTGTCAACAATCTTTTACAATCAGAAAAATTATCATCACAGACATAACAGTGAGTGTTAAAGTGATGGTGGCAGCTCTTTTGCAAAGGTGTCCCATCTGTTAATATCTATCTGTATTTCCTTCTCTCTATCATTTCACAATGCATGCTTGATGAGAGATACAGGGGTTCTGTCTCAGGACTGACTGGGAAGTGTTTGATCAGAAAGCTGGGGTCCAATACCAGATTACATTACTTGGCCATATGCTTGTGCTAGCTGGCCTGGTGGCTGTGGCAGGATTATCAGACACTAATTATTGCCACCAGGCCCAGGCCACCACATGGGGGGAATCCCTTGATGGCCACACTGTCTCCCCAGACACACAGGGCCACATCTGGTGCCCGCATGATATGCCAGCAGTGTTCAAGCACTGGAGTTCTGCTGCCTCCATCACAGGCAGTCAGTCCACAACAAGCCTGCTAGAGTGCTGGCTGCTTCAGTAGCACTGCTCCAGTCTGCTGAGGAATTACCTAGGGTGACCACGGCATATACAACCCCCAGAAACTGACAGTCCAGATCTGGATCACCGAGCCAGCAGAGGCAAGAGGTACACTCTCACACCAGCTGACTAATATTAAAGCTGCAAGTGGCAGGACGCTGAAAGCTGAAAACCTGAGCTGCTGGTACACAGCTGTTGGTGACAAGCCCCTTCTTCCTGTAGTCACTGGTTCCAGCAGTCCCTATTAAACCATGCTGCCACAACAGTACCCGTCAGCCAGATAGCATCAGCAGGTTTGCCACTCCTACATCATGGTGAGTGAAACAAACCGGAGGAAGGAATACTGATTACATGTTATACTTATGATCAAAGGATTCACAGAAAAAACATTGTGAACGGCACACCAGCTGAGGCAGGAGCAGTGACACAGTTTGACACAGATGCCGTTGGCAGGCAGAGACACCTGCACAGATGGGCAGCTCCCTGTTATTTGGCCTAATGTGAATGGCTATATAGAAATCTACACAGTGGTTTAGTTACATTAACAGCAGTTAGCTCATGTGCTAAATGTGTGCTGGTTCCCCGTGAAGGGTTTTCGATTTGGATAACAAGTTAATGTGATAGGGGAAACAGCACAGGGCATCCTGTTTCTAATTGCTATCACACTGCTGACTGCCCGGCCTGGATACAGCGGCAGCACTTTAAACACTTTACAGGCAATTTGACACATGTTTTAGTCACATGATATGCAGATGGCTTATACCAAAATGGAGTTGTAGTGACAGAGTATTTTTGATGGGGTCACTGTAGGTCTTATGTTGAATCTATTGGGATCAAGAACTGTTTACTAGCTTGATTATCTGACATCGGAGGAAATATTTTTATCGGAACCACCAAGCACACATCACTTTAGGAATTCTGAACACCTGGCTGGATCTGTGCTGTAGAGATTTTTGATATTGTGGACACTTGTCCAGTGATCAATGACAGAGGCTGAGTGATAATTAACAGTCACCAAGCCACCACTGGAGGCTGTGTACAGTACAGGTCTACTGGTTGCCTGATAGACAAGTACACTTTAATGTTGCCAGTCCCCCTGCAGGTGTGCAGCAAACAGGCTGGAGTTCTTTGCAGGCTATCCTAGGAATATATCCATGCTCTGCCTCAGAGACTTGTCAAGTAAGTAAACCTGGTGTTGTGTAATGGTGTAATTGTTACTCTTACATATATAAACCCAGTGCTGTGTAATGGTGTAATTGTTTCTCTTACATACATAAATCAGTGCTGTGTAATTTTATAATTGTTTCTCTTAAATACATAAACCCAGTCATGTGTAATGGTGTAATTGGTGCTGTGTAATGGTGTACTTGTTACTCTAGCTTACATGAGTAGATTAAACCAGTGGTCTGTAATGGTGTATTCATTTACAGAGAAATGAGTAAATCCATTGCTGTGTCATGGTGTAATGAATTACTCGTGTACCTGTAATACCAGTGCTGTGTAATGGTGTAATCATTTACTCTAACACCAGAAAACCAAGTGCTTTGTAATGGTGTAATTATTTACACTTACAGAATTCATTCAGTGGGTTACTGTTACATGAGAAATCCTAGTGCTGTGTAGTGGTGTAATCATTTACTCGTACACAAGTAAACCCAGTGCTGTGTACTTGTGTAATCATTTACTCTTATCCAAGTAAACCGAGTGCTGTGTAGTGGTCTAATCATTTACTCTTATCCAAGTAAACCGAGTGCTGTGTAGTGGTCTAATCATTTACTCTTACATAATTAAACTGGGTGCTGTGTAATGGTGTAATTACTTGCTCTTGCATGGGTAAACCCAGTGTTGTATAATGGTGTAATTACTTTTATATTGGTAAACCCATTGCTGTGTTATGGTGTAATTGGTACCATGTAATCAATTGCACTTACATGAGTAAACCCAGTAGTGAAATGGTTTAATCATTTATATTTACACAAGTAAACTTGATGCTGTGTAGTGGTGTAGTTGATGCTTACACAAGTGAAATCAGTGCTTGCACAAGTAAAACCAATGCTATGTCATTTTGTAATCATTTACTCTTGTTATATATGTGTGATGTGTTATGCTGAAACCTTTCATTCACTCATACATTTTATCATATACAGTGATACACTCCATCGGACAGTGGATGGTACATTTGCTCATTCACATCATAAAACCCTGTTATGTCATAGTGCGTATTGCCATTTTTTTACCCAGTCTGATATCATACAACCAATTTAATGTCATTGTGTTTATAGTCATGCATTCACTCAGTCATATCACACAACCAATGTTATGTAACACTGTTTAGCCATCTCTTCATTCCTTCATATCACGTCCCTAGGTCATGTATTGTAGGTTTACTAATCATTCATTCAATCACCCTTTTGTCAGTTATGTCAGTCATTTATTCAATATTGCATATCCCTGATGATTTGATCCCATATGATTTGTCATAGGGTATGGTAATCCAGTGAAATTCATTCATTCATTCATTCATTCATTCATTCATTCATTCATTCATTCATTTATTCATTCATTCATTCATTCTTTACTTGATAATTTCCATTTTGCTACATGAGTGTGCAGGGTCATGAAGACATTACTGTATCATATTCATTTATTCCTCGTGATATTTTGTGTGGTCAGTGGGTTCCTCATTCACTCATTAACATCAACAATATTTTTGACAAGGAAAGTGTTTGCAGTTGGGATTGTGAATTGTGAATCTAGCTTCCACACACAGTTTAAACCTAAGAGGCAGTATAATTGTCTCCTAAACTCATAATGGATCACATTGTGAATAGTTGAGGTTCTATCTACAAATGGTGTCAGTATAAGGGAACTCTATTCTCATTGATATAATAATATTGATGACATTCAAAGTATGACAACATGCCACTGGTCCTGAATAAGACTGCAACTATAAGCATCTCTCATGCACTCCGTGGATCAGGAATGCTATGTCAGTCATCATTACTGGTGATATGAGAATTTAAAGCAGTGTAAGCACGTCAGCAAAATGAGTAAATCAGGATATTGATTGTATCCTGATAATTATGTCAGGATACATTGATCAGGTATGGTTATACAAGGTTATGATTTAGTCTATATTGATGTAAATCAGTAGATTTGTGTGTTTTCATTGAATTCATCCTTTATATAATAGAGCTCAATACATTTAACCTTGTTTGGTTCAGGAAAAACATATTGCTTGAATTGTTTATAAATCCCTTTGGGAAAATGTAACATGCATGACTTAATTATCAGAATAGTTACATCTATAAATCCTTTCCTAAGTATCTAGTTTATCCTTCTTATGGAATCACACAGTTTGCTAACTTGGTGTGGTAATTAGACAGTGTTTACACCATAAACACACAATGTAGATGCACAGGGACTTTGTTTATATCACTTGAACCAGGCCCAGGAGGGGCAGCTGGTAAAGCCTGAGACAGCAGCAGTCTAGGCTACCAGATACAAGTGGCTAACAGGATGCTGCAAGCCTACATCAGGACTTCTCCTGTACCACGTCCATCCAGTATTTGTTTATTCACAACTCAAAAGAGCAAATTCTGTCTGCTTATAGTTTATGGAGGGACATATTTATTTATCCAGGATGCACTTAAGGGTTTTACATGTGCATGGAAAAATAACTACACGTATCTGTCATATATATTAATCCCTTTTCCATGGGCATTTTATATTAATTTTGTTACAACTCGAGGTGGGTATAGATCTTATTTACTTTCCAAATTACAGTTTGCATGTATGTTTCAAATGATCAAACTGTTGCATCTGATCACTGTTTATAGGAACAACTTTGTTGTCTTTCCAACTATACAGATATCCAGGTATTATTATATTCAGCTATAAGATGTGAGATGGTAATAATATAGCTGAAAGGTACTGACATGTTTCAGGTAGGACCCTGCAGCGCTGTGGAATAAAATAAGTTCTGCTGCAGCAACTGGTGAAACAACAGCAACAACAGCTGTGAGGACCTGTCACCCAGTGTCTTTGACAAGGGCACAACCCCTGTTTTATGTTTCACAAATAAGGCACATGGTTTTCCTTACCCCTGTGATGGGCACAGACTTGTTAGTGGGAGCTGGCGCCAGTCTTGGTGGGGTGGACAAGTGGTAGTCTGTGGCATTCACACCCCACCCTGCCGGGCCCTCCTGCAGCTATTTACCCCCTTGTTAGCCTTGATTGAAATGTACAACATGTTTGGCATTGGCGAGTGATGGCTGTTGTCAGATTTACAATGAAACCAGCAAGTTGTTCCTCATTGCCTTCATCAGTTTCACAAGTCGGAGTGGTGAGTAGGCAAAAGCCACGGCCTGGAACACTAACTTGCAACACCTGTTTCACTACTTTCCGTGATCACCTGGTCACCTCAAGAGTAAGAGCTCTTACTGAATCGCTCACGTAATGGAGTCATAACAGTAGGCTTATATATAGAGCTGCTGATTCAGACATGCCCAGGATAGCTGTTTTTTGCTCTGTATTTTCCTGGGGCTGCCTGTAATTTGGTATATCATCTTGCTTTGATGTACAGCCTTGGGGTATATAAACCAAGGAGGTCTGGTGCCGCAAAGAATACTAGCATCAAACCCTGTGTAATGATACAGTTAATCTGGCCCTCCCCCTGATGCCAGGCTTCCTGTGCGGCCGTTTCCTTATTGTTTGGTACTAGTCTGTGTAAGAGATTGATAATTCATCACACCTTGGGGATATCAGGACACTCTCTCAGAGAATTTCTTGCAAATTATAAGCTTTCAGTGTAAAACCATAGCTGAGACCTATTGACCCTTGATTTTAAATAGTAAATTACCATATATATATATATATATATATATATATATATATATATATATATATATATATATATATATATATATATATAATATACATATATATAATTTTTTTATGTAAATAATAAAGAATATTTCATTTCCCATTTTCCTGATGAAGAAGAACTTATCTTTTGAAAATTTGACATTTTTTTAAATTTGTGAATATAACCTTAAATCATATATTATATATAATGTTAATCATTGATTTATAAATGATTTTGAATATATCATTTGCAGACTGGAATTTAAAAAAAACAATCAAGAGTTAAATAAAATATGATTTGTATACAATTCTTTGGTATATATTTTATAAGCAAGGATTTTATTTAAATTATCTGAAATACATGTATTTGTGCAGTCTGAAATACATACACCCAGTCATTTATACATATAACCAGTCTGTAATATATACATCCAGTCTGTAATACATATAACCAGTCTGTAATACATACATCCAGTCTGTAATACATATAACCAGTCTGTAATACATACATCCAGTCTGTAATACATATAACCAGTCTGTAATTTACATACATCCAGTCTGTAATACATACATCCAGTTTGTAATACATATTACCAGTCTGTAATTTACATACATCCAGTCTGTAATACATACATCCAGTCTGTAATACATATTACCAGTCTGTAATACATATTACCAGTCTGTAATTTACATACATCCAGTCTGTAATACATACATCCAGTCTGTAATACATACATCCAGTCTGTAATACATATTACCAGTCTGTAATTTACATACATCCAGTCTGTAATACATACATCCAGTCTGTAATACATATTACCAGTCTGTAATACATACATCCAGTCTGTAATACATATAACCAGTGTGTAATTTACATACATCCAGTCTGTAATACATACATCCAGTCTGTAATACATATAACCAGTCTGTAATACATACATCCAGTCTGTAATACATATAACTAGTCTGTAATACATACATCCAGTCTGTAATACATACATCCAGTCTGTAATACATATAACCAGTCTGTAATACATACATCCAGTCATTAATACATATAACCAGTCTGTAATACATACATCCAGTCTGTAATACATACATCCAGTCTGTAATACATACATCCAGTCTGTAATACATATAACCAGTCTGTAATACATACATCCAGTCTGTAATACATATAACCAGTCTGTAATACATACATCCAGTCTGTAATACATATAACCAGTCTGTAATACATACATCCAGTCATTAATACATATAACCAGTCTGTAATACATACATACAGTCTGTAATACATATATCCAGTCTGTAATACATACATCCAGTCTGTAATACATATAACCAGTCTGTAATACATACATCCAGTCTGTAATACATATAACCAGTCTGTAATACATACATCCAGTCTGTAATACATATAACCAGTCTGTAATACATACATCCAGTCATTAATACATATAACCAGTCTGTAATACATACATCCAGTCTGTAATACATATATCCAGTCTGTAATACATACATCCAGTCTGTAATACATATAACCAGTCTGTAATACATACATCCAGTCATAAATACATATAACCAGTCTGTAATACATACATCCAGTCTGTAATACATATATCCAGTCTGTAATACATACATCCAGTCTGTAATACATATAACCAGTCTGTAATACATACGTCCAGTCTGTAATGCATACATCAGGTCTGTAAAACATACATCCAGGCAAGGTGTGGTTGACAACAGCTGGTGTGCTGGTGTGACCCAGATCAAGATTGACTGTTAGGCTTATTATATACAGTTTCATTTATACTGGTACCTGATGCGGGACCCATTAAATGGGGTGCTTCATAATAACAGCTCTGATCCAGGGTAAATAGTGGTGGGGACTGGAATGTGGTCTGTCATGATGTGACATATTATAGTGGTAGTAAAGGTAGCAAACATTTTCCAGTTTGATTCGAGTTGACTTTTCCTCAGCGGTCTTGGTCTTGTGGTCTCAAGGGTCTGTTCATTCTTGTCATCTTTCCGGGCTGCCTGATTAGCATACAACATCAGGACAGGTGCCAGAGGGTTGTTGTTATACATTTGCTGCCATCCATAACCAGTAACCATTCACTCATAGAAATAGGAGTTTAAGACCTTTACCAGTTAGCACCTTGTGGTTAAGACCTTTACCAGGGTTAGTCACAACTTCAGTATCAAGTCTAGGGTCCTTACCAATTAACCACCATCCTTCAAATAGTAATTAACTTCTCATTTGCAGGAAAATGAAATCTGGCAAAGTAAGCAGGCTTTCATTCATACTCTTATGTGAGTATCTTTAATATAACAAGAGGGGGTTAAATATATTGATATTGGTGTATTTTGTATCAGCCAGATAAACTGTCTAGAATTTGTTCTTAAATTAATAAGTAAGATAGTTATTTACCCTTATGACTCTCTTAGGTGACGTTGTTTATGATCACAGAGGTTGTTTTTCACCAGGCAACTCTTTGTCAGTTTCAGTGTTTATAAACAGACAGATTATCATCCAAGTCTGATTTGAAACATATAACATAAAGAACAAGATAGACCGGACTGGCAGTTAATATTACCAAACCTTACTGTGATACACTGATGAAGAAAATTGTACAGTGTGAGGTAATGTATGAGTAGAGTATACTTCTATACAGACTGAGGTTACATGCAGGTACCTTATACTTCTTAAATTTAGATTGGAAAACAAAATAGGTTAATTCAAGTTATGGTAGATATCAATGTGTTTATGTCATTGTGATGTATAAGTAACCACAATATGGACCGACATATAATTTATATTAATGGGTGATAGATGTAAAAGAGTGGGGCATTGAAAGGAGAGAGTGACGGAAGTCGAGGCCCAGCGACACATGGCCAGAGGGCCACATGCCCTGTGACAGGTGTTTAATCACAAAGGCAGGGAGGGCCGCCCACCTGTCAGGCATTAAGACTGCTGAGACCTGGCAGGGAGGATGGGGCCTGGCTCAGGTGTGGCTCACTCAGGATCAATAACAGTAATGAATTGTAGGGTTATTAATAGCGGCCTCACTGCCCCTGGACAGAGACACCACTACCTCAGATGGCCATGTCGGCTGTGGACTGCTTACCTTAATGGATTTACCTTATTACCTGGATGGATCCACGGATTACTTATTATTCTGCTATGATTTAAGAACATATCTCCTAAAGGTGTGCAGAGTGGACCATCTGGTAAATCTTTTGATATGTTGTTACATAATTCATGGTGATTATGATGGAAATGCTGAGTACATGCTTTGTATATGATTGGTAACAATACAGATCTAGCTTAGGATTATATAAACAATTAATACCAACATAGTATAGAACTATGTTATTTTTGTCAATCCAATCTGTTTTGAAAAACTTAAATATTAAAAGACAAGAACACCAAAAATGTGTAATGTTGTGGTTCTTTTTTTATATGTTGTAAATTTTTTTTTTTACAAAACATACAAAAATGATTAACACCCAGATATACCACAAGGAATTGTAAAATTTATTTTTTACAAAACATACAAAAATGATTAAAACCTAGCTATACCACAAGGAATTTTGTTATAAGATTTTACATGTTTTCACACTGATAATGAACTTCCTTATATAATAATTAGCACTGATTACACTTACATTTAACCACACCACTGAATAATAAGTTAACTACAGTTAACCTTGGGAGTCTCAATCAGCTGAGCAGCAAATGTGTTAGTTTATTTGTTCCAAGAAAATCTGGAATTTAATACAGTCCCCTCAGAACATATATAAATCCTGTGGTCATAATATGGACAACATATGAGTACATAGAGACAGTGAAGAAGTGACTCTGATGCAGGGGGAATAATTTTCATGTGACCATTTGGTGGTGATTGATAACATATCAGAAATAGATAACTGTGGTTACTTTCATTGTTGGTGTGTATTACCAGTTATTTACAATCCTGCATCTCCAAAATTACTGATATCATGTGTTTTTTTTCTTACAGCTTGAGTTCAATGATTTGAGATAAATACCAGCATGACTAAGTAATTATTGTAACTGCCTGTGGGTATACTCAACTTGAACAAACAAATGCAAAAAAGTTTCACACTAAAATATATTAGTGACCAGCTAGTTAAGTTAAAAAGATAAGTTAAAGAGAAATAGTGTCATATCAGATTTAATGCACATGTTACAGGTGTGCTGTGTCAGTTCTTCATACTAATCAATATAAATAAATGAGTTGGAAAAAAACTATCCACTATCGAATTCTAGGATGAAATGCTGAATAAATAATTTTAGGGGGTTAGGTGGTATATTATATTGGCTTTTATGTGTAACAGATCATTTTCCAGGAGTTGCCAGGAGAGAATAGGGCTTTGCAGAATATCTGATAACGATTATATGCAACATCTTGGGCATGTGAATAAAATAAAGTTATATTCTGAATCAATATTATGTTGGCATCAGAATAACAATTGAGGAACGCAGATTTTACGGCAAATTTTCCTGCGTCTGGCACCAGCCTTCCTTGGCGCCCCTTTCTACTGTTTACGCTTTACAAAGCATCAGACAGCTCAGCATGATGGCAAGGCTTTAAGCTGTTGATGCGTAACCACACCCTGGCATTTTTCAAGAAGATTTCTTACAGAGGGCATGATAGTGGGCTGTTTACTGTTGCCCTACTGTACATAACCCAGCCTGGAACATCTTGCTCCCATAACCAAGCAGCAGAGGTTGAGTAAAGTCTGTCAACTGGCCCTCCTGACCCTGGTATAGACAGTGCAGCAGTTGCCTGTTGTCTGGTGGCGCCTGCTCATGTTGTTATACCTAATAGCAGTCCATGTGGTGGCGAGCATTTAACACCTCTTCCCATTGAAGTATAACCAGTATTTTTGACACGCCAGCTACACATGGTGTCCATGTGGTCTCTGGATGAATTTATGACTGGAATGCTGGTTGTGAGGAAAAAGTGCTGGCCTACTGGCGTAACTTTATCTATTGGCTAGGTACATAGGGGTTGGCTCTTTGTGTAAGCCACTTAGTAGAGTGTTTACAAATAGGTGAGAGACATCAAAGACTGACAGGAAGACTGATAGGCGCAAGTGATGCAATGCTGCAACTGTATCTCACCAGAAACAGGTGTAGCTACCAGATCACTGCAGACTCCCAGCCATCAAACACACATCACTGTACACACACTGTCAACTTGTTATAAAGGACCCACTCAGCTTACCGGTATAATATATACCTAGAAACACTGTCCACTTGTTATAAAGGACCCTCTCAGCTTACTGGCATCATATACCTACAAACACTGTCAACTTGTTTTAAAGGACCCACTCAGCTTACTAGCACAGTATACCTACAAAC
The DNA here is from genome assembly GCA_026874595.1 of Sipunculus nudus. Taxonomy (NCBI): domain Eukaryota; kingdom Metazoa; phylum Annelida; class Sipuncula; order Golfingiida; family Sipunculidae; genus Sipunculus; species Sipunculus nudus. The sequence continues at coordinate 5,324,280 of CM049316.1, forward strand.
ACTGTCAACTTGTTATAAAGGACCCTCTCAGCTTACTGGCATCATATACCTACAAACACTGTCAACTTGTTATAAAGGACCCACTCAGCTTACTAGCACAGTATACCTACAAACGCTGTCAACTTGTTAAAAAGGAGCCACTCAGCTTACTGGCAACATATACCTACAAATGCTGTCAACTTGTTATAAAGGACCCACTCAGCTTACTAGCACAGTATACCTACAAACACTGTCAACTTGTTATAGAGGACCCAATCAGCTTACTGGCAACATATACCTACAAACGCTGTCAACTTGTTAAAAAGGACCCACTCAGCTTACTGGCAACATATACCTACAAACGCTGTCAACTTGTTATAAAAGACCCACTCAGCTTACTTGCAACATATACCTACAAACACTGTCAACTTGTTATAAAAGACCCACTCAGCTTACTGGCAATATATACCTACAAACACTGTCAACTTGTTATAAAGGACCCACTCAGCTTACTGGCAACATATTCATACAAACACTGTCAACTTGTTATAAAGGACCCACTCAGCTTACTGGCAACATGCCTACAAACACTGTCAACTTGTTATAAAATACCTTCTCAACTTACTGGCGACAGATAACTAAAAAAACTTGTCAATTTGTACAAACATTGTCAGCCTGTTATAAAGGACCCACTTGGCTCAGATCATTCTACAAACAACATCAACTTGCCATTGAAGAACAGTTTGAGTTTTTGACCTTTTGACACAAATCACCATTGTTGTGGGTAACATAATTAACCTGTCATACATTATGACAACCTTATTTTGAATTCATATTATTTTATGTATGAAAGTCAGCTTCACATAATAAACCCTGTGTGATGACACATGGCGTGATGGGTTTTACCATGTAATGAAATACCAACACAATCAAACTCACTGTGTCACAATTCTCTAAATATTACTCTCAGCTGTTACAAATAAATGATCAGTTTGATATGATGTAGCATCGAATAATTCCAGTTCCCAGGTGTATTTATTATAAATACAGGTATGTTATTTTTATATGGACGGATGTATTGCCTACCTATCAAGTTTTGAAGAATTTTAAGGACAGTGTTTATTTAGGATACAGTGCAGAATGTTTAGGGGGAGGTTGGAGGGGGGAATAGTGTATAATGAGGGTAGGGTATAGTGTGGGTTGTTTGATTTAATTTCAAGAGCCAGGCAGCAAACAGCCAGATATTCTCAGTTTACTTATCCCATGGCTCACATGGGCAAACAGCTAACATGAAAAGAAGGTGTGTTTACTTTGTTAACTAGAACTTCTGAGGCTCACTGGTTCAGATATAGTGTGAAGAACACATAAGTGGTACAAAAAAAAACTGAAGTAGCGGCAGACAAAAAATGAGTAAAACACCAAGTGGCATGTGGTGCATGTATTAGTTTTTCCGAGAGAGTGAGTGTAAGAAAATGCTGAGTGAAATAATGATTGAGACAGAGGAGGAGGGAAAGAAGGGTAGCGGGCAGGTTGTTGATGATGGTGTCAGGAGGGATGAAGCAGATGCGTGGAGATGGAGCATTCCAAGTGGAGCATATGGTCCGGCAGCGAGCAGCTGGAACCATGTCTGTGTTAATGAGACTCTGGGGATGCTGAACTAAGCCAACCTTCCTCGTCACCATCTTTCCCTGAGCCTGATGGCGGGAGGTCAGACAGCTCGTATACAGACCTTATAGTCCATGTATTTCCATAATTTGGATGTTCATATTCTTTAACACCAGCAGGGAGGGTGTACCCGTCATGTGCATAATAACACAGGTTAAGCAGGTGTCTCCAATGGAATCTGCTAACATCATTGACCTGTCATCCCTTGGTGTGAATGAGATAGGCCCATTACTCAATTACCCCTGGAATGAAATACAGAAGGGGCAAGTGCTCTGGCCTCCCCGAGCCACATGCTAAGCCATTAGTCTCTTATACTAATCACTCACTTGAAATGAAGCAAATTGGGTTACATCACATGTCAGTATGTCTGTTTGTCACTCTCCCATGCCCTGAGTGAAAACGGTCAAGTACATGCTTGACATATCATGTGTTTTTGCAGTGTTTTGGGCTGCATTTGTTATTACTGTATTATAAACTTGCTTGGATGGCCCAGTAACCAGGCTAGTTTAGCACATTGGCGAGGATTACTCAGCTACTGAGTCTACATCATGTGAAAACTGCCAAATGCCTCAGCACGGTCATTATATTGATCACCAGACGGATATTTTGACATGAGACACTGGAGGTGGGGTCCTTGTTCTAGGCCGATGTCTGCCTGCTGTGTCTCAAGGATACACTGTACACAAATGACCTGATCAAGTCTTATTATTGGCTTTGTGGATGCATGTGTCATTATACCTGGTACCAGCAGTATCACATGGATTTGTAAAAGAGAGCTCATCTACAAACAATGGAATAAACCCATATAGAGTTTTAGCTGGTGGAGACCTGTTACCTATAACACTGGAAAAACATACCAGGATGATGCTGGTTATTTAAGTTTCACATGGAAAGTTTCAGGATTAATTTAAAAAAAGGCCTTGTCCAAGAAGGGTAGGTATGATTTAATCTAGACCTTGTGTTCTGCGTATTTTATGTGTCAGTTTTATTTGCAGAAAAAGACATGCAGCATGTTAGAGAGGATTTTACTTGGAGTTGATGTTGTTATAATACAGAGAGTGTGTGAATTATATGTGCATCAATTGAGTAAATCTGTATATTAATATTATATGGAGACCTTTGATTATTCTTTTATCAGCTGTAGTACAAATAACTGTATCACTAGACTCTGAATTCTTTTAATGCTATATTCTTAAGGAGAAAGAGTGCTGCACAGATTACAGTTTTAATAATTGAGAAAATACAAGACAGTATTTGTTGGAGACATCATTTTATATCAATTTGCCAAGGTCTGACATGTGTAAACATAAAATAATTTTTTTTATTTAAATTATTGAAATGCTTTGCACCGACAAATGCTAAATAGTAACGTGTTTGTGGAATGCAATACTTTTAAGAATTGTGTAGCTATACAATTTCTCGAAGCTGAATACAAATTTCAACTGAATCCATGCTTTTGCACTTATTGACATGGTGGGTGTGATATCTGCAATCTCAATCAACTTATGGTTATATAATCAATCTATATAATGATAGGAGTGCTTATTAAAAAGTGATTAGACATCGCTCATATACACATTGGCTACATGTGTGTGAAAAATATTATACGGAATTAACTCTACACATTAATTTGTTTTGATAGCAGGTCCATGAAAAAAAGTAAAATGGGCTAAATGTTAATATTGTAAACAAATGTCCAGGTGCTTTAGGTACCAAAACATGTTCCACTTCTCAACAAGTTCAAGTGTATATTAGGTTATAAGATACCCATACAAGTTTAAATACAAATCATAAATATGCACATTCAGAGAATTTAATATAGCAGAAGTATAGATTTTATTGTGACTTTACAATTCTGTTAGTAACTAGATGAGGAGAAATGTGTACATTAAATACTCAAATACTGTAGGTTTATAAATATTTTAATGTTTAATTGCATAGGTCACCAATTACAAACAGTAAATGTCCAAAGAGCATTAGAAATAAAAGGTATTGGGCTACAATACCTTCAGGATGTTAAGTCTGTAAAATATGCGGGATGTTTATTTGTCCCATGATAAGGGGTTTCTACATCCTCGAAAATCCTTGAAATGTTTATTTTTTTTTCAAAGCCTGTAAAGCTCTTGAATAATTAAACAAAATTTCTGGGAAAAGACCTCTCATTTCACTTTTTTCTGGCCTGTAAACTTATGCATGAATTTAGCTGATTTAAAAAAATTCTAGAAAAGACCTTGCATTTCCTTTTTTTCATGTTTTTTAAATGGATTGAATTAATTTGGCTCTTTTAGAAAATTTCCTGGAAAGGACTTTGCATTTCCTTTTTTCATGGTTTTTAAATGGATTGAATTAATTTAGCTGCTTTAGAAAATTTCCTGGAAGGACTTTTCATTTCCCTTTTTTTTTATGGGTTTTAAAGGGATTGAATGTATTTAGCTAATTTTAAAAATTTCCTGGAAAAGATCTTGCATTTTCCTTTTTCAAGGCTTTTAAGAGATTGAATTAATTAAGCTTATTTTAAAAATTTCCTTGGAAAGACCTTGTGGCAGGTTATGGCAGACTAAGAGATACATGTAAGGGATGCTTAAGATTCTAAGGATAAAGATGGCATTATTTTTGTAAACTAGACTTTGGTATGAAATAAATGAATTGAAAAAAATTTTTGAAGAAAATAGGGAAGCATATCTGACAGATGAAAGGATGGTACAAAAGACGGAAAAAATGTCTTAAAAATCTTAATTCAAGTCATTATAAAAACCTTGAAAAATGTTGGTACCTGAGAATACAGAGGAAGGTCATGGGTAGACCTTTGTTTAGATACTGTGTTTATATTGTATTGTAATGTAAATGTCACCATCACAGAAAAAGCTCAGGTGTGCAGTTGGTTCCAGTAGAATTAAAAGGAAGGTTCACAGGTAGCGGCCTGGACTCGTTACTGTCACTGTGTACTTGGCTTTCATTCACAAACATTTTGTATCAGTCAGGAACCTTGGCATTTGATGACATAAAACCTTTTGTCGACTGGAAACTAGCCGAACTGCAATGTCTACATGAGAATATCATGGAGCAGTGTGTTTTATCTCCCTGTTTGTAGGGTCTGAGCAGCCTACCCTCGCTCAGTCCTCTCATGATAGCCCATGTTAATTATTAATACCCTACCCAATTAACTTTCCTGGTGATGGGCAGAGTTGGGTCCACAGAGTAAACCTCTTGACTTGGCGGGCTCCGAGAATAGTGTAATTGCCTCCTCACATGACACAACTGTAATTGGCCGGCCCCAGCTATTCATGTTCCTTGAGTGAAAGTTAAAGCTATACTGGCACACACTGGATTTACAACAATGGAGGATGTCCTTCAAGCCAGCCCATTAGTAGGAGTATCCACTTCCATGCATTGTTTTAACCTTACCTTAAGTAGTGTCAGGCCCCCCAGAGAGGAGAGGTTTCAGTGAGAGGAGTATATAAATATAAGCCAGCCGTAATCCCTCATTAACCTGGTACCTGAGCTGGAAACACCTGCTGTGGTCATTTGCCAGATGGTCATTTCAGTTGCAGCATCATGTGGGGTAGGTGACCCTGGGAATCACACCATAGTTAAGATGAAACATTGATGTAAATATTGTAATATATAGACATGCATTAGTTCAGGGAATCCCTAAGGTTAAGGATCTTGCAGCCTTTGGGGGTATATCAAACTGTAAAACCACAGGATTTTAATTTTAATTTTCCTGATTTTATAGTCAAGAACACTCACTGAGTAATATTTTGATAAATACTTGCATGGAAAATGTAATATTTCACACCAGCTCTTACAAGTGCAAACCCTCATTTTGCTTAGTAGCAAGTGATAAGCAGGTTTATTGCAGACAAAAGACTGCAGGCTTTCATGTTATTGCTATAGATAATTCCTGGATAAACAAGATGCTTGAATTTGTAACTATGACATGCCATGTGTATTTACACAGGATTTAGTATTTTGTTCTTTAATTGTTTTGCATTTCTGCAAATAATTACTTAACTATTGAAATATATGTCATCTTAAGCATTTGTCAGTTCATTTCTGGTTACTTAATTTTACTTACACTATCCATGTATTCTTAGGTTATTTTTATCATTTTTAGTCTGATCATATTTCTTTAAGAAAGACCCAGCTGGTCTTTTATTTTATAATACATATATAAAGGCTTGCACTATGAGAATATCTAGGACTTATTTAATACCCATGTTTATTTAACAACCACAGAGAGATTTTCAGTCACATAACAGGCATTTAACCAGGTTTTTTCAAAGAAATTATCATATCACACAGATGTCAGTTAGTTTAAATTAGTTAGTAACATTAAACATACAGTACCAGTGTATTGGTCAGAGGTTTCCATGTAGGAAAGAAATTAGTACCTGATAGTACAGCTAGATGGCAGCAGCTGGGTAGTGCACCAGTGAGGCTGATATCCTCAGTGACTACTGTGGTGGTGGTCACTGCAAGCTGATATAACAAATACCTGTTTCTTCAATCAATTTATTTCTGTAGAAAGCTTCTTTTGTGAGGTACAGCCTACCTTTTTGATTGATTTTGAGAATCGGATAATGAGGTGAATACAATCATACAATACATGATTGGGTTCTCAGAGACCTGTTTTGTATCCGTGCTCCTTGTTCGCCGTGAAAGCCACAGGTGTGTTGTGGTTTTGTTGAGATTGCATTAGGCAATTATTTTGCACAAACATGAAATGTTACTTCTGGTGCTCAGGTGTTCTTTGTATACTAAAAACTCTATATGCATTAATATTATTGGAATGTTATATGCAGTATTTGGAGCAGGCTGTATCATTTGTGTCAGGTTTTATCATTTAAAACCTGCCACTGCTCACAATTTCCTTTTGTAGTCCATGGCTTGTTGTATATATCAGTATTCCATTCTTTGTGAGACCAGATGTTTTATGAAGAAAACTCAGAATGTTAATGGCTTTTAAGCTCAGATGACACCCAGCTAATCATACAATGACAAAGCACATTTTTTGTAACTTTTAGCATAAATAATGCGGAATTAAGTTTTATTTTATTTTTTAAAACATTTTCAGATAATATTTTTTTCTTTCTTTTGAATGAAAGTTGTAATATTTCTGGAATTAGGAATTAGTAGTCTCTACAAATATGTGATATACTCCCATGAAGAAAAATCTTAACAAATAAACCAGACATACAAGTTGGCATATCCAGTTTTTCAGAAGACTGGTGTTTGTAATTTGATCGCATTGATGGCTGGCTTTTATTTCTCTTGGAAAATAATATTAAAATAGTTGAAGTGACTTTGAATAGTTTCCTGAATCATGGGTCTGTTGCTTTATGCCCATAAAATAAAAATTATCACTGAATTTAATCACCTAACCATGTATATAGTTCAGAGTTATACCTTATTGTACTTTGCCTTAAAATTACTGAATGAAAAAACCCGGCTTTTCAGTTACCAATATGAAATATGTTTAAATCCGTTTCAGACATCATATGTGTGAGAGAGAGACAGAGAGAGAGATAGAGATTGAAAGATTTTTCACATGTGTAATTGTGTGGTATGTACTGCCTACTAATGTATATACTAGTGTAGGCAGTGATTTAATTCAATATGAGGTCATGTATCCAGCATGTAAATATGCATGATAAGCTTACTTCCTTGTAGGACTGGTAACATTTTGTGTTGTGTTTTACAGATTATAGAGACCACACGATGCCTGAGTCACCGTCAGATGCCAAACCAGCGAGCCACCCATCACCAATTTCCCCTGTGACCTCTCAGGCCATGTCTACCCCAGTATCAAGACCATTGTCTCAAGGTCCTGCAGGTATGGCACTAGTTCAGTTTTAAATCTGTCCCATGATCTCCACCAATTAAATAGGATACAGCTTATCTTCTCTTCCATCTCTGGCCTTCTTATGTTTGTCTGCGTGCAGATCAGGGGACATGCGACTGATAACAAGATCACGACAAAAGGATTTAAAATGGAGACCTCAGGACCATATCTTTAACCAACTGTTATTTCATTCTCATTTCATTATATAAGTACTGTCTATTGTATTCTTTACAAAACTTAAATTCTTTATAATAAAAAGTAGAGACAAGAAAAGAGGCCAAGACCATTAGGCTTTGAGACCAAGTTTCGGACAGTGCAACCAAGACCATGACTGAGACCCTCAAAAAACGATACTGATCTCAAGAATGGTCCAACAAACAAAACCAGTCTCAGGACCTACAACACTGGTCTCCCAGATAAAAACTTGGGCATTGGCTTTGGCATAGGTGTGAACTCGCTGAGCGCTGGCTACTGTCTGACGTGCTGATTAAAATACTATTTCTTTATCATCTAACACACAGTTTATATAACCTTCTAAAATCGCCACCAGGTACCTTTAATTGAATTCCCCTCTTACACCTGACCAAATATGCAGAATTTTTGTATCATAATGGTTCAACATTAAGACATATAGTGGGGGTTTTATGCATTTAATCCAGCTTTTTGCCAGCTTAATGTCAACTTGTTGTCTGGGTCTCTGTAACACCACAGGTAAAATGAGTCTGTCTAAAGTTGCTTTGAAATATTTACTTTTGAATGACTTCAAAGAAAGCTATCAGGTGTCAAGTGGGTTAAAGATTTTGAAAAAAGTTAACTCACTGTTTGCCAGTTGTTGTTAGATTGTCAAAACCAAATAAGTCTACTCATCTTCACTTATACATGTATATGTTTAATATAGATATATTAAGTGTGAGCTGCCTAAATGTGTGAGATTGTCCATTTTGGGAATAAATTTTACACTATGCTGTAAATATTAATACAACCAGAATGTATTAAATTATATATTATTGTTGTGTTTTAACTGTTTTATTCAGTACTTATTACAATGGCTGACAGAAGCTGTTCCCTTGACCTGGAAGTGACCCCTCTGACCCCTGGTCCTTGATGACCTAGGGGACCTGTCATTAGATCAAATACATAACACTCTTAATATTTGTACATTAAAAATTGATCTCTTGTGCCAATACAAATCTCTGTCAATATCAAATGCTGCACATATTTGAACCCTTGCTTTTAACGTTTTATGATTATTGCAGTGTTAAATGGGGCTGTATCCCCAATGAGTGGCTATAATGGACGCACACCGTCCCCTCCCTCCCTGATGGGCTCAGTAGCCAATCAACAGCTGCCTCCTGCCTGTGGTGCACGACAGCTCAGTAAACTGAAGAGGTTCCTCACGACGCTACAACAGTTTGGCTCTGACATCTCTCCTGAAATCGGGGAACGTGTGAGAAGCCTCGTCCTTGGGCTTGTTGTAAGTGAATTTATAGAATTTTATTTAATATTTTTGTATTTCTGAATGCTAATTGCAAAATTACAGAACTCTTTTTTTGTAAATTTTTATTAATGTTTACCAAGAAACTTTGATGTTTTCTTTAGAGCCAAGTACTTTTCCCTGTTCAGTTAATACATCAGTGGATATTTTTTATTCAGTTGGAAAAAAATGTATCTTTGTACAAAGGAGATATCTATATCTTTGATTGTTCTACTGCTTAGAGTCTAGGTTTTAATTATAAATAAGTTGATGATTGACTTAATGCTCTGATATAATTTTAATGAACCATTGCCTTATTGTTTTCAGAATTCTCATTTGTCCATTGAAGAATTCCATGCCAAATTACAGGAAGCTACAAATTTTCCTCTACGCCCATTTGTTATACCATTTCTCAAGGTAAGTTTGATCTAGATGACATTACCTGTTGATAAGCAGACCTGTGTAATGTTATTGCCTAAGATGAGGGTAAATTTGTGAAACATTGTTGTGACCTAAACAAGGATGCACAGTAATCAAGCTTGTTTATCACATTTATGATATTTCATTGAATTTTAAGTTTAGCTTAAATTTCTTGTTGTCTGTATCAGGATACTGCCATATAATATGTTGTGTTGCGATGCCTCTTGTTATAAAGAATACCAGTATATTTTGGGCAATCTTGAGCGGATAATAGGTATTCATATTTTCTCTGAATATCCATGGTACTCATTATTTGCCATTTTTGCAGGCCAACCTCCCCCTCCTGCAGAGAGAGTTGTTACACTGTGCCCGCATTGCCAAGCAGAGTCCACAGCAGTTCCTCACACATAATGAACATATACTCTTTGACCCCAACCACACCCCACTAGAATCTCAGGACCTGCCCTCAGAGGTCAATGAAAACGGGAAGCGAAGGTCATCGCCAGACAGGTAAGAAATGCATCAGTTTCCAGACTGATGATTAAGCCAAAAACAGATTTTTCAGAGGGTTATAATTGTTTGATTCACACAGTCATTGTCATGATAATTAAAGGTCAAAATGATGAAATCTCTTAAACAACCTCGAGATTCGCCCATATTCATGACAGGTTGTGATTTCTGGATTATTCCGAGCACTCTGTATATAAAACCTGATGTTGGGAGAACATAAAAAATTAGATATTCTTATAGCATGGTAACCTTCCTCCCCATTTTAGCTGTTGCCACCGACAGACCAAGCAATCTATTCTTTTAAAAGATGATAAGTGAGCGGTTAGGACTCAAGTGTGTATTTATTTTTAAATGTTTACTTCAGACCCAAGGAGAATGGTCTTGACAGTCACGCTGACCCAGTTCACCCAGCCAAACGTCACCACTCACTAAGTCCAGGCAGCACCACCAGGGGGAGCCCTAATGGCTCATTCCATCTCAACACTAGCGGTCCCATCAGGTTGGAGGATATTAGTCTCTCACGAGAGATGAGGGAAAGAGAAAGGATGGAGCGAGTCCGAATGGAGAGAGAACAGTATGAGAGAGAACGGCACTACACACCTAACTTCAGTAAACCACCTGTTGGTAAGTAAAGTCCGTATAAATCCACCCTCTCATGAAAAATAAGAATTCATTACAACAGCAGAGTTTAAGAAAATAACGGGGATTGCAAGAATTTTAATTCTTATGTGAGTCTAAATTTTCTGGAAACATTGGTGTAGTTTATTCATCTTTTCATAACTTGATTGTCAAACTGATCAGTCGCAGTAGTTGGCAGGGCCTGTAACTGTTGTGTATACCAATAACTCCCTAGTCATACACTGTAAAATTAAATATAAGTTGCTTATAAAATGAACTCTTGTTTTATACATTTTATCCATATATGTGTATCCATCAGACCTTTCATTACTGTTACAGTAACAACATAATTTCTTCCAAAGATAAGGTCAGATGTTAGTAATTTACATGGGTGAGTCAGACAGTTATACTGTAAAATTATGCTGCTGAACCCTGTAACAGTTTGATGTTGTTGATGACCTGACCAACAGATGGTCTCACTGGTGTTGTTTCCTTACAGATTACAGCAGAAATGACCTACACTTTGAGCCGTCACTGGATCGGATAGATGATGACTGGAAACATGTTGAAACTGTGAGTATCAGCTCTTGTGTGTCTGATATACTGTTAATCCCTTTAACTGCAAAACTTTGTGTTTTGTTTTGCAAATTAATTTTCATTGTTCAGCCAAAGAATACAGATCCTACATATGAACTGAGATAACTTAAGATCAAAGTAAAGTAGAAAGAGCTTGCCTCTGCGAAATATCCATTCGGCAAGCATAATGTGTTAAAGCAGGCTCCCACTCCCAATAGACAGGGTGCATGTTAAAGTGCTCCTCAAGTAACTGATACTACACTTTTTACCAGATATATTAATGGGATACCTAAGAATTTGGATTTTCTTTTCATGAAAATACTTCATTTGCCAGTCAGTGCTAAACTAGAAAAACCTTTGTTTTGGATTTTGTTGATATTAGGTCATGACTGTCCCAAATTGCTTCATGCAATGTTTACAACCATTATGATTTGCTTATTTTCGTGTTTTGACTCAGATGTTACACTGCATCATTGATATGGTTGGCAAAACAAAGAGGGCGCTAGCAGTTCTCCAGGAGAGGTCAGCCCGGGACAGAGAGGAGCTGGCCATGTGGATGCGACGTCAGGCAGAGGGCCTGGACCAGGATGTCAAAAAACGAACCAATGAAATGATGGCTCACACGATGAGGCAGACTGAGGACAGGGTCAGCGAGGTCAAACGACGAGCAGGTGAGGACAGTCATGTGATGTTTAGCTATATTAAGTATAACTAAAAATGTAAAAAAAAGTTTATGTTGTTAGTACTACTTAAAGAATTGTCACACATTTCTGTAACTCTCCTTTAATTTTGCAGAATTTTAAATGTAAAGTCTTGAGTGGTTAATTAAAAATAAGATAATGGCTGTCTCACACCATATTTATGGCCCCATGTACTTTAGAAACAATTAAGTATTTACATACATTTGCAGTCATTTGTTGTATTTATAGGCAAATAATAATCCAGAGTAGATTTGATATGGTAAAAAAAAATTTTATTTCGATGGTTAAATAATTAGAGGTTTTGAGAAATTAGAATAAAAACAGAATCATTGTATTATTACAGAGGAAGCAGTGCAGGAGGTGAAGAGACAGGCCGTATCAGAGCTACAGAAGGCAGTGGCAGCAGCAGAGCAGAAAGCTGGTGAGCTCGTAGCGGCGGAGAGAGCAAAGATGGAGCGTGCCATCTCAGAAGCTCGTAAAAAAGCCAAGGATGAAGTCATGGCCGCCATGCAGCAGCAGGAGGAGACCAGCGATTCAGTGTCCCAGGTAAACAAACAACTAATATAGGGTTATGTTGATCATATATCCGAGGATACCAAAAGGCTTTTAATTTTTTTCTGTGCTTTAAAAGTCCTTGAATTTGGCTATTTTTGGAATTTCCTTAAAATAACCATGATTGAAAATTGGCAGCCCAAGGGGAGCAGTTGATGCTTTTAACCTGAAAATGATGATATCAGGGTCATGGACTTTGATATGGAAACGTTTAATAATGAAAGAACTTGAGAGAGAATCAGGCAAGGGGTATACAGTTAAAATACTGTCAAAAAAGGCATTACAGATCCAAATATGTCCTTATAAAAAGTTTAAGAGACCTTGCTAATAAAAAAATGTTTTTTTTAAAATTATTTATATAATTCTTTATTTTAAGGAAATTAAAATAGTGAACTTTAATTTTATTTATGTTGAATTTCTCCATGCATTTAATAAGAATATATTTATTTTTTCCAGAGTTGCTGGAATTGTGGGAGAAAAGCCAGTGAGACATGCAGTGGGTGTAATGCAGCACGTTACTGTGGCTCATTCTGTCAACATAAAGACTGGGAACGTCATCATCGTGTGTGCGGCACCCAGACCCAGACTAGTCTCTCAGCTGGCACACAGGGGGAGCCACCTGCCACAGTCTCAGAAGCCAACAGGGCACAGTTATCTCACAGTCCAGTCAATGTCACGTCACCTGTCAATTCTGTGGGCTCAGAGATTCAATCAGGATCACGGTCTAGCACACCTGCAGAGAGCAAGCATTCAGAAAGTCACTAAAACAGACAGGACTTGATAGGCTAATCATTTAAATAGCATGGACCATTCAGGACCAAAAGCCGTCTGTACGTGGTCCAAGCCATCGCTAGAGCTCGTACTGTCCTGCCGAGTCAGCTCATTCTGATAGTTGTTCTCTGTGACGTTGTTGTGTATGTGATGTTCATAAAGACAGCCGATCACCAGTCGATGAATGGCATTTTATTTCATTATTTGTTCTTGAAAAGAATTTTCCTAATTGATTCTTCACTGGGAAATTATAAAAGTCATTAGGTTTGCTGTCTATGTGCACCTAAATGACACGGCTTACTGGTGGTTCTGATCATATTCAAATTGAATGTTGATGTACGGTGTGATATTGTGATGCGAGCTGCAGCTACCTGAGTAAATTGAAGATAACAAGGTGCTTCAGGGGTTGAGACCCCATGTGTATGTCACTGAAGATGCAGACCACTAACGTAAAGACACATTCATTCATTATGGACCTTGACAGTGAGAATTACGAGGCAAGCATGAATCTATACACAGCTGGGGATCATACATTCATTGGTATCTGATGATGGCAGTCCAGAGACTGAACTACATAAGGAACATGGCAGCTAGAATTCATTGGAGATGGTTAATGCGATAGCAGCCAAATCATGTTAACCCTTTCACAGGCAGAATATTAATCCCTCATATAGGTGCTGCCACCTATGGTTTGGTGCAGGAGTTGTGTCCTAGTATAGATGTATGTTCATACCCCTGATTTGGGGGCTGTGGAATAAAAGACATTCTTAGGGAATGGAGGATTCCTAGTACTTGAAATAAGTTGATCAAATAGGACAAGTCCAGTGTCGTCCTCAAGACGGACCAGAGCAATGAACTGAGCATAATTCAAAGTTTGATTGACAAGTTGTCAATTGATGATCACCAAACTTTGATTGACAAGTTGTCAATTGATGATGACCAAAGTTTGATTGACAGGTTGTCAATTGGGTAGCATTCAGAGCTGTATTTGTGTCAGACATTTTGACTGGAGTGACAGTAACACTGTGGTTGTTTAAACACACACAAGCCTGAGAGCGTTCTCAGTGCTGGACTGTGCTGGGGTGCTGGCAGCTCTGGCAGATGTACAGAGTGGCGTGATTGTATTCTGAGTTGTGACTGCTTGATATTGAAAGGTCTGGTTAAATATTCCTGCACAAAGTAAACACAAGAGTAGGTTAATGTATTGGTCTTGTGTCTGTTGGCTTCTACAGTCCACGGCTTGTGAGTGCTGCATTTCAACTGTAGTCTTTTATATATATATATATTTTAACAAATTTCACTCGTACTTTGCACCCCTTTCTTGAATAGTTTTGAATGTTCTTACTTTTTTTGTGCCAAGGAGGAAGGGGTTCAGCATTGTCTTTGGGTTAAGTTTTTTCCTCTTTAAATGTTTTAAAGACCTGATTAGTTCATATTTGTCCCAAGGAGACAACTATTATATCAGGATTTTTTCAAATCATTAGGTTCAAGTTACATACTGTGAATCAGGTATTATGGATTTGGTATTAAATTTTATAAGGTCTATCTTAAGCAATAACTACTTTTTAGAATTCAGTGAAGGGAAACCATGTGTAAACTGTGAATACTGAAGATTTTGATCTGTTGAAATCTGTGGTTACATCTTCTTGTGAAGAAAATTGATGATTTTGTGATGCAGTAATCTCATTGGAGGAAGAATTTCTGTTTTGGCTTGTGCAATTATTAATGGTGTTCATGAAGAGATAGGTATTGATACATGTATGGTTACAGGATTAGAATGAAGTCCACCAGTGAATGAATGCTTCTTGTCAAGCCTAAAACCTTGTGCATGTGTACATGCATGACAAAATGTTCATATAATTTCTGAAATCTTTGAAACCTAGTGTCTGTCAACATATACATGTATGTTTGGATTTGCCAGAAATTTGCCGCATGAATGATTTTCAGGCATGTGGTTGATGTACCAGAAGGGATTCCTGGCAACTCTACATCAGTCCAGGGTCCTTTTTGGTTAAGGCTTGCTAAATTTATGTGGTTTCTGTACCCCTGCAAATTCGTCAGTTCAGGCATACACACATGCATAATTTTGAAGCAATTTTTCATGCATATGACGTTGCACATGCTTATATTGGTTTTATGCTTCAGGGAAACAAAGACTTAAGATAGAATACATTCATCAGTGTGATACAATGTTCCAAAGTGTAATAACATCTAAAAAACTACTTTTTAGCCTGATAGATAACAGACCAGTGACAATTTTGTGATTCCCAGCCTCGATGTATTCTTTATTAGAATACGATGATTGCAGATTTGAACATACAATGGAATTCAGTGTATGTGAAAGATATATGATGATTGTAAATTCCATTATCAGAATTTGATCAGATCCTGACAGATGTCCTTATCCCATTGAGATATATGGCATTAAATATTTGAATAAAAGCCAAGCCACATGTTCATCACATGACATAGGCTATATTATCATTTGGCTGTCAAAAGAATTTAAGAATAAAAGCCTGCCCACATGTTCACCGCTGGGCTGTTATTTTTTGGTATATTTATGTCATTTGGCTTGTGCAATATAAATATGCCAGGTGACTATTTAAAACACGCTGAGGAATAATAAGTGTATACATGTCACATCACCATGGATGTAGTTTGTGTTGTCAGTGATGTGTTGTGATACGGTAACAGACTAGTTGCATCAGTGTTCAGCAAGATCAGATTTATCATTGAAATGTTTTTCTTGTTTCAGCTCAGTAAGGTTACCTCTGCATTCAACCTGTGCATTCAGTGAATTTTAAGGTCTGAACAGCTGGCTTAACAAAAAATGGATAAATTTTTTGGCTTGTTTCTTGCTCACCTGTGTTTTTTTTTTAATTTATAACATCTAGATAATGGAAAAATAATATTTATTGGTACACTTTTTTAAGTTGCTGGTTCATTTTGCTGTGAAACTGGAGGTCATTGTATTTTATTTCAATTTATCCTCACAATAAAATGATTCCATTTGCATATATTCAGGTATATGTTAGTGTCAGTGAATCTTGTCTTCTGTAAATTCTTTGTAAATGATGGTAGGATCATTCACTCTCATACAAGTAAATATAAGTATCAGTCCAAATGAATTTTTAATTCAGTTTTAGAGTCAACAGTGATAAATATGACACCAATATGTTTTATAAAAAAAAAACAATCAGAACTGAAAATGTCAATATTACTGAAAATTAGTTGAGATTAAGTAAGCTGTTTCATAGAATGCAGTTGAAATACTTTAAGAAGTCATAAGACTATGACAAAGTGATTATTGTAAGAAAGTCAATGGTAAGCGGTATAGCTCTCATTACTGAAAAATGCATTAACAGACAAAGTGACACTGGTCGAGAGGTTAGCTGGGTTAGTCTCCAATGGTAAGTCATTATTTTTGCTCAGCGGCTGAGACTGTTGGTCAGATGTTGCTCAAACAGGGGTCATATTGGTGGCCATTATTGTTGTATAAGACGGCTGTGCATAATCTAGTCACTGTTTAACCAAAGAACTGGCAGGTGTATAGTAGCCAGTGGACAGCACTCTCTTCCCAAGGCCAGCACTTTAAAATCAGGAAATACAGATTTTACCTGTACTGTAATGTTATTGTTCAGCATAATACCTCCACTGTGTGGATGGGTAAAGGTTCTTGTGCAGGATATTGGCAACTATCAGGATCATGTGACCAGATCAGTATTATATAATAATAATAAATGTAACATTAACCATGTCTGGGCTAATAAACTCCTAGCTTGGTCTTTAGTATAACAAACACATGTATTAATGGTATACTGGAGTACATGGTAAGGACAGCATTATATTTTAGATTCCATGTTTAAAAGTACATAAATTTCAAGCATATCCTCAACTGGCACTGAACAGCCTCTGTCTCTTGAATTTTGCACACTAGTTTTGTGGAGGCTGCTAATGTTTTTACAAACACACACATACACACTGTAGAACGAATCTCACTTGTAAAAAGCCAAAGCCTTTTAAGTCCTTTTTTTTTGTTTTCAGTGCAACAGATTTTTAAAATGTCTGTAAATTGCCTAGACATGTTTATATCTCTCATTAGCAAGAGAATTATACTGCATTCACCATTGTAAGTGTATACTCGTCGATAGATCTGATAATGTTTACAGATGGGATCAAAGAGAGATTATAGATTGCTTTCTTTTCTGTTTTATGGTGATTCAGTCCTTGTTGTTAGAACCAGTTTTTGTTATCAAGTGTCTCTTGTGATCTGTTCAGCATGTCTTGAATTGTTTTATGTAAATATTGCATCATAGATGTACAGACATTATATGCTAATCATTAAATAAACATGAATTCAACCATCTACACACTGTGTTGGAAATATTTCAAGCTTTAAATTGCATGAACTATACAAATGGGTGCTTGCTTCAAATGAGTTCTTATTGGTGGTGTGATTGAAAGTCATGAGACTTGATTAAAGTGAATTATTTAAATAAAACAACTTATCCTTTGTATCTACAGGTATACATGTCTTATTACAGCCTACCTGAGCTCTCTCCAAATGAGAGTGGAAGAAGTAAAGAATTTTAACCCCCTATGCCCAGAGGAAATAAATGTGGGATAAATCTAATTTTACGGTTTGATTGTTAACTGCACAATTAAGAAAAAAACTCCACTGCCTCCCCCCCCTACATTTCAGTGAATCTTGCATACCAATCTAATCCACTGACAAAGCCAGTGTTTAGATAATCTAAAATATATACTGGTTAGTGCTTAAGACTATATAAAATACTGATGTGGCCAGTGTTAAAGCTTGTCTGATGTTATTACATTGTGTTTGGTTCCTTCTAACTGCTGATAAAGGTAGTATTTAGGGGCATCTGAAATTCTAATTAATTAAGCAAACCTTTAGGGAAATGAAAATATCCACACAGCCAGTGTTCTGATGTATTAAAACACATCTTTGGAAGGTTTCAAACATCTTAAGCTGGGGTCAAAACATTTCGGTGAGGGTCATGTGAACATTATCAATTAAGTCTTGTCTTCTCACCAGGTGGCAGCAGCATATGGACTGCCTTGTGGAAGTGATTTTCCATTTGTCAGGTAGGCTTCTGTGGCAAGTACCACTTTTCTCTTGTGGTTCCAAATGATAAAATGACCATAACTTATTTGATGGGTTACACAATCACTGAGATAGTCTGGCTTAATATCGCTAAGGCACTGGCAGTGAAATACTTAACAATAACAAATCTGGATTTTCTTGATAGCCTAAAGTGTTAGGAGTAATTGACATATCAACAAAAAGGTGGCAGCATGTGATTATGTGGCCATTTCTGACACCTCACACTCCAAAATATATAACAACTCATATATTTTGTTGGTCAGCTTTATCGGAGTGCCCCGTACAACAGAAGCATTTACAAAATAACAACACAAACGTCAGCAAACAAATAGTCTGAGTGCGTCAATGGCAGTGAATGTCCACTTATAAACATATCATTTTAAAACATCAAAAGCTAATAAAGTGTGAACAAGAAACATGGCTACATTACTTAAGAGATACAGATTTGATACTGCTGATGAAATGAAAAAACAGCAAACATGTTATGAAGCCCTAATATATACTGTATTTCCCTAAAGATAATCTGCTACCGTAGATAATCAACTTCCCCAGTTTTTCTACAGGTGTCTGACAAGTGATCTCTGATCATCATTTTTCATCAACTTAAATCAGCTTTTTATCATGTATACAACAGATCTTTAAATCCAAATACTACCTGCACATTTTAAAATTTAAATTTAAATATATATATATATATATAAATATATATATATATATATATATATATATATATATATACACCATAAATTACCCTGGTCTTTTGGTAACAAAATAATAATTTATATCTTGGTCAAAAGTGTACACCTCATACCTGCTCTCCAAAGAACTGTCTCAAACCAGAGGACCTTGGAATTATCAATAAAGGAACACAAAATAATAATTGTCCTGTAGAATCACCTCTCCCTATTTACCATTTAAGGAAATTGTACATATTTTTGTATTCTTCCTCAGGGTAAGCAATATTCTTCATGACCTTCCTCTTGCTTAGAACAAAGTTACATGTTTTCTATCTGAAAGAAGTGTTTAAAAAAATCGACTATGGGGCTTTAAGCAAGTGTTAACACTAATTTCAAAAGCCTGTGCACAAACACATAAATTTAAAGGTAAAATAGTGATCCATTTAATTACTCTTTCTTGAACAACTCTATTTCTATACCGACATTTATTTACCTGAGAATTTTGCTTTAGAAAAAAATGTGGTCATATTTTGCTTTAAAAAAAATTCAATCAATGTAAATATTAAATATGACAGCAATGCACACCAACATCTGTTAAATGACATTATTAACATATACGAAAAACAGTTAAGTGAGTTAACATACTTTTTAAAAGAAGAGCCAACAAACATTATTTATAAAATACACATGCTAGCTAGATCTGAAAATCAGCAGAGCAAATATCTGAATATGGTCCTTTGTATAATTACAGCCATGTCAAGCAATGTAATGTAAATATGTGCATAAAAAGAGAGAATATCACTTAGCCAGAGGAAATATTACACAACTAAGCTGACTGGACATCATCCAAAATTTCTTCTGGCTTTTAAGTACAGAACAGGCAGCATACATTTATTTAATTAAGATATGAATCTGAAAAAAAGAAACAACAAAAAACATCAGTTTATCATTAGGTGGTGCATGTAACTTGTGATTGGTCCAGTAATTTCAATAAGACTGATCATACTGAAGAGACATCTGGTGGCAAATTTGAGAACAACAACTCTTGGGTTTGACAAAATTAACCACCACTGAAATAAAAAAAAACAATTAAAAAGAAGTACTTTAGACTGTGTGATGCATTTAACAGCAATGCTGCTGCACAGAAAATTCATATTCTTCATTTTCACACACACCAATTTAACTTTCTATTATCTGGGATAACTAGGTGACCTTATCTTAATCTGAAACAAAATTACATTAATTTAGAAATACAAATCATAACTGTAGCTGAACAATTGTTGGTCACAGAAGCACCTCTGGTATTTAAGTACTGAATTCAACTGGCAGGTGGCACTGTAATCTGTTGGTTGACCACTGGAATTTAGCAATATTTAACCACTGCATCAAAAAGTGTTGCACTAAGCAAATGAGACTCTAATTAAAAAGATGGAGTGAACAAACATAATTTTCACAATAATTTTTACAATATTCAAGGAATACATTGATTCAACAGCTGGGGTGCTGGTCACTTAAGTGGCAGGCATAATTGTGTCACCATGGTTACCATTATCATATCACAGTTGTAAGAATGGTATCTAGGCCTGCTACTAGGCTTAAGTCAGAATAATGTTATTGCAACAGGCCCTGTGAGTTTATTGTCAACAACAGCAAAAATTCAGTAGGCAAATGTGGGTGGAGTTTAACATGTGGTATGAACACTGTGTGTTTGGCTTAATATTTGCGGGTTTAATTTCATTATTTCACTTTGAGGTTTCCATTTTCGTACTCTCAACATACATTAATCTATGCTGAGCATATTCATCATTATAAGAATTAATTTATATACACAAAAAAACTTGGGAACACTGAATGAATGGAAATTCTTTTGCTAATAACTGGAAGATATATTTAAAAGATCTGATATTAATTATTAAGTCAATCTTTATCGTTTATACTTTCTACACCACAGGCATGGATTATATACAAGAGCTGCTAAAGAGTCTGAGCTATAACTGACTATTCATCTGTGCAGATGGGATGTCAGGGATGGATCCAGGATTTAGAGCTAGGGGTCCAACCCAGTAGGAGTATTGACATAACATAAAAAAATGTCCCAGCTTAAGGAAAGTGGTGTTTGGCACCAAAAAAGGGGTCTGAAACACTTTAAAAAAGGTTACAGAGGTTGAAAAGGGGGAGGGGTATGGAAAAAGGATGGGTCTGGACCCCCTGGAATCCCCCCCCCCTTTGGTTCCGCCTCTGGACATCTTATTCTTGTACATATTTCCCTTTAGCTAATATCACATATTTAAAAGCATCTCTTGTTTGTTTAATGTCAATCAGTTAAACAAGATTTGTACATTCATTTTACATCCTGTAGCTTGTAGTCACAAGTATAAAGTGGAATGTTTAAACATCAGTCGTGGACAGCTTTATATTGGATATGATTATATAACATGAATATGTAAATATTCATACAGAGAATGATGTCTACATAACTTAAACAGTGCTCTTGATAATAGAATATTTTCATCTCTTGATACAAACATTGATACTGTAAAGCAATAAGTGATTAATAATATTTAAGTACACCAATTACTCATACAGACATATCAACATATTTTAAGTGCAGTGTATTGAACATTAGAATTTCCTTATCTCTTTGTTCAATAATTCAGTACAGCAAATGAAAACATGGGGATTCAATATATACATATTTACTAAACAACCACAAGTAATAAATTGATACAGGTATCTTTGCATTCACATTACAATGCAAGATGCCTGGTCTATATGGCACCATGCTGGTCAATACAGGTTATAACTGCCTGGCACCTGCCTGTATCAGCCAGCTTGAGTGGACTGGGGTCAAGCATCATGGCCCCAGCATGAAACTGACAATAAAACACTCTTCACCATTCAGCCCCACACAGGAAATTTTTACTGTGAAATCATCAATATAAATATTCAATGAAGACCCTTGCCAGTTGACGTCCCTGCATGAAAACCATGTCACCATGTTCTGGATATACATGTATTGCAATTACATCACCATTAAAATATAACATATTGTGCAGGTGAATACATGTTAAGTAAAAAAACAGAGAGTGAATAATTTTGTTGTTGACAACATGTGTGGTTATTTAATAACAATATAAAAAATAAACCTCACTTTGTCTTTGATTGGCAGCAGCATCATCCCTCAGCCCGGCAGACCCCAGGATAATAGGCAATACCAACCAGGTGGTTTATAACATATAATACAAACATTTAGTTATTACAATAAGGAAACTATTTTAGTCTTTAACTTTACATCGTAAATGAGGATCAAACAAAGACTGGAAAAAAAAGACAAAGGGATGTAACAATAAATTACACTCAATTTATATTTATTAATCATGTGTCCTATTTTTTTTCAAATTGAGCATAAAATAGTACTTCTTTATAAAGAAAAGTAAGAAAATAAAGACATTCCAGATACAAGAAATACCGCTAACTTTCTGTAACTGAAAAGTTATTTATCTTATTTATATTATTATCAACAATAATATTTTTCCCATAATGTTATTTTAAGTTTCCAACTCAAGAGCTCCAATACATGTATGGCAATGTTTCATATAAAAAACACTGTTACTTTGATATGTAACTATTGAACCTTTATATATTTAAATATGATATGATTTCTCAGTGATTCAGAAAATCAAATCCAGTTTTGGATTTTACAATTCAAAAGCTCATAATTATTTGTGCTGCCAACTTGAGGGACGAAAAGAAAATAGTTCAATTATGAATGCCTTTAAAAGGAATTTTCTCATATATACCTCAAAAATGTTTAACCTTTAGGTAATTTTTATCACAAGCATTACTTCTTACAAATTTTTCTCTTTTTTTTCTACGTTTAAAAGCTATATTGAGACCAGAAATAAAGGCCATTGCATGTAAGGTGGTAATGTTACTGAAGTGGTAATATGTAGGTTTTACTGATATATTTCTGTATATACACTGGCTGAGCCAATATGCTTCAAAACAGAGTTGAACAAACTACTGTTTGTCAGCCAAAAGTGGCCTATTTTTGATGTCTGCAAAGGCTCTTACATGGACTGATTTGATTATTACTTGGGACACTTATAAGAAAAATAGTGTATTCTTTGCTCCAACCTGTACTCATGCATAAACAAACTTTCTCAAGTCTGACAATGTACAAATCAAAGATCAGGTTTTTTCTTACCGACTCAGATTTTCAATCGGTCTTGTGAATAACTTAGAAAATGCTGAATCCCGACTCCAACAACCTTGTGCAGGACTGGTTCCAGTTTCATATACACATCATCAACAGTTTGAACAGTATCTCTAATAAAGCAACACAAAAAGTAAAGTTACCTTGATCTTTTACTTTCTTTGTGTGCTAAAATGAAATTTGTATTAATTAGCAAATTAATTTTTTTTGCCATATGCAATCAGATAGAACTTAATGAATGACCCATGTGACTGCCAGGGATAAAGTTTGCACCCCTCTTCTTAAAATAATAATTCTCAGTGATTGCAATTAGTAAGATATTACTGCAGAGGTGATGCCATCCAATGGCAAATTACAAAACTAATTCATTTTAACTATGCAGGGTTCTAAATACTTTGAAATTTCCACCTTTCCAACAGAAAAGCATTAATACAGGTTTGCCTTTTCGCAGAAAAGCGCCTCTCCGCTAGGGGTGCATATACCATCAAATTTTCCGTCACAGTTCCCTCAGTGTAAACCTGATCCTGCCATCTTACATGCCATCCTACATGCACACTTGCGTCCAAAAAGAACTGAATGTTTTCAATTGTAACACTGTTATATCAGAAACACGATTGTGAAGTGAAACAGGAACATATAAGAGATGAGGGCCTGAAAGCTGTAGAGTATAAGAGCTTATAGACCATTTTTTTATAGTAAAATATAGGAAATATAGGGAGTCGATGGAACACCACCTGTAAAGTATTTGGTTTTTTTGTCATGCGTGTTACTACTTATCAGCTACTAATGTGGAAAACATCTAGGTGTTTACCTTTCCAAAGGATTGGTACAAAATAAAAAATGCCTTTCCGTACACCTTTGCTTATCTGAGACAGGTGGAAAGGCATTATTTTGAGCCCTGTTATGCATTCAGACTGGAATACTTAAAGTTAGGTGGGTGTTCGGCGCCGCCTATCTATGTAAAGCGGAAATGAGGGTGTTTCCCAATGAAGACAGCAGTATTTTGGGTTTTCCCATTCTTTAACTGCTAAGATAGTGGACCAATCACTAAATATATTTTAACTGAAGCATGATGTACAACTTTGCAAAAGTAAGGACTTTACTAGCTCCTTGACATACTTATATGCAAATATCGGGGGCTCACCCCAGTGACACAACAGGCTGTTAGTATCAGCTGGCACAGAAGCTTCTGACTCAGTGAGGCCAACCAAGAAATGAATTACGGTTCATTTCACCTTTAAAGTGGACAATATAATAACTTATGGCCTGGCAAAGTCAAATTTCTACAATGACCTGTCACACATATTTTTTACAGCTTTAGGCAACCTGTCAGTAAACACACTTTGATATTTCACAAAAATATTCACTTATACATGTATATTCAAATTCATGGACTTATATGGCATATGTATAAGCCAAAAATATTTAACTCTTGCAGTGAGAACGGTAACACACAAAGAACTTAAACTACTAGGGCATTTTGAGTACAATCAACCACAAATGATCACACATTATATGTACATCGTTATTGATTTTACATGGACACCGAGACAGGATTCAAAGGCTAGTCAAAGATAGGTTTTATATCATTTAGCAAATTTTAACCAATTCCCACCAGTAAGATAAGATACATTAAAATTAACACAAATTTGTGTTTACTAATACATAATCCAAAACTATATTCTCATATATATAAAAATAAAGTATAGATAAGTCTTTTGCTATGAGGATATATCTAAATGAGTGAAAATGCATGAATTGGTGAAGTATCAAAATTATACCGTACAATAACACCCTATCATGAAATGCAACATGCGGATACTGAAAAGTGACCTGTCATGAAGAAAAATTACAACAAAGCAGACACCGGGGTGTGATATAAACATGTCACATGAGAGAATACTGGCATCTGATTGGATGCATAGAATGCATAAATTGACAAAATATAATAGAGACACTCATACAATTATTACTTAACTTTGGTCAAGGTCGTTCAGCCTTTGATAGATAACTAAATTGACATTTACTCCTCCTAAAAACAACAAGTTCTACAATAATAAAAGACAAGCCCAACCCCCTTTCATTTGTCTCCCCCTAATTAATCTGGAATGATACAAAGGTAAATAATATCAATAGCATAAATTATTATATTCTGACTTGCCAGTATGTTTGTGAAACCAAATTTCTTATAACCAAAGTAACTAAAATGTTAACAATACTGTAGAAATAGGCATTACTAACCAGGTCCTACTGTGGGCACGGTTTTTATCATAATGATATTGCCTTCATGCTACATTAGTTCCATTCTCTCTTTTTGATTCCATGATGGCCTTGAAGGAGGTGCTGTCCTTGATAGACAGCAAGATAAGATTGGTACATCCATGTTAATGACTCTAAGCGTGTGTATGACATGTCCATTGAGTCATGAAAAATTCTGTACTGATAAACTGCAACAAATCCTGTATTATTATAGGCATACAAAACAAAGTGACGGTAATGTATTGCCAGAATTCTGGTCATGCAGGTCTCTAATACCCTGCGTTGTGAAGTCTCATTTACCCAGTGTTACCAAAGGCCTTGATTGATGAGCTGCATATGTAATTTGAAACTGAAGTTGATGAAACTATATACTCTGTCTCACCTACCCCTGTCCACCTGTTTTGTTTAATCATTTTCAGAAAAGCTTACAGTTTTTAAAAAATTGATACAAACTTTGCATGGCAATGACAACCTTATAGCAAAAAAATATGGATGATTAAAATCCAAAGTTTACGTTTTCTATTTTTTTCCACAGCTGTTCAGAGACACCTACCACAGTGCAGGAATCTTCGTTTTACCTGGTTGTAATTTTGACTGTTTACCAAGTATTATCCATTCAGCAACTGTTATGATTATTTGTTTTTGGCTCTCGTTAAGGATACTAAATTATGGTGAAAAACTTAATAAACTCCTTAGTACAGATTAATTTTGTTCTCCGGTTTATCTCAAATGTATCAAATTATGGTAACCTTTCCAGTTAAAAGATATCCCCCACCCCCATAACAGGTGAACCTAAGCAGGTGAGACTGAGTATTGCTTTAGATAAGTTGACCTCATTTGTCCCAGCCGTATCGTTTTACCATTCTTTCGAAAGCGGCTCGAGCCTCAGCCTCGTCGTATGGACGGTCGGGGTTGCTCATGTCCAGCTGTGCTTTAGTGTCACTCATTATCTCAGCCCGAATCTGAACCAGGATGCCCTGTCAATCATACAACAATCATCATACATTGTCAATCAACATTATTGAAACACATTACCCTGTATATCAAAATATTTGAACCATAATACCCTGTCAATCATAATATGTGAAGCATAATACCCTGTCAATCACACTATGTGAAGCATAATACCTTTTCAACCATAATACATGAAACATATTACGATGTCAGTGAAAATATGTGAAACATAATACCCTGTCAATCATAATATGCTAAGCATAATACCCTGTCAAACATAATACTTGAAACATATTACAATCTCGATGAAAATATGAGAAACATAATACCCTATTAATCATAATATCCAGTCAATCCAAATGTGTCAAAGATAATATATTGTAAATCATAATGTATCTAACATATAAGGGTTCAACCTATACCACAATCTGCCAATCATGCACAGCTTTGGATTTACTGGTAAGTTCACATGAATAAAAAAAATCAGGCCATCACACTAAGCTGAACATCACACTCATCTGAGTATTACACCTACCTTAACTCCACGTTCAGCTGAACATCAAACTCATCTCAACACTGCACTTAACTGAACATCACACTTACCTTAACATCCTACTTGCCTGAACATCACACTAACATGAACTAACATCACACTTACCTGAACATCACACTCACCTGAACATCACACTCACATGAGCATCACACTCACCTAAACATCACACTCACCTAAACATCACACTTGCCTGAACATCACTCTCCCCTAATCATCGAACTTGCCTAAACATCACTCTCACCTGAACACAGCATATTCCCAAGAACAACACACTTACCTAAACATCACACTTACCTAAACACCACACTCACCTAAACATCACACTTACCTAAACATCACACTTGCCTAAACATCATACTCACCTAAACATCACACTCACCTGAACATCACACTCACCTGAACATCACACTTACCTAAACATCACTCACCTGAACATCACACTCACCCGAACATCACACGCACCTGAACATCACACTCACCTGAACATCACACTCACCTAAACATCAAACTTGCCTGAACATCACACTCACCTGAACATCACACTCACCTGAACATCACACTCACCTAAACATCACACTCACCTGAACATCAAACTCACCAAAACATCACACTCACCTGAACATCACACTCACCTGAACATCACACTCACCTAAAAATCAAACTTGCCTGAACATCACACTCACCTGAACATCACACTCACCTGAACATCACAATCACCTAAACATCACTCACCTGAACATCACACTCGCCAAAACATCACACTCACCTGAACATCACACTCACCTGAACATCACACTCACCTAAACATCACACTCACCTGAACATCACACTCACCTGAACACAGCATATTAACCTGAACAACGAACTCACCTAAAAATCACAATCACCTTAACATCACTCACCTGAACATCACACTCACCAAAACATCACACTTACCTAAACATCACTCTCCCCTAAACATCACACTCACCTGAACACAGCATATTCACCTGAACAACGAACTCACCTAAAAATCACAATCACCTTAACATCACTCACCTGAACATCACACTAACCAAAACATCACACTTACCTAAACATCACACTCACCTGAACATCACACTCACCTGAACATCACACTCACCTGAACATCACACTCACCTGAACATCACACTCACTTGATAATCACAGACATGTGAATTCACCCTCATCTGTAACAATCTTTGTAAAAACATATCCTAAAGGACAGCTCACCTCAATATCGTTGGATGGCCGCCAACCTGACCTTGTTAATACCTCCATGCATATGGAGCCACCAAGAGTTATGTGACCTGTAATGATATAGTATTGTCACACTTACAGATGTTATAATGGTTACTCCTCACCATGGTTCATCCATTATCATGGGAGGCAAATTAAACTCAACGTTAAAAGACTAGTTCCCCTGAAGATCTCATACAAGTTTCACTACCCACAGGCCATCTGTTTCATATTTGTTGATAATTTTTAACAAACATTTTTGTTATTTTGGTAGGAAAAAAGCTCACATGAAATATGACATTAAAACGTTAACTAATACAACCAAAGTTAACATTTTGTTGTTGCAAGGTCACTTTTCTGTTTCTTTCTATAGCAGGACCCTGTCTTTTGCTTGTAATATTTTAGTTTAGATGGTTACGTGACATCATCAAATGAACACTTGTTAATCAATTTCTTTTTTCATTTGACTGTCATGAGTGGGAATGAGTGAGGCATAATTTAATTTCTCAAATATTCAAGTTGGTATTTTATTATAATGTTGGGGGTGGGGGGGGGATTGGGTGGAATAAAAAAACATACATTGAAGGCCATTTCAGAGGCTGAATATTGTATTTTTTTCTAATTTTTCATTCATTTTATTCTAGACCAATCCACTGGCATACACTTTTTTTTTACCTAAAATTGCTTAGATTAAAACCATTTGTCACTGTATTATTACAAGTGTTTACAACTTCATAAAATATTACCATAATCATTAAATATTGTACTTACTGCAATGATATCTCAAACAAATGTAAAACATTTGTCATGATGCTTAGAGTTACTAATATTTATGTATATTCTGGGCGAACACAGCTGTTAGACAGACATAGCATGAATTTACAGATTTCACAAGCTGATAATTACACAAATAACTGTTTCCCAACAAACACATCTATTTCACAAAAATGTGAAAACATGAATACCTGGTTTTACAGTACTAAATCTAGAAATGCATTCTAATTTCTGGAAACTGGACACCTGAATATACATCAAAGTTCTCACCTGTAAGAAACCTGAACCTGGGCTTAACGACTCTGACAAAAGGTGGTGTCATGGGGTAGTCCTTTGGAAACTTCATTTCTAAATGGATCGCGGCCTGTACCATAACATTACCAAGTAACATCAGTTAATTACATCAATATCAAAGTTATGGATATAAATTCTTGAAATGTTGCTAAAAGTAGTAATGAACTGTAGTTTTATCAAAAAGTCAGTGGTATTTAAACAACAACAAAAACTATTCCACAGATCCTGGGACTAAATGTATGGAGTATGTGGGCAATTTTTTTTCCTGATTGGGACAAAATACATATATACATATGCCAGCTAGTAGGAGAAATAGTAAAATATGCAATGATTATTGAAATGGTATGAATAACACAGTGTATTTCATTTTCAATGGCACCTTTATGAATAAAAATATTGTATCGTTGTTACAATCAAGTATTTCTCTGAATGTACAAAGACCAGAGCACTCATAAGCAACATAAATAAAAAGAACTTGGTGCTCGCTCACAAAAATATTATTTTAATCAGTGATAAATAGGAAAGTGATTCCATCAAACTTTTTTGCATTTAATATTAGGATTATTAAATAGCCAATGAGCTTTTCCTGCTGTTGGCTTTTTGTGAGAAAACAAACAAGGGCACATTTACAAACAAATATTACGATACCATGTACTGTGATAATTACAGTGTAGAACCTCATATTAAAACAAACATACACATTAAAAAATCATCATGGCTTTATTACTGACATTGTAACTTCAAAAGCTCAGAAAATGTCATCTACTGTTCATGTTTTTAACAAGTCTTTGCTGTCCATGGCTGAATAACCCTTACCATTTACCAATGTAATTCAGCTGTCACAAAACTATTTTTTTTCATTAAAAACAGCTCTCTTGTAGTTGATTTTATCCAATGAATCTCAAAGGTAAATTGATGAATTAGGGAAAAACTAGGTGCAATTGAAACTATTGGTAAATCATTACTGACCAATTTAAATGCATAAAAAATTAGTTATGACATGTTGGGATCACAAAATGATTATTGTGTGTCCCTTAAAAAATAGCTGCACTTGTAGCATTGACTGATAAAAAAATCTGCTAACAGACAGATGGCAGTCACTGGGTGGTTCAGATATCCAGATCAGTATAATAAGCAAGTAAAAATGATCATGATTCAAAACAAATTAACACTGGTCATGCAAAGCTATCCCAAGCTGTTTATGAGTTTCAAGGGGTTATCCTGAGACAAGTCAAGACTGACTCCCCCATGTGTGAAAGTCCTTATGATAAAAGTAATTCATTGGGTCACAAGGGTTTTAGTAATATCAAACATTAACCTACTCACCTCTGTGTTGTACTTTTTTGCATAATTATGTAGGTCTTTTCCAAGGAGAGTGTCCTTTGGGAAATCTGTGAGTGTGACACCCTGTAATAACAGTAATACATGACACAAATAAAAAAAAATATTTAAAAAAAAAAACACATCATCAAATTACATATTTTAAAAATTCTTTTTTAAACCCAATATACAGCCGGTAAAAATCCTCTGACATTTCAAAATGTGATTTTATACTTTTAAATTACAAAATTGACATCTGCTTAATACCTTTTGCACTTTCAGTATTTTCCAGGTTATCCGTACATGAATTTTCACATGAAGGTTGTGGCACTGTTATATATCTGAAAAACTTCACATAAACTGCTAAAGTACTCACCCATATGAAAAGGTTGTCATCTTTTGGTTGGCCTGTCACTCCAAATTTTCCTTCAGACTTTCTCAGAGATTTCAAATCTGGAATATAATAGCACATTGTGTCATATGAAGTTTACACATTAAATAGAGTGAGACTGAGTTATTTTAAACATGTTGATACAGCTGAAAAAAGAAACCTGTATCACAAAAATAATGGGATGAAAGACGGGAGAAAAGTAGGTACAATTAAAAGTCTCCTGAAGTCATACTTGTCACCTTTCTCAATATATCTCTGCTTGCATGTTATATACTGTGAGATTTAAAGAAATAGTTTCAACAATATTGCAAGTAAAAAATTCATAAAATACCCTTTGCCTTTGATATCCAGACTTGTCATGGGTAATTTCAATTTTCTTGAAAGCACATTTACTTGGTGACACTGCCTGTGAAACAGTTTCTGTGACACAGTAAGTAATAGACCTATTCCATCAACTAGCGACATCTGCAGGTGATGACTGACACTAAGCCATCAGATCACTAATATTGACACAAAAGATTATTTTTACCTTGAATATTAAAAGTTAAAATCACTTTATAGATGACTTCATTTTAAAAGAACCTAGCATGCTTTATTCATTTAACAATACCTGTTGTGCTGGGTAACAGGACCCAAACAAATCAAAACACCATGCTGCTCTGTGTGCATGCCTGTAGAAATATTCACTTTGTGACTGAACCTATATAAAAGTCTTGACACTAATCATTGTGGTCAAACATTTAAATTTACTTATTAAAAGCTGCCTACACAGTATGCTGATCTAATATACACATAATCACTCTACTGACCTGCCAGTAACCTGTGAACTGCTGTGCTGCTTCCATCACCTGTAAAGAAGGAGTCGGCTGTCTCCTTCCCTCTGAAATAAAGTCAAAACAAATGGTACACAGGTAAACAATGGGTAGGTGGTTGAGCATTTTCTTTTTATAGTCACCATCAGTGTAGAAGTCCAGTTCACGCCACCTGAGAGCAAGTCTGATTCCAAGCCACTGAAGTTTTCTGTGAGAGAGTTTCTTTCTACTGGACCTGAGACAGGCACAACTTTATTTATTGAGTCCTGACTTTTGAGTCCAAATCAGAATCCAGGGCACTTGAGTCAAAGTGTGAGTCCCCAAAAATGCTTCCGGACTTCAGTCCTATAGCACTACAAGACCCAAAAGTTACAACACTGGTCAGCAAGCTTCCTGCTAAACACACTCCATATAAAGATTTTTATTATCTTGTTCATGAGGAACAAACTAAAAGTAGTTCACCATCAGGTGACTTAACTGATGATTTTTCATGGCTGGCAAAAACAGCTTACAAAATCATGATGTCTAAAGTTTTCCTTGATATCTAGATCAGTAAATCAGTGATGGATGCATCAAATTCATTATATCAAAACCTAAGATAGAGGTTATTACTTCGCAATACAGACAGTAATGCACAGTCTGCCAAAAATTAAACAATTATTATTGTTTGATCAAAGAAAATATACAACTGACACAAATGCTAAGTTGTTTCATATTCAGTGAGAAATTTTTTTAAACATTCCATTCTTTAAAAATATCATATGAACCAAACCTTAGTAAAATATTTACTGTTTGTTCTTTGTTAAAATATATATCAATGCCAAATGAATACTTCACTTTTGTTGTCCTGATCTAAAGTTACAAACAGTATTCGCAACTAGTTGCTAGATATTTAGTGTATTTTATGTTAAAAGGTCATTTTGATTTTGAGACATCTCAATTCCTTGATAATTTAGAAAAAAATAATTGTTAACTTATGAATTTTCACAATGATTTAATTTGTTATTCATTTTATAA
The DNA here is from genome assembly GCA_026874595.1 of Sipunculus nudus. Taxonomy (NCBI): domain Eukaryota; kingdom Metazoa; phylum Annelida; class Sipuncula; order Golfingiida; family Sipunculidae; genus Sipunculus; species Sipunculus nudus. Next base: position 5,357,022 of record CM049316.1, read on the forward strand.
TTTAATCAATGACCATTTATATCAGACCAATCTTACTGGAAGCAGTATATACTATCATATATAAATCACCATCAGATATCAATACAGGAAATCTACCTACTCTGATGAACTTCTCGGAGCCACGGGTAACTCTTCAGCAGCATCTAAATCCTCATCCTGGTAATAATCTGGATCGTCGTCATCATCATCATCAATTGTCCCATCCTCCTCGTAACCAGCATCAATGTCATCATCATCATCGCTGGCCCTACGTGCATGTAAAACCTGCAACATAAGCAGGCTGTGGGTGAACACAGGCTGAGTGATTAAACCATAAGGCATTTTGTGCAGACATGTATACATATCATAAATCTTGAAACTGACGCAACATTGAAAAGGTTCTCTTAGATACACTGAACATAAAAAACAACCTTCCCCATTTTCTGTTCTCCAGGAAACCTTCAACATAAAGTATAATTGTGACACTGCTTGCTGTATGCTAATATGATATCAGATACAATAAAATATTTGGCTACTGAATAATTTAAAGTTATTTTCAAAGCAGTTATTACATAGTATGGGGAATATCATTTGCATGTATTAATACCTTGGCCAGCCTAGTGTGAACACTGCCCATGATTCACACATATGAAATCTGTTTTCCAAGATCAGGAAACTTCATTAATATTGAAACAGCCATTCTGCATACTGTTGTGTTTAGCGTTGGCTGCTGTACTTTTAAACAAGGCCTACAGGCCTAATGCAAACCTATGCATTGGGAAAAACACCAGGTATAATGCTTCAATCCTGGACCATTACTTTCCATGTATATGAACAATGCAAATACTAAACATTTTGAATAAGAAACAATTACACAAAAATGATTGTAGCTGGCACCAACAGTCTTGTATACAACAACTATCAGAGATATATACATATGCCCAATTTCAGACTGATATATCAAACCCTTCCTGAGAAATAAGCAGGGACACACACTGTGCAAAAGTCATTTTAGATGGCGATACCTGTCTTGTGTACGAAAAAGCCATCAAAGACATAGACAGGTCAAAATATCAGGCCAATACATCAAACTCACCTTGAGTCTGATGCATGGGACTAACCAGGCTTAGGTGAGAAAGGCAGTTGCTACGAGTGAACTGTGACAAATTGCTGGCTCAGGCTACTGCACTGAGTGAACTCATGACCTGCACCTGGCTAGACTGAGTGAACTTTTGTCTGTTGCATAATCTGACACAGTTGGCAGTCTGCCAAAGCTATAAATAGATCCAGGATGAACTTTGGTGCCAAATCTGATGCAGTGGGCAGTCTGCCAATTCTATTAACAGAATGCAGATAGTGCACTGAGGGAACTCCTGACCTATACCTGGCTGCACTGAGTGAACTCTTGACCTGTTGCCTAAACCGATACAGTTGACAGTTTGCCAAAAGTATAAACAGATCCAGACTGACCTTTGTCCTGTTGCCAAATCTGAAATAGTAGCCACATCATTGCATAAGCTCACAGAATGGCTCCACATGCAGCCCTGAGGGGCATGACACCCATGAGGTGATCACATGATATTCATGAAGTGATCACATGCTACCTATGAGGTGATAACATGGTGCCCATGAGGTGATCACATGCCTTGTGCTTGGCTGCACTGATTGAACTGTTGACCTATATCTGGCTGCACTGAATAAACTCTTGATCTGTTGCCAAATCTGAAACAGTTGGCATTTTTTCAACCTATTTAAAGATACAGACACAATCTTGGCCTGTTGTAAAATCTGTTTACAGATACTGAATGACTTTGGCTGAAATGCTTTTTTTTCAAGCTGACATATTCAAAAACATTTTATCAAAATATCTAGAATAATAAATGATGCAGTCCTTTCACTGTTAAAGGTCTAATAATTCTGCCAAAAATCATTCAAGTGATCTTGAACAAAGGCCACCTAAGAATAATTTTTGTGTAATGTTACAGAAATTATAACTGAAACAATAATTTTGTATAAGAACACTATTGCAGTCCTCAGTTTTACAAAGACATAATAATGGCAATAAGACCAACTTAAGCTTTTCACCACTCAATCAAAAATCAACAAACTCAATCTATTCTGATATGATTGAGAGAACCATGTCCAAGGATAATTCTTTTGAAAAATTGAGTGATTCAACTTGACAGTTTCATCATAAACATTTGAAGCTGAAAGAGGCTAAAATTATGAGGTTTTTGCCCATAAAAAAAACAGGTCAATGTAGGTGGCACCATAAAATCTGCGACTTCAAATATGAGTCATGTGAACAACATTTGCACAATACTTGGTAATGCTAGCTTCTGTCATTTCTGAGATTACTATGTCAGTATGCCTCCTTGACCAAATGACTAAGTTCTAATTCGTGGAACTCCGCTAAAATTCATCAAATGCAAACTATTTGAACAAACTTGAGAGGGCTTGCTTCTGGGATCATTTCTGTAAAATATTGAACAATTTGGCTGGACCATTTACAAGAAGAAAACTTAAAGGTTTTTCAGATTTTTCCCTATAAAATCTAAGTAAATACAGATAGAAAAACAAGGGACCCATGGGTCACGGCGCTCAGCTGATCGTGATTGGACTATAAATGTTTCTCCACTGTGATACTATATCGAGTCGATAAAGCTTATGAATATCATGTACATGTTAGGCTATTATAAAGGAATGTAATGTAATATGTGAGTAAATGATAAATGAAATTACCTGACTGATGGATTAATAGAGTCAAATAAAGTGGTTTATTTTTTATTTATTTATGAGGGGTTGAAAATTGTGATATATTTGAGCAAATATGAATGCAATGACAGCAGTAATAAGCAGTAGTAGAATGATGATAAGGCTATTTGTTGAAGGATCTAAAGTGTATGGTAGTCTGCAAGCGTTCAATTTGACAGATATGATGTTATGATTAACTATGCTGATGAAGTGATTTATGAATATGTGACTGTATGACACAATATCTCTTTAGTCTTGACAAGGTACATTATTGTGATGCCCACTATGTCTACATATTACACAATATTGACATAATTTCTGGCATGTACATAGGTACCTATGGACGAATAGTTATACAAAATATTAAAGTATGATTATATCTGATTAATCTTGTTCTTGCTTACTGAGGCTGACTTTGGGATGGGGTTCGGAGAAGGGAAAAGTGAGGGCAGCACGAAGGTGGATGTAGAAATATTCTATTGTAATGTTTTTCATTTATATAAGAATATGAAAAGCTAAGAGGAAAGGGGCCCTCCTACTTGGTTATAGTAAAGTTCTAAATATATGATTGCAAACTAATACTCTGACAAGACTGTCATGAAGAAAAACAGTAAAAGTTTTGAGATACTGTGTTGCATACGAAAATTTATAGTTGGACAGGCACGTGGACAGAATTGACTAATACCTTTATTTCACTTTCAAGAGAATAATGCATTTAAGTTTAAATATAATCCTATTATTTTAAGCAGATCCACTTTTTCCATTAAGAAGTTTTTATCTGAATCATTTTTTTTATTTACAGGTTTATAAATTTTTAATTAAAAAACCTGAAAATAAAAGTTAAAAATATTAGAATTGTTGCAAAAGTTGCAATCATTATATATACATAGTAAAAAACATTGGGTCATATTATGCATACACATATATTTTATTATTTTTAAATCATAAATGTTTAAACTGATTTTAAAAGAAAATAATGCCACAACATGGCATCTACAAAAATATTCCTTGAATCACTATTAAAAAGTTTTGCACATTGGAGTTTTCAGGACATGCTTAATTTTATTCACCAAAATAAAATAAAAGTAAATTTGATAAAATAAAACATCTTTTCAAATAAAGTATATACACTGTTGGTTGAATGAGGGACAAACAATATCATTGTGCTAATTACTATCCCAGTTTTAATTAATTACTGGAATTAATAGTCAATTTCACACCTGGTGAAGTTTTTACTCTTCTGAAGTAAGGAATTACTTATCTCATGAACATCCACACTTTCACAGCAATACACCACTTTGTGGACACAATTAAATGTACACTTTAATCATTGTAACCCTGGTGGTACAATACAAAATCTAAAATGTAGCATGTCCAAGAATAAAATAAAATACAGAAAAATTATAACATTCATCTAGTTTATGCACCAGCTGGGGGGGGGGGGGGATAAGTGCAGGGCAAAGGGGAAGCCTGCTAGTAGTGGCCAAGCTGGGCCAAGGTAAGCTGCCTGGGGTGGGTTACATAATGCAAGTGAAGGCTGTACTACTAGGTGGGCCAGATGTAAACAACACTTGACATGGTGTATGAAAACATGAATAAAAGCTATTCATTCCAATCAATTTCTTTTGAATGTTCAGATTTTAAAAGATTAAATCCTTATGCATATATGCTGGGAAAATTAAATCAACAGTGCCAAAGTTGGACAAAATTTAAGGTATTGATTTTTTATTTATGCTAATAACTTGAAAAATTTGCAAAATTCAAATCTAATTTTGGGTAAACAATTGAATCTTGATTAAATAAAGTTATATTCCTGAAAAAAAGTCTCTAGGTTCAGCAATTCTCATGTTAGGTGAGTAAATATATTTCCTGATTTTTTAAAAAAATTGCATTATGTTTTGGCCCATAACTTCAAAATAATACCCAATACTGACCTAATTTTTGGTATGTTCATAGAAAATGTATAAAAGAATGTGATTACTAAATACGATCAAAAACAGATCAGTGGTTTTGATATTAGGCAGCCTTGAAGTGTAACAATGGCTTTTTTTTATGGAAAACAGAGTTTTTTTCCTTAATATCTCAAAGGAACAAAGTCCTAATGACCCAATTTTCGGTATGGTAGGAGATTTTGGGGACATCTAAAATTATGTCAACAGCCTGGGGAGCATAGAGATGTGCACTGAATGACCTACAGTCATCAAAGTGGACTGCCTGACAATGTAAGGGAAAACAACAAGAGCCTCCAAAAAAATTCAATAACTAGCCTAATTTTGCAGCTTTTATTTTCAAATTTCAGATTTTTACAGATTAAATCCTTATGTATACATGGTGTGAAAATTAAATCCACAGTACTTACAGGAAAAAAACGTGCCGTGGCCAAAGTTGGGCAAAATTTAAGGTACCAATTTTATATTTTTGCCAATATTTAAAAAAATTTAACAAATTTTGATCTAATTTTTGGTATACAATTAAATTTTTATTAATTAAAGTTGTATTACTGAAAAAAAGTCCCTACCTTTAACACTTTTGGTCTTAAGTGACCAAATATCTTCCTGATTTTTTTACAAAGTCCATTATGTTTGGGCCCATAACTTTTTTAAATTATATAATACTGACTTAATATCTGGCATGTACATAGGAACTATATAGAGAAATATTTATGGTCAATATGAAGAAAACCAGATGAGTGGTTTTGATATTAGGCAGTCCTGAAGTGTGAAAATAGATTTCTAATAAAAAATTGAGGTTTTTCCTTAATATCTCAAATGAACGAAGTCCTATTGACCCAATTTTTGGCATGGTAGGAGATCATGGGAACATCTAACTGTATGCCGACATTCAGATTCGTAGGTCCAACGGTGTCGAAACGTGCAAGTTTTACGGATGGACATCCAGACGGACAGACAGACAGACGGATGGACGGACGGACAGACAGACAGACAGACGACGGACAATGGACCATGACTATAGCTCAGATGACTTATAGTCAGCTGAGCTAAAAATAAGCTGAATCCCACAACATTTGATATGTGACAGATTATTGCATAAAACCTGGGGATGGTAGCTCCTGCTATTCCTAAGAAATTATGAGTTAAAGTCAGATGACCAATGACCCCTGTACAAAAAAAAGGTCAATGCAGGTGGCGCCACCAATACCTGAATTTTCATATATGACTCCTGTGACCAACATTGGCATAAAATTTGGTGATGATAGCTCTGGGCGTTTCTGAAATTGTCATTTTAGTATGCTTTTTTGGACAGATGACTAAGTTCAACTTCCTGTAACTCAGCCAAAATTCACCAAACTTGAACCATTCGAACAAACTTGAGAGAGATGGTGTAAAAGATTATTTCTGTGAAATATTGAACAATTTGGCTTGACCGTCTTGGAGGAGAAGATTTTTAAAGGTTTTTTAGCTTTTCTCTATAAAATCTAAGAAAATGCAGAGTTTTCCAGATGGCTAATTTTTTGCATTTAATTTCAGTTGTTTTCGAGACAGTATGGGTTAAGACGACAGACGCCGCCACACCATCGCATTAGCTCACAGGTTCGCTAAAAATTACTACAGATGCATATTGAATGCAAAATTATAATACAGATACATCTCACTGATGGCAAAATCTTGAATTAAGTTGAGTATGGATACCAATTATTTATAATCCATGTACAGCCGTCTTTATATACCCACAGAAAGCTGTATATCTGTGATTGTAAACATTGCTTGGCATGAGGAATTTCCAAAATAATACATCTACATTTTTTAAAAGCTTTTGATAAACATTCTAATCAATATTAACCATCGATAACCTGAAATTTAAATGTCTAAAGGCATTATGTAAAGAATGCTGATAAACTGGTGCCAGGCTAGATGTATCTGCTTCACACAGCCAGGGTTGGATTTTAGGCTGCCCAAAACCTGTTTTAGGCAGGGCAGAGCCTAAAACCTGCCTTTAACTGCCTAAAATAGGTTATAACCTGCCTTAAACTGCCCTAAACTGCCTAAAACCTTACATACCCTCACCTATGGCTTGCAGTTTAACTATGTTTTATTGTTACACAGCTAAATGCTACATGCTCAACAAATTAAAAAGTGAGTAACCCTTTTTTAAACTAAATAAATTAAACCATGATACAAAAAAAAGCATCAAATGAATACAACACCACATCAGGTTTTCCTTACGAACACAGTACTCTGACAGTTTTAACTTGTATCCCCAAATCATGGTCTGAGGTCCCCCACCTCCATTACTGCCATTACTGCCAATTTATAAAAGAATGCTCATACTGTAAGCTTATAACCAGATACTTTGATTGACTTTTTCATCACAAGGGATTAAATTTTGTTATGTATACAAGAGAAGTTTTCCTAAATTTAAAAAGTTGTTCCATTTACACTGATGAATAGCCCTGTGTTCTGTAGTCTCATTAAAATATCATGTATGTTTTGTATGCCTGTAGCTTTAAATGGCAAAAAGCAAAAGATTGATGTTTTAAATGATAACAGATGTTTTATGCTAGCCATCAACTAAAAATATGATAATATCTTATACATTATCTGATAATGAACAAGGTTGTTTATTCCATTAGCTAGGTCATCCTTTGTCAAATTTTAAGATTTGGTGCACATACCTATTGTCTATATAATGCTCTGTTAACTGTATGATGAGATTGTTAAAGGTTTACCTTGTGAAAATGGAAACCTCATGAAACACTATAATTAGTATAAAACTGAAAACTTTGAAAATATATAGCAGTGAATATGTTGCAAAACGCAGAATATTCATAATCACTTTTAGACCGTGTTCAACCTCAAGGCCTGAGAAACCTACATGTCATGGTCAGGGGCCCTGACTGCATCAGTCAGTAAAAAGTTTGACTCAAGAACAGTTTTCAGGGCAAGGGCTTTGATTGCATCATCCTATTCATGTATGAAAGTTCACATGAACATCCTCTAGGACACAGCAGTGGGACTTATGCCCATAGGGTCCTATTTTTTTACCCCATCACACTGATAAATAGTAATTGGTCTAATCAAGCATGGCCTCATCCTCTGATTCTCTGCCTTACAAGAGGATTACTGGAGGCTCTGTTACATCATTCTTGATAGCAGGGCACTCATCAGCAAACCCAAAGGGTCCTGATAATGACATTACCTTGGCCAATGAAACCATGTGCCACACAAACATGGTTTCATGCTCAAGAAACCTATACAGGCTCTTTGAAGACTGCATGATACCAGCCAACAGGTGAGCATGCACTCCTAATACCCAAAACCTCCCAGAAGCCAAGCAAAGCCTAAGGACTGCATCACCCTAGCCAGTTTGTTAGTTTTATAGATCTTTAAGTAAAAATTTTAACAAATTCAGGTTTTAGGCACCTTTGGTGCCCAAAACCTGCCTAAAACCTGTTTTAGGCGGGGCAGTTTTAACCAGGTTATAACCTATGGTTAAAACCTTCCTGACTAAAACTTGCCAACCCTGCACACAGCTAACATATATGGTCATACATATATATGGTATGACTCAATTCAATCTTTATAATTCAGCCAAAATTCATTCTTTGGAACCATAAAAGACAATTATTATAAGAATTATTGTGGGGATTATTCTTGTAAAATATTAAACAAATTGGCCTCAGTGGCGTCAGTCAAAAAAACGTTTGGCAGGTTGGCAGGTAACTCATATGGGAAAGTTAAGCTTCCAATAACTCAGCCAAAAATCACTGAACTGAGACCATTTGAACAAACTTCAGAAAGCACTACCCTAGGATCATTTCTGTGCAATATTAAACAATTTGGCCATATGGTTTCAGAGAAGAAGTTTTTTGTAGCTGTCAGTATGATACGGGCACTGATGACCCCCGTACAAAAAAGGCCGATGCAGGTGGCGCCCCCAATACAAATATTCTGTGGCTCAGGGGTAGAGCACATGACTCAAAGCCGGGAGATCGTGGGTTTGAATATCAGCCGAGGCAGTGAGGTTTACCACTGTCGACCCCCACCTAGGGTGAGTGCTCTGCAGGCTTAATGGGAAGGTTGTACCCCACAGCCGTGCATCACTCACATCGAGTGCATCTTTGGGGGTTTTCTCGGTGTTATGAACCAGCAATGGGGATGATTACACACCCAGGACCCGCAGGTGTGCTAGACACCGGGCCTGGGTGACACCAGGATAACAAATAAAAATGATAGGAAGAGAGTGCTACCACCCTGTCAAGTAGTCCCACACCAAAATGGAAACTCTGCAGATGTACATACTTAGGTTAAGAATTAGATAAGTCAGCATTAAAGAATGGAGGTGGTTACCTCCACGAAAATAAAAATTAAAAAAAAGAAAACATGAAAAAGAAATGAGAGATTAGACCTGCAAGGAGAAGTCAAGATCATGTATATATATATATATATATATATATATATATATATATATATATATATATATATATATATATATATATATATATATATACCTCAGTTTCAAATATGACTCATGTTAACAACATTGGCATAAAATTAGGTGATGATAGCTCCAGCCGTTTCTGAGATTGTAATTTTAGTATGCTTTTTTGGAGAGATGACTAAGTTCAACTTCCTGTAACTCAGCCAAAAATCACCCAACTTAAACCATTCAAACAAACTTGAGAGAGATTGTTCCAGGAATCATTTCTGTGAAATATTGGACAATTTGGCTGAACAGTTTCAGAGGAGAAGATTTTTAAAGCTTTTTCAGCTTTTTCCCTTTAAAATCTAAGAAAATGTAGTTAGCCAAAAAATAAGCAAAATCTGATAGAATTTTTTAGAAGACTAATTTTTTGCATAAAATTTCATGATGCTAACTCTTGCTGTTTTCAAGATAGTATGGGTTAATGTACAGACGATGGACGCCGGACGATGCCACACCATCGCAAAAAGTCCCAGTTTCACTAAAAATAACATACCAAGGTATCTAATCCCGGTTTCAACTGTGTAATTTTTAAAACAAAATGTAATTAAGCAAATTATCACACAAACCATAAATATCCATAAAAAGCCTGTTACCCAGAATCCTCACCTAGAAAAGAAACTCAATATACAAGACCTCAGGCCACATAAAGAGAACAAGTGACCCATGGGTCATGACGCTCAGCTGCAAAGAATGACTTGCGACATCATGGGCTGAGATTCACAACTTCCAGTCAAATTCTGAAGAACCAATTTGCCAATTTGTTGAAATTTTCTACGACAGAAATATATATCACCTTTGTCTGGTTAAAACACAGTGAATTGATGGTCTGAGGAAAATGTATGATTGTTAAGGTATCCAGAACTATTCCCATAGCTTACTTGATACCTGTCAGTCTCAAAAGGAACACCACAAAGGGCAAAATAAGATCAAAATATATAGCAAAAAATCAAGGAAATCCATGCAAGAATTATTGAGAAACAGGTGCTTCTGTATAAATTTTTATTCAATACAAGCCAACTGTACTGCACTTTCATATATGTTGATAATATTTATTAAGAAATATTTGACCCAATCGTTTGCAAGATTACATTAATATACATGCAACTGCCTTCACTTTAACAGTTCTTGAGATAATATGATCAAAAGGAATTTAAAGATGGTTGCCTGGTGGCCCTTTTTGACTTCTGACAGGTCTGAAATCAGACAACAACCATTCTCTAAATCGGACCAAAAATTGAAGGAAAATTACTGAAACTGCACTGAAAAAAGGATTTCTAAGGTGGCTAACTGGCAGACATAATGGATTTCTGACAAGTCTGACATTTGATATCACACATCCTCCAATAAGAGACCAAACTTGGGGCAAATTCTCCAAATGATGTTACAGTAATGAATGTCCAAAACAATTCAAAAGGCATGTTCAGGCACTCATATCAGATTTACAGATATGCAAATGTAAAAGTGTAGGTCCAATATTTTTTATTATCACTCTGCTTTTCAATGGGGTCAGCAGGGTTGGTAAACTGCAAAACCTGAAAGAAAAGAAATGCAGAAAGCATGACTAAGAGTCTTGTAATAAAATAAAGCCATCCTAAATCAAGTACACATCCACATATTATGAGAACAAACACTTGCTTTTATATGTGGTGATTTATATAAAAATATTCAGATATCTAGGAAACTAAGTTTATTGCTATGATTCCATAAAATAAACTGCAAAATGTTCCCATCATCTTATAAATCAGTAGCTAAACCTTAATACTATACTCTCATAGTGATAATTCCTGGCTGAAGTATTCCAACAACAGTGTTTTGTTATGCAGTAACGAGGTACTTATCACTCAGCCTTATCACTTAATAGCCTGATACAAAAGGGAGTCATATGTCACCAGTGTCACTCACAATTACAGCCACACGGTGAGATGTACCAGCTGGAGTGCAAGCTTTTATATACAAGAAAAATAGAGATGGTCTACAAAATAAGTTGACCTGACCTATGAATTTGGCCTTTTGCCCAATATATCAATGGATTCTTTCTAAATGATGGGTAACTACTAACCAATTACATCTGGCCGGGTGTAATTACTTGGCAACCAATGAGTGAATAACTTAGACCTGCAACCTTTAACCTCCTGACCAGCTGACCTCAAAATAAATTAGTTATTTCTTCATGCAAAAAGACCCATAAATATGAAGTTTGATTTACATTAATGATGCATAGATGTGGCATATGTGAAAGACTGAAGGTTTGGGTTGAACAGTTTCACTTGAAATATGTTCACAAGCATTTAGAACAATATTGTGACCTTGACCTCTGACCTTTTGAACTCAACTTCAATAGGCTTCTTCCCCTATTGGTAGGTAAGCCATATATGACAGATGGAAAGTATAGATTGAAAAGTTTGCCTGAAAATGACTCCATGCAAGAAGAGGGTGCTGTGAACTTGACCTTTGACCTCAAAATCAACAGGTCTTTTCCCCTGTTGACAGAGAAGCGATTTCAGTGCTGAAAGGTTTGGAATGAAAGGTCTAGCTTGAAATGTGTCCACAACCTTTTTAAAGAAGTGGATCCTGTAACCCTGACCTTAATTTGACCTTGTGACCTCAACATCTATAGGATTCTTCTCCCACTTAGTAGGTGAGCTATATGTGAAAGATCAAAGAATTGGGATGAAAGGTTTGGCTTAAAATGCATCCACAGGCTTTTCAAAGAAGTTGGTTCTGTGACCTTGACCTTTGACCTTGTGACCTCAAAATAATTATGGTTCTTCCCCTGTTGGTAGGTGAGCTGTATGTGAAAGATGGAAGGTTTGGAATGAAAATTTTGGCTAAAAGAATGATTTCTGGGGGGTGCAAACACACCCCATAACTTTGAGAATATAGGTCGCAGTGACCTAATTTCAGGTTTGCAGGGAGATCTTTTTAGAACCTCTAAGACTGCATAGGGTTCATGGCCCTAGCCCCTAATGTTACGATTTGTGCCCTGCTAACCGACGGACGGCCGGGGCCGGATGGACAGACGGAAGGAGGACGGACAAAGACCCATCGCTGTACCCCAGCATGACTGAAAGTCAGCTGAGCTAAAAACTGTTCTATTTATTCTGAGTCCAAAAAATATGGAGAAGGTGGGGTTTCTTTCTTCACTGTGGAATTTGAGAGGGGGAGTTTGACGACTGAGAAAAAAAAAAGAAAAAAAAATTTTGACAACTTATAAGAAGAATATAGATATGTGCAAGGATTCTTTGAATGGTATGCACAACCCAAATTTTGTTCCATTTTATTTATATTCCTGTGAACTAAAATTCTGTATTTTTGGTGCATATAAGAATTTATTTGAAGGATTTAAGACAATAACAGCAATAAGCATTATTTGTCCCAAGGACTGGTTGCTCACTCATCAAATGAAGTTAAACCTGATCCACAGAATATCGGAGAGCAATTCTGTAGAACAATTATTCTATCAGTGTGGCCTTAGACATATTAAAGGGTATATATAAATGTTTTAAATCTTAGTCACCAGATCTGTGAGTGGCCATTTAAGGTCTAATCATAGTAAAAAATCATGAAAACTACATTTTTCTGAAAAACATCTGGTTTTATAGATGTTTGCTATATCTATCTTTTCACAAAAACATGTTCCTGGGGTTATATTGTATCAATTAGAAAAAATAAGTATTTTAATTCAGATGTCAACCCCATGTGGGGTGCAAACAGGAACAACTGTCAGCTCGGCGAGAGTTAGCAGCATGTAAGTTGCTTATTGGTTAACCATGCGCTCGCGGTATTAGGCAAATGGTTGATTGACAGGCGTAGGGATGTCGCGGTCAGTCAGCCGGGAAAGAGCTTATCTTTATTGCCGGCACTTACTAATTGGCACTAATTAATACAAACACGTCTCCCCTATACGCCTAACCCAGAAGTAAACTGTACATCGTACTCCTCCAGTCGCCGAATAATGTCTATGTCACTGCCCTAAAATATGTTAGTGTCACCCAATAAGTGTCCTGGCACCAAGAATATACCCAGAAATATGAATTTACCGATTGTTATTTCTGTAATACTGACCCTGTTATACACTATAACATTTTCTCCCAGGGTCCATCATTACATCGCCAAAACCATTACTGAATACATCGTTCCTTCTTCTATAATATACACTATCTTCAAACTGAACATCATGGGTCGAAGATAATAGAGTAGAATGAGCGAAGATAAAATTCGCTATTTGAACGAGAGACAGTCACATATAGCTGATCACAAGGTTCCCTTGTTGTTAGTGGAGGATGTAGATAAACGCCGAGGGTGGTGCAGCAATATGGGACTGTGTTGCATGAATGAATTTTGTGAGAGGAATGCGGCACCAAGTTACACCACCACGTCGCCTGCTAACAAATTTTGCGAAGTGAACCGCGCCGGAGTCTTAGCTATGAGAGCGTTCGGTAAAGGAAGAGCGGCCGCAGCAAGATTTACCGCGTATATGACTGGTGTAAATAAATCTAATGAGAGAGGGAGATATGTGTTCCTGCTAGCTATGTAGTGTCTCATATATAATTGTGAGAGGGAGAGACCAGCTGTTAATTGGATTTGGGTATATGGTGGTCTGAATGAGAGTGCAGAGTAAACAGAGTGATCGTTCTTATCAGTCACTTCACACCTGACGCGTGCCCCGGCGTGGTAGCCCATGACCTGATTACCGATGACCGACCCCTCGAACCGGTAAGCTCCGCCTACTTTAGTTTGACAGTTCTCCAGTTCTCACGATGCCTAATAAAATTCTTTTTTTAACATTGATAAACCATTAAATTTTATAATTTATATATTGAAAACGATTCTCATCCGAACATTGAGTGCAAAAAATACAACTGTCGCTTGCGCTTATATCCCTCTTTTCCACTCAAAACGAAATTTCTCTTCCCAAACAGTTTTTGGCCGTTTTCTCAAAACAGTATTTCAGGAGACTGTACGGTCTTCAGAGCGATATTTCTCAAAAACCCTCAAATATAGAGTCTTCAAATTCTGCATATAGGCAAATCAACAAGTATTCTCAAATGCGTTTTTTTTCTTTTTCCTATATCGTTTTTAGTGTACTAGAAATATGTTATTTAAACAAAATAAGTATTGTTAACATCACACATTTTTTTTTTAATTTAAAATTTATTATGAGAAAAAGACAATAAATATATAACAAAAAAAACGCCTGGAGATATTTGTATGTAGTTTCAAATTATACTATTTCCACATACATACCCTATGCCAATTTTGAGATATATCCAATTAAAAAAAAATAATTTTAAATCATTTCAAGTTTTAAATTTTCAAAGTGGACACTGTTACACTTTTTAAATATATCTCATCTGATAGAGAATATTCTTAGGGTTCTAAATATACATACATCACTGTGTCTAAAATTATTACTAATATGAATTCTAAAGCTAAATTAAACCAAGGTTGTTTGACGATAATTAGACCTTAAATAACCTTGTGTTCAGTTTGAAAGTGCTTCTTGATTTAATTAACCTTTTATTTAGGTACAAACATGAAAAAGAAAGAGCCGGCTTCTGTGGCTCAGGGGTAGAGCACATGACTCAAAGCTGGGAGATCGTGGGTTCGAATCTCAGCCGAGGCAATGAGGTTTTCCACTGTCGACCCCCACCCAGGGTGAGCGCTCTGCAGGCTTAATGGGATGGTTGTACCCTACAGCCGTGTATCACTCACATATGATTGCATCTTTGGGGGATTTCTCAGTGTTATGACCCAGCAATGGGGATGATTACACACCAAGGACCCACAGGTGTGCTAGACACCGGGCCTGGGTGACACCAGGATACAAAATAAAAATAATAGGAAGCGAGTGCTACCACCCTGTCAAGTAGTCCCACACCAAAATGGAAACTCTGCAGATGTACATACTTAGGTTAAGAATTAGATAAGTCAGCATTAAAGAATGGAGGTGGTTACCTCCACCAAAAAAAAATTAAAACAAGGGACCTATGGGTCACGGCGCTCAGCTGTTATATATGATAAAAAATATGATTTAGATATGATTCACGTGCTGGTTTTGTGTGGTAATAAATATAAGCTGTATTATGAGTTGTTGTTGTTTAGCTTATGTATGATTTTGATAGTATCTTTGGAGAAAGGGAAGAGGATTGATTTCATTTATTTTATTAACAAATGGAGTACTATTGTCACACAGATTTTGACTTGGCCATATAACTTATAAGCAGAACATATAATATAAGAGTTTAACTATTAATTAAAAAATTACAAATATTGTCCCAAATATAATTTTTATTAAAAATAATAAGAGAATCTTATGATTTTTTAAAATGAAATATAACTGAAATGATTATTAAAATAATATTAAAGAATATATTCATGAATGCATTCATGAATACATTTTGAAAGTATTTGCACTGGTATTCATATACTTGCATTTTTACCTGAATTCCCATTTTTTATGCAAGAAATTTTGTAATGGAGTACATATTCATATTCGTATTTTATGGTTTTTATTTATATTTAAAAAAATAAATGTAATATATTCATTTTGGACTAATTTCACATCAATGTACACACAAGACACAGTAGGAATCTAGATTAATATTATCAACTGCATCTTTGTCTATCAATTATTTCCTTCATATGATCCCCAATCATTAGTAATGAATAATATGATTTACTTTTTAATCATTAAAATTGAACTGAAAAATACCATAGGTGACTGCATGGTGTTATTAGGAATACATGACATTCTATCCATCGATACAAGATTCTTATATCATCAGTAACTGCAAGTTAATTTCCTGTTATTTTAAACTAACAAATTCCTTTTCTATTTTTCTTTAATTTGTTATTAAAAACCAACACAAATTTATTAATTTATTGTTTATTGTTATGTTGTTGGTTAAAACTACTAGATGAGTTGGGTTGGACACCTGGATCAACTGTGGCTGGCCATTATATTATAAGCTGCCTGGAGCCCCAGTTTATGCCTCCCGTCAAGCATGCATAATTTGCTGAAAGTTCAACAAGGTCAACATACAGGTGACTCAAGAGGGGCTGGAGAGGGTCAAAGTCTGACATGGTCTCATAGAAACATTAAAAAAAGCTACAATTTTTGGCCAATTTCTTTCAGCTTTCTAAACTAAAAAGCTGAAATCCTTATGTGTGCATGACATGAAAATTATATCAACAGTGCTCGCTGGAAACAAACGTGCCATGGTCAAAGTTGAGCAAAATACAAGGTACTAATTTTATATTTATACTAATAACTTATAAAATTTGAAAAATTCAGAACTAATTTTGGGTATTCAATGGAATCTTGATTAAATAATGTTACATCCCTGACAAAAAAATCTCTAGCTTCAGCACTCTCCTTGTTAAGGGAGTAAATTATTTCTTGATTTTTTACAAAGTGCATTATGTTTGGGCCGATAACTTAAAACAGTAACGCAATACTGACATCATATCTGGCATGTGCATAGAGAATGTATAGAAAAATATGTATATTATATATGATTAAAGTCAGATCAGTTGTTTTGATATTAGGCAATCTTGAAGTGTAACAATGGGGTTTTAATGGAAAAATGAAGTTTTTCATTAATATCTCGAAGGTATTAGGTCCTAGTGACCAAATTCTTGGCATGGTTAGGGATTTTGGAGACATCTAATTGTATGCCAAATTTTAGGAACTGAGAGCTGAAGCTGGGGAGCTGAGCTCTTGCAAACTGCATAACACTAGCTTGATGTTAACAATATGTTCCATGGTGTTTGAAAACTTGAATAAAATCTACAGTTTTTGATCAACTGGTTTCAAATTTTTGGTGTTAACAGACAAAATGCTAACAAAAACATGCTGTGAAAATTAAATCCACAGTACTTACAGGAAAAAAATGTGCCATGGTCAAAGTTGGGCTAAATTTAAGGTACCAATTTTTTATTTTTGTTAATATTTTAAAAAATTTAAAAGATTTTGATCTAATTTTGGGTATACAATTTAATTTTGATTAATTAAAGTTATATTTCTGGAAAAAAAGTCCATAGCTTCAACATGTCTTGTGTTAAGTGATCAAATATCTTTCCTGATTTTTTACAAAATGCATTATGTTTGGGCTCATAACTTTTTTAAATTATATAATACAGACATAATTTCTGGCATGTACATAGGAACTATATAGAAGAATATTTATGGTAAATATGAGGAAAAACAGATGAGTTGTTTAGATATTAGGCAGTCCTGAAGTGTGAAAATAGGTTTTTAATAAAAAATTGAGGTTTTTCCTTAATTTCTCAAAGGAACAAAGTCGCAAAGACCCAGTTTTCGGCTTGGTAGGAGATCTTGGGGACATCTAACATTATGCCGAATTTTGGATTCCTAGGTCTTACGGTTTCAAAACGTGCCACATCTACGGACGGACGGACGGACAGACGGACGGACGACGGACAATGGACCACGACTATAGCTCAGATGACTTATAGTCAGCTGAGCTAAAAAAAAAGAAAACATGAAAAAGAAATATATATATATATATATATATATATATATATATATATATACAAATTTCAAGAATTATTATTGAGCAAGTGGGAATCCTGATATTTCTGTTTAAAAATTCACCAATTCATTGTTTCAAATATATTTGTCTGGTAAAGATCATCAGTAGTACATTTCATGTACAGATGATGTAAACTTGACAATGCTGATTGAAGATCAAATTTATATCTCCTTTTAATGTATTAATGAAAAAAAGCTTGGTAGCAAATAACAGACTGTTGTGAATTTACAGTGTTGTTTTTCTCCAGAGTTAAAAAAATTCATATGTATCCCATAGAGATGTTGTATACTTTTAATGGCTTTCAGAAAACAATTTCAAGGACTAAAATGAAGGTTTCACTCATGTTGTTACAATATGTCATGTGGATACACATACTTACAGGTCTCAAACATCTGGTAACCTGGTTGAGAATTTCTTGGAGTGTCTTTGGTTTACATGAGCTGAGAAACTGTTGTACTTCATTCAAATGAGCAAGAACTAAATCACTGTCACTCCAAACATGCTGAAAGTATACATCATACAGTTAATTATGTAAATCAAAATGTTTCAAATTCATTATTATTCATAGCTGCATCAATCTTGATTTCATTAATGTAACAAATCATGTTTTTATATAATATTATAATGTTAAACATCATATTTTTAAAGAGAGAGAGATGTGGGAAGTAACTGTTAGATAAAATTTTACTTCTAAAAAGTGCAGGGGAGCCTCAAGATTTATTATTCTCAAGAGACAAGATTTTTGTTCAGTTAAAAGTTGGAAAAATGGTCACATCTAAATTATCAACAGTATCACTCCCACAACTAGTAATAAAGGTGTATATGTACTCCAAAGTGTAACTGTCAGTAACCAAAGATGATAAAAATATCAGAATGATCAGCCTGTGACCTATACCTTAGTGAACAGTGACACATCTTGAAGAAATAAAACCTGCTGTAACTGACTGCCAGGTACTAAAGCTCCAACTGTTTTAAAAGTTACGACAACTTACACCACTAGTAAACAGATTATGTCAGTGAGGCTCAGAAGCGGATCCAGGGGGGGGGGGGGGGGTCCAGGGGGTCCGGACCCCCCCTTTTTCACCTGAAGCAACCTTTTTTAAGGGGTTTTAGACGTAATTTTGCGGCCTGGACCCCCCTTTTTCAGACGTGATGACCTTTTTTTTTAGGATTTTCATTAGTCCTCCTGGGCTCGACCCCCCCTTTTCCTAAATCCTGGATCTGCCCCTGAGGCTGGTGCAGCAGTGATTCCACACCTACAGCCCTGTGACTAATTTGCTGGTTAATGCTTCTGTTGGAGCTTGGTGTACTTTCACATCAGATCAACAACTTGATTCTCATTAAAGTTTGGAATGAAAGGTCCTTTTGGTTCTAGTCTTGATGAGCATGGCATAAAGGGCTGCCCTTTATACCAGCATAACCCAGGTTTGACAGCTGTCAGTGGTATAGATCAGGTGTGGCTGATGACATCTAGGTTTTTTTTTCTGAGGACTTCCCTGCTTGGACAGCTACATCATATGTTATGATCACTGAAGTACGGCCGTACTTTGAAATACTGTACCTGAAACTTTGTTAATTATTTATTGCATATATCAATGCAACAGTTTGTTATACAGAACACAAGGGCTCATACCAATAGTACTAGCATATTATACATTTATATACTGTGGTTGGCTTTTTTTTCACGAGGTTATTCGTGATTTTCAATTTCAAAGTGTTTTGTGAGGGTTTAATTTTCATGACTTACCATAGAGTATCCTGCAAAGAGTATATATATTATTATATTGATATACAGTATGTGCAAAATGTTAATTATATGATGAGCGATGGCCAAAAGAAAATGTGTGGAATTTTTTACATTGTAATTGGCAGTATTTATTATGTCTATCTTTAAATTATGAGTAACATAAATACCTTTTCTTTTGTGAAATCCAAACACTAAAACCTAACCCAGAGTATTTGATTATATTATTTTGCATAATGTATAATAAGCCTGGGTCGCTCTCAGAAAAAATTTCTAGAGCTCTGTAGTGTTTAGCATAAAGACCAACCTCCTAATATTAATTAAATTATTATTATTTTATATTTATAATTGTTTGCCATAATTATTTAGAATTAGATTTGACTATATGATTACTTAATACAGTGTGGTAAATAACTTATAAGACTATCAATGCTTTTACCCATCTCTGGCTCTTCTCTGCAGGATTTGGACATATGACATAAAACGACACTGGTGCAGCCTGGGCCCCAGCCTGGGCTGATGGACTGCTGAATACAAGCTGTCGTTCGTCCTCCAGACCTGCTACCAGCTCGAAGTCCCCCTGTCCCGACCTCACCCAGGTCTCGGCAGCCGCCTTAAACTCAGTGAAATTCATTCTATGTCCCTCTGGAGGAACCCGGAGTGTATTAAAATGTTATTTATAAACGGAATGTGGAGAAACCGGCATTGATTCAGTGTCCAACAGTGTTGTTTACCTCAACGCCACCTCCGCGGTGAATAGTAAATTTCAACCAATGGCTGACACGTCAACTTGTGAGTCCGACTCGAAAGGTCAAGGCTGCAACAGTTTGGCGTGCCAGGAAACGGACACCCACAGAGCTGTCAAATGTATCTCTTCGTGATTAATGAAATGATTTAACCTTCTCAGGTAGTTTTTGAATTGACAAAGGAAATTTTCGTGATATATTTTCTTTTCAAAATATTAATTTTGTTGTTAAAGTATAATGTCAGGAGAGTTTCTGCTAATTTAGAATCCAGATTCAGTTCTGGTCCAGCGATGGCAGTACATCATGTATGATGTATATCAGTGCACAGGCGCTTGAATCCCTATTTGTAATAAAGTCTTCATATCCCCAGTGTTCTTAAAAATACTACGAAAGAATCAGTTAAAAAAATCAATAAAAAAAACGGTCATACCATACCATCTATTATATTATAATACATGGGAGGTAAAATGAAAAAAATAAGAGAAAGTTTATTTTTATGTTCAAACATGCAAACCCAGTTCTGAACATGCTGCCCAAATCCTATCATTAATTGGCTTGTGATAGTAATGTTATTACCATTAGTGTTCATAAAACAGGTATTATTAATATTAAGTATTTGGGGAAAAAAATATTTGCTATGAACATCTACATAGAGATGTGAATACTTGTGAAAAAATTTAAGAGTACTTGAATAGTGTAGGTTGTTAATTCAGATCAGGTAAAGCACTCTTGGACCCTTGATCTGGCATTTTGATTGCTTCGTCCTTGGTTTACAGTTTATTTATGGACAGCTGACTGTGAACCTCTTTGTAGTGACCTCTTATATCATAGTCTGTGCTATGTGACTGTATATTATTATCTCTGTTAACTGTATCCTTGGTATACTACTAGTTCTGTGTTACTTTGACAGGATGTGGCTGGGCAGTATTGAGGCCAGCCTGAAAGCTGGTTTGGTGGTCAGACTCCTCTTTATGGCGTTTGGAGTTGTTCAGGACAACCTGATGGCTGTCAAGTACACAGACATAGACTATCATGTCTTCACTGACGCAGCACGTTGTGTCTCACAGGTATGTCCTGTCTTCATCATTATAATTTCAGATTTGAGTATTTTACTGTATGTAAGTTCATAAACTGGACAGCAGCTGCCCTTCATCCATGTGAGATGGTTTTCCATACTGTTACAATATCTCTGTACAGACTCTACAGCAGGTAATCTTAACATATAATTGAGGAATTAACACAGAAGAATATGTGAATGTACAAATTAAACCATAAATCCCACCCCTAAGGTGGCCACCGTCATTTCCCACTCTGTAGGATTCAGCTGTCAGTCATGTGACCTGTGGAAGACATGCTTGTAAGCATAAGGTCAGAAATTCAACAAAGGAATGATAGTCCATTAAATAAATGTCATATCAAATTCAGTTAATTATATTACATTGTGTTGTCTTATTATCACCTGCAATTATTTAATCATAATCACCTATCCTTAAATAAGAACATATTGCTGTGCATTGCAGGGAGGATCGCCATACGCCAGAGCCACCTACCGCTACACACCGTTACTAGCATGGCTGATGGTGCCCAATGTGCTGCTGTCTCCGCTGTGGGGGAAGTTGATCTTCATCCTCTGTGACGTGTTCTGTGGCTACCTGCTGTACCGACTGACCCAGGACAGAGGAACCAGCAGAGCTATGGGACTGCTGTGCTCCTGGCTGTGGTTGTTTAATCCACTTCCTATAACCGTATCCAGTCGCGGTAACGCAGAATCCATCATGGCAGCACTGGTTCTGCTGACATTATTCTGTATCATGCGGAGGAGGACCGTCTCGGCTGCTTTCATATATGGGCTCTCAGTACATTTTAAAATTTATCCAGTCACATACTCACTGCCAATATACTTTGTATTAGGAGTTGATTATTTAACCAAAAACAGGACTATTGACAGCAGTGTGGAAAAGTATAAGGAGGGCAGCATTATACACAGATTTATAGCTTTATTTTGGCCTAACACTGCCAGACTGACTTTTGTTTTAGTGTCAGTGACCACATTTGTGACTCTCACTGGATTGTGCTATATAGGGTAAGTAACAGACTTAGATTCAAATTTAGATGCATCTCCATGCTAAAATGTACATTTGTATTTACTTATATTTGATTACAAGGTTCCCAGCTATCTTGAAAATAAGGGAAAACCTGGAAAATTAATAAATTTTTATTGGCTGTCAGGGAAGTAGTCAGTTTGTTATATCTTGTGTCATATGTAAACCACACATCTAATGAATGATTGGTGATGGCATTATTTAGTGTTTAACACTCTCTCCCCCCCCCCCCCCCCAAAAAAAAAAAAAAAAGTCAAAATAATTATCTTAGAATTTTCAAATTAATCGAGGAAAGATAAGGAAATTTTTATTTCATGATATTCTCAGGACCCTGTGAATATGAAAAGACTTGATTTTCAAAAGCAAATTTCATTCTTAAATGGTCATTTTGTGATAATCAGGAAGAAATTTTAATGAAAATTAAATATTTTTTTAATAACATATTACAGCAATTGGTTTCAGCAAATATCTATAAAATTTGTTTTTGAATGTGTGATGTCTTCCTTATATGCCGTGTTCATCTGCAGTTACACCAAACCTAAGGATTGACATAATATACTGGTAAACATACTTATTTTTAGAATTTTTGTCAGTGGAAGAACTGATGTCCCCGTTTTCAGTGTACTTATTACTTAACTACCTTAACCTATGTACATGAGTAATCTTTTGTTGGCTCCCTTGAAGTGGGTCCCAGTATCCCTGATTGTCTCTGCAAGGCTAGAGCCAGTGCAGTACTAGAGAGCATGTCTGCCTTATTATCATCTCAAATATTTTAATTTTTAAAACTGAGTGGAAGATGGGCATAGGCAGAGATGTTCCATAGTGATATTCGAACCAACACCTCCCAGTTTACCAGCTCAGCAGTTAGATACCCTTTCCATCTCACCAACTGGACAAGTGTAACAAATGTTCTGTTAATTAGTACACATTGTTTCATTACAGCTATGGCTGGGAGTTTTTACATGAGACCTACTTGTACCACATCACAAGAACAGATACCAGACACAACTTCTCTGTGTACTTCTACTTACTCTACTTGACCTCAAGGTCACATGGATCACTGGCCATCGGACTTGCAACATTCCTTCCCCAGGTGGCGCTACTGGTCACAGCATCCTTCAAGTACCATAAAGATGTTATCTTCGCTTGTTTTGTGAACACTTTTGTGTTTGTGGCATTCAACAAAGTTTGTACATCTCAGGTATTTACCACACTAAAAGCTTCAATTTATCGCACTTGAAGTGGACATAAAACTGGCTAAAGAATTATGGATTGCAGAATATTTGATATATATTAGCCTTCAAACTCCATTTAGTTCATTTACTCATGTGTTGCCAGTTTACATCTTATCTATCCAAATGTAAATCAGTTTGAATTTGATAAAGTTCAGTTTGTTCAGTCCAAATTTAGTACTGAAATTTTTGCTATGTTAATATTTAATCTTAAGTGAATGTCTTCAGGATTGATCAATATGACAGTGGGAATATTCTGTGAAATAGACTGAATATTGTTGGTTTAAAAACCTGATATACATAAAGTAATAAAATCTTAATGTAGAAAATATGCAGCAACTAACTAAGCATCTTGATTTATATTCTTATATTGGGATGGTAGAGCTTCAGATTGCAAATGTGTAATATTTTATACTTTATTAAATTGTATATATATGCTTCATAATATCAAATCATCTTAGGGCAAACTGAAAGATAAATTGGATAAATAATATCAGCAGCAGTTCCAAAGAACGGCTTATTTTCATGGTTTTGCCTTACCTAAATTTGCCGTTTTTGATATTCACATTTGTTTTACTGTGTATTTGAACTGCCAGTACTTCCTGTGGTACCTGTGTCTACTGCCCCTGGTGGTGCCGTACTTGACGCTCTCCAGATGGAGGGTTCTCCTCCTGATGGCAGGCTGGTTTGGAGGACAGGTAATGAGCTGCTTGTATACAAAATTACCTTTCATCTATCACTGGCTGTTTACTCATCTTTCAGCATTTAGCAAAAATCATTTGCAAAATACTACATCTTGTGGATATTATAAAGAAATATTGTACCTGGTCAGGGCATAGGGTACACTCTAATGTAGTAATCACACTTGTCTCCTTTGACACAACCATTGCTTTCAGCAGGAGGGTCAGGTGTATATAACCCCCAGAGCCAAGAATACGTTGATATTATAAATTGGGACTCAACTTCTTGTGTGTGCACATTAATTTTAACTTGCAGCCATTATTATGGTAGGGCTTTCCACCTGTACTGGTATTGTTTCTGATCAGTTAGATAGTCATCAGATGATGCCTTTGTTGTTTTTCTCATGCAACATAAGCAATGTTTTGTGGCAAGCCTTCTATAAACAGCATTTATATAAATGTTATCAAAACACCAGGTACTCAGTGCAAGTTTGGTTTTTCCTCTTAAGTACTCAAGGCAAAAATTTACACATTACACCACAGGGCTTCATCCCAACAGGAATCATGTGTCAGAATATCAATTCTACATAAAATCTTATGTTCAAGCAATGAACATTTGACAAAGTTTGAAACTGAAATGTATTGTAACTTCATTGTTCTTATCTGTATGACAAAAGTGGCTAAGTATAGAACTTATTTTTATTTGCAGGCAGTGTGGTTGAGGCCGGCATACCTCCTGGAGTTTGAGGGAGAGAACACGTTCCTGTGGATTTGGTCGGCTGGCCTGGTTTTCTTTATTATCAACATGGGTATTCTCTGTACACTGGTATCTCACTACCACCATCGACAGCTGTTTTACGGTGGTCACCTGACACAGGGCAGGGAGATCTACCAGCT
Organism: Sipunculus nudus; assembly: GCA_026874595.1. Lineage (NCBI taxonomy): Eukaryota > Metazoa > Annelida > Sipuncula > Golfingiida > Sipunculidae > Sipunculus > Sipunculus nudus. The sequence continues at coordinate 5,382,158 of CM049316.1, forward strand.
CACTGGATGGTTCCATAATTATGTTGAAAAATCCAAAAGTGCTCCGTCACCATCATGACCCTGATGTTCTTTCTCAGCCATCAGGTACATGGAAAAACTTCATGCTAGGTCTTCATACAAACACATCAAAGGCAGCATGTGGGTGGAAAACATGGAATACCAGTGTGGTCCACTTTGTATGGTAGCTCTCAGGACCAGACTGGCAGAGTGGAAAACAGTTAACAGACTGTGCAAGACTCTGAGTCTTGTCTGGTCCAGTTTGTTCCTAATAAATCCTCTGTATGTGCAGCCTGCTTAAAGTGTACTGACTGAATGCCATTCATATATAACAGAAAAAAAAATTATTTTTATTTTAAATTTTGGTTTGTTCATGGAAGCATGAATGAATATGTCTGAACAAGGACTGTTTACTCTGCATGTACTGATAAAGAGGTATAAAAGGACCATTAATAATTAGGAGGCAATGATCAAAGATGTCTGATGGAAGGATGGGAAGGAATACCAGTGCTTGACCTAATCTATATCCGAATCTTGCTTATAGGGATATTAAATGGCACAAAAATGGAAAACAGTAGTATTAGACCAACTCTCAGAATTAAGGTTACTATTAAATCAAACGGGCTTTATCATCTTACCCATGTCTGCATACATGCAAATACAACAAGGGACCCATGGGTCACTGTGCTCGGCTGAAGTTGACCTTGAAGGTAAATGATATAAAATAATATAAAATGGAGATAAAGTGTAAGAGGAAGAGGTAATATAGGCCATGGTTGGTATTGATGAGCAAGAAATTATTGCAAATAATATTTTGTGACCCGACCATGTGTTTCCTAATGTTGAAACTGAAGCATGTGAGCAGTTTGTGAACAAATGATCTGTACTATTACCATGATCATTAGTTGGCTTTTTGATTAACTGTTGACATTTCAGTAGTTTACACATTTGTTCAGTTTATTTTATGAAATGTATACAGTTGAAATATAACTAATTAACAACATACATACAGGGCAAACAAAGCCTGATCTCCAATTCTGCTGAGGCAGGAAAATAATGAACAAATGTTTGTATTAGATCCATTTTTTTATCACATAATTTTTTTTATATTATAAGTTTATATTTCTGTACATTTCCAATATAACATATATATCTGAATATAAAAGTTGATTTATACTTCTTAATTGCATCATCATAAATCTCAGTCTTGTCAGATAACACCACATCATGCATACAAATGTTTATTTATTTTTTACCACAAAATATATCTTTTAAATCTGCAAAACAATAAATATCTAAAAATAATACTTGATTTAGATTTCACAGTTTTAAATTGTGTCTTTATTTATCCATAATGTGCTTCATATTTTATAAATTTAAGCATACTGATGGGTTGAATTATATTTTTTTTTTAAATCATTCAAAAGAAAATCTTTAAAATGCTACGATAACACAACATGGCATTTTCTGGATTACACCTTGAGATACTTTTTCAAGGAACGTTTTTGTATATTGCAGTGGAAACAGCATTACAATTAAGGAGATACAGTGAAAACAATAACAAATACTGTGTAACACTTGGTGGGTTGGGTTTGCGGGGGGGGGGGGGGGAATTGGGGTGGTGATATGAGAATAACTGTACACCTGTCACAGCAGGGGATCTCCTAGTAACTGTTACAAATCAGAAACCCTGGCATAGCTGACTTCCAGTGACCTGGAGTGGGACCCTGCATCTGAGATCTGTAAACAAAGCAAATGACTACAATAGAGCCTCAAGAAAAAATTCAATAACTAGCCTAATTTTCAAGCTTTTATTTTCAAATTTCAGATTTAAACAAATTAAATACTTATGTTTACATGCTGTGAAAATTAAATCAATGGTACCTTAAGGAAAAAAAAATGCCATGGTCAAAGTTGGGCAAACTTTAAGTAACTAATTTTTTTATGCTGATCTAATTTTGGGTAAACAATTGAATCTTACCTGAACATAGTTATATACTTGGGGAAAATAGACCCTAGTTTCAAAATTTTTCATGTTAAATGATAAATATTTTTCCTGATTTTTTTACAAAGTCCATTATGTTTGGGCCAATAACTTAAGGAAATTATACTTAACAGACTTAATTTCTGGCATGTACATAGGAACTATATAGAGGAATATTTATGGTAAATATGAGGAAAAACAGATGAGTGGTTTTGATATTAGTCCTGAAGTGTGAAAATAGGTTTTTAATAAAAAATTGAGGTTTTTCCTTAATTTCTCAAAGGAACGAAGTCGCAAAGACCCAGTTTTCGGCTAGGTAGGAGATCTTGGGGACATCTAACATTATGCTGAATTTTGGATTCCTAGATTTTACTGTTTCAAAACGTGCCACACCTACAGGTGGACGGACAATGGACCATGACTATAGCTCAGATGACTTATAGTCAGCCGAGCTAAAAATGGTAGTGATTATTAAATTGTGCAGAACCAGAAAATAGAATACAGGTGGTGCCACTAACAGAGACATGGGACTACAGCCCCGACTTGAATCCACTTTTTTCAGGGACTCGCACTCTTTGGTTAAGACCTGAGAAATAAAGCCCAGTCCATCTCTACGCTCTTTACACAGCGCTTTACCTATAGGGCTACTTCCTATATCGTAAGGCGCTGTTTGTTATGACCTCGTATCCTGCTTTGCAACACCAGAGGGAAGCACTGTATTTTTGTCCAATCAGATGAAACTTTGTGCTGGAAGACAAAGCCAAGCGAGGAATACACAGAGCCAATCATATTAATTTCTTTTTGAGTGACAGCTCATCCCCCAGCGTAACCGTCTAAACAGGCCACAGGCTCAGAGAGAATTGCCCCTGACGTGGTTTGCTTAGGGCCTTGGGCACATAGGATGCTCGGCCGGTGAGCTGTAATTCAAACGAAACGTAACAACAAAGGCTGCGTGCACACCTCGCTGGCTGGTTTCAGTTCTGCAGACAACAGATACATGGCTACGCTAACACAGTCATAATGTCATAATCGAATCGGTCGATGATGCGAGAATGCACAGGGAGCAATTTAAATTCGACCGGAAACTCATCAAACGGTGCTTGAAGCGCGGCAATGGGCGGAGCCAGGATGCCTGTTGAGTGTTTGTTTATTGGCATCTGATTGGCTGCTTGTCACATCGTACGCACGTTTATATCAGTGGACAACCAACCGCCATCTGGTGTCTAAATATATCATAAACGGTCAAAGCTGGCAGCGTGAAAATCAGTTGCTTCTTTAGAAGCGCAAGATTTCTGCTGCCTCGGGAGCGTAGTCCATCTCCAGTTCAGTTGAAAACAAGGCCTACAGGCCTAATGCGAACCTGTGCAAAGTTTGGGAGCATGAATGGAGGTTTATTTTTAAAATTTAATAATGCTCCTCTTATGTCCTGCATATCTACCTTTGTCATTATGATTTCAGCTAAATGGATGTTTCGGACCTGCACCTTTTTTGGACTAGGACATTTTAAAACTAGGATGTATCAGTCAGGATATTTCGGATATTTTCTTTTTGCTATGAAGGATTATTGGGACAGATGAACGGACAATTTGGCAGCATGGTTTGGTAGAAGAACATTTTAAACTGTTTTTAGCTTTTTCCCTATAAAATCTAAGAATATGCAGTTAGCCAAGAAATAAGCAAAATCCTAAAGAATTTTTTAGATGACTAATTTTTTTTTTTAAATTTGGTAATGATTGCTCCTGCCCTTTTTGAGATAGCTTTGATGCACTATGCCACAGCATCATATAACCTCACAGATTCACAAAAATGCAAACCAAGTTTTTTTCAAACAGTTGAAAGATATAGTTCCACTAGTTCTAATCTGAGCATTCTGCTTCTAGACAATGTGTCTAGACGTCTAGACACCAGACAGAGCCAGGTCAGTTGCCATGGTGATGTCTGGACCTCACCTGGTTGAACTGAGTGACCTCATGACTTGGCATGTTGAAACTTGGCATGTTGTCAAATCTGTTTTCAAACACACAGAAAGCCTTTTTCAATTGGCTACACTGCTTTTTTAAAGCTGCATTTACCAAATCTATTCTTATTAAACTGGCAGAACCCTACCATAGAATAATTCTTGTGAAGTTTAAACCAATCAGCTTAACAGTTTCATCATAAACAGTGTATAAGCTAGAAGAGTATAAATTACATTTTTGCTTGTAAAACACAGATCAATGTAGGTGGCGCCACCATTACCATAATTTCAGATATGACAAACATTGGCATATAATTTGGTGATGAAAGCTTAAGCCGTTTCTGAGATTTTATTTTTAGTGTGCTTTTGTGGACGGACTATGTTCAACCTCCTGTAACTCAGCCAAAAAATCTCCGAACTGGAACCATTCGAACAAATTGGAGAGATATTGTTCCAGGGATCATTTCGGTGAAATATTGGACAATTTGGCTGGACAGTTTCAGAGAAGATTTTTAAAGTTTTTTTTTTTAGCTTTTTCCCTATAAATCTGAGAAAATGCAGTTAGAAAAAAATAAACGAAATCCGATAGTTTTTCAGATGACTGATTATTTGCAAAAAAATTTGGTGATGCTAGCTCCTCCCATTTTTAAGATAGCCATGGTTAATGTACAGACGTTGCACAACGGGCGCTGCCGTACCATCGCATAAGCTCACAGGTTTGCTTAAAAGTTACCTCAATTCTGATGTTAAAATTGGAAAGTGAACTAATGACATATTATTTCAAACACAATTAGATTGGTGCATATTGCATTCCCTCCTGAATGTTTAAATGGGACACACCTCTAACTAAATATGATTTAACATTAGAGTAAAGTAGAAAGCATGAATTACCATTAAAATACACCTGATTATCTCAAGGTTTTCATGATTTTTTTTTATTAAAGTAATTTTTATTGGACTGCCACTCGGTCTTGGTTTCTAAAAGACTAACTCAAAAGTATACTCGACTCTGTCGAAAGGACTTTAGACTCCCATGGTGGACATTTAAAATTTGGAATAAAAAGACCCAAGAAATATTTTTTTTATTCATCTCACTTGCAAGTATTGTCTTTACCAGTGTCATCAGGGGATCCAATAATAATCCACCCTCTAGCCTGACACCCCCCCCCCCCCCCAACCCAAGGCAACAGCCCAGGTTCAGATCCCAACACAGCAAATACTTTTAAGATTATTTATTTCTCTTTCTTTTACATGGGCTTTGCCATTGTTAACAGAATTGTAGTCAGTTCTCTCACAGTACTGAATTTTTATCCATGATAAAATAACACATAAATATTTAAACAAGATAAGAATGACAGATGAGAATGAAAAATGTCAGTAATTATATACACATGAAATGATGTTGGAATTTATCCTGTTATCCCATCTACCAAGTAAATCTATTCAAGCTGACAAAGTGCTGGTACAATAGTATGTATAATGGAATTTTTATAATACAAAATATTATATGTAGTCAGTATTAATAACAAGGCTATTATTGACAGGCTGTCATATCACCTCTGTGGTTATTGCTGATTACACTCCCCACAGTGATCATTATGCATTAGTTCCACTGCTTACATCAGCAGGAGGTTGCTGCATACTGCCACCAGGGAGCTGGCACAGGCCCAAGAATATTTAAATGGAGGAGAGCTGGGTATCACAGGTCTGTCAAAGTTTGAAACATGCAATTCTGGTCTCTCACTGGCTGGAGCATTCTTGGCCCTCTGCAAAATCCTTGGAGGTGATATGCAGCATATGTTGCCATTGAGAAGTGATTCAGTTGGAGGAGTTATAGTACAAACATACTGCATAAGGAGTGCGCTCCCTCACTGTATACACTGCATGATTTTGATGGGACCAGGAGGACCTTGAGAATAAAAGGCACCAGGTGAACAAATGTTCAAATAATGTCCCCTTTCTGTACTTTATAACATTTAACCTAAACTAAAAGAAAAAAAAATACATTTGTGTGCATAATATATCAATGTTTCACATACAATGCGTGCTCCTAAGCCATGATAATCCTATAGGAATATTCAGTTTGGGTTCTTTCAAAATCTCAAATTTCAAAATTTTGGCAGCACATTTTGGCAGCACATCTAAATTTAAGCATTATTATCACATTTCATGCGTAACAACATTCAATAAATACACTGTAGAAATATATATATATAACCCTGTCTACAGGCATGTACCAGATATGTATAATCCATAAAGTTATTAAATTATACAAATCAGTGTATTATACATAAAATGACTTGCACATTACAAGAAATCAATTTAAAGGTGAAAAGGCAAACTGAAAGTAACCTATAGTTTACAAAAGCTCAACTAAGGGCTGCCACCACATTAACTTACCATACTGAAGGTTGACCTTTACTCAAAAGAAACATCAGTAGTATTAGTTTTTGCCTTTCTGATAAAAGACAAGTCCATGACCTGGTGGGAGGCAATGTCTACTAGATTTAAATGAAGGTAACCAATACATCAAGAACTTTATGTCAATATCAAACCTGCAAATCAGCGGTTCCACTGAGATTTGCCATTTTCCTATTCAAGGCTCTGATAGGACATGAACATGGGTTTTTCATTTAAAGTCAAAAGCCATAACACTATCCTACCCTTTAGTTATTCTCTGATATGTATAACTGACAAAAACATTAAACACTGGCATAAGTCTGGACACGGCCAATATATATATATAAAATACTTTGACTTACATAAATCAGTTTTAAGATGTTCCAATAAATAATTTTACTATAATTGTACTACAATTCCAATTAAATATTTGAATGGCACATTTAAATCCTCTAAAAATGGTACTTTTAACTTTTCCTTACTTACAAACTGAGCAGACCAAGCATTACATTGTATCAAGGAATTTTTTACATTAACAAAATACACATTTATGTTGCATGATTGGCAGATGATGTGCATTTCTGAATGACTATCTATAACATCTGGCAGATATAAAGATCTATCAATGAAAATTAAAAATAAACTGTTGGAATCAAAGTACAAAACCCATTTAAATACTTAATTATTAAAATACCAAGAAATACTAATAACTAAAGCCAGTGCTGCAATACATCCAAAATGCGATGCTTTCCTAAAAAAGGAAAATGTCAGTTGCTGCACATTCTGCAATGGTGTATTTTCTCTAGATGGTTTATGCACCACACATGGTGCAAGTTTTGGGAAAAATCCCTTTTCTTTTACATTTTATGAGTGACAGATGTATTGGTTAAGGAGGCACACAATGAGCAATTACAGACATGTCACACCCTGTCAGGGATGTCTTTATGTAACAGAGCTGTTCAAAGTATATCACATTCAGATTTGGCGATGGTCTGTCACACCGCTAAATTTCAGTCTGCCTGTTTAAAGATTGCACATTGCTTACAGCTTTGTGGTCAATACAAGTCATTCTAAAATTTATGCTATATCTTACTAGGAGTCATAAGAAAAAGTACCGCTTTCATTTACTTAATCCGTTTAATTACTGTTGAACAATACAATTGTAACAAGATGAGCATATTGTTGCTTAGCAACCAAAAAAATATCACAGCATTCTAACAACCACAAAAAGTGGTGGAATCAACACACATATCAACACCCAAACCTTTTGCCTATAATCAGGATGCTCCAATCAAGCTTGAAGCTTTACACCTAATCTGACCAGTGGTTGTTATTTTTTTTTTTTTAGCCTAAGAGCCATTGAGTTAGCTGATACATGGCGCCATGCTTTGGTGGTCCCAACTGACTGCATTTGGTCCGAGGTTGTCAGAGAGAATAAGTGCCACCTATTTCTAATCAGCTTAACTACTGGTTCTATCCAGTGAACAACAAGGTACAACTAGAATATGGGTAGTCGACAAGGGACTACATGTATCCGCCAAAATCAGAGAGGAACGGGTAAGTGAGGCATGGATTGAGTGGCAAGGGGAAATAGAGTGTGTTGCATATTAGCATGGATGTCTGCAGCTGAAATGTGTATCAAGGTTGCACCACCTACCACAAATCCAGAAAGCTGTCCAAGTTGTATATATATGCAAAATTTTAGGCAGAAAAATCAAACCACCACATGTATATGAGTGATTTTATCCCACAGCAGACAAACAGAAGGGCTTGTGCAAAAATGGTGACAGGGGGCGCAACCAATTTTGTGTATGATTAAGAGCCATGTGAGATCTATACACATGCAAAATTTCAGGGGGATATGTCCAACCAGTCCTGAGATATAAGCCTAAATGTCTGCAGTGTTAACATTAATGTAGGTGGTGCCACCTGCCAAAAAATTGAGAAAGCTATCCAAAATGTATAAACATGCAAAATTTTTAGGCAGAAAAGTCAAACCATTATAGAGATATGAGTGATTTTAGCCCACAGCAGACAAACAGACAGATGCTGTGCAAAAATGGTTGCAGGTGGCCCCTCCAGTTTTGTGTATGATAAAGAGCTATGTGAGATCTATACACCTGCAAAATTTTGGCCCAATTGGTCAAAGGGTTCCTAGAGAAATGAGCGTGGATGTCTTCAGTGTAAACTAGAATGTAGGTGGCCCCACCTGTCATTAAATCAAGAAAGCTGTCCAGGATGTATAAACCTGCAAAATTTTAGGCAGTTATGTCAAACCACTACAGAGATATGAGTGATTTTAGCCCAAGGCAGACAAACAGACAGACACTGTGCAAAACAGTTGCAGTTAGCCCCTCCAGTTTTGTGTATGATAAAGAGCTATGTTAGATCTATACATATGCAATATTTTGGCCCAATCAGTCAAACGGTTCTCGAGATATGAGCTTGGATGTCTGCAGCATAAACTAGAATGTAGGTGGCTCCACCTGTCATAAAGTTTAGAAAGCTGTCCAGGATGTATAAAACTGCAAAATTTTAGGCAGTTATTTCAAACCACTGCCAGGATATGAGGGATATTATCCCACGGCAGACAAACAGATGGACGCTGTGCAAAAATTGTTGCAGGTGGCGCCACCAGTTTTGTGAATGATAAAGAGCTATGTGAGATCTATACCCATGCAAAATTTTGGCCCTATAGGTCAAATGGTTCCTGAGATATGAGCTTGGATGTCTGCAGCATGAATGTGAATGTAGGTGGCGCCACCTGTCATAAAATCAAGAAAGCTATCCAGGATGTATACGCATGCCGAATTTCAGGGAAATTAGTCAAACCACTGCAGAGATATGAGTGATTTTAACCCAAGGCAGATGAACAGATGGACACTGTGCAAACATAGTTGCAGGTGGCGCCACCATTTTTTGTGTATGTTATAAAGCTATCCAAGGGCTACATTTGTATACAATTTTTTTCCTGATCGGTCAAACAGTTCCCGAGATATGTGGGTTTATGTATGGAAAAAGACGCACAAATGCAGGCTGAGCAGAGAGGAAAGGTCAGAGGTCAACGCAAATTGGTTAGGCACAAGTTCACATGTGACCCGATAATTGATGTAAGTTTCGGAACAAGGGACCTATGGGTCACGGCGCTCAGCTGAAGTTTGAAATTTTTTCAAATGCAAAATATGCAAAATATTCTATTGTAATGTTTTTCATTTATATAAGCATATGAGAAGCTAAGAGGAAAGGGGCCCTCCTACTTGGTTATAGTAAAGTTCTAAATATATGATTGCAAACTAATACTCTGACAAGACTGTCATGAAGAAAAACAGTACCTGTTTTGAGATACTGTTATGCATATGAAAAATTTACAGATGGACAGGCAAGTGGACAGAATGGACTAATACCTTTATTTCACTTTCAAGAGAATAATGCATTTAAGTTTATATATAAGCCTATTTTTTTAGCATATCCACTTTTTCCATTAATAGTTTTTTATCTGATTCATTTTTTTTTATTTACAAGTTTTATAAATTTGTAATATTAACAAGGGACCCATGGGTCATGGTGCTCAGCTGATTGTGACATTTATAACTGCATCACCATAGATTTTTTGAAGTTGCAATAAAAATACAATCCTCAGTGCTCAGGAACTAGGGCTCAATGACTGGGGGGGGGGGGGGGAGTTACAACACTTTTGGAGATAAAAACAGAATATGAAATTAAATTCAATGGTGCTTACAGGGACTGGTGGGAGTTACAGCACCTCTGTATATATGTAAAGGATAAAATTTAATTTAAATGAAATTATTTTTAAATATTTAGAAACAGGCAGAGAGATGGAAAACAAAGCAAATAACTTTAATTTCCATTCTACTGAGACAGGAAAATAATGAACAAATATTTGCATTAGATCCTATTTTTTCTTTTGTTAAGTCATTTTTTTAAGTTTATTAATTTTATTATATAATAACAGTATATCATATATATATATTTATATATCTGAATATTTAAATTGATTCACAAATCTAAATTGCATCAATATTTATACTTATTCTAGTCAGGTAAAATCACATTATGCACACAGATATATTTCTTTTTTTTTATAAAATATATTTGTTTAATTTGCAAAGCAATAAATATATGAAAATAACACTCCAGAATTCACAATTTAAAATTTCACCTTTATTTATCCATGATATTTTTCATATATTATCAAATTATGCCTACTGATGGGTGAAATTATATTTTGTTTAATTATTTAAAAGGAAATAATTTCTTAAAAATGCTACATCATAACAACGTGGCATCTCTTGGATTACTTCTTGAATTAATATTTAAGTTGTGCACATTGGATCAAAAACAGCTTTACATTTAAAGAAATACAGTTGACAATAACAAACCATGTATTGCAATATTATTGGTGATGGTGGTGATGGCGGGGGGGGGGGGGGGGGGGGGTAACTGGGGGGGGGGGGGGGGGTGTTAGGATAAGGCCCATGAGAATAAGTATATGTTTATTACAGCTGGGGTGTTCTGCATCACTAATAAGGTTACCTAGGCAAGGCTGTAGTGAGCAAGAGTGGGGTCTTGGATATACAAAATGCAAATACATTAGAGCATCTGAAAAACTTCACTAATTAGAATAATTTTTAAGCTTTTACTTTCAAATTTCAGAATTCAACAGATTAAATCCACATGTATCCCTGCTGTGAAAAATAAATTAAATATACTTACAAGAAAAAAACGTGCCATGGTCAAATTTGGGCAAAATTTAAGGTACCAATTTTATATTTTTGATAATATTTTAAAAAATTAAAACGATTTTGATCTAATTTTGGGTATACAATTAAATTTTGATTAGTTAAAGCTATATTGTTGAAAAAAAACCCTAGCTTTAAAATTTTTTTTGGGTTAAGTGACCAAATATTTTTTATGATTTTTTACAAAGTGCAATATGTTTGGACCCATAACTTGTTTAAATTATAAAATACAGACCTAATTTCTGGCATGTACATAGGAACAATATAGAGGAATATTTATGATAAATATGAGGAAAAACAGATGAGTGGTTTGAATATTAGGTAGTCCTGAAGTGTCAAAATAGGTTTTGATTTTAAAATGGAGGTTTTTTCTCAAAGGAATGAAGTCGCAAAGACCCAGTTTTCTGCTTGGTAGGAGATCTTGGGGACATCTAACATTATGCTGAATTTTGGATTCCTAGGTCTTACGGTTTTAAAACGTGCCACATCTATGGACGGACGGACAGACGGACGGACGATGGACAATGGACCACGACTATAGCTCAGATGACTTATAGTCAGCTCAGCTAAAAAACTGAAAATATAAGTTAAAATATTAGAATTCTAAGTTGCAATCATTATATATCCAGAGTGTAGCTCATATTGGGTCATATTATGCATACACACATATTTTATTATTTTTAAATCACAAATGTTTAAACTGAATTTAAAAGAAAGTAATGCCACAACATGGCATCTACAAGATTATTCCTTGAATCACTATTAAAAAGTTTTGCACATTGGAGTTTTCAGTACATGCTTAATTTTATTCACTGAAATGAAATAAAAGGTTCAGTAAATCTGATAAAATAAAAACATCTTTTCAAATAAAGTATACATGCTGTTGGTTGAATGAGGGACAAACAATATCATTGTGCTAATTACTATCTCAGCTATAATTTATTACTGGAATTAATAGTCAATTTCACACCTGGTGAAGTTTTTACTCTTCTGAAGTAAGGAATTACTTATCTGATAAACATCCACACTTTCATACCAATACACCACTTTGTGGACACAATTCAATATGCACTAAAATCATTGTAACCCTGGTGGTACAATACAAAATCTAAAATGTAGCATAGCCAAGAATAAAACAAGACGACCAGAGGTCACACGCTTGCTGGAAACAATCTGAATTGGAAGACAGATAACCTGAACATGTCATAAAGAAGACAATGAGGAAGAAAATGAGCCATTGTTTGTAAAGACTGGACCAATATTGACAAAGTTACAATGATAATAATAATCTGACGTGTTTTCATGACTTTGACCTTGAACTTTGACCTATTCAAAAATACATATACAGCTTCGAGAAATCGTTCCAATATACGATAGGTGAAAGTTGCAAAGTGATTCCTGCTAAACTGTGGCCTATAGAATGCTATTATAACAGAGGCAAAAACCAGCAAGAAAGCAACATTTAGGACAACTTGCAAACAGACAGACATATTGACAAAGTGACACAAAGTTGAGACAAGTTGACTAGACTTAGTTATGTAGAAGACGAAGATGAAAAAAATGAGCCAAAGTTTGTGAAGATAGGACCAGAATGGACAAAGTTATGAGGAAAATAACATTTTGAAGTGTCTTGAAGTGACCGACATACTGACAAAGCGGCACAAAGTTAAGACAAAAAGACTAAACTATGTTATGAAGAAGACAGAGGAAGAAAATAAGCTACAGTTTATGAAATTTAGGTTTAAAGTCTTAGAGATATGAGCAAAAAATGATATGTTGTAGTGTTTCATGTGCAGCACCCCCTAGCGGCTATTTTCGGAAACTGAAAAATCACTTTCGAGATATTGGTGTATGACATAAGATGTATCAGTTTCAAATGGATTCCTGCAAAACTGTGGCCTGTAGAATGCTATATGTTAGACACAAGAACATGCAAGAAGACGAAATTGATGACAACTGACAGATAGACAGACATACTGTCAAAGTGACACAAAGCTGAGGCCAGATGACTTGATCAAGTTATGGAGAAGACTCAGGGAAAGAAAATGAGCTATAGTTTATGTAATTCAGGTGTATAGTTTCGGAGATATTGTCAAAAAATTATATGTTGATGAAGTTTAAGTGCGCCCCCTTTCGGCCATATCCGGAAAATAAAAAAAAATTTTGAGATATTAATACTAAGACATAAGATTCACCAATTTCAAAAGGATTCTTGCAAAACTGTGGCCTGCAGAATGCTATATGTAAGACAGAAGCACCAGCAAGAAGGTGAAATTGAGGTCAACTGACAGACAGACAGACATACTGACAAAGTGACACATAGTTGAGCAAAGATGACAAGACCATATTATGAAGAAGACACAGAGGAAGAAAATGAGCCTAAGTTTGAGAAGATAGGACCAATAGTTACAAAGTTATGATGAAAATAATATTTCGACGTTTTTTGATGACCTTGACCTTAACCTTTGACTTACGCCTACCTAAAACAATAGGCTACCCGGACTTTTGACTTTCAATGAACCCTGAAAGTTTCAGATCGATTGCTACAAAATTGTGGCCAGGAGAGTACTTACAAACATCATGACAAACAAACACACAAACAGACATACGCAACTGACCAACATGCTTGCCGAAATCGAAGATTTCCGGCAAGCAATAAAATACAGAAAATTATAACATTCATCTAGTTAATGCACCATCTGGGGGGGGGGGGGGGTGCAGGGAAGAGGGGAAGCCTGCTAGTAGTGGCCAAGCTAAGGCAAGGCAAGCTGCCTGGGGTCAGTTACATAATGCAAGTGAAGGCTGTACTACTAGGTGGGCTAGATGTAAACAACACTTGACATGGTGTATGGAAACTTGAATAAAAGCTACTCTTTTCAATCAATTCCTTTGAAATTTCAGATTATAAAAGATTAAATCCTTTTGTATATATGTTGTGAAAATTAAATCAACAGTGCTTACAGGGAAAAAACGTGCCATTGCCAAAGTTGGACAAAATTTAAGGTATTGATTTTTTTATTTATACTAATAACTTGACAAATTTGCAAAATTCAGATCTAATTTTGGGTAAACAATTGAATCTTGATTAAATAAAGTCATATTCCTGAAAAAAAGTCTCCAGCTTCAGTAATTCTCATGTTAGGTGAGTAAATATATTTCCTGAATTTTTAAAAATTGCATTATATTTGGGCCCATAACTTCAAAATAATACCCAATACTGACCTAATTTTTGGTAGGTTCATAGAAAATGTATGGAAGAATATGAATACAAAATGATCAAAAACAGATCAGTGGTTTTGAAATCAGGCAGCCTTGAAGTGTAACAATGGGTTTTTTATGGAAAACGGATGTTTTCCCTTAATATCTCGAAGGAACCAAGTCCTAATGACCCAATTTTCGGTATGGTAGGAGATTTTGGGGACATCTAATGGTATGCAAAGTTTTGGATTTGTAGGTCCAACGGTTTTAAAACGTGCCCTGTTAACGGACGGACGGCCGGACGGACAAAGGACAAAGGACCACGACTATAGCTCAGCTAACTATAAGTCATCTGAGCTAAAAATCAGTCCAGTAGTCTCAGGAAGTTCTCACGAAACGAACGCAGCGGCGGCAGCGAAACTCGGTCAAAAACAGTATCTGCAAACTTTGTTTTGGTGGAGACAATGATAAAGCTAGTCTCTGAGGTTTGATCAAGATTCCATCATTTTGTCTTAAGGACTGGCTGGAAGTGGACTGACCAGTCCGATGTTGTAATCACTAATTTACAGTAATCAAAAATGAGCACTGTTCAACATCTTATAACTGAACTGTATTTTGACCTGAAATGTCTCGACCCTGATACTTAGGCCAGAACAAACCAATAACCTATCAAGAAGATAGTGATATAGATTTTAAGCTATAAATGACCCCCCAATTTCAGCCCTTGGTACCTGTAACTGGACTCTATGAACAATATCTTTTTTCCTTTAAAAGACATAATATACTAATGATCTACATAGTACAAGAACTATACTCGCAGGTACAGGTGTACCACAAACAAGTGTACAGTGCCCACCACGAGAAGTTCAATAAAAAAGTTTCAATGATGTCTTCAATTTACTATTTTTATCCCCGATTTCAGTATGATTATTCATATCATCTACATTAACTTGAATAAACTTTACTAAAATTTTACAACAAACTGTGACCTTTGAACATGAAAAGAGACATTAACATCAATGACTTTTAGTTCAGTATAAGTAAAATGGCCCATAACTTAAGAGCTGTTTTTAAATAGAAACAGCTTTAGTTTCTGACTGAGAACACAGGGTTGGCTGTGACAACTTGTGTTGCAGCAAGAAAGTCCCTCCCAGTACCCGAGGTGGGTAGTGACAAGGCTTGCGATGTTACAGGGTGTCTTTTTGGTTCAGTTTCATGAGTTTCTGTCGTTTGTAGTGAAGACATCATGGCTGATAGGCTTGTCTCAGGCATTCCAGGTTGTAGCAGCGCCCAATCAGACACCTGGCCTAGCTGTTTATCTGGACTCCCTGAAAAAAAAAACAATTTTAAAGTGTAACATAGGAAGAAATGAAAACTAATGAATAATATGATGAAAACTAAAATGGTGCTCACACTTAAACTGCCAATGCTGTCCACAACATATATAATTATGTATTGTCAACTATATTATTAGTTGATTATGTGATCACATGCATGAATATAATTCCACTGTGTTCACAGGCAGGTTGATGAATGTCCTTGATATTATATTTTGTCCCCTTTTCCTTGGAATGGAGGACACTAATTTGGGTCTGTCTGTTTGTAAGTCCGTCTGTCAGTCCAGTTTTCGTTTCCATGTGATAACTTTCCTAAATATTATCCGATTTCATTCAAATTTGGGTTAGTGATTGCTCTCATGCATACCTTGGTTGGGATTGATTTTGGAGTGTCTGTCTGAAAATTTATGACCCGCAGCTCAAAAACAAACAAAAAATTCCCTTTTGGCTCCCAATTCAAAACTAAAAATCATGACATTTGGAGACATCTTCATAGTCCAGCTGTTAAGAGAAGAACTCTGCAAAAAATCAAAGAAGCATGAAACTTGGCATAACAGTTGTCCATACCTTACTCAATATTTTCACATATAGGGCCAAGTGGAATTCACCCTATCTTGGTCAAAATCCAAGATAGCGGCCAAGATGGCCACCGGATTTTTAAATATCAATATATCTAGTTACATTTGTCCTATAGAATGCATTGCAATTGCACTATTTTCACTATTTTCAAAAAATTCATTAATAAGGGTTTCAAGTCTGGAAAATGACTCTGTGAATGAATTCTGGTTTTGTTGATTTTGAAATTATGCTAAATTTGCCTTTCTTTGTCTAGCCCATCGAACAGCAAACATAATTTTCATAGTTCTGCACAGCAGTCACACACTTTGTGACTGTTCTCAAATGAAAGTGTCATTTTCTTGACTAAGTCTGCCTGTTTTGTCATGCATTTTGATGCTTGAATTGTAGAACAGATTTTGTTGGAAATTTTAAATATTTCTTCCTTTTAATTTCCCTTTATTTGCATGCTGATAAATGAATGTAATTGCTTTGAGGAGGTAATGGGTGCAAGGAACTTGTCTGTCAAAATCTTAAATAAAATTAAGAACTTGATATGTCCATAAAAACACTAATCATTAGGATATTTGAAACCTACATACATGTAATTAAATTCTACGATCAACGTAACTTTCATGTAAACCTCTGTTAGTACAATTGGGAAATATCAAATGCAAAATAAAACTGTACTGACATTTGATATATATATTAATATTTAGTATTTGAGCCCTATGTCTGTTTCAATGTAATGAAATGGACAATCAAGTGGTAAACTGCTCGTCTATCTACACTAGCACTTCTGATATTATCAACATCATTCCTATCCGAGTGGGAGGCAGTGGCCCGTCGGTTGTTTTCTCAGTGTCCTCCAATTTCCTCCACCCCTATATATATTAACAAACACAAAAAATTCGAGCAATGATGAGGGGTTTGTTATAGTTATAATAACTAATTGTACAATCCATATAAAAGATATTAAATAATAAAATAAACAATCCATATATCTTGCTCATAATCATTATATCAGACTCAATGTGTGTGTAGCAGTATAAAGACATATATATAAGAAGCTCACACCTGTCAGATTCTATGCCTTCTGTGTATGTACTGAAATTTTGCCAAAAGACATTTGCACCATAGACAGGACCTTAGACTTCATGGTCTAAAATTTACAATTGTTATTGATATATTAGAGAGATGAAAACTATGACAAGATAATATATCTCAGTTTGGTCTAAAACTCACGATTGTTATTGATATTTTTGAGAAATGAAAACTATGGCAAGAATAAAATATCTCAGTTTGGTCTAAAATTCACGATTGTTATTGATTATTTAGAGGGATTAAAAACTATGACAAGAATAATATATAGCAGTTTGGTCTAAAATTCATGATTGTAATTGATATTTTAGAGGGATAAAACTATGAAAAGAATAATATATCTCAGTTTGGTCTAAAATTCATGATTGTTATTGATATTTAAGAGTGATTAAAAACTATGAAAAGAATAATATATCTCAGTTTGGTCTAAAAATCACAATTGCTATTGATATTTGAGAGGAATGATAACTACAACAAGAAAATATATATCTCAGTTTTGTTTAAAATTTACAATTGTTATTGATACTTGATAGGAATGAACACTATGACAAGAATAATATATCTGTTTCAAAACAAACATTCAAATGTAAAAAAAAAATTCAACAACTGGTTTCATATTATGGACAGATTTTCTTGGGTCAACATGCATTGCAAACTTCATGGCAATTTATCCATGAAATACCAAGCAGCTTATTCAGCAATTGTGGCACTGGTCTAAATCAGGCCGCACATGGGGAATTTCCTCGTGATTTTTCATGATACTGTTAAAATTGTAGTATGTGAAAGGAATACAATAATTTTCTCTCTTGGCAAATTGTTGTGTTGGAAATCACAGGACGCCATTGAAAACTGTTGGGTTTTGTTCAGGTTGCAAATTGTGGACATGTCATGGCATATCATAGCAAACTGTCTATAACAGTACTGAATCAGGGCATTTGTGAAGCAGTGGCACAAAAAGGTAGCCAATCACAGAAAATTGTACCTACTGTAATTAAATACAAGTCTCTGTGGTAGTTACCGCTGACAGCCTGACCCAGCTCACCAAGACAGAGGGAGCTGGCCAGAAGTGAAGTGATTACATAACAGCCTGGGGAGCTGCGGGTAGCTCCATCACACTGCATACCACTGTTCTGGGCTGGCTTGATGTAAACAATGAAATGGTGCTTGAAAACTTGACTAAAATCTAGTTTTTGAACAATTAGTTTCAAATTTCAGATTATAAAAGATTAAATCCTTATGCATACAAGTGGTGATAATTAAATCAACAGTGCTTACAGGAAGAATATGTGCCATGGTCAAATTTTGGCAAAATTTAAGGTACTTATTTTTCAATTATGCTACTAATTTAAAAGATGACAAAATTTTGATCTAATTTCTGGTATACAACTAAGTTCCATATACTTATATGCTCAAAATAAGCTCACTAGCTTAAAAAATATCATTTGAAGTGAGTAAATAGATTTCCTAAGTTTTGACAAAGAGCATTATGTTTGGGTGCATAAATTTTGGAAATGACATAATACTGACCTAATTTCTGGTATGTACATAGGAAATATATAGAGGAATGGTTATCTTTAATATGATCAATATCAGATCAGTGGTTTTGATATTATACAGTCTTGAAGTGTAACAATGGGTTTTTAATGGAAAATTGAGGTTTTTCCTGAATATCTCAAATGAACGAAGTTGTAGTGACCCAATTTTTTATGGTAGGAGATTTTGGGGACATCTAACTATTTGTAAAAATTTTGGATTCATGTGTCCAAAGGTTTAAGAATGTGCCTTGTAAATGGACATCCAGGTGGATGAAAGGCCGACTTATATTACTGACCTGGCGTTTTCTGTAGGAGGAATGCTGTCATGTTGCCCCCTTCCGTGTGAGACTGCAGGTGTTGGGACAGCTCCTCCTGCTGAACAAATGATTTCTGACACATCCCACACTTCACGCCCATGCCAGCATTGTTGTGGTGCCGCTTCAAGTGAATTTTTAATGTACTGTTCTGGGCTGTTGCATATTCACAGAAAGTGCACTTAAATGGTTTTTCCCCTGCAATATTGGAAAAATGTAGTCACTCACAGTAAATAAGGGTTTCAATATACAAGAATATAATTATTACTGTACTATAAAAGTCCACTTCATTATAAACTAGAACATGGGCACTCAACAAGGAAACTACATGTATCCTCTAAATTACAGGGGCATTGATTATTTAAGACCAAGCTGAAAACCTGGCTGAAAACATAGTAAAACATAGTATCCTCAAAACTTAGTTTCAGCAGGTAAAATTATGGTATCATCTCTTGGTTTATGCTGTGCAATGAGTGTAAAGCAATTGACAATCTTTTACCTTCTTATAAAAGAATGTCTAAATGCTTGGCTCTGGTGATGACAGGATGTGCAAGTCTGAACATTCTTAAGGTCCTTCAGCTCTCTGGACAGTGATTTATGTCACATTAACTAATAATATCAAGCTACAAAAAGTATCTTTTCACATTTATTTAAGATGAATGTTAAATCTAAATAAAAGTACTACAGACCCACTACTACTACAACATATATACCTGTATGAACCCTGATATGGACTTTAAGATGGCTCCGTTCAACTGTTGAGTAGTCACACTGCTCACACTTGAAAGGTTTGATACCTGTAACAAACATTGTGAAACACCATAACATTCAGTTATTTAAGAAAGGAAAAGGGGGGGGGGTTCTGCCTCTGCCCAAAATCTTTTGGATATGATGGACTAAAGAACCCAAGCTTTAAAAAGGATGTGCAGAATTTTTGTGAATAACTTAAAAGAACAAGGGACCCATGGGTCACGGCGCTCAGCTGATCGTGATTGGACTATAAATGTTTCTCCACTGTGATACTATATCGAGTCGATAAAGCTTATGAATATCATGGACATGTTGGGCTATTATAAAGGAATGTAATGTAATATGTGAGTAAATGATAAATGAAATTACCTGACTGATGGATTAATAGAGTAAAATATAGTGGTTTATTTTTTATTTATTTAGGAGGGGTTGAAAATTGTGATATATTTGAGCTAATATGAATGCAATGACAGCAGTAATAAGCAGTAGTAGAATGATGATAAGGCTATTTGTAGAAGGATCTAAAGTGTATGGTAGTCTGCAAGCTTTCAATTTGACAGATATGATGTTATGGTTAACTATGCTGATGAAGTGATTTATGAATTTGTGACTGTATGACACAATATCTCTTTAGTCTTGACAAGGTACATTATTGAAGGGAAAAGTGAGGGCAGCACGAAGGTGGATGTAGAAATATTCTATTGTAATGTTTTTCAATTATATAAGAATATGAAAAGCTAAGAGGAAAGGGGCCCTCCTACTTGGTTATAGTAAAGTTCTAAATATGATTGCAAACTAATACTCTGACAAGACTGTCATGAAGAAAAACAGTAAAAGTTTTGAGATACTGTGGTGCATATGAAAATTTACAGATGGACAGGCAAGTGGACAGAATGGACTAATTCCTTTATTTCACTTTCAAGGGAATAATGCATTTAAGTTTATATATAAGCCTATTTTTTTAGCATATCCACTTTTTCCATTAAGAAGTTTTTATCTGAATCATTTTTTTTATTTACAGGTTTTATAAATTTTTAATAAAAAAAAACTGAAAATATAAGTTAAAATATTAGAATTGTTGCAAAAGTTGCAATCATTATATTTACAGAGTAAAAAAACTGAAACTATAAGTTAAAATATTAGAATTGTTGCAAAAGTTGCAATCATATTGGGTCATATGTTCACAGAAAATGTATGAAAGAATGTATATACTAAATATGATCAAAAACAGATCAGTGGTTTTGATATTTGGCAGCCTTGAAGTGTAACAATGGCTTTCTTTATGGAAAACAGAGGTTTTTCCTTAATATCTTGAAGGAACAAAGTCCTAATGACCCAATTTTCGGTATGGTAGGAGATTTTGGGGACATCTAACATTATGCCAACAGCCTGGGGAGCATAGAGATGTGCACTGAATGACCTACAGTCATCAAAGTGGACTGCTTGACAATGTAAGGGAATACAACAAGAGCCTCCAAAAAAATTCAATAACTAGCCTAATTTTGCAGCTTTAATTTTCATATTTCAGATTTTAACAAATTAAATCCTTATGTGTACATGCTGTGAAAATTAAATCCACAGTACTTACAGGAAAAAAATGTGCCGTGGCCAAAGTTGGGCAAAGTTTAAGGTACTAATTTTATATTTTTGCCAATATTTAGAAAAATTTAACAGATTTTGATCTAATTTTTGGTATACAATTAAATTTTGATTAATTAAAGTTGTATTACTGAAAAAAAGTCCTTCCCTTTAACACTTTTGGTCTTAAGTGACCAAATATCTTTCCTGATTTTTTTACAAAGTCCAATATGTTTGGGCCCGTAACTTTTTAAAATTAAATAATACTGACTTAATTTCTGGCATGTACTAGGAACTTAATAGGGGTACATTTATTGTAAATATGAAGAAAACCAGACGAGTGGTTTTGATATCAGGCAGTCCTGAAGTGTAAAAATAGATTTCTAATAAAAAATTGAGGTTTTTCCTTAATATCTCGAAGGAACGAAGTCTTATTGACCCAATTTTTGGCATGGTAGGAGATTTTGGGGACATCTAACTGTATGCCGAATTTCAGATTCGTAGGTCCAATGGTGTCGAAACGTGCCAGTCTTACGGACAGACATCCGGACAGACAGCAAGAAAGACAGACGGACGGACGACGGACAATGGACCACAACTATAGCTCAGATGACTTATAGTCAGCTGAGCTAAAAAGTATTTTTAATCTACTAAGAAAGAATGATTATATTGCTTTGAACTGAACTGTTTAACCAACACAGAAGAAATACTGCCATGCATCAGAGGTCACAGATCAACTGAAGTATTGTGATAGTATTATTTTATTCCATGTAGGTTCATGCGATATCTTGTATTTAAAGTAATTTTTCAAACACTTAAACCTTTATAATTTGAGACAAACATCACTCAAAAATACCATCTAAACCCCCCAAAACTTTGCCTGAGAGTTCAAAACTCTCAAGAACATTGGCCCGTTTAAAGTTTTCATGGCTATAAGTCAGAGACGTTTTCCACGAGTATTCACACTGTGTAATTCGTGGTCATCTGCTGTGTTAGTGTCTAGCTAGCCAGTATTGCAGTTTTGATCAATGAAACTAGATAGATGCCACATATTTTCACAGGATCTTTGACTTCAAGGATAAAATAAATATTTGTATATATCTGAGATATAACTAATATGGTTTTTCATTTTCAATTTGCTGATTCCCAACACTTAGTGTCAGCTGTGGGCAACAGATGTTTCTAGTGAGATGTAATATATCTATATAGCAAGTCTTAATTGTACTGCTATAATCAGACAAACATATCACAAATACTGAGAGCAAAAATTGTGATTAAGAAAATAATCAATTAAAGCTTGTATGAACAAAGCTGGACCTATGAAGACTATTCGAGACATTAACCCTGTGGGAACTCCTGTCATACAATATATATATGGATAACAGTTTGTCCTGAAGGTCAAGGAACCACAAGTTATCACTGGAAGAATCAACAGATCCACTTTGTCTGATGTTACCTTTGATATAAGATATAGTTACACTGTAATATGTAAGGCCCTATCATTACCTGTATGCTTGCTGAGGTGTTTCTTCAGGTGAATTCGTTGATTGAAGGAGTGGTCACACATATCACATTTAAATGGTCTTGATGTTGGGTATTTCCTTTTCTTTCTGGTGTTTCTCGAGTTAAACATTTGCATGGCACTGTGGTATGTATCAGCCGATGACGGTACAGTCTGCTGCCGACTGGACAAACCTTCACCTTTCATATTGGGCTCAGTTAGAACCACAGTTGGCTGGTGCTGCATTTGTGGCACAGTTTGAGATGCTTCTAGAATATCTATAACTTGGGAGGTCTGACTGTTTAGCTGCATATCTGGGCTTGTTAAGGCATCAGGAATGCTGGTTGAAGTCTTGCTGGCTGTGTCAGTCTCCTCAGGTTTACTGCCCTGTCTGTCCGACTGCTGTTTGAGCATAGGCTCCCCTGTCATTGTATATATGAGGGGCATACCTGGTTGTGAGGTTGAGTACAGAGGGATTGATAAGGTAGACCCTGGCTGCATGATGACTGTACTTTTACTGGAATGAGGTAATGAATCTGGACATGACAGGTCCTCCGTTAGATGAAGCTCGGTTCTAGATACAGGTGATCCAGGTGAGACAGGGTTCCCATCCTGCCGATTCAGGGATACAGGAACATGCAAATCTTCTTCTGATGTTGGACCTAGGTCAATATATATAGTGCTTGCTGAATTGTCAGGTTTAGCACTGTGATGACTAGTCTTTCTGGTAGATTTACTGTTAGGCTTATGCTTAGTGGCCATGTGCTGTTTACGTTTTTTTGGCACGACGGCACTGCAACATTTTTTAGGTTTTTCATGGGTACCTGGCATGACCATAATGCCACAGTCCTGATTCCCGCAACACCGTTCAGCAACTGGTTCATCTCCCTCATCCCTCATCTCAACATTCTCCACTGCATCACCTAAATCCTCATCTTCATTCCAACCCACTTTATCCCTTGCCCCTCTGTCATCCACCCCTTCACCCTTCACCTCCTCATTATATTCCTCCCTCACTTCTTCATCGTGCGCCTGATTGCTGCTGGGTTTTACCGGTGTCTTGACATGGCTACCTTCGCCGTCAGGTTTTATGTTTTCCTTGCCCTGGGTCTCTGGATCATCATCTGTATCATGATCTTGCTCCTCCTCGAGTTGCCTCTTCATGAAGTATATCTGCAGATTGTGAGCCTGCTGAGCGTGAGATAACAGCTTCCATGGCGTGTAAAACGTCTCTGGACAGGAACAGCACCTGAGTGATGTCAGAGTTCCTGAAATGAACACGTTAAACCACAAGTTAGTGGAGTAAGTGAAAAAATATGTTTACAATAAGCTCACAAACAGTTTTGCAGCAACCCTGGAGAGTATGGACAGAAACAAGCTAATCAAGAGACAAATTATTTGCCCTGCTTAGATATAAAACAAGGGAACCATGGGTCACTGTGCTCAGCTGAAGTTGACCTTAAAGGCAAGAGTCTAAAATAATATCAAATTGAGATAAAATCTGAGAAGAAAAGGTATTACAAGCCATGGTTGGTTGATATTATTGAAGAAATTGTTGCAAATAATATTTTGTGATGTGACCATGAGTTTCCTAATGTTGAAACTGAAGCATGTATGCAGTTTGTTAATATAAGATCTATACTATTACCATGATCATTGGTTGGCTTTTTGATAAGCTGTGACAATTCAGCAGTTTACACATTTGAACAATTAGATCCTATCTGTTTATTAAACCAAATTTTTTTTCAAATTCATTAAATGTATATGGTGGATGTGGGGAGGGTGGTTAATAATGATGGGAGTAACAACTCCTCTGTACCTCTGTATATATTTTCTTTATTTAATAAATTTTATGCAGTTGCAATAAAACTATTGTCCCTAGTCCTCAGGTGCAAGGACTCAATGGCAGGATTGGCGGGAGGGGAAAGGTTGGAATTACAAAAGCCTTACATATAGATATACAGGATATGAAATTTAATTCAACAGTACTTACAGAAAAAAAAAATTTAACCATAATTATTAAAAATTTAAAAACAGGCAGAGGGATGGAAAAACAAAGCAAATCACTTTAAAACCAATTCTACTGCGGCAGTAAAATAATGAACAAATGTTTGCAAATGATACTCATTTTTTTATTACATCAAATTTATAAATTTTACTGTACATTTACAGTACAACATTTATATCTGAATATTTAAGCTGATTCACTATTTCTTAACTGCATCAACTTTTATAGCTAATTTGGTCAGGTAACATCACAATATGCACACATAGGGTATGTATAATTTTTTTATATAAAATACATTTATTAAATTTGCAAAACAATAAATACCTGAAAATAACACTTGTTTCAGAATTCACAATTCTAAATCCCACCTTTATTTATCCATGATTTGGCTCGTATGTTATCAAATTATGCCTACTGATAATGCTTGACAAAGCAAATGAATAGGCTACAGAGCCTCTGAAAAAAACTTCAATAACTAGCCTAATTTTTTAGTTTTATGTTCAAATTTCAGAATTTAACAGATTAAATCCTTATGTGTACCTGCTGTGAAATTAAATCAAATGTACTTACAGGAATAAAACTTGCCATGGTCAAAATTAGGCAAAATTTAAGGTACTTATTTTTTTTATGCTAATAACAAAGCAAAATTTACAAAATTCAGATCTAATTTTGGGTATACTATTGAATCTTGATTAAATAAAGTTATATCCCTGAAAAAAGTCTCTAGCTTCAACAAATATCATGTTAAGTGAGTAAATATCTTTCCTGAATTTTTTTTCAAAGTGAATTATGTTTTAACCTATAACTTTTACAAATTATGTAGTACTGACCTTTGAGAGGAGATCCTTAATATACACATGGGTACACATACACTGTTAGTTAATAGTTGATCTGGATAAGTACTTTGATACAACATTAAATATGACATATTTATATTGTCAAAATTGACAAATTTTTAAAATTTGAAAATCTATCAAGCATAAGCAAACCCTAATCAAGTGAGAATAGCCAAAAGATACACCTGCCTCACAGATGAACAGACAGATACATGGATGCAGCTGATTACTTTATCCCAATCTCTTTTAAGGCTGCAGATAAACTGTGAGCTTTTCACTATCTGATCAACAGTTTAAGTATATTTAACTTCATCAAGTTAAAGCAGGTAACTTGCTAATAAGATTTATTGCACTCATCAGGCTGAATAAAGAAATACTGACTATTTTGCCTGTTGCAATGACTCAGTATAAATAGAACTAGGTGCTCTTTTGCCCCATTTATGTCATGTACATGTACTGTGTATATAAATCAAGGTTGACATCACCAAGTAACCTACAGGTTGCGGAGCTGATAAGCATGACCTTTGACATTAAAGCCTAATATCAAATTTGTACCTCAGAATAAAATACTGAATTACATGCACCATTGTTATTCTCATTGTTCAAACGAGGTTGACCCCAAGGTCATCAATGTTTGATGAATGAAGGGGACATGTCTGACTGCAGCACACAATTCCCATTTTCTGGTCCAATGCAAAATATATAATTGCTGTTGCAGTATTGTAAGAATATAATGGCTTCTTAAGTTCCAAATTTACACGTACACTAAAAGTGTACTCCACTGGATTATCAATTTCATAGTCACATGTACTGAGTGAAGTCCCCCAAAATCAAAATGCAAGTCAATTGTATATCTTTATATGAACCCCAATTTTAGTAAAATTTAACATATTATGGAAATTTCACAAAATATCATTCAATTTATTGTAATATTTCAGAAGAAGTCCACCAATTTGTTCTCAAATTACTGGCTGACCATAATATATGCTTATATGAACAATTTCATTTAGGTAAAAAAAATGTAACATAAATGCCTATATCTGTCAGCCTTGAAGACTCATTTGGGCAACAGATCCCAAAGTATGAGCCGCAACAATTGATGTTTCAGCCAGCAGGAATATGTATTACATTTTTGGGCCAAGTCAGTCAAGGCATCACTTGATTGACAGGTGTTGTGCTCAATGCTGTGTTTATGTTGATGTCTGTGATCATGCCTGGTCCACCTGTTTTAACTCTCTTGTTCAGGAGTAAGCCAATGCTTTCAGGGCAATATTTGGCAGGTACCAATTATTTTAAAGGGAAGAAGCTATTTTTCTTGTAAATTCAACAAGCTTTACAGGTGATTAGGCCCCTTTTGAGGCAGGTGAGCTAAAATTCATAATATTATCACTATCCTTTAAGCTGCTGTTACTTTCCACCAGAGCCTGCGTGCAGAAAATGCACTATTCCCCACCCCTAAACCAAAATCATATTTTATCTTGTAGCATTAGCTTGAAGACATTTTGACCAAACTTGTAACTAACTAGAATACGGGTAGTCGACAAGCGACTACGTGTATCCGCTGAAATCAGAGTGGGACAGGTGAAAGAGGCATGGATTGAGTGGATCGGGGTAATAGGATATTTTGCATAAAAGCATGGCTGATGCAAAACCAGAGTGGGACAGGTGAAGTGAGGCATGGATTGAGTGGCCAGGGGAAATAGAGAGGTGTGCTGCATATAAGCATGGATGTCTGCAGCCGAAATGTGTATGTAGGTGGCGCCACCTGCCACAAAATCCAGAAAGTTATCCAAGTTGTATACAATAGCAAAATTTTAGGCAGATAGTTCAAACCACTGCTGAGATATGAGTTATTTCATTCCGAGGCAGATGAACAGATCGACCCTGTGCACCACCAGTTTAGCGTATGATGAAGAGCTATGTGAGACCTATAGACATGCAAAATTTCAGGAGGATATGTCAACCCAGTCCTGAGATATAAGCCTGGATGTCTGCAGCCTGAACATGAAAGTAGGCTGTGCCACTTGCCACAAAATCCAGAAAGTTATCCAAGTTGTATTCAACTGCAAAATTTTAGGCAGATAAGTCAAACCACTGCTGAGATATGAGTTATTTCATTCCGAGGCAGACGAACAGATCGACCCTGTGCACCACCAGTTTAGCGTATGATGAAGAGCTATGTGAGACCTATAGACATGCAAAATTTCAGGAGGATATGTCAACCCAGTCCTGAGATATAAGCCTGGATGTCTGCAGCCTGAACATGAAAGTAGGCTGTGCCACTTGCCACAAAATCCAGAAAGTTATCCAAGTTGTATTCAACTGCAAAATTTTAGGCAGATAAGTCAAACCACTGCTGAGATATGAGTTATTTCATTCCGAGGCAGACGAACAGATGGACCCTGTGCAAAAATGGTCGCAAGTGGCACCAGCAGTTTTGGGTAAGATGAAGAGCTATGTGAGATCTATAGACATGCAAAATTTCAGGAGGATACGTCAAACCAGTCCTGAGATATAAGCCTGGATGTCTGCAGCCTGGATGTGAAAGTAGGTGGCGCCACCTGCCACAAAATCAAGATTTCCAAGATGTAAATATATGCAAAAATTTAGGCAGATAAGTCAAACCCCTGCCGAGATACGAGTGATTTTGTCCCATGACAGAAAAACAGACAGAAGCTGTGCAAAATGTTTGCAGATGGAGCCACCAGTTTTGTGTATTGTACAGAGCTATGTGTAATTTATACACATGCTAAACGTGTATTCACTGCAGGTGGTGCCACCATTTTTTTATGTATGTTATAAAGCTATCAAAGAACTACATTTGTGCAAAATTTATTTTCCTGAGTGGTCAAACGAGTCTGAATATATGAGGGTTAATGTGTCAAAACACACGCACAAATGGACGCACTAAAGAGAGGAAATGTCAGAGGTCAACGAAAAATATTTTGGCACCAGTTCACATGTGACCCAATAATCATGTAAAGTTTCAGAAAAATCTGTCCGGTGGTCTCAGAATTCTATTCTGGAAACATACACGGGAAACATACGCGGCGGCAGAACCTGGTCAAAAACATAGTATGCGCAATCTTCGTTTCGGCGGATACAATTACATCACATTTTATGATACTTATAAATACTTCATACCCGGTAAACAATTACAGAAACTTCCAAGAGTAGGGATTTATGATCAAGTAACATGTAATGATGTGAAGATAACAAGAAGCAATGGTAAGTAATGATAATAATTACTTGTCAATATGACCTGATTACAAATACCAGGCAACCTACAATACAGTGTATGGTGACTGGTCCAGCAACAAGAAGACTGTAAGTCAACACAGGGCAATACACGGAGTTAAAACATCCAAAATCACCACAGTCTAAAAACTGACTGACTGGAGATGTATCAAGCCCTCCGAGCGGTCCACTCGGAAGGGTCTGAGGCCCATTCCCTGGGCGCTCCCTAGGCTTAAAATTTTGATTGGAGTCGATGATGGACATGCCACCAAGCAAAGCAGAGAGTAGTTTTGGCCATATGCATGCCCAGGGGGGCAAACAAAAAGATATCTGAGATGTCCAGATAGCAACAATGCAGAAACCCATACATGTATCCATTAACAGGCCCAACAGCTTGGACCACACCCACCAGAACCATCTGCTGGGACACTCCGAATACGTAAAGCCATTATCGTCATCTGCCAAAAAAAACTGCAAAACTGGATTTTATCAAACATTTATAGTTTTTTTTACCTTGAAGATTCAGGTCAAGGGGATATAAACTCGTCCGACAATTTGGTAGAAACAATTGGTGTATTAAATTTGAGGACAAAATGATAAATACTTCAAAAGTAATGAGATTCACAAGAATTTCACATTTTGGCAGATTTGACCTTGAAAATGAAGGTCAGGTCACCAGGTTTCAAACTAACACAAGATTCTAGGATGAAAAATAAGTGTTTAAAATTTTTGATGTAAAATATGCAGCCCTTCAAAAGTTATCTCATTCCCTGGATACAATAACTATAACTAGACATTTCTTGGCACCGCAGGTGCCAGAGTATCCCCAGACATAGTAGGCCCCCCTCCTACAAGAACAGACCCCCATTTTTAGCAGCATATACTGACACTTGGCATATTTATTGTTTATTCCATCTAACGATCCACAATCTTGTTGAAGATGTTGGTCCTGTGACCTTGATCTTTTAAAAGATGTGTCCTGTGACCTTGACCTTTGATCTCATAACCCCAAAATCAATTTGGGTCTTGCTTTTCCAATGGGACATATGCAAGTCAAGTTTGAAATCTATACATCAATAAAGCAGGAATTATCATCCAGAAACTTATTTTTGGACAGATGGCTCCTGTGACCTTCACCTTTGACCTTGTGACCTCAAAATTGATAGTGTTCTTCCTCTCTTGGCAGGAGAACTATATGTGCAAGATGAAAGATATGAGATGAAATGTTTGGCTGAAAGTGCATCCACATCTTTTTAAAGATGTGTCCTGTGACCTTGACCTTTGACCTCATGACCCAAAAATCAATTTTGGTCTTACTTTTCCAATGGGACATATACAAGTCAAGTTTGAAATCCATACATCAATAAAAGCAGGAATTATCATCCAGAAACTAATTTTTGGACATATGGCTCCTGTGACCTTCATCTTTGACCTTGTGACCTCAAAATTGATAGGGGTCTTCCACTCTTGGCAGGTGAACTATATGTGCAAGAGGAAAGATCTGAGATGAATTGTTTGGCTGAAAATGCATCCACAATCTTTTTAAAGAGGTTTCCTGTGACCTTGACCTTTGACCTCATGACCCCAAAATCAATTTGGGTCTTGCTTTTCTAATGGGTCAATAACAAAGCCAAGTTTGAAATCCATACATCAGTAAAAGATGGAATTAAAATCCAGAAACTAATTTTTGGACAGATGGCTCCTGTGACCTTCAACTTTGACCTTGTGACCTCAAAACTGATAGGGTTCTTCCTCTCTTGGCAGGTGAACTATATGTGCAAGATGAAAGATCTGAGATGAAATGTTTGGCTGAAAATGCATCCACATCTTTTAAAAGATGTGACCTTGACCTTTGACCTCATGACCCCAAAATCAATTTGGGTCTTGCTTTTCCAATGGGACATATATAAGTCAAGTTTGAAATCCATACATCAATAAAAGCAGGAATTATCATCCAGAAACTAATTTTTGGACATATGGCTCCTGTGACCTTCACTTTTGACCTTGTGACCTCAAAATTGATAGGGGTCTTCCACTCTTGGCAGGTGAACTATATGTGCAAGATGAAAGATCTGAGATGAATTGTTTGGCTGAAAATGCATCCACAATCTTTTTATAGAGGTTTCCTGTGACCTTGACCTTTGACCTTATGACCCCAAATTCAATTCCGGTCTTGCTTTTCCAATGGGTCAAATACAAGTCAAGTTTGAAATCCAAACATCAATAAAAGAAGGAATTATCATCCAGAAACTAATTTTTGGAGAGATGGCTCCTGTGACCTTCACCTTTGACCTTGTGACCTCAAAACTGATAGGGTTCTTCCTCTCTTGGCAGGTGAACTATATGTGCAAGATGAAAGACCTGAGATGAAATGTTTGGCTGAAAATGCATCCACATCTTTTTAAAGATGTGACCTTGACCTTTGACCTCATGACCCCAAAATCAATTTGGGTCTTGCTTTTCCAATGGGACATATATAAGTCAAGTTTGAAATCCATACATCAATAAAAGCAGGAATTATCATCCAGAAACTAATTTTTGGACATATGGCTCCTGTGACCTTCACCTTTGACCTTGTGACCTCAAAATTGATAGGGGTCTTCCACTCTTGGCAGGTGAACTATATGTGCAAGATGAAAGATCTGAGATGAATTGTTTGGCTGAAAATGCATCCACAATCTTTTTATAGAGGTTTCCTGTGACCTTGACCTTTGACCTTATGACCCCAAATTCAATTCCGGTCTTGCTTTTCCAATGGGTCAAATACAATTCAAGTTTGAAATCCAAACATCAATAAAAGAAGGAATTATCATCCAGAAACTAATTTTTGGAGAGATGGCTCCTGTGACCTTCACCTTTGACCTTGTGACCTCAAAATTGATAGGGTTCTTCCTCTCTTGGCAGGTGAACTAAATGTGCAAGATGAAAGATCTGAGATGAAATGTTTGGCTGAAAATGCATCCACATCTTTTTAAAGATGTGTCCTGTGACCTTGACCTTTGACCTCATGACCCCAAAATCAATTTGGGTCTTGCTTTTCCAATGGGACATATATAAGTCAAGTTTGAAATCCATACATCAATAAAAGCAGGAATTATCATCCAGAAACTAATTTTTGGACATATGGCTCCTGTGACCTTCACCTTTGACCTTGTGACCTCAAAATTGATGGGGGTCTTCCACTCTTGACAGGTGAACTATATGTGCAAGATGAAAGATCTGAGATGAATTGTTTGGCTGAAAATGCATCCACAATCTTTTTAAAGAGGTTTCCTGTGACCTTGACCTCATGACCCCAAAATCAATTTGGGTCTTGCTTTTCCAATGGGACATATATAAGTCAAGTTTGAAATCCATACATCAATAAAAGCAGGAATTATCATCCAGAAACTAATTTTTGGACAGATAGCTCCTGTGGCCTTGACCTTTGACCTTGTGACCCCAAAATTTATATAGATCATCCATTATTGGCAAGTGAGCTATATATTCAAGATGGAAGACCTGGGATGAAAGTTTGGCTTAAAATGCATCCACAGTATCTTGTAAAATGCCAATCCAGTGACCTTGACCTTTGACCTCATGACCCTAGAACCTATAGGGTTCTTACTTTAGTGGTTGGCCATACATAAGTCATGTTTGAAATCCATATGGCTATCAACACTGGAGATATCATAAGAGGTGTGTGATATTCACCATACATGGCAATATTCAAGGTCAAGGCCACTATCATAGGAAAGGTCATGACCCCAATTTAAATAAGCATCATCCCATAACCCATACCTATGTATATGCATAATATAAAAGAAATCTGTCCATTAGTTTTTGACTTATAATGCTCACAGTGCTGTAAGGTGGCAATTTAGGGGGTATTAAACGGCACGAAAACAAGTAAAAAATAATAGGTGGCGCCACCAGTTTCTGGAACATGACAACCCTATCCATGATCTTCCATCAACTTGATTTTGGGATAAATCCATGCAAGATTTCTTGAGATATTAAAGAATTTGTGTGATTTTCCCCAAAATTGGACCTATTCAAGGTCAAGGACACTCTCCTAGTTAAGGTCATGACCTCATTTTAAATAGGCGTCGTCCTCTTACCCATATCTATACATATACCAAGTTTGGTAAAGTTCCGTGAAATATTTTTTGGGTTATCGCGCCAACAAGATTCATATGCGGCGGCGGCGGCGGCGGCGGCGGCGGCGGGACCGGTATGAAAACATAGTATCCCCCGACTTTGTCTGGGGATACAATTAGGCTCATTTGACCTTGAAGATTCTGGTCAAGGTCACCGTGTTTGTCAAGTTCACAAGATATCCTACAGATGAGACAACAACAGACAATGGCACTGAAAACAATGTCTCCCCTTGGTGGGGAGGGGGAAATAATAAGTGTTACTAATATCATTTAGTTATTCTGTATATAAAATCTGCCAACTAACCAAGAGAAACTGAAATTTCAGAAGAACATTTACATTGCAATATACTTTACCATTCACATCACAGTCAAATTTCTTGTGTTGAACAAAGAGTGGAAACCTGGCCAGAGGGAACTCTTGCTGGCAGGAGCCGCACACAAGGTAATCCAATTCATCACCTGAAAAAAAGAGAAGGTATGGAGATGACAATGTAACAAATAATACAAACACTTGCATACATGCAAAGAGGTGCTGAAAGGAAACTTGTGAACTATGGTGCTTGTAATTAAAATTTAGTACCTGAGGTCAACTTCAAAACTTGAACACTAATCATTATCATGAAATGGATCGTGTCATTTTGCTTTATTTTCATTTCTTAGGTTAGCTGTACTGGGTTAGCTGTACATTTATATATGTTGAGTGATAATTGACGCGCCTGTCAGAGTACTGTACTGTTTTGTTAAACAATGGCGGGATTCAATGATAGGTTTCAGAGTGTGCTGCAGGTACAGTTATTGTTGTGGTGCTTGCCATGGGGTTTAGCATGGTTTTGTTCCCAGCCTATTTAGTATTCAGTGTGTTCGTGAATACAGATTGGCCATAGCAGATAAATCTGGTCAGGCTTTGTAATTAGTCTTATGAATATAAATGAGCCTCCAGGTAAGAAGGGTATTAAAGAAGTGCATATGCTGTATTGAATCACATAGTCTGTGCTGCCGGCCTGCCGCCCAGTGTCTAGAGAGGTGCTGCCACCCAGTGTTCAGGGAGGTGCTGCGAGAGGTGCTGCCACCCAGTATCCAAAGCTGTGCTGTAAGGAGTGCTGCTAGCATGTGTCAAATAAGGTGCTGCCAGTGGGTGATGAGTGAGGTGCTGCAAGGGTGTGTCCAGTGAGGTGCTGCCAGGGGGTGTCAAGTGAGGTGCTTCCAGCAGGTGTCCAGTGAGGTGCAGTCAAGTGCTTCCAGCATCAGTCCAGTGAGGTGCAGCCAGCTGGGGTCCAGTATCCCTCGTTCAGGAGATATATAGAGACTGTTTCACCAGACTCGGTGGGAACAGATTGAAGGTGAGATGGCCTGAGACAGACAGAGGGCCATGGCTATAGCTCAGATGACTTATAGTCAACTGAGCTAAAAATGATTGTATTTGCCACCACCAGTCTTGTGTATGAGTAAGTCATCTAAGAAGTATGGACATGAAAATTTTCAGGCAGGTACTTCAAACATATCTGAGTTATGTGCACAGATGTATGAAACCCAAACAATTGTAGGTGGTGCCAGAAGTCTTGTACATGATAAAAATGTCTGATATGTTGAAATATGCTCAATTTCTAGCTGGTATGTCAAATCCCTCCTGAGAAATAAGTAAGGATATACACTGTGCAAAAATTGAAGGTGGTGCCACCAGTCTTGTATATGACAAAGCTATCATATATGTAGAGATATGCACGATTTCAGGATGATTTATCAAATCCCTCCTGAGAAATAAGCAGGGACATTCACTATGCAAAAATCATTGTAGGTGGCATCACTAGTCTTGTGTACGAGAAAGCCATCAAAGATGCATGGACAAGTCAAAATTTCAGGTTTACACATCAAACTTCTCTTGAGTAAGATGCACTGGGCTTACCAAGCTCAGCTCTGGCAGGCAGTTGTCCGGCGTGAAGTAGAACAAACTGTCAGCTGCAGCAACTGCACTGAGTGAACTCTTGACCTTATCTAGGCTGCACTGAGTGAACTCTAGACCTGTAGCTAAAACTGACACAGTTGGCAGTCTGCCAAAGCTATAAATAGATAGAGACTGAAAATTGGCCTGTTGCCAATTCTGAAGCAGCTGGCAGTCTGTCAAGCTATCTATAGATACAGACACAATCTTGGCCTATTGGTAAATCCTTTTACATATACTGAGAGACTTTGGCTACAATTCTTTTTTTAAGCTAACATATTCATAAGTTTTTTTTAAATAAAATTTTTTAGTTTAATAAAAGATGCCTATTGTAAGAAAAATCAGAATACAGATATATTTTATTCTAGTTACCTTACACATAGGCTGGATATGGAACCAATTATATATGTTGCCTGTACAGCTCTGTCAAAATGAACCCAAAGAGCTGAGTTTGATAATACAATAAGTCTTCCAGCTTTGTTTACCAAAGTATCTCAGTCCTTTCATTGTGGAAGGTCAAATTATTCTGCCAAAAATCATTTAAGTAAACTGGATCAAAGGCCATCTATGAATAATATTTGTGCAATGTTACTGAAGTTGAATGGACAGTTTTGCAGATGACTTTGCAGCCCTCAGTTTGAAATAGGCTTACTAATGGCTATAAGACCAACTTCAGCTTTCTATGACTCTACCATAAATCAATGAACTCGATCTATTCTTATACAATTGAAAGAACTCTACTCTAGGATAATTCTTGTGAAAAATTAAACCATTCAAGGGCTCAAATTTGCTGAAAACTGCCATCGGACACAGGTGCCAAGCAACCCAGGAAATGTGCCGGACCTCCAAGGATTTTACCAGACCCCACTTTTTCATAAAAAAAAACTCATTTTCAGGTCGTCCTTTTAAAATTCATTACAGTAGAGCGCCATTTATCCAAATGCTGAATTTCCAAAAATTTGTTTTCTTAAAATTTAAAATAGGGAAAAAAATTTATTTGTATTTAAAAATATTTTTCATGCATGTAAATACTTTAAAAGATTTTTTTTTAATTGCAAGTTGCAAGGGCCTGCATTCAGGTGTTTAAGTCATGTGGGGACCTTAATTAATTAGTTCTGGAACGATGTTGATGCTGGGCAAAGGTGTGAAAACTACAGCTATTCCCCCAATGCAAGGCACCCTTTACACTCAGAAAGCAGCTGAGCACCGTTGTGTTATCAACCATATCACATTTGTTCTAAAGCAAGCATAGTTTGTCAGCTTTGGCTAGCAAGTCAGGCCTAACAACTGAGCAGTTTACTCATATGGACATTGGTGAAATATCCTTGCTTGGCTCAAACAGGTTGAGAGGCCAAAGCATGTGGGCCTAGCCATACAAATGAGCAGATCATTTCTTAGAGCAACTGTGTCATCTACTTAACTCGCTGTTATTCAGCATAATCATCATTTCAATCTTACTGTCAGAAAGGACATTACTCAAACATGATCATCTTGCTGTCACTTGTCAGAGATATGGAGTCAAAGAAGAGAAAACCTATGGTGTTATGCTCTGATGACAAGCTGACAATCCTTGAGAGGCTTGACTGTGGTGACAAGCCTGCCATCATCCAGATGTTAAAAAACATACAGAGAACATTCTTATAAAACAATGTCAGGAAGTAATATATGCTGCATTGGTTAGGGTATTCAATTAATTTAAACCTACGCTAGATCTGAAAATTATAAACTGTCCATTTTAATTTTTTGGCTCTAAAATCTTTCAAAAACTTTTATTCCTTTGCCGTTTACTCGTTTTGTGTGTGCCGCTTTGGCCCTGCCTGTGAGCAGTTAAAGATACTACACCAATTACGATGTCATTGTATCCGCCAAAACAGAGTTTTGCGTTTTATGTTTTCAGCCCACCGCCGCTGCCGCTGCCGCCACCGCCGCCACCGCATAGGTGTCCGGAGAACTCCTCCGTAACCGCTGGGCGGAATTTTACGAAACCCGGGATTATGTTCGGGTCACATGTGAACTGCTGCGCCCGCATTTTGTTTTGACCTCTTACCTTTCCTCTGCGCTCTGCGTCTGTTTGTGCGTCTGTTTCCACACATAAACCCACATATCTCGGGAACCGTTTGACCGATCAGGAAAATTTTTATGCACAAATGTAGCCCTTGGAGAGCTTTATAACATACACAAAAAACGGTGGCGCCACCTGCAACCATGTTTGCACAGTGTCCATCTGTTCGTCTGCCTTGGGTTAAAATGACTCATATCTCTGCAGTGGTTTGACTAATTCACCAGAAATTAGGCATGAGTATACATCCTGGATAGCTTTTCTGATTTTATGACAGGTGGCGCCACCTACATTCACTTTTACGCTGCAGACATCCAAACTCATATCTCGGGAACCGTTTGACCGATTGGGCCAAAATTTTGCATGTGTATAGATCACACATAGCTCTTTATCATACGCAAAGCTGGTGGCGCCACCTGCAGCCATTTTTGCACAGCTCCCGTCTATTTGTCTGCCATGGGATAAAATCACTCATATCTCGGCAGTGGTTTGACATATCTGCCTAAAATTTTGCAGGTTTATACATCCCCTATGGCTCTCTTGATTTTATGACAGGTGGTGCCACCTACATTCTAGTTTATGCAGCAGATATTCAAGCTCATATCTTGGGAACCGTTTGACCGATTGGGCCAAAGTTTTGCATGTGTATAGTTCTCACATAACTCTTTATAAAAAAAAAATTAAAACTGGTGGCGCCACCTGCAACCATTTTTGCACAGCATCCATCTGTTTGTCTGCCAAGGGC
The DNA here is from genome assembly GCA_026874595.1 of Sipunculus nudus. Classification (NCBI taxonomy): domain Eukaryota; kingdom Metazoa; phylum Annelida; class Sipuncula; order Golfingiida; family Sipunculidae; genus Sipunculus; species Sipunculus nudus. The sequence goes on from CM049316.1 coordinate 5,420,088, forward strand.
AAAAATCACTCATATACATGTGGTGGTTTGACTTATCTGCCATATATTTTGCATATGTATACAACTTGGACGGCTTTCTGGATTTTGTGGTAGGTGGCCCAACCTACATACACAATTTGGCTGCAGACATCCATGCTAATATGGACACTTCACTCTATTTCCCCTTGCCACTCAATCCATGCCTCACTTCACCCGTTCCACTCTGATATAGGCAGATACACATAGTCCCTTGTCGACTACCCGTATTCTAGTTTGACCTTTCTCTCCAGTGAATTTGTTGAAAGCAGGGCACGCATGTATCCTAAAAGCAAGTTAAACTGATCTTTACCAATCAAGTTCTGCAATGAATCCAATAGGGGTTAAATTAATCATTAACTTTCATACAAACATGCCGCTTGACCCCTGATCTATTTTCCAAAAATTTGTTTTTCCAAAAGAAAAGCATGTCCCCCAACACTTTTGGATAAAACAGTGCTCTACTGTACAGTGAACTCCCGCATAACACCACCCCATAAACATGACCACCCCGCTAACATGACCACTTTTCTTGGTCCAAGAATTGTCTATTATTAATTATCATATAAAAAATTTCCGGAATACAACCAATCTGTTATCATGACTAAAGACCACTACTTTTGGTTCACACTTTCAGATGAGCCCCCCATAACGACCACTGGCCTGTGGCGACCGCAGCCTGTTGAGCAGATGACATGCTCATCGCCCAGCTTGGATTAGATAATAGCCTGTAATTAATTAGACGTATCACGACAACTGACCCGTGGCGACCGTGGCCTATGAGCAGGTGGCAAGCTCATTGCCCAGCTTGGACTTAGATAATAGCCTGTGAATAATTAGCCGTGGCACCCTTATTTTCATTTTAGAAGTGCCTTTGAATGCAACTCAAAACATAAACCACGCTCCCCTGTCTGCAGTTGTCTCAAAAGCCACGCTGACAGATTCTTGTTGACAGTTGCAACATTCCTCATCGTAAATTCCCATTAAATCTTATTTTTAACTAGATATTTCTCGGCACCACAGGTGCCATAGTATCCCCAGACAATTAATCCCCCCCCCCCTTAAGAATAGGCTCCCAATCTTAAGCGGCATATACTGACACTTGGCAAGCAACTATGGTTTCTTCCATCTATCAACTTGAGAAACAATATTTTTCACCATATATGGGGGCCAATAAAGTGAATCACTCTTGAGAAAATAGCCTTGATTAATTTTACAGAAAGAGGAAGTAGGTTGCACCATCTGTTTGGTTTAAGAGAAAATTTTCCAAGATGGATAGACATGCCAAATTTAAGACCAATACCTTGAACCACAATTTTCACCCAAAGCACATGTACAAGTGGACGCCATGGCAAATGACAGCAGATAGTGCCACCAGTCTTGAGTACAAGATGGAGGAGTCCAAGATCTATGGATATGCACAATTTCAGGCCAATAAGGCAAATCACTCCTGAGAAAAGAGCATTAATTAATTTTACAGCAGGAAGGTAGGTGGCAACATCTGTCTGGTTTATGAGAAAACTTTCCAAGATGAATGGACATGCCAAATTTCAGACCAATACCTTTATCCACTCTGGAGATTTGAGCAATTTTCACCCAAAGCACATACATGTACAGATGGATGCAACACAATTAAGACTGCAGAAAGCACCAACAGTCTTGAATACAAGATGGAGGTATCCAAGATCAATGGACATGCACAATTTCAGCCCAATCTGTCCATTTAGTTTTAGACTTATAATGCTCGTAGTACTGTCAAGTGGGAATAATGGGGTATTAAAAGGCATGAAAACAAGAAAAGGACAGGTGGTGCCACCTGTCTTCCAAAGAAGACAAAGTTATACAAGATTTTTGGTCAATTTGAGTTTTGGACCAATCCATGCATCCCAAATTGAGATGTTTATGATTTTGTGTGATTTTCACAATATATGGCAATATTCAAGGTCAAGGCTACTCTCATAGGAAAGGTCATGACCCCGATTCCCATAACCCATTTCTATGTATATGCGTAATATGAAAGAAATATGTCCATTAGCTTTTTACTTATAATGCTCACAGTACTGTTAAGTGGCAATGATAGGGGTATTAAACGGCACAAAGACAAGAAACGGAAAACAGGTGGTGCCACCAGTTTCCGGTACATGACAACACTATCCAAAATCTTTGGTCAGCTTGATTTTTGGATCAATCAATGCAAGGTTTCTCGAAATATTTAAGAGTTTGTGTGATTTTCCCTAAAAATGCACTTTTCAAGGTCAAGGTCACTCTCCTAGTTAAGGTCATGACCCATTTGGAAAAGGCTTTGTCCTCTCACCAATATCTATGCACATGTCAAGTTTGGTAAAGATCGGTGAAATATATTTTGAGTTATCACATCCAAACGAAATCTCTGTGGCGCTGGCGACTGTGCTTAAACCATAGTATCCCAACTTTGTCTGGGGATATGATGATGCAGAAGGTGTATTTGTGTGCATTTCTATATATATCACATTGATATTTTTTGTATTACAATCAATTTATGGACAATGATTTCAAATGCGTGCAAGAGAGCATGACAGCAGACAATGTTCCACTTATAAAAAGTGATTTTTTATTCACACAGATCCTGTCTAGAAATTCTGTTTACATCCAATAGAGATATCACATGACAATAAAAAGAATGACTTTATATTTTACTTCCTGATGGTATAAACAAGACATTGATTATATTTTTGAAGTACCCAAATTTGACCAGAAGCCCCTTAAAACTACCAGAAAATTCTGGTGGGCTAGCACAAAATTTGAGCCCTGCATTCAGCTTGTCAGTTTCATCATAAAACATTTTTAAGCTGAAAGAGGTTTTTGCCCATAAAAAAAGTCTAACTAGGCAGCACCACAAAAACGTCACTTTCAAATATGAGTCACATGACCAATATTTGCACAAAACTTGGTGATGCTGGCTCCTTTCTTTTCTGAGAATATTTCTTGTTGTTAATAAGAATTATGGTTTCATAATATCCAATAATTGTGATATACTCAAACAGATAAAAATCATAGTAGCAAGTCAGTGTAAACTATGTATAATAAACTTACCTGGAGACCTGGAGACTGGAGGGGGGAGGGGGCTTCTATAAGTTATTATAAGTTTGTTTATTCTTCATCAAATGATATAATAATGAATGAATATCTATAATGTAGTACAACCACATCCTTATATGTACTGTCATAACCCATTCCCACTCAGACATTCAACTCACCAAAGGTTAATGTTACATTATAAGAAACTCATTATAGCTGCTGCTGTGATCAAGGTGAATTAGCCTCACAGAGTGATCATTCAAGATTGTGGGAATGTCTGATGTATATACCATCACTAAATTAATTATTCTACTAAATATATTGTGGCATTATTAATAATATATTAAAAAAATATCTTATTAGGTTATTGTTAGGAATATTTGTCACTGTTTAGGTCTGTTGTACAAAGTCTTCTATTACTTACCCTTAAAAATTATTATCAAATAACTGCAAAAACCTTGTTAAAAAGACTTACAATATGATTTCCTAATATTATAAATTCAGATCAAACATGATTCCTTAAAAACAGATACTTTGGGGTAAAATATTTTGAAAATTACAGATATATTTACTTTGGCAGAAAACAAAAAACAAATAACTAATTTATAGCAATCACTTTAGAAAAAACTTTTGATATTCAGAACGGTCCAACATTCAGAATATTTTTAAGTCTTAACAAATTCAGAGAATTCTTAACAAGTGACCCATGGGTCATGACGCTCAGCTGCCAATCATGACCTGCGACATCATGGGCTGCGATTCACAACTAGTAAAATTGTTGCAGAACCTATATGCCAATTTAGTTTAAACTTTCTACATTGCCATAAATTATTATCATATATGTCTGGTTAAAACATAGTGAACTAGATATTTCTTGGCACTGCAGGTGCCAAAGTATCCCCAGACATAGTAGCCCCCCCCCCCTTTAAGAATAGGCCCCCATTTTTAGCAGCATATACTGACACTTGGCAAGCAATTATTGTTTCTTCCATCTATCAATCCACAATCTTTTTGAAGATGTTGGTCCTGTGACCTTGACCTTTGACCTCATGACCCAAAAATCAATTGGGGTCTTGCTTTTTAAATGGGACATATATAAGTCAAGTCTGAAATCTATACATCAATAAAAGCAGGAATTATCATCCAGAAACTAATTTTTGGACAGATGGCTCCTGTGGCCTTGACCTTTGACCTTGTGACCCCAAAATTGATATTGATCATCCACTTTTATACTGTGGTTGCCTTTTTGTTCGCGAGGGTTTTAATTTCGCGATATTCGCGAATGGGAAATAATCGCGAAAATGAAACCCTCGGGAATAATCGGCCAATTGAGAATGTCCTTCTTATTTAGTGTAATCAATACTTGTATGGTAATAGGTTAAAACAGAGAGAATTTTTTTTTAATAAATTTCATCCTTGCAGGTATAGGGAAATGTAAGCCTTAAATTTAAACTAAACCACCTATGCTGTGTGTGCGGGCCTATCATTATATAAGAAAATGTCACAAACTCATGACTTATTCTCATTTTATAATACACACAGGTATATAGCTTTGCCAAAGATTTGATATAGGTTCTTGTGAGATCGCGAAAATAAAACCCTCGCAAAACATTAAAAATGGAAAAATCGCGAAATTTTAGCCTCGCGAATATGAAGCCATCCACAGTATATAAATCAATAAGAGGTCCAGATTTATTGATGGGCCATATATAAGTCAGGTTTGAAATCCATATATTAATCCAAGCTTGAATTATCATCTCAGGAACTAATTTTTGGACAGATGGCTCCTGTGACTTTCACCTTTGACCTTGTGACCTCACAATTGACAGGCGTCTTCCTCTATTGGAAGGGGAACTTTATGTGCAAGATGAAATGTCTGAGATGAAATGTTTGGCTGAAAATGCATCCACATCTTTTTGAAGATGTGTCCTGTGACCTTGACCTTTGACCTCATGATCCCAAAATCAATTCGGGTCTTGCTTTTCCAATGGGACATATACAAGTCAAGTTTGAAATCCATACATCAATAAAAGCAGGCATTATCATCCAGAAACTAATTTTTCGACAGATGGCTCCTGTGACCTTCACCTTTGACCTCAAAATTGATAGGGGTCTTCCACTCTTGGCAGGTGATCTATATGTGCAAGATGAAAGATCTGAGATGAATTGTTTGGCTGAAAATGCATCCACAATCTTTTTAAAGATTTTTCCTGTGACCTTGACCTTTGACCTCATGACCCCAAAATCAATTCGGGTCTTGCTTTTCCAATGGGTTATATACAAGTCAAGTTTGAAATCCATACATCAATAAAAGCAGGAATTATCATCCAGAAACTAATTTTTGCACAGATGGCTCCTGTGACCTTCACCTTTGACCTTGTGACCTTAAAATTGATAGGGGTCTTCCTCTATTGGCAGATGAACTTTATGTGCAAGATGAAAGATCTGAGATGAATTGTTTGGCTGAAAATCCATCCACAATCTTTTTAAAGATGTGTCCTTGGACCTTTGACCTCATGATTCCAAAATCAATTGTGGAAATTGATATGGATCATCCACTATTGGCAAGTGAGCTATATATTCAAGATGGAAGACCTTGAAAGTTTGGCTTAAAATGCATCCACAGTATCTTGTAAGATGCAAGTCCAGTGACCTTGACCTTAAACCTCATGACCCTAGAACCTATAGGGTTCTAACTTTAGTAGTGGGCCATACATAAGTCACGTTTGAAATCCATATGGCTATCAACACTGGAGATATCATAACAGGTGTGTGATTTTCACCAAATATGGACACATTAAAGGTCAAGGCCACTCTCATGGTAAAGTTCATCACCCAAATGTAAACAGACCTCATCCCATAGCCCATCTCTCTACATGTGCATAATATGAAAGAAATCTGTCCATTAGTTTTTGACTTATAATGCTTACAGTACTGTCAAGTGGCAATTATGGGGGTATTAAAAGGCGTAAAAACAAGAAAAGGATAATAGGTGGCGCCACCAGTTTCTGGTATATCACAAGGCTATCCAAGATCTTCGGTCACCTTAATTTTTAGACCAGTCCATGCAAGCTTACTTGAGATATTTAAGAATTTGTGTTATTTTCAGCAATAATGGACCTATTCATGACCTTCTCCTAGCATAGGTCATGACCCCATTTTAAATAGGCTTTGTCCCCTTACCTATATCTATACAAATGTAAAGTTTGAAAAAAATCAGTGAAATATTTTTTTTAGTTATCCCACTCACAAGGTTTTTCTGCGGCGGCGGCGGGACCGTCATGAAACCATAGTATCCCGACTTTGTCTGGGGATACAATTATGGTCTGAGGCAAAATGTATGGTTGTTGAGCTAACAGGAACTAATCCCACAGCTTGCTCGATACCTGTCAGTCTCAAAAGGAATACCACACAGGCCACATTTAAGATCAAAATATAGCAAAAGATCAAGGAAATCCATGCAAGAATTATTGTGAAATAGGTGCTTCCATATTAATTTTTATTCAATACAAGCCAACTGTACTGAGCTTTCATAAATGATGGTCATATTTATTAAGAAATCTTTGACCCAATGCAAGATAACATTAATATACATCCCACTGCATTCACTTTAATAGTTCTTGAGATAATATGTTCTAAAGGAATTTAAAGATGGCTTCCTGGTGGCCATATTGGATTTCTGACAGGTTGGAAATTGAACAACAAACATCCTCTAAAAGGGACCAAACATCATAAAAAAAATCACAGAAACTGCCCTGGCAAAAGGATTTCTAAAATGGCTACCTGGCAGACATAATGGTTTTCTGACAAGTCTGACATTTGATATCACACATCCTCCAATAAGACACTAAACTTGTAGCAATTGCTTCAAAGAATGTAACAGTTATGAATGTCCAAAACAATTCAAAAGGCATGATCAGGTTGGAGAGCTCTCATATCAGATTAATGAACATGCAAATGTAAAAAGTGCAAGTCCAATTTGTTTTAATTATCAGCTTGCTCCACGCAAGAAGAGGGTGCTGTGAACTTGACCTTTGACCTCAAAATCAACAGGTCTTTTCCCCTGTGGGCAGAGAAGCGATATCAGTGCTGAAAGGTTTGGAATGAAAGGTCTAGCTTGAAATGTGTCCACAACCTTTTCAAAGAAGTGGATCCTGTGACCCTGACCTTTGACCTTGTGACCTCAAAATAATTATGGTTCTTCCCCTGTTGGTAGGTGAGCTGTATGTGAAAGATGGAAGGTTTGGGATGAAAATTTTGGCTAAAAGAATTATTTCTGGGGGGTTGCAAACACACCCCATAACTTCGAGAATATAGGTCGCAGTGACCTAATTTCAGGTTTGCAAGGAGATCTTTTTAGAACCTCTAAGACTGCATAGGGTTCATGGCCTTAGCCGCTACAGTTACGATTTGTGCCCTGCTAACGGCCGGACGGCCGGCCGGACGGACAGACGGAAGGACGCCGGACAAAGACCCATCGCTATAGCCCAGCATGACTGAAAGTCAGCTGAGCTAAAAAAATGGTTTAATATTCTTCACACTGACATCAGCAGTTGTTTCATGAAAAAAGGTTTGGCAACAAAGTAATTCACATTTTCTCCACAAGGCTGCCCCTTTTCTCTGTATTTATTCATTTTAGCATCTGAATATTAATATGTAAAATCAGAAATAATCCAAATATTAAAAAGAGTTCATATTGGAGATAAAGAATAACAAGAGACCCATGGGTCACAAACTCAGCTGATTGTGACAATTATAACTGCATCACCACAGATTTGTTGAAGTTGCAATAAAATACTATCCTCATTGCTCAGTAACCAGGGCTCAATGACTGGGGGGGGGGGAAGATGGGAGTTACAACACCTTTGGATATTAATACAGAATACTGAATTTAATTCAATGGTGCTTACAGGGACAGGTAGAAGTTACAGCACCTCTGCATATACGTAAAGGATAAAATTTAATTTAAATGAAATTTTTTTAAATATTTAAAAACAGGCAGAGAGATGGAAAACAAAGCAAATAACTTTAATTTCCATTCTATTGAGACAGGAAAATAATGAACAAATATTTGCATTAGATCCTATTTTTTCTTTTGTTAAGTCATTTTTTTTAAGTTTATTAATTTTATTATATAATAACAGTATATCATATATATTTGAATATTAAAATTGATTCACAAATCTAAATTGCATCAACATTTATACTTAATTTAGTCAGGTACCATCACATTATGCACACAGATATATTTCTTTTTTTTTATAAAATATATTTATTTTTAAATTTGTAAAGCAATAAATATATGAAAATAACACTCTAGAATTAACAATTTTAAATTGCACCTTTATTTATCCATGATTTGTTTCATATATTATCAAATAATGCCTACTGATGGGTTAAATTATATTTTGTTTAATTATTTAAAAGGAAATATTTTCTTAAAACGCTACATCTGAACAACGTGGCAACGTTTAATTACTTCTTGAATTAATAGAAGTTGTGCACATTGGATCAAAAACATTTAAAGAAATACAGTTGACAATAACAAACCATGTAATGCAATCACCATTGGTGATGGTGATGGTGGTGGGGGGGAGGGGGTTATGGTAGGGCCAATGAGAATAGGTGTATGTTTATTACAGCTGGGGTGTTCTGCCAGTGCTGCATCACTAATAAGGTTACCTAGGCAAGGCTGTAGTGAGCAAGAGTGGGGTCTTGGATATACAAAATGCAAATACATAATAGCATCTGAAAAACTTAAATAATTAGAATAATTTTTAAGCTTTTACTTTCAAATATCAGAATTCAACAAAATAAATCCACATGTATCCCGGCTGTGAAAATAAATTAAATATACTTACGAGAAAAAACGTGCCATGGCCAAATTTGGGCAAAATTTAAGGTACCAATTTTATATTTTTTGCTAATATTTACAGGGGACCCATGGGTCACTGTGCTCAGCTGAAGTTGACCTTGAAGGTAAAAATCTAAAATAATATCAAATGGAGATAAAGTGTAAGAGGAAGAGGTAATAAAGGGCATGGTTGGTTTATATGATTGGTTTGTATTGATGAGCAAGAAATTGTTGCAAATAATATTTTGTGACCTGACCATGTGTTTCCTAATGCTGAAACTGAAGTATATTAGCAGTGTGTGAACAAATGATCTGTACTATTACCATGATCATTAGTTGGCTTTTTGATTAACTGTTGACATTTCAGTAGTTTACATATTTGTTCAATTGAATCTATTTTTTGGTATAATATATATTATTAAATATATATGTACTTTTTTATGAAATGTATAAAGTTGAAATATAACTAATTAAAAACATAAAACAGGGCAAACAAAGCCTGATCTCAAATTCTGCTGAGGCATGAAAAAAATAAACAAATGTTTGTATTAAATCCTCATTTTTTTATCACATCAATTTTTTTTTATTTAAGTTTATATTTCTATACATTTCCAATATAACATATATATCTGAATATAAAAATTGATTCATAATTTTCAATTGCATCATCATAAATCTCAATCTTGTCAGATTACACCACATCATGCATACAAATGTTTCTTTATTTTTTACCACAAAAATATATCTTTTAAATCTGCAAAACAATAAATATCTAAAAATAATATTTGATTTAGATTTCACAATTTTTAATTTTGTCTTTATTTATCCATAATATGCTTAATATTTTATATATTTAAGCATACTGATGGGTTCAATTATATTTGTTAAAATCATTTAAAAGAAAATTGATTTCTTTAACAATGCTACATTACACAACATTGCATCTTCTGGATTACACCTTGAATTACTTTTTCAAGGAAAGATTTTGCATATCCTGGACCTGGAGTGGGACTCTGTGATCTGTAATCAAAGCAAATGACTACAATAGGGCCTCAAGAAAAAAAATCAATAGCTAGCTTCATTTTCAAGCTTTTATTTTCAAATTTCAGATCTAAACAAATAAAATATTTATGTTTACATGCTGTGAAAATTAAATCAATGGTACTTACGGAAAAAAAATGTGCCATGGTCAAAGTTGGGCAAAATTTAAGTTACTGATTTTATTTTTATGCTAATTACTTAAAAATTTACAAAATTCAGATCTAATTTTGGGTAAATAATTGAATCTTAATTTAACATAGTTATATACTTGGGAAAATAGACTATTTTCAAATTTTTTCATGTTAAGTGAGTAAATATTTTTCCTGATTTTTTACAAAGTCCATTATGTTTGGGCCCATAACTTAAAGAATTTATACTTAACAGACTTAATTTATGGCATGTACATAGGAACTATATAGAGGAAATTTATGGTAAATATGAGGAAAAACAGATGAGTGGTTTTGATATTAGGTAGTCCTGAAGTGTGAAAATAGGTTTTTAATAAAAAATTGAGGTTTTTTCTAAATTTCTCAAAGGAACAAAGTTGCAAAGACACAGTTTTTGGCTTGGTAGGAGATCTTGGGGACATCTAACATTATGCTGAATTTTTTATTCCTAGGTCAAAACTTGCCACATCTAAGTACGGACAGATAGACAGACGATGGACAATGGACCACAACTATAGCTTAGATGACTTTTAGTCAACTGAGCTAAAAAAAGGATACAATATGTTGATGATACCCCTCTAATACTGACAGGGGGTTACCAGTCTATTAAGGAAGCTATTAAGACATTTTGAACACTGAGAAAACATCTGGACTTATGATAAATGTAGATAAACGTGTAGTGATGCCGGTACATGATATATTTAATGATAAAGAAAAATTTTTTGTTTTATTTAGTTTAAATTTTGTGAAAGATGTTGCCAACCTTAATGTGTTACATTCAACAAAACTAACCGCTTAACACGTGCACTATGCAGGTTCCTCTATTTAAATATATATATATATATATATATATATATATATATATATATATATATATATATATATATATATATATATTTATATATATATATTTAATTTTAATAACAAAGTCACACTCCCAAACTTTGGTAGCTTTCAAGCTTATATTAACTATACATATAAAAATGCATAATATTGAGGAAAACATGACTAAACAAACTAAAATTTCAGTCAATTATAATAAATTGAAACCATTAAGCAAGTTTTTAGAATAGTTCACACACATTTCATATTTTTTTTCTCCAATTGTGTAAACTGTCCATTGAAAAGTAATTTGTATTTTATGACCCTTTAGATCAACTACACTAATACATAAATTAAGGGTTTGTACTTGTATATCTAGGTGAAGGTATCGGATTACAGTATGAGGTCTTTATATCTTGTTCTTCTTCCTGTACATGTACTAGTTGTTTATGTTATCTGTTGTATGATTGTATGTAATATGTTTTTTTTTGTCTGAATCAAAAAAGTTGTATATCACTTAGGTGAGTGGGGCAAAAAATAAGTAACTATCATATGGTCTTCTCACCATAGGTTACTGCTGCATCAAAAGTAAACTCATTAAAAGTTACTGTTATATCCTGACAAGTTAAAAGACAATTAGCCACACCAAGTGGCACAAGGCTATCATACTAATAACAAATAACTCATAATATTTAAAAATTTACTAACTAGCATGGTTTGGCTATACATATTGTGTATTTAAATTTATAAGCAAAGGTTAGTTATACAAAATAATAAACTCATAAAAGGTTACTATTATGTGGATACTGTCAATTTTCCAAGGTATATACAAACCATCACCCCAGTAATTACTCTACAGCACACATAATCAGATAATGGCCTTATGGGTAATCTGTTTATATAATTATTCATCTAATTATGTATGGTATGGTGTGGCTGGCTGTGCACTGATGCATAGAGGGTGACTATATGCATCACATAAAGTGGTCCACACTGCCAACCAGACAAGTCCTGTTTTAGACCCTATTCACAGAAAATGGGGTAACAAAATAATACCAAGAATGTAAATTCTTCAGTAAATAATGGTTAACTGAATTTAAAGTAAATGTTAGTTATTACATGTAATTTTAACTATCTTTTAGTTTCATCTCCTTTCATCCTCTTTCATCAAATTAATTAGACCGCAGAACCCTGTGATCTGTTGCATCGCCGTCGGTGGCTGCTTGTTAGCTATAGTCCGTTCCAGCACCCATGTCCACCTGTTTTTTTCGCGTTTATCTCTACATAAGACAAACTTGCAAATCAAAATTTGCACCAATGGCATAAAAAGGCAAAAGCGTAATTTTTGGTACCTTGCCTACTCAAAATATTAATATTATTCACATTACGGCCTGGTTGACATATCTCATATATATCCGTGGTTCATGGCGTCCCTAATAAGTGGCCATTGTTTATCCTCCTTGTATAAAGTAATGTGACGTAACAGTGAAGCGCGTGCACGTGGAGAATACAAGTCTCGCTGTAAACAGGGGTCGGCAGCTCTTGATTATTGGTCCCATGAATATGGGCGCCTCTTTAGTACGTCCATCTATTATGACGTCATCACTAATCCCTGATATGCCCATTTCACAGATTAGTGGCACGATGTCGCTAAAGAATAGACTTGTTACTCAAAAAATGGTTTTAAATTGTTTACAGGAAAATGAAATAAGGTACGCTATTATTTCCATAATAGTTAATTACGCTTTTTCCTCTTTCTGCCCTAAGATTAAAAAGTTTGGACTTTCTTTTATTATCAAAAAAATAATCACGAAAAAACAGGTGGACAGGGGTGCTGGAACAGACTATAGTCCATCTCTGGACCCTAGTGTCCTATGCTAGACCTGATGAACGGACACGTCTAGCATAGAACATTAGGGTCCCAAGTTGGACTACATCAGTACATGTCAGCAGGCTTGTCAGCCGGTCAACTGACTTAAAATTTACGGTAAATTACATTCGAACCGTGGTCCCGATCTTTGGCCCAGTAATTATTCAGTATACCTATTATTCAATGCATGTATTCGAGAACGTCAGTCTTGTTTCGAGTATTACACTTTCGGCTTGGCGAAAAAGTGAACATTTCGGGGATATTACCTGTGTTAAACGTCATGATCTAAAAACAAGACGGCTTCGGGCCACCAAATTTTGTCTTCAGCTCTGGCGATTGTCACCGTGAATCTTGGGTTCCTCCCTTTATTTCTTCAGGCAAAGACATCGCCCGGCTTCGACAGGCAGATGTTAATGAGTAAATTTAGCGAAATAATCACTATATTACTCAACTTGCTGTGAAGTTGTGGCTCCCAAAACCGAACCAGTGGCCTGGCCGCCCCAATCACAAGGCTCAGTCATGGCCACAGTGTCGGGTGCAGAAACCATCGTTCTTGGTCCAGTTCGACTTGTCTTTACTTTAGTTCAGTGTGCAAAATCAACTGAAAATATAGGTCAATAAACTGTCACCTGAACCCAATGACCCGTGGGTTTTAATTAGGGCATTGTTAAAAAGCCATCAGAATTATTGTTATTTGCGTTTGAGATCACACTTCTCATTAAACATTGTTTTCGACGTCCAGTTCTAAATTTTGTAACAGACATAGCGACGACGTTTGCTTCATGATAGCAGACGATAGCCACTTATACCATTATCGAAAATAGATATAAACTCAGTGACGGTGTTAACCAGTTATATGGATAAAAATAAATGCTAATAATGTATGTCGTAGTGGCACTAAGATCTACTAACAAAGAAAGAATATCAGGATATTTCCTCTAGAAGACCAGGAAATAACACTTTTTTGTTGGTGTAAGCGGCCTCAGTTGAAGGCCACAGGTGCACATGTCCTGGAGCCAGTGTGTTTTGAACCGAACCACTAAATAGTCGCGTAAGTTGGCTCGATTTACTTATTCCAACTCATATACAATATTCTGTATAGTTACATTCAGGATCTCATTAAAACTGTCGCATGGATGTCAGTAGTCATTTCTCGGGGTTTTGTCTATATACTTACTGTTTCTCCTAACCACGAGTTTGCCATTCATTCTCGGCTGAGCCTATACGCACGATATCGTGTATATTTTGTACTGCATACACGATATCCTGCGTACAATTTCTTATGTACACGAATTATCGTGTTTACTGCTCCCGGTCCCCCTAAACACCCAAAACACCGGTGTTTTGGATATCTGTGACGAAACACCACGAAACACCCACTTCACTTCAAGCCTGAACCAAAAACGTAAGACCAATCGATAGATAATCATCTGATGAATATATCTTTGCAATATTGTTTCATAAATTCATGTCATAAAGATAAAAACGAGTGTTTCGTGCCGTGGTCGGTTCACCCGCGCCCACGGCAGCCGTTTATTCCAGCTATGACCCTGCCCCCTAGTGGCGCAAGTCGCAATCAAGCAGCGTACTTGTCAATTGTACAAAACACTATTGCTTTCTTTAATTTTACAGAATAGTGGCACAAATTCTACATTAACATACCCAACAGATGATGATTTATTAACTGATACAAGTGTTTTGCTTCAAATTAAAATTTAAAAAGGGTGTTTCGTGGTGTTTCGTCCCTATTGCTCCTTATACACAGGGAGTTTCGTGCACACAGAAAGTTGCATGCACGTTTGTCTGCACACGAAAATACACGACTGTAGAAATACGGTGGTCGGTAGTGATAATCCGTATTATTTTCCAGTACACGTTTAAAATATTAGCAAAATCAACACATCTTTCCTGCTTTAAGAAAGGTATTATCCCCTCTGGCCAACCGATAATGTCTGCAATTTTGAGTTACTAGATCTAAAATTAATTCAGATAAAGCGTCAGAACCCACATAGACGTCATCCGAGAAATGACCAATTGTATAAATGTATAATTTTGTGTAGGAATGTATATATAATATTTTAAAAAGTATAAAAAATATATATATATATTATAATTTAAAACATAAAATGTTTTCAAATATAAAATATTGATTAAAAGTATAAAATATTACGGTGAATATGGAGTTAGTATAACGGAGATAGTGAAATAAAATATTATTATTATTATTAATGAAAATAATGATAAAATGATAATAATATTAGTATCAGTATTACCATTAATATTCTATGTATATCTGCAATATATATATATATATATATATATATATATATATATATATATATATATATATATATATATAAACAATATCTATAACATATATTAGTAAAAAGATTAAAACATACTAGCAAACAAAAAATAATATGATTAATATAAACATGTAAAAAACATCATAATTTTAGGTATAATTCAGTAACTAAATACCTAAACATATTATACATTATGCAGAATAATAGAGTATAGATAAACAGAATGTGATAGTAATCCAAAAAATAAAATATAAATGGGTAAAAATATTACATTGAACACAACACAATGTAACACAGAATAATATAACATTTAACATGCTAACACAATTGAATATAACTTTATATTTTTATTTAATTTTATTCCTCCTTCACTTTATAATTTACAATATATATAATCATATTAAGCAATCTTAGATTAGTATTATATATATATATATATATATATATATATATATATATATATATATATATATATATATATATATATATATATCATCTAGCAATATTACTATTTGATTTAATACTACATTGTTTAATTCTTTGTTGTAAAATATATTATTTTCAGTACCTATTTTTCCATTTGATATTTATATCATCATAATATTTACCTATTTTTAAAAATGCAAAATGTTGTTTTATGTATGTACACAAATTAAAAATATACTGCACTTCATTATTATGATAATTCATAGAATGTCATTTGGAACACTTGTTGAAAAATAAGAAGTTTCCGAACTTCGACCTCGAAGTTTAATCTACTACTGAATTTCTATCATGCATATATTCATGTTGTATGCAAGATAACTTTGTGTCATGCGCATCGTTTGTATAGCCGATCCCTTCATTCTCAATGGGTCTGTCTAAAACATGGATAATCCGCAGAGAGATGGAGAATCAAGCGGAGAAATTGCGGAGAATTGCAGAGAGTTTTTATATGCAATGATACTTTCAAATGCACATTAGAATCACCAGCTAAATTACTCTTAACATATTTGCGCACATTTAAATGACTGAAATAATTAAAAAGTCTGTACAAAATTAAGCATTTTGTGCTTAACAATGTAGACTCACTGCCAAGTGAATGTGTTTTGCATAATATAACACCCTTCTGATTAAGACAAAACCTCAAAACACTCAACAGTTCAAACCATAACAAAACCATGCAGGTGTATCAAATTTACCAGGGTGTCAAGGCAATCCTCAATGAGAAGAGAGGTTACATGTCTTTAACTGTCCTCTCGTTTAGGGCTCCAAAGTGAGTAAAGACTATGCACTGTCTCACACCTCAATCCTTCTTCCCCACCAGCACTGGTCCTGATGCCCATTATGAGCTGGAATGACGGATAAATCCTGCAACCAAGAGTTTCTCTAAGTGGCTCCTTTCCTATTGCTAATATTCAATTGGATCTTGAGTCTTCTCATACGTTGACAGACAGGTGCATGATCTTTCATATCCAGGTTGTGGCAAACTTCCGACAAGCAGCCCAGATCTAGGTCATGCTTGGCAAAATCATTCTGGTAACTTGGTAAGAGTCCCTCAAATCGACTGGCCTGGTCCTTTGTAAGGTCTCCCTAACCTTCTAGCTTTACATCTAGGGAGGTCCATGTAAAATCTCCTTGGAAAACCAGAAATCAGGTCTCTGTTACCCATAACCTCTGAGCTATGGGGCTCCGAAGTACTCCCCAGGATAATGGAAAATTTGATACAAAAGCTCAAGTATCTGAAGAACTAATGCATTGTTCACCATGATTTTTTGCATGGATTGTTGATCATGGGGTGTTTCATCAGTTTCTGCAGACGGGTGGCGCCACCTGTATTTTTTAATTTTTTACAAATTTTATTCTCTATTTTTTGAGACCTTAAAAGATGCAGTCATCTGTTAACAGGGCACAAATCATAATCGCTGGTTCTGGAATCTTCTAACTTCACATCTAGGGAGGTCCATGAAAAAACTCCTTGGAAACCAGAAATCAGGTCTCTGTTACCCATAACCTCTGATCTATGGGGCTCCCAAGTATCCCCAAGAATAATGGAAAATTTGATACAAAAGCTCAAGTATCTGAGCAACTATTGCATTGATCACCATGATTCTTTGCATGGATATATATAATTAAATGTTTCATCAGTTTCTGCAGACTGGTGGCGCCACCTGTATTTTTTGATTTTTTACAATTTTTTTCTCTATTTTTGAGACCTTAAAAGATGCAGTAATCTGTTAACAGGGCACAAATTGTAAAGACTGAACCTAGAATCTTTTATCTTAACATGCCAGGAGGCCCATGAAAAGTCTCCTTGGAAACCTGAAATTAGGTCTCTGTTACCCATATCCTTCAAGATATGGGGCTCCGAAGTATCCCCCAGAATAATGAAAAATTTGATACAAAAGCTCTTGTATCCGAACAACTGGTGCATTGATTGGCATTATTCTTTGCATGCTCAGCATCATGGAGTGTTTCATCAGTTCCTGCAAACTGGTGGTGCCACCCAGACTTCTTTGAGTTTTTACGCATTTTTATCTTTATTATTGAGACCTTCATAGATGTGGTCGTCTGTTAACAGGGCACAAATCATAAGTATTTGAGCTTGAATATTCTTTCTTGACATCCTGGGAGGTCCATAAGAAACTCCATGGAAACCTGAAATTAGGTCTCTGTTTCCCATATTCTCCAAGCTATGGGTCTTAGAAGTATCTCCCAGAATAACTAAAATTTGATACAAAAGCTCCAGTATCTGAACAACTATTGCATTAATCACCCTGGTTCTTTGCATGCATATTCATCATGGAGTGTTTCATCAGTTCTTGTGGACTGGTGGCACCACCTATATTTAAAACAAAAATTTTTTAACACATTTTTTTTCGCTAGGCCTAGTTATGAGACCTTCAAAGATGCCTTCGTCTCTTACAGGGCTCAAATTGTAACCATTGGTCCTAGAATCTTCAAACTTGACATCCAGGGACAACTGTGAAAAGTCTCCTTGGAAACCTGAATTAAGATCTCTGTTATCCATATTTTCTGAGCTATGGGGCTTATAAGCACCCCACAGAATAATTGAAAATTTGATACCAAAGTAGGGCACAAATCATAACCATGGCGCCAAGAAACTTCTAACTTGACATCCTGAGAGTTCCTTAAAATTTCTCCCCAGAAACCTGAAATTGGGTCACAGTGACATATATTCTCAGAGTTTTGGGGTATTTTTGAGCATCCCAGAAATAATGCAAAATACACACAAATTGCCAGATTCCTCATGAAAGGTTGGTTGGATTGTCATCAAATTTGTTTTTATGGGTTGGGTCTTGATGAACTTAAGCTAATATTCATGAACAATGATGCCACCTATCTTAATTAGTTGTCTGTGCAAGGACATATTATCAACATGTCAGTTGGCTGAACATCATGACCCATGGGTCACTTGTTTATCCTTTGAACTGCCGGGGTTTAGTTGTTGCATGGGCAACAGGACACAGCCGGAAAAGTATCTCATGCAAATTAGGTGGGCAATCTATGCAAAAGAGAAATTCAGGGGGGCTTTTCCCAGGAATGCCAGTGCCGTGCACCAGAATAGATCATATTTTCATAAGCATCCTTCCCATCATACATCGCGTGTTGTCAATGATGCTAATTTCCTATTGGCTGTTCCAACTTGAAGGCTCCAGCGGCCCGATAGAGACAAAGTAATATTAGACTTCATTCCCATACTTTATTACATACTGATCATTCAGCAAAAGTTTTGGTCCCAACAGAGTCCAAGCATCTGTAACAATAATAAAATGTGGGGTTTGACTGGTGTCCTCACGTTACACAAGGCATATGATATACGTGTCTTAGGGGTTGCACGGATCCGTACAACCTTGGATAGTATAGACTCTCCCCGCCAGAGGCTGCAGCGCTTGATCAGTGTTTACAATATATGTCAGCGCGGCAAGACTGCAGCAATGAAATGCTGTGCTAGTCTGTTACTTACAAAAGTAATGTAAATGGTTGACACCTTTTTAAAAAAAGACTAGCTATGTGTAGGTTCTTGTACACAAGCTTTCCGGTGCTTGGCCCCCTTCCTCAGGTGTAAAATTTTTTTTTAAATTTTGGCATTTGTGAAACCAGCACAGCACCCCCTGCAGGATTGTTGTCATAGTCTGAGGACCAGTTACTAAGACCAGTTACTAAGGAGTGTTAGCATCTTCTCTGTCCCTGTGGGCATACCTATTGGCTCATTAGGGTGGACAGTTATACACCTGTTAGAGCTATAATATACCTCAATACACCAACTAATACCAGTGCGTACTTTGAGGGACTACAGTTCTTCCTTGTTAAACTTGGGCTTGACAATATAGTCACAGCCTTCTACTTTACAGCTAAGTACTTACATAGGGATGGTGCTTACTGCATTTGGTTGCAGCACCCTCTGTGAAGAAGCAACTACTGCGCATAAAAAAATATAGATCTGCATCATGGCTAGTCTGGATTGAGGCTTGTACTACTTCTCCAGGTAAGCCTGTACCATTTGGTTTTCCAAGTTGACTGTACATTTTTGGGCCAATAGGAAGTCTAGGCCAAGAAGCACTCGGTCTGATATTTTGGCCAATGCTAAATCATCTCCAACTTTCCCCTTCAGAGTGGCCTGGCCTGTATGCACGGGTTTCTCTGAGAGATCGTTATTTAAAGTTATGACTGATCACAGTGATCTGGGATGCACTGTCAATCACAGCCTGTCTCAGTCCAATTTAACTTAACCAGGGCCACCAGTGTTAGAACCTGAGTCTGGCCTACCTTAACCTCTGCTCGTCTGCTAATGTGGTCTCCTTGTTCCAGCGTTCCCGAGTCAACAGAATGATCCCCACACTTGGGAGAAGCTTGATCCTGCCCTGCCCTGCTTGGCAATGTTAGTGTTAGTTGATGACCGGCCAAATTGGTAAGTGCCTCCTGTGGATGGCCTTCTTGTAACTGGGTTGTGTTTAGGCCATTTGATACAACCCTTGACCTTTTCAATCCTGTTCTGAATTCTTAGGTGTAGGATTGCCTCTGCCATTCGGACACTGTTTTTGGAAGTGTCTATGCTGGTTGCACTTGTAGCACATGCTATTTGCTGGTTTCATCCGGGGTATGCTCAGAATACTGACCAGAGACTGGTCACCAACAAACCCTTCTTAATCAACCACTCCAGACTATACATTTGTTCATCTGCACCCAGGCCTGATCACTGGTCCCTGGCTGTATCCACACTGGGGGTTGGTCTGCTTAGCTGGTGTCAACTTGACCTGCTTAGTGTCGGCTTGACCTTCTGTTTCTGACACCAGCTCATTGGCATAACTCACTGTTTTATCGCCCATGTGTATTTTCCCATAAATGACATGATGGTTGGTAGTAGCATCCTTCACATACTGTAAGGCTTCATGGAAGTAATTTTGGGTCCTCCCCAAAGCACCCACTGCTGCTTTTCTTGTGGCCACAGACTCTCAAAAAGTATTTGATGGCAAGTAGTTGAATTGTATCTTCTGTGGCACCCAAAAACTCATTTATGACCTGGACATGAATCTGTTCCCTAAATTCTTCAAGGGTCTCCTGATCTTCTTGTCTTACAGACTGAAGTTCCCAATTTAATGGGGGCATCCCTCAGACCAAAGCATTGCTTGAGCTTCATGGAAGATTAACTCAGGTTTATCTGTTGTTAATATTAGAGGAGTTGCATGCGAGTATAGGTACAGCATCAGAAACCAGGGGGCAGCATAGTTTTAGTTATGGGAATGAACACCAGACCTTTTACCAGTAGGTGGTGCCAACGCTATGACCAGGTGGTAGGTAATTGTGTTTGCTTCAGTTTGCAGCTGGCCAGCACAGCAAGTGGATGTTTCAAAATTTCCACTATTGGGGAACATGAAGATGACCCTTTACAGGCGTTAACCACGTGGGTGCAGAAAAACAAGATAGACTTTTCGGCGATACAGTTATTGCAACAAGAAGGTTTTACATCTCTTGAGGCGTTGGCCTTGTTGGAGGCTGAGGACATAGCAAAATCTAAAATTCCACGTGGTCAAAGATAATTAATTTTACATTCAGTACAAGAACTTAAGCCAGAAAGCAGGCTTAAGAGTACGAATGGCAGTCATTGTTCCGGGGGTGCCCCTGACGTCGCTGCGACTCTTACCCAAGATGGCGACCCTTCTTCGAGAGAAAGTGCTACGTCAGGTCAACCTGTGACCGGGCAAGCCTAAACGAAATGCAAGACAGCGCGAATGATTATTTTGTGCGACAGGTGTTAAATTTACTCGGCAGGCAACAGGTGGAGCCTACTCAAGATGGCAGCAACCATAACGCAGACCGGGTGAACATCCGGGGGCTTGCTAGCATGGCAGACCTTTTAACATAGCAGCTCTCCTGGGATTCACCTAAAGTTCATCTGGACGCGTTGAGTAGGTACAATTTGAAATTTCATGATATTATTGATTTTGTGGACATTGGGGGTGGTAGAGAAGAAACGCTAAAAAATATTGAATGAAGTTCCCAATTGAATGGGGGCATCCCTCAGACCAAAGCATTGCTTGTGGTCCATTGTCCGTCGTCCGTCCGTCCGTCCGTACGTAGATGTGGCACGTTTTGAAACCGTAAGACCTAGGAATCCGAAATTCAGCATAATGTTAGATGTCCCCAAGATCTCCTACCAAGCCGAAAACTGGGTCTTTGCGACTTCGTTCCTTTGAGAAATTAAGGAAAAACCTCAATTTTTTATTTAAATCCTATTTTCACACTTCAGGACTGCCTAATTTCAAAACCACTCATCTGTTTTTCCTCATATTAACAATAAATATTCTTCTATATAGTTCCTATGTACATGCCAGAAATTAAGTCTGTTAAGTATAAATTCTTTAAGTTATGGGCCCAAACATAATGGACTTTGTAAAAAATCAGGAAAAATATTTACTCACTTAACATGAAAAATTTTGAAACTAGAGTCTATTTTCCCAAGTATATAACTATGTTTAATTAAGATTCAATTGTTTACCCAAAATTAGATCTGAATTTTGTAAATTTTTTAAGTAATTAGCATAAAAATAAAATCAGTACCTTAAATTTTGCCCAAATTTGACCATGGCACGTTTTTTTCCTGTAAGTACCATTGATTTAATTTTCACAGCATGTAAACATAAATATTTAATTTGTTTAAATCTGAAATTTGGAAGTAAAAGCTTGAAAATTAAGCTAGTTATTGATTTTTTTCTTGAGGCTCTATTGTAGTCATTTGCTTTGATTACAGATTACAGATGCAGGGTCCCACTCCAGGTCACTGGAAGTCAGCTATGCCAGGGTTTCTGATTTGTTACAGTCACAGGGGGAGATCCCCTGCTGTGACAGGTGTACAGTTATTCTGATATCACCACCCCAATCCCCCCCCCCCCCCCCGCAAACCCAACCCACCAAGTGTTATGCAGTATTGTTATTGTTTTCACTGTATCTCCTTAATTGTAATGCTGTTTCCACTCCGATATGCAAAAACTTTCCTTGAAAAAGTAATTCAAGGTGTAATCCAGAAGATGCAATGTTGTGTAATGTAGCATTTTTAAAGAAATCATTTTTCTTTTAAATGATTTTACCAATCATAATGGAACCCATCAGTATGCTTAAATTATGATAAAATATGAAGCACATTATGGATAAATAAAGACACAATTCAAAGTTGTGAAATCTAAATCAAGTATTTTTTTAGACATTTATTGTTTTGCAGATTTAAAAGATATATTTTTGTGGTAAAAAATAAATAAACATTTGTATGCATGATGTGGTGTTATCTGACAAGATTGAGATTTATGATGATGCAATTGAGAATTATGAATCAACTTTTATATTCAGATATATATGTTATATTGAAAATGTATAGAAATATAAACTTAAATTAAAAAAAATTGATGTGATAAAAAAATGAGGATTTGTTACAAACATTTGTTCATTATTTTCCTGCATCAGCAGAATTTGAGATCAGGCTTTGTTTGCCATGTTTTATGTTGTTAATTAGTTATATTTCAACTGTATACATTTCATAAAAAAAACATAATTAATAATTTATATTATACAAAAAAAAGATTTGATTGAACAAATGTGTAAACTACTGAAATGTCAACAGTTGATCGAAAAGCCAATTAATGATCATGGTAATTGTACAGATCATTTGTTCACAAACTGCTCACATGCTTCAGTTTCAACATTAGAAAACACATGGTCAGGTCACAAAATATTATTTGCAACAATTTCTTGCTCATCAATACAAACCAATCATATAAACCAACCATGGCCTTTATTACCTCTTCCTCTTACACTTTATCTCCATTTGATATTATTTTAGATTTTTACCATCAAGGTTAACGTCAGCTGAGCACAGTGACCCATAGGTCCCTTGTTTTTTTTTAGCGAACCTGTGAGCTTATGCGATAGTGTGGCGTCGTCTGTCGTCTGTCGTCTGTACGTTAACCCATACTATCTTGAAAACGGCAAGAATTAGCATCACCAAATTTTATGCATAAAATTAGTCATCTAAAAAACTCTATCGGATTTTGCTTATTTTTTGGCTAACTGCATTTTCTTAGATTTTATAGGGAAAATGCCAAAAAAAGCTTAAAAAATCTTCTTCTCTGAATCTGTTCAGCTAAATTGTCCAATATTTTACAGAAATGATTCCTGGAACAATCTTTCTCAAGTTTGTTCGAATGGTTTAAGTTTGGTGATTTTTGGCCGAGTTATAGGAAGTTGAACTTAGTCATCTGTCCAAAAAAAGGATACTAAAATTACAATCTCAGAAATGGCTTGAGCTATCATCACCAAATTTTATGCAAATTGTTGGTCACATGAGTCATATATGAAATTGAGGTATTGGTGGCGCCACCTGCATCGGCCTTTTTTGTATGGGGGTCATCAGTGCCCGTATCATACTGACAGCTACAAATAACTTCTTCTCTGAAACGAAATGGCCAAATTGTTTAATATCATACAGAAATGATCCTAGAGTAGTGCTTTCTGAATTTTTTTCAAATGGTCTCAGTTCAGTGAATTTTGGCTAAGTTATGGGAAGCTGAATTTAGTCATATGGCATAACAGCCCATTTTAGCTAAGTGGCTACAAAAATCTTCTTCTCAAAAACCACTGGGCCAAATTCTAAAATCTCACACATTAATTATCCTTAGATGTTGATAATTCAAGTTTGTTCAAATGGTCTCAGTTCAGTGACTTTTGGCTGAGTTATGGGAAGCTGAATTTAGTCATATGCCATAACAGCCCATGTTAGCTAAGTGGCTACAAAAATCTTCTTCTCAAAAACTACTGGGCCAAATTCTTAAATCTCACACATTAATTATCCTTAGATGTTGATAATTCAAGTTTGATCAAATGGTTTTGGTTTAATGATTTTTGGCTGAGTTATGGGAAGCTGAACTTTGCCATTTTGCTGTATTTTCCCATATGAGTTATAAACCTACAAAAAGTTTTTCGACTGATGATACTGAGGCCAGTTTGTTTAATATTTTGCAAGAATAATTCCCTGAATCATTCTTATAATAATTGTCTTTTATGGTTCCAAAAAATTATTTTAAATTATTAAATATTATTATAAAGATTGAATTGATTTTACCATATATGTTAGCTGTGTGAAGCAGATACATCTAGCCTAGCACCAGTTTATCAGCATCCATTACATCATGCCTCTAGACATTTAGATTTCAGGTTATCTATGGAAAATATTGACAAGAATGTTTTTTAAGAGCTTTTAAAAAATGTAGATTTATGATATTACATATCATCTGTACACTAACTCATAATTTCTCAGGAATAGCAGGAGCTACCATCCCCATATTTTATTCAATTATCTGTCACATATCAAATTTTGATTGATTCAGCTTATTTTTGCTATCTGCATTTACTTAGATTTTACAGGGAAAAAGCTGAAAAAAAACTTTAAAAGTCTTCTTCTTGTAAACAGTCCAGCCAAATTGTTCAATATTTTACAGAAATGATCCCAGAGGCAAGCCCTCTCAAGTTAGTTCAAATGGTTAGTGTTGGATAAATATAAGCAGAGTTACATAACAGGCCAAGATTGTGTATGTTTCTTGAATAGGTTGAGAAACTGCCAACTGTTTCAGATTTGGCAACAGATCAAGAGTTCATTCAGTGCAGCCAAATATAGGTCAACAGTTCAATCAGTGCAGCCAAGCACAAGGCATGTGATCACCTCATGGGCAGCATGTGATCATCTCATGGGTAGCATGTGATCACCTCATGAGTATCATGTGATCACCTCACGGGTGTCATGCCCCTCAGGGCTGCATATGGAGCCAATCTGTGATCTTATGCAATTGTGTGGCTACTATTTCAGATTTGGCAATAGGCAAAAGGTCAGCCTGGATTTATTTATAGCTTTGGCAGACTGCCAACTGTGTCAGATTATGCAACAGGTCAAGAGTTCACTCAGTGCAGCCAGGTACAGGTCAAAAGTTCACTCAGTCTAGCCAGGTGCAGGTCAAGTGTTCACTCAGTGCAGTAGCCTGAGCCAGTAATTTGTCACAGTACACTCAGGGCAACAGCCTTTCTCACCTAAGCCTGGTCAGCCCTGTGCATCAGACTTAACGTAAGTTTGATGTATTGGCCTGATATTCTGACCTGTCTATGTGTCTTTAATGGCTTTCTCGTTCACAAGACAGGTGTTGCCATCTACAGTGACTTTTGCAAAGTGTATGTGCCTGCTCAATTCTCCAGAGGAATTTGATATATCAGCCTGAAATTGGGCATATTTGTCGTATACAAGACTTGTGGTGCCACCTACAATAATTTTTGTGTTGTGTGCACCCATGCCAGAATTTCAGCAGTGATGTTTGTGTATTGTTTCTTGTTCAAAATGTTTAGTACTTGCATTGTTCATATATATGAAAAGTATTGGTTCAGCATTGAAGCGTTCTACCTGGTGTATATCCATATGCACAGGTTCGCATTAGGCCGGTAGGCCTTGTTTTTTTTATAAATTAAGGCCATAAAACAAGGTACTTCTGATTGTTATTTAAATTTGTAAATTTTTGTATTTCCTGGATTCTCAACAGTTCCCTTTGACTGAAACTGAATAAATACAATCATCGAATGAATACTTTATAATTTTTTTTTAATATGAATACAAATATTCAATAGTTCTATCATGAAAATGAATACAGATACTAATACAGGTAAAAAGAAGGTATTTGAATGTGAGTGCAAACATTTCAAAATGTATTCATGAATGCATTTATGAATACATTTTTTAATATTACTAGCTGATAAACCCGGTATACCGGGCTTTTTACCGGGGTTTGGGAGATATATTTACTAAGATATTGAATGTTGGCTCATATTTTATTATAAAAGTTAAAAGAAAATATAGATTTATAGTGGGATACTCTCGGAATACAATATGTACAGATATTTCTTTACTGTTATTTTATGGCGCTGTGCTCGTGGCAAAAATCATACCCTGGTATGTTTACCTTGAAGACCTGGTCAGTGATGGTTTACATTGCGAACCAGAATGAGACCCAGAGGCATACAGTGTTTCATTGATATTTGACTGGTTTCTATCATTGGACATATAAAGAATAGGTTGATGTGAGGAACAAATGAAAGATTATTTAAATGTACGTTGCAAGGAAACTGTTGCAAGGAAACTTGAAGAAGGAAAAAGAAATACATCGTGCATACATTGTAAGTAGCAGAAGCGGACCCAGCGGGACTCCGTGCAGTGGGTCCGTAGCCCATTTTCAGCCACCGCAACCTTTTTTTCATCGTATCAGACAAATTTTGAGGCCTGAAACCACCAACCAACACCACCCCAGCCCTGTTCCTGAAACTGGGACCTTGAATTAGGTTTTTTTATTAATCCTTCTGGGTTGAACTCTCCATTTCATAAAGCGAGAATCATGTGTTTTTCTCTTATACTGACCACGCATGTGGGTCAAATCCTTCATTGAAAGCGAGTGTTATTCATATGAACAATAGTCCTAAGTGTTAGAGGTTAAGTGACCACGATGCACGCATTCCGGTGATTGCCGAAAGCAGTTTGGCTGTGCTCGGTAAAAAAACGGAAAAATCAATCAAAATTATATGTAAATTAAAAATTATTTATTTTCATATCGCCTATGTCACTGCCTGGGGTAATAACCTTTAAAATGATGTATGGCACAATATTGTACACAACGCGGTTATAGAGAACACTGAGAACAAACGTGAACCGAATTCCTTTTATAAGTATTAGATTTTAATTAACTCCTTTGTAAAAAGAAGATAATTAACATGACTTATAGTGGACATTTTTTTTCAAATACTTCTGCTGCAATGTAGATAAAGTTATTAGGCCAAGTCAAAACCTGTGTGACAATAGCAGTCCTTTTCCAAATGTAAATAATATAAATGACAGCAGTCCTCTTCCCTCTCCAAGGATTTTATCAAAATCTTTACATAACTTGAGTTAAACGCCATCATCCGCATGAATTAGCTTATATTACCACACAAAACCAACATTTTTCTACCTGTTCTTTTAAAAAGTATTTTAATATCATAAATAACAGCTGAGCGCTGTGACCCATGGGTGCCTTGTTTTTAAGAGTGTTACAATCAAAACACAGCAGGCAGATCACAGTGCTGATCTGTTTCAACCAGGCAGGCATCAGAAAGTTGTTAGTTCATTTATTTACCAGCAGATGGCAGGCCATGTCAGCACTTGAGATGTTCTTAAATAGTGGAAATAATGAAGGCCCCACCATTCAGTAGATTGTCATTTTTACCACTTATCGATTAACCAGTGACATACTATGCTGGTGCCTTTTTAAAGCCTGTCTATGGATAGGCTGTGTACATGTGCATATATATGAGTGATATAATTTTATCTAACATTTTATTCTATATAAGTGATAATAGCAGTAGCAGGTAGACTGAGGTTGTCCATATCATTCCCCTATCCTCAAGTAACCACTTGTATTTTATATTACTCTCATGTTATTTTTAGCTGTTCAGCTTGGTTTTGCAGAACCAGAATTAATGGCCAGATAATTAATATTTGCCCAATTCTAAGTAGAATTTCATGACTTCCAAATCCTTAATAATCAGGCCCTCAGTTGTATCAATGACATGCTGTGCCCATATACTCCATCTAGAGAGCATAGTCACAGCATGGATCTAGTCACACAAACTGTCAAGAGTTCAGAATAATTCTCTATGGTACCGCAGCTGTTAGAACTGCTGCCCCTAGTCTCCAGATCTCGCAATGTATTAAGCGGATTAGGTGATGTGACTTTGTCAACTGATTTAAAAGGCTTTCTATACGACTGTAATATGATGGGTGTATTATGGTTTGCCCACCATCCATTTGTTCACTTTTAGTGTCACAGCAATAATTTACCAGGGCTTTAATGGATTTTTGGGAAACCCACCATAAGTACTTACCAACAGATTATTTTATCCAATTTTGATTATGGGCCAAATCCACACATGCTGAATAAGGTCTACGGTTCACTTGGCTACTTTGTCTTGTTACCTCAATAACTTCGTGAAAAATATGAAGGATTTTGATAAAACTCTTAGAAATGTTAATCAATAAAATATCTTGCATAAGTTCGAATCCCAGTGAGATCCATGCATATTTAATGAGGTCAGAGGTCACTGCACTTTGGAGGCACTTTGGTGACTTACCAAAAATCCTATGGATTTTCATGAAACTCATTATACATATTTACCAATAGATTTCTCACCTGATTTTCATTCTAATAAAAATTCACACATATTTAATGAGGTCAGAGGTAACCGCACTTTGGAGGTACCTTGGTGACTTACAAAAGTCCCATGGATTTACATGAAACTCGATCACTGTACAAAAGTTTCACATCTGAATTACATTCACATCAAAACTGATGCATATTTAAAGAGGTCAGAGGTCACCAGATACATGACAGTCTAATATGCAAGTTTGTAGTGCTCTTATTAAAGTATATTCTTAGACATTGTATTCTAATTGTATCCGCCAAAACAGAGTTTTGCGGATACTATGTTTTTAACTGCACGCCGCCGCCGCCGCGTAGGTGTCCGGAGAACTCCTCCGTAACCGCTGGGCGGAATTTTACAAAACCCGGGATTAGGTTCGGGTCACATGTGAACTGCTGCACCCCGATTTTGTTTTGACCTCTGACCTTTCCTCTGCGCTCTGCGTCCGTTTGTGCGTCTGTTTCAATACATAAACCCACATATCTCGGGAACCATTTGACCGATCAGGAAAATTTTTTTGCACAAATGTAGCCCTTGGAGAGCTTTATAACATACACAAAAAATGGTGGCGCCACCTGCAACCATGTTTGCACAGTGTCCATCTGTTCGTCTGCCTTGGGTAAAAATCACTCATATCTCTGCAGTGACTTGACTAATTCACCTGAAATTCGGCATGCGTATACATCATTGATAGCTGTTCTGATTTTATGACAGGTGGCGCCACCTACATTCACGTTTACGCTGCAGACATCCAAGCTCATATCTCGGGAACCATTTGACCGATCAGGAAAATTTTTTTGCACAAATGTAGCCCTTGGAGAGCTTTATAACATACACAAAAAATGGTGGCGCTACCTGCAACCATGTTTGCACAGTGTCCATCTGTTCATCTGCCTTGGGTTAAAATCGATCATATCTCTGCAGTGACTTGACTAATTCACCTGAAATTCGGCATGCGTATACATCCTGGATAGCTTTTCTGATTTTATGACAGGTGGCGCCACCTACATTCACATTTACGCTGCAGACATCCAAGCTCATATCTCGGGAGCCGTTTGACCGATTGGGCCAAAGTTTTGCATGTGTATAGATCTCACATAGCTCTTCATCATTCGCAAAACTGGTGGCGCCACCTGCAGCCATTTTTGCACAGCTGCATTTTTGTCTGCCATGGGATAAAATCACTCATATCTCGGCAGTGGTTTGACATATCTGCCTAAAATTTTGCAGGTTTATACATCCCCGACAGCTCTCTTGATTTTATGACAGGTGGCACCACCTGCATTCTAGTTTATGCAGCAGACATCCAAGCTCATATCTTGGGAACCGTTTCACCGATTGGGCCAAAGTTTTGCATGTGTATAGTTCTCACATAGCTCTTTATCATACGCAAAACTGGTGGCGTCACCTGCAGTCATTTTTGCTCCGCTTCCATCTGTTTGTCTGCCACGGGCTAAAATCACTCATATACATGTACTGGTTTGACTTATCTGCCTTATATTTTGCATATGTATACAACTTGGACGGCTTTCTGGATTTTGTGGTAGGGGGGGCAACCTACATACACAATTTGGCTGCAGACATCCATGCTAATATGCAACACTCAATTTTCCCTTGCCACTCAATCCATGCCTCACTTCACCTGTTCCACTCTGATTTAGGCGGATACACGTTGTCGCTTGTCGACTACCCGTATTCTAGTTATATTATGGAGGACATTTTATTTTCATGGTGTGGCCTTAGGGACTGGGTAACCTCCAACCATATTGTTGTTTTTTTTTATGAAGGCTCAGGCACACTACAGTATATTTCAAAGGCAACAAAACCAATTGTGGAATGGCAATAATTTTCTTCATGCTTACAGGTTTTGGCCACAGACAAGTCGTCAAACTGTTTCAGCATTATAGATTTCCAGGTACATCATACTGTTTACCTGTTTATGAATCTTTATGTTCCCACCCATAGTCTTAGGGGTACACCAAGTTCATCATCACTGAAACTTGAATAAGACCACATCAGCAAATGGTGACATCTGGTGGCTGTATATGTAATTATGTTCAATCTGATTTTTGTGTTAAATTAGTGGATATTTGTGTGTGTGTGTGTGTGTGTGTGTGAAAGGAGGGGGGAAGGGTAAAATATGTTTAAATGATCTATGAATATTTGAGTTCAGCATATTGTTTGCTGGCCTGTGCTGTACTCAGCCGCTGCCTCGAATTTGAGGATAAAGAGTCCATAATGTTGGTCTCAAGACCAGCCTTTTATAGATTTTTGTCTTGGTCTTGTCAGTAGGATCAAATCAAACTTGTCGCAATGTCTGTTCAGGTCTTGACTTCATGATCAAGCAAAATTGAGTCTTACAGGTTTCACAAAGTAATGTATGAAATTCAATTGTTTGATTTTGCTCATTGTTTAGTCTTTCAATCAAAAGACATTTTGTGTTCATAATGCTTTGTTTGACTGCTTCTCTCATTTAAAATACTATATAAGAGGATTCACTGATACTGATGCTTAATTTACACATCCTGATCAAGTATGCAGGTGTGTTGCCATTGAGTCTACAGTAAACAATGTTAATACAGGAAACCAAGTAGACTCAGACTGACAGTAACCATTTCTCACGGAATTATGACTGTACTGAAACCAACATCAAATAAAACACCTTGGTTCTCTAAACCCATGTTCCCACAAAAACTTTGATATATGATACTGCATATTGATGTAGAACAAATAATAGAAATAATCAATTGGTTATACTTTCCTTACTTGAAAGTGCAATACCATGATTATAATAAAAATAAACAAGTCACAGTTCTCTGGTGACAATCATTACTACTTATCAATAGATTACCTCACTTGATTTTGAGTTTATCCAAAATCCACACATATTTAATGAGGTCAAGTATTACCAGTCTTCTTTGAGGTGTCACCTCAATAACTTAACAGGAATACGGTGAACTTTCCATTAAATTCATTATAAATATTAACCCATAAATTCATTGACTTCAAAACAATTTTCGTCAAAATCCACATATATTTAATTAGGGCAGATGTCGCAAGACATATGACAGGCATATGATGCACACTTGCAGTACTCTCGTGTTTTTCTTGTTTACCACGCAGAAGTATCATCATGGAGATAATTTTACATTTATACTCTCCACAAGTTTCTTCATTTTATTTACACTTTTCATAAAAAAAGGTGTGGATCGATCCATTTGTTACTCATAAATAAACCTGTATTTGAAGTAGGCCTGCTATGTATACAAATTATTTCTCCATAATGTACAGCTTATATATACTTTAAAATATATAAATACAAAAAAAATATATAATTTTTAGTTTTTTTTTAGCTCAACTGACTGCAAGTTAACTTACATATAGAAATGAAACTTTGTCCACAACTGTGCTTGCTGTCTGGTCGTCCTGTCATCCGTTAGCAGGGCACAAATTGTAACTGCAGGTCATAGAAACTTCTAAGTGAAATCCAGAGAGGTCAATAAAAAATTTCCTTGGAATCCTGAAATTAGGTCACTTTGACCTTTATCCCACCAAGCTGTGAGGTTTGAAAGTAGCCCCTCCCCCAGAATAGTAAAAAAAATTATACAAAATCTCCAATATCTTGATAATTAATGCATGGATTATCATGATTCGTGCCTTAAATATTGATGATAACTAGTTTTGTCAGTTCCCAAAAATTGGTGGCGCCACCTGCATTTTTGATATTTTAACAAATATTTTCTATTTTTATTTACAATAAAATGACAACAATCATGTCAGTTTCTCAGCTGTGATACCATCAAGTGTTCCAAAACCTGGTGTGTTTATGGATCACAAGTGGATGACCTATAGTAATAACCCTGTCTGTCTGTCTGTTTGTCTAGCTGTCTGTCTGTCCATCTGTCCATCCACACAAATTTGTTTCCAGATGATAAATCCAGGTTGGATTGACACATGGATTTCAAACTTGACTTACATATGGCCCAACACTAAAGCAATAACCTATATAATTTTTGGGTCACAAGGTCAAAGGTCAAGGTCACAGGACTCACTTATTTAAAAAGATTGTGGCTGCATTTTAAGCATTTTAAGTTTCTATCTTGCACTTGCCAGTATGGGGAAGAATAAATGGTCAAAGGGTAAGGTCACAGGGGTCATCTGTTCACAGATTAGTTTCCAGATGATAACTCCAGTTTAGTTTAGTGTATTGATTTAGAATTAACTTATATATGTTGATTTTGGGGTCCAACAGTTAAAGGTCAAGGTCACAAGACCCATTTCTATAAAAAAAATGTGTATTTATTTCAAGCCAAACTTTTCATCACAAACCTTCCATCTTCAAGATATTGCTAACCTGCCAATAGGGGAAGATTCTATTAGATTTTTGGGTCAAAGGTCAAGGTCACAGGGTCCATCCATTCAAAAATTAGTTTATGGATAGTAATTATGCTTTGGATAGACAAATTGCCTTCAAACTTTTTTTATTAATGACCCACCACTTAAGTGAATTCATTTTGATTTTCAGAATCCAGAGATCATAGTTGGAGGTCACGGGACTGTCATTCTGAGAAATTGAAATTTCTTTAAAAATATCTATATAGACAAATTCAGCTGAGTGTCGAGACCTGTGGGTCCCTAGTTTTCTTATAAATATACTTATATTTTAGATTTCTATTTGTTCTGTTACTATTCCTACATATGACATATCTGGTAGTGGCCAGTGGTATAGGCAGAATATTTAATTTTAAATGTCTCCAGCTCCAATATAATAAATTATGACATTTAAGAATGATTACCACTCCTTGGTGACTGTAATGAGTTATTTTAACCACATGATTTGTACTGTGTCTAGTGTCGCTTTTCATATATATATATATATATATATATATATATATATATATATATATATATATATATATATATATTTTAGATGGCTGATGTAATAATTGAGGGCACCTGCACACCTGATTGAAATCTGAAAAACCTGATGCCTCTGGAATTAGATATTTTGAAACAGGTAATGAAATCTGAGTAGATCAATGACTTATTTACCAGGCTGCTCAGCACAGACTGGGCCTATCTGAATACACAACAGGAAATGTATTAAATTTTTTTTTCTTGGGCACCCAAATAGTTACTTTTTCTGTTTGGGGAGGGACTTTTAAATTCAGCCTGAGTTTTCAGAGAGGAATATAAAACCAGCACATTAGGAACTGTACTGCGAGTCTCATTGCAAAGCAACAGCAGAAGTCCAAGACTAAATGGAAATTCCTAATGTAGTTATTTTTTTTCTTTCATCCTTAAAGATCAGGGGATTTACTCAGTCTGCTGGCTGGGCCACCTGGTGGCCAATCTTTAATTTATTCTTCAGTTCCCAATTTCTGCGATAATGCCTTATCAAAATCAAGCATTACAAACAGCTGCCTTCAGTTTTACTTAATGATGCCTGCCAAGGGTCAGGATTTTGTGAGTGAACTTTGATTTCATTTGGTAAAATGAAAGTGGTAAGCTGTTACATAGTATTATCGCTGTTTTGGCTAAACTACACATTGTTTTGCTCTGTATGTAGACCTCTGTTATTATCTTGACTCGCACAAGTTTATAGAGGGACTGTAATGAAAAAATTTACAGACAGCCTGTATGTTAGTGGTATTATCAGATATGCATTTATTGGTACACACACAAACACTATTAAGTACTCTGGACAGTACTTGGTAAGTTTTAACCAGACCAGAGTACACATACTCCTCTTAGCCTCACTGTCCATTAACAGAGCGCTGCTTGTAACAATAATAGTGATCAGCTTCTGAAGAAGTGTATCTGGCCTTTACTTAAAAAAGTATGCATTCTCTGTGCTTTTAATAAAAATGCACTTCACAAAGTGTTTTTGGATATCAAGGGGTTTTATTGGCTATAAAATATGTAAATTTAAAATGATTCAGTTATTATATCCTCAGTGAGAGGTAGTTTACATATGTTTCAACTACAGGTACAATGTAGTTTGTAATGCTAACATTTTAGTATAGTTTTTAATTATTTAATCAGGGACCCAGGGATTTAATAAATAAAAAAAATAATTATAATTATAGATAAATTCATCAGATGAAAAACTAATAGATGTATAGAAAAATATATGTACAGATATACATATACTCATATACCAATAATTTATCTATACTCGTGTCAGGTTGAATAAGAAAAATATGAAAAGATCTTTGATCAGTAGCAATAATGAATGATAAAATTCTTACATGAAGATGTGATATATACATAAATATTCATTTAATTTATATTTTATGTTAACTCTGAAAAGGAAAAATATGAACAATTTAAACTAACAGAACATCATTTTGTGGAATTTTTCTGGTTAAGTTAGGCATCATATAAAGGTGTGTCTTAGTCTTGATTAAACTGAGACTGTGCATAATATATATATTTTTCAATAATTGAACTATTTTACTTTTTAAAAGCCTTGGATTCATGTTGCTGACACCAATGTTGCCAGCTACAAGCAACCATAACCATCTTTGTTGCATTAAGGAAACACTATATTTTTATGGCAAGTAAGGATTTCTAGGTCATTTTATGAGTAATAATCAGCCTATTTTTCTCCCTCCATTTCCATATTTTGTGACCCAGTAGTGTGTTTTTTATCCATCTCACTTTAACTTGCTTATATGTTCAATCAACTGGCCTTTGATCATGTGATCATAGAATGCTACCCGTAATGAAACCTGTCCTGCATGGAATCCTGCTTTAATCAACAATTCATTTTTCTATCCAAAAAGCTAACATGATATTATTTATACAGAGCAAGGTAGTGAAAAAACCTTTTAACTCTGCATTTCAAGATCTGGTTTTGGTGAAATAAAAAGGCCATACCTTTGGGCACACTGAGAAAATATGATATAATTGCAAATCCAAAATTTTTTTTATCACAAAGTAGGAGTTCAAAGGAGCTGTTGTCATTTCTCTCAGATGTGTGAATGATATATGTTCTCTGTGAGAACACGGGTTATATCATTTATTTTACTGATAAAAGATTAGTTAAGGAACTTAAAAGCACTGTTTGTCTTTCTGGATTGTACACCTGTCAGTATGAGGTAATAGACAGACCTATATGATAGTAATGCCAATTGGATTTCAAGTTTGCATGTGTTTGTATTACTTATATAACAGTTTTATATTTGTCTTTTTCTTTATACTGTAATTAAAATGCATGTAGAAGTATATAAAATCTATATTTTTTTCTGTTATATGATTTCATTTGCAATTTACTCATGTTTCTTGGCCAAAATATTAGTGTAAGAATAAAGAACAAAATGGCATTGAATAATATATTTTTATAATATTTTTTGTTAATATTTTGCTCATTAGCTCAGCCGACTTTGTCATCTGAGCTTTAGTCATGGATATAAGTCCTTTGTCCATCCATCTGTCCTGCCTTCTGTCTTAGCATCTGCCCTTTAAGTTAGACTAGCATGTTTTGAAACTGTTAGAACTACAAATCCGAAATTTGGCATTCTGTTAGATGTCCCAATTATCTCCTACTAGACTGACAACTGGGTCACTGGGACTTTGTTCCCTCAAGAAATTAAAAAAAACCCTCAATTTTCCATGAAAAACAAATTATCACACTTCAGAACTGCCTTTAATTATAATCACTCATCTGTTCTAGCGAACCTGTTAGCTTAAGCGATGGTGCGGCGTCGTGTATCGTGCGTTGTACGTCATTTGTACATTAACCATAGCTATCTCAAAAATGGCAGAAGCTAGCATCACCAAATTTTTTGCAAATATCAGTCATCTGAAAAACTCTATCAGATTTTGTTAATTTTTTTTTCTAACTGCATTTTCTTGGATTTTATAGGGAAAAAGCTAAAAAGCCAAATTGTCCAATATTTCACAGAAATGATCCCTGGAATAATCTTTCTCAAGTTTGTTCGAATAGTTCCAGTTTGGAAATTTTTGGCCGAGTTACACGAGGTTGAACTTAGTCATCTGTCCAAAAAAGCATACTAAAATTAAAATCTCAGAAAAGGCTAGAGCTATAATCACCAAATTTTATACCAATGTTTGTCACATATGTAATATCTGAAATTGAGGTATTGGTGGGGCCACCTACATTGATGTGTTTTTTACAAGCGAAAATGTAATTTTAAACTCTTCTAGCTGATACACTGATATAAGATGAAACTGTTAAGCTGATTGGTTTAAACTTTACAAGAATTATTCTATGGTAGGGTTCTGCCAGTTTTATAAGAATAGATTGGGTAAATACAGCTTTATAAAAGCAGTGTAGCCAATTGAAAAAGGCTTTCTGTGTTTGAAAACAGATTTGACAACATGCTGAGTTTCAGCAGCCAAGTCAAGAGGTCACTCAGTACAAACAGGTGGGGTCCAGACAACACCATGGCAACTGACCTGGCTCTGGGGGGTGTCTAGACAATGTGTCTAGACATCTAGACACAGCTTCTAGACGTCTAGACACAATTTCTATATGCAGAATTCCCAGATTATTGGAACTATATCTTTCAACTGTTTGAAAAAATTTGGTTTGCGAATCGGGTTTATCATCAGGTCACATGTGAACTGCTGCGTCCTCATTTTTGGTCGACCTCTGACCTTTCCTCGCTGCCCCGTGTCCATTTGTGCGTCTGTTTCCACACATAAACCCACATATCTCGGGAACCGTTTGACTGATAAGGCAAAATATTATGCAAAAATCTACCCCTTGGATAGCTTTATAACATACATAAAAATGGTGGCGCCACCTGCAACCATTTTTGCACAGCATCCATCTGTTCATCTGCCTTGGGATAAAATCACTTATATCTCGGCAGTGGTTTGACTTATCCACCTGAAATTTTGCAGGATTATACATCCTGGACAGCTTTTTCAATTTTACGACAGGTGGCGCCACCTACATTCACATTTACTCTGCAGACATCCAAGCTCATATCTCGGGAACCATTTGACATATTGGGCCAAAATTTTGCATGTGTATAGATCTCCCATAGCTCTTCATCATAAGCAAAACTGATGGCACCACCTGCAACCACTTATGAACACCGTCCATCTGTTCATCTGCCTTGGGATAAAATCACTCATATCTCAGCAGTGGTTTGACTTATCCACCTGAAATTTTGCAGGTTTATACGTTCTGGACAATTTTCTTGATTTTATGACAGGTGGCACCACCTACATTCACATTTAAGCTGCAGACATCCTTGCTAATATGCAACACACCTCACTCTATTCCCCTTGCCACTTAATCCATGCCTCACTTAACCCGTCCCACTCTGATTTCTGCGGATACACATAGTCGCTTGTTGACTACCCATATTCTAGTTTTAAAATGTCCTAGTCTGAAACTTGAAGGTCCAAAATGTCCATTGTGCTGAAATCATAATGACTAAGGTAGATATGCAGGACTTAAAAGGATCAATATTAAATTTTAAAAATAAACCTCCATTCATACTCCCAAACTTTGCACAGGTTTGCATAAGGCCTGTAGGCCTTGTTTAACTTTTCATTCATTTTCACGATTTTTTTACATTTTTAAAGGTACAATATTTTAAGCCCCTAGTAACATAAATAAAATATATGACAATATCTAAAAGGTGTTTTTTTTTTGTTTTATCCTCTCTCTTGTTTCTGTGTACCCTAAATCTGATAATTTAAATTTTCATTCAATAAATTGTTATATATACAATTTATACTTGGGGTCTGTATATATTGGGTCTATTAATAGACTTTTATGAATATAAACCACATTTGGATTGAATTTAATTGAAGGAGTAATCCAGAAGATGCAGTGCTGTGGTAATAAGGCATTTTTAAAGAAATCAATTTGTTAAATAATTTTAGCAGATTAATATATTTATACTTAACCCATCGGTATGCTTAACATTTATAAAATATAAGCCAAATTATGTATAAATAAAGGCAAAATTAAAAAATGTGAATTCTGAATGTATTATTTCCAGATATTTATTGTTTTGCAAATTAAAAGATATATTTTTGTGGTAAAAAATACATTTATAAGCATATGAGTTGTTATCTATCAAAATGTAGGTCTATGATGATGCAATTATTATTATAAATCAAATTTTATATTCAGATATATATTTTATATTGGGAATGTATAGAAATTACTAACTTAAAAAAAATTAATAAAAAATATGAGGATCTGATGCAATCATTTGTTGTTTAATGGGAGGTAAAGTGACCAGCTTTGTTTGTCTACCAGTCTGTCTATCCATTTTTAGCTCAGCTGACTATAAGTCATCTGAGCTCTACTCGTGGTCCATTGTCTGTCGTCCGTCCGTCTGTCTGTCCGTCCGTCTGTCCGTCTGGATGTCCGTCCGTAAGACTGGCACGTTTCGACACCGTTGGACCTACGAATCTGAAATTCAGCATACAGTTAGATGTCCCCAAAATCTCCTACCATGCCGAAAATAGGGTCAATAGGACTTCGTTCCTTCGAGATATTAAGGGAAAACCTCAGTGTTTTATTAGAAATCTAGTTTCACATTTCAGGACTGCCTAATATCAAAACCACTCATCTGGTTTTCTTCATATTTACCATAAATATTCCTCTATATAGTTCCTATGTACATGCCAGATATTAAGTCAGTATTATATAATTTAAAAAAGTTATGGGCCCAAACATAATGGACTTTGTAAAAAAATCAGGAAGATATTTGGTCACTTAGGACCAAAAGTGTTAAAGGTAGGGACTTTTTTCCAGTAATACAACTTTAATTAATCAAAATTTAATTGTATACCAAAAATTAGATCGAAATCTGTTAAATTTTTTTAAACATTGGCAAAAATATAAAATTTGTACCTTCAATTTTGCCCAACTTTGGCCACGGCACGTTGTTTTCCTGTAAGTACTGTGGATGGAATTTTCACAGCATGTACACATAAGGATTTAATCTGTTAAAATCTGAAATTTGAAAATAAAAGCTGCAAAATTAGGCTGGTTATTGAATTTTTTTGGAGGCTCTTGTTGTATTCCCTTACATTGTCAAGCAGTCCACTTTGATGACTGTAGGTCATTCAGTGCACATCTCTATGCTCCCCAGGCTGTGGCATAATTTTAGATGTCCCCAAAA
Organism: Sipunculus nudus; assembly: GCA_026874595.1. Lineage (NCBI taxonomy): Eukaryota > Metazoa > Annelida > Sipuncula > Golfingiida > Sipunculidae > Sipunculus > Sipunculus nudus. The sequence goes on from CM049316.1 coordinate 5,460,098, forward strand.
TCTCCTACCATACCGAAAATTGGGTCATTAGGACTTCGTTCCTTCAAGATATTAAGGAAAAAAACTCTGTTTTCCATAAAAAAAGCCATTGTTACACTTCAAGGCTGCCTAATATCAAAACCACTGATCTGTTTTTGATCGTATTTAGTATTCACATTCTTTCATACATTTTCTATGAACATACCAAAAATTAGGTCAGTATTGGGTATTATTTTGAAGTTGTGGGTCAAAACATAATGCAATATTTTAAAAAATCAGGAAATATATTTACTCACCTAACATGATAATTGCTGAACCTAGAGACTTTTTTTCAGGAAAATAAATTTATTTAATCAAGATTCAATTGTTTACCCAAAATTAGATCTGAATTTTGCAAATTTTTCAAGTTATTAGCATAAATAAAAAATCAATACCTTAAATTTTGTCCAACTTTGGCACTGTTGATTAAATTTTCACAGCATATAGGTATACATAAGGATTTAATCTTTTAAAATCTGAAATTTCAAAGAAATTGATTGGAAAGAATAGCTTTTATTCATGTTTTCATACACCATGTCAAGTGTTGTTTACATCTAGCCCACCTAGTAGTACAGCCTTCACTTGCATTATGTAACCAACCCCAGCTTGCCTTGGGTCAGCCAGGCCACTACCAGCAGGCTTCCCCTCTGCCCTGCACTCCCCCCCCCCCCCTTTCCAGATGGTGCATAAACTAGATGAATGTTATTATTTTCTGTATTTGATTCATTCTCATTCTAGGCTATGCTTCATTTTAGATTTTGTATTGTACCACCAGGGTTACAATCATTAAAGTGTACATTTAATTGTGTCCACAAAGTGGTGTATTGCTATGAAAGTGTGGATGTACATCAGATAAGTAATTCCTTACTTCAGAAGAGTAAAAACTTCACCAGGTGTGAAATTGACTATTAATTCCAGTAATAAATTAAAACTGGGATAGTAATTAGCACAATGATATTGTTTGTCCCTCATTCAACCAACAGTGTGTATACTTTATTTGAAAAGATGTTTTATTTTATCAAATTTACTTTTATTTTATTTTGGCGAATAAAATTAAGCATGTACTGAAAACTCCAATGTGCAAAACTTTTTAATAGTGATTCAAGGAATATTCTTGTAGATGCCATGTTGTGGCATTATTTTCTTTTAAATTCAGTTTAAACATTTATGATTTAAAAATAATAAAATTTATGTGTATGCATAATATGACCCAATATGAGCTACACTCTGGATATATGATGATTGCAACTTTTGCAACAATTCTAATATTTTAACTTATAGTTTCAGTTTTTTACTCTGTATATATAATGATTGCAACTTTTGCAACAATTCTAATATTTTAACTTATATTTTCAGGTTTTTTTATTAAAAATTTATAAAACCTGTAAATAAAAAAATGATTAAAAAAACTTCTTAATGGAAAAAGTGGATATGCTTTAAAAAAAAAGGATTATATATAAACTTAAATGCATTATTCCCTTGAAAGTGAAATAAAGGTATTAGTCCATTCTGTCCACTTGCCTGTCCATCTGTAAATTTTCATATGCATCACAGTATCTCAAAATTCTACTGTTTTTCTTCATGACAGTCTTGTAAGAGTATTAGTATGCAATCATATATTTAGAACTTTACTATAACGAAGTAGGAGGGCCCTTTTCCTCTTAGCTTTTCATATTCTTATATAAATGAAAAACATTACAATCGAATATTTCTACATCCACCTTCGTGCTGCCCTCACTTTTCCCTTCTCTGAACCCAATCCCAAAGTCAGCCTCAGTAAGTAAGAACAAGATGAATCAGATATATTCATACTTTAATATTTTGTATAACTATACGTCCATAGGTACCTATGTACATGCCAGAAATTATGTCAATATTGTGTAATATGTAGACATAGTGGGCATCACAATAATGTACCTTGTCAAGACTAAAGAGATATTGTGTCATACAGTCACAAATTCATAAATCACTTCATCAGCATAGTTAATCATAACATCATATCTGTCAAATTGAAAGCTTGCAGACTACCATACACTTAAGATCCTCAACAAATAGCCTTATCATCATTCTACTCCTGCTTATTACTGCTGTCATTGCATTCATATTTGCTCAAATATATCACAATTTTCAACCCCTCCTAAATAAAAAAAAAATAAACCACTATATTTGACTCTATTAATCCATCAGTCAGGTAATTTCATTTATCATTTACTCACCTATTACATTACATTCCTTTATAATAGCCCAACATTTCCATGATATTCATAAGCTTTATCGACTCGATATAGTATCACAGTGGAGAAACATTTATAGTACAATCACGATCAGCTGAGCGCCGTGACCCATGGGTCCCTTGTTTAAATATTCAGTAATTGGATTTGAATATTTGTTATCCTGTAAGCACTGTTGAATTTAAATGGAGTGATTATCCTCTATGTATATAAAAAAAACAAACACCACACACACACCACCATTTGTTAGGAACATTAGTTATATTGCAACTGTATACATTTTATAAATTAAAAATATATATTTTATCATACATTGTAAAATATAGAACAAATTGAACAAATGTGTAAACTGCTGAACTGTTAACAGTTTATCAAAAAGCCAAACAATGGTCATGGTAATAGTACAGATCATTTGTTCAAAAACTGCTCACATGCTTCAGTTTCAACATTAGGAAACACATGGTTAGGTCACAAAATATTATTTGTAACAATTTCTTGCTCATCAATACAAACAAATCATATCAACCAACCATGGCCTATATTAATTACCTTTTCCTCTCAGACTTTATCTCCATTTGATATTATTTTAGATTTTTACCTTCAAGGTCAACTTCAGCTGAGCATAGTGAACCATGGGTCAGTTGTTTTGAGAACAAATAAGGGAATTCTCATTTTAAATTAGTTTTCCTTGAATCCTAAACGCTGTTTAAAAAATTAATTGAACATGATCTATTATTATTTTCAAATTTCAAAAAGAGCACTGATTATGATCTGCAAGATGTGATTGATTGAAAAGCATGAATATATATATATATATATATATATATATATATATATATATATATATATATATATATATATATATATATATATATATATATAATTAAAATGTCAGTAGGCAATGAACATGAATTCCTGAGAAGAATACCTCAGTTTTTACAAGATTATATATTGCCATTGTTCCTAAGAAATTTGTGTTGACATTCATCAAGCCACAAAATGTCACCAGATAAGAAAGAAGATTTCTCTAATGAAATTAACATTTCACAAAGCCATTACAAGGAGGGCATTTTAGAACAAGGCATAAAATCCAAATGATTCCACCAAATCATTATAATGAGCACAGGTTCTAGCAAGCCATTAATATGAGGATATGTTCCACCATGCCATTATAATGAGGACATGTTCCACCATGCCATTATAATTAGGACAGGTTCCACCATGCCATTATAATTAGGACAGGTTCAACCATGCCATTATAATTAGGACAGGTTCCACCATGCCATTATAGTTAGGACAGGTTCAACCATGCCATTATAATTAGGACAGGTTCCACCATGCCATTGTAATGAGGACAGATTCCACCAATGCTAATAATTAGGACAGGTTCCACCATGCCATAATAATTGGGACAGGTTCCACCATGCCATTGTAATGACAGAATCCATCAAGCCGTTTTTGTGTGGACATATTGATATTCCATTAGTCCATTATAATGCTCTACCAAGTCACAATAATGAGGATAATGATATGTTCCTCCAAGTTGTTATGTTATAATGGAGACATGTTCTACCAAGGAGTTGTAATGAGGACATATTCTATGTTGTCATTATAATGAGCAGCGGTTCCACCAAGCCATTAAATTAAGGACATTTTCTTTCATTAATGAGGTTGGACTTAAAGGATATGTTCAGGGAGGTCATTATTTTTAAGCTGTGGGTTCTAAGGGATTACAATAAAATTACTGGTAGGACAGGTTAATTTCATTGAGTCAATATAATGAGGCTATAGGTTCCAGGAGATTACACTAGAATGAGGACAGGTTATTGAGCTTACCTGGTAATTCCACTGAGTCAATATAATGAGTTTAAAGGTTCCAGGCAATAACACTAAAATGAGGACAGGTTGATTCAACTGAGCCAATATAATGAGGTTAAAGGTTTCAGTGGAGTACACTTGAATGAGGACAGGCTAATTCCACTGATCATGAATCATGAGTCAATATAATGAGGCTAAATATTCCTGGGTATTACACTAGAATGAGGGCAGGTTAATTCCACTGAGTCAATATACTAGATTAAGGATAGGTTAGTTCCACTGAGTTAATATAATGAAGCTAAAGATTCCTGGGTATTACACTAGAATGAGGACAGGTTAATTTCATTGAATCAATATAATGAGGCTAAAAGTTCCAGGGTATTACACTAGAATGAGGACAGGTTGATTCCATTGAATCTATATAATGCGGCTGAAGGTTCTAGGGTATTACAATAGAATAAGGAAATATAATTCCACAGTGTCAGTATAATCAGGCCTGGGAATTTTACTAGAATGCCTGTAGAAAGAATTCATTACTGTTAGAATAATGATTATATGAATTCTCAAAGATTTGGAATCTTCTTGGATAAATTGAGATTGTTATTTTGGTAGGAAGTTTTCTAGGAAAAACAGCCCTGGGTTAAAAGTTTATAGTTATATTTCCTGGGACAAATAAGATCTTTGATTTTTGCTGGAAAACTGCCATGCTTATTTTCATCAAAATAGAATCATTATAAATTGATATTTTTGAAGATTAGGCAGATTTTTGTACACACCATAAAATTTTAGCTAAAATGCTAATATACTATTATGTGTTAATAAATAATGAAGAAAACAACTGTGTGAAACTATTTTAAAATATTTTGTGTAATTGATATTATACCTATTCTTGTAATATTCACCCAATCTTGTTGACATCAATTAGTTGCAAAATGAATACGAAGAATGTATTCATTTTAGCTCAAAGATAGCATGTTAAAATTGCATTATGAAAAATGAAAAATAAATGATGAAGAATTATTTATTTTGATGTAAATATATTTTTTAGCAAACCTGTGAGCTTATGCGATGGTGCTGCGTCATCTGTCGTGCGTCGTGTGTCATGTGTCATGCGTTGTGCGTCGTCTGTACGTTTACCATAGCTATCTCAAAAACGGCAGGAGCTAGCATCACCAAATTTTTTGCAAATAATAAGTCATCCAAAAAACTATATCGGATTTTGTTTATTTTTTTTCTAACTGCATTTTCTTAGATTTTATAGGGAAAAAGCTAAAAAAGCTTTAAAAATCTTCTTCTCCGAAACTGTCCAGCCAAATTGTCCAATATTTCACAGAAATGATCCCTGGAACAATCTTTCTCAAGTTTGTTCGAATGGTTCCAGTTCATAAATTTTTTGCCGAGTTACAGGAGGTTGAACTTTGTTAACTGGGCAAAAAAGCATATTAAAATTTAAATCTCAAAAACGGCTGGAGCTATCATCACCAAATTTTATGCCAATGTTGGTCACATAGGTCATATCTGAAATTGAGGTATTGGTGGCGCCACCTGCATCGGCCTTTTTTGTACGGGGTCATCAGTGCCTGTATCACACTGAGGGCTACAAAAAACTTCTTCTCTGAAACCATTTGGCCAAAATGTTTAATATCGTACAGAAATGATCCTAGGGTAGTGCTTTCTGAAGTTTGTTCAAATGGTCTCTTTTCAATGACTTGGCTAAGTTATGGGAAGCTGAATTTAGTCATATGCCATAACAGCCCATTTTAGCTCAGTGGCTACAAAGATCTTCTTCTCAAAAACCACTGGGCCAAATTCTTCAATCTCACACATTAATTATCCTCAGATGTTGATAATTCAAGTTTGTTCAAATAGTCTTGGTTCAGTGCTTTTTAGGTGAGTTACAGGAAGCTGAACTTAGCCAGTTTGCTGTATCTTCCTATATGAGTTATAAACCTGCGAAACCTTTTTCGACTGATGCCACTGAAGCCAGTTTGTTAAATATTTTACAAGAATAATCCCTACAATAATTCTTATAATAATTGTCATTAATGGTTCCACATGAATGATTTTTGGCTGAATTATGGAGATTGAATTGAGTCATTTTACCATATATGTTAGCTGTGTGATGATGTTACATCTAGCCTGGCACCAGTTTATCAGCATCTATTACATCATTCCACTAGACATTTAGATTTCAGGTTATCTTTGGTTAGTACTGACAAGAAAATTTGTTAAAAGCTTTAAAAAAAAAATTAGATTTATGATTTAAGTTATTCATCATACCAGGCAATGTTACAATCATGGATATTCAGCTCTCTGTGGCTATATAAAGACAACTGTACTTGGATGATAAATTATTGGTATCCCTATTCAACTTAATTCAAGAATTTGCCATCAATGGGATATATCTGTATTTTAATTTTGCATTCAGTATGCATCTGTAATGATTTTACATATATTCCTGATTTTTTTTATAAAAAATCAGCTGAAAAGCATTTTGTATTGGGAAAATAAATTTCAAAGTTATTTCAAGTAGGGACCATTTTGTGTACAGATGGCAGCACTTGGTTTACCATGGGCAGATTGCCAGTGCCTTGATGTTGGCCATTAGCCAAGATGATGTCAGCTCTATAAATTGTTTTGGCACAGTGCCAGGATTGGAAGAAGTGCAGCCAGGTGTAGGTCAAGAGTTCACTCAGTGCAGTAGCTGCATTCTATTTATAGCTTTGGCAGACTGCTCACTGCATCATATTTGGCACCAAAGTTCAGTCTGAATCTATTTATAGCTTTGGCAGACTCAGATTATGCAACAGGTCAAGATTTCACTCAATGCAGCCAGGTACAGGTCAAAAGTTCACTCAGTCTAGCCAGGTGCAGGTCATGAGTTCACTCAGTGCAGTAGCTTCAGGCAGCAATTTGTCACAGGTCACTTGGGGGCAACTGCCTTACTCACCTAAGCCTTGTCAGCCCAGTGCATCAAACTCTGGGGAAGTTTGATGTATTGGACTGATATTTTGACCTGTCTATGCGTCTTTAATGGTATTCTCATTTACAAGACAGGTGGTGCCACCTACATTGACTTTTGCAGTGTATGCACCTGCTTATTTCTACAGAGGAATTTGATACATCAGCCTAAAATTGGGCATGTTTATACATATCGGGTAGCTTTATAGTGTACAAGACTGGTGGCGCCACCTACAATAATTTTTGCACAGTGTATGTCCCTGCTTATTTCACAGGAAGGGTTTGACATATCAGTCTGACATTGGGCATATGTATATATCTCTTCGTTGTATATGAGACTGGTGGTGCCAGCTAGAATCATTGTATCCACCAAAACAAAGTTTTGTGAATACTATGTTTTTAGTCGGAAGCCGACGCTGCCGCCTTAGCTGCATAGGTTTCCGGAGAACTCCTCCTTAACCACTGGGCAGAATTTTTTAAAATTTGGAATTATGATCGGTCACATGTGAACTGCTGTGCCCTCATTTTTGGTTGACCTCTGACCTTTCCCCTCTGCCCAGCGTCCATTTTTGTGTCTGTTTCCACACATACACCCCCATATCTCAGGAACCGTTTGACCGATAAGGCTAAAGATTTTGCACAAATGTAGCCCTTGGAAAGCTTTATAACATACACTAAAATGGTGGTGCCACCTGCAACCATTTTTGCACAGCATCCATCTGTTCATCTGCCTTGGGATAAAAACACTCATATCTCTGCATTGGTTAGACTTATACACCTGAAATTTTGCATGTGTATACATCCTTGACAGCTTTCTTGATTTTATGACAGGTGGCGCCACCTACATTCATGTGTAAGCTGCAGACATCCAAGATATATCTCAGGAACCGTTTGACCAGTTGGGCCAAAATTTTGCATGTGTATAGATCTCCCATAGCTCTTAATCATACCCAAAACTGGTGGTGCCACCTGCAACTATTTTTGCACAGCGTCCATCTGTTCATCTGCCTACGGATAAAATCACTCATATTTTGGCAGTGGTTTGACTTATCCACCTGATATTTTGCAGGTTTATACATTCTTGACAGCTTTCTTGATTTTATGACAGGTGGCGCCACCTACATTCAAATTTACGCTGCATTTGACCGATTGGGCAAAAATTTTGCATGTTTATAGATCTCACATAGCTCTTTATCATATGCCAAACTGGTGGCGCCACCTGCAGTCATTTTTGCACAGCATCCATCTGTTTGTTTGCCGTTTGATAAAATCACTCATATCTCGGCAGTGGTTTGACATATCTGCCTAAAATTTTGCAGGTTTATACATCTTGGATAGCTTTCTGGATTTTGTGGCAGGCAGTGCCACCTACATTTATGTATACGCTGCAGACATTCAGGCTTATATCTCAGGACTGGTTTGACATATTCCCCTGAAATTTTGCATGTGTAAAGATCTCACAAAGCTCTTAATCATTCACAAAATTGATGGCGCCACCTGCCACCATTTTTGCACAGCATCCTTCTGTTTGTTTGCTGTGGGCTAAAATCACTCATATCTCAGTAGTGGTGTGACTTATCTGCCTAAAATTTTACATGTTTATACATCTTGGATAGCTTTCTCGATTTTGTGGCAGGTGGTACCACCTATATTTATGTATACGCTGCAGACATTCAGGCTTATATATCAGGACTCCAGGTTTGACATATCCCCCTGAAATATGCATGTTTATAGATCTCACATATCTCTCAATCATACACACAATTGATGGCGCCACCTGCCACCATTTTTGCACAGGGTCCGTCTGTTTGTCTGCCGTGGGCTAAAATCACTCATATCTCAGTAGTGGTTTGACTTGTCTGCCTAAAATTTTACATGTTTATACATCTTGGACAGCTTTCTGGATTTTGTGGTAGGTGGCGCAACCTACATACACATTTCGGCTGCAGACATCCAGGCTATTATGCAACACACCTCACTCTATTTCCCCTTGCCACTCAATCCATGCCTCGCTTCACCTTTCCTACTCTGATTTTGGTGGATACACGTAGTCGCTTGTTGACTACCCATATACTAGTTTTTGTGTTGTGTGCACCCATGCCAGAATTCAGCAGTGATGTTTGTTTAATTGTTTCTTGTTCTAAGTGTTTAGTACTTGCATTGTTCATATGCATGTTACACATGTTCTTGAAAAGTAATGATCCAGCATTGAAGCATTATATGTGGTGTAATCTCATTGCACAGGTTCGCATTAGGCCTGTAGGCCTTGTTTATATTGAACCGCATTTGCTTATATTATCTTTTCGTATTCATTTTATTTTTTTCCAATTGCATTGTTTTTATTTAAGTTCATACTTCATGTTAATTATAAATTGATTCTACCTAGTATTCCATTCAATGTAAAGAAACTAATACCTGATATACCTGATTACAAATACGCCATTAATATTTCTGTAAATAGTAGGAAACACTGGCTCTCTTGATTTATCCATATATACGTTCACAACCCAGGAAGACATAACCTAGAAAAGGTCCTCAGGTCTTGAGAATGTGTGTTTGGGGGGGGGGGGGAGGGGAAGTCTAGGCTACAAAAATTGTCTGGAAATCCATGAAAAATGGTTACAGTGACTGAAATAGGGAGGGTCCAAAACCACCCTAAAGCCCTCCCCTCCCCCCCCCCCCCCTTTCGATCTGCTACTGTAGTAACATCACAGTTAAATTGTCATAAAACAATGGGTAAGCATTTTCACTGTGCTTGCAAATTGCTAATTGGATGCGAGATACACACTGGGACCATTGTGTTTGTAGGCTGCGCGTGGATGAGACATGGGAGGAGGGTGATTTACACAGCCCAAGAACAAATCTAGCACATTGTTCACCTGTGCCTAGCATCTCAAACAAAGAGACAGGTGTTTTGCCCCACGACAGGTGCACCACTATCAGTCCACTGATAAGAAAGATAATTGATAAACTATATGTCCTTGTATTTGTCAACTTCCTGTCTTGAAGGGGCTTGTTTAAATTACAATGTTTATTAATCTGAAGTGCCTGTCAATTTAAGGACTTCTCAGTCATTTGAATTTACTGAATTACAAATTTTTTCTTTTAATGACACTTAGGTATAACCTGGAAGTTCTGTCACCTTTTTCTTGACTGATTTTAAATGTTTATTTAAATGTATTTATTACGACAAATTATTTCAGGGGTGTAATGTCATAAGCATTCAAGTTTGAAAGTTGTAATGTAATTGTAACAATTAAATTCCTAAGTTATGTTTATATAGCCAGTGTTCAATGCAATTAAATGATTAAACCATTTTTTTTGTTTACTTGTGCTGGCATTGGTGATAGTGCATTGATACAACAGTCTCTAAATTATTGTTCCTGTAAATGTGATTTGATCAAACTTTTGCCATGCGACACTACATGCATAGATAAAGCTGTTGAGATGCCAAAGAGACTAAAGTTTAAACAGATGTTCATCTGTGTACTGGGGCATCTTATATGGTTATCATGCGGGTTTTATTTTTGCAATAATTTCCGTTTCACAAATATTGCAAATTTTTAACAACACAAACAAAGCTTCTCCTGATGCTCTCACCAGTTAGTGCGTGTACTCTGCTCTCACAATGTATATTTGACAGCCATCACATGGAAATCTTTGCCAGACACTGAGTATATATGTCTTATTAAGCGTCCTTTCAGATACACTTAATTTTGTAACTTTGTGTACCAGCACAGAGAAATGTGTATTTCAATGTGTATATGTGTATAATGTGTATATACAAATGTATATTTGTGCATTCTATATGCACTCAATCATGTTATATCATACATCATATTTTTCAGCAATGGCCCTAGCCTTTATTTTATATCTTTAATACTTTTTAGCAAACCTGTGAGCTTATGCCATGGTGCCGCATCGTCTGTATGTTAACCATAGCTATCTCTAAAACAGCAGGAGCTAGCATTACCAAATTTGTTGCAAATATCAGTCATCTGAAAAACTATATCGGATTTTATTTTTTTTTTTTCTAACTGCATTTTCTGATATTTTATAGGGAAAATGATAAAGAATTTTAAAATATCTTCTTCTCCAAAACTGTCCAGCCAAATTGTCCAGTTTTTTACAGAAATGATAACTGGAATAATCTTTCACAAGTTTGTTCGAATTGTTTCAGTTTGGAGATTTTTGGCCGAGTTACAGGAGGTTGAACTTAGTCATCTGTCCAAAAAAGCAAACTAAAATTAAAATCTCAGAAACGGCTTGAGCTGTCATCAGCAAATTTTACCCCACTGTTTGTCACATATGTCATATCTGAAATTGAGGTATTGGTGGTGCCACCTACATTTATCTGTTTTTTTTACAAATGAAAATGTAATTTTGAGATATTCTAGCTTATACACTGTTTTATGATGAAATTGTTAAGCTGATTGGTTCAAACTTTACAAGAATTATTCTATGGTAGGGTTCTGCCAGTTTTATTAGAATAGATTGGGTAAATGCAGTTTTAAAAAAGCAGTGTAGCCAATTGAAAAAGGCTTTCTGTGTTTGAAAACAGCTTTGACAACATGCCCAGTTCCAGCAGCCAAGTCAAGAGGTCAACCAGGCGGGGGGCATCTAGACACAGCATCTAGACACTTTGTCTAGACACAGAATGCCCAGTTTAGAACTATTAGAACTATATCTTTCAACTGTTTGAAAAAACTTGGTTTGCATTTTTAGTGAATCTGTGAGCTTATGCAATGGTGTGGCGTCGTCTGTCTTCCGTCGTCCATCGTGTGTCATAGCTATCTCAAAAAGGGCAGGAGCTAGCATCACCAAATTTTTTGCAAAAAATTTGTCATCTAAAAAATTCTATGGGATTTTGCTTTTTCTTTGGCTAGCTGCATTTTCATAGATTTTATAGGACAGAAGCTAAAAAACATTTTAAAATGTTCTTCTTCGAAACCATGCTGCCAAATTGTCCATTCATCTGTCCCAATAATCCTCCCTGGCAAAAGGAACATATCCAAAATATCCTGACTGATATACATCCTAGTTTTAAAATGTCCTAGTCCATTTTGTTGAAATCATAATGACTAAGGTAGATATGCAGGACATAAGAGGATCAATATTAAATTTTAAAAATAAACGTCCATTCATTCGCATTAGGCCTGTAGGCCTTGTTTTAATTTTTGTTTTTAAACCAGGAAAACTAAGAGAAATGAAAATGTTGAAAAATGTGAAAAACTTTCTAGTAACTGCTTTTACATTTCATTATGTTTAAGCTCGGATAGGAAATGACTTTCAGGATCCAGGTTAAATTGAACAAATAATGATAAATTTATATATAAAATTTAGTTAATGCTGACTTTAATCCATGTTAGACATGCAACGATACGTTTCCCTACTCAAGAGTGTTATCATTTGAGGACTAGAAATGGTGCATTTTCAACAGAAATGAGATCAAAGATGTTAAATTTTTAAAACAAAGACTGAAACCTTCTGCCAAACTCTATTTCAGTCGGGCAATTCACGAAAGCAACATTGTTGTAAGGTATAGTACATCATCAATGGCATCATTTCAACTTGAAATATAGCACTTTTTATTACCATGGACCCCATGAAATTCCAACTAAGCTTTGAAACACCTGCTATAAAGGGCCATTAAATATACACAAATCATACTGGCAGTTTTGTAATTGTTGCTTGGCAACCAGCAGAAGAGGAGGACCTTAGCTTGTGAAATTTTTTAACAGACTTTATAACGGGAAGATATAGTGATGAGCTCTGTCCTTCTGTCTGTCCATCTCTTAAAAATACTCTGCAATGTCACATGATATCTCAAAAAAGATTAACAGGAATATACTTCTAATTATAATGGAAGGTATATGTTATGGGTTTCATTAGGTTTTGTTCACACTTTAATGGGTTTTTTTTTTAACTTTTTTTTTTATGAACTTTTATAAGTCTTAAACTTTACATTTCATGTGTAAGGATACCTCAAAAAGTATTACTGATATTCACGTCTAATTAACATGACAAAAGTATCTTTTAAAGACTCTTAACCTGATTAGGTTTTGGTCTCACTGGCATGATTTTCTAATTACAAATGAATTTTTTAATTTCAACTTTTATAAAATCTTGTATAACTTACGTAGTTCATGTGTTATGCAATATCTAAAAAAAGGCTTAGCAGGATCCATCTCTTACTAAAACATTATGTGTCTAAAGATTGGATTTATGTGTATCCTTTGACCTTGGTTAAATTTTTAATGATTGTCAGCCTACATTTGGTAATTATGCCTAATTTCTCATGCTTATATACTGTCAAAATACACATTTTTCACATTCCCATTTTGCAGAGGATTTGGTTCGTTGAACATTTTCTATTTACCAGTGTTTTAAGTGGTGTCTTACACTGACTCAATAATAATGACTCGGGTCATTTAGTCACTGATACATACAAAACGCGGTGATGCGCACCATAGTGAATGACTGATAAGCAATGCCTTAAATTTGTTGTGGTCATTAGTTTGATGGAAAGTTACCTGAGCCACTTTATATCAGTGTGAATACAAAGTGTTTAGAAGCTGAATCTTATGTGTCTAACTGATGAATCAGTGCCTTTATACTAGGCCACTGATGAGCAGTGCTTAATCATCCTTCAGTCACTGGTGAGCCGTGCCTTAAAATGAGTCATTGGTGAGCAGTGCCTTATATAGAGTCACTGATAAACAAGAGTCACCGATGAACAATGTCTGTTATTGAGTCACTGATGAGCGGTGCCTTATCCTAAGCCATTGGTTAGCAGTGCCTTACACTGACTCACAGTGCCTTTTAATGAGTCACTGATGAACAGTGCCTTATCCTAAGCCATTAGTTAGCAGTGCCTCACACTGACTCACAGTGCCTTTTAATGAGTCACTGATGAGCAGTGCTTAATCATCCTTCAGTCACTGGTGAGCCGTGCCTTAAAATGAGTCATTGGTGAGCAGTGCCTTATATAGAGTCACTGATAAACAAGAGTCACCGATGAACAATGTCTGTTATTGAGTCACTGATGAACAGTGCCTTATCCTACGCCATTGGTGAGCAGTGCCTTACACTAACTCACAGTGCCTTTAAATGAGTCACTGATGAACAGTGCCTTATCATAAGCCATTGGTGAGCAGTGCCTTAGACTGAGTCTCAGTGCCTTTTAATGAGTCATTGATGAGCGGTCTTATCCTAGGCCATTGGTTTGCAGTGCCTTGGACTGACTCACAGTGCCTTTTAATGAGTCACTGATGAACAGTGCTTTATTCTAAGCCATTAGTTAGCAGTGCCTTACACTGACTCACAGTGCCTTTAAATGAGTCATTAATGAACAGTGCCTTATCCTAAGCCATTGGGGAGCAGTGCCTCACAGTGCCTTTTAATGAGTCACAGATGAACAATGCCTTATCCTAAGCCATTGGGAAGCAATGTCCTTACACTTACTTGCAGTGCCTTTTAATGAGTCACTAATGAGCAGTGCCTTATCCTAAGCCATTGGTTAGCAGTGCCTTACACTTATTCACAGTGCCTTTTAATAAGTCACTGATGAACAGTGCCTTATCCTAAGTCATTACTTAGCAGTGCCTTACACTGACTCACAGTGCCTTTTAATGAGTCACTGATGAGCAGGCGGTACCCACATTTCAGGTGAACCATATACCACACCAAAGTCATACACATACATTACCTGATACCAGTGTTAACACAGTGTTTAGAATCTGAATCTTGTGTGTAATAAGTAACACTGATTTAAGCCTCAACTAAACTTTCTGGTTTTACCTGTGTTTTTACTCTATTCACTCGTGCTTTCCAAAAATAGGCATTATGATGTTTTTTTTTTTTATTTCATTAAATTGGTGCTGTTATAAATTTTCAATAAGATAAAAAAAATTCTCCAAAAAAAAAATCAGATTTTTAGAACTGAAACTGTTTATATTGAAAGGGACAGTGTTTCATGATATTATTTAGGTTGCATTTGGTTGTTTTCATTTGATGTAGTTGTTTAGCTTGAATAGCTGCTTCATAGCACTTTAAAGGCTCCCTTATTATGATCAGTATCAGTGTTATAGGTGCCTAATAGATAAATTGCCCATACAGTTTATGTACACAGTAGATGAACTCCTGGTCACAGCCATTCAGTGTCAACTACACCATGAAAGAGGGGCATGTCACAATGTTTTCATTTCTGTCAGAGAAATGTAAATAAGGGCTGATCCCCTTTGATCAGGGTGGGACCAAAGTGGGGCAACCAGGTGCAAGTTTGACCCTTGACCTCATATGAACAGGCAGATCAAGTTTTTTCAGTGGTCCTCTTTAGAGGAGTGTTGTGGTATCATCTTTTAAAGTAAACTGTTTCCACGCGTGGGGTCAGCCAAGGTCGTAGTGGTGATTATAGTCACTACCAGGTGTTGAGATCGGGCTCCTGTAACTCTAGCACACCCCCAGGGTAACTGGGACATGTGTAACCCTCTTTCTTCCAAGGGGTCTTTGTACACCTACTACACCTGTTGAAGTGTTATGGTAATCATTTCATGGAAGGATCCCTTCAAAACAATGAGTGTCTTTGTACTCCGTCACTTAACTTGCTGTCTGATATCTCCCCATGCAATAAGTATTCAAAGGTTACATAAGGGTTCCCTCTAGTTCATATTCAGACAGACAATGCACATGTATTCATTGCTAATTTAAACCAGATATCAAATTTGTCATTAAAGAGGTAAAAAAATGCCAAGGACCAGCTGCTATTTGAAATGTCTTCTGTTTTAATGGAGGATTCTTTTGGAAAAAGGGTGTAATATTACCACTAAAAATTAGATGTTAATTGTTTGACGGGCTTTGAAGTCAGAGGATGCTGTCAATTAATCGCTGAAAAACTGCAGGGTTTCTTAATATACATAATGTAATCATCACCTATTGCCACCTGTAATAGCACTTTAAGACGTGCTTTTAGGTGCCCGGTGAAGCAACATAATCAGAGAACTCTTCACTTTGACAGTTTCAATGAAAATGCCAGAATAAAGGGTTATGGCCTCAAAAGTAAATGAGGAGTCACACAGAGAAAATAAAAAACATCAGTCATAACTGAAGTATCTGTTAAATATGTGATCTGTGGTATGCTGTTAGATAAAACATAAAACATGTTCAGTGACGTAAGGGAGCTTTGCCCACAACTCCTCAGGTTTTTTTACTATTTGTTAATCATCATACATCTGAATAAAACATTGCAACAATTAATTCACATAATTACAGAAATATTGTTGCGCATAAGTTAGAAAGAAGAATTAATAATTCTTATCATGAGGTACCACCAACCTTTTTGTAAGAATCACAAAGGACATTTAATTTGATGACAATAGTAATTAGTTTTAAACTTGGCCATACTGCTCAGAGTAACTTTTTATGTTTCCTTTATCTCTCGGAGATATTTGTGTAATACTACTAATTAAGTAGAATTTGTACACAATTTATGTTTAATAATACCAAAAACATAGGAGTTCAGAAATATCAATACAGTATAAAATAATGTTGACATGACCACTTTCAGCTGGGGTGATAGTGCCAGTGGGGATGGTTATATATGATATATATTGTTTAACAAATAAAATTATGTGGTGTATATGTAATAATAAATATGTAAAGGGTTTTTTTCTTATATCTGACATCTGTTAAAGGGACATAATCAGGGGCAATATTATGCCTGTTCTTTCACACTATCAGTTCAGTTTTGCTTTATACAAAAGTTTCCCAGTAAAACCAGCTCAGTACACAGTCTGGGTACCTCGCATATGGCTGTTAAACACTTTGTTATGACACTGCATGTTGGTAATCACAGTCCACTTGTGTCTGTTTACCATAAGAAGGCCATGTAGAGGCCCGATTGTGAGCCGCAACACGCAAAGTTTCAGCCAGCAGGAATGTGTATTACATATTTTGGGCCAAATCAGTCAGCACATCTCCTAATTGACATGTGTTTGGCCCGTGCGATACACGCGCTGTTTATGTTGCACCTGTGATCAGGAACGGTGCATTCTTTTTAACACTTGTTTACAGGGGTAAACAAACGGTTTCAGGGCAATACTTTGACAGGTACAAATTTATTTTAAAGGAAAGAAGCTATTTTTTGTGTTAATTCAAAATGCTTTATAGGTGATTGGGCCCCTTTTACTAGAGAGAGAGAGAGAGAGAGAGAGAGAAATATTTTAATTGACATAAAGTAAAGTATCCATACAAAATATATTCAGTATGTCTGGAGACTTTTGTTAAGGATTTTGATCCGCTGACACAACAGCCACCTGGAGCCACATGGAGAAAGAAATTGTACATAAATATGGAGGTTAAATGATTATACATTTCTTAATATTAGAGACTATCTGATTTAATAAGGAAATTTGTGAAAAACTTGGAAGATTTTTTCACAGATTTCCTCATTAAATCATATAGTCTCAAATTATTAAACATAAAGATTATCCCTTCAACCTTTTGAAGGCGAGATAACACAGATCCCACCACACAAGGTTGTTATTTTTGTTATTATCTGTGTTTATAGCATTTGGGGAGCCCACCAGTATAATCCGACATATTCAACAAGGTGACCCTTCAACTTCTGCATACCATCAACCTTAGGTTACATGGTGTTACTGTTTGTCAACATTGGTACATGTACAATGTTTAATAACAGCTTGTAGATTAATAGGATCTACACCACTCATAGAGTTGTAATGAATACTTTCCCTTTAGTTCATTAATGTACATGCAGAGTAATGTACATGCAGAGTCACATATATTCTACAGAAAACTTATTTATAGCTGGCTTTGAAACATACCCAAATCAGCATGTAACGGTTGAATAATCTTGACCTTTCTTTGTTTATTTATTGCTAAGTCAGGTTAAAGTTTGCATTTTTTTCTGCCTGTATGGTTGGTAAATGTTCTTTTTTTGTTCAGTCGAGCTATTGGCAAACCATTCTTCTTAATTTATTATACTGGATACCAAGGGTAACTCTTTCATAACTAGTCAAAAACACGATGGCCAGTAGTCATGATACAGAGGTTGAGGGTCTGGGCTGAAAAATAGTGGTCATTGCATGGTTATCAATTAGCAGGAGGATTTATATCATGACCTATAATAGATATATCTTGAACAAATGTTGTTCATCTTAAGGGGTGGACATCTTGGTATGGTGGTCATCAGATTGGATTTCACTTTATATTTGATTCAGCAAACGCATGTCAGTTTTTCCTATATTTAGTGTGCCTATAGATGGTGAACATTCAGGGAAATAAGTTAATATTAGATTGTAATGTTTCAGTCACTGCATGGTCAGTTTAGGGATCATCTTTAGAAGATTCTTATTACACAATTTCAAATAACCAGGTACCAAACAACACAGAACCTTTATATTAACCTTAATATCTCAAATTATGAAGGAATCATGTAACAAGATCAGAATTGAGTATACTTTGGGCACATGAAAGACATTTGTCTGATACATAAGACAACATGCTGTTACATGTTCTGTCATATTTGACCAGCCATTCTGTTCCTGCTTGTCCGTTGGAGAACAAAAATTAAGGATAATCACCTCATGTGACCAAGAACATCAGACAGTAGGAGATCTTTAACTATGTTGATTTAATTACCTTATTTATTTTGAAGGGCTGCATATTTTCCTCCAAAATTCTAACTAGGGACCCAGGGGCCTTGACGCTCAGCTGTATTTGTCTTTAAGGATATTTTTAAAGAAATTTTCAGAATAATGGTCCAGTGACTTAACCAATGACCTTGTGACCAAAAAATCTGAGAACTTATTATCCTTAAAATTGCAGCATTTAGATTATTGTAACAATCTTCTAAAAATTGTGTGTTATGAGACCTTGACCTCCTACCAGGTAACCTCAAAATCTACAGATTTCTTCCACTTTGGGCAAGTAAGCCATGTGTGAAAGATAGAAAGTTTAGGATGAAAAGTTTGATTTGCATCCACAATCATTTTAAAGATATGGCTCCTGTGACCTTCATCTTTGACCTCTGGACCCTGAAAATCAAAAAGTTTCTTACTTAGGTGGTGGGTCATTAATAAATCAAGTTTGAAGTCAATCTGTCTAGCGAAAGCAGAATTATCAACAATAAACTAATTTGTGAATGGATGGGCCTGTGACCTTGACCTTTGACCATATGACCTGAAATCATAAAGAATCTTTCCCCTATAGGCAGTTGAGTAATATTTTGAAGATGGAAAGTTTGTGGTGAAAAGTTTGGCTTGAAATGCATACACATTCCTTTTAAAGAAATGGGTCCTGTGACCTTGGTTTACCCTTTGGACCCTAAATTCGACAGGATTATTACTTTACTGGTGAGCCATATATAAGTTTAGTTTGAAACCAATTTGTCAGACTAAACTGGAGTTATCACCTGGAAACTAATTTGTGAACAGATGGCCCCTGGGACCTTGACCTGTTACCCTGTGACCCCAAATTCATTTATGCTCTCCCTATACTGACAAGTCAGCTAAATGTGCAAAATAGAAAATTTGGGATGAAAAGTTTGGCTTAAAATGCAGCCAAATTCTTTTTAAAGTGAGTCATGTGACCTTGACCTTTGACCTCATGACCAAAAAATCATATAGGTTCTTTCTTTAGTGGTGGACCATGTGTAAGTTATGTTTGAAATCCATATTTAAATCCAACCTGAAGTTATCATCTGGAAACAAATTTGAGTGGATGGATGGATGGACAGACAGACAGACAGATGAACAGACAGACTGACATGATTATTATAGGGCATCCACTTGTGATCAATAAACACACCAGGTTTTGGGACACTAGATGGAATCATAGCCGAGAAACTGACATGATTGTTGTCATTTTACAGTAAAAAAAAAAAAGAAAAAATTTCGTAAAAATTAGAAAAATACAGGTGGCGCCAATACTTTTCCAGAACTGACAAAACTAGTCATGGTCAATATTCAAGGCAAGTTTCATGACAATCTATGCATTTATTATCAAGATATTGAAGGTTTTGTATCAAATTTTTTATTATTCTGGGGGGTATTTACAAGCTCCATAGCTCCGAGGATAAAGGTCGCAGTGACCTAATTTCAGGTTTTCAAGGAGATTTTTTTATTGACCTCCCTTGATGTTCACTAAGAAATTTCTAGGACCAGCAGTTATGATTTGTGCTCTGCTAACAGAAGGCTGGACGGATGACGGACAAAGTGCCATTACTATACCTCAGTCGACTTATAGTCAGCTGAGCTAAAAACTCCTTGTTCCTACCAAAATCTCGAAGTAGTTTGAAATACAGTGACCTTAACCTTCATCTTCAAGGTCAACTTACTGAAGATTTTTTAGTAACCTGTGAGCTTATGCGATGGTGCAGCTTTGTCCATCGTGCGTCGTGTGTCGTCTGTGCGTTAACCAAAAATAGCGGAGCTAGAGTCACCAAATTTTTTGCAAATAAACAGTCATCTGAAAAACTCCATCGCATTTTGTTTATTATTTTTCTAACCGCATTTTCTGAGTTTTTATAAGGAAAAAGCTTAAAATATTTTAAAATCTTCTCAGAAACTGTCTTGCCAAATTGTCCAATATTTCACAGAAATGATCCCTGGAACAATCTGTCTCAAGTTTGTTTGAATGGTTCCAGTTCAGAGATTTTTGGCCGAGTTACCGGAGGTTGAAATTAGTCATCTGTCCAAAAAAGCACACTAAAATTAAAATCTCAGAAAAGGCTAGAGCTATCATCAGAAAATTTTATACCAATGTTTGTCACATATGTCATATCTGAAATTGAGGTATTTGTGGCGCCAACTACATTGATGTGTTTTTTTACAAGCAAAAATGTAATTTTAGATGCTTCTAGCTTATACACTGTTTTATGATGAAACTGTTAAGCTAATTGGTTTAAACTTAACAAGAATTATTCTATGTGAGGGTTCTGTCAGTTTTATAAGAATAGATTGGGTAAATACAGCTTTAAAAAAGCAGTGTAGCCAATTGAAAAAGGCTTTCTGTGTTTGAAAACAGATTTTACAACATGCTGAGTTTCAGCAGCCAATTCAAGAGGTCACTAATTACAACCAGGTGGGGTCCAGACATCACCATGGCAACTGACCTGGCTCTGTCTGGTGTCTAGACAATGTGTCTAGACGTCCAGACACAGCGTCTAGATGTCTAGACATAATGTCTAGATGCACAATTCCCAGATTATTGGAACTATATCTTTCAACTGTTTGAAAAATTTGGTTTGTGAATCGGGTTTATCATCAGGTCACATGTGAACTACTGCGCCCTAATTTTTGGTCGACCTCTGACCTTTCCTCGCTGCCCAGTGTCCATTTGTGCGTCTGTTTCCACACATAAACCCACATATCTCGGGAACCGTTTGACTGATCAGGCAAAATATTATGCAAAAATCTACCCCTTGGATAGCTTTATAACATACACTAAAAATGTAGGCGCCACCTGCAACCATTTTTGCACAGTATCCATCTGTATATCTGCCTTGGGATAAAATCACTTATATCTCGGCAGTGGTTTGACTTATCCACCTGAAATTTTGCAGGATTATACATCCTGGACAGCTTTTTCAATTTTATGACAGGTGGCAACACCTACATTCACGTTTACTCTGCAGTCATCTAAGCTCATATCTCAGGAACTGTTTGACCAATTGGGCCAAAATTTTGCATGTGTATTACTATTAGATCTCACATAGCTCTTAATCAAAGGCAAAACTGGTGGTGCCACCTGCAACCATCTATGCACAGCGTCCATCTGTTCATCTGCCTTGGGAAAAAATCACTCATATCTCAGCAATGGTTTGACTTATCCACCTGAAATTTTGCAGGTTTATACATCCAGGACAATTTTCTCAATTTTATGACAGGTGGCGCCACCTACAATTACGTTTACGCTGCAGACATCCGTGCTAATATGCAACACATCTCACTCTATTTTTGTGGATACACATAGTCCCTTGTCGACTACCCATATTCTAGTTTTAAAATGTCCTAGTCTGAAACTTGCAGGTCCGAAACGTCCATTTTGCTTAAATCATAATGACTAAGGTCGATATGCAGGACATAAGAGGATCAATATTAAATTTTAAAAATTAACCTCAATTCATTCTCCCAAACTTTGCACAGGTTCGCATTAGGCCTGTAGGCCTTGTTCTTTAAATTTGACACACCAGTTCTTTCTGCCAAAATCTCATTGGAGTTTGAAAAGCAGTGACATTGACCTTCAAAGTCAAATCTGCTGAAATCTAGAATCATTGTTTTGTGATAGTGCATATTTCACCCCTAATGTTTTGCACTGCAAAAACAAATTAAGCCATTCTTGTCACATTTTGCTTGACCAAAAAAATTGATGGACAGATAAATTTCTTAGTATGTGTCTAAGTGTAATAGGCATCATCTAGACCAGTACACCCAGTAAATAAAGATACAGATCTATATGGCTATAGATGTACAGAAATTTAAGGGTGCAGCAGCCCAGCTATTCATTAATACCTCTTAAAATGAAATCCTTTGCCTTGTATTTGGAATTACTGGTTTTAAATGGGTGTTCTTGGTATTTGACTGGCTAGAGGGATTTCATGTGGGATTTCGGCTAAGTCTGTTTGCAGTTTTGAATAGAAATGCTGTTTCAAAAAGAAGAAATACTGTACCTACAGATTAATTCAGTGTTGAGTACATTATGCATGCCCTACTGCCTGTGTAGTACAAGGTATGTTTTTGCAACTTAAATTTTACAAAGCCATTGATCAACTATGCTTAGGTATCACCAGCACTGCAAGAATGTATTCAAAACAGGGGCTTATACTATAGAAATGATAAAAAAAATGTATCAGAAAATGTTATTGATGGCATACTAGGAGAAGATTTTAGCTTGCAGCTCATGAATCACAGTCATAGGCTTCAAATGAACAAAAACCAAAATTTTATATCAATATGTATCATTACTGTGCCTATTTTGTGTTTCCTTGGGTGTTAACCTTGTTTTACCAAAATGTTATTGCCACAAAAAATATGAGTAATTATAATTATGTATAAGTTGGAATAGGGAATGCTGGCATATTTCTGGTCAGCATGATTCTCAACAACACAAAAGTTAGATTAAGTTTTTTTAACAGTTACTTATATTTTTTTCTCTGACTACTATATAATTGGTACCTAAGATGAGTGTATGTTTCAGGTGTAAAATGAATGTCACCATGAAAATATACTGTCATTACATTAAGAAAGGAGTCCTCTTTTTTTATTTAAATAATGATTGAACATGAAAACCTGTAATTGTGTTTTTCTCTTTCTTAAAAAATGAATGTAGGCTTAAGAGAAATGATTATGGTTATATTTATGGCTAAAAATATTCTGAAGGAGACTATAGTTTTTCCAAATCAATAAAAATTCTCTGACTTTAAAAAATGTGAATGTGGGTTTAATTGAAATTATTGTGGCTATTATTATGACTAAAATATTCTAAAAAAAGGGGGCTTACCCAGAAAAGTTATTTTTTTCTCCTTTAGAACTGTTAAAATTGTGTACTGCCAGATGTGGAGTCATCAGGCCAGGGATTATAAATGAAAATTAAGAAACGGTGGCATATTACTGAGAGAGAGCTTCTGTGTATGGTTCAGTTGTGTGATTGAAGATAAAATGCTGTCCTTCCTTCCTCTAAAACAACTGACAAACATGCATAATTAAAAAGCTTCATTCAGCCTGGTCTTTGATCAGCCTGGCCTCCTGTCAGCTACATGTTTGATTAATGGCGTTTCCACATTTGAAATCTGGCAGATTTTTAACACTGCCGACTGTGTTCATCTTTCAGTGTTATTGTGACATCAGTCTACCAGTTGTCTTTCTCTCTCTGCCTGTGCTTTACACCTTCACGGATTATTTAATTAATACAAGTTCTAATTGATTGTTTAAACAAGTTAAGTCGTGGTGCAATGACTGCACAGATAATTGATATTTCTAATGGTCGGGCCAACCTTTATGAAAAAGATGAAATTTATTTAAGAACTCAGTTCTTATGATCTTGTGTAAGCATTGTTTCAAATTTTCTTGAATATTATAGAAATCATTAGTGTTGGGTCACTTGATATATATGTACATATTCTGAAATTTTATAAACTAAATAATGGTAGTTAATGGTTCCTAAATACCTTGGGACAAAGAAATAGCCTCATCTGGCAATGGTGAAGAAACAAAAATCTATCATGGCTGTCCAGAGTAACTCCAAAATATAATGAGTTGCTCCTTGGGTGTTACACTTTTCCATTCCCCAATAAGTTTAATTAAATCTGTTTTGTAACTTTTAGAGAAAAGTTGAAAATAGATAAACTAATCAACAGCAGTGAAGACACAAAAATTCCTGACCGAGGTAAAAAAAAGATCATGACTAGCTCCTAAACAGTAGCAGCAAGGCCATCTTATCACAGGACATGTTGACATCAGTTATTGAATTATTCATAGTATAGTATTTCTGGTTGAGGTTGATATTTCTTACGGCAAGATCATCCCTTGATTGTGGTATCAAAAAAGGTGTCTCAGATATATCCTAGTACCCAGATGTATACTTGCTGCAGAAGAGAGAGAGCTGATGCATGGAGAGAGAGAAAGAGGAAGAAAAGCATAGAGAGAGAATATATTTGATTATCTTAATAGCTTTGCATGCAGCAAAAAAAAAAACCTAAAAAATACATAAAATGAATGAAATTGGTTGTAACAGCAGGAACAAGCCATTCCCTACCTGCATATAATGCATACCTTGACACTTAACAAAAGAGCACCAGAAATATATTATTACATGTATAGTGGTATGTAACATATCATTGTACAACTGATGTTCTTAGGTTGGTAACTTATTCGTACTGAGTTCTCCCTCTTTGGATTTTTTTTTTTTTCATAACTGTAGTAAACATAAGATTGATGATAAAGGCCTTTGCAGTTACTCATAGAACCACTCAATCATTAATTAATGTTAATTTTTCTCCTTCAGGACAAACATAAATACCAAGAGGGTTGCAGTGTGGTCTACATCAACCATTTGTATGCGTAAGGTCAATCAATAAAAAAGTCAACAGAACATTGGAAATTTCAAAACATTTGACATTTGGATCAGGTAAGTTTTTACAGTAATTATCTTTCGAATAAAAATTGTAATAATTAGGGGCACAATCTTATTCCATTCCATGGAAGATTTTTTACCCACCAGTGATGTCAGCATTTTTATCATTTGATCATTTTAATATAACAGAGTCAAAACCTCCATTCTGTGATTTACATTTTATTTAAATTCACCGATGGTCAAAGACTGCCTAGGTCAAGAATAACTGTTACTGTTACTTGGCATTCAAACAATTGGTAAATGATGCAAATATAAAAAAAAAAAACATGACAGGGTACAACATTAAGAGAAGTTTTTCTCCACACAAGGGAGCTGTAAACCATTCTTGCATAGTTTGTGTGTAGTTCTCACCAGGTATTTGCAAATTTTGTGTATAGCGTTGCCGAACTCTGGCCATTCTACATAAATGGAGAACAAGCAACTTAAAAAAGAAAACACAAATGTCGCACAAATTTTGAGCAACATTTGTGAGGAAATTGCCCGACACATGCAAAACGACACATGCAAAGTTTTTGCACTAGAGGTCAGTGACACGAGATGGACCAGCAAGCTCTCACACCTGTCCTAAACTTGGATGAAGAAGAAGCTTTTGATATTGAAGAGGAAGCAAATGATGAAAGTGGTGCAACACTTATGCAACATTCGTTCATATGTGGCATGGTTATCTTGTGACCAGTGTGAAGTGCTCGCGTTTGCTTCACTGCCAGAGTCACCTGTTCTCAAGATGTAAGTGATCAGGTGGTGAATCAGTAGAGAAATGACCAACTTTGCTGCTTCCGCAAGACATGCGTGAGACATTCTCCACACTGTTAGAATCTGTTTACAGTTTCATGTAGATTTTGCTAACATCTTCGACGTCTTGAACAGGTCAGGGGCATATGATGAAGGTTTTTAGACATTTTCCAGTGTAAATCACAAGCAAATCACGACCCAGGCTGCTGGAAACATTACCAAGAAATTTCAACCTTATTAACGCCATACTAAAATATACTCCTGCGAATAATTGATGATCGATCATCAATTATCCAAAACTCCTTTGCATGTTTGGTGTACTTTTGGAGCTTAAAATATGATTGTTGGTATTTGCCATTTTTTAGACATTCCCATCCTTCATGAATCATTCTTGTGCCCCATGAAAACCCTGCTTAAAGCAGAATGTTCTATCCTGCCAGCCCTTGTGTAGTCATAACAGTTGAAGGTCCAGAAGACCACTTCAGCTACTATTAGTTTCAACTTGTTTGATGAAGGTTTGTACACTCAGAGCCCTGGTGTCCAGTTGACCAAGTGCCATGGTTAAATGTATATACAGTTATTGGAGCTAGCAAAAGTTGGACCTTTGGACTTTGTTGGACACATGTCTGGACACATGTCTGTTCCCTTAGAGCTTCCAAGATCAAGCATAGTCTGTCAGCTCTTTGCTACCCTCGTGGACCAGGAGACACATAGGAAAGTCTACTAGTGATACATCCATGGTGTTCCTATACCCTGGCTCATTGTGGAAGGGTCAAACACCTGAATGGTTGCCAAAATATAACCTAGAAACTCCCAAGACATTGTTCTTAAATAAACCTTGAAATCAAAATAGTACTTGTCTTGCTTTGATTGAGACCATAGGATATGAATGGTGCTGTTTCCAGAGTTATAAACACATATTGACAGGTTTATATCTGACACAGTTTTTTAATTGCAGATACATCAGCAAATTGAAAAATAAATTTTATGTCAGTCAGGTCTGGCTTCATCATATTTAAGCCATCACTTGTGGATTTAACTTTAATTCTTTATAGCACTTTTTGTCAATGACTTTACATGGATCTCATACAACCTTGGTACATGTACTTCTGTGTGAGACAGTTTTTGAAAATATTCCCCTCATCATAAGGTGAATATAAGCTCATTATTTCATTTATGTGGAACTGCAGGTTCAAAATGAGCAAGGACAGCTGTATATATATAACTGTCTATGTAAAGGTAAAGGCGGGGGTTTATAGGCTGATATCACCGACGATGTCAGTCTCATCCCACTTTACACTTTGCCTTCCTGGTCTTTCAGGCCTGTTCATTCTTGTAGCTTTTCTCAGCTCCCTTGGGAGCATACAACCCAAGCTGCCATATCAGGCGCCAGAAGGTTATTCGTTCTACATTTGCCTTCCTCCCATGACCAGTACCCATTCACTCTTGGTTTGAGAGAGCGAAACCTTGTGGTAAAGACTTTGCCTAGGAGTCTTAGCGCATACATTTTATATATATATATATATATATATATATATATAAATAGTATATATACTTACAGAACTAATCTATATATATATATATGTATATATATATATATAAAGAGAGAGAGAGAGAGAGCGAGAGAGAGAAATAGTGCAAACTCACTCAATCAGTTCTTGTTTGAGTACACAATTAAGCATTGGCTTTTAAGGCCTGAAATGTGAACAAGAAAACTTATAAAACACACACCACTCCAAACAACCCTCGATCCACAATCCAGCATTTACCGGGAGTTGAACAAACAGAAACAGTTGATTTGACATGATTCATTGATGACTGGCATGCATCGCGGTGAGAGACACCATTAGACAGATGATATATGGCATACCCTCAGCCGTAATGGTTGGGTCAAAGTGAATTAGGCACTTTCCTGGGCCATCTAATATGCCATTATGCAAAATGAAATGTTGCCACTGCTTATAAATTATATTGTTTTGCATATGATAATGATCATAGTGTGCCCACCTGAAATTTGTCTCCCTCGGTGGCAGGATATTGAAGATCAGAAATGCTACAAATATCGTTTCATCTGGGTTAATAAATGGCTCTGCAGGTTGTGAGGTAACTTTTGGCACTAGTGTTACAACGCTTGGGGTGATTTCATTAAACTGCCTGTCCTGCACTTTATAAGCAGCTGATTTTGTTAACTTGAATTGATTTTAGTTCCAGAATATCACTTAATTGGTTAGAAAGTCATATAATTGGAACAGGATGACTTATGGTGCCATGTGGGCAGTAGGTATATATTGATTGTTGTGCTATGGTTAGATTAAACTTCATTGAAAAAAATAAATATAATTACAATCTAATACTTGCCTTCATTTTCTTAAAGAGTTGCTGTTATGACAGGAGTATTTCTTTCCTAAAATTGATTCATGTTTTAATTAATTAATCTGCTCTTTCATGAGTTGGTTTTATTTCTTTGAACAGATTAGGGTACTGATGAGTAAATAAAAGTTTAATAAAAATTCACCTTTTTAGTTATGTGAGATAATGTTCTCTATAAAAATGAGACCCTCACAAATATGAGGTATGTGAGATAATTTTCTCTATAAGAATGAGATCCTCACAAATATGAGGTATGTGAGATAATATTCTCTATAAAAATGAGACCCTCACAAATATGAAGTATGTGAGATAATGTTCTCTATAAAAATGAGACCCTCACAAATATGACGTATGTGAGATAATGTTCTCCAAAAAATGAGACCCTCACAAATATGACGTATGTGAGATAATGTTCTCTAAAAAAATGAGACCCTCACAGATATGTGGTATGTGAGGTAATGTTCTCTATAAAAATGAAACCCTCACAAATATAAGGTATGTGAGATAGTGTTTTCTAAAAAATGAGACCTTCACAAATATGAGGTATGTTAGATAATGTTCTCTATAAAAATGAGACCCTCACAAATATGAGGTATGTGAGATAATGTTTTCTAAAAAATTAAACCCTCACAAATATGAGGTATGTTAGATAATGTTCTCTATAAAAATGAGATCCTCACAAATATGAGGTATGTGAGATAATGTTCTCTATAAAAATGAGACCCTCACAAATATGAGGTAAACCACTGTGTTAATCCCAGTATCATTGTCCATCTGATCTCTCATGTTAACTTGAGCTCCATTTAGTTACAGAACCAAAAGCAGCTTACAAGAGAGAAGAAATTTGTAATTTAAATGTAAAGAATATTTCCTTAATAACCGTTTATCTTATGATTATACCTGTCATGGCATGCTTTGATAATGCAGTCATTGGCCATCCATGTTTTCAATTTATGTCCCAGACACCATGCAAGTCCAATTTTCAATACAACAGATGTTGCATTGTGATGTCATAATATTTCATAGGGACCATTGTAATGTCATAATATCTCATAGCAACATTGTCACTATGATAATGGTTGTAGGGTAACAAAAGCTTTTTCATAATGCAAAAGAGTTAGAATATTTTTAAAAAAGAATTGGATGCATTTTTCTGGTTCCAACATATAGAACACAACAGTTTTGGAACACAGCATATTTGCCTTCATAAAGTTCATTCAGGCATCACATAAATATCACTAACAGAATGAATTAACTGTTTTATATTCTCACTGCCATGTTGGCCAGTTATTTCACAGAATTTGTATTTTTGCATTAAATTGATAGCTAACAACCAGATGTATGCAGTTGCCAAGCCATCACTATAAGCCGCGACTTTCTATTGGAGCCAGAAACTACGCACAATCAGTTACACTGATTACAAATGCAGAATTGTTCTGTCTGGGATAACTAGAGTGAGTCTCCATTGAGTGTGTTACTCTGCCAAGGTATTATCCTGCTAACTCTTCATCTTGGCCTCCACCAATATAAGGCTTCAAAATCTTATTTCAGGTCTTCCTTTACTATATCCCACTTCCATGATAATTGGTTTCAGTGGTGCCTGTGTAAAGTACTAACAGACAAACAAAAACCAAACCAACAGAAAGGGTGGAGACATAACCTCTTTGGTAGATGTGATAACCTTACTTGCTGTAATGTTGTGAGTAAGGACTGTCTTAAATGATTCCATTTCATTTCTCATTTGAAGGAAAATATTTTATTTATTGATTAATTTGCAAAAGAGAGTGTTGTGGTATTTATCTTTTAGTTATTGTGTATGTAAAAAAATCAGGGTATCTTTATTTCAAAATGGTATGAAGAAAGCATAATTATTATATTTAAGATGGTCATGATGAATAAATAATTTTTCATTAATCTTAAATATTCATAAAATTTCAGTATTCACACTTGATATATTTTCCAGTAGTGACTATCAGTAGTACTGTGTGTCCAACAAGTATTCCAGATTCCTATTTTTTTTTTTTATTTTACTTCAAATTATTTGTCATGTGCTCTTGCACAATTATTCTGGTATGCTTATGGTTTTACTGTTGTAAAATAATATTCACAAAGGTTTATTTTGAACAGGTTTCTTTTGTCATATAGAGCAGTTCCTTAATGTCGCTTTCTTAAAATTAGTCAAAAAGAATAAATCAGTGGGTCAGCAGGTATTAAAAAAAATAACTCCAGCATATTAGATAAAATATGGTTTCCTGCAGATAAACCATGGTTTCAAAGGGATAAAAAATATATGAAAAAGTGGTTCTACTTCATCTGGTTATTAGAACATGACAAGTTAGAACAAAAACAACTCCGACCTGCACAAGTTGTTTCAAGTTCTATGTATATTAATATATCAGGAGAGAATTACTGTCATTTGACACAAATAAACTGTTATGGCTGTCATTGAAGGATCACAAGCCACTGATATCTCCCCATTTGTGGAGAGGGGGCTTTCTTCGTTAATGGCTGGAGGGTTATAGTATGTAGCCTTGCTGCTTCATCATAAGGTTTGCATTCAGTGTAATATACAGGTGATATCAATTATTCACTTGTATATAGTAATTTAGCCCTTCTCCAGGCCTTATTGAATCCATATTTAGTCACCTCGCAGGGACATCCCTTCTGTAGATCACCCTGGAGGAAATGTCAGAGAAAAATGTTGTGCTTTATAAAAAAACACCAACAAAGAAAATACAGGACCTGTACATCATGGGATAGATGTTGGTCATGTGACATTTGAAGATCACATACGGCAGCTATGTGATCGTAACCACAAATAAATTACTTGTGCTGTATATCATCACAGAGACAGGTGTCATGTGACTTTGGAAGATTAGAAATGACAGAATTTGTTTAGTAAGAAGAACAGTAAATTTTACCAGTGCTGCATAGTAACTGATGATTAAAAATCATGGATGGGCAGTAATTTTGATATTGAATTTGCATTTTAACAACGTAGGTGTAATTAAATTCATCATCCCATGTGGTTGAAGACTCAATCCTAATTGTAGTCAGGAAAGTAAAAAAAAAATGTCCAAATTGTTTTGTCTTGTGTCAGTCCTTCAGAAGCAGCTAACTTAAGAATAGCAGATGAAAGGTAAATTTCATCAGAAGTTGGGCACTAGTATAGCACCATTAGTGGCTCCATCTGGTGGCTTTCAACCTGTAACATACCTTCAGCTCAGATTGGCAGTGGTAAGGACAAGTGGTGTGCAAATTGAGGTATCATTGATTGGTTGCTTTTTAGCTCAGCTGACTATAAGTCATCTGAGCTATAGTCGTGGTCCATTGTCCGTCGTCCATCCGTCTGTCTGTCCGTAGATGTGGCACATTTTGAAACCGTAAGACCTAGGAATCCAAAATTTGGCATAATGTTAGATGTCCCAAAGATCTCCTACCAAGCTGAAAACTGGGTCTTTGCGACTTTGTTCCTTTTAGAAATTAAGGAAAAACCTCAATTTTTTATTAAAAACCTATTTTTACACTTCAGGACTGCCTAATATCAAAACCTCTCATCTGTTTTTTCTCATATTTACCATAATTATTCCTCTGTATAGATCCTATGTACATGCCCGAAATTATGTCTGTATTATGTAAATTTAAAAAGTTATGGGCCCAAACATAATGCATTGTGTAAAAAATCAGGAAAGATATTTGATCACTTAACACAAAATATGTTGAAGCTATAAACTTTTTTTCCAGTAATATAACTTTAATTAATCAAAATTAAATTGTATACCCAAAATTAGATCAAAATCTTTTTAAATTTTTTAAAATATTAAAAATAAAAAATTGGTACCTTAAATTTTGCCCAACTTTGACCATGGCACGTTTTTTTCCTGTAAGTACTGTGGATATAATTTTCACAGCATTTTTTTTTAGCATTTTGTCTGATAACACCAAAAATTTGAAACCAGTTGATCAAAAACTGTAGATTTTATTCAAGTTTTCAAGCACCATGTAACATATTGTTTACATCAAGCTAATGTCATGCAGTTTGCAAGTGCTCAGCTCCCCAGCTTCAGCTCTCAGTTCCTAAAATTTGGCATGCAATTAGATGTCTCAAAAATCCCCTACCATGCCAAGGATTTGGTCACTAGGACTTAATACCTTCGAGATATTAATAAAAAACTTCATTTTTCCATTAAAAACCCATTGTTACACTTCAAAACTGCCTAATATCAAAACCACTGATCTGACTTTAATCATGTATTATATACATATTTTTCTATACATTCTCTATGCACATGCCAGAAATGATGTCAGTATTGCATAATTGTTTTAAGTTATGGGCCCAAACATAATGCACTTTTTAAAAAATCAAGAAATATATTTACTCCCTTAACAAGAGGATTGCTGAAGCTAGAGATTTTTTGTCAGGGATGTAACATTATTTAATCAAGATTCAATTGAATACCCAAAATTAGTTCTGAATTTTTCAAATTTTACAAGTTATTAGTATAAATATAAAATTAGTACCTTAAATTTTGCCCAACTTTTACCATGGCATGTTTGTTTCCTGTGAGCACTGTTGATATAATTTTCATATCATGCACACATAAAGATTTCAGCTTTTTAGTTTAAAAAGCTGAAAGAAATTGGCCAAAAATTGTAGCTTTTATTAATGTTTTTATGAGACCATGTCAGACCTTGGCTCTCTGTAGCACCTCTTGAGTCACCTGTATGTTGACCTTGTTGAACTTTCAGCAAATTATGCATGCTTGAGGCGAGGCATAAACTGGGGCTCCAGGCAGCTTATTATATAATGGCCAGCCACAGTTGATCCAGGTGTCCAACCCAACTCATCTAGTAGTTTTAACCAACAACATAACAATAAACAATAAATTAATAAATTATTATTGGTTTTTAATAACAAATTAAGGAAAAATAGAAAAGGATTTGTTAGTTGATAATAACAGGAAATTAACTTGCAGTTACCGATGATATAAGAATCTTGTATCGATGGATAGAATGTCACGTATTCCAAATAACACCATGCAGTCACCTATGGTATTTTTCAGTTCAATTTTAATGATAAAAAAGTAAATCATATTATTCATTACTAATCATTAGGGATCATATGGAGGAAATTAATGATAGACAAAGATGCAGTTGATAATATTATTATCTAGATTCCTACTGTGTCTATAGTTAGTACATTGATGTGAAATTAGTCCAAAATGAATATATTACATTTTTTTTTTAATATAAATAAAAGCCATAAAACCAGGTACTTATGATCATTATTTAAATGTGTGAATTTTGTATATTCTTGATTCTCAAAATCATTGTTTGGTGAAAACCGAATAAATACCAGACATGGTGCGAATACTTTGCAATTCTATTTAAACACAAATATGAATATGTACTCCATTATAAAATTTCTTTCATAAGAATTGGAATTCAGGTTAAAATGAAAGTATATGAATACCAGTGCAAATACTTTCAAAATGTATGAATGAATGCATTCATGAATATATTCTTTAATATTATTTTAATAATCATTTCAGTTATATTTTATTTGAAAAAATCATACTATTCTCTTATTATTTTTAATAAAAATTATATTTGGGACAATATTTGTTATATTTTTAATAAATAGTTAAACTCTTATATTATGTGTTCTGCTTATAAGTTATATGGCCAAGTCAAAATCTGTGTGACAATCGCACTCCATTTGTTAATAAAATAAATGAAATTAATCCTCTTTCCTGTCTTCAAAGGTACTATCAAAATCATACATAAGCTAAACAACAACAACTCATAAAACAGCTAATTTTTATTACCACATAAAACCAGCATGTGCCTCATTTCTAAATCATATTTTTTTATCATATATAACAGCTGAGCGCCGTGACCCATAGGTCCCTTGTTTTAGCTCAGCTGTCTGTAAGTCATCTGAGCTATAGCAATCACTCTTTGTATGTCCTCCGTCCGGCCATCCGGCCGTTTTGTCCGTTAACAGGGCACAATTTGTAACCACTGGACCTGGAATCTTCTTACTTTACATCCAGAGAGGGTTCATGAAAAATCTCCTTGGAAACCTGGAATTATGTCTCTGTTACCTATCTTCTTTAAGCTATGGGGCTCCGAAGTACCCCCCCCCCCCCCCCCCAGAATAATGAAAAATTTGATACAAAAGTTCAAGTATCTGGACAGCTAATGCATTGATCAGCATGATTCTTTGCATGGATATTGATCATGAAGTGGTTCATCAGTTTCTGCAGACTGGTGGTGCCACCTTTATTTTTTCGATTTTTTTTCTCTATTTTCAAGACCTTAAAAGATGCGGTCATCTGTTAACAGGGCACAAATTGTAACTGCTAGTCCTGAAATCTTCTAACTTTACATCCAGAGAGGTCCATGAAATGTCTCCGTGGAAACCTGGAATAATGTCTCTGTGATCTATATTCTTCAAGCTATGGGTTTCGAAGTACCCCCCCAGAATAATGAAAAATTTGATACAAAAGCTCAAGTATCTGAACAGCTAGTGCATTGATTGGCATGATTCTTTGCATGCATATGCATCATGGAGTGTTTCCTCAGTTCCTGCAGACTGGTGGTGCCACCTGGACTTTTAAAAAAATTTATCACATTTTTTTCCCTCTATTCTTGAGACCTTCAAAGCTGCGGTCGTCCGTTAACAGGGCACAAATTGTAACCATTGGTCCTAGAATCTTCTTACTTGATATCCAGGGAGGTCTGTGAAAAATATCCTTGGAAACTTGAAATTAGGTCTCTGATACCCATATGCTCTGAGCTAAGGGGCTTATAAACACCCCCAGCATAATAAAAAATTGGATACCAAAGCAGGGTACAACTCATAACCATTGGACCTGGAATCTTCTAACTTTAAATCCAGGGAGGTCCATGAAAAGTCTCCTTGGAAAAGTGAAATTAGGTCTCTGTCACCTATATTTTCTGAGCTATGGGGCTTATAAGCACCCCTCAGAATGATTGAAAATTTGATACCAAAGTAGGGCACAAATCATAACCATTTGGTCCAGAAACTTCAAACTTAACATCCTGAGAGTTCCTCGAAAGTTCTCCCCAGAAGCCTGAAATTCAGTCACTGTGACACATATTCTCAGAGTTTTGGGGTATGTTTGTGCACCCCAGAAATAATGCAAAATACATACAAATTGCCAGATTCCTCAGGAAAGGCTGGTTGGATTGTCATCAGATTTGCTGTGCTTCTGGGCCTTGATGAATTAAAGCTAAGATGCATGAACAATGATGCCACCTACGTTATCTTAATTAGTTGCCTGTGCAAGGACATATTGTCAACATGTCAGTCGGCTGAGCGTCATGACCCATGGGTCACTTGTTTCATAATCATTTAAACTGGTTGCAGTTTTACATAATTTATCATAAACAATGATGTACACTTATGCAAAGAAGACGATTTATCAAGAAAAATTATTCTAATGCTGTCATAGGAATAAGAAAGACTGGACACAAAGTATTGAACAGTGTTTAAATATATCCTTGTGTAGTAAACAAGTGTCAATAACCGGGCTATTACCTTTCATTGTGATGCATGTCAGACTGAATTTATTTTGTCAATTTTAGTATTTTCTATATAATTCTGTGCAGCAGATTTCACAGTAATGTAGAAGGTACATAAGATGATGGATGAATAATTACTCATTGATTTCCTTTCAATCATTGAACATTACTTTACCACCAATTCCTGCTAATAGAAAATGCCTAAAAAATGTGTGTGGTGGATGAACTTGTGAAAAGAACAAGCCTGAGAGTGGCAGAATTCATTAATGCAGTGAATGGAATAATTTGTGTTTAGTCAGTTTTCTGTTATTTTCTAAAAAAAAATTTAACCACTCTGCGTTTTAATTTGCATTTAATTTACTACTCATTTTGAATAGGACTGAAATTTATTAATTTAAAATTAAATTTGACAGGAATTAGTTATGTGATTTGTCTTCCATTTACCTTCATCCACCATTTGAGGTGAAAGCAGTAAGCAAATGGTAGGAGTATTACCACCTTAAAAATATCCTATTGAAATTAAATGTAATTGAAAGTTTTTAAAAAAAATATTGCCATTAAATGTAATTGAAAATAACATTTTGTGAAAAATGTCATTTGGTAACAGATATGTGTATTTTCCTCATGCCAAATTTTAAATTTTACATGAGCTTTATTTTATTAGAAAGTACTTTGGATGAGAATTTTATTCTTGATTTGCATCTGACATATCTTCTCAGGTATAGTTGTGATATTACTAATCCTTTTTATCTTTTATTTATAGATTGAAAATCAAGTTGCCAAATCTCATTTTGAAAGTACAGATCATTAGATCAATGGTTATTTAAGGCTCCCTCTTCAGGGAGGGTGGCTTATAAGGGTTGATGAGTTTATTATTACGTCAATATTTAGATCAAATTTTTGTAAGTCCCCCTAAGTGCAAAACCAACAGTTACAATGTACATTTTTTTCTGTCTTCTGTGTGTGTAATATGGTTGATTTTCCAAAAATGACCTGTGGCAGGGTAATGGTCATAAGTCACTGATATTAAATCTTGACCTAATTTCTAGGGATATATATACTCATTATTGATTCCCCATTGTTGTTCATGCAGTTGTGGCCACCAGGGAGAGGCTTGCAGCGATCGCATGGTGATTGCAGACATCTTGTACCTAATGAATTAGCATTTAAAGGAAATTATATGAATTGGAATTGAATTTAAAAAATAAAAACTGTAATATATGAATCAGAATTGAATTGTTAAAATAAAAATTATGTTAATTGAAATTAATTTTGAACTGAACTTTTGTACAGACTTGGATGATTTATTAGAATTGATGAACAAACATTCCAGGATTCACAGTTTCTTTAGCGTCATTTATTAGAAGCAGATCTTATCCAGGAATAGTTGACTTTGCTGATCAATCATATTGCATATTACCAATTATAACAAGAAGCAGGGGAGCAGATACTGAATATTGCACACATGGCAGTTAATGAAGTGTTTTATAACCTAAGGACCTCTTTGAATTGTGAATTAAATTTAAATATTAAATGAATTGGTGTTTATGTATTTACCAACAGTAAATTTGAATAGGAATTGAAATTCCTGAGAATCCTTGAATTGGGTGTGAATCAACTGGATATGAAAATCTGAACTGACCCAAGATTTGTAGTTCTTTGTAGCCGGTCGTTCATATTACTGGGATTGTCAGGAAATAAAGTTCTGTGTTATCCATTGTGCTGTCACAAGCATTCTGTGACTTTACAAAAAAACACCGACTGTTGTCCTGCAGCTTTTATTATTTCAATAAAACATGACTGTATCAGTATAATTTTACAATACCAATTATATGATGATCATTGTGTTATCTATACAAGCTAGGTTGTATATAATCTTCATGTGCCCACACATTTATTCAACAAAGGTTAAACTTTATTTGATTTCCCTGATAATTTAAAAAATAAGGAATTACCATAATTAAATTACTACTGAAATACAATTTTTGAATGGTGCATCAGAAGCATTTTAAATTATTAAGACTCGTTCCATGTTTATATGTCATCAAGACATGTTTGATAGGTAACATATGTCAGGGGTATAAAGTAGGTTGAAAGAAACATGAACTGTACCAAAAACAAGATATCAGTGTTTCACTATTTTTAGCTCAGCTGACTATAAGTCATCTGAGCTATAGTCATGGTCCAT
This sequence comes from Sipunculus nudus, assembly GCA_026874595.1. Lineage (NCBI taxonomy): Eukaryota > Metazoa > Annelida > Sipuncula > Golfingiida > Sipunculidae > Sipunculus > Sipunculus nudus. The sequence goes on from CM049316.1 coordinate 5,498,120, forward strand.
TGTCCGTCGTCCGTCTGTCTGTCCGTCTGTCTGTCCGGATGTCCGTCCGTAAGACTGGCACGTTTCGACACCATTGGACCTACGAATCTGAAATTTGCCATACAGTTAGATGTCCCCAAAATCGCCTACCATGCCAAAAATTGGGTCAATAGGACTTCGTTCCTTCGAGATATTAAGGAAAAACCTCCATTTTTTATTCGAAATCTATTTTCACACTTCAGGACTGCCTAATATCAAAACCACTCATCTGGTTTTCTTCATATTTACCATAAATATTCCTCTATATAGTTTCTATGTACATGCCAGATATTAAGTCAGTATTGTATGATTTAAAAAAATTATGGGCCCAAACATAATGGACTTTGCAAAAAAATCAGGAAGATATTTGGTCACTTAAGACCAAAAGTGTTAAAGGTAGGGACTTTTTTCCAGTAATACAACTTTAATTAATCAAAATTTAATTGTATACCAAAATTTAGATCAAAATCTGTTAAATTTTTTTAAATTTTGGCAAAAATATAAAATTGGTACCTTAAATTTTGCCCAACTTTGGCCATGGCATGTTTTTTTCCTGTAAGTACTGTGGATTTAATTTTCACAGCATGTATACATAAGGATTTAATCTGTTAAAATCTGAAATTTGAAAATAAAAGCTGCAAAATTAGGCTAGTTATTGAATTTTTTTTAGGCTCTTGTTGTATTCCCTTACATTGTCAAGCAGTCCACTTTGATGACTGTAGGTCATTCAGTGCACATCTCTATGCTCTCCAGGCTATTGGCATAATTTTAGATGTCCCTAAAATCTCCTACCATACAGAAAATTGGGTCATTAGGACTTTGTTCCTTCGAGATATTAAGGAAAAAAACCTCCCTTTTCCATAAAAAAGCCATTGTTACACTTCAAGGCTGCCTAATATCAAAACCACTTATCTGTTTTTTATCGTATTTAGTATTCACATTCTTTCATACATTTTCTATGAACATACCAAAAATTAGGTCAGTATTGGGTATTATTTTGAAGTTATGGGCCAAAACATAATGCAATTTTTAAAAAAATCAGGAAATATATTTACTCACCTAACATGAGAATTGCTGAACCTAGAGACTTTTTTTCAGGAATATAACTTTATTTAATCAAGATTCAATTGTTTACCCAAAATTAGATCTGAATTTTGCAAATTTTTGAAGTTATAAGTATAAATAAAAATTCAATACCTTAAATTTTGTCCAACTTTGGCACTGTTGATTTAATTTTCACAGCATATATATGTCAAGGCCCAGATTGCGATCTGGACGGATCTTAGATCTGTCCAGCCCAAATTGTGATCGCAGTTCAGGCCAGCCCAAACTGCGATCGCAATCCAGGCTGGCCAGATCTTAGATCCGTCCAGCCTATATTGCGATCGCAGTTTAGTCCAGCCCAGACTGCGATCCTGTCTTTCTTGCTTCAGGATTGCAATCTGGTCTGGACAGATCCAAGATCAGTCCAGCCAAGACTGCGATCCTAAACTTGACCAGCCCATATTGCGATCCATGCTTTTACGATCACAGGAGTGAAACATTGGTTGTTTTACCAACTAATTTGATATTGCATTGTACCATTTTCCCATAATAAATACAATTATAATACAGAAAGGCAATTTTCACTCCTTCATATCACAGGAGTGAAACATGGATGTTTCACCAACTCATTTAGTATTGCATGGTTGTTGAAAAAAGCTAACAAGGAACCCATTGGTTTTATATGCTCGCAAAAATATGATTTGGAAGAGGAGGTAGGCAAGTGCAGGTTTTGTGTGGTAATATAAGCTGCATTATGACCTTACGGTGTTTAACTCAAGTTATGTAAGATTATGACAATATCCTTGGAGACAGGGAAGAGGATTGATGTCATTTATATTATATACAGTTGGAAATGGTGTGCTGTTTTCACATAGGTTTTGACTTGGCCATATAACTTAATCTACATTGCAGTAGAATAATTTTAAGAAAAAAAAACCTGTCCATTATCAGTCATGGTAATTATGATTTTTACAAATGAGAACTTTTATTTAATAATTACTGGTTATTCCTGCCCAAGAATAAAACTTAAATAATATAACTTTTTATTATAAATTAATAACAAATATTGTGTCAGATATAATTTAAATTAAAAATAATAACAGCATCATATGAAAGATCTTTTAATAATATAATCAAAATAAATGATTATTAAAATAACATTATAGAATATATTCATGAAAACATTCATGATTACATTTTGAAAGTATTTGCATTTGTATTCAAATACTTTCATTTATACCTGTATTCCTATTTTTATGCATGAAATTATGGAGTACATATATTCATATTCGCATTCAAATATATTTGCAAAGTATTCTTATCATGTCTGTTATTTATTCAGTTTCAGCAAAACAAAGTTATTGAGAATCCAGAATTTACAAATTTCACAAATTGATCATAAGTATGATCATAATGATCATTAGTACCTGGTTTTATGGCTTTAATTTATATTTAAACATAAAACTATTATATTCACTTTGGACTACTTTCACATCAATCTAAGCACTAGACATAGCAAAAGTCTTATGACAATTATCAACATTACAGATATCATAAAGAGAACTTGTCTAAGATCTGATTTTTTTATCATATTTAAATATTTTTATTTAAAAAAATGTAAAAAAAATTAATAGCAATCTCAGCTATGAAACCATTATAAGAATAAAAAATAACTCAAGCATAAGAACACCCTATAAATTGTACAAGGAGAAAACTAGAGATGGGCAAGTTTAATTTTATTAACATAAATTGAGGAACCAGCAATACAGATTTTGATAATTTACATAGTCTTGTGACAGCTGATACAGCCACGAGTCTTAATATTATTAGTGAAACATATGACATATTTAATAAGTACTTGTCTGAGTAAAAATTTTAAAATTTTGACATATTTTATTTTTTTTTAATTTTAAAATTACTATCAATTAACAAGCTGAAACACTTGGATCGCATGGATCGCAATATGGGCTGGTCAAGTGTAGGATCGCAATCTTGACTGGACAGATCTTAGATCTGTCCAGTCCAGATTGCGATACTGAAGCAGGAAAGACAAGATCGCAGTCTGGGCCGGACTAATCTGCGATCACAATATAGGCTGGACGGATCTAAGATCTGGCCAGCCTGGATTGCGATGGCAGTTTGGGCCGGCCTGCACTCCGATCGCAATTTGGGCTGGACAGATGTAAGATCCGTCCAGATCGCAATCTGGGCCTTGACATATACATAAGGATTTAATCTTTTAAAATCTGAAATTTCAAAGAAATTGATTGGAAAGAATGGCTTTTATTCATGTTTTCATACACCATGTCAAGTGTTGTTTACATCTAGCCCACCTAGTAGTACAGCCTTCACTTGCATTATGTAACCAACCCCAGGCAGCTTGCCTTGGGTCAGCTTGGCCACTACCAGCAGGCTTCCCCTCTGCCCTGCACTCCCCCCCCCCCCCAGATGGTGCATAAACTAGATGAATGTTATTATTTTCTGTATTTGATTCATTCTTATTCTAGGCTATGCTACATTTTAGATTTTGTATTGTACCACCAGGGTTACAATGATTAAAGTGTACATTTAATTGTGTCCACAAAGTGGTGTATTGCTATGAAAGTGTGGATGTTCATCAGATAATTAATTCCTTACTTCGGAGGAGTAAAAACTTCACCAGGTGTGAAATTGACTATTAATTCCAGTAATAAATTAAAACTGGGATAGTAATTAGCACAATGATATTGTTTGTCCCTCATTCAACCAACAGTGTGTATACTTTATTTGAAAAGATGTTTTATTTTATCAAATTTACTGAATCTTTTATTTTATTTTGGTGAATAAAATTAAGCATGTACTGAAAACTCCAATGTGCAAAACTTTTTAAAAGTGATTCAAGGAATATTCTTGTAGATGCCATGTTGTGGCATTATTTTCTTTTAAATTCAGTTTAAACATTTATGATTTAAAAATAATAAAATATATGTGTATGCATAATATGACCCAATATGAGCTACACTCTGGATATATGATGATTGCAACTTTTGCAACAATTCTAATATTTTAACTTATAGTTTCAGTTTTTTACTCTGTATATATAATGATTGCAACTTTTGCAACAATTCTAATATTTTAACTTACATTTTCAGGTTTTTTTATTAAAAATTTATAAAACCTGTAAATAAAAAAATGATTCAGATAAAAACTTCTTAATGGAAAAAGTGGATATGCTTAAAAAAATAGGATTATATATAAACTTAAATGCATTATTCCCTTGAAAGTGAAATAAAGGTATTAGTCCATTCTGTCCACTTGCCTGTCCATCTGTCAATTTTCATATGCATCACAGTATCTCAAAACTTTTACTGTTTTTCTTCATGACAGTCTTGTCAGAGTATTAGTTTGCAATCATATATTTAGAACTTTACTATAACCAAGTAGGAGGGCCCCTTTCCTCTTAGCTTCTCATATGCTCATATAAATGAAAAACATTACAATAGAATATTTTGCATATTTTGCATTTGCAAAAATTTCAAACTTAAGCTGAGTGCCGTGACCAATGGGTCCCTTGTTTATTAACAAATGTGGTGGCAGTGCTTCATCAAAATCATGGTGAGCAAGAGCTTCAATTTGGTACTGCTAGGGGTAAACAGGACTTCATTGGAAGTGAAATTAACCAACCCTTTTTGAGAAATGCCTGGTATGTAAACCTTTAGGAATCATTCAAACTGTTTGTACAGTGCTTCTACCTTATGACTGAGGACATCTATGTATCTTGAACAATGCTCTGGTTTTGATGATGATGTAAAACATACTTATGACTCATTAGTTCATTACTGCCATTGTTCCAGATATATTTAGCCCAGGAATCCATTTCTGTCACTGAAATCAGTAAGTTCCAAGTCATTATAAGTGAATTTCTGGCTTGAGTTATTCAGATAAATGGCTGTTTTCTGCTAACATGACAATACTTATCTGTGTTTATAACATCCAGCCATCTCCACTGAACAATTCCCTCACTGAGGCTTTAATGACCAACTGTTACAAGGCTACAGTCAAACAAATAGCATTACATAAGATAAACTTTACTATTTACCACCACATCAACAACTGGAAATTTTCTCATATAATAGTTACTAGCAATGAATTGAATCAACAATTAAATTTTCAACAAGAAGATAAAGCACCATTCATATTTTTTATAGATAATGATTATTCTTAAACAATAAAAGAAATTTCCATTTTCTTAGATCATTAAAGGCATTTCGAGTTAGATACAGACAGTCCTGGTAAAAGATAATGATCAAAAAATGTCTTTAATTATTTTATGAATCACTGGCAGATTGTCTTAATTATTAATTGTTGGATAATTATATTATTGGAATATAGCTCATTAAAAGATCAAAAGGGATTCTTTTCCATAACACTGTTTAATTCATAGTTTTTCCAAATCCAACGTTTTTATTGTTGTTTAATTGTAACATATATATACTGTATTATATTTCAGTCACGGCCACTTTACAGATTTTCCAAGCAGTTATTGCTTGGTTGGCATTAACGGCAACAAAGAATCAGTTGTAAGATCCGAGTTTTTGATCAACATACACTCAGGCGTTCACTTGAGTATTTTTTACACTCCATTTGGGAATGGAAGAAATGGAATCTTCCTCTTCCAATAAATAAGCTGTATTTCCATCTACTTTTTACCAGCTGGTTTTATGTTACAGACTGATTGCCGCAGTTCCTCAGGATGACAAATGTAATCTGGTATGCCATTTAAACTGAAGTATGCCTCAAAGATGGGCAAATCTTTGAAGAAATGCTGTGAGAAGCAAAAATGTATAAAAAAGGACATTTTCACCCAGCAACCTTTATTTTTTGGTTTGTTTGTGTATTCTTGAGTTCTTTTGAGATAAAGTATGACCCAAGTAAAAGAAAGAGATACGATGTAGCCTGTGTCAGCTAATTTTGGTCCAAACATGGAATGAGTTGATGCCATATTGGGCCATCTAAGATACATCCATCAGAACAAAGACTGACTCATTTTTTTCCATTTCTTAACAAGAACTACGGTTTTGGTAACTGTAAACCACAAGAGTTATGAATGTCCTCTGTCAGGGCAACATAATTAAATCCAAGACGTGAGGGTATTGTGCGTAATTAATTTCTAAGTTCAAGAATTAAACATCTCGGTGTATTGATAATTTATAAAAAAAAATTGCTTCTCAGGATTGAGTAACTTGGCACCGTGCCAAAACTACAACATTTCAACTGAATTTTGCCTTGTAGAGCTGCCAAGTGGATTTTGTGTAAAGCTGAAAGGAGTGATGGATTAGATTGCAGTCTGGGTGGTATACAGCAACATAAAGAACACAGCAGGCAGTGTCCAGACAGATTTAAATAAAAAGAAACAGATGTGCATAAAAAGAAAATGTAGTTGTTCAGAAATGGGAGAAAGTCATATATACACACTTTATTACTCAAAGACTACTCAGGGTTTTGGCATAAAATAAAGTTCATCCATTCTTCTTCTGGTCGGCCCTGAGCCTGTGAATGGCTAACTGTTTTTGTATTCAATTCAATCATCCATTGTTGCCTTTCTGATTAATTCTCAATTTGATTATTGTAATCAGATATAATTTTAGATGCAGAGGATTAACTTTTTTAAGTTTCTTCCCAGATAATACTAAGATGAACATTAGAATGCACCTTAGCATTTACATGAATTAAGTAATATATCAATCTTTTTCAATGAAAATAGCATTAAAGAAGGATTAAAACTAAGTTCACCTGCCTCATTTGAGGAATTCATGTGACTGATGGCTTTCTCTGAATACATATGAATGAACTGTAGGTTATTTCCATTAAAAAACGTTTTTATAAACGGTTCTGTGACAAATGTATGATCTTGTTTATCTAGATAAGTGCCCATGTTGACAAACAGAAAAACCTTGTCACTGAAGTGTTTAGTTACATATGGGTGGTCATTGGTTGCAAAATACAATTTGCAAAATTCTGGTTTGTCTTACGTGCCACCAGATGTCCTTCTTGAATGTGTTTAGATTATTTTATTGGGCCCTTGCATGTTATAAACTAGTGGATATAAGCAGAAAGCATGTCTATACCCTGGGTTTACAGGTATCAGAATTATGGTCCCTTTGAAAGTGCTGACTGCATCATGTATATCATTTATCTGTCTTTAGGTATGAATTTGTGATTGGTGAGATATGGAAATGGCTGTAATGCAGTTATTTAAATTAATGTATCATTGCATGCCTGATTGGATTGTCTGTTAACCCTTGGTATTGAATCAATGTATTGACTATTGATTATTCCAGTGATATAACACTGTTGGGTGATGTTTGTTTGTCATCCATATGACATGTTAGCAGGATCTAAATCATAAATTGCAGAAATTTCTAACTTGTCATCCTGACAGACCTGATAAAATCTCTTTAACCCCCTTCCCCTCCTCATTAGGTCACAATGGCTTATATTCTGCTTCTGCTGTTAGGGGATAGAGGGTAAAAAAATCCAGACCTGTGTCAGTATTGGCCAGTAAAATTTTCTTTTAATTATTGCATGGATTGCCATGAAATTTCTTATTCTTGGTGATCCTGAAGTGCTTTATTGTTTGTCTGAGACCAGAAAGGGCCATCTACTGTGCCTCCATTTTGACAACTATAATGGCTGTTTTTAGTCATAAAAGTTCAGCTAACAAGTACTTTGTTTTCAATTATAAATTGGAAATATTCTTCTTCAGTCAAACATAAATTCCAGCCATCCTTATTATGAAAAGAAAACCCAGAAAAATTCTTACAAATGCAGCTAGACCTTGTGAAACTTTAATATAGTTTGTCTATGTGGAAAAAAAATAAGTTTTCTGATTACTTGATAATAATAGTATAAATTCAGTTTAGTAATCTTTTTGTTCTTAGATAACATATGTTACATAAGACTCGAGGTGTGTTCATTAATTCCTTTAATCAAGTTGAATGATAATTTTGAGACTGAAAAAAGGCAGAAAAAAGCATCCCACATAGCTGTAAAAATATTGGCAGTTTTGACAGTTTACTATAATTATGCAAGATGCTCACTATATGTTAAAGGGGCCTAATCACCTATAAAGCTTGTTGAATTAACAAGAAAATAGCTTCTTCTCTTTGAAATAAATTTGGACCTGAAAAAATATTGCCTTGAAACCATTTGCTTACTCCTGTAAACAAGGGTTAAAAACAGTGGGCTGGGCGCAATCATTGGTGTCTACTTAAACACAGTGCATGCATTGCCTGTGTCTATCAGGAGGTGCCCTGACTGACTTGGCCCAAAAAATGTAATACATGTGTCTGCTGGCTGATATGTGTTGCAGCTCACAATCCGACCCCTGGTCACATGGCCTTTACCAACATGCAGAGCCATTACAAGGTGTTAAACAGCCATATGCGAGGTACTGAGACTGTGTGCCAGGATGGTTTTGCTGGGAAACCTTTGTATAAAGCAAAACTGAACTGATAGAGTGAAAGAACAAGCATAATATTGCTCCTGATTATGTCCCTTTAAGCATTTGTGTCAGTGATCTTGCTCATCAGCTGGACACCATGACCAGTGGGTCCCTTGACTTTTTTTTTTATTTTAATTATTTTCTTGCCATTTACTGGTATGTTAAGTCTTTCCTCCGGAGTATAAAATATGTTGAAAGAGTCAGAAACAAACTCTCAAGGTCTGTTAATGGTATGATTACCAAATCTTCAACATCCGTTATATTGAGGTTTGACAGCTGGAGCCGGACATTTTGTTTTTCATTGTGTCTGCTCCCATTTCCTCCATGGCCTTTATGAGTGCTTTGGATAAACTATCATGCAGGCACTTGTAAACTTCAAATGTAAAGAATAATTCCAAACCCTCAACAGAAACATTCCCCTTAATGGTTCTGTGTTAATACACCATTCACTAAATGTTATCTTTCATCAGAGGATGCTCGTTCAGAATCGCAGGTGACTGACCTCTTCCTGTTCCTGATGTTGCCATAACGACAGTTTTAAAAAAGTGCTTTTTTTTCTTCTTTTTTCATTTGCATATAAATTGAATGACATTATGGGAATTCTGCCAAAGATTTGGTTAAATAGATAAAAAATTAATTAGATAAAATATATAATATACTGTAATGACAGTTTATATCATGCCTGCTTCATCCTTGAATGAACAAAATTAGTCTCCTAAACCTCTGAATAAATGAAATTCCCTCAGAAATTGATAGTACATGACCAACTACCAAAAAAATTAAAACCATTTTGTGTAACATTAAAACATTTGAGTAAGAATCCATCTGATCTTACTTATTCATAATAAAATCCACTCCGTCCCATTTGCTGTCCATTCAGTCCAATCAATACACATCGCTAGTGTCAGGCCGCGAACGAGTTTTCACCATTGAAAAACGTTGTGCTTTGACAGGCATACTTTGCTTGGTTTATTGGCTGGTTCTACTCGTGAAGTGCTGATGACATGTTTGTGCTCGTACTGTCGTAATGTTTATGGTCCCGTAGGATGCATGTATCTAGTTTGATGGGTCATTTATCGCTTGCTAGTAATGGTGAAATGGAATGGTTTTCTGTACTCATGTTAATGAAATATCAAAACACTGGTGTATGCAAAAGATTGTATTATTCAGATTAGATTATAGTGTTCTGTAAATCTGTCTGAGACACACAGAATGAAAAGATTACATCTGTCTATAGACTGTAGGCTCTCTTTTGTGAGGATTGTCAGTGGTCTGTAGGTGGCGTTGGATGTTGAATGAGGATGAAGATAAATGTATGACAAGAGTGAAATATCATTACTTAATTTTTTTTTTTATTTTTAGGGTTTTATGGGGGCTAGTTAAAGCTTAACATTATACATATGCCTATTTGGTTAAAATCTGTGAAATACTCTACTATATTCAGACATTTGTTTCTGTCTGCATGCTAAGTTTGAAAAAAATCCAGCCAACCGTATCTTTAAATAACAGTTGGGAAATTATAATAGCTAGCACTCCATTCTGAGTATAAATTAAAAAAATATAATAAATTTCTCAATAATGGCTTCATGGATAGATTTGAAATCTACTATAGATACTTTTCAAATATAACTTTTTGTTTCATAAGACTGGTGGTGCCACCTGTAAATGTCACATTTTTCTCAATTTATAGAAACAATTATATTGTGTCACAGTCTGAAATGAGGAAACCATTTTTTTTTGTTCAGGTACATCAACATTTGTATATCTGTCTGTGCAGTGAATCAATTAAGGCTTATGGACTCCAGGTTTGTTTTTATTTTCCCGTGATTGAAATATAGTAAAATCAGGAAATCAGGTTAAGAGCTGAACCAGAGGAATTTTATCATATTAATGGTTATTTTTGCTTCAGTTGTGTAGTATACTCAGCTGACACCAGTTTTGCATAGACCAACCCCAGATTGTTATATTTAGAAATTGTGAAGTCCTGTTAAGTGGCCATCTTGTTATGCTAGATATTGGACAACATGGTTCACGATTGATGATAACAGCACAGATATGATCTGTTTACCAGACACCCAAATATTGAGCTGAAAGTACCTAATTCATTATCATTGTCAAATACGCTCCCTCTCCCAGCACTGACCATGGCGTTAGGAGACTGAGGCTGGGGTTAACCAGGTAGGACTATGGGCCAGGTGGGATGATGGCCCCAGTCTCGTCGTAACAGACTGATGTAGTAGTGGATGTAGCAGCTAGAGATGTAGATGTATTTGTGATATGTCGGGGTGATGACGCCTTACAACAGAGTTTCTGGCTGACTAAGCAATAGGGAAACCCTAGAGAATGAATTCTCTTATATCCAGTCAGGGAAAAGTCCGAGAGTTTGGTAAAAATGCCTCAAATCAAAAATGAATTGGGGATTTTTTTCATCTAAGAATAAATTTGGCCATTTGTATCATGTATTTTGTCTCGTGTCTTAAGGTAGCATCCCTGGGAAAAACCTCAGAATTTCAAATAAATGAAAAAGCTGTTTCAGATGCATTTTAGACCGCATAAAAGTACATGTCACTTTAAACCTTGTACACAGCGGATTTGCCATGACCCATTGAGTAGGTTGTTTCATAGATCACTATATGCCCACTACAGCTACTGTTCACTGGAACACCACTGGAGACATGAAGTGGGAATAGATTATTATCTTCCAAATTTGAAGATTCATCAGGGAAACTTTTTATTTCGTAAAAGACTTATAACACAGTATAAAGAAATGGTTATGTTCTATTCTTATTTTCAGGATGGTAATGGAACTGGTTCAAGAAACTCTTTATTTTTACTTGTTATTATAGTGGTTACATGTTATGTTCAGGTTATTCAGAAACTCCTTAGTTTATCTGTTATTGTGGTGGTTACATGTTATGTTCAGATAACTTCATATCATTGTCCATTATAATTGTATCCACCAAAATGAAGTTTTGTGGATACTTTGTTTTTTACCAGGTTCCGTTGCCGCCCCCGCCACCGCGATCATTTCCAGAATAGAACTCTTAGACCACTGGACAGATTTTTCTTAAACTTTACACGATTATCAGGTCATGTGAACTGGTGCCAAAATATTTTGTGTTGACCTCTGACCTTTCATCTCTTCAGTGCATCCATCTGTGCATGTGTTTTGACACATTAATCCACATAACTATGGACTCGTTTGACCAATCAGGAAAAAAAATTTGCACAAATGTAGCCCTTGGATAGCTTTATAACATACATATAAAATGGTGGGGCCACCTGCAACCATTTTTGACAGTGTCCATCTGTTCATCTGGCTTGGGATAAAATCACTCATATCTCTGCAGTGAATGGACTTATCCACCTGAAATTTTGCATGTGTATTCATCCTGGATAGCTTTCTTCATATTATGACAGGTGGCACCACCTACATTCAAGTTTACACTGCAGACATATAAGCTAATATCTAGGGGAACCGTCTGACCGATTGGGCCAAAATTTTGCATGTGTATAGCTCTGACATAGTTTCTATATCATGCGCTTGATCTTTAACTTTACTGTTTTTGACATGTTGGATTGGAGTCAGTAATGTAGTTTTTTTTTCAGTCTGATCAGAGCTTTCATGGTTTGTATGTTGGACTACCGTGCTTCTGACTTAGGTTTGATTCCTCTCACAGCTGATATTTAGACTGGTGATTCAGGACTTGGTGTACTGTTGCTAGCAGTTTTGGCCAAAAGTTATTTTGAAGCACACTGTAGGCCCTGGCTTGAAATAAGCCATGCAACCATCCCAGGGTAGCCAACTTTTGTCCACTACCCATGTTAATATAAAGAAACCTTTAATCTTTAACAAGTTAGGATGACTGTCATTTTACTGTTATGATATGGAGGTTTTAATCTGAGTATAGCAGGTCAATGAATATTTCATTTTGTTGTATTAGATGAGCTGACAATATATGCTGAATCAGCAAATTTGAAGCCCCTTCAAAAGCTTTCTTTGATGTAAAACTGCTGTTATTGATCATATATATAGGGTCACAATATTTATAGAGTTAGAAAGTCATGAGCTTGGTTTGTATCAAAGACATTATTACCTGTTTCAAACAATGGCTTAGCTGGATATATGCCCTTCACAAGTGATGCACTTGTGTATTATATATGAGTTGTTTAAGAAAAAAAATTACAAAGTCTCATGTAAAAGAAATGTCAAAACTATATTGTATCTGAGGTATTCTGGCCATACTGGGATTCTAACTCTTGTTGTAGCATATCTTGGTTGTGTTGACCATATATAGCTATCTGCAAAACAACTCTGGTTACTGGTACATGCAGATTTATCAGCAGATCTTTAATAATGGTGACAAAGTTACCAAAAGGTATCCAAAGAGGCAACTGCTAAGATTGTGAAGTGACAAAAGGTGGTCCAGAGAGAACAGCAGCATCAGATCATGAAGTGACTAAAAGTGATCCAGAGAGGAAACTGCACAGGATTTGGAAAGTGATAAGAGAAGCTCCAGAGAGGCAACTGCACAAAATTGGGAAGTGACAAAAGGTGATCCAAAGAGGCAATTGTACAGGATTGGAAAATGATAAAAGGTACTTAAGTTTGGCAACCATACAGGATTGAGAAGTGACAGAAGGTGATTGAGAGAGACCAGCTGCATTTATCATGAAGTGACAAAAAGTGATCCAGAGAGGCAACTGCACAGAATTGAGAATTGATAAAAGGTGATCCAGAGAGGCAACTGCACAGGATTGAGAAGTGATAGAAGGTGATTCAGAGAGACCAGTTGCATTAGATCATGAAGTGACAAAAAGTGATCTAGAGAGGCAACTGCACAAAATTGGGAATTGATAAAAGGTGATCCAGAGAGGCAACTGCACAGAATTGGGAATTGCTAAAAGGTGATCCAGAGAGGCAACTGCACAGGACTGGGAAGTGACAGAAGGTGATTGAGAGAGACCAGTTGCATTAGATCATGAAGTGACAAAAAGTGATCTAGAGAGGCAACTGCACAGAATTGGGAATTGCTAAAAGGTGATCCAGAGAGGCAACTGCACAGGATTGGGAAGTGACAGAAGGTGATTGAGGGAAACCAGTTGCATTAGATCATGAAGTGACAAAAAGTGATCCAGAGAGGCAACTGTACAGAATTGGGAAGTGATAAAAGGTGATCCAGAGAGGCAACTGCACAGGATTGGGAAGTGACAGAAGGTGATTGAGAGAGACCAGTTGCATTACATCATGAAGTGACAAAAAGTGATCTAGAGAGGCAACTGCACAGAATTGGGAATTGCTAGAAGGTGATCCTGAGAGGCAACTGCACAGAATTGGGAATTGCTAAAAGGTGGTCCAGAAAGGCAACTGCACAGGATTGGGAAGTGACAGAAGGTGATTGATAGAGACCAGTTGCATTAGATCATGAAGTGACAAAAAGTGATCTAGAGAGGCAACTGCACAGAATTTGGAAGTGACATAAGGTGATTGAGAGAGACCAGTTGCATTATATTATGAATTGACAAAAAGTGATCTAGAGAGGCAACTGCACAGAATTGGGAATTGCTAAAAGATGATCCAGAGAGGCAACTGCACAGGATTGGGAAGTGACAGAAGGTGATTGAGAGAGACCAGTTGCATTAGATTATGAAGTGACAAAAAGTGATCTAGAGAGGCAACTGCACAGAATTGGGAATTGCTAAAAGGTGATCCAGAGAGGCAACTGCACAGGATTGGGAAGTGACAGAAGGTGATTGAGAGAGACCAGTTGCATTAGATCATGAAGTGACAAAAAGTGATCCAGAGAGGCAACTGCACAGAATTGGGAATTGCTAAAAGGTGATCCAGAGAGGCAACTGCACAGGATTGGGAAGTGACAGAAGGTGATTGAGAGAGACCAGTTGCATTAGATCATGAAGTGACAAAAAGTGATCTAGAGAGGCAACTGCACAGAATTGGGAATTGCTAAAAGGTGATCCAGAGAGGCAACTGCACAGGATTGAGAAGTGACAGAAGGTGATTCAGAGAGACCAGCTGCATTTTATCATGAAGTGACAAAAAGTGATCTAGAGAGGCAATGATACTGATGACACCTGACACAAGACAAATTATACAGCATTCACACTTAACACACATGGCTTTACCATTGCCAGCTAGGTTCCTTACCAGAATTTACAAATTTGATCAACTTTTCACAAGACCAACCAGTCATATGCAGTACCAAATTTCTTCACAAGAAGTCAGCATTGGATCAACTTTTCACAGGACCAACCAGTCATATACAGTACTAAATTTCTTCACCAGAAGTCAGCATTGGTGTATGTCCCTCAGCATTAGACAGATGTACAAAAAGACAAAAATGACTTGCATCCACATCTGGTTTTCAAGCAATTGATTTTGTTAGTACCTTTTTGATGTTCTGTTAACAAATACACAAAAACAAACAGTGAGGGGTGAAAAAATACCCTTTCTTGATAGAGGTAATAACATGATCTATTACTGTTGTTTCCATGAAAGAATTCAAAATGGACATGACTTTAATACAAAAAGGTAATTATATAAAAAATCTGAAATGATTTGTTGAGATTTCGAGAGAATTCTTTCATGCTGAAAAAAACTATCCTGTGATGTTTCTTGTTTTATATGAGATGTGACATCACATTTTTTATACCTGAAGAAACAGCTGGGATTACGCACACTTGGCTTGAGTCATTATAGATTATTTAATGACATCATAAGGATTAACCATCTGCATGTTAGTCCTAAGGTCAATGGGTACAGGTCACTCGGTATATACTTTGTTAATTTCATTTGCTGTCCTGACATGAATGTCTCTGTCACCTGCAGGGCTTTGCGTCATTACTTTAAGGTGTATGAATTACACTGGCAAACTCTTGCACCAGAGTTCAAGGATTTATACTAGATATTTTTTTACTATAATTATATTACTGTTATATATTTTATTATTAATTTCTACTTTTTTTATGTTTGTATAACAATAATTGTATTGCATTAGGGGAAAACCATTAATCAGCTGAAGAGGATTGAAGTGTTTCTGTCTGGCCGACCCATAACATTCCTTATCCAAGCATTAGTCATTTGAGTGCAAATGTAATGTATTAATATTTTATATGTTATGTAATTATGATAACAATGTGAAGACTGAATGTTTTGTAATCTTCTGCAATTGTTTAAATAAATACATTTTTATGTAAGTTTGCACTTTGTCACCTGAATAATTTATTGATTACTTTTATTCCGAAGTTGATACAGCTGTCTATACCTGGTGATTTCATTACCATTATTTGCCATCAAGGCAAATACAACCAAAACAAATGTGCACAACACGATCACCCATTTGCACACAAGACATTTGCCCACAAGACATTTGCCCTAGTATTAACACAACAATTACCAAAATATTCCATACTAATGCAAAGTTACTTTCTAGCAGTTTAGCAACCAGTATTAACAACTTAATTATACAGAGTTTATATCATGCAAAGTTATCTCTGATTTAAATATCAAACAAATGTTACACTTGCATTATCAAGATTTATTGAGGTTTTTTTTCACTGTTTAGTTGGACTCACATAAAATCTGACTGTGACTGAGGATGACTCAATCCCTACCACAATATCATATATCATAATGTGTTAAAGTTAAAAAGTTGCAGGTATTAAGTCCCCTTCTGAATAACTGGCTTACATATAACTTCCTGCTGGTAGCCTCCTGGGGACACTATAGAACCCACACATAGTTTTTAGGTCATTAGGGCTAGTCATACACAGATTTGTAATGCTGGTTGGACATAAGCACACTTGTGGCTGAGACCTTGCTTAAGGCTCTTAGCGAAAAAGTGAGAGGCCACGGGATTTGAACCAATGACCACTTGATTACAAGTCTGGCACCTTTACCATTGCACCACTGTGCTCCACAGTTTCCACAAAAAGTCGTTTTGTGTGAATGAAACATCAGCCATAAGCAAAAACTGCAGCTAGAACAATGTATAATTGAGTCCTGCTTATTATACCAAAATATTGCAGATAACATAATAGGATAAATGATATTAAAACACTATATATATATATATATATATATATATATATATATATATATATATATATATATATATATCCTTCATGTTGAAGTAACACACCTGGTGTGTGAATCAGCCACTATAAAGGCAAATTGGTGATGTCTCAATAGAACCTCATATATTCACGCTAAAAATTAAAAGACCAGGATGATACAAGCTAAATAATATAACAATACATTCACATTGTATGGTTGCCTTCCATCCTCATTGAATAGACAGTTCCAGTGCCAGGCCATGGACCTACCCTGAAAAAAGGGGAATATCAGGACAACTGTCACTGCTAAGGTCAGAGCAATTTGCTGCAGCAGTTGGTTAATTTCTGAACAAAAGTGCATCAGGATTGACCTGTCCTGGGAATCAGGCTGGACAATTTAGTGTTCTTTGTGATTGGTGTATCAAGAATATATTGCTGTTTATAATCACTGCATTGGATGCTTACACAAGTGAACTATATAGACTGTATACATCAAAGTCTGGCAGTTGATAGGATATACATTGGTTCAGTTTGTGTTATTACTGTGTGGCCTCTTATTACAGAACAAACTCAACAGATTAATACATACAAAGAGTTTGTGTTGTAATCGGAGCAGGGATGTCAGAGTTGATTACACAGTATCTGGTTCTGAGGGTGACACAGATCAGTATTTGATTATAACTGGAAAGTTATGTTTAAATAATATACACTAGTAAAGAGAGGATAGCATTACATTACATATAATGTGTTTGTTTAGCCTGATCACCAGACAGAATAACCCCAGGTAATAAATGAGCAGTATATCTGTGACTTTAGAGCCCAGTTTGATTTGTCTGTTCTGATACCGGCCAGTTTCATGAAAATTGTCTTGCTAATCTGACTCAGTCTGTCCATATGTTCATTACAGCTTCATGATCTGGCAGACTGTTCTTGGGCCTCACAGTAAAATAACTTATTCGCTGTTTTCTCTCTTTCTTCATTTTGTAGTGGATTAAATATACCATTAATATCATTCAATGCGCCAAGTTGTTAAACGCGCAAGACCCACTTTGTCATTCCTTGATCTTAGACGGAAACCAAATTCATTGTAAAAATGTATTACCCCTTCAGCATGCTTGATAAACATATACAGTGAAACCTTGTTGTGTCGAACTCAGTTAAGTCGAATTCCCGCATGTGTCGAAGTCGAATAAGGAGTCCCTGCAAAAAACAGTTAAAACCTAACTAAATTAACTCCTTTTGTGTCGAACTTGGATGTGTCGAAAAACCTAATGTGTCTAAGTGTTTTGTTGGTCCGCAGCAAGTATTTATATCGCTTAACTCGAAGTTATGTCGCATGAATGTTTGGATAACAGTTGAGCACGCTCCATTAATCATACCTACGGCTGTGATGACCAGTAAAATAAATAATTCCAGCAATGATCTTACTCATCAAGTGCGATGGTTTGCACACCTGGTCTGTTGTGTACCTGTTTGGCCAATAACTTACTTATGATCTGGCTTTTCTCCTTTCACCAACAAAGCCATAATTTGAAATGAGAAGTTATTAATAAACAAAACAATATGGAATCCTCACCTTTGATGTGTCTGGGATACAAATACACAGAATTCTATATAAAGGGAGAAAGAAGAGATCTTTCAGAATGAGTACGTTATACTGCTTTACTTTTATACTGTTTGCTATGGCGTCGCGGCCTGCTCAAGTTCGATGTGAAGACCATGAATTGAGCAAAAGTATGAAGTGCTGGTCCAGGTAGAACCTGGTGGCAAAACCAAGACACAGATTGCATTTGATGATTTGTGTGCTTTCATACCGGTATGTGCTCCCATTTCTTGATTTTCCAGATCCTATTTTTGGTGGTACTTGTGTGCTTTTTTATTAATAAATAAATTTATTATAAAATCAGTGTTGTTCTTTAACAAAAACATTAGTTAGAACTATATAATATAGGCCCAGTATACACGGGCAGTATTTATTGTAACTGCCAAAACAGATTTTTGCGGATACTATGTTTTCAGCCCATTGCCGCCGCAGCATAGGTGTCCGGAGAACTCCTCCGTAACCTTGGCAGAATTTTACGAATCCCGGGATTATGTTCGGTTACATGTGAACTGCTGCGCCCTGATTTTGTTTTGACTTCTTACCTTTCCTATGTGCTCTGCATCCATCTGTGCATCTGTGTTCACACATAGACCCCCATATCTCTGGACTCGTTTGACCGATTGGGCTGAAATTTTGCACATTCATACATCTTGGATAGGTTTTTGATTTTTGTGACAGGTAGCTCCACCTACCTCCCCATTTACGCTCCAGACATGCATGCTAATATCTCAGGACTGTTTTGACGGATCAGCCTGAAATTTTGCATATGTATAGGTCTAACATAGCCCTTTAACATAACCAAAACTGGTGGCGCCACCTGCAACCGTTTTTGCACAGAGGCCATCTGTTTATCTGCCTTTGGATAAAATCATGCAAATCTCTGCAGTGGTTGGACTTATTCTCCTGAAATTTTGCCAGTCGCTTGTCAACTACCCGTATTCTAGTTGATTATAATTAAGGCTAAGATGGTTGAATATAATGAATATTGGTTGTCTCAAACTCTGGATGTGTCAAAGTAAATTCACAAGTCCCTGCGACTTCGACACAACGAGGTTTTACTGTATTAGGAATTTTATTCTTATTTGTGTTCTTTTCATACTTGTAATCATTTCTACATCTTTTTTACAGGGTTTCTTTTAAGCAGAGTACACCTGATTTTTTGTTCAGTTAAATATAATCCTGCAAATCTGTAAAAATACAAGGAAATAATGATTTAATATATTAAAATTCCCTTCCAGCTAAATGGACTTTCCCAAGTAATTTCTACCATAAATAACATAGCAATGTATGACATTTCTATTCTTGTCAATGAAAAATAGACTAATTTTTGTTGCCAATTACACCTCCACCACCACAGTTATGTTTTTTCTTGCTTTATCTATCAGTAACTTTATCCAAAGTTGAGATGCCATCATTTCTGGAGTATACATAGACCCAATTTTTTGTGTTTTTTCTATTTTTTTAGTCTCCTTCATTACTTGAGTACAACATAGAATAAGTGTGGTTCCCTTATTTTCTTAATATACTCTTTTCTGTAGTATTAATGTGCTCACTTATTTGTAAAGCCTGCTTTTTCTGTAACAATAATATGCACACTTATTTGTAAAGTTACTTTTTGCTTCACCTAACTTTCTTTCCTTACTGTTCTTTAGTACCTTGAAGATATATGATGTTCAGAAAGTCTTTATCATCTCAAGTCTTGTCTCAAGTCCAATCTAGAGTGATTTATCATCTGATTGAAGACCTGCCTGTTTTAATTTTGTCTTTTGTCTCAGTTGTCTGGCGAGCATGGGTGTTTTTATGAGTAAAGTTACTGTGATCTTTTGTATATATATTTTTGTTTAATGAGCATTTTGAGCAGCATTGTCAATGTGGCTATGACCTCCTGGTATATACATGCATTTTTTCTAATAGTAACTGGATGATTGACTCTTGTTATTTTTTTTGCATTATCACTTTTTGTCCAACAGACTCAATTACAGCAGTTTGATTTCTTCTCTGTAAGCTTGTACAAAGGGATTTCTATGGATGTTCTAAACACTTTTATTTTTTAGTTTGGAAACAGTTCATAAGATCAGGAGGAACAAGAATGGAAGCAGGTCCTCTTGTTGTCACTGGATCTGATTTCTAGTAATTTAGGCAGAATGAACTTAAATGTTCCATCCCTTCTTGGGATTACCTTTCTTTCGTTAAAACATCTCGCTTGCTCTCTTCTAAATAAAAGAAAACTTGTCTTTTTTCTATAAATGGTTTGCTCTAGAGACACAACCCTTTCAAAGTATTTTAAGCCTTTCACCCAGGTTTCCCCCGAACTGAACTTTGCCTAGAAGCACTTTGTCGCTAATGGCTAAAAAATATGGTGTGATCAACAAATTGATATGAAATGAGATTAATGGTTGAAAGGAAATCCTTTTATTGTGGGTTAAAAGTCCCTACTAGACAAGACTGTTAAAAAAAAGCAATTATTTATGGGTAAGCTGCATATACTCTGTACCCGGAGGAAGAAAAGCAAAAAGGACAATGTTGGCTGTAAGAGCAAGGTGTGCCCAGGAAAGTGAAAGCTGAAGTTCACATCAACGAGAGTGCTTTTTAAAAATTCATCGAGTGACATCAGAGGAAGATGATGTACCATTTCTTTCGTTGAAAAAGCTTTCTAATTCACAGTTGCTGTTTTGCTTGCCGTTTAGTGCAGGGAGTGTGAGGAACTCCAAGTCCATAATTTTATCGCTGAGTATTGTGGGATCCCTCCACGCAACCCTCTTTTGTACAGGGTTTAACCCAGTATCAACTCACAGCTGCACAATTTACAACAAATCCCAATAGCTTGAGATTGCTAAAAGGTTGCCACTTTTTCTGGTGATCAATTTGTGAGGCAGATTTTCTATGTGGCCAAAGAAACGTTAAGGTCTGGTTTTTAGCACAGGTTTTACCGGAGCCTGATCCCTCTGTGTTGTGTACGCTGGTTGTAGGGTTGGGCTTCCAGAACCATTTCTTCTGCATATCAAGCCACTGTAGTGATCTATTATAGTGGCTGCTGGGATGGGCACAAGAGAGATCACTCTCTAATAAGCTCATACAAGAATTTCCATTGAGTAGTTTTTAGTTAGGGATGGGGTGAATGTGGACATTATAAAAATTGATAAAAATGGCAGAGGGCCCCAGAGCTTAGCATGGCACCGAAACTGATAGCCACACAAGGAATGGCCTAAACGGCGCCAAGCCAGGCTCCCCCAAGTCAGCTTCACCTGGTTCTGATGTAGATGAGGCCGGAGTCCCATAGTTTGTCATTCATAGAAAGCCATCGACCAGCTATATGAATGCGCGGGCACTGAACAAATTAATCTGATCAAACAGACAAGGCATTACATGTTATTTGTCAGGTATTACTCATGCCTTCCCGAGCCTGAATATATCATCGCAGCCAAGCAGGTGTCCTGCTAGGTAACCGAGGACGACAGGCTCTTCTCTCTGCCTCCCTGTGAGGGGCCAACAGACTGGTTATTAATTCCCCCATCCCTTCTCTTGGTCACTGTATGATTAATAATGCTATCAACTCATGATAACTGTGCAGGCTATTATGTGATAAGGGGACTCGCAGGGCACTGATGTTACCAAGCTGGGCTGGCAGCGGGAAGAGTGTGTACTCTTTTTCTGTGGCCAATTGCTTAATTGTGTTTCCAGTGGCTTGGTTTTATTAGGAATTAGTCCCTTAAGTAGTTCCAATGGCCTGAAGTAAAGTAGTATCATTGCTGCAGGAAGTCAGATATGTTGAAGAAATAGGATTGTCGAGATTGACAAGTAGAGATTGTTAGTGGCATACTTGCCTGATGATCTTGTCTTCAGGAATGATCACCGCAGATCAAGCTGCGTCATTTGTATTATGTTATGAATATGATTACATACAGGCAGGGAATATGCTGGCATCATTATTGTTGCTTTATTACTTGAATCAATATACAAGGAAATTTGCAATTAATACCCATGATGAAAATAAATTCAGGGGGAAATACGAGGAATTGATTCTCATATCCCCTTATTAAGGTGACGCAAAGAAATGATATCATTGAAGGTGATCTAATTTCAGTGTTTAAACATTGGTTGTCCTGATGTTTACTGAATAACCCCATGGCTTCTATTCCTGCAGCGGGAAAGCATGGTTAAGCATGGCATTCCTAACAGCAGACATTAACAATAAATTAATAAGCCATATCCTTCGATAATAAATGGGTTTTCTGTCTACCAGCTACATTCTCCCTCATTGAATTTAAATATTCTGGAGAAATCACCCAATCAAATATACATTATTCCCAATAAAATATTTTCAGTCAACATTTATTTAACTTTCTTTTTTTTCTTTTCTGTAGAATACTTATAGAATACTCCTTTTATTGCAGTAGATCAAATATTCAGCTGTTATTAATATAAATTTGTACAATACAACAGTAATTTTCATTATTTTCTCATTCATTGTAGTTTGAGACTCATGCATTCAGATAAATAATTTTAATTATTAACATTTTACATATCTGTCTAACATAAATGCATGTGCCAACTTGCATGGGCGAATAACTTTATATAAAACTTTGTTTGCAATGGAAGAGTAACATTTATGGCTGACAAGGTACACTTCAGTTGGCTTCATATTTACAAGGTGGAATTTTCTCGAATCTCACTTTTCATTGTTTCACGAATGTTCCATTTTCACAGAAAACAAGCAGTATGATTATGTCCATTACAGTTAAAAAACATTATTTGTCTGCAGTTCCCTAAATAAGGACACAAGGGAACATCTAAAGAGATAGATCCTTGTTCTTTCTTTGAAAAAATATTATAAAAGGTCGGATATTATTTGAAAATTAGTCTTTGGTTTAGAGGTTACATAAAATAGCTGTCATTGTATCCGCCAAAACAGAGTTTTGCGGATACTATGTTTTCAGCTGCACGCCGCCGCCGCCGCGGCGTAGGTGTCCGGAGAACTCCTCCGTAACCGCTGGTCAGAATTTTCCGAAACCCGGGATTATGTTCGGGTCACATGTGAACTGCTGCGCCCCCATTTTGACCTCTGACCTTTCCTCTGCGCTCTGCATCCGTTTGTGCGTCTGTTTCCACACATAAACCCACATATCTCGGGAACCTTTTGACCGATCAGGAAAATTTTTTTGCACAAATGTAGCCCTCGGAGAGCTTTATAACATACACCAAAATAGTGGCGCCACCTGCAACCATGTTTGCACAGTGTCCATCTGTTCGTCTGCCTTGGGTTAAAATCACTCATATCTATGCAGTGACTTGACTAATTCACCTGAAATTCGGCATGCGTAAACATCCTGGATAGCTTTTCTGATTTTATGACAGGTGGCGCCACCTACAATCACGTTTAAGCTGCAGACATCCAAGCTCATATCTCAGGAACCGTTTGACCGATCAGGAAAATTTTTTTGCACAAATGTAGCCCTTGGAGAGCTTTATAACATACACAAAAAATGGTGGCGCCACCTGCAACCGTGTTTGCACAGTGTCCATCTGTTCGTCTGCCTTGGGTTAAAATCACTCATATCTCTGCAGTGGTTTGACTAATTCACCTGAAATTCGGCATGCTTATACATCCTGGATAGCTTTTCTGATTTTATGACAGGTGGCGCCACCTACATTCAAGGTTACGCTGCAGACATCCAAGCTCATATCTAGGGAACCGTTTGACCGATTGGGCCAAAATTTTGCATGTGTATAAATCTCACATAGCTCTTTATCATACGCAAAACTGGTGGTGCCACCTGCAGCCATGTTTGCACAGCTCCCGTCTGTTTGTCTGCCATGGGATAAAATCACTCATATCTCGGCAGTGGTTTGACATATCTGCCTAAAATTTTGCAAGTTTATACATCCCCGACAGCTCTCTTGATTTTATGACAGGTGGCGCCACCTGCATTCTAGTTTATGCAGCAGATATCCAAGCTCATATCTTGGGAACCGTTTGACCGATTGGGCCAAAGTTTTGCATGTGTATAGTTCTCACATAGCTCTTTATCATACGCTAAACTGGTGGCGCCACCTGCAACCCTTTTTTGCACAGCGTCCATCTGTTTGTCTGCCAAGGGCAAAAATCACTCATATACATGTAGTGGTTTGACTTATCTGCCTTAAATTTTGCATATGTATACAACTTGGACGGCTTTCTGGATTTTTTGGTAGGTAGCGCAACCTACATACACAATTTGGCTGCAGACATCCATGCTAATATGCAACACTTCACCCGTTCCACTCTGATTTAGGCGGATACAAGTAGTCGCTTGTAGACTACCCGTATTCTAGTTATATATTATATTTTTTTTTTTACCTTAAAACTTTCAATGCTACAAAATAACATGTAATGTATAACATATATATGAGATACCTGTGGGGTTAAAGAATAAATGTTTGTTCGCCTGTGTAGATCAGGAGTCTTATTCATGAAACTTTGACTTTTACAATGATTTCCCCTCCATGATAATCATGAATTTAAACCATCATTTACAAAAAGTTAGCTGTGGCAATAGATTAAATTGACAGATTGATACAATTATTGGTGGCTCAGGATCTGACGAGTTAATGTAAAAAAATAAACACCATCTCAATTAACTGGTTCAGTGGACAAAAATGTTTTATTTTATTTCTGTTCTTTTTCACATGGACTACATTACAGTAAAGATTTGAGAGCCTGTTGAGATATGCATCTTAAACTTCTTTTCCCAAAGGCTGAATCGGTTGAAATTAGTAACCCAGTAGTTTTGTGTCTTATTATGTATCATAACAATGAATGGTTGTTTTTCTTAATAATTGATTCAACTGGTAGATTTTTCATATGATTGGTCATCAATGATTATGTATACACATGAAGAATTGAGTCATGATTCTAGGAAATCACCTAAGTGTGGCAAGGCAGGACACATATATAGCAACAACTGGAGTGATATCACTTGATAAGGACAATCACATTTTAGTTAAATACCACAACAGCCTGACTTATAGGAACTTTAGATAAGTGGTGTGTCACTTAATCAGTTAGATTGATAATTTGGTGGTTTCTTTTGTAATCAGTTAAATTGATTGCATTTTTGCAAAATCCATCACAAACGATTACCAGTATGTATGCACATGCTGTAAAGAAATATTAAGTAATATAAAAATGTTCTAATCCTGTCAAAGACATAGAAAAGATGGGACATAAATTAGTGTGCAGGATTAAAATGGATCCATGTGCAGCAAACAAGTTTTAACAGTGCAGCCATTACCTTTACCTGTCAGCATGATACACAAGTCTGGATTTACTCGGCCTGTATCTTAAGTATATAATTCTACACTGCAGGCTTCATGGTAACTTAGAAAAAATATAGATAATAATCAATTAATAATCCATCATCAGGGGTCGTTTTCTTCCTTCAATCCTCAAACAAGATTCCACAACCAGTTCCTAGGCTACTACTACACATGTACTAATGACAACTAGAATACGGGTAGTCGACAAGCGACTACTTGTATCCGCCTAAATCAGAGTGGAACGGGTGAAGTGTTGCATATTAGCATGGATGTCTGCAGCCAAATTGTGTATGTAGGTTGCGCTACCTACCAAAAAATCCAGAAAGCTCTATACACATGCAAAACTTTGGCCCAATCGGTCAAACGGTTCCCAAGATATGAGCTTGGATATCTGCTGCATAAACTAGAATGCAGGTGGCGCCACCTGTCATAAAATCAAGAGAGCTGTCGGGGATGTATAAACTTGCAAAATTTTAGGCAGATATGTCAAACCACTGCCGAGATATGAGTGATTTTATCCCATGGCAGACAAACAGATGGGAGCTGTGCAAACATGGCTGCAGGTGGCGCCACCAGTTTTGCGTATGATAAAGAGCTATGTGGTATTTATACACATGCAAAATTTTGGCCCAATCGGTCAAACGGTTCCTTAGATATGAGCTTGGATGTCTGCAGCGTAAACTTGATTGTAGGTGGCGCCACCTGTCATAAAATCAGAAAAGCTATCCAGGATGTATAAGCATGCCGAATTTCAGGTGAATTAGTCAAACCACTGCAGAGATATGAGTGATTTTAACCCAAGGCAGACGAACAGATGGACACTGTGCAAACATGGTTGCAGGTGGTGCCACCATTTTCGGTGTATGTTATAAAGCTCTCCAAGGGCTACATTTGTGCAAAAAAATTTTCCTGATCGGTCAAACGGTTCCTGAGATATGAGCTTGGATGTCTGCAGCGAAAAAGTGAATGTAGGTGGCGCCACCTGTCATAAAATCAGAAAAGCTATCCAGGATGTATACGCATGCCAAATTTCAGGTGAATTAGTCAAGTCACTGCAGAGATATGAGTGATTTTACCCAAGGCAGACAAACAGATGGACACTGTGCAAACATGGTTGCAGGTAGCGCCACCATTTTTGGTGTATGTTATAAAGCTCTCCAAGGGCTACATTTGTGCAAAAGAATTTTCCTGATCGGTCAAACGGTTCCCGAGATATGAGCTTTGATGTCTGCAATGTAAACGTGAATGTAGGTGGCGCCACCTGTCATAAAATCAGAAAAGCTATCCAGGATGTATACGCATGCCCAATTTCAGGTGAATTAGTCAAGTCACTGCAGAGATATGAGTGATTTTAACCCAAGGCAGACAAACAGATGGACACTGTGCAAACATGGTTGCAGGTGGCGCCACCATTTTTGGTGTATGTTATAAAGCTCTCCAAGGGCTACATTTGTGCAAAAGAATTTTCCTAATCGGTCAAACGGTTCCCTAGATATGAGCTTGGATGTCTGCAGCGTAAACGTGAATGTAGGTGGCGCCACCTGTCATAAAATCAGAAAAGCTATCCAGGATGTTTACGCATGCCCAATTTCAGGTGAATTAGTCAAGTCACTGCAGAGATATGAGTGATTTTAACCCAAGGCAGACGAACAGATGGACACTGTGCAAACATGGTTGCAGGTGGCGCCACCATTTTTGGTGTATGTTATAAAGCTCTCCGAGGGCTACATTTGTGCAAAAAAATTTTCCTGATCGGTCAAAGGGTTCCCGAGATATGTGGGTTTATGTGTGGAAACAGATGCACAAACGGACGCAGAGCGCAAAGGAAAGGTCAGAGGTCAAAACAAAATCGGGGCGCAGCAGTTCACATGTGACCCGAACATAATCCCGGGTTTCGGAAAATTCCGCCCAGCGGTTACGGAGGAGTTCTCCGGACACCTACGCCGCGGCGGCGTCCAGCTGAAAACATAGTATCCGCAAAACTCTGTTTTGGCGGATACAATTACTGTTCTGATGTTCATTGTTGGTATTCCCAGGAGTTACAGATTACAAAAATGTGTCAGTGTTATTAGAATGGAGACAGGTTTTTCCAGTGCTGAAAAATTAATAACTGGAGCAGGTACATGAAAAAAATCAATTAATAATCAATCATTGGTCGCTTTTGTATTAAAACATGACCTTTATTTAACATACATGAATAATGCTGAATCTCAATTATATAGATATACTGATTTGAAATTTCATTTTGTGATATTTATTTGTTTTTAATTTCCTGCCTTTTGAATTGCCCTGTCTGTTAATGTTTTTTTATCAATATAAACTCCTTTAATTATGTACCATGCAATGATTTATAAATGAATCCTTTATTTTATAAGGTCCCTTGTCAACTTCAGCTGTTGTCCATCTTTGTCTCTCGTTTAGTGGCCACCTTACTTATCACAAGAAAACTTAATGTTTTACCTTTTTTGCATTGTACAGTATGACAAGAACACTCGTTCACTGCAATCCACAAGTTGCTGATAGCTATAATCATTTTATGAAATGGAAACACCCAGCATCCTTCACGAGATGTAGATAGCTTCAGGCAGGCCAAGATCACTACACAACAAGCTTATTTAAAGCATCTTTTGCCAGAGAACAAGAGAGCCATTTAGTGTGCAGCACCAGAACCCATATCAGGCCACAGACCATGCTGACAGGATTAAAAAGATAAAAAAAAACTCCCACAAACACAAAGAGAGGCTATTGATCTGAGTAGAGCTGACTAGCATTAACTCCTGTGAATCTGGTAACAGAGGAAGTTTTCATGAGACGTAACAAGGAAGACATACATGAGTAAAATTACGTACATTTCCCTTTAATGAGTTCTTAACAATGACATTGATTGAATTTTGATAATGTTTTACTGTTTTCATTGTTGAATTTGTGAGAGCCCAATTAGTTAAGCTGAAAATGGAATAGGATTATGTTTCAATTGATCTTAAGTTGAATTGAATATAATTTATAAACTAGATATGTGTATTCATACAGCCACCTGAATACCTTCGCCAGGTACCCCTAATCAAGTATTCAGGTGTTGCTCTGCGATGCCTGCTTCAGCAATACAGGTCCACCTGCTTATTTGCTAAATTAAAGCTGGTCTTAAAAACTTTGAATGAAATAATCTCGTCATGGACATGGAAGGCCGTATGTTAAAAATGGTGTATAATCTTTTTAATTATAAAAATGTATTATGGTGATCCAGATTACCTCCAAATTTTAATTTAGTTTTCCTTTTGGGTTACCCTTACCCTTCACATGATTGAATCAAAATCCCTTCTTCATTTTTGCAAAAGTTGCTATCAGACAAACAAACCAACAGAACATAGAGAAAAAGTAATACCTTCTTGGTGGAGGTATAACAAAGTCTTGTAACGGTAAAATGTCAAAATTATGTCTCTCCTGGTTATGTTGATTTAAAAGACTGGGTATCTCACTGTGTAACAGGACCAACAACAATGCCAGGATCTCTGTAAATGACATGACAAACATCCACACAAGTTATCACACTAAGTGAATGACAGAAAACCACACCAGGTATCTCATTGTATGACATGACCAACAACCACACCAGGTATCTGTGTGACATGACCAACAACCACACTAGTTATCACACTGAGTGACAGGACAACCACACCAGGTATCTCACTGAGTGACAGGACAACCACAACAGGTATCTCACTGAGTGACAGGACAACCACACCAGGTATCTCATTGAGTGAAAAAAAAATCCAAACCAGGTATCTGTGTCACATGACCAACAACCACACCAGGTATCTCACTGAGTGAAAGAACAGAGAACCACACCAGGTATCTCACTGTATGACATGACTAACAACCACACCAGGTATTTCTCTGTGTGCCTTTACAAACAACCACACCAGGTATCTCACTGAATGAAAGGACAACCATACAAGGTATCTCACTGAGTGAAAAAACAACCACACCAGGTATCTGTGTGACATGACCATCAACCACACCAGGTATCTCACTGTGTGACAGGACTACACCAGGTATCTCTACAAATAACCACTCCAGATATCTCACTGTGTGACAGAAGGATACAAGGTATCTCACTGTGTGTCTCTACAAACAACCACACCAGGTATTGCTCTGTGTGCCTCTGCAAACAACCACAGCAGGTATCTCTCTGTGTGCCTCTACAAACAACCACACCAGATATCTCACTGTGTGACAGGACAACACTAGGTATCTCTCTGTGTGCCTCTACAAACAACCACACCAGATATCTCACCGTGTGACAGGAGGACACCAGGTAACTCTCTGTGTGCCTCTCCAAACAAATACACCAGGTATCTCACTGTTTGGCAGGAAGACACCAGGTAAATCAAACAACCACACCAGATATCTCACTCTGTGACAGGGCAACACTAGGTATCTTTCTGAGTGCCTCTACAAACAACCACAACAGATATCCCACTGTGTACCAGGACAACACAAGGTATCTCTCTGTGTGCCTCTACAAACAACCACACCAGATATCTCACCGTGTGACAGGAGGACACCAGGTAACTCTCTGTGTGCCTCTCCAAACAAATACACCAGGTATCTCACTGTTTGGCAGGAAGACACCAGGTAAATCAAACAACCACACCAGATATCTCACTCTGTGACAGGGCAACACTAGGTATCTTTCTGAGTGCCTCTACAAACAACCACAACAGATATCCCACTGTGTACCAGGACAACACAAGGTATCTCTCTGTGTGCCTCTACAAACAACCACACCAGGTATCTCACTGTGTGACAGGACAACACTAGGTATCTCTCTTGTGTGCATCTACAAACAACTACGCCTGGTATCTTACTGTGTGACAGGACAACACTAGGTATCTCTCTGTGTGCCTCTACAAACAATCACATCAGGTATCTCACTGTGTGACAGGACAACACTAGGTATCTCTCTGTGTGCCTCTACAAACAATCACATCAGGTATCTCACTGTGTGTCAGGACAATGCTAGGTATCTCTCTATGTGCCTCTACAAACAACCACACCAGATATCTCACTGTGCAACAGGACAACACTAGGTATCTCTCTTTGTGCCTCTACAAACAACCATTAGGTATCTCACTGTTTGACAGGAAGACACCAGGTAAATCTCGCTGTGCCTCTGCTAACAAACATATTGATAGCTTATTTTATAATATCAATGACAACCCATGATGTCACAATTTGTGGTGGTAGCAATGTTTCTTTGATTAACAATGCAGTTTTATAGCTGCAGAAAAATATCCTTGAATGTTACAGTTACTGAAACTTCCAGAATCTTCGTGAGACATATCCTAACAGAGAGCCTGTGTATGGTGTTCAGAACCACTAAACAATAGTTCTTTGATCATCAGTGTTCCCATTCCTCTTGTATCAGGATACTTGTCTTCTTATGTCATCTGTGAGGAAAACTATTTTCCTCTTCTTCTTTTGTTAGTTTTCAGTCTGCCCTTTTCATTTTATCTCTCTGTAGTGTCTGGGTTTATTGCAAGTAGTGTACTCCTGTAATTCCATTGTTGCACTTAATGCAGTGTCTTGCCATTTGCATTAGTACACTGTTACCTTGGTACGTATTTATGAAGATAAAAAGAGTAATTACCTCCGCATAGGAGGGTATTTGATACCTACAAAATGTTATTGGTATAGTAACATGAAACCCCTTAGAGTGGCGCAATAAAGTATCCATCAATAGATTTTTTGTATATCTTATGAAATGTATCCTCTCATATATATCACAGTCATTACATCTTGGTTGTAGAATGAATGGGGAAAAATACAAATTCCATTTGTAATAAATAAGATTGAGCATCTGATTATCCACACTGGTTTTGAGTGTGATTTTACCTCATTTTTATTTATTTTTAATATACCAGTAGGTTCATTTAAAATGGAATTGTAGATAGTGTGTAATTTTTCAATGATTTGCTCACAAAAGTATTGATTGGTTATAGTTGTCTATTTTTTTTTTAATTTAAACATCAGCAAGATTTTTATATAATTAATTGTAAGTTTATTAAATCATGTAAATTTGGTGTACACTTAATTAGGTATACATTCAATAAATGCCCTTTTAACTCACAACGGTTTCAAAACAGATTGGGCAATGCTGATTGATCAAATTTAACAAAGCAGATTATTTGATATGCATTTGAAATA
The DNA here is from genome assembly GCA_026874595.1 of Sipunculus nudus. NCBI lineage: Eukaryota > Metazoa > Annelida > Sipuncula > Golfingiida > Sipunculidae > Sipunculus > Sipunculus nudus. The sequence goes on from CM049316.1 coordinate 5,529,844, forward strand.
TCCCCCTGATCTGGATTCAAAACATTTTGGTCAAAATAGATTGAAGACACTTTAGTCCGCTGTGTGAACACTCAAATCACATTCAAAACTGTTTTAAAACTGTTTTGAATTTGCTGTTAGGACAGGTATAATACATATAGATAGAAATAAAGATATACTTTCAAACTGGTTCAAAATAAATTTTTCTGTTTCAAGGATATGTACCACCCTTGATGGCACTATTTCATGTAGACTGGTATATTTGAGTGTACATGGTAATTTTAATTTTATTTCATTTTACTAAGTGATGGAATTTTGAGATGATTCCTTCCTTTATTCTGTAGAAAAACACCCTGATCACATAACACCTGACCCATGGGTCATGACCCTCCGTAAGCATCTTATTGGATAATCTTCACATTTTGAAGAAATTGATCGCCAGAATTTTTTAGCTCAGCTGACTATAAGTCATCTGAGCTATAGTCGTGGTCCATTGTCCGTCGTCCGTCCGTCTGTCCGTCCGTCCGTCCGTCCGTCCGTCCGTCCGTAGATGTGGCACGTTTTGAAACCGTAAGACCTAGGAATCCAAAATTCAGCATATTGTTAGATGTCCCCAAGATCTCCTACCAAGCCGAAAACTGGGTCTTTGCGACTTCGTTCCTTTGAAAAATTAAGGAAAAACCTCAATTTTTTATTAAAATCCTATTTTCACACTTCAGGACTGCCTAATATCAAAACCACTCATCTGTTTTTCCTCATATTTACCATAAATATTCTTCTATATAGTTCCTATGTACATGCCAGAAATTAAGTCTGTTAAGTATAAATTGTTTAAGTTATGGGCCCAAACATAATGGACTTTGTAAAAAATCAGGAAAAATATTTACTCACTTAACATGAAAAATTTTGAAACTAGAGTCTATTTTCCCAAGTATATAACTATGTTTAATTAAGATTCAATTGTTTACCCAAAATTAGATCTGAATTTTGTAAATTTTTTAAGTAATTAGCATAAAAATAAAATCAGTACCTTAAATTTTGCCCAACTTTGACCATGGCACGTTTTTTTCCTGTAAGTACCATTGATTTAATTTTTACACCATGTAAACATAAATATTTAATTTGTTTAAATCTGAAATTTGGAAGTAAAAGCTTGAAAATTAAGCTAGTTATTTATTTTTTTTCTTGAGGCTCTATTGTAGTCATTTGCTTTGATTACAGATTACAGATGCAGGGTCCCACTCCAGGTCACTGGAAGTCAGCTATGCCAGGGTTTCTGATTTGTTACAGTCACTGGGGGAGATCCCCTGCTGTGACAGGTGTACAGTTATTCTCATATCACCACCCCAATCACCCCCCCCCCCCCCCCCGCAAACCCAACCCACCAAGTGTTATGCAGTATTGTTATTGTTTTCACTGTATCTCCATAATTGTAATGCTGTTTCCACTCTGATATGCAAAAACTTTCCTTGAAAAAGTAATTCAAGGTGTAATCCAGAAGATGCAATGTTGTGTAATGTAGCCTTTTTTAAGAAATCATTTTTCTTTTAAATGATTTTACCAGTCATAATGGATACCATCAGTATGCTTAAATTATGATAAAATATGAAGCACATTATGGATAAATAAAGACACAATTAAAAACTGTGAAATTTAAATCAAGTATTTTTTTTAGATATTTATTGTTTTGCAGATTTAAAAGATATATTTTTGTGGTAAAAAATAAATAAACATTTGTATGCATGATGTGGTGTTATCTGACAAGATTGAGATTTATGATGATGCAATTGAGAATTATGAATCAACTTTTATATTCAGATATATATGTTATATTGAAAATGTATAGAAATATAAACTTAAATTAAAAAAAAAATTGATGTGATAAAAAAATGAGGATTTATTACAAACATTTGTTCATTATTATCCTGCATCAGCAGAATTTGAGATCAGGCTTTGTTTGCCATTTTTTATGTTGTTAATTAGTTATATTTCAACTGTATACATTTCATAAAAAAACATATTTAATAATATATATTATACAAAAAAAAGATTTGATTGAACAAATGTGTAAACTACTGAAATGTCAACAGTTAATCGAAAAGCCAACTAATGATCATGGTAATTGTACAGATCATTTGTTCACAAACTGCTCACAGTTTCAACATTAGGAAACACATGGTCAGGTCACAAAATATTATTTGCAACAATTTCTTGCTCATCAATACAAAACAATCATATAAACCAACCATGGCCTTTATTACCTCTTCCTCTTACACTTTATCTCCATTTTATATTATTTTAGATTTTTACTTTCAAGGTTAACATCAGCTGAGCACAGTGACCCATAGGTCCCTTGTTTGACATTAGGTTACAGAAATAATATGTGGTTAAAGCACATTAATTTTTGGTTCATTGGGCAAAATATGGAATGCATGCTTACCTTATATGAGCTGATATTCTTGAAAAAATTGACAGATTACGCCCTTAGTGTCCTATCATGGATAAAGCTGTCTGAGATGAACATTAAGAAGATATTCAAGTAAATTTTTATTGCAATCAATGAATGAAATATTTTGAAGTTGGTGTTTGTATGAATTTACATTTTATAACAGTTAGTCATGTTCTTGAAGAACTGGTATTTGTTAAGAACTAGATGGGTCAAACCTGTTCACATTTTCATTGTTGACATTCTTAAAGGTTTAGTTGAGGCACAATATATATACTAAATCAACAAAAAGAAAATATTTGTTAAACAAATTTGGCCCACTAAGAAGAGTCTGTCTTCAAAGGTGCTCAGAATTGAGTATTTGTCCATTAACATACAGAATATAGGTCATTTTTTGTTTTTAACAGAACCTCCCTGGATGTTAAGTTAGAGGTTTCTTGCTGAAAATTTGACAATTTGTGCCCTGTTTATGGATGGATTACCAGTCAAATAGCTCAATAATGGACAAAGAGTGATCAGCTGAAGCTTAGATGACTTTCATTTATGAAAAATTGACAAAAACAGTAAAAATTTAAAGAACAATACTAGGGAAATGTCTATTTGAACCAATGAATGTCACCAAAACATTTTGCTTCAGGTCTGTTTAGAAAACTGTTTTTCTTTTCAAATGAATACTGAAACATATAACTTCCTTGAATTGAAAGTTTTCCAATAAAAGTTAATGAAAAGAAAAAAGTGGTTCAGTAAAAAAATTTCTCGATGTTACCTCCCTCACAAAATGCTTTCACAAAAGTTTTTTTATGTTGATCAAAGGTACACCCTCTCAAGTATGAAATCATCATCTTGACATTGTGATTTGCTTTGACTTAAATTAGAAATTTTGTGTTACCAGGTTGGGGCCAGGTTCAGGCCTCTGTACCAGAGTACAAGTTAGAAATTGAAGAGGACGAGAAATTTTAGGTACACTGGAATAAAAGTACCGGGTACAGAGGGTCTCTACTTGAGCACAAACTTTTTTTGTTTAATTTAAGAGTATGTTAGCATTAAGGCTGGTGTATACCTGGAGCATATAGAAGCAATGCAACTTTTAAAATATTGTCTTTTTCCAACTTGAATTTCTTTGATTGTCTTTATTTGTGAAAGGATTTCATTCAACAGCATGCAAACTATTATTAGTTTATAGTACCTGACTAAAAATGTTCCAATATACAATGAATAACTAATACATTTATTCTTTGTCTTCTCATCTCTTTTGCAGTAAACTTAGTGATGGATGCCTAAGGCTGCACTTAACCTGCACCATAGGTAGGATATCATTCAATTCATTACCAACACACACAGACAGGACAAGAAAAATATCTAATTTATATTAAAATTACATTTCTGACTGAAAACAAAGATTTTTTAGCTCAGCTGACAGAAAGTTATCTGAGCTATAATGATGAAATATATAAGTAATCCAAGCAGTCATTTATCTGATTTATGATTACATTCTTACTGAATTGACAAGACTTTTAGCTCAGCTGACTAAGTGTTATCTGAGCTATATTTATGGGCAATTGTCTGTCATCTGTACATCTGGTTACCTTAGCATCTGGAAGTTTGTCCATTTAATTTCACAGATATTATTTCTACTCATGGCATCTCTTCCATAAAGTATATTTCAAGAAATGCCGTCTGCCAGTGCTCTTTTTAGAGTTCTCTACTTTGTATCAAAATATGATATTGATTTTCATAAATTTGGAAGCAAGCTGTAATTACCTGGTTTTGAAAACTGACCTATACAGCATGGCTCAGCAAGTTTTACATCAAGATTTACTTAATCAATAAAATATATTTTATAGTCTCTGCCTGTAAAAACATGATGCGGGTAACATTATTGATAGTGGTATATCACTGTGTGCAGGAGGTATAGGTGGTAAATTGAGCTATAAACTTAAAAAATATCAGGAAATGCAAAAAGGTATTTTTAGTGTTCACAGTTAAACATATTTCTTGCACGTATCAGTAAATCCATATATGCTATACATGATACACATGTTTATGAATGGTGTTATATTAAATGGCACTGTTATTATATGAATATGGCTTTCCTATATGCCCTTAAGTTACTGGAGTCTTCAGGCTACAGTTTTCTAAACCGGGAGAAACACTTAAGAACACTTAACAAAATGTTTTGTGCTTACACAGTGTATGTAGCATTTTCTGACTTGTTAAACCAAACAATTTTTAACCCCAATCAGCAGATTAATTGTTGCCATTTTTGTGCACAGCATGTCCTAAATAACTGTGGCTTGTGTAGACGTTAACAAGGGACCCATGGGTCACGGCGCTCAGCTGAAGTTTGAAATTTTTCCAAATGCAAAATATGCAAAATATTCTATTGTAATGTTTTTCATTTATATAAGCATATGAGAAACTATGAGGAAAGGGGCCCTCCTACTTGGTTAAAGTAAAGTTCTAAATATACGATTGCAAACTAACACTCTGACAAGACTGTCATGAAGAAAAACAGTAAAAGTTTTGAGATACTGTGATGCATATGAAAAATTTACAGATGGACAGGCAATTGGACAGAATGGACTAATACCTTTATTTCACTTTCAAGGAAATAATGCATTTAAGTTTTTAAATAAGCCTGTTTTTTAGCATATCCATTTTTTCCATTAATAGTTTTTATCTTATTAATTTTTTTAACAAGTTTTATATATTTGTAATAAAAAAAAACTGAAAAAATAAGTTAAAATATTGGAATTCTAAGTTGCAATCATTATATATCAAGAGTGTAGCTCATATTGGGTCATATTATGCATACACATATATTTTATTATTTTTAAATCACAAATGTTTAAACTGAATTTAAAAGAAAATAATGCCACAACATGGCATCCACAAGATTATTCCTTGAATCACTATTAAAAAGTTTTGCACATTGGAGTTTTCAGTACATGCTTAATTTTATTCACCAAAATAAAATAAAAGATTCAGTAAATTTGATAAAATAAAAACATCTTTTCAAATAAAGTGTACACACTGTTGGCTGAATAAGGGACAAACAATATCACTGTGCTAATTACTATCTCAGCTATAATTTATTACTGGAATTAATAGTCAATTTCACACCTTGTGAAGTTTTTACTCTTTTGAAGAAAGGAATTACTTATCTGATGAACGTCCACTCTTTCATAGCAATACACCACTTTGTGGACACAGTTAAATGTGCACTTAATTCATTGTTACCCTGGTGGTACAATACAAAATCTAAAATGTAGCATAGCCAAGAATAATATAATACAGAAAATTATAATATTCATCTAGTTAACGCACCATCTGGGGTGGGGGGTGGGAGTGCATGGCAGAGGGGAAGCCTGCTAGTAGGGGCCAAGCTGAGCCAAGGCAAGCTGCCTGGGGTGGGTTACATAATGCAAGTGAAGGCTGTACTACTAGGTGGGCTAGATGTAAACAACACTTGACATGGTGTATGAAAACTTGAATAAAAGCTACTCTTTTCAATAATTTTTTTTTTTAATTTCAGATTTTAACAGATTAAATCCTTATGTATATATGCTGTGAAAATTAAATCAACAGTGCTTACAGGGAAAAAATGTGCCATTGCCAAAGATGGACAAAATTTAAGTTATTGATTTTTTATTTATGCTAATAACTTGAAAAATTTGCAAAATTCAGATCTAATTTTGGGTAAACAATTGAATCTTGATTAAAAAAAGTTATGGTCTTGAAAAAAGTCTCCAGCTTCAACAATTCTCATGTTAGGTGAGTAAATATATTTCCTGATTTTTAGCTCAGCTGACTATAAGCCATCTGAGCTATAGTCGTGGTCCATTGTTGGTCGTCCGTCCGTCTGTCCGTCCATCCGTCCGTCTGTCCGGATGTCCGTCCGTAAGACTGGCACGTTTCGACACCATTGGACCTACGAATCTGAAATTCAACATACAATTAGATGTCCCCAAAATCTCCTACCATGCCAAAAAATTGGGTCAATAGGACTTCATTCCTCTGAGATATTAAGGAAAAACCTCAATTTTTAGCTCAGCTGACTATAAGTCAACTGAGCTATAGTCGTGGTCCTTTGTCCGTCGTCCGTCTGTCCGGCCGTCCGGCCGTCCGTTAACAGGGCACGTTTTAAAACTGTTGGACCTACGAATCCAAAATTCTGCTTACCATTAGATGTCCCCAAAATCTCCTACCATACCAAAAATTGGGTCATTAGAACTTCGTTCCTTCGAGATATTAAGGAAAAACCTCTGTTTTCCATAAAAAAGCCATTGTTACACTTCAAGGCTGCCTAATATCAAAACCACTGATCTGTTTTTGATCAGATTTAGTATTCATATTCTTCCATACATTTTCTGTGCACATACCAAAAATTAGGTCAGTATTGGGTATTATTTTGAAGTTATAGGCCCAAATATAATGCAATTTTTTAAAAATCAGGAAATATATTTGCTCACTTAACATGAGAATTGCTGAAGCTGGAGACTTTTTTTCAGGAATATAACTTTATTTAATCAAGATTCAATTGTTTACCCAAAATTAGATCTGAATTTTGCAAATTGTTCAAGTTATTAGCATAAATAAAAAAACAATACCTTTAATTTTGTCCAAATTTGACAGTGGCACGTTTTTTCCCTGTAAGTACTGTTGATTTTATTTTCACAGCATATATACATAAGGATTTAATCTTTTAAAATCTGAAATTTCAAAGAAATTGTTTGAAAAGAGTAGCTTTAATTTATTCAAGTTTTCATACACCATGTCAAGTGTTGTTTACATCTGGCCCACCTAGTAGTACAGCCTTCACTTGCATTATGTAACCCACCCCAGGCAGCTTGCCTTGGCCCAGCTTGGCCACTACTAGCAGGCTTCCCCTCTGCCCTGCACTCACCCCCCCCCCCCCCCAGCTGGTGCATAAACTAGATGAATGTTATAATTTTCTGTATTTTATTTTATTCTTGGACATGCTACATTTTAGATTTTGTATTGTACCACCAGGGTTACAATGATTAAAGCGCACATTTAATTGTGTCCACAAAGTGATGTATTGCTATGAAAGTGTGGATGTTCATCAGATAAGTAATGCTTTACTTCAGAAGAGTAAAACTTCACCAGGTGTGAAATTGACTATTAATTCCAGTAATTAATTATAGCTGAGATTGTAATTAGCATAATTATATTGTTTGTCCCTCATTCAACCAACAGTATGTATACTTTATTTGAAAAGATGTTTTTATTTTATCAAATGTACTGAATCTTATTTTATTTCGGTGAATAAAATTAAGCATGTACTGAAAACTCCAATGTGCAGAACCTTTTAATAGGGATTCAAGGAATAATTTTGTAGATGCCATGTTGTTATATATAAACTTAAATGCATTATTCTCTTGAAAGTGAAATGAAGGTATTAGTCCATTCTGTCCACTTGCCTGTCCATCTGCAAATTTTTCATATGCATCACAGTATCTCAAAACTTTTACTGTTTTTCTTCATGACAGTCTTGTCAGATTATTAGTTTGCAATCATATATTGAGAACTTTATTATAACCAAGTAGGAGGGCCCTTTCCTCTTAGCTTCTCATATGCTTATATAAATAAAAAACATTACAATAGAATATGTTTCATATTTTGCATTTGCAAAAATTTCAAACTTAAGCTGGTTGTCGTGACCCATGGGTCCTTTGTTTATATTCTGGATTCTCAACATCATTGTTTGGCTAAAACTGAATAAATACCAGACATGCCATTATAAAATTTCTTGCATAAGAATGGGAATTCAGGTAAAAATAAAAGTATTTGAATACCAGTGCAAATACTTTCAAAATGTATTCATGAATGCATTCATGAATATATTCTATAATATTATTTTAATAATCATTTCAGTTATATTTTATTAAAAAAATCATATGATTCTCATTATTTTTAATAAAAATTATATTTGGCACAATATTTGTTATTAAATTTTAATAAATAGTTAAACTCTTTATCTTATATGTGCTGCTTATCAGTTATATGGCCAAGTCAAAATCTGTATGACAGTGGCACTCCATTTGTTAATAAAATAAATGAAATCAATCTCTTCCCTGTCTCCAAAGAAACTATCAAAATCATACATAAGCTTAACACTAACAACTCATAATACAGCTTATATTTATTGCCACACAAAACCAGCATGTGCCTCATTTCAAAATCATATTTTTTTATCGTGACCCATAGGTCCCTTGTTTTATTAGAAATCTATTTTCACACTTCAGGACTGCCTGAAAACCACTCATCTGGTTTTCTTCATATTTACCATAAATATTCCTCTATATAGTTCCTATGTACATGCCAGAAATTAAGTCAGTATTATTTAATTTGAAAAAGTTATGGGCCCAAACTTAATGGACTTTGTAAAAAAATCAGGAAAGATATTTGGTCACTTAAGACCAAAAGTGTTAAAGGTAAGGACTTTTTTTCAGTAATACAACTTTAATTGATCAAAATTTAATTGTATACCAAAATTAGATCAAAATCTGTTAAATTATTTTAAATATTGGCAAAAATATAAAATTGGTACCTTAAATTTTGCCCAAGTTTGACCATGGCACGTTTTTTCCCTGTAAGTACTGTGGATTTAATTTTCACAGCATGTTTTTGTTAGCATTTTGTCTGTTAACACCAAAAATTTGAAACCAGTTGATCAAAAACTGTAGATTTTATTCAAGTTTACAAGCACCATGTAACATCAAGTTTACATCAAGCTAGTGTTATGCAGTTTGCTATAGCTCAGCTCCCCAGCTTCAGCTCTAAGTTCCTTTAATTTAGCATACAGTTAGATGTCTCCAAAATCCCCTTCCATGCCAAGAATTTGATCACTGGGACTTAATTCCTTCGAAATATTAATATAAAAAAAAACATCATTTTTCCATTAAAAACCCATTGTTCCACTGTAAGACTGCCTAATATCAAAACCACTGATCTGACTTTGATCATATATAATATACATATTTTTCTATACATCTGCTATGCCAGAAATAATGTCAGTATTGCGTAATTGTACGAAACCCGGGATTATGTTCGGGTCACATGTGAACTGCTGCGCCCCGAATTTGTTTTGACCTCAGACCTTTCCTCTGCGCTCTGCGTCCGTTTGTGCATCTGTTTCCACACATAAACCCACATATCTCGGGAACCGTTTGACCGATCAGGAAAATTTTTTTGCACAAATGTAGCCCTTTGAGAGCTTTATAACATACACAAAAAATGGTGGCGCCACCTGCAACCATGTTTGCAAAGTGTCCATCTGTTCGTCTGCCTTGGGTTAAAATCACTCACATCTCTGCAGTGACTTGACTAATTCACCTGAAATTCGGCATGCGTATACATCCTGGATAGCTTTTCTGATATTATGACAGGTGGCGCCACCTACATCCACGTTTACACTGCAGACATCCAAGCTCATATCTCAGGAACCGTTTGACCGATCAGGTAAATTTTTTTGCACAAATGTAGCCCTTGGAGAGCTTTATAACATACACAAAAAATGGTGGCGCCACCTGCAACCATGTTTGCACAGTGTCCATCTGTTTGTCTGCTTTGGGATAAAATCACTCATATCTCTGCAGTGACTTGACTAATTCACCTGAAATTCGGCATGCGTATATATCCTGGATAGCTTTTCTGATTTTATGACAGGTGGCGCCACCTACATTCACGTTTACGCTGCAGACATCCAAGCTCATATCTCTGGCACCGTTTGACCGATTGGGCCAAAATTTTGCATGTGTATAGATCTCACATAGCTCTTTATCATACGCAAAACTGGTGGCGCCACCTGCAGCCATTTTTGCACAGCTCCTGTCTGTTTGTCTGCCATGGGATAAAATCACTCATATCTCGGCAGTGGTTTGACATATCTGCCTAAAATTTTGCAGGTTTATACATCCCCGACAGCTCTCTTGATTTTATGACAGGTGGCACCACCTGCATTCTAGTTTATGCAGCAGACATCCAAGCTCATATCTTGGGAACCGTTTGACTAATTGGGCCAAAGTTTTGCATGTGTATAGTTCTCACATAGCTCTTTATCATACGCAAAACTGGTGGCGTCACCTGCAACCATTTTTGCTCAGCGTCCATCTGTTTGTCTGCCACGGGCTAAAATCACTCATATACATGTAGTGGTTTGACGTATCTGCCTTAAATTTTGCATATGTATACAACTTGACGGCTTTCTGGATTTTGTGGCAGGGGGGCAACCTACATACACAATTTGGCTGCAGATATCCATGCTAATATGCAACACTTCACTCTATTTCCCCTTGCCACTCAATCCATGCCTCACTTCACCCGTTCCACTCTGATTTAGGCGGATACACGTAGTTGCTTGTCGACTACCCGTATTCTAGTTGTTTTAAGGTATGGGCCCATAATGCACTTTTTAAAAAATCAAGAAATATATTTACTCCCTTAACAAGAGGATTGCTGAAGGTAGAGATTTTTTGTCAGGGATGTAACATTATTTAATCAAGATTCAATTGAATACCAAAAATTAGTTCTGAATTTTTCAAATTTGATAAGTTGTTAGTATAAATATAAAATTAGTACCTTAAATTTTGCCCAACTTTGACCATGGCACGTTTGTTTCCTGAGAGCCCTGTTGATATAATTTTCATATTATGCACACATAAGGATTTCCTCTTTGTAGTTTAGAAAGCTGAGAGAAATTGGCCAAATATTGTAGCTTTTATTAATGTTTTTATGAGACCATGTCAGACCCAGGCTTAATCCAGCCCCTCTTCAGTCACCTGTATGTTGACCTTGTTGACCTTTCATCAGATTATGCATGCTTGAGCAAAGCATACACTAGGGCAGCCAGGCAGCTAATGCCAAGCCACAGTTGATCCAGGTGTCCAACCCAACTCATCTAGTAGTTGTTTGAAAAACAACATAACAATAAACAATAAATTAATAATTTTGTATTGGTTTTTTATAACAAATTAAAGAAAAATTTATAGAAAAGGAATTTGTTAGTTGTTGAGTAACAGAAAATTAACTTGCAGTTACTGATGATGTAAGAATCTTGTATGGATGGATAGAATGTCAATGTCAATGTTATTCCAAATAACACCATGCAGTCACCTATGGTATTTTCAGTGAAATTTTAATGATAAAAAAATAAATAATATTATTCATTACTAATCATTAGGGATCATATGAAGGAAATAAATGATAGACAAAGATGCAGTTGATAATATTAATCTAGATTCCTACTGTGTCTAGTGTGTAGATTGATGTGAAAGTAGTCCAAAGTGAATATATTACATTTTTTTTTAACATAAATAAAAGCCATAAAACCAGGTACTTATGATCACTATTTAAATTTGTGAATTTTGTATATTCTGGATTCTCAACATCATTGTTTCCCTAAAACTGAATAAATACTAGACATAGTGCGAATGCTTTGCAAATGTATTCGAATACGAATATGAATATGTACTGCATTAAAAAATTTTATTGCATAAGAATGGGAATTCAGGTAAAAATGAAAGTATTTGAATACCAGTGCAGATACTTTCAAAATGTATTCATGAATGCATTCATGAATATATTCTATAATATTATTTCAATAATCATTTCAGTAATATTTTATTTTAAAAAATCATATGATTTTCTTATTTTTTTAATAAAAATTATATTGGCACAATATTTGTTATTAAATTATAAAAAATAGTTAAACTCTTATATTATATGTGCTGCTTATAAGTTATATGGCCAAGTCAAAATCTGTGTGAAAATAGCACTCCATTTGTTAGTAAAATAAATGAAATCAATCCTCTTCCCTGTCTCTAAAGATACTATCAAAATCATACATAAGCTAAACACCAACAACTCATAATAAAGCTTATATTTATTACCACACAAAACAAGCATGTGCCTCTTTCCCAAATCATATATAACAGCTGAGCGCCGTGACCCATAGGTCCCTTGTTTAGAAATTGCTTTAAATTTGGGCCCATAACTTCAAAATAATACCAAATACTGACGTAATTTTTTGTATGTCCATATAAAAAGTATGGAAGAAAATGAATACTTAATATGATCAAAAACAGATCAGTGGTTTTGATATAAGGCAGCCTTGAAGTGAAACAATGGCTTTTTATGGAAAATGGAGGTTTTTCCTTAATATCTCAAAGGAACAAAGTCCTAATGACCCAGTTTTCGATATGGTAGGATATATAGGGGACATCTAATGTTATGCAAAATTTTGGATTCGTAGGTCCAGTGGTTTTAAAACGTGCCCTGTTAACAGATAGACGGAAGACGGACAAAGGACCATAACTATAGCTCAGATGACTTATAGTCAGCTGAGCTAAAAATGAAGGCAAGATAGTAATAAGGTTCAAACATATTAGCAAATTTACATGAATATCAAAATGAAGAGAAAATTTACATCTTATTAAACACTTATTTGGAAATTTTCAACACTTTAGATAAGAATGCTGGTCAATTTGCATCAAACTTTAAATGAATGCCATGTATGAATCAAAACTACAATTTTAGGTTTTGAGCCTACCATTGGCATGGATTCAAGTGGAAGCTAATAAAGTAAAAGTAGAATCCATAAGTCAAAATAAAAAGATCTCAGAATAGAAATACTAGAACAGGCAATATTTGACATCTTGACCTTGGGACTCCCCTTTTTACCATTGAATTCTTACAGAACTAACAAGAATGAAGTGAAGCTTGTATTTCAACCAAGGCTTATTTGCATATAAAAATTGTGTTGTTTCTTTCATTAAGTTCTTGAAGTAATTTTGCATTCTTTTTAAAAACTGCTGTTAGTACTCTAATGAATTAATGTTACTTTTTTGTTTAATTGCTTCATGTATACTCATTATTACCAAGTTCAATAAGGTTTTAATTCAGATTGTGAGGGACTCCCTGTATTGATGTTAATCTTGTGTTCTTCACTAATCATCTGGTGTCTAATTTTAAGGGAATAAAAACCTGGGAACATTTGTTACAAAACATGAAAGAAAATATCTTAGATTTTCTTCAGTTCAGTGTCTTTTTGTACCATAAAAAAGCACAGATTGAGAAAACCAGATTTGTAATATCGAATTAAAATCCAGGCAAATCATATCCAGCAGTTATTATAGACACCCTGGCCTGTGAGCGATCTGATATCGTTGGTGAAATTAATTGACTTCCTAAAAAAGGAATCTGTTTTGGTTACTCATATTACAAGTCTCAATTATTCGAGAGCTCTGACGACCGACCACGGAAAAGGCCCTTTGGATTACTGCATAGGACTAGGTTTTTATGACCATAAAAAGTAGCCAGCAAGAAAATTAAAAGCCCCTTCTGAAGTGATTTAGTCGGAGCATAGGTAATATGATTTGTAGGGTTTTATGCGTGATTTTGCATGAAGCACCTTGTTGTTCTCCATGTTGGACATCACTGATCTCCAACTTAACAGACAGTCACTGGTTCATAAAAGAGATCTGAAGATCTTATGTTCTTTCCTCTGAAGGCTGCGAGACACTGCGCTGTACTGTAATTGTATATAGGTCAACTGAAATTGAATCATGCTCATCAAGAACCAAAAACAATACAACATCTGATGGATGCCAGGAGGGGGTTAGGAGTATAACCCTGTTGTTTAAAAAAAGGTACCTATATATATGCAGTGTTTTTCCACAAATTGTATGGCTAACCCCCCTCTCATCCCCGTTCCTTGAGTTCTTGATCACTTACAGGTATAAGCCCCTCAATGTGTAAACTGTAAGGCGCTCCCTTCATGACATACTGGCTCTGCCTTGGATGCCAATTCTTGTTGTAAGGAGCAGCATGAACATAATTAAGCTTTCTCAGAGATACCTATAAATAGGTTTGTCTCCATTCACTCAACTCAATCATATTATAATATAACTTTTTCTGCTGAATAGCTTTAATCATGGGGTTACATAGAATTTTTTTTGCAGGTTATGTTGGAACTGTTTAAACAGTAAAAAGATTATTAACAGCAAGATATTTAATATTTAGACACTATACTTATGAATAAAATATTTATATTATGAATAAAAATTTATAATTTGTTAAAACAATAATTATGAATATATCTGGATAAAAAATAATTTAATAACTTGCTTAAATTTGATAAATTGAAATAGCAAGTATATGAATTAATAATGAAATACTAATTAACTGCAAATATTAATATTTAGGCATTTTGAAATCAGATTTACAGGTATTGGGTTTTATTCAGCAACACAGTGAAGAAAATTAGTATTAAAGAATTTTCATTATTGAAAAAAATATAAGAATGAGAAAATCTTAAAATAAGGGAAATTTCAAAGAATTATGTGTTATTTTGAAATATATATATATAATGGAATTAAGTATAGTTATAAATATGTAGTATAGCAGGTGAAAACTCAAGCTGCCTGGATCAAAATACACCAGCACTGTCAGAAAAAATAATTGAAATTCATCTGATCTTCATGAGATGACGAAATAACTTGCTGTGACTTCAGCTTGTTAAAGTCCCTGGGTATAAAAAGCTTGTGATTCAGAGGGTGTTGTGATAACATATCTTTCATCTTTTTTTCTCTACAAAGAAACATTTACACTATATTTTTGTAATATTTTCATGACTTGTGTCAAGTACAATTGCTTTCATATATAACACTGTTTAAAAACAAAAATAGAATGTGATAACATTTTTCAAACATTGACAGCAATTGATAGTTTTCTGGAATTCCACTTAGGTCAAGGTAGATACAGCCAGAAATTAAACCAAGTCGGAAAAACTTCTGTGGATATAATGCAGAGTTGACGGAGATGGGATAGAAATAGAATCCTTGTAATTTGATAGATTTAGAAAAACACGCAACTCAAAAGAGCATATACTGTTGTGAAGGTGGAGATGGTCAAAAGTCAGATTTGGATCATTTTCTGTGTACTGTATGAGGTAATTGGAATTTGGTGTAAGATGGAGTCTAACAGCTGAGAAATGTAAAACGTGCGTGCCTGATGGCTAAAAAGACTTAGAATCGCTGCTAAATATGAGAAAAAATGGTTGCGTCAGGAGAAAGTAAGTAATTGTCATAGTGCTCGGTGAAAATGTAGCCATTAGTCCACAGTCATTTGTCAGTGTGTGTCACACCTTGAAACAGGGATGTCTCTCACTGTTCCCAAGCACACAGCCAAATGGTGACTTGATTGCATCATACACGCTGAAAAGGTAGTCTTGTCAAGGCCTTCTTGGGCTAATGGAATATGTGTATGGCCTTTTCTTAAGTCGCTCCAGCTTACTGTCTCTTATTCCATTATAACATGAGGTACACGGAGCCCTGAGTCTTTGGCTTCACTATAGCCCACACACAATATTCATAGAGTTTACTTCAATAAAAACACCCACACCCCGTGTGTTTGTGTGCTTGAGGTTGGGAGTGGTGTAGTGGCTTTAATAACAGTCATTGATCAACGGTTGTGGTCAATTACCTGTGTTTAAGTGGTCTTGTGTTTGCCCATCATAAGAGGTCTACGGCCCGCATCAAATCAACTTGCCCAGTCTGTCATCTCCGCTCTCCTCTCTGTTTGTGTTTCTGCTTATCACTGATATGCAAATGAGCCAATGATTGACATTTATGTCAACCTTCTGGTCTTCTGCAAGTATCACAGACAATTGATAGAATGTGGTGTTTTTCAACTTTCTGGTATTATTATATCTTAGTTATTATCACAATACATTTGTTTAAACAAATTTAAACATTTTAGCAGTTTGCCACATATATATATATATATATATATATATATATATATATATATATATATATATATATATATATATATATATATATATATATATAGTGATACCTGCATCTGTTATTATAGTAATACTGATATTCAACACGTAATCATTTGCCATTACCAGTATACTTGAATCTTTTTCTGAACAAATGCCCTACATTGACTGTTTGTAAACTTGTGTTATAATAGCTGAATTCATACATGACTGAACATGTGGAACAGAAGACTATCACATACATCTGAATTTATCTGACCCATATTTTAGATGTGTACTTCATGGTCACGTATCTCTCACATCCACCTGCTGTAAGTTTGCGTATGTACTGAAGCAGCATATTTTTTTATTTCTGCTACTGTTGCATTTTTCAGTTCACCTGGTATGGTTGGCATATATCTCCCTTTTTGGCATGATACATGTTAGGAAAGCAATCTTCAGTATAAATTGTTAAAAAAATGCTATGCTGGAAAAAGAAATTTCAATTTTTAGATCTATAAGTCATCTGAGCTATAGTCGTGGTCCTTTGTCCATCGTCCGCCCGGCGGCCGTCCATTAACAGGGCACATTTTGAAACTGTTGGGCCTACAAATCAAAAATTTTGCATACAGTTAGATGTCCTCAAAATCTCCTACCATACTGAAAATTGGGTCATTAAGACTTTGTTCCTTTGAGATATTAAGGAAAAACCTCATTGTTACAGTTAATACCAAAAATTAGGTCAGTGTTGCTTAATTTGTTGACGTTATGGGCCCAAACATAATGCATCTTATAAAAAATCAGGAAATATATTTACTCACTTAATATAAGAATTGCTGACACTAGAGACTTTTATTCAGGGATATAACTTCATTTAATCAAGATTCAATTGTATACTGAAAATTAGATCTGAATTTTGCAATTTTTTCAAGTTATTAGCATAAATATAAAATCAGTATCTTAAATTTTGCCTAACTTTGTCCATGGCACATTTTTATTCCTGTAAGATCTGTGGATTTAATTTTCACAGCATGTACACATGAAGATTTAATCTGTAAAAATCTGAAATTTGAAAATAAAAGCTGCAACTTTAGGCTAGTTTTTGATTTTTAGCTCAGCTGACTGTAAGTCATCTGAGCTATAGTCATGGTCCATTGTCCGTCGTCTGTCCGTCCGTCCGTATGAGATGTGGCACGTTTTGAAACCGTAAGACCTAGGAATCCAAAATTCAGCATAATGTTAGATGTCCCCAAGATCTCCTACCAAGCCGAAAACTGGGTCTTTGCAACTTTGTTCCTTTGAAAAATTAAGGAAAAACCTCAATTTTTTATTAAAAACCTATTTTCACACTTCAGGACTGCCTAATATCAAAACCACTCATCTGTTTTTGCTCATATTTACCATAAATATTCCTCTATATAGTTCCTATGTACATGACAGAAATTAAGTCTGTTAAGTTTAAATTATTTAAGTTATGGGCCCAAACATAATGGACTGTGTAAAAAATCAGGAAAAATATTTACTCATTTAACATGAATAATTTTGAAATTAGAGTATTTTCCCCAAGTATATAACTATGTTTAATTAAGATTCAATTGTTTACCCGAAATTGGATCTAAATTTTGTAAATTTTATAAGTTATTCGCATAAAAATAAAATCAGTACCTTAAATTTTGCCCAACTTTGACCATGGCACTTTTTTTAGCCCTCAGCCCTTAGGCTGATGGGCTATTGTCGTCACCCAAGCTGTCCGTCCGTCCGTCCGTCCTTCCGGCGTCCGTTAACTTTTACCTTGTGAGCGGGATATCTTGAAAAGGATTCACCATCAGAATTTTATTTCCTCGGTAAAGATGTATATCGACAAAATCTCGGTCAAGTTCGAAGATGGGTGACCTTGACCTATTTTTCTACATTTTAGAGCTGATTATAGAAAAACACTTAGATGCTAATTACTCAGGAACCATTTGGTGGATTTTCACAAAACTTACTATGATTATTGGGACTGATAATCTGTACCTGCTACACAAGTTTGGTGGCGCCACCTACAATATCTGATTTTAAATGAATTTTTATCGGATTTTTCAACTTTGGGCTTGTGAGCGGGATATCTCTAAAAGGATTCACCGTAGGAATTTTATTTTTTCGGTGAAGATGTATATTGACAAAATCTCGGTCAAGTTCGAAGATGGGTGACCTTGACCTATTTTTCTACGTTTTAGAGCTGATTATAGAAAAAACATTTAGAAGCTTATTTCTCAGGAACCATTGGCTGGATTTTCACAATACTTACTATGATCATAGGGAGTGATGGTCTGTAACTGCTGCACAAGTTTGGGGGCGCCACCTGCAATTTCTTATTTTTAATGAATTTTTCTTGGATTTTTCAACTTTGGCCTTGTGCGCGGGATATCTCTAAAAGGATTCACAATAGGAATTTTATTTCTTTGGTGAAGCTGTATATCGAAAAAATCTCGGTCAAGTTCAAAGATGGGAGACCTTGACATACTTTTCAAGGTCACAGAGCTGATAATAGAATAAAACTTAGAAGCTTATTTTTCAGGAAGCATTTGGTGGATTTTTATGAATCATGGTACATGCCTCTCCATTTTAAATTTATAACTGAGACATGTACAGATAAACATCCATGTGAGAACAGATATTTAGTACTTGTTACTGTTACCACCTCTAAACACTGTTCTTTTGGCTGAGGGCTTTTGTCAGCTTCTGCTAATATTCTAGTTTTATGTAAGTACCATTGATTTAATTTTCACAGCATGTATACATAAATATTTAATTTGTTTAAATCTGAAATTTGAAAATAAAAGCTTGAAAATTAGGCTAGTTCTTGATTTTTTTCTTGAGGCTCTATTGTAGTCAGTTGCTTTGATTACAGATTACAGATGCAGGGTCCCACTCCAGGTCACTGGAAGTCAGCTATGCCAGGGTTTCTGATTTGTTACAGTCACTGGGGGAGATCCCCTGCTGTGACAGGTGTACTGTTATTCTCATATCAACACCCCAGTCACCCCCCCCCCCCCCCTGCAAACCAAACCCACCAAGTGTAATGCAGTAATTGTTATTGTTTTCACTGTATCTCCTTAATTGTAATGCTGTTTCCATTCAGATATGCAAAAACTTTCCTTGTAAAGGTAATTCAAGGTGTAATCCAGAAGATGCAATGTTGTGTAATGTAGCATTTTTAAGGATATCTGTTTTCTTTTAAAATGATTTTAACAAATATAATTGAACCCATCAGTATCCTTAAATTTATAAAATATGAAGCACATTATGGATAAATAAAGATACAATTAAAAATTGTGAAATCCAAATCAAGTATTATTTTTAGATATTTATTGTTTTGCAGATTGATAAGATATATTTTTGTGGTAAAAAATAAATAAACATTTGTATGCATGATGTGGTGTTATCTGACAAGATTGAGATTTATGATGATGCAATTGAGAATTATGAATCAACTTTTATATTCAGATATATATGTTATATTGGAAATGTATAGAAATATAAACTTATAATAAAAAAAATTGATGTGATAAAAAAATGAGGATCTAATACAAACATTTGTTCATTATTTTCCTGCTCAGCAGAATTTGAGATCAGGCTTTGTTTGCCCTGTTTTATGTTGTTAATTAGTTATATCTCAACTGTATACATTTCATAAAAAAATACTTATATATATTTAATAATATATATTGTACAAAAAAATAGATTCAATTGAACAAATGTGTAAACTACTGAAATGTCAACAGTTAATTAAAAAGCCAACTAATGATCATGGTAATATTACAGATCATTTGTTCACAAACTGCTCACATGCTTAAGTTTCAACATTAGGAAAAACATGGTCAGGTCACAAAATATTATTTGCCACAATTTCTTGCTCATCAATACAAACCAATCATATAAACCAACCTTGGCCTTTATTACCTCTTCCTCTTACACTTTATCTCCATTTGACATTATTTTAGCTTTTTACCTTCAAGGTCAACTTCAGCTGAGCACAGTAGCCCATGGGTCCCTTGTTTTTTGGAGGCTCTTGTTGTATTCCTTTACATTGTCAAGCAGTCCACTTTGGTCACTGTACTTCATTCAGTGCAGCTCTCTATGCTCCCCCCGGCTGTTATGTAATCCCATCTCTCATGCAAGCCCTCTCTCTTGTTGAGCTGGATCAGGCATCAGCAGTTAATACCACAAGGAGCCTTTCTCTCTCCCTCCCCCCATTCTGTTGACAGACCTGTACTTTAAATAAGGAATCATATCATTTCACTTTTTTTTTCAGCAACAAACAGTAACAACAGAGACCCATTCCCCCACCCGTCCCTTCAATACACAGGACTAATAAACAAGACAAATCTTATAATTTTTATGTTTAATAAATTCTTGTTGTTGAGACTTGGACAATTTTGACTTTTTAAAGAAAAAAATGTTCAGGAATCGGTCAGTCGTGCATTGACGTATTTGTGATGTTTTTAAAATGAAGACACATTAATAAAGTAAAATGAAATAACAAACAACATACAGGTATATATTTTATTTACTCAAATTTCTACATGCGTACCTGAATTCCACGGACATCAGCATCATTTGGTGTCATGCCGGGTCTGGTTCAACTCGGCGTAGTTTGCCATACATCCAAACCATTTGAATATAATCGCTGATAACGATGGAAATTTGACTTTCCATATATAATCACAGAATAAAATCATCAGTCTCAGTAAATATATTACCCGTAAATTCAATTATGTTTATTTTACATGTTCTTTTATACACTCCCTATGCACATGGTTAGAAATTATGTCAGTATTGCATAATTGTTTTGAGTTATGGGCCCAAACATAATGCACATTGTAAAAAAATCAAGATATATATATTTATTCCCTTAACATAAGAATTGCTGAAGGTAGAGATTTTTTGTCAGTGATATAATATTATTTTATCAAGATTCAATTGTATACCCAAATTAAGTTCTGAATTTTTCAAAGTTATTAGCATAAATTTAAAATCAGTGCCTTAAATTTTGCCCAACTTTGACCATGGCATGTTTTTTCCATGTAAGCACTGTTGATTTAATTTTCATATCTTGCACACATAAGGATTTTAGCTTCTAAAATCTGAAATTTTAAAAGGAATTGATCAAAAACTAGCTTCTATGAATGTTTTTATGAGACCATGTCACACCAAGCTATATGGGCTGTACTGAAGCCCCTCTATATGTCCCCACATGACCTTTTCAAGCCAATGATGCATGCTTGTAGCGAGGCACTCTGCAGCCAGCCAGCTCTTGGGTGGCTGCAACTGGATCTAGCTGTCTTACCCCCTCCTGTAGTATTTGTTTTGGCCAAAAACATAACAATAAACTTTTTTTTTAATTATTGGTTCATGATAAGAACTTCAAGAAAATATAAATGGAAAAGGAATTTTATAGATAATGAGTTACAGGGAATTAGCTTGCAATTACTGATCATTTATGGATCTTCCATGGATGACCAAAAATGTATTTCAAATGACACCATGCTGTCACCATTGGGTATTTTTCAATTCAACCATAAAAATGAAAAATAAATAATTAAATAAAATTGTTGTTTACTATTAGGGATTGTATGAAGCAAGTTATTGATAGACAAGGATGCAGTTGATTATATTAAATTAATCTAAATTTCCAGGTCCGTTCCAGGTGTTTAATTTGTTGGTTTATATTTATTAAAAGAATAAATAAATATGTCAAAAATTTAAAATATTACTCAGACAAGTACACATTAAAGATGTTGATATGTATAAAAATGTTTAGTGCTCTCTCTCCTGCTTTTTCTCTTTCTCTCTCTTTCTTTTTCTCTCTATATCTCTCTTTCTCTCTTTCTCTCTCTCTCTCTCACCCTAATTGCCTCCCTTCCTCCCTCCATCCCATTCTGTTGACTGAAATATTCACAATCTCATGTATATGTTATACTGTAAATGTATAGTAACATTTGTAAACCTGGAAAAAATGATGTAATGAAAAAAAGGATTTAATGCAAATATTGTTAATTTTTTCCTGAGTCAGTAGAATGGGAAAAAAATTATTTCCTTTTTTCTCCATCTTTCTGCCTGTTTTAAATATTTAATGATCATTAATAAACTTTTTTTCTTATGAGCACTGTTGAATTAAATTTCAAATCCTGTATGTATATGCAAGGGTGTTGTAACTTTCACCATCCCCTTCTTCACCCCACTGAGTCCTTGCTCCTTGGCACTGTGAACAATAGTTCTATGGCTATAGCCTAAAATTTTATAATTAAAGAAAATATCTACAGAGAGACAGAGGTGTTGTAACTCCAATCATAACAGCCCCCCCCCCCCCCCCCCCACAATCAAGTTCTTCCACCTGTGGAGTGGGGACGTTATGGCATAGGTGTATACATATCATAAAATTGATAAAAAAGGTTTACTAAATAAATTGGATCTCATTAGACAAATGTGTAAACTGTTGAACTGTCAATAGCTTATCAGAAAGGTAACCAATGGAAATATATGGTCAGATCTCAAAATATTATTTACAACAATGTCTTCAGTCATATCAACCAACCATGGCCTAGATTACCTCTTCCTCTCAAACTTTATCTACATTTCATCATATTTTAGATTTTAACCTTTCAGGTTTTTAAGTACAGTTGACTATTTGTCCATAGGTACCTATGTACATGCCAGAAATTATGTCAATATTTTGTAATATGTAGACGTGGTGGGCATCAAAATAATGTACCTTGTCAAGACAAAAGAGATATCATGTCATACAGTCACAGATTCATAAATCCCCTCATCAGCATAGTTAATCATAAGCTTATATCTGTCAAATTGAAATCTTGCAGACTTCCACACATGTAGATCCTTCAACAAATAGCCTTTTCATCATTATACCACTGCATTAATATACTGTCATTGCATTCATATTTGCTCAAATAAATTGCTTTTTTCAACCCCTCCCAAATAAATAAAAAATAAACCACTATATTTTACTCTATATTAATCCATCAGTCAAGTTATTTCATATATCATTTACTCACATATTTCTTATATTCCTTTATAATAGCTCAACATGTCCATGTTTTCATAAGCTTTATCGACTCAATTTAGTATCACAATGGTTATACATTAATAGTCCAGTCATGATCAGCTGAGTGCCGTGACCCATGGGTTCCTTGTTCTTGCTTGTAATACCTACATGTCTGCATGTATGAATCAAAATAATTAAATTCTGTATTTAAAATAAACAAAAACATTTTATAAATATAAACAATTTTACAGTTTACATTCAGAAATAAAAAAAAGCCTTGTTGACATGAAGTCCACAAATAGATCCAATTATGAGCTGGATCAGGGATATGGGTAGCCATAACCTTAAACTCATTAGACAGGAAGTCATTCTTTTTGTTATTAATTGAAGATAGGCAATTGGCATTGGTCTTGACCTTGACACACACACACACACACATATATATATATATATATATATATATATATAATCAATATAATAAATTAAGGTTCAATACATCACAGTGAAAGTGCTCTACCGTACAGGGAGCATTAATAATATTATACTATGTATATAGTTAGCTTGATTTCATGATGCACTACAGTACTGTTTCGTGGGTTCAGCTTGCTAGCCGGCCCACTACTCAGGTACAAACTGAAATGAAAATATATATATATATATATATATATATATATATATATATATATATATATATAAATAGAGGCCCAGATTCGAATCTGTCCCAATTTAAAACTGGGCCAGCCCAGATTTGAATTTTGATCTGGGCCGGTCCAGATTAAAATCCTGTGGTGAAGACTTCAGGATTTAACTCTGGTCTGGACTGCTTTTAAACTGGGCTGGCCCAGATTAGAATTTTGATCTGGGCTGGTTAAGTTTGTTATCCTGTGGTGGACTGATTTTAAACTGGGCTGGCCCAGATCAAAATTTTTAATCTGGGATAGTCAAGATTACAATCCTGTGGTGGACTGATTTTAAACTGGGCTGGCCCAGATCAGAATCCTAATCTAATCTTAGGCTAGCTTGATTTTTATCATCTTAAATCAGATAATACAGTAAACATTTATTCCAGATACACCATTTTGAAGGGCACAAAACACATAATGAACAAGATCATTTAAAATATTTTAGTGAGGAAAAAGCTAATGAACAAATATGATGTGCTTCTTTGGTTTTATCTATTCTTCAAGCATACAAGTTCACATTTGAACTTCACCTAAACCAACTACCATAATTTAGAACAGTTTAGAATATGTGTCAGTTCTGAGAAATCTACTTGACTCAATATCAAAATTTTCAACTTAACTGAGATAATTTTCTGTTCTGAATATCAAAATTTCATGTGTAACATTAAATATATACATGCATGATTAAATACCAGCTTTAGCCATTTATAAGTGAACAAAAGTAATTTATCAGTCTTGGGTGAGCAGCATGACATTGTGCCCTAACATGGGGCTAGGGGGAGGTTTGTGATACCATTTCTGTAATTTTCAATAGCAGAAAATCCACAGCTGAGAAAATGATATGATTGTTGTCATTTGTCAGTCTCAAAAATAGAGGTGAACGTGAGTGAAAATTGGATTTAGAATTTTAATTCAGAGGGTGACAAACATGGTGGAGTTTTCACTTTGGAGTTAATAACTTAAAAAAAAAGCTAATCTATTAAATGATAACTAATGTAAATTGAAGATAGTTAAAAGCTGCAATACAAATATTCTCTACCCTCAATAGTTAAAATGCTGAGCTGGTGAATATTGTTCCCACTGTTCTATCTAAATAGATGTTTCAGGGCCTTCTTTCCTTAATATGTAGTACGTTATATGTTCTAGGTCCAATGTTACGATAAGTGCAAATTCTTTAATGGGTGACTGGGGGGGGGGGGGGGGGGGAGAAGATCAAAGACAAAAAACCCCCAACTTATGATAAAGGATAAATAACATAACAAATAAAATTTTGAACTTCAGGTCTTGGATCACAAGCTTAACATTGAGTAACATATATATTAATTATTATTGATTAAATTTTGTTTTAGTTTGTTGAATTAATGCACATGTTCTGCAAGCTATATTTGTAGTTTTTACCTGTAAAATACCAATGTCTAACATGATTATCTTATAATTATATATTAGACATTTCACATAAGAGGTGAAATTACAAAATAAATATGACAAGATCCAACAAATGATATTTTCATAGAAAATGAAATAAATTCATTAAATATTAATTGTTATTGACTTACAGTCTTACAGTGTTTACAAATTCTTTGATTTAATGAAAGGCCAGCTGGTTAAATAAAGTGTTATTGAAGCCAGCCTAGGAGTAGATTAGTATTCTGATCTGGGCTGGTCCAGTTTCAAATCAGTTCACCACAGGATTGTTAACTTGACCGGCCCAGATCAAAATTCTAATCTGGGCTGGCCCAGTTTCAAATCAGTCCAGACCAGATTTAAAACCTAAAGGCTTCACCACAGGATTTTATTCTGGACTGGCCCAGATCAAAATTTTATTCTGGGCTGGCCCAGTTTAAAACTGGTCTGTCCAGATCCGTCCATATCGTGATCTGGGCCTTGACATTTGTGTATATATATATATATATATTTTCTGGTTGGAATTGGTTTAAAATCAAAATGATGATTGGAAATTAAAAACAACCAATGATCGTTTAGTGATGGATAATTTGATGTACTTTCTACATTACCTTGAAATCTGCTGTAAACCAGTACCTAAAATATTGACCACAGTAAATAGTGTGACATGCACATAGGAATTCATAATGAAACCATCAGTCCACATCTCCAAGGTCCACTTGCTGTCATATTGATCAATTATTGTTAGTACCAGCAGATCAGACCGTCAGAGATCAGGACACAGAACCATTGGAGCACTGGATGAGAATCAGGGACTTAAATTAATTAGTATTAAAGTATTAATTAGTAACAACATTCAAATGATGAAAATAAGGTAACAACATGGACACTAGGTCTGAACAAAATAAATTCTGAAAACATAGCATAGGACACAAGGTCAGACTGAAGTATCATAGGACAAATGTCAAAAAGTGTAACAAAATACCAAAGGTCACTGAAGTTAAAACATCACATTTATATCAGTGTATTTAGCAGAGCCTGCGTGAGATCAGAATGATGATGGGTATAATGTTACCGACTATGTGTTCACCCTCATCTGTTTGTTTGTCTGTCTGCCTGTTTGTATAAGAGATGTGTTAGTTTTTGATAGACTCTCATTAAATATGCAGAAAAGTAAGCCTTGATATAAGAATTTTAAGATTTAGTTAATATCACAAGCACTTAGGCTGATGGGCTATTGTCATCACCCAAGTTGTCCGTCCGTCCGGCGTCCGTTAACTTTTACCTTGTGAGCGGGATATCTTGAAAAGGATTCACTGTCAGAATTTTATTTCCTCTGTAAAGATGTATATCCACAAAATCTCGGTCAAGTTCGAAGATGGGTGACCTTGACCTATTTTTCTACATTTTAGAGCTGATTATAGAAAAACACTTAGATGCTTATTACTCAGGACCAAAATCTCGGTCAAGTTCAAAGATGGGTGACCTTGACCTATTTTTCTACATTTTAGAGCTGATTATAGAAAAACACTTAGATGCTTATTACTCAGGAACCATTTGGTGGATTTTCACAAAACTTACTATGATTATTGGGACTGAAAGTCTGTACGTGCTTCACAAGTTTGGTGGCGCCACCTACTATTTCTGATTTTTAATGAATTTTTATCGGATTTTTTAACTTTGGGCTTGTGAGCGGGATATCTCTAAAAAGATTCACCGTAGGATTTTTATTTTTTCGGTGAAGATGTATATTTACAAAATCTCGGTCAAGTTCGAAGATGGGTGACCTTGACCTATTTTTCTACGTTTTAGAGCTGATTATAGAAAAAACATTTAGAAGCTTATTTCTCAGAAACCATTGGGTGGATTTTCACAATTCTTACTATGATCATAGGGACTGATGGTCTGTAACTGCTGCACAAGTTTGGGGGCGCCACCTGCAATTTCTGATTTTTAATGAATTTTTCTTGGATTTTTCAACTTTGGCTTTGTGAGCGGGATATCTCTAAAAGGATTCCCAAGAGAAATTTTATTTCTTAGGTGAAGACGTATATCTACAAAATCTCGGTCAAGTTCAAAGATGGGTGACCTTGACCTACTTTTCAAGGTCACAGAGCTAATAATAGAATAAAACTTAGAAGCTTATTTTTCAAGAAGCATTTGGTGGATTGTTATGAATCATGGTACATACCTCTCCATTTTAAATTTATAACTGAGACATGTATAGATATACATCCATGTGAGAACAGATATTTAGTACTTGTTACTGTTACCACCTCTAAACACTGCATGTTCTTTTGGCTGAGGGCTTTTGTCAGCTTCTGCTGATATTCTAGTTAATGAATTTTTCTTGGATTTTTCAACTTTGGGCTGTGAGCGGGATATCTCCAAAAGGATTCACCGTAGGAATTTTATTTTTTTCGGTGAAGATGTGTATTGACAAAATCTCGGTCATGTTTGAAGATGGGTGACCTTGACCTATTTTTCTACGTTTTAGAGCTGATTATAGAAAAAACATTTTGAAGCTTATTTCTCAGGAACCATTGGGTGGATTTTCACAATACTTACTAAGATCATAGGGACTGATGGTCTGTAACTGCTGCACAAGTTTGGTGGCGCCACCTACAATTTCTGATTTTTAAAGAATTTTTCTTGGATTTTTAAACTTTGGCCTTGTGAGCAGGATATCTCTATAAGGATTCACAATAGGAATTTTATTTCTTTGGTGAAGATGTATATCGACAAAATCTAGGTCAAGTTCGAAGATGGGTGACCTTGACCTACTTTTCAAGGTCACAGAGCTTATAATAGAATAAAACTTAGAAGCTTATTTTTCAGGAAGCACTTGGTGGATTGTTATGAATTATGGTACATTTCAAATTTATAACTGAGACATGTATTGATATACATCCATGTGAGAACAGATATTTAGTACTTGTTACTGTTACCACCTCTAAACACTTTTCTTTTGGCTGAGGGCTTTTGTCAGCTTCTGCTGATATTCTAGTTGAAATATGCAATTTGTTTTTGGGGAGAGGTGTGTTCTCTAGCTCTCTGTGACTTCAGATTTAAGTTATTCATCTTTGATCAACTCTTAAATTCTTTGAAGGTAATTTTTTGAATATAATGTCAAATTTTACTAGTCTCACAGGGAAACAGAGGTAATTTCTGACAATCATATCCTTGAAATTCATTTGAAAGGAGCTAAAAAAATAAAGATTAGGTATAGGTGCCCTCAGTGTTTGCTGGTGCCCCTCTCTGGAGTTGGCCTGTGACTGTTAGTGGTAGAGCACCATGGATATTTTGTTTTTAAGACAAGACCTCTGGCATGGAGACAGACAAATGTATAATTGAATGCCATTACGTGAAACACACCTGTTGTTAAAATAACAGGGTGGCGACCCACACTGCGATATTAATAATTCATCTGTTTTTGAAATAACCAAAACGATTTGCCTCCAATAGCCAGGGATGCTGGCTCTGATAGTCAAGAAGAAGTTCAGCTGCCGTATCAACTTAACGCTGCATCATTGATGCTTTGGTTGTGTCTTAATTTAGATGAGGGTTAGTTGATTCAGACAACAGCAGGTTATTGGCCCATTTCTCTTAATACCTGTAGGACAGTCATGGTTTTACTGGTTAAAGCAGTCACTGCATGGTTTGTCCTGCAGAGTATCCTGGAGGATTCTCAATGTACACATGATAAATAGACAGTTCCTTGACAGTCAGATGTCCTTTAATTCTCTGGTATTACCTGTACATAACTGTATTTCTTAGAGTCAGGAGATCGCCATTTTTCAACCCTGAATCAAGTCCTGACTAAACTATTTAGTCATTTTATCAATCCATGTTTAATTTTGAAAAAGAAAATCACATTCATGTAAAACTATACATATGTAATCAACTCTACCAATTTGGACGTCTTAGCTATGTCATCCTGTCAATTTACTGTAGTTATGGAAGTTTAACTAACTAATGGTTTCAGGCCACAACTTTCATGTATTACACAGTACAATAGATATTTATCAGATTTAGTTTATGTTCATTTGTAAATGGAAAATTTAATTTTTTTTTACAACTTCTTATTTCAGTTAATAAATCAAATGTTTATTATTACACTTCAGCTAATCTATAATTGACAGGTGTTCATACATTCCAATGGTTATTTAGTGCACATATTACTGTCACATAGCTGAAATAATGATACTTCTAGAAATATTTGATCATGAGAGACTCCTGCATCTATACAGTGCACAGTATTAGTTTGGCAAATATGTATTTAATATTTGATAATCACCAGTTAGAAGGGCCATTTCCTCTTAGCTTTTCAAATGCTTATATTATATGTATATAAAAATAAGTATATTTTTCATTTGCTTAAATTTTCCAAAATGATCTGAGCAACATTACCCATGGGTCCCTTGTTAGGGAATGGCTTTAATGTTTGAAAATATTAATCATGTTCCATGTTTATTTTGTTTTAAATAGTTTGTTATATTATCCATGATTACAATTGTACTGTTTTGTAATTCATGTCCGTTTCACACTATAACCTCTAGTCATTTAATTTCAACTTTCTGTGGAATATTCCTAGTGTTGGGACCAATTTAATGATCAATTAAAATTGATGATTGATTAAAGATAATTGATGATTGACAATCAATTATAATCAATGATTGGTTGGCTGATGCAAAAAAATCCAATGCTCGATCTTGCATTGCCATAATCACTTGCATAGCTTTACACAAAGGTTAGGATCGATAATGATAGGAGGTATAAGCTTTCATAAAGTTTATACCTACAAACTTTAGAACAATCTGTGTTTACTCATTGATTCACACCTGATTTTACTATAAACATATTTAGGCTTTAGAGCTATTAGATGTATTAGCCAGTGTATAGGCCTATATATCAAATAGAGCATGTATAGGTCTATATTTGATCAGAAATTTCATCCTCCTAGAGGTCAACCACTTCTTACTGATTACTGGTCATGAAATTACAACTGATTCTCAACACTTCTCAAAAGCAACGAATAATCAATCGTATTGGTTGTTGGCATGCTGTCTATTATTAATTTTGATCAAGACAGTGACTCCCAACACTTAATTATAGCTATTATCAACATGTATAAATTAACTGCAACATTTGAAGTAGTCTTTTATGATTATCATTATTGCTATGTTACCTTTTGCTTAAGTATTTAGTCATTGGTTGTTAATTCCTCCAAATTATTAAATCAGCATTATCAATAATTGACTTGATAATTTATTCAGTCATGACTACTTTTAACTTTTAATTTTGACAAAATTATTTGATCATTTAATCACAGCTATTTTGACTGAATATCTTAGCCGTTAAATTCTTTGACTGATTAAGTCTATGTTATAACCTTGGGATATTTGGTAGTATAATTTTGCCTGCTGTTTATGACTACTTTGATCAACTGAGATAGTTTTGCTTATAACTACTTTGTTTTATCAAGATATACATGTAGTTATGTTTATGACTTCCTTGACTAACTAGATAGTTATCATGACTCTCTAAGTATATTTCGTCCCAGTCACTGTCAATAAACACTTACACATGTCACAGGGGTTATTAACACAACCAGATGGTAGGTAGACTCCCCATATCCTGCAGTATTTATCCAGAGTTGTAAGTGGAAGTGAGGATAACAGGGCCTTTTTTCCCCTGGCAAAGAAAAGAACTTGCATGTTTTAAAGTAAAGTAAAAAAATTGAGTCAACAAGAATTGGGGAGCTGTGTAATTACATTATCTGGTTGGTGGACGGTGTATGACATCACATTACCTGTGGAAGAAAGCGGATCCCTGTGTTACGGGGACACAGTAATGATAATCAGGCCATTGACAGTGTTATGAATTTGCGTGTGATAGTGACGCAGTAGTAGTACTATACAGACAGTCCCCCGACAATTATCCCCCCACCACTTGTTTTACTTAATCACACTTCTCCCAGTATCCGGACTGTGGTCTGTTGATTTACTGTAGTAAAAGGCACTGGCGTCGCGGCGTATCAGACTCCCCGGCATGTGTATTGATGTTTACACCCGGGATGGAAGGGAATTAGATTAGCCCCAGGATGGAAGCCACCTATCCCACGAGCCCCAGCGTGCGACTCCACCAAATGTTTGATACCTATCACAAGAGCAAGGTAAGACTAGCGCAGTTACTTGTAGATTAGTCGCACGATATCTCTTGTTGCTGCGGAGGATTTGCCAGGATCAACCACGACTGACTTTCATTTTTTCCCCATCTTGGTGGTAGATACAGTGAGGCTCAGCGACGTAATAAATGGATGGAGTGTGGGGACATCAGATTTAGAAAACTGGTCACATCGACTCAGACCTGCTTTTATGATCAAAGACAGGTCCATGACAAGAAATACCTGTCACTGTCGGCCGTAAGATCTAACACCACCATTAATGCCATATCAGCATTGGCCGATCTTCATTCAGCATGCTTTTTCGTCCCATTAGACATAATTTTTTTACCCCTTCATCAAGGTAATCATTAAATATGGCCAACAATTTCTTGAATAAATTAAGATTCAGAGTACAGATATTGAATGTTTTCCAAACATTTGTTATCATGTGTGTCTCTTTTACCCTCCACTATCATTTATTTTCTAGACAAACTTCATAAATCAAAGCAAAGCCACAAGGACACTGTATTAACTTGGTATTTTTCTTTTTCTTTATTTTATACAATTTCTTTAGTAAATTCTAATGTATATATCTCACCTGGAGATAAGTTTAATGACATTCCTGGTACTTAACTAATTGTGTGTTCATAGATCCCAAGCAGGTAATGAAAAGATAGACATGTTTGATGAAAGCTGTGTCTCGTTAAGCCATTACTTTCCCTCATGTCCTTTAATGTAATGAATAAGTCTCCTGCAAAATATGGAAGAGTGGATTTTCTTGCGTGCTCTGTTGTAAAGAAACCTCTCGCAGTACCATAAGGTTGTTTTACACTTATGTTTTACACAGATCAGTACCTGCCACAAGAGAGCTGTGATCTACTTGCACCCGGCCTGAGTAGATTAAACAGATATCAGGAAATGATCTCTGTACACTCCATGCATCCATCTATGCAATAAATGACGGAAAAACTACAAAGATATGTCTCAGGTCCTGTCACTGTTTGTTAAGCCTCGGTACTTTTACAAGAATTTTTGGCATGCTATTATGTTATTGCATGCACTCAAAGTTAAAATGAGTGTAAGGCAATCATAAGATACGGTACATCATATGAACAAACACCATGTGACTTGTTTGCTCAGAGAATGTCTACATTTTCTTGAATATATAACAGGGATCATTTACAAAAAGATATTCTCAAAAATTGTAAAAATTTATATGTGAAATTAAAATACTTTAGAGGGACTTTTTTTTTACTTCTGTGAAAATTCATGAAATTTGATGTTCTAAGAGGAAATTTCATCATCATCAGTATTCTCATTTCAGAATCACCTCATAAAATTTCTTTATGAGGAAGATATAAAAACATTACCTTAACACTAGGATTGCTGATTATACACTTAAACAAGACTTAAAAATGTCAATGGATTATTAATGACTATATGAATTAAATTTTTATTATTCGAAGATTGTAATTCATAAATTAAAACTGTAATAGTCAGTGATTTTATGATATCAGTGATGTAAGATTTTTTAAAAAATCACAAGGAAAAAAGTAAGTTCATATGTAATATCAGTACTTGTATGGAAAGACAGTTTAATTTTAATAAGTCAGTGAACTGCAAAAGACTCATCTTTTACATGAAATAACCATAAAACAAAAGTATACAGTTTACTATTAATAAATGTTTAAAAAAAAATTCCCTGATAAATTGATTGTACAAAGTTGGCTATACATTGACTGTTTAAAGTTTGTATCTAAATTTTCCTTAACAAGAGCAGGTTTAAATCATATAAACTTTCATACAAATGAAGGATAAGTATCATTACATATCTTTGTTTATTGTATTGAATCTTTGCTCATATCATTATCACAATGATACCACCCATTCCAGTGTAGTGTTTATTTTACCATT
Organism: Sipunculus nudus; assembly: GCA_026874595.1. Lineage (NCBI taxonomy): Eukaryota > Metazoa > Annelida > Sipuncula > Golfingiida > Sipunculidae > Sipunculus > Sipunculus nudus. Next base: position 5,563,273 of record CM049316.1, read on the forward strand.
AACCTGTAGGACTTACATGTACAGTGATATCTGCTTTAATTTACTTTCGAAAGGTGTGTTCCTTTGCAAAAATATAATGAAGCTTAACCTCCAGGTGAGACTTGTTGGCACCGTGATCAGATTTGTCACACAGATTGTGTCACCCAGCGCACAGACCTTGTTTCTGTTGTGATATGATTATGACAGCAATTAATATTGTAATGGGATTGATTAAGCTGATGTTGGCTAGTGAATCACTAAGCCAACACTGTATGTTGTTGTGATGGTGATTTAGTATGGCGAGTGTTGATAGATCCTCTTTGTAGTCTTGTCATTGGGGGTTTGATGTATCAATGACAAACCGGTATTCCCTTTTACGTCCCCGGGGCCATGTGATTTGATCCGTCAGATCTGTTGTTACGCAGGTGAGAATATCACGCTTCTAATATTCCTGGCTCACTCAGTATAATCTCCTCTGGGATGGTTTGTGGTCATGCTGCTGTACCGTGGATATCAAAGCTTTATTTAAAATGCTTTTGTTAAAACAAGATATGAATTAGAATGAACAACATTTGAAATCAACAAGAGCTGTAGATTTCTCTTGTTATATTTATTTGATTATCCTGCCATGTTGTTTGGATGCTTGTATGTTAGCTTTTGTAGAAGCATGTCCTCCAAGTGGACTCCTTTAAGTAAGAATGACTGATATTATATTGTTCAGTAGGTGCAGGTTTCTGCATTTGGTTCAATGCTATCAGGATATATAATAATAAAGATCTGTAAATGATATCTGGGGCCTTAATTGTCAAATGGAAATAAGCTCAGCTCTCTCTGTTAGCGACCCGGGTTTGATTCCCAAAATGTTTATTAGAATGGGTTGTAGTGGTCCTTTCAAAGTTGTGGTTGTCTCCATGTCCTCTGGTTTTCTCCTCCCCTGGAGGCTACCGAACACATCCAGCATATCCATGGAGTGTGCTTCACGATATTTGTTATAGCTATTTGTACAATCCATGTAAAATAAATGTTTTAATAAAAAAAAACACACACACACAAGCAACAAATGCCTGATTTATCAGTGCAAATTATAAAAATTCCCCCAGTATGTTATCAGAATATTTTTTTTCAGTTTAGGCTTATTAAAAATTGTTTAAATAATGAAGAAAATGAGTGTGGTGAAGAAGGATAGTATTTTGCAGATAAAATGATTTAATAGCTGAAGACTCCAGCCAAGCCAGAATCAGGAAATGTCCAGGGTTTGAATTTAAGTTATGCAAATGCTTGCCCAGTCAGGCAAGTAACACCTAGCTTACTTATGAATTGTCATACAAAAAACTCTGATCCCACCTAACATAACAAGTTTCACATGTTCATGTTGTATGATTTTTGTACATATTAGACAAAAAGCATGTTTAAATGTTTGTATGTTAATAATATTTCTCTTAAATATTTGTGCAGATAAATAAACAGATCTGAAGTAATTAAAGGTTGAAGTATTATTATCAATATGATTTAATTTCTCCCAGAAGAAAAATAGCCATCTGAAGATCAGTTAAAACTTGAGTCTATTGGTACAGGTTTATGATGGATCCATTGGTCTTGTTTTAAAAGTGGGAACTGTCTTTTGATTGCCCTTATCACCATTATCTGGAACTTGCCCAGGACAACAGGTTAATCAATAATGTTGAGCCCTGATCTGTAAGACCTCCTTGATATGATCCAGTGTCTTAAGTTAACTTATAATTTCTTACTTGTATATTAATCCTAATCCTGTGCCTGTTTAACCTTAAACCCAGCAGTCTCTGTAATAAAAAATAAAATTCTTATTTATGATTATTTTTATCATAAAGTTAATGCTATCCATAAGTCATGGAAGTATTCATAGAATTCAACAAATAAAATTTAATAATCAAGTAATTATCAGATTTGTTAATAATTATTTTTAACCAGTTTCACTGATCAGCTATGCTAATTATTTTTAGGCTTCCTCATAAGATCAAACAGGTTTTAATACAATCTAAAATTTGTATTCTGTAAAGCAGCATCAATAATTTAAAAGAGTCAAGTGGCAGCTAATTACTATTAATAATTATTGTTAATTATCCCAGTGTTAATGCACTTACATGCTTATGAATGAATAGAGTTACATCCCAGTGTATACTTTGTGCAAGCATTTAAATAAATGACTGTCAGTGTACAGGAAAAAAATTTCGGAAAACAAATTGCATGCTGTATAATTGTGTTTTATTATGATTAATGATGTGCACAAGTCTACAATTTAGCCAATTAAGCATTCATTAATTAAGGAGAATTCACCCAGTTTCACCTCAGTAAACCTTTGATAAATATGCCATCAAACATTGCTATGGTGTACTTTGTAAAGAAATTTTGATTGTTCCGTGGACTTGATTATTCACCAGAGTTGTCCATTATAATTAAAGCTCATGTGATAAAATATATCAGGCAAATGTTTGATGATTATACAGTAGAGACATACAGTCTACTTTAACTACAGGAAATTGTTTCTTGCTCTTGGAAAGAAATTGGGTCAAAATTGCTTATAATTACATATATGGCCAATTACACATTGCAAATTTACAAAAATGAGCTGTTATTAATCTTCTTTCCAAGGCTGTTGTCATAATTAACTTTATAATTTAGCATTTACCAGGGTCATTCTGTACATCTAATAGTAGTCCTGTATTGTGCTCACCCTATTCATAAATTTCAGATTCTGATTTGAGAATAGATTGATTGACATCTGTCTTTACAGAAGATTGACATCTTTGAGGCCTGTTCATATTGACTGCATGGGGTTCTAAATTTGCTTATGTTCGCTTGAGACTTGAAGTAAATCAATTTCAGGCCCTTTTTGAATAAAAAAACTATTTGACAACAGACCCTGATGTTTTAGATCTGGCTGCAGTTTAAGAGATTTTTTAGCTCAGCTGACTAAAAGTCAACTGAGGTATACGAACGGCACTTTCTCCATTGTCTGTCCAGTCGTCTGTTAGCAGGGCACATATCGTAACTGCTGGATCTAGAAAATTCTTAGTGATTATCCAGGGAGGTATAAAAAAATCTCTTTGAAAACCTGAAATGAGGCCAGTTTGGCCTATATCTTCTGAGCTATGGGGCTTGTAAGTACACCCCAGCATTATTAGAAATTTGATAGAATCTTTTCATCCCAAACCTTCCAACTTGCACATATAACTGACCTTCTAATAGGGGAAGAATCTGATCAGTTTTGGGGTCACAGGGACCATCTGTCAGGATATTTGTTTCTGGTAACTGATAACTCCATTTTGGACAGACATATTGGCTTATTGACTTATTTTTGACCCATCAATAATATAAGAACCCTTTTAATTTTGGCATCATAAATCAAAGGTTGAGGTCACAAGACCCACTTCTTTAAAAAAATTGTGGATGCATCTTAAGCCACACTTTACATCCCAATCTTCCTTCTTCCATGTGGTGTACCTGGCAGTAGGGAAAGGTTCCTTGTGATATTTGGGTCACTATGTCAAAGGTCAAGGTCACAAGGCCCATCCATTCACAAATTAATTTATGGATGATAACTCCAGTTTGGGTAGCCTACGTATTAAGCCTCTGAGTTAGGCTTATGAGCACTCTATATAAAATATTGGTGTGCAAGAGAGGACACAGATTTTTAGATAAATCATATCATTAGCTTTAAATAAACAAACGTGGGTCTTTACCTGGGTGTGTGAAACATTTCCAATAACTTAAAACAAGAAAATTTGCAGGTGGCTTCAAGCCCCACTTGGAGCTATTGATTTGCTTGCACTCTCTGTTTTAGTCACTAGGTGGCACTGTTTTAGAGACCAGGCAGTAAATGTTATGCTTGGTTTCATGATGAATGAGCCTGAAACCTATCGGGGCGAATCAGAAGATGTACTTTGAAAACTGGCTTCTCCCTGTGTCCTTGACCCTAAAGCAACATGTCATGTTTGTTTTAAAACTGCAAGCATAGCTTCTTAACTTTGCACCTGGATAATATATTTCATTTTCTTATTTGAGCAAGAAAACAAGTAAGGTGTCATAGTTAAGGATATGTTTTCTAGATTATGTTTGGTTATGTGGATAGAGGAGGGAGATTTAGTACTATCAGCCAGGGCACCACCAGAATGCATGCAGTACACGTGCTCTTCGTCTCTGTATTGTATAGAGATGGATACTCTTGTCTACAGTGTGGGTAGACAGGTTGGCTTCAAACTGATCACAAGACCCACATTTTGAAAAAGCTCATAAACCTGTCCATATAGACAAATTCAGCTTAGCGTTGAGACCCATGGGTCACTAGTTTATTTGTAATTTGTAGAGGGATCAGCAGGGTATTTGGGGAATTTCAGTATGTTGGACATAGAAACATTGTGATGTTTTCAGTCACTACAGGAGGTAACTGACATGTATTCTAATATTTGTGGTTATTGTGATCAGGGTTGTGTTATCACCTGTGTCTTTATATCTGTCTGTCAGTTTATCTGTATTCTAGATTTCTTAGCCCTCAACTGATGGACTACAGAGGTATCTTATTTAGATGATAGGTCAGAGAGCATTATGAGAGTATTAAATTTGGAGTTGATTTGACATAGTGCAATATATGAGTTAGGATTTAAATAAAAGTACAAACCAAAGTGTAAACCCCATCTTCATGATGACCGCAGTCATTTCCCATGCCTTGCATGACCTAGCTGTTAAAAACATGATGATGCGAGTCAGACACTCAACAAACATGCAGGTAGACACTTTGGTTTTTACAGGGCAAACTTCTGTTAGTCTGAAGACGGATGCAAATCAAGTATCAGTTTTGTCTAGTTGATTTAATGTAGTGAAGAAAATAAATTACAAGGCAAGTGGACAATTATTTTTCCGAGACTGAAACATGAGGTTATAATATACACATATTATAGTTAAGGTTAAAGGTGTGATACTATGTGCATGAAGTAGCCTCAGGATCGAGAGACCACAAATGGAAGCGGTTGATTTGTTCGATCCAGTCTCTCCAGCCCAGTTTCAGTCCATCTGGACCTTAAGTTCTCATTTCTGCCTTTGAAGAGTCTGGTACACGACCGCTGGAGAAGCGTGAAAGAGGTGTCTGTGTGTGCCCGGCAGCACATGTAACAAGAATCAAGCCACTGTGCTGGTTGTAACGGCAGCAGAGTCTCTCAAGAGAAATAAAGTGGTCCATTGATGGGAGCAGGTTAAATTGAGCCATATTGTTCATGTACCAGTCAAATCCAGAATGGCTTCTTTATTGTAATATCAGGAAGAAGATTTGGGGTATTTGTTAAGTCATTAAATCTTGCTTTGATATCTGTATCCGGGAAATGTGGCTCTGAATCCTGCTTGGATGTAGTAACACTGTCTTATTCAAAATGATTTTGGATAATCCTACATGGATATGTCACTCATGTCTAAACTTCATGAATATTAAAGAGCAAAGATGCAACTACGCTTCAAATTATTGATGTACATGTATTGACTGTAGGAACTCCTTATTTGATAATCAAGTTGGTAAAGAAACAGTGATTAAATTACAATGATTAAATTAAATGAAACATTAACATTGATTTACATACCTTTTTGATCTCTTGACTCCTAAAAGTACAGATAAACAATATATTATATACCTCATACAATAAAGACCATTGTCTGAACAGGAAACTCACCCTGTAACCTATGTTGGATGATAACCCAGCAATGTGTGAGTATATTGAATCCTTATTGTGGTTATATAAATGGTTAGGTACAGTAGTAGAGTACTTTAGAGTGTTCATTTTGGCATCATTGTAGAATATTATTATAATTTTCAATAAGAAAAGTGGAAAAAAATATTTAAATACAATTATCAATAATCAGATTGAATCAGTCCCCCCATGCTATTCACAGGCCTATCAGCAATATTCACACTATAATGGGACCTGGATATCTGGTAATGTTAAGGTTATTAAAGGTTAACCCTACATAAAAATGAGTTACCTATGTAAAATATATCAACCTCTGCCATTAGAATATAACTTCACAGTTCCTTACAGGATAGTACTGCATGGAAATTAAGTTATCATGTTACTGAAATCATACTTTTCATCACTGCATGAATGTGCTACCTGTCTGATCATTCTGGTATATCATATAGGACATTACATAGGACACTTTATTCAATCTGTTCATTATGTATGTATATGTAATGTTATGCCTGTATTGTCTCATTATAAATCCTGTATGTGTAATGTGATGCACAGGTTACCTGACTGAAGCAGCTTTATGTGTTAATGTTACCTGATACCCTTATCTCTTTATACCTGTGTGTGCAGGTGAGGTCATCATTAATTGTTATATATGTAATTTTATACTTTGTATATTGTCTAATAAACACCAGCATGTGCATTGTGATACCTGTATTGTTTCATGAATATTTGTATATTTCACTGATAAATTTATTATATCATTTAGTTAAATCATTTAGATGTAATGTGATAAATTGAATTTCTTTTATCTGAATGCCATGTAACAATTCATACATCATTAATCTAGTTGCTATGTAGCAATTTGTACATAATTTATCTGGATACTGTTTACCAAACTGTACATAATTTGGATGATGTGTAGCAGATATTACACATTTAATTTGGATGTCGTCATTGTCATGTAAGAAATTGTACATAATTTGATGTTATTTTGCAAATTGTACATCAAATGGTTAATTTATTAAATTGTCAATCATTAAATTGGATGTCATGTTGCAAATCATTAATAATTTTGATGCCTTGTAGCAAATTTTACTTCATTTTAATCATGCAGCAAATATAACATTTGGATGTCATGTTGCAAATCATTAATAATTTTGATGCCTTGTAGCAAATTTTACTTCATTTTAATCATGCAGCAAATATAACATAATTCATTTGGGTATATTGTACAAAATTGTTCATCATTTGCACAGAAGGTGGCATCCTTGCCAAAAGCTAAACCAGTATGTACACCTTCCATTTATTTACATCATGCAGGTAACCAATTTGTCACTGATATATAATATATGCTGCAAACTGTAACCAGTATTTTACCAGGTCAGGATGGTAGAATCCAGTAACCAACATGACCCTGTCTGTCTTACTGGCTGTGATAGAATCCAGTAACCAACATGATCCTGTCTGTCTGACCTGGCTGTGATAGAATCCAGTAACCAACATGACCCTGTTTGTCCTACCTGGCTGTGATAGAATCCAGTTACCAACATGATCCTGTCTGTCTTACCTGACTGTGATAGAATCCAGTAACCAACATGACCCTGTTTGTCCTACCTGGCTGTGATAGAATTCAGTAACCAACATGACCCTGTTTGTCCTACCTGGCTGTGATAGAATCCAGTAACCAACATGACCCTGTTTGTCCTACCTGGCTGTGATAGAATCCAGTAACCAACATGACCCTGTTTGTCCTACCTGGCTGTGATAGAATCCAGTTACCAACATGATCCTGTCTGTCTTACCTGACTGTGATAGAATCCAGTAACCAACATGACCCTGTTTGTCCTACCTGGCTGTGATAGAATTCAGTAACCAACATGACCCTGTTTGTCCTACCTGGCTGTGATAGAATCCAGTCACCAACATGACCCTGTTTGTCCTACCTGGCTGTGATAGAATCCAGTAACCAACATGACCCTGTTTGTCCTACCTGGCTGTGGTAGAATCCAGTTACCAACATGACCTTGTCTGTCTGACCTGGCTGTTGTAGAATACATTACCAACATGACCATGTCTGTCTTACCTGACTGTGATAGAACCCAGTAACCAACATGACCCTGTTTGTCCTACCTGGCTGTGATAGAATCCAGAAACCAACATGACCCTGTTTGTCCTACCTGGCTGTGGTAGAATCCAGTAACCAACATGACCCTGTCTGTCTGACCTGGCTGTGATAGAATCCAGTACCAACATGACCCCCTCTGTCTGATCTGGCTGTGATAAAATCCAGTAACCAACATGACCCTGTCTGTCTTACTGGCTGTGATAGAATCCAGTAACCAACATGACCCTGTCTGTCTGACCTGGCTGTGATAGAATCCAGTACCAACATGACCCCCTCTGTCTGATCTGGCTGTAATAGAATCCAGTAACCAACATGACCCTGTCTGTCTTACTGGCTGTGATAGAATCCAGTAACCAACATGACCCTGTCTGTCTTACTGGCTGTGATAGAATCCAGTAACCAACATGACCCTGTTTGTCCTACCTGGCTGTGTTAGAATCCAGTAACCAACATGACCCTGTTTGTCCTACCTGGCTGTGGTAGAATCCAGTAACCAACATGACCCTGTCTGTCTGACCTGGCTGTGATGGAATCCAGTAACCAACATGATCATGTCTGTCTGACCTGGCTGTGATAGAATCCAGTAACCAACATGACCCTGTTTGTCCTACCTGGCTGTGATAGAATCCAGTTACCAACATGATCCTGTCTGTCTTACCTGACTGTGATAGAATCCAGTAACCAACATGACCCTGTTTGTCCTACCTGGCTGTGGTAGAATCCAGTAACCAACATGACCCTGTCTGTCTGACCTGGCTGTGATAGAATCCAGTAACCAACATGACCCTGTTTGTCCTACCTGGCTGTGGTAGAATCCAGTAACCAACATGACCCTGTCTGTCTGACCCGGCTGTGATAGAAAATATTACCAACATGACCATGTCTGTCTTACCTGACTGTGATAGAATCCAGTAACCAACATGACCCTGTTTGTCCTTCCTGGCTGTGATATAATCCAGTAACCAACATGACCCTGTTTGTCCTACCTGGCTGTGATAGAATCCAGTAACCAACATGACCCTGTCTGTCTGACCTGGCTGTGATAGAATCCAGTACCAACATGACCCCCTCTGTCTGATCTGGCTGTGATAGAATCCAGTAACCAACATGACCCCCTCTGTCTGATCTGGCTGTGATAGAATCCAGTAACCAACATGACCCTGTCTGTCTTACTGGCTGTGATAGAATCCAGTAACCAACATGACCCTGTCTGTCTGACCTGGCTGTGATAGAATCCAGTACCAACATGACCCCCTCTGTCTGATCTGGCTGTGATAGAATCCAGTAACCAACATGACCCTGTCTGTCTTACTGGCTGTGATAGAATCCAGTAACCAACATGATCCTGTCTGTCTGACCTGGCTGTAATAGAATCCAGTAACCAACATGACCCTGTCTGTCTTACTGGCTGTGATAGAATCCAGTAACCAACATGACCCTGTCTGTCTGACCTGGCTGTGAAAGAATCCAGTACCAACATGACCCTGTTTGTCCTACCTGGCTGTGATAGAATTCAGTAACCAACATGACCCTGTTTGTCCTACCTGGCTGTGATAGAATCCAGTCACCAACATGACCCTGTTTGTCCTACCTGGCTGTGATAGAATCCAGTAACCAACATGACCCTGTTTGTCCTACCTGGCTGTGGTAGAATCCAGTTACCAACATGACCCTGTCTGTCTGACCTGGCTGTGGTAGAATACATTACCAACATGACCATGTCTGTCTTACCTGACTGTGATAGAACCCAGTAACCAACATGACCTTTCCTGATGACCTGGCTGTGATAGAATCCAGTAACCAACATAACCCTGTCTGTCTTACTGGCTGTAATAGAATCCAGTAACCAACATGACCCTGTTTGTCCTACCTGGCTGTGATAGAATCCAGTAACCAACATGACCTTGTCTGTCTTACCTGGCTGTGATAGAATCAAGTAACCAACATGACCCTGTTTGTCCTACCTGGCTGTAATAGAATCCAGTAACCAACATGACCCTGTCTGTCTTACCTGACTGTGATAGAATCCAGTAACCAACATGACCCTGTTTGTCCTACCTGGCTGTGATAGAATCCAGTAACCAACATGACCCCCTCTGTCTGATCTGGCTGTGATAGAATCAAGTAACCAACATGACCCTGTTTGTCCTACCTGGCTGTAATAGAATCCAGTAACCAACATGACCTTGTCTGTCTTACCTGGCTGTGATAGAATCCAGTAACCAACATGACCCTGTTTGTCCTACCTGGCTGGGATAGAATCCAGAAACCAACATGACCGTGTCTGTCTGACCTGGCTGTGATAGAATCCAGTAACCAACATGACCTTTCCTGATGACCTGGCTGTGATAGAATCCAGTAACCAACATAACCCTGTCTGTCTTACCTGACTGTGATAGAATCCAGTAACCAACATGACCCTGTTTGTCCTACCTGGCTGTGATAGAATCCAGTAACCAACATGACCCTGTTTGTCCTACCTGGCTGTGATAGAATCCAGTAACCAACATGACCCCCTCTGTCTGATCTGGCTGTGATAGAATCCAGTAACCAACATGACCCTGTTTGTCCTACCTGGCTGTGATAGAATCCAGTAACCAACATGACCCCCTCTGTCTGATCTGGCTGTGATAGAATCCAGTAACCAACATGACCCTGTTTGTCCTACCTGGCTGTGATAGAATCCAGTAACCAACATGACCTTGTCTGTCTTACCTGGCTGTGATAGAATCAAGTAACCAACATGACCCTGTTTGTCCTACCTGGCTGTGATAGAATCCAGTAACCAACATGACCCTGTCTGTCTGACCTGGCTGTGATAGAATCCAGTAACCAACATGACCCTGTTTGTCCTACCTGGCTGTGGTAGAATCCAGTAACCAACATGACCCTGTCTGTCTGACCCGGCTGTGATAGAAAATATTACCAACATGACCATGTCTGTCTTACCTGACTGTGATAGAATCCAGTAACCAACATGACCCTGTTTGTCCTTCCTGGCTGTGATATAATCCAGTAACCAACATGACCCTGTTTGTCCTACCTGGCTGTGATAGAATCCAGTAACCAACATGCCCCTGTCTGTCTGACCTGGCTGTGATAGAATCCAGTACCAACATGACCCCCTCTGTCTGATCTGGCTGTGATAGAATCCAGTAACCAACATGACCCCCTCTGTCTGATCTGGCTGTGATAGAATCCAGTAACCAACATGACCCTGTCTGTCTTACTGGCTGTGATAGAATCCAGTAACCAACATGACCCTGTCTGTCTGACCTGGCTGTGATAGAATCCAGTACCAACATGACCCCCTCTGTCTGATCTGGCTGTGATAGAATCCAGTAACCAACATGACCCTGTCTGTCTTACTGGCTGTGATAGAATCCAGTAACCAACATGATCCTGTCTGTCTGACCTGGCTGTAATAGAATCCAGTAACCAACATGACCCTGTCTGTCTTACTGGCTGTGATAGAATCCAGTAACCAACATGACCCTGTCTGTCTGACCTGGCTGTGAAAGAATCCAGTACCAACATGACCCTGTTTGTCCTACCTGGCTGTGATAGAATTCAGTAACCAACATGACCCTGTTTGTCCTACCTGGCTGTGATAGAATCCAGTCACCAACATGACCCTGTTTGTCCTACCTGGCTGTGATAGAATCCAGTAACCAACATGACCCTGTTTGTCCTACCTGGCTGTGGTAGAATCCAGTTACCAACATGACCCTGTCTGTCTGACCTGGCTGTGGTAGAATACATTACCAACATGACCATGTCTGTCTTACCTGACTGTGATAGAACCCAGTAACCAACATGACCTTTCCTGATGACCTGGCTGTGATAGAATCCAGTAACCAACATAACCCTGTCTGTCTTACTGGCTGTAATAGAATCCAGTAACCAACATGACCCTGTTTGTCCTACCTGGCTGTGATAGAATCCAGTAACCAACATGACCTTGTCTGTCTTACCTGGCTTTGATAGAATCAAGTAACCAACATGACCCTGTTTGTCCTACCTGGCTGTAATAGAATCCAGTAACCAACATGACCCTGTCTGTCTTACCTGACTGTGATAGAATCCAGTAACCAACATGACCCTGTTTGTCCTACCTGGCTGTGATAGAATCCAGTAACCAACATGACCCCCTCTGTCTGATCTGGCTGTGATAGAATCAAGTAACCAACATGACCCTGTTTGTCCTACCTGGCTGTAATAGAATCCAGTAACCAACATGACCTTGTCTGTCTTACCTGGCTGTGATAGAATCCAGTAACCAACATGACCCTGTTTGTCCTACCTGGCTGGGATAGAATCCAGAAACCAACATGACCGTGTCTGTCTGACCTGGCTGTGATAGAATCCAGTAACCAACATGACCTTTCCTGATGACCTGGCTGTGATAGAATCCAGTAACCAACATAACCCTGTCTGTCTTACCTGACTGTGATAGAATCCAGTAACCAACATGACCCTGTTTGTCCTACCTGGCTGTGATAGAATCCAGTAACCAACATGACCCTGTTTGTCCTACCTGGCTGTGATAGAATCCAGTAACCAACATGACCCCCTCTGTCTGATCTGGCTGTGATAGAATCCAGTAACCAACATGACCCTGTTTGTCCTACCTGGCTGTGATAGAATCCAGTAACCAACATGACCCCCTCTGTCTGATCTGGCTGTGATAGAATCCAGTAACCAACATGACCCTGTTTGTCCTACCTGGCTGTGATAGAATCCAGTAACCAACATGACCTTGTCTGTCTTACCTGGCTGTGATAGAATCAAGTAACCAACATGACCCTGTTTGTCCTACCTGGCTGTGATAGAATCCAGTAACCAACATGACCCTGTCTGTCTTACCTGACTGTGATAGAATCCAGTAACCAACATGACCCTGTTTGTCCTACCTGGCTGTGATAGAATCCAGTAACCAACATGACCCCCTCTGTCTGATCTGGCTGTGATAGAATCCAGTAACCAACATGACCCTGTTTGTCCTACCTGGCTGTGATAGAATTCAGTAACCAACATGACCCTGTTTGTCCTACCTGGCTGTGATAGAATCCAGTAACCAACATGACCCTGTTTGTCCTACCTGGCTGTGATAGAATCCAGTAACCAACATGACCCTGTTTGTCCTACCTGGCTGTGATAGAATCCAGTTACCATCATGATCCTGTCTGTCTTACCTGACTGTGATAGAATCCAGTAACCAACATGACCCTGTTTGTCCTACCTGGCTGTGATAGAATTCAGTAACCAACATGACCCTGTTTGTCCTACCTGGCTGTGATAGAATCCAGTCACCAACATGACCCTGTTTGTCCTACCTGGCTGTGATAGAATCCAGTAACCAACATGACCCTGTTTGTCCTACCTGGCTGTGGTAGAATCCAGTTACCAACATAACCTTGTCTGTCTGACCTGGCTGTTGTAGAATACATTACCAACATGACCATGTCTGTCTTACCTGACTGTGATAGAACCCAGTAACCAACATGACCCTGTTTGTCCTACCTGGCTGTGATAGAATCCAGAAACCAACATGACCCTGTTTGTCCTACCTGGCTGTGGTAGAATCCAGTAACCAACATGACCCTGTCTGTCTGACCTGGCTGTGATAGAATCCAGTACCAACATGACCCCCTCTGTCTGATCTGGCTGTGATAAAATCCAGTAACCAACATGACCCTGTCTGTCTTACTGGCTGTGATAGAATCCAGTAACCAACATGACCCTGTCTGTCTGACCTGGCTGTGATAGAATCCAGTACCAACATGACCCCCTCTGTCTGATCTGGCTGTAATAGAATCCAGTAACCAACATGACCCTGTCTGTCTTACTGGCTGTGATAGAATCCAGTAACCAACATGACCTTGTCTGTCTTACCTGGCTGTGATAGAATCCAGTAACCAACATGACCCTGTTTGTCCTACCTGGCTGGGATAGAATCCAGAAACCAACATGACCCTGTCTGTCTGACCTGGCTGTGATAGAATCCAGTAACCAACATGACCTTTCCTGATGACCTGGCTGTGATAGAATCCAGTAACCAATATGACCCTGTCTGTCTTACTGGCTGTGATAGAATCCAGTAACCAACATGACCCTGTTTGTCCTACCTGGCTGTGATAGAATCCAGTAACCAACATGACCCTGTTTGTCCTACCTGGCTCTGGTAGAATCCAGTAACCAACATGACCCTGTCTGTCTTACTGGTTGTGATAGAATCCAGTACCAACATGACCCTGTTTGTCCTACCTGGCTGTGATAGAATCCAGTAACCAACATGACCTTGTCTGTCTGACCTGGCTGTGATAGAATCCAGTTACCAACATGACCTTGTCTGTCTGACCTGGCTGTGATTGAATCCAGTAACCAACATGACCCTGTCTGTCTTACTGGCTGTGATAGAATCCAGTAACCAACATGACCCTGTTTGTCCTACCTGGCTGGGATAGAATCCAGTAACCAACATGACCCTGTCTGTCTGACCTGGTTGTGATAGAATCCAGTAACCAACATGACCCTGTCTGTCTGACCTGGCTGTGATAGAATCCAGTAACCAACATGACCCTGTTTGTCCTACCTGCCTGTGATAAAATCTAGTAACCAACATGACCCTGTTTTTCTAACCTGGCTGGGATAGAATCCAGTAACCAACATGACCTTGTCTGTCTGACCTGGCTGGGATAGAATCCAGTAACCAACATGACCCTATCTATCTGACCTGGCTGTGATAGAATCCAGTAACCAACATGACCCTGTCTGTCTTTCTGGCTGTGGTAGTATCACCAGTGTGATAATTTTATGATAGTTCAAATCATTATATTTTTCCAATTGTCATTAGATATTACAAGGTGATCAGTCCTATGGAATGAACAGGTATTTAGAAGACTTCTGTGCAGGATAACTTTCTAATTACAATTCAGTTTATTATTTAACTGCCAGTTCTTTGATAAGTGTTTACAGATAATTCATTAATCAGCATGTTCATACATTGTGACAGGCACAGATAAACTAATTAATTAATAGTTTGAAACAGGTGTTCACAGGAGGACAAGAAAGGCATTGAATGTATCACACAATATGTCTTGTATTAATGCTGTAGGAAAATCCCTAATTGCAATTATTATATATAGATATACTGGTTACTGGACCAGACAGTGAAGGTCAGAGCTAAAGAGAGAGTTGGAGAGTTAGAGAGCTAGAAAAGAGAGAAGAGACAGAAATAAGGACAGGAGTTAAAAGAGAGAGAGAGAGACAGAAAGAACAGAATCAGTTAAGTGGAAAATAGGACAAACTATCAGAATGTATATATTGGACATTTGTTATTGTTAACTTTGATTGAATAAACTTGGAAGTAAATTACATCTGGACTAAAGAATTCTTCTATCTGAGAAAATCAGCAACCTGTAAACAAAGCACATAAGCAACTGGACGGTGATAGTAGAATCCAGTAACCAACATGACCCTGTCTGTCTAACCTGGTTGTCTGTAACAGCTTCATCAAGCTGCTGTTACCAGTCCCATCTGTAATGATGAATAACCTTATTAGTGTCAGGATTGACCCAGGAAGAAAAGAATAATTTAGTATTGCATTATGAAGAAAATGGCAGTTCTTTGACTCTTTTGTCACACATATGGCCCTCTTTTCTGTTCACTTTTCTTTTAATTTGGCCTTCCTGTTTTGCCCTTTGGTTTTATTTCTCTTGCAATTCTTCTTTTGGCTCTTAGTCTTTTCATTATTCAACCTTTTCACTGATGTTCTAACTCGGCCTTTCATTCTCTCTTTTTCTTTGAGTTCACTTTCCGTCAGTTATTCTTTTAATTTACTCCTTGACTGTTCATTATAATGGCTTATACTTTTGTTTTTCATTTTGTAATTTCTTTCCTTTGATTTTTATGCTCCCGCCACAAAGTGGCTGGGGCATATAGTTTTACTCATGTCCGTCAGTCCGTCATTCTGTCCTTCCGTCCTTCCGTCATTCTGAAATCAAACAGTTGTACGGACTTTTTTTCGCAATGCCTGAAGATATTGGTCTGATTTTTTGTGTGTATGCAGATAGTGACCAGTTACAGATCGAGTTCACGTTTCGTCCTGATTGACCTATTTTTGACCGTTTTACGGCCCCTTAACTTAGAAAATTTCATGAAAAATAGAAATTTTCTTGACAAATACACATGTACGTACAGACTTATTTTTGCAATGCCTGCAGATATTGGCCTGTTTTTTTGGTGTGTGGGCAGATATTGACCAGTTACAGATCGAGTTCGCATTTCGTCCCAGTTGACCTACTTTTGACAGTTTTACAGCTCCTGAACATAGAAAATTATTACGAAAAAATTAAATTTTCATGACAAATACACATGTACGTACAGACTTTTTTTCGCAATGCCTGCAGATATTGGCCTGATTTTGGTGTGTGGGCAGATAATGACCAGTTACAGATTGAGTTTACGTTTTGTCCCAGTTGACCTACTTTTGACCGTTTGATGATGCCCTAACATAGAAAATTTCATAAAAAATAGAAATTTTCATAACAAATGCATATGTACGGACTTTTTTTCTGCAATGCCTGCAGATACCGCCCTGATTTTTTATGTGTGGGCAGATAATGACCAGTTACAGATCGAGTTCATGTTTTGTCCCGGTTGACCTACTTTTGATTGTTTTACGGCTCCTAAACATAGAAAATTTAATGAAAAATATAAATTTTCATGACAAATGTACATGTACAGCCATTTTTAGCCCTCAGCTCATAGGCTGATGGGCTATTGTTGTCACCCAAGCTGTCCGTCTTTCCGTCTGTCCATCCGTCGGTCCGGTGTCCGTCCGTCCGTCCGTTCCGCGTCTGTTAACTTTTTCCTTGTGAGCGGGATATCTCTAAAAGGATTCACCATTGGAATTTTATTTCATCAGTGAAGATGTATATCGATAAAATCTCAGTGGTGGTGGGTGGTCTTGACCTACTTTTCAAGGTCACAGAGCTTAGTATAGAAAAAAACTTAGGAGCTTATTTTTTCTAGGAAGCATTTGGTGGATTGTTATAAAACATGGTACATACCTCTCCAATTTAAATTTATAACGGATTATCAGCTTTTGCTAATATTCTAGTTTTGCAATGCAATGCTTACAAATACTGGCCTAATGTTTGGTCAGTGGGCGCATAATGACCACTTACAGATCGAGTTCACGTTTCGTCCCAGTTAACCTATTTTTGACCATATGACAGATCCTGAACATATAAAATTTCATGAAAGACAGAAATTTTTATGAAAAATACACATGTATGGACTTTTTTTCACAATGCCTGCAAATACTGGCCTGATTTTTGGTGTGTTGCTTGATAATGACCCGTTACAGATCGAGTTTGCATTTTGCCCTTTTGACCATACAACACCTCCTGAACTTAAAAAATTTTACAAAATTTAACAAATGTTCCTAATTTGCCCCAGGCGGGGGCTTTGTGTCGTTCCGACACATCTAGTTCTGTCTGTAGGCTGTTTTTAATTCAACTTGGCCTTTTGGTTATTCTGTTTTGCATTTTTCTCTTGGCCTCTCCATCCACCTTCCCCCTTCAACGTGGTCTTCATGCTCTTCGAGGGTTCATACAAGGTTAAAAACCTTGAAAAACTTTAAATTGTTTTCAGATATCTTTAAGGCAATTGAAATGCATTAATGTAACTATTATAAAAAAATTCTGAGAAAATACCTTGAAATTCACATTGATGACTGACTGGGGGGGGGAGAGATCCAGAGGGGCCAGACATGCTTCAACCTATGAACAAAGAGCTCAGAATTTTACAAACTAGAACTATGTGCAAAAATGGAAAAAAAAAACAAAGTACCAAAGTTTGTTAGGATTTGTTGGTTGAAGGGATGTGTAAAGGAGAAAATCACTGGATGATCCAAATTAATATCCTCAGGAAAACCCTGAAAAAAATTGAATTTGAGAATAATTTTTTTAAACCTGTTCTATGATGTACATTACTATAAGTACAATCTGTATGAATATAATAAACTTAATGGTTTTAGAAATATTGTAAATTGAATTTAAAGATTCTGCATGTGTTACTGCTGATGTATGAGAAATTCTTGCTGACTCCGTCCGCAAGGTTTTAGTAAATGAAACTTTACTTCTTTGAGAAGACATATTTGCCAGGAAACATATGGTAATGTTAGTAATTGAAACTTAACTTTTTTGAGAAGACATGTTTGCCTTGAAACATATTGAAATGTGTTAAACTAATATAACCATTTACAAATGGATTGAGTTAGGCCCATTTAGACATGTAATATATGACATTTATGTAACTGAATGTCAACACATTTACTTTGAATAACATTATTATAGTCTTCAGTCTCCGACATTTATAGAATTTATGGTGTATTAGGTTACCAATTTCTGACATCAACTTTGTGCAGAGCGTGGCTTGTGCAGGATCCAGTCCCACAGGTTTTCTAATTATTTTACAGATTCTAGTTACAAGACCAATAACAACACCATTATATCCCTGCATAGATAACGAGATAGAGAAAGTAAAGGTCGTTTTAGGTATTTCTTCCTTGTCTATATGTATATATTTCTGTCATATTTGGCTGATATTCTATGCGATGGTGTGTCAGTTATTGATGCTATGATACACTTGTTGACCTTCAGTGCCTGCCTACGCTGTTTCCACATGACCGATGTTGTATAATACACGCTGTAACAAAAAAACAATAATAGTTCTGTTTTGAACATGATACAATCTTTCATTCAGTCCTTGAGACCTTCACTTGCCAGATATTCTTTTTGCATTAACCAGGAAGTATATTTTGTCAGTCTCATCATTATAATTCTAATGAAACATAATATACATGAAAAAAAATGTAAATTTCTTCAGAAAGGTAAAAATGCACCTACACTCTCTACACACCACCATTTTTTTTTTTACATTGCTACATACATGCTTTCTAATGTGTATAGGGTCAAAATGTAGCAAGTTATTGTTAACTCTTGTGCTACCATGCCATCAGATATTAAATACACTTTTCATATTAAATATAACTGTATCTGCCAAAACGAAGTTTTTTTTTACCAGGTTCCAGCGCCACCTACATTTATGTTAACGCTGCAGACATTCAGGCTTATATCTCAGGACTGGTTGGACATATCCCCCTGAAATTTTGCATGTGTATAGATCTCACATAGCTCTTAATCGTACACAAAATTGGTAGCATCACCTGCCACCATTTTTGCACAAGTCTCTTTGTCTGTCTGCTTTTGGACAAAATCACTTATATACATGTAGTGGTTTGACTTATCTGCCTAAAATTTTGCATATGTATACAACTTGGATTTTGTGGTAGGTGGCGCAACCTACATACACATTTCCGCTGCAGACATCCATGCTAATATGCAACACACCTCATTCTATTTCCCCTTGCCAATCAATCCATGCCTCACTTCCCTGTTCCACTCTGATTTTGGCTGATACACATAGTCGCTTGTCGACTTACCGTATTCTAGTTATATTTGTTCCTCAGTTGATGTATCCCTATATATATATATATATATATTAGAATTATTTTTTACCTTTGAACTTACTTAAATGGCGATAATAAATTTATATAATACAGATATTGTTTCTCATCCTTGATCACTGTTGATCATCGTCGTACTATTTCTGTGTGGTCCATCATATATGTACCTGCAGCGAGCCTGTCAGATAGCTTTGTATGCAGCATGAAACACCAGGGGTACCTACAGAA
Source organism: Sipunculus nudus (assembly GCA_026874595.1). NCBI lineage: Eukaryota > Metazoa > Annelida > Sipuncula > Golfingiida > Sipunculidae > Sipunculus > Sipunculus nudus. Next base: position 5,582,852 of record CM049316.1, read on the forward strand.
TCACGAAAGAAAAGCGTCCTCTTTGAACTGTCACTGGGTTTCCTGACACTTCACAATTTACTAAGACAGCACAAGGCTGTATATTGCAAGTCTACAGAATATTATGTGGGCTTCCTACCCACTGCTGTCATATCACTATCCATGGGCTGCTGTTTGTATTATTTTTAGCTCAGCTGACTATAAGTCATCTAAGCTATAGTTATGCTCCATTGTCCATCCGTCTGTCTGTATGTTGTGCTGTCTGTCTGTCTGTCACACTGACACATTTTGAAATTTGGCCTACTGTTAGATGTCCCCAAGATCTCCTATCATACTAAAAACTGGGAAACTGAGAAATTAAGGAGAACCTCAATTTTCCATTAAAACCTGTTATCACTCCTGAGGACTGCCTAGTATCAAAACCACCCATCTGTTTTTCTTTGTATTAACCATAAATATATCCCTTATGTAGTCCCTCTGTACATGTCAGAAATAAGGTCAGTATTATGTAATTTATAAAAGTTATGGGCACAAACATAATGCAAATAACAAAAAAACAATAATAGTTCTGTTTTGAACATGATACAATCTTTCATTCAGTCCTTGAGACCTTCACTTGCCAGATATTCTTTTTGCATTAACCAGGAAGTATATTTTGTCAGTCTCATCATTATAATTCTAATGAAACATAATATACATGAAAAAAAATGTAAATTTCTTCAGAAAGGTAAAAATGCACCTACACTCTCTACACACCACCATTTTTTTTTTTACATTGCTACATACATGCTTTCTAATGTGTATAGGGTCAAAATGTAGCAAGTTATTGTTAACTCTTGTGCTACCATGCCATCAGATATTAAATACACTTTTCATATTAAATATAACTGTATCTGCCAAAACGAAGTTTTTTTTTACCAGGTTCCAGCGCCACCTACATTTATGTTAACGCTGCAGACATTCAGGCTTATATCTCAGGACTGGTTGGACATATCCCCCTGAAATTTTGCATGTGTATAGATCTCACATAGCTCTTAATCGTACACAAAATTGGTAGCATCACCTGCCACCATTTTTGCACAAGTCTCTTTGTCTGTCTGCTTTTGGACAAAATCACTTATATACATGTAGTGGTTTGACTTATCTGCCTAAAATTTTGCATATGTATACAACTTGGATTTTGTGGTAGGTGGCGCAACCTACATACACATTTCCGCTGCAGACATCCATGCTAATATGCAACACACCTCATTCTATTTCCCCTTGCCAATCAATCCATGCCTCACTTCCCTGTTCCACTCTGATTTTGGCTGATACACATAGTCGCTTGTCGACTTACCGTATTCTAGTTATATTTGTTCCTCAGTTGATGTATCCCTATATATATATATATATATATTAGAATTATTTTTTACCTTTGAACTTACTTAAATGGCGATAATAAATTTATATAATACAGATATTGTTTCTCATCCTTGATCACTGTTGATCATCGTCGTACTATTTCTGTGTGGTCCATCATATATGTACCTGCAGCGAGCCTGTCAGATAGCTTTGTATGCAGCATGAAACACCAGGGGTACCTACAGAATCACGAAAGAAAAGCGTCCTCTTTGAACTGTCACTGGGTTTCCTGACACTTCACAATTTACTAAGACAGCACAAGGCTGTATATTGCAAGTCTACAGAATATTATGTGGGCTTCCTACCCACTGCTGTCATATCACTATCCATGGGCTGCTGTTTGTATTATTTTTAGCTCAGCTGACTATAAGTCATCTAAGCTATAGTTATGCTCCATTGTCCATCCGTCTGTCTGTATGTTGTGCTGTCTGTCTGTCTGTCACACTGACACATTTTGAAATTTGGCCTACTGTTAGATGTCCCCAAGATCTCCTATCATACTAAAAACTGGGAAACTGAGAAATTAAGGAGAACCTCAATTTTCCATTAAAACCTGTTATCACTCCTGAGGACTGCCTAGTATCAAAACCACCCATCTGTTTTTCTTTGTATTAACCATAAATATATCCCTTATGTAGTCCCTCAGTACATGTCAGAAATAAGGTCAGTATTATGTAATTTATAAAAGTTATGGGCACAAACATAATGCACTTTGTAAAAAAGTCAGGAAAAATATTTACTCCCTTAACGTGAGAATTGTTAAAGCTAGAGACTTTTATTCAGGGATATAACTTTATTTAATCAAGATTTAAATGAATACCAAAATTAGATCTGATTTTTGTAAATAATATTCAAGTAATTACCATAAATATAAAATCAGTACCTGAAATTTTGAAAAATTTTTTCAGAGGCTCTATTGTATTCATCTGCATTGTCAAACTCCAGCCCGCCCACTTCTGGTCATTCTTAAGCCTTGCCTGGGTAACCTTACTAGTGATGCAACACTGGCCGAGCACTCCTGCTGTCACAGGTGTACAGTGAGTTGTAACTCCCACCATCTTCTTCTCAGTCCAGAACAGTTTAATAAATTTTATCAACTCGGATATCATCTTCCTCTCAGTCCAGAACAGTTTAATAAATTTTATCAACTCGGATATCATCTTCCTCTCAGTCCAGAACAGTTTAATAAATTTTATCAACTCGGATATCATCTTCCTCTCAGTCCAGAACAGTTTAATAAATTTTATCAACTCGGATATCATCTTCCTCTCAGTCAAGAACAGTTTAATAAATTTGATCAACTCTTTCCTCAGAACCTTTAGTTTATTGAAAGCAATCCATAATTGTTTTAGAACAGACAGAAGGACACACAGACTTTGGGGAAAGTATGGTCACCGAATCAGGCCATTTAGAAAACACCTGTAAATTAAATTAATCTGAGCACCGTGGGCCAGAGGTACCGAGTCATGACTGGCTTGTAATGGACATTTTTCATGGGACTATAATGAGTTTGCCTTCACTTTATAACAAAGGGATAAAGATGTTGTACTGAAAGACCTATGAATGTACAATGCTTAAAATTTGTATGGCAGGAAAAGATTCATACAACATGAAGATGAAAGACAGAAGATAAAAGATATCATTTATATATACTTAGGCTATCAGTAAATGCATATGTACATTAATGGTTAGTTTCCATGGATACCATTTCAGTTAATTTAGCCTATAGTGGATGATCCTCTTTTATTTTTGTCAACTCTGCATTAATGCTGTCTCATTGGCTATTATACAAATAATGCAACCAAGGATAAAGTACTACAAGTGTGTTGATTTAGGTTCAAAATTAGCAGAATAATTTTCTTAAAATCTATATACGTGTACTACTGTGATAATGTTTATCTGTTTATGCTCTTCATATTTTAGAAACAATTTGTAATAGAGGAGCACTTTACCATTCTATCTTTCTCAGATGTCCTAACTTAGCAAATGGTACACGCAGTATATGTAGCAGTTGACACCCATGTCTTTATATACATCTTCAAAAGGGGATCACACTTGTTATATAAGGTCCTCCTGCTTGTATTAAGGCACATACACTTTATACACTGTATGCATATGTATATCTGTATATCTTTTACTGTATAAGTATCCAGTGAAACAAATATTTGTGGAGCCTTTTTTTTTACAAACTTTTTTTTTTATATGCCCGTTTTATGATGGGAGTATACCCACTGTCTGTCACTCAGTGTCAGTTAACTTTAAGTGTGGAGTGATAACTTAATAAGCAGGGCTTCAATGGATTTTTGCGAAACTCTACATGAGTACTTACCAAAAGATTATCTCGCCCAAGTTCAGTTATGGGCAACGTCCACACATATTTAATAAGGTCACGGGTCAATTAGCTACTTTGCGGGGTCACTGTGATAATTTGTGAAGAATATGAAGGATTTTGATAAGAAATGTTTATTAATAAAATATCTCGCCTAAGTTCGCATTCCAGCGAAATCCATGCATATTTAATGAGGTCACTGCACTTTGGAGGCACATTGATGACTTACAAAAATCAAATGGATTTACATGACACTGATATATATATATATATATATATATATATATATATATATCCCAATAGACAGACTTTCTCACCTGATTTACATTCTCATCAAAATTCACTCATATTTAATGAGGTAAGAGGTCACCAGATACTCGACAGGGGCATTATGCACGTTGGCGGAGCTCTTGTTAAATTATTCTTTGTTTGAAAGCTTTATACCCTGGTGTTGTCCGATTTGCAAAGTTTGATCTGAATGTCAAAAGCTTTCATATTTTCCATTTATTCAAAAGCAATACAAATGGGTTTACCCAGACAATTTCAAACATATTTGACTTTATATACAAATGAACTAAGAATTTATCTGAATCATGGGACCTGTTAAACTACACCTGAAGGCTGTGGTGGTGACTCAGTTCAGATCTTTGATTGTCGTCTATCATCTATAGCCATCTATTAGCAGCCATTGTTAGTAACATTTAGATATTTTTTTTACTATTCTTGTCTGATGCCTATCTTGAACATATAAATCCCAAGCTGTTAACATGCAGACTGGGAAGACATTAAAACCAAGATGATTTTCCTAAATTATATCAGACAAAGTGCTAGAAATAGTCGCTGAAGTAATGAAAATAGGGTAAATACCTCAAAATTATTTCTAATGAAAATATAGAGATGAATGATTTTGTATAATATATGAGTTTTTAATGGCAAAAGTGTCCATACCTGAAAACTGTATTTGATCTAGCCACATCTCTGACATATGTATCAGTCTTTTCTTCAAGTTTTAAGGCTTACATTGCAGTAGAGAATTTCAAAAGCATTGTTCACTGCCCTTTTGGAAATCATGTAGGGAATACCTGGAAATTAATTTCCTGCTTCCAGTTTTTAAATATGAGAAAAATATTTAAATTAAGAACAAGTCAGAGAATTTTCATGATCCAGAGGAGAACATATTTATGCTATTATATTTTTGATGCCTCTGTGTTTTGTCCACACAGCATATCACATGATCAACCATCACATATCTGTTTTTCAGAACAAACTGGTGTGTTAACATACTATTATCATACACTCGTCATACTTTTTACAAGTGATTATATTATATAATGTTTGTGTATATACATGTCATATGCAGGGATGACCAATGGATATTGAGATATGTGATACAGAAGGGTCAAATTGAATTTTGTGGTTTTATGGTGGATTTAGATCTATATTGGAGCCAAACCAGACATCACTGGCTCTTTTGAAAAGAGGCTTTCATTGACCTCTGAACCCATTTTTTCAATTGGAAATTAAATGATATGAGATTTCAGTCCACTTGAAAACTGAAATTTGTTTCAGTGAGAGCTTGTCTTGAAAACATTTAATCCAATCAAGGACATTACATCAAAGTGTCATAATTTGTTATAATGATAATGATAATCCCTGCTTCATTAAATGTAAATGGCCCTTTAGGGTCCTGCTTTATTATGGTCGCTCAGATAAATCATCAATTATGAATACCTTCATCAGGCAGAATAATTTTGTTACTTGTTTGTAACTTGTTGTCCAATCACTCCGCTCGAGCACTTCTGCGACTTCATAAATTCCAGTCTTCTTGAACATAAAACCCGGGTATTTTTACTCAAACTAATTAAACTAATAGGCTACTAAGTGCCAGTCATCCATTAAAGCCCTGTTTCATGGTACATTCATTGACTAATTTTGCCCAAAGGCTTTAAAGAGAAGCGTTAAACAAGATCAGTATAACAAAACCTGCATCACAAAACTCCGCTTCAGATGACACTGGCAAGGTTAATCAAGAATTTTTCATGACAAACTTGATTATAATGATAAGCAACCTCTTATAAAAGACAATTTAATAGGAAATGGTGAAAAAATTATAGGAGAGCCCCAATTACCCCTGAAAAGATTTGGAACACCTTCCCACTTAACCTTGCCAGCATTAACCAACCACTGTGCATGTCAAGTTGAAATCTGGCTTCATACTCTCTCATTGGTTTCCATGGAAGCGTACTTTCATGGAATGATTATTGTTAAGATCCAATAATAATCAAGAAGAGTGTCAGTGTTGTTTAAAATCTGATTTTGTAGCCTGATCTTGTGGAGTATCGCTGGAAGGTTTAAACTTGGCTCCTAATGAACTATGAGGTGGCGGTGAGAATTCCTGCCATCACCAGTTCCTAGCCTATGCCACAAATTCATCCAAATGGCTGTGATTAAATGAATTTTACAGGCAGCTTTAAACAGCAAACCCTTTGTTTTACCAGATAAAAATGTGTTTGGAGCACATTTGATGGTTGGACATTCATTAGACCTATAGCTTATACATAAGTTGTAGTCTGTCAGGGCAGACTCCGGATTTTAGGAAGGGAGGGGGTTACCAGACCAAAGAGAAATTATATTTTTGTACCCTACTTTTAATTATACGCCTGTCTAGGATGGGATATATTATTGAAAATACTGTCCTTCTGTCTGTTTGTCCATCTGTTAACTTTTAGTGTCGTCAGGATAACTTACAAGGGTGTCCACCTACAAATAGATTATCTCATCTGAGCTTGATCATAGACAAAATCCATGCATATTTAATGAGATCACAGGTCACAAGGCTACTGTGTCACCATGATAACTCATCGAGAATATGATGGATTTTGATAAACTCAAAAGAAATATTAATCAATATAATATCTCACTCAAGTTAGATTCCCGGAAAAACATGAATATCAAATATGGTCAGAGGTCACCAGATTTTGGTGGCACCATGATGTCTGACCAAAACTTTGATGGTTACTCATGAAACTATATATATATATGAGTGTGTGTATATATATATATTTATATATATATATATATATATATTAACCAATACATTTTCTCACCTAAAGTAATTCTCAGCAAAATTCACGCATAAATAATGAGGTCAGATGTCACAAGACAGACATTTTATGCACATTTTTGATGCTCTTGTTGTTCATGAGAATATTTTTTCTTTCATCAAGATTTGTTATCCTCAGTGATTTGGTCCAAGAACACCATGTTAGAGAAATTACTTCTCAGTATTTTTTACTGTGAATATCAAATAAATCTTTTTGATGAAGGATACCAGGAAGAACATTTGTTTACCATTTGTGATCACATCAGATCCTGTATTTTATTGTGAGTCCAATGTATCATGGTACTTATTGTGTTTTGTGATAGTACACCCTTGGTAAGAATTTTAGTCCTTTACTATTTTGTACAGAATGCTAAGCGACAAAAAATATGGAAAAAAAATTCAATTAATTATTGCACATCTCAGCAGCATTAGCTTCTGTCCTAAAACCACAAAATCATATACCACAAGACCAAAAAAAACCAAAAACATGAATATCTTACAGCAGAGTGTAATTAAACCAGGTTGATGAAATGAATATGGAACCTGAGTGATAGTTTTTTTTATCAAACTACATTTATACAGCAGGATGGTGCTGGGCAGCAAATCAATAATAGTAGCAAACAGATGACAAGAGCCGCAGACTGGTAATATATATATGGCTTTCAGCTACAGCTGTGGGGTATTTGTAAAGCACACTGCAGACACACTCTAACAAGTGCAAAACAACTTCATAAACAAAACATTTATATTGCCTATATTGGGAGTCAGTCCCCAGTACCATTGAAACTCTTAGGAACTGCACTGAAAATTGCCCTAATACCATGATTAAGCTAAAAATAGATGTACTGAAATTCATCCTGCACCATCGTGAAACTCAAACAGATGTACTGAAAATTATCCTGCACCATGGTGAAACTCAAACAGATGTACTGAAATTTATCCTGCACCATGGTGAAACTCAAACAGATGTACTGAAAATTATCCCGCACCATGGTGAAACTACAAACAGATGTACTGAAATTTATCCTGCACCATCGTGAAACTCAAACAGATGTACTGAAAATTATCCTGCACCATGGTGAAACTCAAACAGATGTACTGAAATTTATCCTGCACCATGGTGAAACTCAAACAGATGTACTGAAAATTATCCTGCACCATGGTGAAACTCAAACAGATGTACTTAAATTTATCCTGCACCATGGTGAAACTCAAACAGATGTACTGAAATTTATCCTGCACCATGGTGAAACTCAAACAGATGTACTGAAATTTATCTTGCACCATGGGGAAACTTAACAGATGTGTTTAGATTATTCCTATACCAGGGTGCAACTCAAACAGATGTGCTTAATTTTATCCTTTAAGGTATTTATGAAATTAAATGACCTTGTCTCGGATGTGTCTGTATTATACAGATGGTATTTTCTGTGTTTTTTAAAAACAGACATTAAATAAAATATTGTTTTGTTTAGGGTCCTTTGTAGGAATTATTTTGATTGAAATGTTTTCTTTTCAAACAGATTTGACATTTAAAATTATGTATTGATTTAAAGGAAATAAAATCTGAAGTCTTTGATACCAACGAAGCTTTTATTCATGTAATAGATTTCAACAGAAGCAAAAAAAAAATTTTTAAGCAGGATTACTTGAGCACAAGAACACAATATATTTAAAGACTAGTAGATTCACTGGAGAAGAAGACATCAAAGACTATTTCTAATGAGGTTTGATCAATAAAAGTTAGTACATTATTTAGCGTAACACAGCGGGGTTTAAAAACTTGCCATGCAGAGCCCACATTGAGCTTCCAAGTCAAAGCATATGAAAGAATCAGAAAAGAGGTGGGACCGGCTTTGAGAGAATTAACAATAGTGACTGTGTATTTAAAATGATTAGGTACAGCATTTTTCTCTGTTAATGGTTTCTTTACGAAATTTATAATTCAGCAGAAAAGTGGTCATTTGACTTTTCTCGTGGACAAATCACCTGGGACCAGATGAAGGTAATCACGATGAGTTGTTTCTTGGTTTTTTGCTGAGTCTTGTTTGGCAAATTGGAAAACGATGAAGTGCCCCCAACATGTTGTATAATATCGGCTGTGAGTTCCCTGAAAACCAGGTGGTTAAAAGTGACATATTTCACCCTTGTTTGAAATGACCAATAAATTTGGCCCCATTCTCATCAGCGGCAGCATAGATCAGCTGGACGAAAGCAGTCAACCAATCAGTGATTTGTTTCTGGGATGGTTTTTTGGTGAACGTTCAGTTATCTTAATTGGTAGTCCACATGCTTCATCTTAACAGAGACAGCTTTATGAATCAAGTTCACTTTTTTATCAAGCAAGATGGATGCTAGTACGGGCCCTGATATTCTGATTATGTCATATTAAAGTAACAGCGATTTATTTAGTGTCAGTCAAGGTTGACTTAAGGTCGTATGTGCTTATCTGCAGCTAAGCTTGATTTTCATGTGGCATATAATAAACCCTCCCTAAATCTGATAGTTTCCATACCCTTCGTGTTTGTGTTTTAAGGATAAGAACCTACTTTGAGATCAAATATTTATGAAAACCTCTCTACATAGGCTAATGTGTTGGATCTTATGAACACCAGTCATATGAAAATTTTGGACCAGTTTATTTAATCCTTTACCCCCTGCTGTAAAATGGTATATTCCATAAAGCAACAGCAAAGTTTTGAAACTTTCTGGTTTAAGCTTTTCACAAGATATGTGTGAGAGAGGTTTTTATGTAGTTTTGGGAAGTTCCTTAATTTGAATACTTTATACTAATTTTAGCAGTCTTGTCATTTAAATAAGAGCCTAATGTTAGATAAAAAATATAATTTTAGAATTAAAATAAACTATTAATAAACTGTTCAATTCCAAGGAGTTTCTGTGCACTTCCCTGATATGCCATATTGCAAAAAGAGGAATTTTTAAATCAAATTTACTTAAATAAATTTTCATAATTCTCATCAGTGAAACTGCATGAGTTTAAAAGAAATCTTCACATTCTGATGTAAATTGTTATCACCCTATGGTTCATCCGTGCAGGTGACCCTTTACCATGCATTTTTATGACTTCATAACTAGTCTGGATATTAAGCAAAAATTATTTGTTTTGACCAAAAATTGCTGTCATGAGAGGGACCAGGTCATAGGGGTAGGTTTAACATACTTGTTTATAGGGGCCATGCATCTTCAACTGGTGTGTTATTTTGCACTCAACATGCACCCTTTCCATGCAACAAAGTCAAAATGTTATGAGAAAAATTCCAAAATATTTTGAGTATTGACAGAAGTGATGTTGGATTGAGTCTGTTTTCTCAAGGAATTGGACTCTGACTCAGTGATTCTTGATTTGGACTTGTACTAGGACCCTTAGCAAAATGAAAAGTTTGCCGCTGCTTTGCTGCAACCTAGCTGCAAAGCAGCAGAAACCAAAATAGGCTGCAAGAAGAGTGTGCAGGAAGGCTGCGGCTAGTTGCATGCTTCCCGCTGCCTGGCAAAGGCTGCAGGAAAGTGTGCAGCAAATCTGAATTGTGTGCTGGAAGGTTGCGGGAGGGTTGCGGCTAGCCGCAGTCCTATAGAGTATTTTAATACTGTGGGCAGGAAGGCTGCGGGAGGGTTGCGGCTAGCCGCAGCCTCATAGAGTTAACTGGATGCTGTGTGCAGGAAGGCTGCGGGAGGATTGCGGCTAGCCGCAGTCTCATAGAGTTAACTGGATGCTGTGCGCAGGAAGGCTGCGGGAGGGTTGCGGCTAGCCGCAGTCTTTTACAGTTTTATTTGCTCTACTATTTCCTGTCTTACCCTGCTGTGATTGGCTTAACTGATTTTGGAGGGATAGGCAGCCATTTTTGCAAAATTAGTAAAAGACAGTGCTTTGTTAGCTCTTCTAAAAATATGAAGATCTGTGCCAAATAGCTCAAGTAAGAGTAACATTCAACAGATCCAGTATGTTCAGAGGACTCATTGGATTAATTAGAACATACAATTAGTTGATGGGAGGAACAAAGAGAGGGTCACTCAGAGACAATTAAGGATTCAAGAAATGAGACCAGTCTTGTAGAAAAAAGTAAACTATCATTTAAGTCCTGATATGCAAATCTTAGAACAAACTATCAACACACTAGCAAATGTGCAGAACTATGTATACAGAATACCTTAAAAATTTGTAAACAAGAAATTACACAATTATATTTTTAGGTCTACAAAAATGAAAATTAAGTAATTATTTGTTAGAACAATATCCAACATATGTAAAAGATATTTTTAAAAAATCAATGAAAATATGATTAACTAGGATTAACAAAATTAACTAAGCTTTCAAAATTCCTTGATAGTATGTTGTTTCAATCATAACAATTGGACTCAAATTTGGACTCTGATTTGGACTTGCTCAACATATACCAGTAACCTGGTAAGATGTTTACTTTCTTCTGTTGCTGAAAAGGTAGCAGCAGCAATTATTTTTGTTTGGTACTGACTTGGACTCAGACTCAAAAAGGAGATGGACTTGGACTTACAGCTGAAGGAATCTGACTTGGGCTTGATTTTCACTTGCTCACTCACAACACTGATTCATGAAGCATATTAAAATGACACTAAGCTGGTACACCAAATTGTTCTGAAACTTACATGGGCGGTTTATGTTTCATAACTGATAAAATTAGTTTTTATGTCTGTCAATGAGAACACTCCAAAGACTTTTTGGCACACATTCAGAGGTGTGACCAGTGTGCAAATTACAAAGGCTGAGCCACCATGTTGCTCAACATGTACCAGTAACATCATGTATCTGTTTTCTTCTTGTGCTAAAACTTTTAGTGAGAGGTAACAACGGTGATATATTTGTTTTGTACTGATGGTACAAAACTGCTTCATTATTATTGCTCAAAAGTTTTAAAAATGTTTTCTGTTTGAAAATGGAATTTTAGCCTTTATTTGATTTGGTAAAGTTTGTGTTCTCCTTGGAATTAAAGTTGACACAAGACAGTGTACATGAGGTCTTTGTTGTATTTTCATGGTAGATAGCTCAAAGTCTCAGAAGTTGTGCTTTACCAGTCTCTGTAGTTGTGATCTCATAGTGACTCGAAGGTTGCTATGTAATGCCTTTTTGGATAAGTAGTTTATAGATTAACATATTTAAATTGGCCCCTTGGTAATAAATCTCATATAATATCTGCAGTGAAAAATATAGCAGCTAGGTACATACTTTCACAATGCCATGAATTATCTTTTTTCTTGCCATGTTTTTCTGTCTCCATGGCCTCTGATACTTAAAACAACTTCTTAACACTGCCACTCATACAACACTTTACTTATAATTCATTTATTTCCTGCAGATCCAGAATCCAAGGTTTTCTAGCCTCCATGTAAAATGAGTTCAGAAAACGCAAGGACATTCCATTTATTATATAATGCTTAGCACAAACAAAAGAACCTTGAATAATAACAGAGTTTTTATATTGTCTTTTATTGCCATCAGATAATGTTTTGTATGTAGTTTATCAAACAAATTGTGCTGCAGTTTTAAGTACTGGGCTCACAGAGGGTTAGTCACAAACTTAGCAAAATGTTTGAACGTCCAGAAAAGATGCCTTGAGTCCATAAATTCATCAATGGCTACTGTATCAACAAAGTAACCTTTTGATAACCTCTTTTTCATGGTGTAACCCTTATAATTGAAAATTAACACAAAGATTCTTAACTGACCAGTTTTTACAGAATCTGGCATTAGGCTGCTGCCGTTTGGATGCTGTTTGCCTCATAAATATGAGGCTTCATTTTGCTGAATGACAATTATGATTATTGAAAGAGCATTTGGGCCGTCCGTCATTTGTTATTGGCACATGAGGGAGCACAAATGGCCTTTTGCAGGGCACAAATCACACTTTTTAACTTATAGGGCTACATTTGACAAAATCCTGAGAGTTTTACTATTGTCATGTAATGGGCCATTATAGGTTTGTTTTGTAAGAGACCAGATGCAGGCAGATGAAACTGCAGGGATATTAGCAAGCTGCATCGTTAGATATTATTTAATGAAAGTAACCGGACTTATATTTGCCGATACCGGTCTTGTTATTGGCATTTACTACTTGCTTAATGGGATCACAGGACCATATTCATCCAGCATTCAGTTCCCTTCACTGTCTTTTGATTTGAATTTTTTTTTTAACTATTTCAGTTAATTCTGAACAAAGGCCTCATTCTTGAACTCAAAATTATATGCAGCACCTCTCCATTTTTTTAGAACAAAATGTTCATTATTTATCTGTCACCGAAAGATTGGGTTTTCTTTTTTCTTGAAATAGCCCTTATATTCTATTGTTTTCAAAGTGAAAATAAAAAAAAAACTATATAATGTATTTTTTACCTTTTCATTATTTCTTTGTTTTTGTATGAACATGAAATTCTTGCTGTTGCTAAGACCTGGCAAGATTCAGGCACATTAAATGTACTGCTTAAGTTTTTAACCTCACTATATGTCGCAGAATGTTTTACTGAGAATAAAGTTAATTTTGATAAAAAAGGAGTTTTAGTTATTAATCCTGTGCATCTTTAGTAAATACTTTTGACAGGTGAAAAGTTACCAGTTGCTAAGGTGGGGAGCTTCTTCTCTGCCTATTACTTTGAGTTCTGTATGACACTATTCAAATGTGTCTTTAAATATAAGCCCTCTGTGTTTTATGATAACTCTGTCCTGGAATGCATATACATGTTCTCAAGACTCAACCCAAGTTACCATACTGTATGCTGACCTACCCACAGTTTCCCCTCACTCAGTGGTATTTTACTTGTGATGTTGTTATGGTAATTAAGTACAATCACACCAAGAATCAGACTACTCCGGTGACTGCATGTATAATCACATAGACTTGTAGGGTAAACAATGTTGTCAAAACAGAACGTGATATCCATCATGAGGTTAATTAATTATAAAATTAATCACTATAATCCTAGTATACAATATGTCATATTTCATCAAAATCTGTGAAACCATTCTTCACAGAATCAACTGAAAAAGATATCCCTGCCAGTTGATAATTATTTAAGTTTTATTCAACTATGCAATATTCAGGTAGAATACCTCCACATATAACATGCATGTTCATCAGCTGGGCTATTATAACATGCACTTAAGGAGAGTAGGACAGTATCCAGAGAGATAATTCAGACAAAATAGTGTTTTGCAATACAAGTTTATTCTCCATGAGAAAGACTGATGCTGACCTTTGACCCTCTCAAGGAGTCAACAAATATATTTTGTTTGTGGGTAAGTGCCACATGTAGTGACCACACAGTTGATTCTCAAACACACTATATATATACCTAGCTGGTTTATGGGAGTATATAACATACATTTTAAAATAAGTGTAATTTAATATATGTACATTCTGTTCTGTCAGGATGATTTATAGCCAAAAAAGTTAACTGTTAAAGATGTATGGTGTTTTTACTGAAGGTATGAACCATAATTATGTTGGACCAGCATATGTTATGGTATGCATAATATTTCTTTCAGTTTGTGATGTTTAATTCATTAGACACTCTTTGTGGATATACATAAAGCAGAAAACCTTTATCCAGTGTACACTATTATGCACAAGCATAAAATATTGTAATGTTCAAATGAAGTGTTTAGACTTCAATTTAAATTATTTTAATTGTTGTATTTTGTGCTTGGGTATCATTATTTAATACACAAGAAATGAGGTCTACCTGGAACAAAAAGCAATTAGCCTCACCTATCAGTACCCCACTTGAAGTCTTGACTCTTGTAGGTTCTGAGCATTAACCTTTATTATCCTGTACACTGTGCACATTTTATTTTGTTATCTGTTTGTGTATATTTTGTTGTTTCATTTGTAAATATTTGGTTCTGATGTATTTTGTATGTGTACATATTATATATTGTATTTGTCTGTGAACATATTCTGTTGCATTTGGCCTGTGGACATTATATTAATATGAATTTTGTCATACACTTTATAGCCTATTGTTTTTATCATTGGGTATTTTGCTAAGTTGCCACAATTGAACATAACAATGTGATTATAATGTACTAGTAATAATAAATTGTGAATGACACATTTGTTGTAGGAAATGGCATTCCATCCTTGTTATTAATGATAAGTTGCCTCATTATAATTTCCACTGTTAACTGAGGCTTTATTTACACTGCTGATAGTACAATATAACATGCTCTTTTTCAAACAGAGCCCTTCCATCCAAAACTTTACACACATTATGCTTGATTGTAACAAACAAGTGAACATGAGTAAAGAGATTATTTATGTAATGTCCACACTAACATTATCTTTGAATGGAATATATATCACAAGTTAATACTTAATATTATAACAGGAACCAAATGGGTAAATATTATGTTGTACAATTTTTTAGGACAGCTCACAAAATTACCATGTTGTTGTAATTGTGCTTTACAAACCAAGAATAGACTAATACCAGCTCAAATGTCACTCGGTTACCTTAGCTAACATTTTTAGAGGTGTATAGTGTGTACACCAAGGAGGCAGTTTATACCATCTTTATACCCAGATGATTGTCTTGTCTTTCAGAACCATTCTTACCCCTAGACGGTAGTCTTAGTCATTCATAACCATTCCTACCCCTCCCACCAGATGGTGGACTTTGTGCTTCTTAGCTACCCAGATATTGTATTTGTGTTTCAGAACCATTCCTACCCCAAGATGGAAGTCTTTGTCTTTCAGAACCATTCATACCCCAAGATGGCGTCTTGTCTTTCAGAACCATTTCTACACCATGTTGGTAGTCTTGTCTATAGAGCTAAGATCCATTCCTACCCCCATGTGGTAGTTTTGTCTTTCAGAACCATTCCTACATGCAGATGGTAGTCTGTTTCTTTCAAAATCATTCCTACCCCCAAATGTTTGTTATGTCTCTCAGAACCATTCCTGACCCAAAGTGATTGTCTTGTCTTTTAGAACCATTCTTACACCCAGATGGTAGCCTTTTTCTCTCAAAACCATTCCTACACTGAGATGGTAGTCTATTGTATTGAGAACCATTCCTACCCCAGATGTATGTTTTGTCTGTCAGAACCATTCTTTACCCCAGATAATTGTATCTAGTGTTTCAGGATCATTCCTACACCCAGATGATAGTCTTTGTCTTTCAAAACCATTCCTACACCCAGACACAAGCCTTTGTCTTTCAAAACCATTCCTACACCCAGGTGGTAGCCTATTTCTCTCGAAACCATTCCTGCACTGAGATGGTAGTCTATTGCATTCAGAACCATTCCTACCCCAGATGTATGTTTTGTCTGTCAGAACCATTCTTTACCCCAGATAATTGTATCCAGTGTTTCAGGATCATTCCTAAACCCAGATGATAGTCTTTGTCTTTCAAAACCATTCCTACACCCAGACACAAGCCTTTGCCTTTCAGAACCATTCCTACACCCAGGTGGTAGCCTATTTCTCTCAAAACCATTCCTACACTGAGATGGTAGTCTATTGCATTCAGAACCATTCCTACCCCAGATGTATGTTTTGTCTGTCAGAACCATTCTTTACCCCAGATAATTGTATCTAGTGTTTCAGGATCATTCCTACACCCAGATGATAGTCTTTGTCTTTCAAAACCATTCCTACACCCAGACACAAGCCTTTGTCTTTCAAAACCATTCCTACACTGAGATGGTAGTCCATTCCTACCCTAGATGTATGTTTTGTCTGTCGGAACCATTCTTTACCCCAGATAATTGTATCCAGTGTTTCAGGATCATTCCTACACCCAGACACAAGCCTTTGCCTTTCAGAACCATTCCTATTCCCAGCTGGTAGTCTTGTCTTTCAGAGCCCTTCCTACACCCAGATGGTAATCTTGTCTTACAGAATCATTTCTACAACCAGATTGTTAATTGGTCTTTCCAGGACCATTCCAACATCTAGATTGTTGTTTCCTCTTTCAGGACTGTTCCTTTACCCAGATGCTGGACCAGTCCTATAACCAAATGGTAATCTTCTATTTTTAGACTATTCCTACACCCAGATGATGACTTTTTTTCTGACCACATACATTCAGATGGTGGTGTTGTCCTTCATAACTATTCCTACACCAAATTGTTTTCATGTCATTTAAGACTCTTCCTATGTCCATGGTTATTTTTTCTTCTTGATGCCTTCATAGAACTGAGGAACACTTCTCTCATAAAAAAATACAACCATCTTGTAAACTTTTGTTTCATTGTTATGCCAGATTCCATGTTATATCCAGACTGTTTTACTTTCACACAAACTTTAATACCCATGAAAGACTCATTACTCTGTCTTTGATTTGGAGGATCCTGTAGCATTATTTCCTTTTTTTTCTATTCTTTGAATGTTAGATCTGTGCAAGGGACCAATGGTGGCTGATCATATTTTACATCTACAGGTATCTTAGTATATTATATCGTTACAGTTACTGCATTGTATGGACTTGGACTAATTCTCTTACATTTTGGTAAAAAGACATTCTTGGTCTCCCCAAGTTTATTTCTATGATAATTGACTTATTGGATGCAGAAAGAAAGCTGTCATCTGGGAATTTTATCAGTGTTTTGCCAATGAACCCATGGTACTCATTGACTTTGTTGTAGTTCACTTTGCAGTGACCCAAAAATTCAGACACAGGCTACACTATGCTCACACTCATATATGAATTCATTAATACTAATGAGGAAATTAATGCTTGTGTTTTCTCATATACTTTCCCAGAGTAGTGTAAGGTCAAGAAGTGCAGTACTTCCATCACATGGCAATACCTGCTCCAGGGTTGTGTGTATACAGTTCTTAGTAAAAGCACATAAACACAAGAAATCATACATGTGTGTTTGTGTCTATTTTCTTTTCTGTGTTTATAGATACAGTTAGATATAGTTAGAGATTGATTGGTAAAATTGAGAGATATTTTTGTGCACATTTAAGTCTGACCAAGCTAAAACCAGTTCTCTTTAATACACAAAAACTGCACTGTTTAGTCAGACATTGGACTAAACTTTTTTGTTCATTTTGTAACAAATAAGAAAAAAAAATCAATTTTACAAATTTCATATTGATAAAATATAGTGTATTAAAAATCAATGTTTTTGTGTCTGTACTTTTTAGAGTGAACAGAATAATAAAATAAAATCCTGCATCTGTGGTTTTAAAAACTACTTGCATCAACTGAGCCTGTCATTTTTCAAGTGATATAAGACACACATGGTTCTTCTTGTCTTTTGTTTGACACCGGGGTGATGTCCTCAATTACACTGTAGCCAGTCATGTGATAGGTGTTTGTGTTCTTGCTTCTCTGTCATACTATTAAGCACACTTTGATGAAAACATGACATGAAACCAATCAAATATGTGATATTTATCCCATTAGGTTACACACGATAGGATTACACATACAGGCATTATCACTCACACTCATAATATAATTTATCATTACTCCACAAAAGATGGACCCAAAGTGCACATTTTATTTGTGATTAAATTTGCTGTTTTTACTTGTCACAGTTAATATAGG
This sequence comes from Sipunculus nudus, assembly GCA_026874595.1. NCBI lineage: Eukaryota > Metazoa > Annelida > Sipuncula > Golfingiida > Sipunculidae > Sipunculus > Sipunculus nudus. The sequence continues at coordinate 5,601,217 of CM049316.1, forward strand.
TCATACATGTAACTTTAATGATATATGTAAATGAAAGGGGTTGACTAATTCTTCAGTGGTTTAATAGATTGAAAGATGTAGAGGAAAAAGAGACAAGGTTTACACATATGCAAAACTCAGGTCATGTCAGACCTTTAAATAAACACCTTTTATAAATGTCTTTTAATACATGTGTAGACATAAGCTAATTAAGCTAATAAGACAAAAAGTGTTTTTAGAATGTATATAACTATATGTGGATGAACATCTGTTGTTTATTTATGGGATAAGTAATATTAAAGAAAAGGGAGATTTGTCCATTGAGGGTTAAATGTTTCCTTCATCTCAATCATTTAACTTCAGTTCCAATTAAATAATACTTTTGAGGATATGGGACAAATATACCCTTTGTTAACTGTAAATCAATGTATTTGGATGTACAAAAAAAATTTGCTGATGGGATAAATATGGAAGATACTCAGGAGATCTTTTTTAATTCAGGGTTCAAAGCAGAATACTGAGCTAATGGTACTGAGTTCTACTGCATGGACACAGCCCCAGGGAGTCGGTTAATAGTTGATCTGCCAGTATTTAGCTTTATTCACCAGCACACGTGGTGTGTTAAGAAGCTTGAGACTTCTTGCCTTCACCAGTCTAGTCAATTTCCTGATAGCCTGCAAGAATTGAATCTGACAGGTGCCCCAATTAGTTTGCCTAGTCAGCCGTAAGACTTGTCCAACAAGTACATAAATCTCCATATTATCCCATTAAAGCAAACCAGCAAATCACACAATGTTAATTATTCATAGCTAACAGTATTCAATCTGTTTGCCTGCCTTTGGGTCTAGCCCATCACGAGATGAACGACTATGATCTATTTCCACATAAAACATTGGAGACAGGTATATTTCATCTTGGAATGGACATATGTGATCTATGCCTGCCCAATTTGGACATTACAGTTACATTTGCCAGACATACAGTGGGGGCCCACTGAATCTCCTTGCAGAACCACTGACGGGAACATCTATCAACGTAAATCTTCTCAGCACAAGAACGATGCACGGAAACCCTCGTCATAAGAGAAATTCAGCTCAAAGCCCTTTTATATCTGTCACTGATAAAGATGGCATAAAAACAGCTTCTCCTTCTACTGACAGGCTTACTTCACATATTCATGAAAGTGGACATGGCATTTTTACCACTGCTACCTGCTTCCACAAATACTGTTGACTTTTTTTCTTGGTAGCTTTCCTCTAGTTTTTTCTTCGATACATAAATAACTGGATGTTGATATCATGTTTTGCAAATATTGAACACTTGCAATTTATTTATTAAAACCTAAAAAAGAAATTCTTTTTATTTTTCATGTTTCAATCCTCTAAATGAAAACATACCTATATTTCCTCTTGTTTCCAGTGAGGGTGCCTTATTTGCTTTCTAATTCCTCTTTTCCATACTGAAATAAAAATTCTTATGCCGTAGAGCATATATTACGTCTTGCAAACTCATATGATACATTAGTTTTATATATTATCTACTATACCACATATAATAAAAAAAACTGTTAAAAGCACCAGATGTGGTGGCATTTTGTGTGACTGTGACGTATCTGCTTTTAACATCAGTAGAAATTTTTCTAACATGGGTGAAGCTGTGTGTAGCTCAGCTGACTTATTATGTTATTTGAAAATGTATTCTAATATCATTATCTCTCCTAGAGATTTTGGAATTAAAATGGCAGTGAAACCTGTTTGAACAAAACCAGTCTAAGGTCTCCTTGTCAGCACAGCTGACTATTAGTCATCTGAGCTGTAGTTGTGGTCCTTTGTCTGTTGTCTGTCTGGCCAGCCGTTAACAGGGCACGTTTTGAAACCATTGGACCTAAAAAATCCAATATTTTGCATACAGTTAGATGTCCCCAGAATGTCCTTCCATACTGAAAATTGGGTCACTAGGACTTTGTTTCTTTGAGATATTAAGTAAAACCTCATTTTCCCTTAAAAACCATTAATTACACTTAAAGACTACCTAATATCAAATCCACTGATTTGTTTTTGATCATATCATAGTATACATATTCTTCCATTCATTTTCTATATACATACCAAAAAATAGGTCAGTATTGCGTAATGTGTTGAAGTTAGGGCCGGAACATAATGGACCTTGTAAAAATCAAGAAATATATTTACTCAATTAACATAAGAATTGCTGAAGCTAGAGACTTTTTTCAGGTACATAGCTTCATTTAATCAAGATTCAGTAGCATACAAAAAATTAGATCTGAATATAACAAATTTTATAAGTTATTCACATAAATATAAAATCAGTACCTTAAATTTTGCCATACTTTGGCCATGGCACATTTTTCCCCTGTAAGCACTGTTGATTTAATTTTTATATCATGCGCACGTTACGATTTCAGCTTCTGAATTCTGAAATTTAAAAGGAATTGACCAAAAACTGTTGTTTCTATTAAAGTTTTTATGAGACCATGTCACACCTAGGCTATACTGAAATCCCTCTATATGTCCTCATATTGACCTTTCAGGCCAATAATGCTTGCTTGAAGTGAGGCATACTCTGCAGCAAGCCAGCTCTTGGTTGTCTTTAGATGGATCTAACTGTCCAACCCCCTCCTGTAATATTTGTTTTGGCCAAAAACATAACACAAACAATAATTTTAAAAAAATTATTGGTCTATAATAACAACTTTAAGAATGATAGACAAGGATGTGGTTGATTATATTAAATTGATCTAAATTTCAAGGTCTTTTCTATGTGTTTTATTTGTTGGTTTATATTTATTACAAAATTTAAAAATAAATTGAAATATGTCAAAAATTTAATATATTACTAAGATAAGTGCTCATTAAAGATGTCAGTATGTTTGACTAATGATATTTAAACTCATGGCTGTATCAGCTGTTACATGATACTAGATACATAATCAAAATATATAGTACTAATTCCTTTATTTCAGTTAATACAATTAAACATGCCCAACTCCAGTTTGCTCCTTGTATAATATATTGGGTGTTTTGATCCTTGGGTTATTTTTAACACGTATTAGTTTCATAGCTGAGATTACTTTTCTTTTTTTCTGATACATGTTTAAAAAAAAATAAAAATATTCAAATGTGATAATAAAATCAGATCTGAGACAAGTTCTCATTATGATGTCAATAATGCTAATAACTGTCATAAGTGTCTTGCTATGTTTAGTGTGTAGACAGTGATGTGATACTATTCAAAGGTGAATTTATTTTTTTTTGTAAATTAAAGCCATAAAACAAGGTACTTATGATCATTATTTAAATTTGTGAAATCTGTATATCCTGAATTCTCAACAGTTTTGTTTGACTGAAATCGTTTATATACGAGACATTGAATAAATACTTTATTATTGTATTTGAATATGAATACAAATACTCAATAGTTCCATTTTGAAAATGAATACAAATACTAATACAGGTAAAAAGAAAGTATTTGAATGCAAATGCAAATACTTTCAAAATGTATTTATGAATGCATTCATGAATACATTTATAATATTATTTTAATAATCATTTATGTCAGTTATATTATTTTAAAAAAACTTTTCAGATGATACTATTAGTATTTTTTAATTAAAATTATATTTGGCTCAATAATTGCAATAAATTTTCAATAAACAGCTAAACTCTCATATCATTTGTGCCAGTGCTACTCTTGGGTATAGATAACCTGAAATAATTGAATAAACAGTTAACTCCTTTGTAAAAAGCATGATAATTAACATGACTTATAGTAATTTTTTTTTTTCAAATACTTTTGCTGCAATGTACTTGAAGTTATTAAGCCAACTCAAAACCTGTGTGAGAATAGCACTCCTTTTCCAAATGTAAATAATATAAATAGCAGCAGTCCTCTTCCCTCTCCCAGGATTTTATCAAAATCTTTACATAACTTGAGTTAAACGCCATCATACTCATAAATTAGCTTATATTACCACACAAATACCAACATTTGTCTACCCCTGCTTCCAAATTGTATTTTATGATCATAAATAACAGCTGAATGCCGTGGCCCATGGGTCCCTTGTAACATTTTGTTATTTTCCCCAATGTTTTGTCTTGAACCTTCTCTTCTGCTGGTGTAGCTCTTCTTTAAAGAAACGTTAGAAATCTATTTCATTTCATGTCCAGAACATATCTCTACCACTAGATAGTGAATATTATCTGCTTTCAAAAATGAGTTTTATTTGTAAACATTATTAAACAGGGGTCTGTGATACAATTTATTAAACTTGAGCGTAATGACTACAAAAGCATTGCTGAGACCTTCATTAGCATGTGAACATTTTATGGGCTGTGAGATGGTATAAAGTACATCTTCATATGATAATCCCATTTCCTGGAGACTTAAATTAAACATGTTTTGTTCCATGTGTCTGGCTAACTTCATTCAACAAGAAAAAGGACTTCACTGTTAATCTAAAACCATAATTGATTTAATAAATCAGCAACGAAATACCTCTTCACATTCTTAGTTTTTCTGAGATGAGTACCTAAGTTTATTTCAATTATTCATCTATAACTAAATTAAAATAGCCTTTTTTAAGAAATAATATGATTTTTATGCTTGGGGTTTTACTGTTATTGTAAGCTGGCCTTGGAGAGCGACAGACAGAGCATCGAGTTGGTCATGTAAATTCAGCCTGGATGGCAGGACCATTACTCTCAGATAAAGGTTAATATATACACAACAGATAGATATAGAAAAATATATAAAGGTTAATATTTTCAATAAAAGGTTAATGCATGCACTAAGTAGGTAATATATGTAAAACAAGCTAGGATCCTGGACAGAATGAACTTTATGTTTTTTTCGGTCTTACAGAGAACGAGATATATTGTAGCACAGAAAAACTGCATGAGATGTGCTCAGCCTCACAATGTTATCTGCAAGTAGGGGTCACATCAAAAGATATGCAAACACAAAAATTAATGAACCAAATATTGAATATTGGATGCCGCATGATACTTTTAACTCTGTTATAAAGTGACAATGGCAAATTGCATGACACTCACTCAAAACTGTTTAACTGATAAAGTTATTATATTTGTTTTAGTTTTCTTACTTGCCATATATGATTTAATTTAATTTAAGATCTGGGTTGATTGTTTTCTTTTACAATTGGTTAACTTTGAATGTGGGATTTTGATATCCAAAATACAGTATCCCTTGTAAATATCTTTATTTTTTTCCCATCATTGAATAGATTCCTTTGTATGAAGCTATTGATCCACTTTTCTGAAAAATTCTTTATATCTTGTAGCTGGCAGAGGTTGAGATATTTTTGACAAATATGCTGTTATAAGATGCCATAATTAATACTTGGAAAATCAGATATTTATCCAACGGAATTGAACATGAACTTAACAGCCTGAAGAAACATGTACATTTCCTAATGTTAAAAATACTTCTCACAAACAACACGTCTAGAGAATGTATGACATTCAGGACGTCTATGAGGGCTTTCCTTCCGTTTAACTCTTAATGATCTGAAGCACAGGTGGACTGAACCTGTCCAAAGATACCATGAGGAGACTTTGCTGGGATGAATGTATTGTTTTCCTCTGTGTTAGTATAGCTATATACCATCAGAATATTGGCACAACACAAGCAGGTGTCAAGGAAAATGTGTGCTGAAGAAATTTAAATGATATGTAACCACATTAAGAAGAGATCAGTATAAATAATTCCTAAGAAATACTGTTTCAATTATTAGCTCAATGTTAAATTACATTTAGCTTCATTTTACGTTACTGATTTTATCTTAATTACTTCTCCCCAGTAAGACATGGAGACTTATTAGGGTTGATGAGTTTTTAGCTCCGCTGACTTTAAGTCATCTGAGCTATAATCGTGGTCCATTGTCCGTCATCCGTCTGTCTAGCTGTCCATCTGTCTGTCCATTAGACGGGCACATTTCATTTTGAAACCATTAGACCTACAAATCCAAAATTTGGCATATAATAATAATAAAATGATAATATAATATAATATAATAATTTATATCACAAGCACATTACAATACTGTTGTACTCTAATAGATAATGATACACTTAAACAGTTATATCTAAAATATATATCACAAGTTAAAATACTAAATAACTTGTAAATACCGAGATACCACTGTGACAAGAAGTTGATGCTAAAAAACTAAAGAAGAATATCCAACTAAAATTGACAAGTAAACTTTAAAAGAATGCTACTCTAAAACAGGTAAGGTTTAAGGTTCTTTTTTATTGTTGAGATGTTGTTAGTGGAACAAATATCTTCAGGAATAGAATTCCATAGTATTTTAATTCCATAGCAGCAACTGCAAAAGTGCGATCACCACAGGTCACCAGCCTTGAATTTGGCATAAATAATGTTGTGGCATACTTTTAGATGTCTCCAAGATCTCCTACCCATCCAAAAATGGGGTCATTGCGACTTCATTCCTTTGAGAAATTAAGGAAAAACCTCAATTTTCAATTAAAAACCTATTAGTACACTTCAGGACTGCCTTATACCAAAACCACTCATCTGTTTTTCTTCATATATACCATAAATATTTCCCTATATAGTTTCTATTTATTTGTTACAAATTAAGGCAGTATTATATAATTTATAAAAAAAAGTTATGGGCCCAAATATAATGCACTTTGTAAAAAATCAGGAAAGATATTTACTCACTTAACTTGATAAGTGTTGAAGCTAGAGACGTTTTTCTCAGGTAAATAAATTTATTTAATCAAGATTCAGTTGTATACTCGAAATTAGATCTGAATTAAGTAAAATTTTTAATGTACACTTTTATTAGTACCTTAAATTTTGTCCAACTAGCAATAGTATAGATCTTATATTCACAAACTCCTACATGCCTCAGTTTCAACATTAGGAAACATATGGTCAGATCCCTAAACATTATTAGCAACAATATCTTCAAACATATCAACCATCCTTGGCCTATATTACCTTTTCCTCTCAGACTTTCTCTCCATTTGATATTATTTTAGATTTTTACCTTCAAGGTCAACTTCAGTTTAGCACAGTGACCCATGGGTCCCTCATTCATATTTTGCTTAAAATTTATTGAATAGCTTGCCTGCCTTATTGTTTACAAAGTTTATAGTGAGTGAACCTTCTTTCTGCAACAATAATGTAAAACATTTGATAATTTAGCAAAGATGAGAGTGGTTGATTTCAGTTTAAAATTTACAAAATTTTGAAATTGAAGAAAAAATTAAGAATACACAATCCTTTGTGAATTAAGTTCAAGCCTTAAGTTCTTGCAACCAGGACAATAAATAATTAAAACAACTGGTGTTTAGTGTTTCAATTAAAGATTATCTCTGAAGCTGTTGTGCCGTAAAATTCTTTAATTTGGTTACCTGTGTCACAGGTTTTGTTAAAGCCGGGATGGTTTATGTGTCATGCTGTGAACTCCATCATCCCACATTCACAGACCTCGTTTCTGAAGCCTCAGTTGAGAAATAGTTCTGTGTCCCAGTTTACTGCTGCATAAATTCAGGTCAGTAGGGGGCCATCTAAATTATAAATAAATCCTTTGATGTTTAGTGCCTAAATGCTTACCCATCACATTTCTGGTTTACAAATATAAAAATAATGAAATGAATAATAATAATATTTCTATATAAATCTGATTCTGATTATATTATTGATTATATTATTAATTTTTACAATGTTTATGTCTACCGCATAATAATAAATAGTAAAAGTAAACAAAATTTGATGACTGCATAATCAATTCATAAATTGATAACAAGTATTTGTCTATAATTATTTTGGTACTATATTTAACCCTTTTATTTTTCATTTTTCCCTTAATTATGTCTAGCATAAATGATAAAAAAGGATGACCGCACAGTCAATGAATCATATCAAGGGCAGATAATTTTTAGATTGATGAAGAACACTAGTAAACGTGATATTTTTTCAGATTGTCCTGTAATTTGAATGTCATTACTCTCCTGCATGGGACTTTAGGAACTAAAGTACAAATGTCAGGCCACCGGCGGATGAACTGTGCATGTGCCATGTAGCTCTATCACATTCCAGAGGAGGAGCCAGGATGTTGGAAAGGGGATTAGTAGTTGTTAGAATTAGTCATAAAATCATATTCAGTGATTGGAAGATGAAGATCGACAAATGATTAATTGATTATATTATCAACTGTTTATATTACCATGAAATGTGCTGTATAGAATTATACCTGACACATTGACTGAGTAAATTCAGTAGTAACCTGTATATCTCACTGAATGGTCAGGGTAATGGCAGAGTTGTTTACATTTATTTGTTGCACAAGGTTAAGTTTTACTGCTGTTTACTGTTTTGTGCCCCATCTTTCTTGTATCTCAGACAGTGTAAGAATAATTTATCAGGATGATATGACCTTTTTTGGAAGTGCATACATAATTGTTTTTTATGGATTATGTTTAAATGCAATTGATTTAATCAGTTATGAAATAAAACTACCAATCAGTCAGTGATTTGGCATGCCACTAGGCACTGTTTAAACCTAAGGACTAATAACCTAAAAAATTGCATATAAACATTCCAAAATGCTGGGATAGGGAGGGTATTAAATTTTTTTTAAAAAGATTTGGGAAAAAATTGTGCAATAAAAGGCAAATTCTCCAAGTAATTATCAGAATGAAAGTTGGCACCTTTGACCCTCTCCCCCTGTTGGATCCATCACTGCATTCATGTTTACTACCAATGTACACGCACACTCTAGCTGACCCTAAAACTTCTGGATCTCAGATGGACTTGACCTAGGTCATTAGTGGTCCATTCCCGATATTTCTAGGTATATAAAGGTATGACATTTAAAAATGACCATTCCATTAAGAACAAACAGTTTAATCTGGCACCACATCTATGTTTTCTTATGTACTGTAACTTTTTATCCAAGTGAATAAAGTATTCTATTGTATACCTCAAAAAGTAGCCTTGCCAGGTGCTGTTTGAATACAAGCCAACATGTGTTTCATAAAGATTTCGCTTCCCTGATTTCTAAAGATTGATTCCCCGATTTCTAAAGATTGATTTGAAAAGTTTTCTTTGCTGATTTCAAAATGCTCCGTAGAAAGAGAATTGTAGTCTTATAAAAAGAAGAAAAAACTACGAGTGGTAGAGGGAAATTTTGAATGATACAAGAAGCTGCGTGTTTTGCCTTTAAGTCGATGTAAATACTTTTAAAATGTTATGTTTAAACCTCAGGATTATGATGAATGTATAAAACATCAGTGACAAGGCTGGTTCTGCTTCAGAGTCAGCTTGATTATGATCCCAAGTTTTTGATCATTTATCAGCAAATATGACTTGTGAATGGGAAGAAAATATCCCATAATGTAGTAGAGCTGTATCAATAGGAGTTATTTTAATTTGTTAATTATCAGTTTAATCATCTAAATAGAATAGGGTAACCAACTTTATAGCTAGCTGTTAAAGCAATATCCAGTAAACCTGGTGGACAGCTGTGAGCTACTGATGACTACAAGCTGTATTATATACATAATGAGACTGGTGTGTTTGTTGGCTTTAGTTTCAGGCAACAAATCTCTTTTAATCTCTGATAAATTCAAATTAAGTTTATATGAAAATGTAGATTAATAATAGATGAATAGTCCTAGCTATTCAGATTTAAGTTAGCATGTTCCTAATTAATAAGAAACATTTAATTTAATGAATTCAGAGATATTATTATATTGTTTCAACCTTCAAGTCTTGTTATATGCAAAAGTTCAAAAATGAGTTAAAAAACACTTAGCCAGATGTTTGAAGCTGTTTTCAGTGTACACTTTATGTAAATTTGATAGTCGATCATTGTATCGCCAGACATAGTCTGGAGATACTATGGTTTAGGCACGGTCGCGCCGCCGCCGCCGCCGCAGAGATTTCTTTTGGACACAATAACTCAAAAAATATTTCACGGATCTTTACCAAACTTGGTATATGTATAGATATGGGTGAGAGGACGACGCCTATTTAAAATGAGGTCATGACCTCAACTAGGAGAGTGACCTTGACCTTGAATAGGTTCAATTTTGGGGAAAATCACACAAATTCTTAAATATCTCAAGAAAACTTGCATGGATTGATCCCAAAATCAAGTTGATCGAAGATCATGGATAGGGTTGTCATGTTCCAGAAACTGGTGGCGCCACCTATTATTCTTTACTTGTTTTCATGCCGTTTAATATCCCCAAAATTGCTACTTGACAGTACTGTGAGCATTATAAGTCAAAAACTAATGGACAGATTTCTTTCATATTATGCAAATACATAGATATGGGTTATGGGATAATGTTTATTTAAATTGGGGTCATGACCTTTCCTATGAGAGTGGCCTTGACCTTGAATATTGCCACATATGGTGAAAATCACACAAAATCATTAATTTCTCAATAAGGGATGCATGCATTGGTCCAAAAATCAACTTGACCGAAGATCTTGGATAGTAATGTCATGTACCGGAAACAGGTGGCGCCACCTGTTATTCTTTTACTTGTTTTCGTGCCGTTTAATACCCCATCATTGCCACTTACCATTACATTTATAACCTGTGAGCATTATAAGTCAAAAACTAATGGACAGATTTCTTTCATATTATGCATATACATAGACATGGGTTATGGGATGATGTATATATAAATTGGGGTCATGACTTTTCCTATGAGAGTGGCCTTGACCTTGAATATTGCCATATATGGTGAAAATCACACAAAATCATTAATTTCTCAATAAGGGATGCATTGATTGGTCCAAAAATCAACTTGAACGAAGATCTTGGATAGTGTTGTCATGTACGGGAAACAGGTGGTGCCACCTGTTATTTTTTTACTTGTTTTCGTGCCGTTTAATACCCCATCATTGCCACTTAACAGTATTGTGAGCATTATAAGTCAAAAACTAATGGACAGATTTCTTGCATATACATAGACATGGGTTAGGGGATGATGTATATTGAAATTTGGATCATGACCTTTTCTATGAGAATGACCTTTTCTATGAGTGTGGTCTGATATTAATTGTTGCTGAAGATGGGGGGCCTATTCTTAAAGGGGGGGGGGATTAATTGTCTGGGGAAACTATGGCACCTGCGGTGCCAAGAAATATCTAGTTAGCCTGTTCTTTATAATTTTATTAGACTTTAAGTGCTGGATAACGAACACAGGTTTATGGTCAAGGCTGGAGTTACCTGTTGTCCCCAGCAGATAGATATGCCTGTTCAGTGTTTTGTTCAGGTCTGCACCCTGTATATAAATTAGTGACCAGTGGCTTGACCAGATACTTTGAGATTCTGATAGAGATAGACACAGACTCAGCCAGGCAGAATAGAAGTCAGCAGCCAGTCAAGCCGAGATGACTAACGCCACCTGTGAATAAAGCCATCTGAATCCTACTACAACATTGTCATGATATCATTTGATCCCTGAAGACAGAGAGGAACCCTACTACAATAACCAGAAATCTGCATTCTAATGAATGCAAGCCTCTGCCATTCACTTATTGAACCATATTCCCAGGTTCATTTGTGCATTAGTGACTGTACATTTGTGAATAGGCTTGACAATGCTCCTTGATCCAGATCATGCGCCGGGTCCACACCAAATTCTAATTATTTTTTTCACTCTTCTCAGAAAATATCATGAGATTCCATTTATGATTGCGTGTGAGGTATGTTGTGAACAAACACACACACAAACACACAAATGAAAATGAACATGTCTTCCCGGCAGAGGCAATAATGTTTATTTATTTTACATGGACTATACAGACATTATAACTAATCAACCTACCCTGCATGGTTCCGGTGGTGATGTTCGTTAGTGTCTATAGGTGGAGGAAACTGGAAAACATGGATAAAAACCACTTGCCTTCCACTACTGCCTTCTCTCATAGCCATGCTAGGGATTAAACCTGGGTCATCAGTGGAGGGGGCCAAGTGTTAATCCTTTGGTTGTCCAGGCCTGGTTAAATATGTATAAACGTTTAGATTATAACAGTTTCATTAACAGCTGTGTAAGTTACAAGTGATGAAGCTGTCATTTTAAAAAAATACTTAGGACCATAAAACATGCACATGCATACACTGTGGACTTCTTGAAAATTGATATTTTTTCTTTGAAAATCCTAGAAAACTAGTCTGGCCAGGATGTGGGAACCCTTATTTCTATAAGTATACCCATAATTTCATGCGACATGCAACCTTTGATATCCAGGTTTTAGTGTGTACTCAAAATGGCAGCCTCCATTAGTGGTTTGAGAAACTGGGAGAAATAAACCTGTCAGGATATGATAAGAACAGGGAGTGCAGCACAAAAGTACACTTAGAACAGAGCCCAGACAAGAATCTATCAGCGGAGAGTTGGATGGCAAAGGCGCATGTATCGTCAAAATTGACTGCAGAATTGTCTTTAATTAATTTTTCCATTATATTTAACTTTGTATGTAATATATTTCAAATTACATTATTCATGTTATGTGTTCCCATTTGCATTATGCTTTGTCAATGAAAGAATTCTTCTTCTGCGTATGTATATCTTTTCCCTCAGCTGATCAAAATACACTGAACATTTAGAAGGACAGTCCATCAGAACTACACAAGTACATAGGTGTTAACAAACTCTGAAGGACCGTAGGAGACAGTGATCCTGTGTCTTATCCTCTCGTTGATATCCTTTGTCTTTGGTGTCCTTCCATTTAAAATGTATCCAGTATCACACTCCCATTATTCCATGAAAGCCAGAAGCTGTATTATGCTTTGATTGTGGAAACACATACTAAATGACTTTGTGTTGCATTTTTTTTGTACTTTAATGAAACCTGGCTTTGTACAAGATATTTTTCCCCTGTTGACTGATCATCTGGCACATGCAGTGTATGTATGAAAAATTCCAGTAAACAAGCCTGTGGTAACTTGTCTTATTCATGTGACAGTTTATGTTCCAAAGGATTACTGATCCTGGTTGTGAAAAGTTACTGCATGCTCACACATTTCACATTTACTCTGCTTGAAAAACATACTTACTAAATGATACCTCATTCCAAGTTCTTCTGTTTGGTCACTCAAAACAGATGGCAAATCAAACAAGGAAATATTTTAGGCAGTAGCAAATTTTATTGAACAATCAAACAGATTTTAACTTAAAAGAAAACAACATTTTTGACAAACTCATCCCACATCCACCAAAAATTTCTCTCCTCAACTAGCACCTTACAATCACCTAATTACTCGAATCCTATTAAACATAGTCATTATTTTGTCCATACCTTTCTATATTTCAAATTCATCAACATGATAAAATTGAACCCCTCTTTCCATCAGAAAATTGTCATCTTGGAAATCAGAAGAGAGCTTATTCATAAGCTTTAAGTCGCTTGTGCTCAATCCATTGATACATGTTTATCTATATGTGAAACATAGGATACCACATGAATGTATTTACTATATATTGTATCAATAAATCATTGAAACAAACAGTGCACATTTATGTTACAACTTAAATTACTCATGCTTTATGGCAAACTTATGTGGCACAATTAAGTGTCAGCATTGTACAAGATGTGCCAGGGTCTGTTATATATATAATTATATGAAAGCTTGGGAACATGTTTGTGACAAAGTATTGTACTCAAAAAGAATGTGGACTCTTGGACCAAAATATAAAATATTTTTCAATTAAATTACCTGTTAGGACAGAATATGTAAAATATTGCTTATCTTCAGGAAGGATGCAAACATTTTCACTTTTAATTATCTAAACAGTGATTGCATCATTTTACTTTATTTCTAAAGAGTATATCCTGTGAGAATCACAGATCATGGTGATTTAAAGCCTAAGCTACTGATTCAAATTTGATAATAGAGGCATCTATTGAAAAAAAAATTCAGGTGCTTATAAATACACAGTTGACTGGCTTGAATTAGTCAGCACTGGTCACCATCTGTGACATGAGCTCATCCTGGTTCAAGGCAGTGCAACCAGAAAATGTTCATCCATTGGATGCTCGGGTCCCCAGAGCCAAGTGTCCCAAACTGGTTTCAAGCATCACAGAACATTGACTTTTGTGGTTCTGAAAGCAATTAATTTACAGGTGAGAGAAGGTTGGTCTTCCTTTAGATCTGTACTTTTCATGCAAAAGTTTGTTTGGTCTTTACTTTGAGGAAATCAGTTACACTTTGAATTAACAATTTTATAAATTCCATGAATTATTCTCAGTCCACAGTAGACCAAGGTCTATAGCAGTGGTTAAGATAAGGTACAATAATTAACATCCATGTAAAGGTTAATAGAATAGAGGTCAGGGAAGGACGATTAGTCACATATACAAAATGATGTTCATGTGATGAGGCCTCAGAGGTCACTTAGTGCTGAGTCATGGAGGGTAGTCATAAAGATAAGTAAAACAAGGGTAGATAACATTAAAACAAAAATATGTAAAGGTTAATGTACAGGGAAATATGGTCAGGAGTAATAAAGAGTTAATGAATGAGAAAGGACATGACACAAAACAGAATAACAGGCCCTCAGATGGGCTCTCACCCAATCCCGTCAGCTCACGTCAGCTCTACAATTAGCTGCTGATTGGTGCCTTTTTAGCACATTTTCATAAACGCCTAATAAACGTTCTGTAATAAAACTGCATAGGAGAGGAAAATAATATAATGATAAGGGGGGAAAAATTGCTTTTATTAATGAGAATAATTTTGAAGTCTGATTCATGAAGATGCACATTTATTGGTGGTATATTATGTACAGTTTAGCGACTAAGAAAAATGGATTGATCTCTCGGAGAACTCTGGGGTCAGAGAGCTTCAACAATTACATCATGCGTAAATATCGCTGACTGCCAGCTGATATCTTCAAATTTAATTTCTTATAAATCACATTGTAATTGTTGTGTGATGTTATGGCCTGTCAGCAGAATACGACCAAATTAAGGAACAAAAAGCCCAAATGGAAGTTGATTAATTATGATAAATATTCATGACAGTTAAATGTAGGAACCTAACTGAAAATGCTTTTAAATTAATTTTCTTAATTTAGTATTAATTTATTTATTAACACAGCATCAATAATTTGCAAATTGCTTTGAGAATACACTTGTGTTATTCTGGAATGACAGATTACAAAATTTTGTCATATTTATATTTGATTGATTTGACTCTTGTGGAAAATCTGTCTCCTGATGAGTGGCCAAAGTGTACGGCATTAGCTAATGAATCGTAAGACAGGTGGTCAGTTTTTTCCATACCAGGCTTATCTTTTTGGTACCACTCTTTGTAAGTAATTTGTGTCTCAGCTCTAATGGTCCGGCTGTTCTCTGATAAAAAGATAAAAAAGACTTATGAGCAGGAAATTTGTATATTGTTAGGGGTCTTAATTGTTTCGGCGGGAGTTATTTATGGCTTTGGATGTCAGTGCTGGATAGCAAAGCAAATATAAGTAATTGCTGCTGCCATTTTATGTGCAGTTTGGGGCTTTAAATGAGATGGAAAAGGGACTTGTTGGGCTGCTGTGTGAAGGAGATAGTTTGGATATCAGGGCTCTGTTTAGCTCGAATGATATGTGAATCTAATTCCTGTGTGTATGTGTGTGTTTATGTGTTTTGATCTATTCTCTAATTATAATTTTGTTAAGATATGGAATGCAGCCAATGGAGTTTTAAAATTATACTTAAAGTTAGACTAGGTCTTTGCATAATTATGTAAATCAGAAATGTGTAAATTGTCAATTTCATCAAATTCCCAAGTCTATCATTACATGTTTGAACATGTAACAGTTTTTCAATGAGAACATAATTCTAATGAATACTAGTGAACTCTTTTGTATATTTTTGCCTAATTTGCATGTTTATGCCTGTTTTTGCATAAGATTGACCTTTCCATATGTACTTCCCTGCCAGCTTGATAAGTCAAGTTCTGCTGGGCCAATCAGGCTGTAACTTCATATGTGTACTTACCAAGTATGTGGCAACACCTGATTAGATTTTGATAGTTGTCTCAACAGTTCAATTAATATAATTAGCTTTAAGAGCAGTTTTCTTTGCCCTTGCACTCAAAACATAACTGTATATGTGATTTGTGCAAAACTGAGTTGATACCTTGAGAGTACTCCTCTGAAAAGTTGATTAATATTTTGGGTAAATCTGTGCATATTAAGTAGGTCATTAGCATAATTCTGTTAATAAGCCATGTGTAAATTTGTCAATTTGATCAAATTCTCAAGTCTATACATTACATGTTTGAATATGTAACACTTTTTCACAGAGGACATGATTCTAATGCTTACTGATACACCCATTTGCATATTTATGTTCAGCATGGTCTGTCATGTCTTTTTCCAATCTTCCTAGAACCAGAAGCCTCTTTTTTTTTAGCTGGTGGCAGGGGAGGCATGAATTTGCTTGCACATTCAACTATATCTAGTTATTAATTTTTTAATATTAATCAAAATTATTATTTATAACTATAATTGATTATTTAATTATTTTAAAAAATAATAATTAATTATTTATAATAATTATATTCTCCTAATGCAGAGGTTATACCCCCAGTTGCCCTATGCTTTTTACACTTAAGTGTCCGTTTACTGATAGGTGACCATAATATAGAGGTGCCGATAAAGAAGGATTTCTTTATATAAACCAGTAACTGCGGGATGTACATCTTCTTTCACTCGGTAACTGCATTGTTTGGATATGGTAGGACAAAGGTCACAGTTTGTTACATCCATATTTATTTTATTTGAAAGCTTGTTTTCATTCAGTGTATGAAAATTGGTAAATGAGCTTTATTCAGAACAAATAACTATTCATATTGTAAACATACCTTACTAAGATTATTTTGTGCACAAGATGATAAAACCGTTTAAAAAAATTGAATTAACAAAAACTTGCATATTATTGTAGGGACCAGTGCATATATTGATGGCTTGCCTAGAAATTAAGAATCAAACTTGCAAACAAAGTAATTAAGCTATCAAAACCTGTTTCTGTGGTCTGAGTGCTAATCAAAGGGTTTAAAGTGTGTAGGTCGCAAGTTTGAAACTCAGCCGAGGAGCAGTGATAGTGTTCATGGTCAGCCCAACCCAGGATGAGCACTCTGCTGGATATAATGGGAAGACTGTGCCCTGCAGCAGTTGTCTTTCGCTCACTTTTTCACGCTAAACCTGGTTTTACTCCAGGAGAACATGTGTTACTGCCCAAAAACATAACATTCTGTAGATTATAAAGCCAGCATTAAAATATCAGATTAGGGTACCTCCACAAGTGTAAATAAGATAAAAAAAAAAATATGTCAGCCATCAGTGTCTGAAAACTGTTTCTGAATTTTAAATGGATGAACAAGAGACTGCTCATCTGTTTGTGAATGAGATCTAACTTTGTGTTCATTCATAGTGATCATACATGCCATATGGCCAAAAAAAAATTTTTGGTTTCACAGGCATAACATGTCAGTTTTAACCCCTTTCATCAGAAATTTTTATTTTTATTTTCAGTAGAACTTTTCCAATTTTGAGCCCCAGCTGCTCAAATATTTTCCAAAAAAATTGAAACAACACAATTTCAACAAAGCTTCCTTTAGTTACCTCCTGCTTTTACCTGTTTAGGTTACCTTGTAAGGTAATGGTGTTTATATAACCCTTGCTTTTAGTTTCTCATTCTTATTCTTACTATCTTATCACCAGTTCTTGCACATGGACAGGTCCACATTGCGTATGACTCAACCTGGTTCATAAAGAACAGGTTTTCTATGGGCTGAGTTCACCTGCAGGATATACATACTGGTGAGTTTATGAAAGATGACACTGAGATAAACCCTTTGAGACATATCCTAAGTAATGTCAGTTCCTAAGGACAGGTGATGATTTTTTAGAACCGTGTACATGCATGAGATTTGTTAGACTCATGAGCTCTTTATGCTACTTTTTTTTGTTACTCTTTATGTTTATTTTTTAATAGAATTCTATTAAGTGCATCATTAAAGTGGATATAGATAGAAATGTGGCAGTGACTGCATGACGTAGACTTTAAACAGGGATTTTCAAAATCAGTTGCATGATATAATGTATATGTTTTGTTACTTTTACTTGAAAATCTCAGTAAAAGAAAACCAGCTGGAAAGTTAAAAAAAGTTGAAGATAACAATTAAAGACACCTGTTATAAGGATAACCAGGATGATACACTCAGACTCTGTAACATTTCATTTCCTTCCTCAAAGAGAGCAGAAGATTTTAAGTACAAGACATAAGTGGGGTAAGGACTGTCTTTGCAGCACTGGGGGCCTTTTGGGCTCCTCCTCACAGTAATATACAGGCTGCAGCTACTGGTCTGTTGAGACAGATTTATAATACCTGTTAGCTGTGTCTGTTAAGTGGCGGTTCATTAGGAGAATTGTAATTTCTAGCCTTTTGTTTTTGTCTTCACAAATGGATTATTGGGGGAGCTTAAAAGCCTGAGGCAAAGTGGATATTGATTGTGGAACTGATGCAAGAAGGATGATTATAGATATTATTCTATCACTTTTGTTGTGTAACTAGGATATTTATGCAATACTGTGGTGTTTTCTGTGGAGACAGCAGTCGGTTACCGGCCATTGTTGTAGTACGTTTGTAAGCAGGGGCCTGTTTGTCTCTCTGCACTCCAGTCAATTAAATCATTCTCGTTTGTCCGTTTAATATAGGCAGAGTGGTTGCTATGGTGACATGGCTTTTTGTGTCAGTCTGAGTGATGTTTAGGGGCCTGATTGTAAATTTGATTAACAATATCAATAGTTCATTATTCGGCTCGGCAGAGCTATTGCGACATGACCAAATGTTGATGACAGTGCCTTGCTGACCCTAGCCGTGTGATTTATGGTTATCGATGTATTAGGGCTCGGCTAGTTCTATGTCAGCCAGTCTTTTCCTACCATCCACTTTGGTTGCTGCATTTAATTGGCAAAATAAGCTTTTAGGATCGTTGTGGTGACATGGTGCTTTTTCTGTTTCAATTTTCAAGATGAAAAGCTTCAATATTTT
The DNA here is from genome assembly GCA_026874595.1 of Sipunculus nudus. Lineage (NCBI taxonomy): Eukaryota > Metazoa > Annelida > Sipuncula > Golfingiida > Sipunculidae > Sipunculus > Sipunculus nudus. The sequence goes on from CM049316.1 coordinate 5,620,285, forward strand.
GTGTAAATGGCTTCTTTCATGAAGCACATCAGTAATGTCTCAGTTTGATTATGTGGGCTTGTTTTGTTTGGACTAAATCTAATAACAATTTGAGTTGGTAGGTAAAAAGGTATGAATACAAATTTCATGAAGGACAGATTTCTAATGAAAGATCTCCTTATTGTATCAGTGACTTGATCAGGTTAAAAGTATATACCTTGTTAATTAGCACCTTTCCATCTGCTGTTTATTCTGTCTCTTGCTGCAGTGGCCCGATGTTCATTTACAATGTAAATCTAAGTTGACAAATAAGTTTGGTTTAAGGATGCAGGTAATTTTTAGGTGACAAAAATATGGTACTTGACATTCATTCGATATCTTCAATATAAGTATAAGTATATATATCTTCATATCTTCGTATAAGTCTGCAAATTCGAGGGGGAGGATGTTAAGATGTTGCTCAGAAAGAATTAGAGGCAAGGGACTTCAGGACTAACTGTCGAAAGTTTAAAATAATAGTGAGCAATAGATCCTGAGAGACTCACAGTGATGTTATAATGACAGATTATTTCTTAACCTGTGCATAAAAAACTTAAAATCTAGAAGAATTGAATTTAGAATCATATCTTTATTTTTCTTTTTTTTAAATAAAAATTACTGCTTAATGTTTAATAATGCAGGTAATAAAAGGACATTTTCAGGTAAGAAAACAAATACTTGCCTACATAAGCTGTTTTCCTCTCACAAAATGTTTATCTTTAATGTGTATATATCAACTCTTGATTTTAAATTTTATACAGCTCTTTAAGAACCAAAATGTAATATGCAATCATTTTATTTAATGTAAATTTTATTGAGTATTTACATATTATTTGTAGCCTCATAGTCATGTTAAGTCAAGATTACTTACCTACTTTTGGTAAAGGTCATTGGAGCAAAACTCTAATGTAGCTGCTCATATTCTTTAGATGTTTAGTAAAAAGCACTTCGAGCAGGCTTGCCTCTCAGAATTATATTAAATATGCATTATAAAACCATCTAAAACCCATTCTTCATGATTACATATAGAAATAATCTGTTGACTGGAGCAGCAGAGTTTTCACATTTTTTTTTCAAAACAAAATTCTCGTTTCTCATATTTGAGTATTCAAGTTTTCCTGAACTTTCTTAATTGTAATTATTTACTTCTTGTTAATGTTTTCATGTGGCTCATAGATACGTAAAGCAAAGGAAACATACCTTCTTTTTGAAAATCAGTTGATGCTGTAATGTGAAACTTTCATGTTCTTGAAGTGTAAAGGAAAAGCTACTCATCAATATTCATTGAATACATATATAGAGTATGAAACCAACTGAGACAAATTATTCACCATCACATTCAGGTATTTTATTATCATTTTCTTGATAACATTATGTAAATCTGCAGTAATATGTCACGCATCAACCCACTTTTTGGTCCAGAATTCCTAATTAAAAATAATAAAAAATATTTGTCCGCTAACTTTTCCGAATCTTGTTTTCCTCTCTGTGTTAGCTCATTTCAATAAGTTTTTTGGTAGAGTAAAAATAACAGTCATAACATTATTATCTGTAGTTTGAGCTAGATAACCTGTGTTTTCTATTTAATTAAGTTCTCATCTGGTCCATCTGCAATAGCTAATGACAGCTAAATATTTCACTAGCTGGATCCTGAAGTCTCTATGATTGACATGAATACATTTGGTCGTCACAATCATCAGCTCCAGGCGTGCCACTGGGCTGCACTTTATCTAAATAATGAATAAGGACATGCCATTACTTTGTCTTGTCTTTTTTTCTAGCTTTTCCAGGGGCAAGAGACCAAGTATAGTTGTATGTCAGAACTTGCAATAATTTTTTAGTAAGTTTTGGAGGTTTCATTTCTTGGATATTGGATTTACCTGGAACTTTGTGCTGTATTCTTAACAAAGTCTTCACACATTTTAAGTTGCTTGGCCATTTTTTAGTTTGTCTGTCAATATCTGTTCATAGTTATTACATATTAAAGACATGAACAGACAGAACAGGCCGCTACTACTACTACAATGCATTAATTCTGCAAAGATAGGATCACATTTGTTGAGGGGGCATGGGGAATACACCCTTTTTTTCACATAAAAAGTTTGGGAAATAGAAGATGGAGGGTTCTTTAACAATCCATTAAATTTGAAGATAATCTAGGTCATATTTTATATTTTTAATTCAAATGATTACATACCATTATGACATAGGGACAGTTGTTTTGTCCCAGTGAGGGACAAGCATTAATGGGTATAAGCGGACATTACTCCAGTGCACATGTGACTGGTTTTGGTCTACCGTGACACTGAAGAAGAATTAATACAGGAGTGTTGTGTAAGGATCCTGGTGGATGTATGCAGGCTCCAATTACACTTCTAGTTCTGATGTATCATTGGTTAGGGGTATTATGTAGTTTGGTTTGTCTTATGCAATGTTATGCAAAAATGTCTGAACAGACATTGAAATTTGTGGAGGGACAAGATAACACCCAAGGAACAGTCCATGAATTTTGGAGGAAATCTGGATCACCATCTTGCATTTTTATTTTCAAAGGCTTCCTTTCCATTTTGATGTAGGGCTATTTCTTTGCTTCATGTCTATGCCCATGCAGTGCCATATATATACAGCTTTTATAATAACCAGTGAATAGCATTGGTGAACCATGACAAATATTTCCTTTGTTGTTATGAAGTTAGAGTAAGATCATGGCCTCTGACCACACTGTACTTGCCATTTAGTTGCCTTCATGTTCATTTAACAGACAGGGCATCTGTGAGCAATAGACCTCATGTCTACATAGAGCTTAATTACCAGTGAATAGCGTTGTTGAATCAGGACAAGTGTTTCATATGTTTTAATGAAGTTAGAGTAAGATAATGGCAGAGGAGGGTGTAGCCTCTGACCACACTGTTCTTGTCATTTAGTTGCCTTCATGTTCATTTAACAGACAGGGCACCTGTAAGCCATAGACCTGTACTTTTTAGATAAAAAATATGATTTATGGAGGGTATTGTTACCTGTAGTTATTGATCTGTCTTATATTTGAATATAAAAATTTGAATATAAAACATGGCTCTGCATTATCACACATTTGTAGAGCACTGAGATTGAAAGCATATCATATTCTGTTTCATGCCAGATATTCAATGATGATATGATTTTTCCGTATATTCCACATAAACAGATGGTAAAAAATTTATAATGGCCTTTTTTGATTGATCATAAACACACCTTGTCAGCACAGGTAATGCAAGTTTAATTACTTACCAGTCTGACTAAGCCATCACTGAGGTAGATTAATAGTCTGTTTATTTATTACCTGCCAATATGTATAAACTTTCCTGCTAGATATTTATCATTATGTTTTATATCACCGGTAATTTTTTTATCAGTTTTGCAAAGTAATTAACGTAAATGAGCTTTAAAAATAATCAAGCCATATTACACCAATGTGGCCATTGTGGTAGAAAAACTTTTGACACTTTAAATAAAAACTTCTAAAAGATTGATACGGACTGTTTTATATTCTAAAAAAGTGTTGCATTAAAACTTGTTAAAGTGCTTTCACAAAACATGTGATACAAAAAAATAATGAAATAAAATAAAAGAGATATTTTATGAGTTTTTGTGATATAAAAATGTTGCATGATTTTACATTTTTATACATAAATTTTGAAATTCAAAGTATTTATCTGAGGATTTAAAATTTTCGATGTTTTATATGTATATATATATATATATATTTTTTTTTAATTAGGAATTTTATTTACTGTTATTTTAATTCTATTTTTTAATAACTTGATATCATTATTCTAAAGCATTATTATGGGCTTTTATGGGGTTTTTAGCGAACTTGTGAGCTTATGCGATGGTGTGGCGGCATCCGTTGTGCATCTGTATCTCATCTGTACTTTAACCACAGCTATCTCAAAAACGGCAGGAGCTAGCATCACCAAATTTTTGGGCAGAAAATTAGTCATCTGAAAAACTCTATCAGATTTTTTTTTTCTAACTGCATTTCTTAGATTTTATAGGGAAAAAGCTAAAAAAAGGTTTTTCTCGGAAACTTGCCAGAAATGATCCCTGGAAGAATCTCTCTCAAGTTTGTTCGAATGGTTCCAGTTCATAGATTTTTGGCCGGGTTATAGGAGGTTATACTTAATCATCTGTCCAAAAAAACAATAAAATTAAAATCTCAGAAACGGCCAGAGCTATCATCATCAAATTTTATGCCAATGTTTGCCACATAAGTCATATCTAAAATTGAGGTATTGGTGGCACCTGCATTGATCTGTTTTTTACAAGCGAAAATGTAATTTTAGGCTCTTCTAGCTTATATACTGTTTTATAATGAAACTCTTAAGCTGATTGGTTTAAACTTTACTAGAATTATTGTATGGTAGGGTTCTGCCAGTTTTATAAGAATAGATCGGGTAAATGCAGCATTAAAAAAGCAGTGTAGCCATTTGAAAAAGGCTTTCAATGTTTGAAATAGATTTGACAACATGCCAAGTTTCAGCATGCTAAGTCAAGAGGTCACTCAGCTCAACCAGGTGAGGTCCAAACATCACCATGGCAACTGACCTGGCTCTGTCTGGTATCTAGATGATGTGTCTAGACGTCTGGACACATTCTCTAGATGCAATATGCCCAGATAAAAACTAGTGGAACTATATCTTTCAACTGTTTGAAAAAACTTGGTTTGCATTTTTAGCAAATCTGTGAACTTATGCGATGGTGTGGCATTGTCTGTCGTGCTTCATAGCTGTCACAAAAAGGGCAGGAGCTAGCATCACCAAATTTTTTTTTTTAAATTAGGGAAAAAGCTAAAAAACATTTTAAAATGTTGTTCTCCAAAACCATGCTGCCAAATTGTCCATTCATCTGTCCCAGTAATCCTCCCTGGCAAGAAGAACATATCCGAAATATCCTGACTGATACATCCTAGTTTTAAAATGTCCTAGTCGGAAACTTGCAGGTCGAAAAACATTCATTTGGCTGAAATCATAATGACTAAGGTAGATATGCAGGACATAAGAGGATCAATATTAAATTTTGAAAATAAACCTCCATTCATACTCTCAAACTTTGCACAGGTTAGCATTAGGCCTGTAGGCCTTGTTTAAGTTTTATTATGAAGTCTTTCAATTCTGCATATTAAACATGACTATAAGTCAGTGTACAGTTAAGAGGATTGCATGTGAATACATTATTCATTAAACAGCATGGGTGTATAATTATTGAAATACCTGCCTGCCTGATATACAGATCCTGTGGTTTTTGACGGGGAAATTGGATAATCACTTTATTATTTATACTGCTATATACATGATTCATGGCGATGTTAGCTTGTTTTGCCCTCCCTCTTTGTGTCATCTATTACACAGACTTTTCCATCAGTAACCAGACACAGTAGTTAGTCATGTTGTAATTAAGAACCATGACTGCATATTAATTAAACTGTCGGATATTATTGCTTAATTTGTCAATTTGTCAATTTTCTTGCCAGCTCTGATATTTCCAGCGGGCATACTATCATCATGATCAGGCTACATTCTTCAGTAATATGTTTTCCTGTGAAGTTTAACCTTCACAAGTTTAACTTTCACTTTTCTTATCTGACATAATGACACAAATCTGTGTGCTGCTCATTCACTGGTAATTAAGCTGCCAGGTATTGTGGTTGACTTTTTCTTTGCGAGGGTTTAAAATTCATGATAATTATATGAAAATAAAATAAAATTATTGGGAAAATTAAAACTTCATGAATAAGAGGTTCCAACGTAAGAGGCAAGTCCTGATTAAAAAGCTTGCTATTATTAATCATATCAAATCTTTCAAACTATCAGCCAGTAATGAAGAGAAACTTCTGCTCATTTGATTTTCACTTGGGCCCCGACCTTTCTTTTTTGCGCACATATTGTCAAACATCAGAAATCAATATAATAATTTATATGCTTCATGTGGATTACTATATTACGAAACAATAAAAAAGTGAAACTCGCATAATTTTGAGTCTCACAATTATGAAGGCAACCACATTATTTCATCTAAGGGTCTTCTCCTGGTAAGGCAGTGGCCATGCTCAGTTGATTTAGTGTTTCTGTATAATATGTGCACTTACCATTTTTTAATTATACATTTCTTACAGGTGGCAGAGGACGTGTGTTATTCTGTTTGCATGAACCTGACCTGTCAGATTCCTCATTTACATATACAGATATGTGAAATAATATCCTGATTCAAGTACAGAGTATTTATATTTTATTTTATCTCACTATAAAGTCCTCGCACAAAAGACATGCCATTATGACATCATTCTCCTAGCTACCTTATTTTTATGGGTTAGACTTTACAAGTTACAAAAGTATGGAATTTTTTAAAAGATTTGTTCTAATCTTTTGTCAGGAACTACAGTTCAGGTGAAGTATATTTTCATGCCATCTAATTATACATCTCTTCTACTTCTGTTTTAATATTTTGATTCTAGTTGTCTGTGTTAAATGTAATCAGCCAAAACCACAGGGGGACAAGGGTGGTAGAACCAACTGCAGTTAAGAAATGTCATAACCTTCCCAAGGTGAAAGGTATTCTCCTAATTCGTTCTTTTCAGTCCATAGATTTTGGATAGATCAGATCACGTCTTTGAGGCACGTATTTTCTTTGCTGAACTAACCTTCCAGCATGCTTTGATGTAGTAATTATTCTGTTTTTGGCATTACAAGGTTTTCATGAGATTGGTGGAGATATCACATTTAAGCAGTATGAAATACAATGTATTACTTATGCAAAGAAGTAACAAAGACTGTGGCTTAAGCTGCTACCACATCTCTCATCACTAAGGTATATCTCATATACTTACACAGTATGTTATTAAAGGGTTCTCTTAGACAGATTAAGTTATTTGTTCAGTGATCTGACAGCTCTGTGTAGTTTGACACGTAATGAATTCAGTTCTTAAGTCCTTTGTTATTTGCTGCGGAGGTGACAGATCACTGTGTGAGTATCTGGTGATTCCGTGATGATATTGGAGATCTCTCTGGTTTCTCTGGTGGCTTCTCTGAACTTTTAGCATTGGTTTCTCTTAAAATCTTCCATGTGCAATTTTTGTTTGAAAGACTTTCAGCAATGATATCCAAAGATACCCTCAGATCACTTGCACTGATAGGACTTACTCCCAATCAGGACCATGGGAAAACTGCGCCGTTTAGGCCATCTGTCCATCAGTGAAATAGCCCTTGAAGGATGATGTACATGTTTCCATTACTCCTTGAGTTATAAGAGAATCATATTTGGATATAAGGGAGGCTTTTAAAAAGTAAACAGAGTTAATGATTAGTCTGGTTTATTCAAGGTAGCACAATAAATGGTCAGGCATTGTTTCAAAGAAAAAGAAATGTTTGTTTTAATATTAACTGAGAGGTTTAGAGACCCAAAGGGCTTTACAGCTTATAGCAGCTAAATATATCATCAGTTCTACGCTACCTCCATTTCTTCTAAATATAATAATCTTGTTTCCTGTGAACTTTGATTTGCTTAACATATCAACTTGTTTACCTTAAGTTATCTCAAAATCAAAGAGATAAATGAGACATTACATTTGTGGAGGAAATATTTTTATTTTGAACTAAAACATTCAGGCGGAGGATTTCTGCAGTCTTTTGTGTTTGCTGGTGTTTCAGTCACAAGGGCCCCTATCTGCAGATGATGTGTCACTCTAACATTAGCAGGACCTGAAAGTAGGTTGACGTATATATGGATTTCCAAGGGTTTTGATGGATGGTGTGTACTGAGCCTCCCCAATTGGCCTGGCTTTGGTTAACTCCTATTTGCTTCTGTGGACATGATTGAGACACAAGTATTTATTTTGTATCAGAGATAGTGCTTTGACATTTGTGTTATTGTCTTACACCTCAGCATTATGCTTTTGTTCGTACATGAACTCTCAGCTCTCTGGGGCTATGATATCCATATATGTCTCTTTAAAAAAAATTTTAAACTGTAAATTTTTGTCAGTAGGGTTATTAAAGACCACAGATCTGTTAATTAAAAGAGCTAAATTTACAATAATGTTCTGGTATAACGATTCACCTCTGTCGCCATAATTTTTATCTTAAACAGCCACCGCAGTTTAACAATTAATCAGTTAATCTGTATGCTTTATACCAACTCATGTAGAGTCTACTATACCAACTCATGTAGAGTCTCCTGTACCAACTCATGTAGAGTCTACTCTTCCAACTCATGTGGAGTCTACTGCTACTCTTCCAACTCATGTAGAGTCTACTGTACTAACTCATGGAGAGTCTAATGTACCAACTCATGTAGAGTCTCCTGTATCAACTCATGTAGAGTCTACTGTACCAACTCTAAATACCAACTCATTTAGAGTCTACTGTACCAACTCATTTAGAGTTTACTATACCAACTCATGTAAGAAGTCTACTCTTCCAACTCATGTGGAGTCTAATATACCAACTCATAGAGTGTCTGCTGTACCAAGTCATCTAGAGTCTACTGCAATGATATCCATATGTCTATTTTAAAAAAATCTAAACTGTAAATATTTGTCAGTATAGGTTTATTAAAGACAACAGATCTGTTAAAAGGGCTAAATTTACAGTGTGTTCTGGTATAACCATTCACCTCTGTCGCCATAATTGTTATCTTAAACAGCCAGCACAGTTTAAAAATTTATCAGTAAATCTGTATGCTTTATATTTCTTTGAAATCTGTCAGAATTTTGATTCAAAGCATATAGATTAAAAAGGTATATATCTTGGAAGTCTTTTGAAAAGATTGATTCCATTTCCTGTCTATGTGGGTCTCATGTTTATTTTAATGATGTCATCTTTTCACAGAGTAATTATAGGACAATTTGGATGTCTCCTTGAGAATGACAGACTACAGCTATTAATCTCATGCTTGCCAAGGCACAAATTGTAACTATCATCAGCTCTCCTTGTAGTCCCCTAATTAGGTCATGCTGACCTATTTTTATGGCATTTTTATAATGTATCAGGTGCAGCTGAGTGTCATGGCCCATGGGCCACTTATCATTCATGTCACACAACTGTATTGGCTTCTGTTTTATTCACAGTCTTCATAGTATCATGGCAGTCATTTGATGATGAAAATGTGTACATAGGACTGTCATGTGTTTTGTCTTGATATTATTTAGCATAAGACCAAAAAAAAAAAGTTAAACTGAGGAAGACCCCAAAAATAATCAAATCACTTGTAATATTTTACTAACCTGTATGAAAGTTCATGAGGTTGTTACAGTGTAGGCCAGTGCGGTTTATGTGTGGAAATCATTTGGTGAAGCTAATCACTTCTCCTCTGAGGAAAAAATTTTCTGTAAGTCCATTAAAAGTAACAGTCACTCCTGGGGATCGAAAATACATCTCTCGATCTAAACTCGGTCACTTTTTATCCCCAGTATAGGCATGCTAGCCATACCCTACCTGCTAACAAATCCTTGGAAATCCTTAGAAATTTCCTGTGTATTTTAAAGATCTTGAAAGTTGTTGAATTTAGCTTTTTTTCAAAATTTCTTGAGAAGGCATGGATTTTACTTTAGTGTTTGGCTGGGATGGACCAGGAGAAGCAAAGTATATATCTACGTATATATATGTTACAGTAGTTACTGTATCCTTGTGTGTGTAAAGTATCATAACTTCAGTTGGGTTAACATTGTGTCTTATCTAGAATGTTTCGAAATCAGTTGTCAAATATTATACAATTACCAAATATGCATTGAAAAGATAGTTAAGGAGGCCATGCTATAAAGGCTTTTCTAATCCTCATGTATTAACCTTGAAAACTCTTAAAAATTTTGATAACTGGAATCCTGCCATATCCTGGGTAAATTTTCTTTGAGATAAAGTTGTCTCAAAATTTAACTAAGAGATGAGCCCACTCACATTGTAGAATACTTTTTACATGTAAGAAACTGTTACTGATATACTAAGTATTCTGTCTTATTTTATTACATCACAGCCAATAAGTCTTTTAGGTGAATTGGCTCCATTTGATTGGCCAAGGCATGAAACATGTCTCCTGGTGGGCTACTTCTGTGATTAGATTTTATTGGCACGAAGAAGGTGGAACAAATGATCCACTATCCTTGAAAGCCTCTAGATTGTAGAGGTTGTGCAGGTTTTGCACATGATCCCAAAGACAAGTTTCTTAATCAGTTGTAAAAAAAAAGGTTTTGCCCTTGTACTGTTATGACCCAGTCAGATGTCAGTTCTCATTAACTACATGGCCAAAACAGTCTCAGATAGAAATTTCCCCATGCAGACTGAAGTTAGTGCAAGGGCTCTGATCTTTGCCTAAGGGCCCAGAAACCAGGATTCTCATAATACACTGAGATTCTCGGATGAATGATACAGCTTAGATTTATAATAAAAAAATAGTGCTTACTTAATCTATTAATTGTAAGAAATTCCCATTAATATGCAATAATTTCCAATGTTTAACAGTTTTAACAATTAAACATACCAATAATTGTTGCTTATTGGAACTTTGGACAACCTGTCACACACCAACTTTCTGTGTGATTGTCTGTACCCTGCGTGTGTTGCTGTAGAACATGGAAGTTTTTTATGATGTTCTTACTGTCCCAGTAACCCCACCATACATACAAAGTGCATCTACCATATGCCATGATGCATATATAAATATATTTTTTAGCATGTTAAAAACTATAATTTTCCATGCTGAACCATTTTACAGTTTGCCATGATGGAAACTTATTGAGGATACTCTCATGTCCTGCAGTTTCCTAAAGATTTCCTTAGATATTGAAGAAAATCGCCTGCTTTTAAATTCTGTACTTCAGAACTAATAATATGTGTCTATAATTTGTGGAGCATGGTGGCATAATGGTAAGGACACTGGACTTTTGACTGCAAGGTTGTAGGTTTGCGTCCTGTCCTGACCACAGTTTACGTTAAGTATTTACCACAAGGTAAGTCACTCTATCAACCCAGGATTGAATAGGTACTGGTCATAAGAGACACGCAAACGTAGAAAAACAAACCTTCTTATGCCTTTTGTAGCGGCTTGGGTTGTAAGCTCCCTAGGGGTCTAAGAAAAGATACAAGGCAATTAAAGTGAAAGACGGCTGAGACTAACACCGTCAGTGATATCAGACTATAAACCCTCACTGTTACCTTTACCAAGTTCCACGCTGTGTGTTTGTGTGCACACATACATGCATGTGTGTATATATCAGATTGTATGTACGTGTCAAAGAGAAAGATAAGAATGCCTATAACTGAAAGTGAATGAAAACCTCTGCACAAACTTATAACCTGTTAAGAGATAATTTTACCTGATGGTATGATATGCACAGATACATGCCAATCTCCATCAGATACATATGCAGGATGTCAGTATAAAAGAAAGATGTTAAGTAAGAACATATATATTTACATGTATGTCATAGGTGTATAATAAGTATTACATTACATTTTCATTTTAGTGCCCAGTAAGAGATTGCCATTTGACAACTAGTATATTTTTCAAATTATTATTTTGAGATTGCTAAACAAAGCAATCCTATCATATAATCATATAATATCTTATAATTGTGTAATATTGTCAGACTGAAACTTGTGTAATTGTTTGAATAAATTTACCTCAACAATTTGCCAAATCAGTCTCTACATCACATACATGATATTTGAGAGTGGCACATTATACCTATTTTAAAATGATACCTTTAAAAATTATATTGACATATGGGAGACAATTATGTTAATGGCACTGCATTTGTGGCTAATAAATGGACATTGGGATGCCATCCATTTGTTATAACACAGAGTGAGTGATAATCCAGTCTTCCCAAAATAGTTAACTATGAGAAAATGTTTCCAGGGCTACAGAGAATTAATCAAAGTAAAATAAAATTTAAAACAACAGGACAATGGATGCTTTTATTTTATTCATTTATTACTTAGTATTATGTCATGAGCAGACCCCAGAAAATAAGACTTTTCATCAATACATTTTATGTTAAAAGAAACATAAGCATGATGATTGGAACCAAAAAATTGCATGTGCCTTTATGGAATAATTATACAAAGAAACGCATCGCTGATGAGTACTATTGAGAGATTACCTGAGATTTTATCTTTATTGGTGCATTATATGATTATGGTAAAAATTCTTTGAAATATACAGCAGATATTTATATGAAACAGTGTCTCTTAACTTTATGTTTCAATTAAACTGAAGTCTGGTTCAGAGGTTGTTAAGTGTTTAAGATTAATTTTGTCAACTCCTGCCTGATATCCATGTTTAATTAAACTGAAGTAAAATTCAGAATTTGCAGAGTGTTTGAAATTAAATTTAATTGATACTGGTGACTTTTGGAGTACATGCCTGTGTCAAGGCAAACCAACTACACATCTTTATATCCAGATCATGGTTTAAAATTTCCAGTATTGCTCAATTTAACCAAATTTTTCAGTTTAGCCCTCTCGCTCTGCTCCCCCTCCAAACCTAGCCCTTTAAGGGAATAGATGTACATTCTCGGTGTTAAGAATGTGTGTCCTTCCTTTAAAGAATTTCTTACCCTCTCACTTCCCACAATGCAGTATATGGTATTGGTTCCTGTCAGAGCCATTGTTCATCATATCAGTCCTCATGCACTGGCTGATTTATAGATATTAAGGGTTTTCGCAAGGTGAAACTTAAAATTGGAGATTTTGGGATGCTTTGGTCAATATTTAGAGCATCAAATGGGGATTTGGAGGGTCTTAGGAACCTGTTGTAAATTAAGAATATGTCATATAAAATTAAATTAATGTTTTGTATTATTGAACATTTAATTATGAAAAGAATTAATATTATATTGCATGATTATACTTTATTTCACTAGAATAAATATCACGTGAGAACTACACATGATTATAAGACATAATTCTCAAAGGGTTGAGATTAAGTTACCTATTAAATTTTAATTACAAGAGAGGTATGCATGTATCAGCAATTGCCATCCATTTTGACACTCAAGACTTCATAGCCAAGGATCCCATACCAATCTTAAGCATCACAGGTACTTACTTGTACATTCCAGAATGCCCTGGATATATCATTAAATCTTGCCAGCCCTGGAAAATATGATATTAAACCCCTTGTTTGCTGGTATTTCTTGATGGGTATATAAAAAGTTAATTAGTTGTAAGGATGAGATCCTTTTAATCATGATTTCAGATGTAAACTAATTTAACCTCTCATGTTAATCACGGATTGGCATCGTAAATGGTTACAAACAGCTGAATAAAAGACAATTTAAACATATCCCAAGGATTAGTTAAGTTTCCAAGTTGCATTTAATGTGTTTTTTTCCATATCTTGAATGACAACATGTCTAGAATTAATAATGCCCCATTTACTGATGTCACAGAAATTAACTTCTCAGGCTTGTCTTGTCTGCATGGGATTTAGGTCACATGTTCATCCCTGGGTGGAGAGTGTAGACAGGTCATTATGGTCAGACCTTGTAACCCTCATTAGCTGTAACACATGTAGATCAGCCAACGTGGCTTAGCTGGTGGATACAAAATACACTCAAGTAGCCATTTGCAATATGGAGCAGTTTGATTGGTCAGGTACAGCTAAGCTCAAATTAACTTGACCATGACCTTCATGAGCAAATTGTTATGATCATATATTTGCCATTTACTCTATAAAGTATTAGCAAACTTTTGTTGGATTAAATTTTTATGACATTATTTCAAAAAATTTTTGCAAATTGTTACATTCTTGTCTGTATAGGAAGGAGTTATCAGCACCAGGATAATGATATCAGTATGAAACACAGGGAAGTCTTCACTTAAAATGTGCACGTGAATTCACTGTCTGGAATTATCTGGAGAAATCCTCCTATCAGTTTTTATCCACGTTCAATGATTGATCCAATATGATTCAGCCATTAATGAACAACAAGCTAGGAATATTGTATGAAAACAGAATCCCTAAAATCGTTTTGAGTATGCAAGTGTGTCAAGGGTGTTGGGGCAGTCTACACATTTTTTATTTGCAAAAAAATGCTGTTTTTGGCTTAGTTATTAAGTGATAGTGATTTGCAAAAATCCATATTAGTCAGAACATACAAGTGCCTAGTTGCTGTCAACAGAACCTGTCACAGGTCTTCAAATATTTTAGTGCTCCCTGTGGATTCAGCATTGAGCCCGAGGGCATGCCAGCATAACTACTCACCTTGTATATATTAAAGAATATAAGTGTTATTTAATTAAGGATTATGATGACATGTATGTTTTTTTTATGATGTAGGTAACCACTTAATTAAGTAGTAGGTACAGCTGCAAAATTCCATTCCGTTTTTGGACTACATGACAGGGGCTTAGACGTGATAATGCTGGTGTCAACCAGGCTCGATTTACCACTCCTGCAGTTCTTTTATGTTTGTCATCACCATTGCTAGGTCATGACATGGAGGAATCCCCAAATGTATGTGAAACACGACCTTTCAACATAGTCTCTCCATAATTATGCCTGGGTGGGGACCAACTCTGAAAATTCTCACCATCTCGGCTGAGATTCGAACTCAAGATCTCCAGGCTTTGAGTCCTGTGCTCTACCCCAGGACCACAAAAGCCGATGTGATGACATTACATAGCTGTATGTAGGAATAACAAGGGGTCCCTCCTCATACTGTTATATTTGTATCATAATCAGGTGATGAGGATGGTAACTTTGTAATCATTGAAGTAGGCAGCACCTGTCCCTCAGGTGTTTCAAGACCTCATCTTTTCCTTCAGGTGAATACCATCTGTCAGTATATTAATGATACAGGTATACCTTTAATCTGCAGGTAATATGTCCCGTCCTCCCATGGTGATGTTCATTTATTAAACCAGGAATATATCCAATATTATTCAGACATGAAAGCTGCATGTTAGGATTAATATTCTGTTCTCAGATTCATGGACTAATAAATTAGGATATACAAGGCAGTTCTCAAGGCAAATTCAAGCAGTTATCATAAGCAAGCAACAATGTGTGTTTTGCATTTTCCAAAATACAAATATCATCAATAGTCTGCTGTTGCTGATGACGAAAAAACTTGCAAAACTTGCATAACCATTTAAACCAGTTAATATTGTCTAAATGGCTGAAACCACAAGTATAAAGGCGATGCGTCTCGAAACACTTTGGTTCATAAGATCGAGTTCGGCTCTTGAATGGCATGGCTGGATCTCCGCTGCTGGGATTGGTGGAGGGAATGTGGGTTGCTTCTGCCTTTTGGCTGTGGATGCTGTAGCTTTCTGAAAGGTCACCAGCTTGGGATGTATGGTGGCGGCCTCTCGCGGCACTGCTTGGCTTGGTGTGGCATGGCGTCTATTGGCTCAGTGTACGTGCTTAAGGAGTGCACAGGGCTGAGGTCTTGACCACAGCAAGCTGTAGCTGCCCAGGAGTGTATAAACTTCTTCAGTCAGTCTGCTGTTTAGCCATGCATTTAATATTCAGAAGCACCATTTACAATTGTTGAAGTTTAAATTGAATTGCATTTGTGAACAATTTTCTTAGGTTCAAAAGTTGGATTAATGTATACTCTCAATAATATATGAATTACTCTCACAAGTTAAAGCAGGTTTATCATCAGGTCTATATTTTGCACCAGTTTGGTCACATGAAAGTTGTATCTGCAAGATATTATTTGAATTATTTTTATATACACAGTATTATAATTATTGCATAAGTTAGGATGTAATGCTAATCTGTAAACAAATAAGTTAAATACTTCTGCTACTGAGGTCTGAAGTTGTAAACTATACCATGAATAGTGTTTTCTTTATTTTAAATTTGTCACAAACATTTATCTGTGAGTATTTATTAAAAATACTGCGGAGATTGCATGTAATAGTGACAGACACATGTATAATTTATATAAATTATGATTTCATTTGCTTTTTTAAATTTTTGAAAAAAATTTCAGATTTAAGTCATTTGAATAGTTATTAATGTTTTATGTAAATATCTTAAGTTTAAACATGTTTGATATATTGTAATATTGACTTAACTATGAGATTGGTGTATTTAAGTGAAACACACATAAATGTATTATCAGAAAAGTATTCATTTACTGATAATTAATATTAACTTACTGAAATATTCTGATGTTGAGGCTGGCATATTTGATGAACATACACAGTTATATATGATGTTTGTTTATGTTATGAATTTTTTAAGTAAGGTTTATTTTTAATACAATCAAGTAAACATAAATCTGTGAATAAAGAAAAAACTTTGAAAATATGGTAGGATACCAAAGAATATTTTCTGCTGTGTTGGTGCCAATGTCCTGTTTTAGCAGCAAGCCCTAGAGTACCACCAGCATGAAGCCCATCACACAGTCACTCCCGGCCGAGGGAGCCGTCCAGATTGAATTATGGTTTCATTAGCTGTCATAAGCCACTTAGAATGTTATGCATATTGATGGAAAATTTATGTACACTCGGCACAATGTAATCAGCGCAGGACTTTTCCGGTAGCGTTCATTGAGAATGCATGCCCTCCAAGACCTTGGCAATTTAGGCTGAAAGCCAAGAGGAAGGAAATATTGTTTGGTCTTATTGGGCCTCCATTACGCGGAGTGCACGGTGCCATCAGGCATGTTACTACCCTAGCTACTCTACGTAAATTGTTGTTTCCACATTTCCTCACAATTCATTCACAAATTCATCACTGATTGGTCGTGATAGAGACAAGACCAGTCTGGTTTATACTGAGATGAAGATCTTACGTAGCCAACAGATGGATAGCATTTCTCATGTTTCTAATTTGGATTGTTTCATAATGATTCTCCTTTAGATATAACTCACATGTTGTGGTCTTAAGACTTTGGCCCAGCTCAACCAGTACACAGAGAGTATATATATATATATATATATATATATATATATATATATATATATATATATATATATATATATATATATATATATTATATATATATATCACATTGAAAGCCTCTTGTAAACATTATAAGCTTATTTTGATATGAACAGATGGGCTTACAAAAATTAAAAAAAAAATGCAGACACACATACACAGATCCAACTAAGTTGATATACCAGTAATGCAACCAATACAAAGATACAAACAGGTACAGACTGTTCAAGAACAGCTGCTCAAACTCAGCTAGTATATGGTATCGGTTTGTTGTATAAATAAACATCTTCTGTCAAAATAATAGAGGTGAAAGACGACTTTAATATACAGTGAAACCTCGTTGTGTCAAAGTCGTAGGGACCCTCAGAAAACTTCGACACATCTGAGGTTCGACACAAGTGGGTTTTATTTGGTAATAATTTAACTAGAGTTGTCTGGACCACCACATGTTTTTAAGGAGTCTTAACCATTATGAAATAGGGCAGTTTGTTTACCGTGGTTGAGGGTAAGAGTGTTGTCACTGTTATTGGGGACTGCCTTGATTCTGGTGAACAGAGCTCACCTGTGATATAACCATTGAGTGGGTGAAGCAATAATATGGTACACTCAGCTGAGTTTAATATACAGTGAAATCTCACTAACAGGACCACACATGGGACCAACCAAAGCAGTCATGTTTGCGGTGTGGTCTTGTGAACAGGGAGGTTTTTATGATCATTTAGATTAGGCCAAAAAAAAATAAAAGGTATGGTTCTCAGGCACCACCCACATCAATTTTAAACCCCCACAACTAAAATTTTTATTTTGATTTTCAATAGAAACTTACCAATTTTAAGTTCCAGCCGCTTGGACAATTCTTTCAAGAAGATATAATCATACAATTTCCTTTGTCATTTAGTGCTTTTACTTGTTTAGCCAAAAAAATTCTGTTATTATCATGCTTTTCCCTTATTATTTGACATTTTCATCGAAACATACCAAAAAATTAAGAATAAAAAAACCGCCCGCTCGCATTGATTTCTGAAAAAAAGTGCCTGAGAACCATACCCTTTTTTTTATTTTGGCCTTTGTGTGAGACTAACCAAAACAGTCATGTTGGCAGTGTGGTCCTGTAAACAGGGAGGTTTTTATGATCATTTAGATTAGTGTGGGACCATTTAACCAAAGCAGTCATGTTGGCGTGGGATCCTGTAAACAGGGAGGTTTTTATGATCATTTAGATTAGTATGGGACCATTTAACCAAAGCAGTCATGTTGGTGTGGGATCCTGTAAACAGGGAGGTTTTTATGATAATTTCAGATTAGTATGGGACCAAACAAAGTTGTCATCTTAATGGGGTGGTTGTTATAGCGGGGTGGTCATGATAGTGGGGTGGTCTTCAGGCTAGATTTCACCCTATTTTGTGCTTAACTAGCCCAAAATATAGTTTGAATGGGGATGATCCTGGTGATACACTGGATTTTGTTAACCAGAATATGGCTGAGGTAAATGTGTGGTCTTTTACTCCTGTCTGCTTATACTTTTATACCAGTTGCTGTAAACATGTAATAGATATACACTTAAGGTTCATTAAAGACGATACACTAAGCTCATGTTAAATCTTATCTATGACAGGTAAACACAATATATTTTTGCCTTTGTTTCTATTTTTCCATGACTTTTTTGTAATTTTTATATTATGCTATAATGACATTATGAGTTATTGTTTTGCTGCAGCAGCCAGTGTCATAGTGTTTCCAGATGTTTCTTTTTTTTTCTAGTACTAGTTGTAGTAGATATGTTAACTGCGCTGATAAACCTGGACAGTTTTATATGTGCAGCAGAAACCTGCCTGGAACAGGTGCAGTTTTTACGACCATGATGTCTGTTAATGTTGAGTCAACTACATTAATTTTGACATGTCTGCTACATGGGTTACAACTTGATTATGATCGATCAGTGTTTTTATCACAGAGTTTCAGGGACTACCTGTTTTGGCTTCAGAAGGTCATTAGAATTTTTTATGTCCATATATACATCAACAGAAATCTATCAAAGCACCTTTCACTGTCCAGACAAAAGATGAGTTTGACAAAGTGCCTGGAAAATAATTTAATTAAATTTACTTTGTAAGTATTTAAATTTCAATTAATTGGTTCAATAATGTATATCTTGCAGCCCTTTAATTTCAACAGATTGCCCTGGAGCTCCAATGTTTTGAACTGTATTTATTGAGGTATAATAGTCTAGAATTTGTCTAGAATTTGACACAAACATAATTTGAGCAATTGTCTAGTGAAAGTGGATGTCTGGACTTTACACAAACATAATTTCACAATATTTTATGTGAGACAAGGAGCACATTTTTGCTAGCAATATTAATGTAAATTTTGCAGGTTAAAACTTAAGGCTTTAGCATTTTGTTTAATAAAATATACATTATATATTAATTAAATTATTCCTCAGAACAGAAAATAATCCAGTCAAAGTGGCACAACTATCATTGGTTCACATAAAAAATTTAACTTTACAAAGGTTTTTTTTTGTTTATGTCTTAACCTATGCACAACATGTCAAAACATCAGTCAACATGTGTTTCAGGTAATATTTGTAAACATACAGTGATCAGTTTTGGTAATTTATTGTATGGTTTCATCTTTTCCCATGTAACATTCAGGATGTTAGTGTTCTTAATAAATTTGTGACTTAGATATTGCATGTTTGCTAAATTAATTAGATTACATTGAAAAATAACATGGGATTGTCATTTTTTAGACATTTTTTTTATGCTTCATGCAGCAATTTATCAAGTAAACATTTGTGTTGGTTCAGGCAGTGTGTCAGCTGTTCCTGACACAGAGGTTTATTACAACTTTTTATAACATTAATATATGTGTTAAGTTCATGTTCCAGGCAGGTGGTTTGATACCTGACATTACAGAACATAGTTTTTCTTGCAGTACATTGATGCTACGTATAATTGTAGCATGGGCTTGGGAATTCTTCAGAATATTAAACCTGTAGTAATCCCTACATTTTCTGGTTCTTGAAGGTATCATAAACCAGCCCCAACCTTTTGAAATTGTTATTAATGGGTAAAATAATTTTTTTTAGTCTTTGGATTGCAATGGTTCTATATTTTTATATGAATTAATAACATTTATGGAGAATATTTGAGGAGGTTGTATCATCAGAAAATATAACCAGACAAAGGGAGGTTTTATTTGTACATGCAATACTTCAGTATGTTCAAGATATTGATCTTAATACATATAAATAATATATTATATATTTAACCAAATTAAACATTTTCTTAACTGATGTGTTATTGTGTATGAATATCAGTGATGACAACCATGATGGAATACAATTTAAACGTTTAATATAAATTTTTATTTTATTAATTTTAATTAAATTCAGAGAATAGAAATAAACAGGTCCATTTTGCTGATATTATACTCCATGCTCATTAAAAGTTTTTTTCTGTAATTTAACTGTACATTATCAATATATTATTTTTTATAGCATCATGTATTGAAATACAAAAATAGGTATTTATTATACTGACAAATTGTAATATATCTTATCATAAGAATAATTTATATACAGTAATTACTTTATGCAGGTTTAGCATTATAATAATATCGCAAAAAACATTCTCTTCTACGGATGGTCTCAACTTTTTTATAAGACGACTCTGGCTTTTATAATTGATGGAACACGTAGCTGGCTAGTGTTCATGCAGTCTACACGGGAGAATACTGATATCCATCTCGTGTCTCGTTGTTCACATCACTCAGGATTAACGGATTGAAAACTTTTGTTAAACTTTGTCACGGGGGGTCGCTGCTTGGATGACTGTATTTAAGGAGGATTCTGAGCCGCTGGACTAAATAAATATCATCGTTTCAGTTTGCTTTTATTTTTGTACCCCTGTCGCTATCTCTTCAGTTTGGATTGGTTCTCTCCTAACATCGCACAGAGATAAGTGTTAAAAGTCACTAGATGAACCAATAGGGTTTAAATGATTTATGTGTACAATAATTTCCGATGTCCCCCGGGCTGAATTTGTCCCCCTCGCCTTCCTGTGAACTGCTGTAATGCCATTAGCCTTCATAAAGTTTATATCTCAGCTTAAAATAAAGTGAATATCTCAGTATAAATGACCACCATAAAACATCTAGGTTTGCCATACATCACTCGGATTCAGATTTTTCATATCCATTTATCATTTGCCATCATGTCCTACTGAATGTATTCTCATGGTTTTCTGGGATTGTTTTATTTGATATTATCCACTGAAATAATCTCATAATTCAATGTAATATTGATTTCATGTTTTAGAGCTGTAGGTTAAAGCTTATATTCTGTGTGGCGTATGTTTTTTTAATGTTTATTGACCA
The DNA here is from genome assembly GCA_026874595.1 of Sipunculus nudus. Lineage (NCBI taxonomy): Eukaryota > Metazoa > Annelida > Sipuncula > Golfingiida > Sipunculidae > Sipunculus > Sipunculus nudus. The sequence goes on from CM049316.1 coordinate 5,641,618, forward strand.
TTATTCATGGAAACATTGATTTCTTTCTTTTTTTGACATTTTAATACCCATAAAGCTTGCTGTGTTAACTTTCTCTTAATAAAAGTGTATTTAGTTATTCAAAATTGGCTCAAGGGAGATTATTTTTAGATCCATCTGTATATTAATATTATTTGTTTTGTCATTGATGCTTTTTCTGGTCAACCATTAAGGTGATTGAGAATTATAGTAATTACATGTACCATGGCATCTCCCTGTGGTCATCACTAAAGAATAGCAACTATGATGTTTTCTCCTTCCATGTGTATGTGTATGTGTGTGTTTGCCATTTGTGTCAAAAGTTCAGAAAACTGGTTTGAAGAGGTAGGAATTCAATCCCAAAATTTAATTTACATAGATTCTACAATGGTAAGTTCTCACATTAGTTGGTAACTTCTTAGATCATCAGGATTGAAAATTATTATTTTTAACAAATTTTTGATCAATTTTAGGCAAAATAACAAAATAAAGGAATGGCTTTCAAATTGCTGACAGCCAGACAGATAGGACATCTTTGCTGTTGCTTTGATTACATCAGCCATGACAGTGTGGATAATATCAGAATATTTCAGCATTGCCTTATCTTATTTTCAATTTTCCAAATTGTATTATTTTGCATTAATTATTATATATCAGAGATTTAAAGTGATTTTTCAATCTTAAAAGAAAGTCATCTTCAGAGCAAACCTGTAGCTAATAAAGAAGTAGCCATCATTGCTCTAACAGGCACCCTCTTATTGCAACAGTTATCTTTAATTTGTAACACGGCATGATTTTCCAGTTATGCCATTCAGTACACCAAACAAATTCCCTTCCCCTGCCAGACCTCTGCCAAGTTAGGTGTTTGAATCACAATTAATCCATCTCCTGCCCGGCTCACAGTCAGGATTGTCTGCTCGTCATATGGATTGTTTTCTAGATGTCAAGGTTATGGTGTTCTCATGCCTTGTCTGAGATATTTTTAGTGCAGGTCACCTTTCATGCTTAAAACTGAGTCTACAATTTATATGAGGAAATGACTTCCCTGATACAGCCAATAGTTTTTAATAAGAGTCTATATAGGCAAGGAAAACATAATGAAAGGAAAAGACCATTTTCTTGCTACCCTACTCTTTACTTCATAATGACCTAATTTTCAAATGCTGTATGCCAAAGTCAGCTGTATCTATTGACTGAAATAAAATGGAGCTCTCTCAATCAAAATTTATCCTCTCAGCATCATTAGTTGCACTATGAAATTTTGTCCCAACCATAGACATTTTAAACCATGATAACTTAACATAAGACTTGATTTTAAAAGAAAGTAAGAAAATGTATTTTAAAAAAATTCAACACTGTTAACTAGAGTGACAGCTGTATAATTTGTGTAAATATATTTGTAAAAGTGATATTGGGGCCTTTTACATTTTAATAAATTCCTACTATTCAAAATAGATTCACATGAATGCAAGGGTTAGAATCTACAAATAAAATGAGGTCAGTGCGGTCTGTAAAAATGTACCTTTAAAAGTGTATTTAGTTCAGTGTGGCCTCATTATGTTGTGGCTCAATCTAAATGTTCACCTTTATTCCATCAGTGTGTAAGTACTTTTAAGAGGCATGTAATATTACCCATTGTACAAATTTTACAAGAGAATGCTAATTTTTTTAATTAAATTGCTTTTGGGAAATAATTGAAAGAACTTTTATTCAAAACCAATGTACATATATTTTCTAAACAATGACCAGTGAATCTCTGCATGTTTTCCATTCAAGGGTGATTTAGAACATAGAAAAAAAGTAAAAAAGGAAGCATTATTGCCACATTTTATACTTCTTCATTTGGAACATCAGTTTACACCTTTATCAGTGTTTGGCATGTTCTGTCACATGAATTTCAGCTTGGGTTTCAAAGTGTGTTCGAAAATCAGATGAGACATGGGATTGGTTCCTGTCAGTGACACACATGGGGGTATAGTGAATAATAGTTGTGAAAGACTCATCACAATAAGGACTGCTTTGTCATCAGTTATTATAACATGTCAGCAGTGGCAGTAATGAATAATTATGACATCACGTTTTAATTAATGATAGGAATTACAGAGTGCAATTGATATGACTAATCGCCACAGTTAACAACTATTTCTTTTAACAAAATTCACTTGGTCATTGTCATGGGAAGTGGTTTGCTATCACCAAGAACATTTGGCTGCAGTTGTACCCTAAGAAAAAAATTTGCAGCACTTCCGATAAATGAATAATAGTAAATATGATTAGTTATTGTTTTTATCAAGAAGCAGGTGCACCCTGTCAAAGGGCCTGTGATTAATTGTTTTGTCTCATCCGTTAAGCATTAACTTCAGACTGATAGTAATTAATGTGGCCGGTGATTAGTCCTGTGTCTAGTGCAGCCAGGAAAATGTTTGTATTAAAACCAGAAAGAATACAACACCTCATGTATAGCCTGGAAAATGTTTGTATTGAAACCGGAAAGAATACAACACCTCATGTACAGCCAGGAAAAGTTTGTATTAAAACCAGAAAAAATGCAACACCTCATGTTTAGCTAGGAAAATGTTTGTATTGAAACCAGAAAGAATACAACACCTCATGTACAGCCAGGAAAATGTTTGTATTAAAACCAGAAAAAATACAACACCTCATGTATAGCTATGAAAATGTTTGTATTGAAACAAGAAAGAATACAACGCCTCATGTAATGCCAAGAAAATATTTGTATTAAAACCAGAAAGAATACATTTTCTCCGGAAAGAATTTGTTAAGATCAAAACAAGTACAATTTCTCATGTGCAGCCAAGAAAGAGTGCATGTTAAGATAAAAAAGAAAACTACAGATTGATATTAATTAATATGATTAGTGATTAGTCCCAAGTCAAGTACCATGAGATAAATTGTGGTAAATCTGGAAAGAATACAATTCTTTGTGACCAGCAAAGAAGAGTGTGTTAAAATCAGAACAAAATACAATTCTTCATGTACAGACTTAAGTTACTTCTAATTTACAAGCACTACAGGTCTATATTTATTTTACTGCCTCAAAAATATTTTTTGTTAAAATATTTTTAGCTCAGCTGACTATAAGTCATCTGAGCTATAGTCATGGCCATTTTTCCGTCGTCTGTCTAGCTGGCTGTCTGGCTGGCCATTAACAGTGCACATTTTGAAACCTTTGGACCTACAAATCCAAAATTTTGCATACAGATAGATGCCCCAAAAATCTCTTACCGCACAAAAAATTGGGTCACTACGACTTTTTTCCTTTGAGAAACTAAGGAAAAACCTCAATTTTCCATTAAAAACCCATTGTCACACTTCAAGACTGTCTAATATCAAAACCACTGATCGTTTTTTTTTTATTATAATGAATATAAATATTCCTCTATAAATTTCCTATGTACGTACTGGAAATTTTATCAGTTTTGTGTAAATTCTTGAAGTTATGGGCCTAAACATAATGCACTTTGTAAAAAATCAGGATAGATATTTTATTCACTTAACATGAGAAATGTTGAAGCTAGAGACTTTTTTTCAGGGATACAACTTTATTAAATCAAGATTTAATTGTATACAGAAAACAAGATCTGAATTTTACAAATATTTTAAAATTATTAGCATAAATATAAAATCAGTACCTTAAATTTTGCCCAACTTTGGCACTTTTTTTCCTATAAGCACTGTAGATATAATTTTCATATGATGCACACGTGAGGATTTCAGCCTTTGGAATGAATTTGCCAAATACTTAAGCTTTTGTTAAAGTTTTTATGAGACCATGGCTGTACTGAAGCCCCTCTTCAGTCACCTGTATGTCATTCTTGTTGACCTTCCAGGCTTTTATACAGGCTTGAAGCTCAAGCAGGACATACTGGGCAGGTCAGCCAAGAGCTGGCTGGCTGCAGCTGGCCTCAGTTGTCAAACCCCCCTCCTGTAATAGTTGTTTTGGACAACAACTTAACAATAAAAAATAATTAAAAAATTGTAAACTGGTTTATAATAACAACTTTAAGAAATATCAATGGCAAAGGAATTTGACAGTTAATGAGTAACAGGGAGTTACCTTGCAATTTAATACTGATGTTGTATGGATCATGTATGGATGGCTCCAAATAGATACCAAATGACACAATGCAGTCACCTTTGGGTATTTCATTTTAATTTTAATAATGAAAAAAAAATATAAAAATAAAATTGTTCTTTACTATCAGGGATTATATGAAGCAAACTAATGATAGACATTGATGCAGTTGATTATATTGAAATCAGGGCAAGCAAACATATTCCAAATTTCATTATATTATCATATAACATAATTGGTTATGAACAAAATATTAATATAGATTTTACATAAAATGAGCCCAATTCCTGGAGTAAAAACATTTTTCTATCTATTTTTCCACTAAAAACATGAGGTTGTGTGATTTGTTCAAAAACTATTGACACATCTATGAGCATTGTCAACTGGGCAGTAACATTACACACTGGGAAATCCCCTGTGACTAAAAATTCTAGATCTCAGTAAAAGCACTGTACTTCTGCCACTGTCAGGCCCAAATTTTCAGCATAGAATAAAAACAACACGCAGTACTAGGTCTGAGTTGTTGATTCAGTCCATGATGTCACATGTGTACCAGCCAATCAAATCAGGGCAAAGTCTGGGATCTTGATGAAATCCATCACACAACAAATACACGTGGAATAGGTTTACCTAACCTTAATTCAGATTTCCAGGTTCTTTCCAAGTGTTTCAGTTTGTTAATTTATATTTATTGCAAAATTTTAAAAAAAAATTATAAATATAAAAAATTTAAAATATTACCCAGACAAGTGCTCATTAAAGATGTTGATTTGTTTGACTAATGACAATAAGACTCATGGCTGTAACAGCTATCACATGATACTATGTAAATAATCAAAATTTATATTACTGATTCCTTTATTTCAGTTAATAGAATTAATTATGCCCATCTCCTTGAATAATTTAATGGGTTTTCTGATCCTAGATCTATTTTTACACATGTATTAGTTCCACAGCTGGGAATACTTTTCATTTTTTTCGCATACTAAAAAAATAAAAATATTCAAATGTGATAAAAAATAAGATCTAAGTTAAGTTCTCTTTATGCTGTCTATAATGTTAATAATTGTCACAAGACTCTTGCTATGTTTAGTGTATAGATTGATATGAAAGTATTCAAAAGTAAGTATAATAGTTTTATCTTTTTTTTTTTATATAAATTAAAGCCATAATACCAGGTACTTATGATCATTATTTAAATTTGTGAAATTTGTATATCCTGGATTCTCAACAATTTTGTTTGACTGAAACTGAATAAATACTCATGAGATAAAATTTACATGATAAAACTGACAAAAAAGTGTAATCTCCAGACATCAGGCCAAGTCCAAACCTGTGTGACAATAGCACTCAATTTCCAAATGTAATTAATATAAATGACATCAATCCTCTTCCCTATATCCTAGGATTTTATCCAAATCTTACATAACTTGAGTTAAACCCAATCATCTCATAATATAGCTTATATTACCACATAAAACTAACATTTGTCTACCCCCTCCCTAATCATATTTTGTGATCATAAATAACAGCTGAGCGCCGTGACCCATGGGTCCCTTGTTGATTGCTTCATTGTATATAAAAGACTTGCTCAGCTTTAGGGAACATCACATATGATATATGACATATGATTTGCTTTGAAATCATTCATGAGGCTTACATATTTATCTCTGTGTTTCAGTGTTTGATAAAATTAAGATATTTTATGCTAAATCATACACTTGGGTGCACAGGATTTACTTTTTGAGTATAAATTGAAAATTGCTATAATTACTTCCCATATATAAAACATTTGGCCGATCCCGGATTCAAACCCATGTTGGTGGCGCACAAGTCTGGCGTACCAACCGCTTTGCTAGCAAAGCAAGTTTCACTAGCGAGACAGTACGGTCTGCTTTTATGTCACCCATAACACAACCCCTCTTAAGAGCATTCTGCTATCAGAACAAGACTAATTATCCCAGGAGTCACACTTTGGTGAGTTTATTCCCTGTGCCACGAAGTTCACCGTCATCCCTGAGGAGCCCCCATTTTGTTTATAAAACAATTATTCAGGGGAAAACATTGGGCCGATCCAGGATTCGAACCCATGTTGGTGGCGCACAAGTCCTGCGCACCAAAGCAAGCTTCACTAACAAGACAATTCGGTCCGCTTTTATGTCACCCTGTAACAACTGATATTAGTCATTAGAAACTTATCTGTTTCATCAATTGTCAGTATACCTGTATACCCATTTCACTAATTCTATCTTTAATGCCCAGTTTAATAATTAATGTTATAAATAAATAATCTGAAATATGTATGATTATCATTTTATGGAAAGGCATGTTTGATTTACATTGAGTAAGGTAGAGTAAGTAAATAGAATGCTGAACAGTCATAGTTATGTGGAAAAGCCATTAACAAGATAAGGAGACTTGGTTTTCAGTTTCCCCATTGTCCATGGCTACGGCTGGTTGAAATGTGCTTTCATGAAGGTATAAGACATCTAATGCATGTACACCAAGCAATGAGATATGATAGCACAAGCGTTTTGAGGCAAGTTTATTATTACGCTATGAATACAAACTGATCTAAAATAGTATTGATTGATACAACAGAGTCAGCACCATGCCCTTACACTGATCCCAGTAGCAACTTAGCTGCTGCCTAATTGAGTTGGGCACCCAGAGAGTCTACGTTAAGGCTGCAGCCAATGAAACTTGCTGAAACCCAAACACACTTGTAGCAGATTTCACTATAACCCATTATGATGATGAAGCCAATTTAGGAAGAGAGATCAGGCCAGCCCAGTTCCTGGTGGCTGTTTTTACACATTAGCCGACACTCTAGTTGTTATTACATACATCCTATACTGTATCGTTATGGCTATAATGCATCAATTCAGCAGCGATAGTAATCTTTGTACGAGTTTGTATAGAAGGTCCTTTGAACAGCAGCAGAGTTAACATTAAGACGGTGGTCCCCTCTTTCTGTATCAGGTTTACAATTGATGCTGGGGCTTTCATATTGTGAATAAGCCACATACAGAGGTATTGAAATGGATGTTTTTTGTGGTGGTATTGTCATGAATCTGAGAAGACTTGTACGATTAAATGCATGGAACCTCTCCTCCTGCCCTGTCTCCATAGATTAAACCTGTCTGGTGTTAATGGGAAATGTTCTTGATGTTAAACATCAAGAGACTAAATGACGGGGATAACTTTATATTTACATATATGACAAAGTGCTTTAAAATATGAGCAAGAAAAGGGGTCTTGTATATAACTGGTAAATCAGTGGAGCTCATACATTCACCACAGGACACCAGACAGTCCTATTTGATTCTTCTGTCCAACTAGATCGGTACTAAAATAAAACTGGGTCTTCTGTGGCCCATGTTCCTCCCTTCCGTGGCCCATGTTCTTCCCTTGCCTGTCCCATGTTCCTCCCTTCCCTAGCCAGTTTTTTACCCTAGCCTATGTTCTTCCCTCCCCTGGTCCATGTTCCTTACTTCTGGGGCCCATATTCTTTCCTTCTGTGGCCCATGTTTTTCTCTTCCCTGGCCCATATTCCTCCCTTCGCTGCACCATGTTCCTCCCTTCCCTCGCTTATTTCCTTCCCTGGCCCATGTTCCTCCCTCCCCTGGCCCATTCCTTCTCTGGCCCATATTCCTCCCTTCCCTGGCCCATATTCCTCCCTTCCCTGGCCCATGTGCCTTCCTTCTGTGTCCCATATACCTTCCTTCTGTGGCACATGTTCTTCCCTTCCCTGGCCCATTTTCTTCTGTTCTCTGGCCCACAATCCTCCCCTCCCTGGCCCATGTTCCTCCCTTTCCTGACCAATTTCTTACCCTTGCCCAGGTTCTTCCTTTCTGTTGGCCATGTTCATCCCTTCTCTGACCTATGTTTCAACCCATAACCAATCTTTTGTTGAAATCTGTCCAGTATGTTTTCATTAATCCTGCACGGACCTATTAACCAATAAACAACATTAACCCTGGATGAAAATATTACCTCCTTTCTGGAAGTTTTAACCAGTTTCCTCCCCCCCCCCAGACTACTGAATGCCAACATATGAGCCATGCACAGTGCCTGCATTAGTTATTAGGCCAAAAAAATAAAAGGGTATGGTTTTCAGGCACTTTTTTTCATAAATCAATGTGGGTGGGCGGTAATTTATTTTTTACCTTTTTTTGTATGTTTCGATAAAGATGTCATATGATCAGAGAAAAACATGAAAATAAGAGGGTTTTTTTTTGCTTAACAGGTAAAAGTACTACATAACAAAGGAATTTGTATCAAAATTGTATAATTTTATCTTCTTGAAAGATGAAAATCAAAATAAAAATGTTTGATGCGGGGGGGTTAAAATTGACGCGGGCAGTGCCTGAGAACCATACCTTTTATTTTTTTTTGGCCTTAGGGCCCCACTTAGTGGTGCCCTATAGTGGTCATTGTGTCAGTCCGTCCTTCCGTCCCTCCATCAGTGACACTTTCTTTCACGTGCAATAACTCATCAACAACATACTGCAGCTTTCCCAAATTCACAGGGATGATTGGTACCTATAAGGGCTCAAGACCTATTGAATTACAGACTTGTTGGAATTCCAATATGGCTGCCACAGCACCAATCGCTGATTTTCTTTCGTGTGCGATAACTCAACAACAACTTACTGTAGCTTTCCAAAATTCATAGGGATGATTGGTACCTATAGGGGCTCCAGACATGTAGAATTACAGACCTGTTTGAATTCGAATATGGCCGCCACAGCCCATTTGCTGATTTTTTCGCGCGCGTTAACTCAAAAAATATTTGAGCTTTCCCAAATTTACAGGGATGGTTGGTACATATGAGGGCTCCGGACCTATTGAATTACAGACCTGTTGGATATTCCAATATGGCTGCTACAGCCTGATTGCTGATTTCCTTTCGCATGTGATAACTCAACAACACCCTACTGCAGCTTTTCCAATTTCACAGGGATCATTTGTGCCTATGAGGGCTTTAGACCTATTGAATTACAGACAAATATGGCTAACAGACTACATTCAGTGATTTTCTATTGCACACATTATTTCAGACATATCTTCTTGAATATCAATTGATCCAGTAGGATTTTTTCCCTCATGCATATGAATAAAAACCTGTTTCTGTTTGTCATATTTTTCAAATTTAACTTAATTTTTCACCCATATGTAAACTAGTCCGGCACTAGCAATAACGCGGGGCCCTCTGAAGACCATTGTCTGACCACATCTAATTATTTATAAGTAGATGTATAGTTTATGTAAATAAATGAAGTGTAAATGAAAATAATAAAGTTTGAATAACATTCATTTTCATTCTCTGACTTGTGATTTGATTTTCATTGCTCTCAGATTTTTTTTAAAATTATAAGTATCCATGCACACTCATTGCTGATGTGAATTTCAATAACTATTCATGTGATTAAAATCTGTCATAGTCATTCATTTATATATTAATTCTGCTTCACGCAAGCACAATATCAGCATTTATATAATAATGTTATGCTCCAGTGTCATTCAAAAGGTAGTTTGACCTCATTCCATATCCATTTAAGTTTTTAGTGTTTTTCCATTTGCCCCTTTCACCAAACTGTAAGTATCTAAATATTATAGATATAGTATATAGATATAGATTTATAAATATAGATTAATGTATACATATAAACATGAAGAACTATGTGGTGGTACACATATTGCAAATATTGTATTATTTTACAGTATATAATGTATTCCAGTAACTACAATATATCTCTGTCACTGCAGATAAATAAACTGTAACACGGTGAACCACAACTATTTAAAAGCCATTAGGAGAATTACATACTGTAACATACTCCATTAATATGCCATAAATACAGAGTGTAGGATATTGTAATTGTTATTAACCAATCCAGGTGGAGTGATTTGATTATATACAGCGGGCATTTTAGTTCCATTTAGATTCATATGTTCATTATGAAAAAACATGTGCTTGTCACCAGGCCTGGCTACAGAGCTTGTTACCTGATGACTAGCACCAATCAACTGAAATGTGGATATAGACTAGCTCCCAGTTCCCTGTGGGCACTTAATGACCAGTACCAATCAACTATATTGTGTATAGACTTGTTCCCTGCCTCACTGGGGACATGAGACCATTGGTATTAAAGATCATAGCTGCAGCCTCCCTGCTACTTCTTTACTGGGCAATTTATTTTGAGAAATAATATCAGGAAATGGCAGCATATTGTCCCTGCAGCTGATCGCGCTGGCTGTCTGCTGCCAGAGACTGTCCTGATGTAGGGCTGACCTCATCCGGGCTGGACTTGAAGCCAGCTGAATCAGCAATAAAAATACTGCATGAACTTAAACTCATTAACATCAGGTACAATATGCAGGCAGTTGAACCTTTGGGTAACATATATATATATATGTATGAAGTACTTAAAGCACTGTGCTTAAGGTTCTGCCAAAAAAATGTATTTTATTTTAATGGCTTCATTTAATTACAACTCTGGTGAATGATTAATACTGGTAAATTTTCAAGGCAATTTTGGATGTGGACTTCCACTTCTGTGACTCTTTAATAATGTATATAACTGGTCATTTTAATAATTGATCAGTTTTATATTATACAGTACATATATTCATTACCACAGTGGTTTGATAAAACAGGCCTATAAATGGTACCGTGTACTTAATGATTATAAAGACAGACATCTTATATGTTATTACTTAGCTTCTTGATTTCAGCTTTATGAGCATATTGCAAAAAATAGCTTGAACCCAGAGCTCATAATTTGTCATGGAAGTATTTGAATAGAGAGCATGAGAGCATTTTTAAATGTTGTAGGTATGATATATACCTATGCAAAGGAGGTTATGTTATCACCTATGCTTGTTTGCAGGATTATGTAACACCATTTGACCAAAGTCCACAGGGGAGAGTTTGGAAATAGGTCTAGAAAATTTCAATTAAATATGGCTGCCAATCTTAATAAAGTTGTGGCTACATTATGATTCTTCTTGTATTATTGTACATGACACTATAATAAATAAACTCATTCATTTATTGTTTCCAGCATCGGGCGCAGGTATGCGCTTGGCTGAGTACCATTATAGCCCTGAGTGCTTTGACTATGGGAATTCTGCCCTGTGGTGGTGTCATTCCTTGACTTCAGAACAAACAAGAAGGGGGAATCTGAAAGCCACAGTTCTGTAAAAGCATTTGAAGATGCTTAAAAGCTGAAGTTTTTCATGAAGGTCCACTAAGTGGGACATTAACTGGTCTATAATGGTAGCACACAAAGCACTCAAGGCAGCATATTGAATGAGGACCAGGAGAAGAACTGACTTATTATTAATGTTATTACCCCCTATTGTTTCTGAGAGCCTGAGTTACTCATGAATTCTTCAATCAGAGAACCTGCATGGGACCAAATCTGTCATGTCATCACATCACAGGCTTATATACAGTCATGTATATACCTGATACAGAGCCCTATACAAGCAGTATAACAAAACTCAGTAAAAACTTAGAAAATTAAGAAGAAATTAGGATTGGAGAATAAAGCAAGGGAAACAGTTGATGACTGATTTGTTTAACATATTCTGTTAGCCAGGCGTTTCTGTCATTTTGATAAAGGTCAGATGGTTTTCTTGGAAAATTATAAAATTTGAAGAAAATAATGAATGCATGATATTCTGGCTTCATCATCTTCAGCTATATATGAAGATTAAATCTGCTCATGAAGTTTTCATGGTTTATAATAATTGAAAAACTTTTCAACTTTGTTCAGCTTTTCATCTTGAAACTTTGTTGCACAACACCACAAGCACAATAGTAGAAGACTGTGATCAATCAAGAGCTAGTGAAACAGGTTATATCTTTGAATCCAAGATAAACATACAGTTTTAAGTTATGGTGCTCTTCTTCTCAAATTTCTTTTAACTGACTTCATAAAAATTAATTGATACTACAATATAATACTGAACATAAATGTTCATGTGGTCAGCCATATGGAGCAAAGGTCTTTACATGACATTATATGATTCTATCAAAATAATTAATCTTTTTTAATTTACCTGACAGTAATTTAATTATGGATTCATTTAGATGCCTTTTATATCCATATTTATTACAAAGCTTCTTGATTACCTAATGGGTATTTGTAATTTCAAGTAACAAGTCCCTGTTCATTATGTGTGACTCAAAGTCAATTTGACAGATGTAACAATGACTCAGGAAGGATAATTTCAACAGGTTATTTTCATGTGCATCATCTAATTTCCTGTGTTGAGTCTGATTCTTGTTAGCAGCAGGTTATACTCAACTGAATATGTTAATAGATATTTGTGTTTGAAATAAGTGGGTTGTTCATTGTGTATAATTTATAAGATGGTATAGAAAGTAGGTGGAGACATCGGCTTCAATCAGGATCACACATACTCCAACATTTAATGTTTGTTCCCTGGGTGGTACCCTAATCCTCTTAAAAATTTCATCAAAATCCAAAAGTTTCTAACAGACAAACCAAATAACTAATGGACCAAAGGAAAAGCATAATATCTAGACACCTGCATGATGAAGGCTAAAAATTCAATAAAAATTAAACAAGCATAGATTTTTTCTCATATGTGCTTGTGTTAATTGGGTTTCATCAGGATTCAAATCTGTGAATTTGAAACCTGAAATCCAGAAGGCTTATTAATAACATATATCATTCTCGTCATAAATGGTGAGCTTAATTATCCTTCTATAACCAGTGTTACTAACAGTTTCCTTGAAAAAAATGAGCTTCATATCTATTTTCTGTAAGTAAATAAGGATCAGTTATAAAGTAAAGAATGTTGGCATGAAAATGAATTAAAGTAAGGTTATTTCAGAATATTAATTATTACACGGCATTAATTGTTAATTATACATTATGGTTAATACTACATGTTACTGATATGTAGTAATCAAAAGAAAAGACAGATGTGATGAAATGGTGATTAAAACAGGTAAGCCATGGGGGATAGGGTGGTTAAAGGTAATAGTCATTATCTGACTGAAGTGTATCAATACTGACGGACAGCTGACAAACAATAGGTGCCCTGCAGGCAGTGTTTGTGTAGACTATTTGTCTGACACATGAGCTCTACACCCAGACCAATAGCTTCTTGGCTTGTTCTTACCCAACCACTGGATATGACCCCTGGGTTCAAGTGGTCATTCTTGACCCCTTGGGATCCGGTTATTCCAACACATTGACCAAGTCACCAGGATTTTACAATTATGGGTGCGGCATTGGCATTATGTGAACATAAGAGGGTTGGTCAACACTTGATCAGTGGTCAAATAAGAATTGTAGGTCAGGTTGACCATTAAGACAGGTCACTGAGCTTATTTACTGGTAATCTGTGATATGTGGTTCCCTCTTCATGCCTCACACATATAAACATTTATTTTTGTTGTGGTTTTGTGGTATCAATGAGACAAATAGAAATTTATGATATGAATTGTAAAGGGTAGCAGACTTCACTGATGATCAGTTCACTGCAATATGAGATAAGAATCACAAAAATTTTTTTGACAGGGGGCTTAGAAACCATATACAGTGATTCAGAAGATTTTATACAGGACAGGATTTACACAGTCTTAGATAAATGAGTAAGCATAAAGACAGATGTAACTTTCACAGTGGGAGAAAGATTTGTATAGACACACAGAAACACTATAGCCTTAAACTGACAGAGACAGTGACAACAGAAGAGGGAGTGACCAACAATTGTCAAATGTTGTGATTAACAGTAGGGAGATTGATTCAGGGATTGGAGATAGGCAGAGACAGGAACTGTCAATGGACAGAGATTTAAAGACTGCTAGACAGAAGAGACAGTGACAATTGTTAATACACAAAGGTTGAAGATGGGCACATATAGACATTGCTTTACAAATAGACAAAGGGACACAGGCATTCACAACTAGACAACAGGCACCTGCATTCACAGCTAGGCAACAGGCATGGGCATTCACAGCTAGACAACAGGCATTGGCATTCACAGCTAGACAACAGACATGGGCATTCAAAGTTAGACAACAGGTATGGGCTTTCACAGCTAGACAACAGACATGGGCATTCTCAGCTAGACAACAGGCATGGGCATTCACAGCTAGACAACAGGCATTGGCATTCACAGCTAGACAACAGGCATGGGCATTCACAGCTAGACAACAGGTATGGGCATTCACAGCTAGACAACAGGCAGGCATTCACAGCTAGACAACAGGCATGGGCATTCACAGCTAGACAACAGGCATTGGCATTCACAGCTAGACAACAGGCATGGTCATTCACAGCTAGACAACAGGCATGGGCATTCACAGCTAGACAACAGGCATGGGCATTCACAGCCAGACAACAGGTATGGGCATTCACAGCTAGACAACAGGCAGGCATTCACAGCTAGACAACAGGCATTGGCATTCACAGCTAGACAACAGGCATGGGCATTCACAGCTAGACAACAGGTATGGGCATTCACAGCTAGACAGCAGGCAGGCATTCACAGCTGGACAACAGGCATGGGCATTCACAGCTAGACAACAGGCATTGGCATTCACAGCTAGACAACAGGTATGGGCATTCACAGTCAGACAACAGGCAGGCATTCACAGCTAGACAACAGGCATGGGCATTCACAGCTAGACAACAGGCATTTGCATTCACAGCTAGACAACAGGTATGGGCATTCACAGTCAGACAACAGGCAGGTATTCACAACTAAACAAGAGACAGAGACACATAGACAGAGATAGCCAAAGCTAGAAACAGAAAGAGACTGTCACAACCAGGCGGCAGACACAGGTCTAGACAACAGACAGAGACAGTATCATAAAATAAGAAACAGACACAGCTAGACAAAAGACAGAGGAAATAATAAAGAAAAGACTATTTTGTTTAATTTTAATGCCATCACTTTTTTGCAGTGTTTGAAATAGAAAGTTGCTAGTCTTCATATGCAGTTGAATAAATAATCTTGTAAACAGAGTGACATAGATGTTAACTGTTGTGTGGATTTCCCGTCTACACACAGACACCACATGAAAGCAGTTACCAGTCTATGCTGCGGGTACTGGTGCTACCATTAACTAAGCTGGGATGGACGAGGGGAAAGCCTGTACCTCGATGGCTGTCATCTATAAAGATTTAGGAAATAGGAACACCTCTATCATGTGTCGGTCCTGTCATGGTGGGCCTAGTACAAATGACTTGGACACAGTTCAGTACGTTAGTGGTGCTAGGTCTATCAAATTCTGCCAGGACAGAAAAAAATGGCTTTTTTTCCGTGGGTCCCATTTGGTTGGGAGAATAATCTGATACAATACGGCAGCTCACCCATTTTCAAACCCCTTTGCTGTTCAGAGGAAAACAGGGAAATGAGCCAGAGGCCCCATTATTCTATATTAATGTTACATTTAGCCTGCCTGGAAACAGATCTGTGACACAACAACGATGGATACCAAAATGCTTTTGTAATAAATGGTCCATTATGGTGATACCACCATTGTACTTTCATCTTGCACACGCCCGTTTGTATATGAATGTTTATACCCAAATTGATTGCTTGGAGCATCCCATTTATGTGACAAGGGGGCTGCTACAATGATTCTTATTAATAAACATCATTTTCATTCAATGATCATTGTTTCATCAGCATTATTGAGTTATTACAAATTTATAGCTAACAACAGGCCAATTTAGCTGACTCAGCATTTTTATATTTGATTACTCTGGAATCCACATTTTATTCTTTAGATAAAAGGCGACCAAGATGTTTGTCAGTACCATGGACATCTTTATTTGTATATGAAAAATAAAGATAAATAAATATACATATAAAAACTTGTTAGAAATTGAGACTATATGCCAAACTTATTGTTATAAAAAAACCCAGATAGACTAAGTTGTCTTACTGAAGCATAATTCAGAATTATTCTGATTTACGTCAGTAATTTGTATACTTTTTTTTTAATATATCCACATGTAGGCACCACTCCTTTGAGTGCCCATGCAGTATTGTTTAAAACTCAGGGTTACCCAGGATGTATCAGGGAATATTCTGTTTGAACAAACCTGTAGTTATTGACCTCAGGATCCCCAAACCTGCTTGTACCTAGTGGTTCATATAGTAATGAATGTAAAGTGTATTTCTTCCATGTGATATCCACCTGAGGTTCATGATCAATTTAAAAAATCCTTTTAAAGTTATCATTAATTTTATTCTGAATAAAAATTAACAAAACTTTGCAAGTTATTCCTAAAATTATCATGGAGGGATAAAAAAACACATGTAAGTTTTCTGGAGTTGATAAATATTATGGAGAGATTTTTTATATTTTATTTTTTGTTGTTGTAGAAACTATTAAAAAATTTGCAGGCCTTTTATGATTATTTTTTTTCATCTTTTGTCAAGCTTTGCTTCATTATTCTAAGTTTAGGTTTTTTATAATTATACAACTGTTAAAAAAGAACCCATCATGGCTGCTACAATAGTAATATCAATTTTTTTTTTAACAATAAAATTAATTAAATATTTATTTATACTCCATTTAATATTTTTGTCAGTGTATTTAATTAGTACTGTCATGCCTCTAAACAGATCAGTTGTACCAGCTGATATTATCACAAAATAATATGCTTCAATAAAATTTTTTTTATTTAAAAAATTAATTTAAATATGAAAATGATTTTAAGATTATTTATTTTCAAAGCTTAGCTCATGGCCACATATAAAGTTTTTTTTTCTTGTAAAAGCACAATACATAAAATAAAAATTACACAAAAACCGGTTTTAAAAATCAATTATGGCTATATTACTGTGACATTTTATTGATAAATGATCTAAAAAGACACCTGCGTTTAATTTTCTCATCCGGCATCCACCAAAAAAAAACACATTTTGAAAGTATAACTCACTTCCTTTGTTGAAAAAAATTAGAGACTGACTAAAAAAAAGAGGCTTCATAGGAATGCAATATTTTAACATTTTTAAGATAAATCTAATAGGTTCTACCTAAATGTCATGAAAATGATGTATTCTGTTAGAGTTTTAATTAATTTTGTATGGATCAGTGATTTTCATTAATTTACTGAATGTACATATTTATATTTTGTTTTAAAAATTAACAGTTTAATAAAATGAAAACTAGTATGTTTGTTTGAAGAAGAAAAAATGATTTAATATGTTTTGCCATCTTTATAATATAAGCAGGACATTGCAGCATTTTGACTTGTTCTTGTGCATATAAATCAAATTACATTTAGTTCTGTTAAATATTTCTTAAACTGAGCAATAACCCTGTTCCCTTTTTTTTGTGTTTTTATTGGCATTTTCTCTTTGGACTATCATCTAAGCTCAGAACTTTTTATTACAAAACAAGAACATGCAAAACACAAACCTCATTTAAATTCTTACAAAAAGCCTTGATATTTTTGTGACCTATAGAACTGTACATGTATATATGTATAATAGATACTTAGAAAGTTTCTCTCTGTGGTATAAACATAAGACAGCTAGTTGTTAAGAAAATATTCTGTGCATTTTAACCTGTAAAAAATCACATGTTTTGGCCCTATCTTTTAAGTACTCTTGGTTTCCTGTCAAATCAAAGTTAAAAATTATATCAGTACAAATCAGGTAAACGAGGTGGTAGAATTTAGTGTAATAATAACAAGCTAGCAACAGGCTCAGTTATAAGATAATTATTCATATAATAACCTGAGGTGTTTTAACTCATCTTTAAACTATACTTAAGGTTAAAGGTCAAACAGTGGACAGCAGAATGACCTCTAATAGGATTCCCAGCCTGCCTGGAATCAGCTAACTCCTTGAACAAGAGTAACACTTATTCCAGACAGGGAATTTGAAAAAAAAAAAAAAAAATTACACAGGTCAAGGAACAGCAGGGAATTTAATTGGTATTTGAGAAAAAAGTGGCCATGCAGTTTGTTGGATTTTGTCCCATGTCAAAACAACTAGCTTTTTAATAGTCTTTCCCTTAAAAAAGGTTGAAAAAAAGGTTGAAAAAATTATCCTGTGATTTTCGAAAGCTATCATTAAAAAAATTATCGAATTCACATTTCATAATATGCCAGGAAATCTTTAATTAAATTTTCACACACACACATAGGGAAGTCAGAAAATTTCTTTTTTTAAATCAACATCCAATTATCCAGCTTGACTGAGTGACAGATTGAGGTTTACTGAGTTTGTCAGTGTAAGTGAGAAAAAATGAGTCCACAAGTTATCAAAGAGAGTAGCTTTAAACCATCCCCTTGTTGTTTAATGATTATTAGATTTGAGCAACTGCCTACAAAAGAGACCAAAAAACCTGCTTCATTAAGCTAAGTGGCAGACGGGAGGAGGTGTATGTCTTCTATAACACCATGTGACTTTCTATCCTCTCTGCTTGTATATTATGAGATAAAACATTTGTAACTACCTTCTGTCTCAGGCAAAGGTAGCACCTGTTATGTATCTAGTTTCTTGTGTGTATACTTAAAATTGTCTGTGTGAGAGGACATTATGATATAGGTACATTACCACTAATTAGTATTAGTAACAATATTTATCCCCACAGCGTTTATTTAATCAGTGTCACCAGCTCATAATCATTTGTCATTTTTCCATTTGGCTAGAATACATCATCTAATCAAACATCATCATTGGTGCGTGAAATGGGCTCCTCCACTGATACCCTAGCCTTCGATACCATTAACATAGTACAGTTTTATGACAAATTTGGTTGGCTGCCAATAAGCCCAAACACAGCTGTACAAATCAAAGGGCCCCCCCAGCACACAAATGAAATTAATGGCATCGGCACAGGCTGCTATCCCACAATGCCATGCCTATTTGTCAGAAATATGAATGCAGCTGGTACGGGATTTAATTGTCCATTTCTTGTCGTAGAGTCAATACCATGCAGGTGTGACTGGCGAGTAATGGGACGGCTTGCTCTCCGCACTCACTGGTGGTATACATTTGTACACAAGTTTGCTGGATACTCATGTCATTGATTGGATAATACTATCTCGTTGGAACACCAGCATCCATGAGGTTGAGACCTTGTACCAGGAATTATGAAACAGTTTGACCAGGTTTGTGGTGTCGTTACTGTCATTAGCTCGGGCTTGAGGGGGCTTCGCTCGGGGCCAATACCTGTAGTACTACCGCCCAATAGACGTAGCACTATAAACATACACAAAGCCCGTTATATCTGTACCGGCACGGGTATATTGTAAGCTGCTTAGTTACCACTATGTGATGCTGTACTAACAATTCGCTCCCCCTCATTTGTTTGTCATCTCCTCTAAAGTCCCTGGATTTTGCCGATTAATTGGTTCTGGTAGTGGATAATTGTGTGACTGAACTGTCTCGGCTTGAGTTTGCATTTTATTTGTGGGGCAAAATGCTATCTTTACCTGCGGGAGTTGTAATTTGGCGTTGGTTTTGTGCTGTCTGTGTGGCAGATGGGAAAGCGATGCAGTGATGGGCTCCAACACTTAAACAAGACACTAATTGTGTTGACAAATGTACTTTTAACAACTTAATTAAAAGCCTCAGCTTAAACGAGGAAAAGAACTTTGGTAACAGTAAACTGCTTCAGTAATTTAACCAATAAGTCAGGGGCTAGAAAGTAATGGGGTTCACTCCTATATGTACAAATTGTACTTTAATAAGCAGAAAGTTCACTTATCCAAAGTAGTTTATTCATTTCAGCTCATTAAATGCCATAATTAAAATCTAATAATTGGATTAGCTGTGTTCATTCACATAGGATTATCAGAGGATGTGATGTTTTATTATTTATATATGAACAGTTCTAGTAGATTTCTAAAGGTTGATAAGTTTTAGGAAAAAAATTATGCTTTGAGTAAACTTAAATCAGGGCTGTCAGATGTTAAATATAGAAGAAGAAGATGATTTACACCAATAGCAGTGTATGATTCCTGAAAAGTAATTCACCTGGTAAATCTGAAATATATCTGTAGTTGACTGAGTGACTGGAGTGGTTGTAGGTTTAGGCAGTAATGGTTCTCTATGTATTCATGGTCTGGGTTGATTTAATGTTACTCCTGGAACAATTGGCTGAGTTAATATTTTACATAATGCAAATGACCCTGCAGGGTTAATCCTACCGTTATTATGGCTTATGATCGATGAAGTTTGACCTCTCTGATTAAGTTCTGTCATTTTCTTCTGGAGCTCATGTACACTTAAATTGACCTGTCTCTATTATAATTTAAAGTCCATTACTGCTCCAATTTGAACTATGACCATAATGTCTAGGAAGTTTTGAAGAAATCACTCAGTCAGCCTCTGTGGGCAAACAATATGTGGAATAAATAAAGTCCCAATTTAGTTTTGATTTAATATATGAAATTTATATCATGCTTATGTTAAATCAAGTTCCCTGAGGAAATAATAATTTTGATATAAAATAAGGCATTTTGAGTCTTTAAGAATATGAGTAAGTTGTAATTAATAGATTAAATTGGCATTATCTGTTCCTACTTGGTTTAACTCATTACATTGTGCATCATATGTTTACTTAGCATGATGAAGGATCTTGGAAAAATAATTTAAGATATTTCTGAAGTCTGTTGTTATTTCAGTTCTTTATGAAATTGCTATCATTGATAGTAACAGCCTATAAAGTTATAGATTTCAGATTCTAAACATTAGAATAATTACATTTATCAGAACTTATTAACAATCCTTACAATCACTCCCAGTGAACAGAAGGGCCATATTCCATGAACCCATTTGAATTCCTACCCTGAAGGTTTACAACTGCACTAAGGGATTTCTTCTAGTAAGGTCACTTTTATGTTGTGCCAGTTGTGATCTTTATACAGGGGTTTACCTGTAATTAAGCAAAGATAATTGTTAAATTGTTTTATTAAATTCCAGTAAGTAAATTCTGCTTCCTTAGTGCACACATCAGCATCTTTAATTCTCCATCCCCTTCACATACACTGTTAACCTTTTGGATGTGTGCAGATCAGTGGTATTTAATAATCCATCACCCCAGGAATCATGTCATACTTTTCTTAATAAGTCATGGGATTTAATTCAAATTTAATTCAATCTTCTAAATAAGTCTCGAGTCAGGCATTGTGTATTGAATTATTAATTTACAGTCCTGAATAAACTATTGAACTTTGTATTCTGTTAAATTATTCATTTTCCATCCTTAATTAGCTCATGTGTCTAGACATTATATTGAATAATTAATTTAGTATATTGAATAATTCTATAAATTAAGCAATATCATCTCCATACCAGTATATTAATGAAAGACTGGGCACAATAATTTTCAATGCTAAAACCATGTTGTATTTAAAATCACACAGAACATCATGAAGGTGGGATAAAAAAGAATTGCACAGTGATTCACCTTGGGACCATGTATCACGTATCCATGGCTACAACTGCCCTTTGTATAACATATGCCAGTCAGGAATTAGGGGAAAAAACTGAATCCTGGAAAATATTCCGGTCTCTTCAGTATAGGTATACATATTCCCGTCTCTTCAGCATAGGTATACATATTTAATTGTCTTTGACATATGGAGAATGATAATGAGTATATGGTCTGTACATTATTTAATAACTGACCAATGGTGGTACTAGATTTATTACTGATACCAGTATCAGATAAAACTCTGATTTTCTAAGTATTATGTTATTTTTTACCATATGATTCTATTTTAATACTACTGCTCCTTCTACTACAACTAATAATAATAATGACAGCATTATATTATTTTTATACTGATTCAAGATATATAATACTACTACTACTACTACTAATAATAATGACAATAATAAAAATAATGAATTTTTTATTATTTTTTTTATCAAAAGATTTATATTTTCAATGATATGGGCTTATAAATTATGAGCTTGTTAGCCTCAATATCATTAGTATATTGGTATCATTATTATTATTGTTCTTCTTCTTATTATTATTATTATTTATTATTATTGTTTGATAAATCTAAAATAATTGCTCACTTTACCCATTATAAATGTTAAAATACTTAAAATAGTTAAATATATATTAATTAATAAAATGCAGACAAAATATCCCTTATTTGTATGTTTATGAATATAATGTACATCATGGATGACTTGTATTGGCTATATGAGAAAAGAATTACAAAGTGTCAATTCTTACATGTCTGTTTAGATGTTGATT
Organism: Sipunculus nudus; assembly: GCA_026874595.1. Lineage (NCBI taxonomy): Eukaryota > Metazoa > Annelida > Sipuncula > Golfingiida > Sipunculidae > Sipunculus > Sipunculus nudus. The sequence continues at coordinate 5,663,952 of CM049316.1, forward strand.
GAAGTAGGTGCACATTTCTTTATATGCAGTATGGTACTTCTTCCCTCAAGTGCATGTATTATCCTGTGCTGGTTTCTCTGTGTAACAATTATACAGAGTATCTTGCACATGTTGATTTTCATAAATAATTCATATATTATCATGTGTGTGTTATTCTTGATTAGAAATTCATGCATAGTCCAGGGCTCAATACTTTAAACTCTATCAGGAATTCATTTGGTGTTCTGTACATTGTAAATTTAATTTGATATTCACGTAGTGTCCTAGTATAAAAGTCAGTATGATATTTATTTACAGTCTTATAAAAGTGACTTTAAATGAGAAATTATGTAACGTAACCTTGGCATAAAACGTTAGTATACTGAGGACCCTGTGTTACAAATTAAAATTTCAGGAAGAATCCACAAAGATTCTGCACACGTTGATTTTGGAATTATTAGAGTTACGTGTCCAAGTTACTTTTTCAAGGAATTCTTGCAGTATTATACACACGTTACTTTCATGAAGAACTGATGTGGCTTAATGACTAAGAACAATTGCATGGCAGCATATTTTTGTGTTGTATATGAAATTATTACCTGGCAGTATATGTATACAAACTTGGTTGGCCACTTCCATTACATAATATTTACCTAAGTTTTTATACCTGGCCACATGGAGCAGGTGATCTCTATCAGTGCACTCTAACTAATAGAAAACTTCAGAAAGCAAGCTTAATGTAAATTGTAGAATGATTTACGAGCAGACCCATAATAATGACGAAAATCAGAAGGGAGGCCAGGTAGATACATGTCGTATTCCTGTGTGCCCATGTGTCATAAAGAGAAGACATCATTTTTTTTATGTTGCCTCTTGGCAGAATAATGCAGGATGAGGCTGAAAAACGCGCTGCTGATGATTAATTTGGCAGTGAGGCAGATGTCAGTGTAGGGAGAATCTTGATATCCACACAGGAAGCGGCCTGACAAGCTTAAATAACGAGATTGTTTATGAACTACGAGCCACTGATTGATGCCGGAATGAAATTGGTGGGGGTCTGAATCATAACTTTATTTTGCTTAGAGTCCCATCATGCATAAAGTCACATCAACCAACCACTTACAGAGGCTTTATTTGTCAACAGCTACCACTTTACACTAAAAATATGTCCCACATTTCTTAATTCAGCTTTGAGCATATTCTCTGAGAAGCTCTGCAGGTGTTGTAAAACGATCAAGTTTTCTCAAGTTCATTTCTGCAAACCAGTAAGAATAAAAATATAAATAAATATTATTTTTTCATGAACTTTGTAATACCCACTTATTTTATGATTTTATAAACATCTCAATATCACTTGTCAATACAGTGTCAGGTGATCTTCTATCCATATATTCTATGGACTATCAGGAAATTAAATTAGCTTTGTTCATTAATAAATTAAATGACATCTTTGTTCATTTTTTTTGGTGAAATTCTGTAAATGTCAAAACCTCATTGGTTAATATAATGTCAATTTAATATTGTATGGCATTTGATAATGTTATGGACTACAAATATTTTAAACAAAAAAGTATTGTTTCACACACCAACTCGCAATCCAGCACCACCTGATCTTCTAGTATTTATGAATTTTATGAATTAGTTATGTGTACATTCACAATTGTGTGATCTTATGAATATCATTACTGTACTTTGCAATATATACAATATCCACATATCCCAGTATACCTGTGGTTACATGGATTGTGTCAGAGATTATTTGTAATCCATCACCAATGGAAACTGAAATGCCACTACAGGTGTATAATGTTTTAATGGGAGATGTAACTGAGAGAGTAAACAACACTCCTGTGTCTGTGTTCAATGATTAATTTACCTGAATTAAACGAGCACAGGTAGAGTAGAAAATTGGTTGTGTTTTGCATGAGCCTCAGAAGGAGTCGGCAGCGCAGTCATCTCTGATATCAATCATATACATCCTTCAGAACACACAAAACATGAAATAACATACGGTACCTGGCTCCTTGGTTTCTAATTTGAAAATCTACGGAAGAGATATTTGTGGTTTGTCTATTGATCGATGGTGGATCTGAATTCATCCACAGAAGTTCAGGGTAATATTAGAATAGCATGGCCTGTAGCAATAATTGATTGGATGAAGTAATAGGCTGTAATAGCGGGATCTCATTAATAAACCAGGTAATGAGACTGGCTCCAAGGATATCTAACTATTACAAACAAATAGTTTAAGACAAAATATTCGTGGAATTGACTGCGCAAATTATACTTCAGACTTGTTATGTGATACAATGAAAATAATCACTGGGAGAGGTATGCATTATCAGTGTCATACAGTCATGGATACATATCACAGTATTCATGCAAGCTGGATCCCAGTAGTATGAAAAAAGTTCAATCTTTTTCAACAGTGATCTGTTTTTGTTTTTTTTATATATATTTTGCAATTAACTCAGATAGGCTATATGGAAAATAAAAACCACATCTTTTGTGCCTTTAACAATCAATCTTATTAATAAGAATCGCTCACGTCAATTTAATTTATATTAATATTTGGTTGATTTTTCCAAAGCTCTTCTGAAAACAATGTTGTTCTGAAACCCATGCAGAAGAATGATTTGTGGTATAATTTTCTGCAGTGGATATGACATTAATTGTCAACATGCCTAAAATATATACACCACTTTGCTACTTTACCATGGAATATATTACATTACAAGATGCCCAAAGTGTATACCAGAATTTCTGTTTGCCTACAGTAGATGTCACAATATATGTCATTCTGGCCCACAGTATATTTCTTCTTGCCCACAGATATTTATAACATTTTCTCCTGCCCACAGTTATATCACATTTCTCCTTGTCCACAATGAACAACAAATTCTAATGCCAATGGTGTGTGTACAGTTTGTAACCATTTTTAGCTGACTGAGGAATCTGTTGCACTGTGAGATTTACTGTTACTTTAATACAGGAAATGTGGCAAATAGTTGGTTTACATACAGTCCGGCTAGGGAAGAGTTTATCTGTGATGATGAAAAGTCCATTACACTTTACAACGTGTCTCTGCTCAACAAGTGCATTATTGTGGTCACAGGGGTCAACACAACTGTGGTCACTCTCCTATCAGATGGACTAATTTGGACATTAAACTAGGCCATTTACAGAGAGGAGGAGTCTGAAAGGAGGCTGGCGATTAGGATGTAGAGGCCCTGGCCATACATCGATTGATGTGCTAGCTCAGCTTGCTGGTTCATCATGGGTAAATTGAGCTGTCAATCACATGCCAGATAAAAAGGATTGCACTACGATCAATTTGCAAAGAAACTACTGTTCTACACACATACCGGGACAATAGCCTGCAATAGGTGCTTTGATGGTGTAGCTTGGAATCATCTTTCGTGGTCTGATTGGATATGTTACAAATTGTTCATGGCATTTAGAAATTCTGTCTCCTGAATCAACTTATCATTTTGAGCAAATCTGTCTTTCACAGGTCATGATTGTTGGTGGTTACCACAATGCAACAGTCATATTACATATTTCATCTGAATGACTGATGGAACAAAATGGAAAGGAAAATTTCTGTTTGGTTTATGAATTAATAAGCCCCAGAGTATCAGATCATATGACTTTACAGGTGGAAAGTTTATTTTTTCTTTATTTGTCACATGTCAGAATATTTTGAAGATTTACACAGTAAAACATACCAAATGTGACCACGTGCAGGACCACAAGAAGTGGTCACTTTAGCTTAGTACTACATATATGGCAAATTGTGAGATCATTAAGGCTGTAATGTTGCATAGGTGCACTGATATGAAATAGTACAAAGTTTGGTAATGCATCAGTGTGATCAGGTGTCCCTGTATCTATACATTGACAATAAATTACCATCCAACTTCACCTCCTGAAACTGGTGACCTCCAGCTTTTAATAATAGTCAACAGCATGTAAGCCAACACAACATTGGCCAGAAATAAGTTAACCAGGATCTGATTGACTAATCACTGCATGGTCAAGCCAGTTGAAAGGGCTGTTTCATCATTTGTCATTTCTGAAGGACATTTAAAACTGAACAGAGAAGAGCAAGAACTTGTAATCTGAGCTTTAATACCAATCTGTATTATATCATGTATCACATCATGAGTGGGGTATTATAATACCTGTATTGTGAGATACTGTATGCGTCATTATGATCCTATATAATAATCATAAACTTGGTGGTCAGGTCAGTTGGGTGGTCTACAAGTAGGGTTTATCTTGTATTTTCTCTGAGGGTCTTATGTTTTTACATATAGCTCATTTTCTGCTCATTCTATATCAGTGGCGGATCCAGAACAAATTGCTAGGGGGGGCAACGACTCAGATTCTAGCTTGCATGGTGGACGAGGGCGCATAGCGGCCGAGGGGGGAGGGTATGGGAGGGGGTGTCCCCCTCACACGGTGAGGAAATTTTTTGAAGATATGATGATTAAGAAGTCAAATTTGAGCATTTTCGGGCTCTTCTGTTTGTTGTATTGAGGGTGTGGGAGGGGTTATCCCCTCACACAGTGAGGAAATTTTTTGAAGATATGATGTTTAAGAGGTCACATTTGAGCATTTTCGGGCACTTAAACCAGACTTTTTTTGTTTCTGATAAATTGGAAACAAAGCAGAAGTTTTAGATTATAGGCCTTAATCACTTCTGTTTGTCCTATTGAGGGTGTGGGAGTGGGTGTCCCCCTCACATGGTGAGGAAATTTTTTGAAGTTCTGATGATTAAGATATCAAATTTGAGCATTTTCGGGCACTTAAACCAGACTTTTTTTGTTTCTAATAAATTGGAAACAAAGCAGAAGTTTTAGAATATAGGCCTTAATCACTTCAGTTTGTCTGAAAAGTTCTAAAAGTTTAAAACCATTTGTCACCTTGTTATACCTCGTGACTTCCTAGTATATGAATGGTCCAGACACTGGTGTACTGGACTTTATCTTCCAGCGCTGCCAGTACAAGGACTAGCTTTAAGTGGACACAGTATCAGAGATATAAGACTTTATTCATTGGGCATTTACTCATATGTGACAAGTTGTTATTTCTGGTACTGTTTGTTCCGTGTGTGTTTAATGCAGTGCTGATTATCCTGAATTCTCGATGTAATATTTCACTGTCAAGAAGTTAATAAAGGCAAGGTAAAAAAGTACCTTTTTCAAGAAAACCTTGAAACAAATTGCAATTTTCATGAGCCTGAAAAAAAATCTAGGGGGGGCGATCGCCCCCTGTGCCCCCCCTTGGATCCGCCACTGTATATACAGTAATTTTTCTAAATCAAACTTCTTAAATAAATCCAATGGTGAAATACAGCTGGATATATTTAAAATTATTTTTTGTACTCTTTCTGTCAGAATAAATTCAGTAGGAAAAATGGTAATTAAAAAAAAAATGAAGCATTAAATGTGGCAACCAAGATTTAATTATATAGTCACCAAATTCTTTATCAAAGTTGTAGAAGACTGGTTCAGAGTTAACTTAAAATCTATTCATGTATATTCTTATTTAATTTTCTGGAGATATAAAATCGTTTTGGTATAAAATGTCACACTTTTCATCTGTCAGTGGAGAAAAGATTATAAAGCCCACTCGCCTATTCTGTGAAGTTAGGAAGGACATCCCCAGCCCTGCTTGTGAGACCCCCCAGGATTACACCACCTTTGTCACAACAAATATCAACAGAGAGGACCGCGAGAAAATTGATGCTAGCCATTATAACGAAGATTATGGGACATACTCCGTAGTCATAATTTCCGTGACACCTGTCTCTATGGTATTGTAAAAGTGAGTTATAGGACATTTCTTTTAATATAAAAAACTTGAGTCACCTGATGATTTAGGTCAGATATTCCCTGTAACTGGGACATAAATTAACTTTTTACATGAGGAAGCCATGGCTGTTGTTGTTATATTGTAATTTTCTTGTTTCATATAATACATATTTGGCAGAAATGCTATATCATAAAGTTCATTTATTTAGTCTTTAAGACCAAAGTACATAACATGCAATTCTTCATTAGCTGTTTTTTTAACTGACTGACAGCTAGGAAGATTATCCTATACCAGCTGGTTTGTAGTATATACAACCTAGTGTGCCATTTTTAACAAAGTCATTAGTGGATCCTAATGACCTAAAGTACATTAGATGAAAGGCAAAGGACAGACAAAGAAAAAGACAGTGTAATGTTAAAGCACAGTTACATGAATCCACCAATCACGTCTCATTGTGGTTCACTCGTACTCAATTTCACCAGTCTCACAATTTCTGCAAGGTCTGGGTATGGTTTGACGGAACATCTATTGGCTGACTGATCTCCTGGCCCTGGCTCGCTTACAGCATCTTCACGGAGGGTGCTCTCTCCTGTTTTGCCATGTTTGGTGATACCAGAGATACCTTGTATGACAGATGTCATGGTGCCGCCCATAAACTACCAGATTTGCAGGCTGTGCAATTAGTTGACCAAATTTGGCAGGGCAGTAATGTAGACTGGTTACATTTGCTTAATCCCTTGGGTGGCCTGTTTGTGAGAACACCTCAATCTAGTGAGGCCCGGTGACAGTTATACCATCAACTCAACCAATGAAGCAGGGGGATATTTGTCAAGCTATTCACAGGTCGCCAGTGGAGCCGAAAACTTATGTCATAGTCGTGCAGGATCTGGTGACAAATGACACCGCCATGACATTGCATCCCTAACTTCTCCCGTGTTTTGGGCATTAAGAAGGGTGTATTTGTGGGACTATTTGGTCCCATAGCTTCAACACAGTGTAATCTGTCCATGTGTCAGCCAGCACTAAACCAGCACTGACCCTTACAGCTGGTGCACGCTGTAGAGAAGACCTGAGAGTTTGTACTACACATCGCATGACAGCCATCCACAAAGCTAAGGTGCTGTAACATGGATCTCTGTGGCACATGTCAGTACTTATAAAACCTAGGTTCAGTTATCACTTAAATAAAACCATCATCTGACACAATCGGAAGGTTCAAGATGGTGTAGTAGAGTTTGTCAAAGCTGAGACTCCTTTTTATCAGTTTCTGCTTGTTCTATGGCTCTGTAGTTATGTCTGTGTATTTAACATATGACAGTTGCTCATTTCTTGGTGGAGTCCAATCATGTCCAATGGTCACATGGAAAATGCCACAGAACATCTTTATGTCCAAGGTCCAATGGTCACATGGTAAATTCTACAGAATGTCTGTTTGTCCAGTCTAATGGTCACATGGCAAATTCTACAGAATGTCTGTATATACAGGCCAGTGGTCACATGAAAAATTTTACAGAATGTCTGCAAGTCCTTGGTCTTATAATCACTTAGGGATATCCATCAGAAAGTCTTAACGTCCAGTGTCTAATTAATGGTCAGATGACAGTGTCTGCTTTTCAGGTATCTTGTGATCACATGATTTACCAGTATGTTCTTTTACAGTATCCTGTTGTCAAACACACTTAACTACAATCAATATGCACTGAACTTTTAGTTTATGTGCACATAAGCCCTTATTAGTTTAATAGTCAAAGGGACATAATCAGGGGCTTAATTATGGCTATTCTTTCACACTATCAGTTCAGTTTTGCCTTTTTACAAATGTTTCCGACCAAAACCATCCCAGCACATGGTCTCATTTCCTCGCATATGGCTGTTTAACACCATTTTATGGCTCTGCATGTTGGTAAACACAATCTGTTTACCATTACAAGGCGGCATGACTGGAGTTCGATTAAGAGGGGCAACATGCTGTGTTTCAGTCAGCAGAAAAATTACATTTTTGGCTAAGTCAGACAGGGCATCTCCTGATTGACATGTATTTTGGCTCAGCGATGCACACGGTCCCACGCGCTGTGTTTATGTTGATACCTTTCATCGCGCCCAGTCCACTGTTTTTAATATTCGTTTACAGGAGAAAGCAACCGGATTCAGGGTATTATGTTGGGAGGTACATATTTATTTTAAAGGGAAAAAGCTATTTTTGGTGTAAACTTAACTTGCTTTATAGGTGATTGGGCCCCTTTAAAACTCTTACCAATTACAGGTGGAGTCATGATGGTGCTAATGAAATCAGAAAGTGGCATATCAGAGGAAGGGAACATATACCTTGAAGTACAACATATCATACATACAGGAGCCATAGAGTGTTGTATGCAGGATTACGTGTCAGTTGGACGGGCACCAGCTGGACGGGTCCCATTTAGACGGTCCCAGTTGGACGGGTCCCAGTTAGACAGGTCCCAGTTGGACGGGTCCCATTTAGACGCTATGTTTTATTTATGTGACTTAATTACAGCTTTATGGAGCTTTATGGGAAAGCCTAACTAAAATAATTAAAGTTTATATATGTTGATCAAACACAATATAGCTATGAAATTTTATGCAACCCCCTTATACCTGTGTACATGAATAATTGTTCAAAGAGCTCTAGATTTTAACCGTTATATTGTTTTCTTCCCTGACGTTTCTTTCGTGAAAACGGAAAAAAATCATTATATCCTAATATTATCTGTTTCTTCAGAGTTACAATAACGAATCGACATGCAATCAAATGTCAAATAAATTAGCGATATCTACTATAATAACCGATGTGCGGTCGACATGCTCTGCCAATTAATGTAAATAAGCAAAATATAAGCTTACTTTTCGGAGAATTCTCATATTTTATTCCGATATATCACATAATCCATGTGCTGTCAGTCCAAAATTATGCACAATTCCAAGAAACAAGAGTAGAAAGTCAGTTTGGAAACCCCTTACAACATCAGGGATACATGACAGGGAAACCTGCACCCCTGGCCAGTCACAGCACTTCTAAAGGAAGGGAGGTCGCTTTAGAATTAACTTTTTGTGTGAATAATGAGACTAATTAAGTTCCGTTTCACAATGAATATTATGGTACGGCATTTTATAAGTTCAGTAAAAACAGCCGATTACCCTTTGATAGGTGTTTTATTAATCAATAAGACATACCCCACAAACAAGGTAAATAGAACAACAGTTATCTCTCGTGGTCCCTTCTATTATTTATCGAAAATGAGCTGAGGAAAGGCTTTATGCATGTAAATATACACATTTATGTTTGTCTGTGTTGTCGTATGTATTTATTGCTTTCCGCTAAATACGCGGGTAATATACGTACTTGGTAAATACATGAACAGAGAGAGAGAGAGAGAGAGAGAGAGAGAGAGAGAGAGAGAGATAATGCCTGAGAGAGATATGATAGAAAGAAAGGAAAAAGATGTTATTTTCATTAAAAAAAAAACGAATGGTTTGAAAAATTAAATTATTACCATATAATACACATTCTTTTTATTTCACAGGGATCTTTAATGTTTGGTGGTTCATGTTAATCAACAGAATATTTATCAAAGACCACTGTGCTGTTATTATAACAGTTACAACATGGCTGAGACAACCGGTGCGGAACGAAACCTAATCACAGTAACTGGTTAATTAACAAAAAGATGCACCTATGTGGTTTCCCTTTGAAACGTGGTAATATGGGATGTACAGTTTTCTGATTCCTGTTAAGGTCCTTGAAGACAGTGATTTATACATAAATTTATTTAAGGAGTTAATAAATCTATGTGAAATCTATCTATCTCTTTGTCTATCTATTTATTTATATATCACTCTGTCTATCTATCAACTAAAATGAAAGGGCATTGTACGATACAAGTCCGTAAAGAATCACTGAATTTAATACTAAAATAATAGGCAGTGTAGGATAACCTACACCTGTGAGTAAAGAAGCATTGAATTCAATAACCAAAGGCTATTTATGGAAGAAAAATATGTAACATGAAATGAATAACTCATATTTTATTGACTGACCATGTAACTCGGCTTTGAAATAAGGACAATTTTGATTTTAATGATATCACAAGCAAGCAATAATTATTTAAGCTCTGTACACAATCCATAAAAAATTATGAACTGCATTTATTTTAAGATAACATCTCATATAAATTATCGTTCCAATAGATAAATTCAATATAGACTTCAACGATGCCAAATACATGACGTTTAAATGATTGCATTTTATGTCGCCAGTTAGCCGGGTGTTCTATGTAAATAGGCCGTTCATCCTTCATGGCGTTGCAAATGGTTCGATATTTTCATATATACAATTAAAATGCTATATATATCTATATATTTATATATCGATGTATATATATATCGATGTATATATATATATATTATATATATATATATATATATATATAATAAGAAAACAAGACAGCAAAATACCCTAGATATTGCAAGGCAAGTGATAAATAACGAGACAATGTAACGCGTCGCCATATAGCCAGTGGTCTATGCGAATGAGCCGTTCATCCTTCAGGACGTTTCAAACTGCTTGATATTTTCATATATTCATTCATATCACTATATATAATATAAAAATGCATATATTATAACCTTTGTGTTTAACCCATATGTTATTGATAGAGCATCTGACTGGGACCCTTCCAACTGGGACCTGTCCAACTGGGACCCGTCCAACTGGGACCCGTCCAGATGGGATCGAAAAAATCCAACCCGTCTATCTGAAACCCGTCCATTTGGGATGACACCGTATGCAGTGATAAGGAATGCCTGTTATGAACATACCAGGTGACCGTCTGGTCTCATTAGCACATTTACAGTAGTGCATTCACCCTCAGGTGTTTTATTCATTCTGCTAATGATTAATTAGATTAATTATCAGGTGTTTTAATTACATGCTGCAGACACTGGAGTTGCTCTTTTATCATGTGAATGTATATTTGAGAACATAATTACCATTAATGCCAACTCACACACACATCACATGGGCAGTCAAGTCATGGGGTGAAGTGTACATCAAAGGAACACTTAACATATACTGCTTGCAGGCAGGGTTTTAAAACATCTCCTTTACAGGTTCATTATAGTCAGGAGCAGATGTGTCGTTATAGTCATGTAGATGAATGAGCTCGCCTCAAAAGCATATTGTATTATTTATACCAAAATCATTAATTTGAATTATTCTTAAAGAATAGGTCCATGATAGGAGACCACACAGCAGCCTGAAGGTGAAGAAAAGTAGATGATCAAAATGTAAATTATTATTATTATTATTATTATTATTATTGGAATATAATGATATAAGTTAAGATGTGAGCAAATCTTTGTGTTTTTAGGGGTTTAATTGAAGATCCCAATTTTTTCCATGGCTCATTTGGTTGTTCCTGTTGCAGGGCTCAAACCTCACTGTTTCCTTATACCCATTTTTTTATGCATCAGTGTGGCTGAGGTTTGCTTGTATCTGCCATGTAAAATGTCTAACAGAATGTTCTGATCATACATTTTATGATATTCCTTACATTTTGATACTAAACAGTAGTCCTCTACATCTAATACAAATAGATTTATGACTTTATATAATTGATTTTACCAATATCAGTAAAGTAATAAGACTAAGAAGTTCTCCCTCGATGCTGGCGGTAATTGAGATGCCATGCTGCATACAGCTACAGGCCAACCACAACACACACTAACGACATATTACCCGCAATCACTCATCTGAGAATGGATGAAACATCACCGACTGTTACATCTGACCAATCAGTCTGTGTTCGGAGAACCGTGTGGTACAATATAAGCAATGAGCCATCGCAGATTAAAATTGGATGATCAGAATAGCTTGGACAGGGAATCAGTCATGGCCACTCAATGATTAAGTGATCCCTGTGTGGTCGCCATTACCTGCTTGTGCAGAATCTTATGTTTTAATTGTGTGAATGTCCAGTGTTAGTTTGTCCATGCAGTCAGCTTATTTGTTTACATTGTATTTAATAACATGAATGTAACACTATAACGGTTCTACTGGTTTGGTAATGAGGAAACTGACTCTAATCATAATCACTGTTAATCTCTGCCTCATTATCTTTAATGACTGTGTTCATCATCTCGCTCCTCAGCTTCATCCAGATTATCATTTTATCATCCTTCATCAGATGCTACCCACTGTATCATCTCTACTGTCTCATGTTAGTGCTCTGCCCTCTGCATGCTGTATCATCCACATCCTGATCTTCGTCCTATCTGCTGTATCATCTCTACCCTCATCTTTGTGCTCAGTCCTCTGCTGTATCTGAACCTGTATCATCTCTGTTGTCAGCATCTGTATCAGGTTTCATCAGCATCCATGTTATCATCCCATCAGTGTTATCATCTGTATCATTTAACAGAAAAATTCTGTGGACCCAGTGTCATTAGTGTGTGTCATTATGCTAGTCACTGTTAAGATGTAGCATTACTTTGATCATCTGTCATCTTTCATGATCTGATCATGTCATCCTCTGATGACTGGTCATAGGAATTTATACAGGACATTGCAAAATTCTGTCATTATCATTGTAGTTTTATATTCAAAAGTTAAAGCAAAAATGTTCATCATCTGTTTAAGCACCCTCATACTGTCATTCTCATCATCATCATCTCTGTCATCATCACCATCTGGTTCATAGTCAATTAATATTATTTGTGTTATCACTCTACATTCTTACACTGTCCTTTTCATCGTCATCATCATCATCATCATCATTTTGCCCAATACCCTCATAATTATGTGTCATCTGTATCTTAATTGGATCTGCATCAGTTCAGTATCATCATCCATATCATTTCATTGATCAATACATCCAGTGTCATCAGCCTAACAGTCAGCAGTATTACCTGTATTCTACATGTACCAGCATATTAACGATTAATTCATTAATTCATTTGGTCCATTTTCTGTTAATGTATCATCATCATTAAAACTAAATGAATTTGTGTAAGATAATATGAGCTACGATGATGATGCAAGGATAAATGAATTGTCATGCCTCTGTCAAATATCATGTTTTGTTGAAGGTCATATGATGTGATTGTCATAACAAAAATTCATAAACCACATACTGAAACCTGTAATTGACATGACAGGAAACTACTCGTGACATCTTGATTGGCTAGAACAGACTGATATGGATAGCAGTGCTTTATATGATTTGTAATTTACACTGCAACTCTCCAGTATCCATAAAATATATTGGATTTCATTGGGAAAGTATGGGGAACGGAGATCAGAAGTGAAAAACTGCCTCGAGGAAAAATGTCACAGTATGTAAAAAAAACCTGTAATTTAAGCGGAGTGTCTTAAGAAAGGAACAGGGAGAGAAGGAAGCCGAGATAAAAAAATGCTGTCGAGCTGATCAGTTAGATAATAAGACACAGAAAAAGCCTACTAGTGATTCAGTGAAGAGAGGGAATTAAAAGCAATCTTTGAAGGAATATGAATTAATTTCATGAGAAGAGAAAAAAAATTAGATTAAACTTCAGCTAGACTAAGGAGGTTATTGACTTACGCTTACAAATATGTGAAGCAATTAAAAAAAACAGGCATCGGGCACAGAGAATTAATTGAAGTAAGTTCATTTTGTGCTTACAATCTGTGGTCCAGGGAGTATATATAATTATTTATCTTTTTTTGACTTGATGAGTTGAGCTGATTGTATTGACGGTGATGCAGTCAATTATATGATGCAGTTAGATTTTGCCACTGATTTAATTTAAACCTAATGTTGTCTGAGATAATAGTAATGTAACAACAGAATCACTCGGAGTATGCTTTCAATATTGCCGTGGCTGAAGTAAGCAGCCTGATATTAAATATGGCATTTAATATTGAGAACTGTCATATCTGAATAAACACTGAATGAAAACAGCTTACTCTAATCAAACATGGGGCATCAGACAAAACTCCACATTACTTAGAGCCAACTTTAAAAATCCATTGGACATAAATTTCACAGCCATAATTTATGAAGCCCAGATACATATGTCCATCAATTTCTGAAACACATTTTATTTTCTAATCTCCTGTTATTTTAATTCTGACTTATTGTAGATTTAAATTGTTCAAGGTCAACCAGAAAGTTCAGAAGCATATTTGTCAATTTGGCTTAATTTCTTTCCTGTTGTATTTCTTTTTACAAATTAGTACTTTGTTAATCACATTAAATCAGTTAAAGTCATATTTTTATGCCAATGAGCACTTTCATTTTGATTACAGTTTAATCAGTTTCATTCATGTATAGTTTGGCAGCTGAAATTCTGAATCTGCACATTTTTTAAAGTTAAGATGGATTTGATTTGTAGTGGCTCAGAATTTAGTGATTTGCACAGTCAGGAATTTTGTAACAGCATATTTAGAAATGAAAAAAATAATAGGGAATAATAGGGGACAAAAATAACACTCACTGCAAATGAAGTTTCAAAAGTAAAAAAGGTTGTGTTGGGTGGGGGGGATTGAAATAAAACTTTTGCAAATATTGCCCTTTTTGTATAATCTTTATGATTTTGAGTTGTATATACTAAAAGCTGAAAATTCCACCAATAAAAAATTAAAATGATCAGTTTGCTGAAGGTATGATTTTATTGGTAATTAACCAGCAATAGTAGTTGTAATATGTAGTCATATATATGTCAGTAGTGCATTTGGAAACAGCAGCCTGAAGTGTAGGACCCATTTAGACCCTTGCTATGCTCTTAGCAGTCAGGCTTTAGTCCAATTTTATTATCCTAAAATTTAGCTGTGAATGTGTACAAATGATTTGTCACCTCGGCGCTGATAACAGCTGTTCGGTGGCACATATTCACTCCCTTCCTGAGATGTATGCTGTGCTTGTAAATTTACACAACCATGCAAGTGTTTGTCCACTATCTGTGACCAAATAAGCGAAAGGGAACAAGAAAGAGGATGCTGGGGTTAAAAAATGATTTGAGAAACCTTTCTGTCACTTCATGCCTGGCTTGTCAGCACAGCAGATGGTCTATAGAAGCAAATGAAATATCTGTGAACTCCATTTGATGTGGCTTGTATTTACATTTGAATGGCCCGATCAGAGTTAGTGCACATGTTTTTCACCGTGTTCATTGTCATAAGAAAGTTGCAGACTCATTATTAATTTAATGACTCATAACAGGCCTTTGAACATTGTCTGTTCTAAGCTGCTCTTACAACATATTGTACATAGCAGCAGAATTTCAGCATTCATGACTTTTTTCACTGTATGAAAAGTGAAGCATTATTTTTCTATGGTAATCTGAAAATTCAAAGATTCATAATTTGATTTCCTTTTTGTTTAGTAGCAAAATTGGATTGATTATTTTTTTTTATGTTATTGAAGTTTTTTTGTAAATTTCTATGAACATTGAAGAAAAACTTTGGGAACATTTATTTGAAATGAAACGGCAGATTCCAGATATATGAGATTTGGTTCTGAGACTTTCAGGGGGTTATTTCCCCAAGAGGTTGAGCTCATTTATAAATACAAATCAGTTTAATATAAAGGCAGTGATTTGTAAAGATCAAAGGGTTATTCATGCCATGTCTCGTAGACTTAATCAGTGAGTAACCATGGCAACATGCTAGATGCTCTTTGAGAGGCCAATAGCCTATTGAGGTTGTAGGTAATAACGTGTTTGAGCAGCACTTCAATGAGCGCGTTTGCGTGTGATGGGATTTTAGCACAGGCAGATTACGCTGACCCAATCTTTATAAACATAAAGCTCATGAATGCAATAATTGTCTATATCACTTGTTGATCAGTACATATCTGTAGCAGCCCAAGTGATATAGATCACCAGTTGCGAGCTGACATGATGAAAAGCTGATTTCAGGGTTTCTGTACATTATTAGAAAACCACAGGAACTGCTGGTAATAGCTTGTAAGAGTAATCAATAGCTTATTTTATTCATTTGCATGGGGCAGTGTGTTAATAAGCAGATTTACTGGGGCCCCGGCCAACACAGCAAGCAGATGGCCACTGTGTGTACAATTTGTAAAGCAAACACTGGTAGATCACGGTGTCCCAGTGAGCAGGTGCGGTCCATGATTCAACTAATTAACAGACTCTCTGAGTGGCTTCTAGGGACATCTCTGCCCGCAGGTTTACATACCTGTTGAACTCTAGTTCGGATCATTGACCACATTTCAAATGGTAGGGTAAGCTACAGAAACATACAAGCAGAGATGACCATTGGTCAGCAGGTTTGAAAGTGGTGTACATTTCAGAGATCAATTTCACCATCTGTGGTTGTCCCGTGATATTATTCACTAAGACCACTCCCTACAATACAAGTAGCATCAGCTACACTTGGTTTGTAAACTTGCCTGCCACATCGTAAATACTCCTGAGGTCAGTAAGTCATCATAACACATCCATCAAAATATTCTAATATTAAGCTTGGACCCATTATTTCATCATTAGAAAACACAGCCATTAGTTTAATTAAGTAAACTTTCAGAGATAAGGGCTGTGTGGTATCATGATTTTCAGATAAGAAATCATGGAAATCCAGGAAAACAGGTTTCCATTTTAAAGACAAGACAAAGAAAAAATTAAAAAATATCAAATTAAACAAAATTATGGAAATCAGTAAGGAATAATTATTGACTTTCAATAAAGAAAGTGTTCTGCAAATTTTATTCTTATGTCTATGTTTTTTTTTATTAAAAATTTATTTATTCAAAATTTCTCAGCAGTCTTCATTGTTCATGAGATATATTTCTCAGGAACTATCAGAGATTTCTAAGTGTCAGGAGGATATGGGTAGACACACACAACTGTAATTGTACTAAACTGTGCTGTAATATAAACAAATGGTAACATTTATTAAATATGTATTGGCCAGCATTGTGAAATATTTATAAACACTATATAGAAAAAAAAACACACTTGTGGAATATACCTTTATACAGGTAATAGATACTTGATTATGGCTGTGCATGATTTATTGAATTTAGTGTAAACTGATTTCAGGAAACCAGTCCATCATCTGATTTAGCTATTGGTGGAACAGAATACTACAAATTTTATAGTGTCTGCTGTATCATTCAGGAGCACTAAAACATGCCTCATTAACATATATGAGCCCAAATTTGCAATAATTGTAGTCATAACGTGGATGACACAATTATATTATAATATGCTGGTACCTTTAGTGTTAAGTATGTACCTGCATAAAGGTGTCAATCCAAAGGCTCATTTAAATTTATGTTATAAACACTTATACATGTTATATACCTCTGACAGATTGATGAATATTCCAGTATCTTCAGGCTGTGGCTCTAATTTTTAAAGACAGGCAACCCTTAACAAATTCAAGATTTATTCCTTTTTGATAATGCAAAGATTTAGGATAAGTTATCTAAAGGGGTAACTTCATTAGACACAGTTCCCAGTTTTTGCCACTCTGGATTTAATGAAAAAAAAAAAACCAAGAAAAAGTATCAGACTGTTCATAAAAAGTATGAAGTTTAAATAATTGCAAAAATCCACAACTTATTTTACTTTATGTGTTGCTTTAAAGAATTATCTTCAGGTATGATACTTGTGGTCATTTCATATTTCCAGTCACTTATAGTCAAACATGTTAGGTTACAGCAAACCTTTCCATAAATAAAATGCTAGTGTATTATTAAAAAGTGACAGAGCATATATATATATATATATATATATATATATATATATATATATATATATATATATATATCAGAACTTGGCAAGAGTAATAGATATGTAAAGATCAAAGATAAAAAAAAATATTATACTTTTAAAAGTATATTAAGTGGGAGCAAGGAAGTTTCCCAAACTGAATCATAAACAAAGGATTTTTATCTGTGTATGGCAGTATTGTTTTATATTCCTTGATGTTGATTAATGTACAGTTCCTGTAACTTCACCATCAGACATTTGGTGTGACGGTTATTATCTGCCATTTGGCTGACCTTTTGACCTTGTGGTGACAAGCTTTCCCTCAGGTCTGCCAGCTTCTGCTGTTTCTACGGCTACATGAAAGTTGTATGCTTCATCCCAGATCAAGAGATGATAGTAAACTCTGGATGGAACAACTAAATTAATTACTCGCCTTAATTTACATGATGTATAGCATCCATTAACCTCCAGACTGGCCTCAGATATCTGATACAAACCCCCAGGTACAAGCAATCTGCTGGAGTTTAATGTTGGACCTGTACAGTGACAGGCCACCTGGTCTGTTTGAACTCAGACTAATGGTACTACAGGTAATGTCAACATAAGCCTGTCTGTCAACCAGGTCTCTAATAGAACAAAACAAGCTGACTTCATTCCTTCATTTGTACCATAGCCTGCTCTCAAGTCTTAAATTTCCAGGCCTCTAATTAAATGAGAAAATCAAACATAATGATTTTGGTGTATTGTCTAGAAAACCTGTTGTGTAGATTACAAAAAAGTAATGATTTGTCTGATAATTCGATGTAAATGATTGGAGTATTTATCAGTCAAGAGGAGAAGTGAGAGTGCCATTAAGACTACTGATCTTATTCAGGGATTGATCCAGGATTTTTGGAAGGTAGGGATTTACAAATTATGTCGAAGGATTAATACCTGAAAAAAAATCAACAACTGCAGGATGGGGGGAGGGTAGCCTTAAAAGTTGGAGAAAATTCTCCCAGTAAGGCAGGGTTAAACATCTTCCCCAACCTCACCAAATTACCCGCCCCTAAAATTTTCTGAACCACACATTGATGGAGGAGATGTATATGTCTTGTTTTAGGTGTCTTGTGTATGTCTTAATAACATTACCTTAACCTGCATGAGGGAATACAGTACGCAGATTGCCCTTTTTAATATACTGTACTGTTTGTGCATGACATGGACCAGTTGTGTTCACTCCACCTTGTCAGAGTTGTTATGTTTTGTGGTTTACTTGCATACCTTCCTTTATGTGACATCATTACTGTTGACACAAAGGTACAATGACACTGAGTGCTATAATGACATAGTCATGTGGTTCTACAGACAACAAGGCCTTCAGTGTGGAAGAGGTCTCGTCTAGATATCAAATTGAGAATACTTTAGAAGTGAGATGGTTGGTCTTATAACAATAGCACTCACATCATTGCAAGTGCTCCAGTGTTTCAAGTTCTGAACATTTTGTTCTATGAAGGCTGATTTAATTGCTATTAACAGTACATCAACCAACTCTATTTTCCTGTACTACCCTATATTTCCTATCTTAAAAAATTGTCTCCTATATATATTTAATTGGACTGTAATCTCTTTATCTTAATTCACTTTTTCACTGCACAGTGATGTTTCAGATGTAACTATTAATATTTGTATATATATATATATATATTTATATATATATATATATATATATATATATATATATATACACATATATATATACACATATATATAGTTATATAGACCTGTTATTATTGAAAACATTTGATTGTTGTAGAAATTTTCATGCAAGTGTTGCAGTTTTAGGCTGTATGTTATAAAATAGCCATCTTATGAAACTATTTAAACAGAATTTAGTTGCTGCTTGGAGAAATAATGTTCACAGGAAGAAACCAAGTAAAACATGATTGTACTGTTAAAACTCCTATATTTCATATATTTTTTAGCTGAAAATCCTTTAAACTCCTGTAATTTTGTAAAATATGCTAAAAAAATCCTATGTTTCTTTAGAATACTGGTGGTAGACCTAATTTTGTTTCAATGTGCTTTTTAAGGTTTTGAGAGACAAAATGTTCATTTGGACAGCAAGTATGTTGTTTACCATGCTTGTGGTAATTTGTTTTGATTCAAAAATTGATTCTAAAATTTGTAGATTGTAAATAATTTATATTTTTTTTTTATCAAATTTTTCTTATTTGACTTTAAAATTATGACAGTATAAAATCCAAAAAAATTACATTAATATATTCAATGTTTCAGTCACCCTTAATGTGTAATTTCCTATCTACCTGAAGTAGAATGTCATATTTTTAAACAAGAGCTGATTTCCTGTTCACAGGTGACCTGTTCACAGTTTAAATGTACTGTAAATACTACACAGAGCTGTTAATCTGAAAGACTTATTGTAACAAAATGAAAGTAGATGACTGTTAAGGATACTGTTGACTTGAATTCTTTACGCATCAGCCATAAATACTAGATTTGAGCTCTTTAACATTTGTACAGGCTCTTTGATTGAGATATAAATTAGCTGATAATAGATAAAACACATACATTTGAATATATAACATTGAAGGTTCTTCCGCTGCTTAGCAGGTGGCTGATAAGTACTTTGGAAATCATAGGAACTTTACAGTATATACAAAAACATCAGTGAACTTCAGATCAAAGCTTAGTCCCTTTCACTGAGACAGTTACTGGTCTATTAGCAAATAGTTCAATTGCCAACTCAGAGATGTTTATCTCATTGATGGTAAAATATAGTGGTTCTTTCCTCATGTCCCAGTGTATGTGTTCTTTCAAATGAATTTCAGCAACATGTATAATCTCCATTATTAATCTTCTGAGAAGGTTCAAGTTAGTACATTCTGATTTGTCCATGAATATTGATGTTTATAAATATTCATATCACATTTTATTGTTCTTAAGGAAAATGATGGTGAAATGAAATCCTTTTTTTATTATCTGTCAATATTCATACAAATTTAAATTTGCTTGAACATTTGTTTAAATTTTTATCATTGTATATGCCAAAATAAAGTTTTGCGGATACTATGTTTTTGACCGGGTTCCGTGGCCGTCACCTTCTGTCCGGAATAGAACTCTGAGACCACTGGACAGATTTTTCCGAAACTTTATACAGTTATCGGGTCACATGTGAACTGGTGCCAAAATATTTTGCGTTGTCCTCTCACCTTTCCTCTCTCCAGTGTGTCCATCTGTGCGTGTGTTTTGACACATTAACCCAAATCTCCGGACTCGTTTGACAAATCAGGAAACAAAATTTGCACAAATGTAGCCCTTGGATAGCTTTATAACATACATAAAAAATGGTGGCGCCACCTGCAACCATTTTTGCACAGCGTCCATCTGTTCATCTGCCTTTGGATAAAATCACTCATATCGTTGCAGTGAACGGGCTTATCCACTTGAAATTTTGCATGTGTATTCATCCTGGATAGCTTTCTGGACTTTTTGACAGGTGGCACCACCTACATTCACATTCAGGCTGCAGACATCCAGGCTTATATCTCAGGACTGGTTTGACATATCCTCCTGAAATTTTGCATGTGTATAGAAATCACATAGCTGTTTATCATACCCAAAACTGGTGGCACCACCTGCAACCATTTTTGCACAGCATCTGTCTTTTTGTCTGCTGTGGGACAAAATCACTCAAATCTCGGCAGTGGTTTGACTTATCTGCATAAAATTTTGCATGTATATACATCTTGGATAGCTTTTTTGATTTTGTGGCAGATGGCGCCACCTACTTTCACATTCAGGCTGCAGACATCAAGGTTTATATCTCAGGACTGGTTTGACATATCCTCCAGAAATTTTGCATGGCTAAAGATCTCACATAGCTCTTTATCATATGCAAAACTAGTTGCGCCACCTGCAACCAATTTTGCACAGCATTGGTCTGTTTGTCTACTGTGGGATAAAATCACTCATATCTTGGCAGTGGTTTGACTTATCTGCCTAAGATTTTGCAGTTATATACAACTTGGATAACTTTCTGGATTTTGTGGCAGGTGGCGCCACCGACAAAAAAAAAACACATTTCAGCTGTAGATGTCCATGCTTATATGCAACACACCTCACACTCAATCCATGCCTCACTTCATCGTCTCACTCTGGTTTCGCGTCATCCATGCTTATATGCAAATCATCCTGTGTATTTCCCAGAGTCATTCAATCCATGCCTCACTTCAACGTCCCACTCTGATTTTTGTGGATACTTGTCGACTACCCGTATTCTAGTTTTAATTTAATTTTGCACCAGTCAGTTTGTTAAAAATACCATGCAGTGCTAGTGACAACTTGTAGGGACACCAAGTTTTATAGTTTTGGTTATACCTAGATAACCAGGAAAAGTAAATAGTGCATGAATTCAATGCCACAGGATATAAATTTATAAAGTCCATAAACAATACACATTATGTGATAGGACATTATAATTAATGACCATAGAGAAAAAGGCAATTGTCCCAAGACTATATGTCCATATACTTTATATCACTGTGATGTAATCTCCTCCTGCAAAATGCCATAGGCCATCATAATTAATGTCCACCTGTATAAACATGTATATTTAGGTAATATCTGCAGAATACTGCATGAATAACATTTAAATGTCATAGATTCATTCAGTTGAGGATTAAAATTATCACTTAAATAGCACACTTTTCTTACATAACAGCCAAAAGTGCTTAAGAATCATAGCCGAGTTATGACTTAATTAACAGCTTAATTTATTAATAATTACAAGTGAATAAATGTTATAAAGGAAACACCTGATGACAAGTCATGTTATTATGACACACAATAGTTGTCAAAGTAAGATAGAAACTTTGTTTATAAACTGTTATGATAGTCTGTATAAATAATGATTAATTCCCTATACTCACTGTGGCCATATTATCAAGGTAAGCATTATAGATAAGCTGTAGACATTGAGTGTTATAGATTTAATGTTGTGTCAGATGTTTGGTCATGATACTGGTACTTGGACTTGTATATGTAGAGTTTAACCTTAATGCCACAGACAGGTTGACAGTTGTGTATTGATGGTCCATAATGACCATTTGGCACAAGTAAATACCAAATAGACAGTATTATTATATCGGCAGAGCTTAGCAGGGGGTCTGGGAACAAAAGACATGGGTTTCAGAGACCTGAGTGCACCTGCTTGGTGCTCCGGCCCCCATTAACATGATTGTGACAGCCCACAAGATGGATATTGCATTTGAAAGACATGTCATGATACAGATTCGATTACCACGATCCTTACAACCCCAGGCCTCCATTAAGAGCCCAATTATAAAGAGGGTTCATGCTGAATGCTGGGTGTTTATTACTGGAAGTGAATATACGCTAAAGATGGGCTGCACTCTCCTATTGTTTAGCCTCATTTTCTGTTTTTGTACTCGTGCCATTATCATGTAAATATGGCCTGGCTCGGGTCCCACTTGAAATGCACATGGGTGTAATTAGTGTTTTAATCAGATTAGGCAGAAATTCTTTTCTTATGGTAAAGTTAGAACAGATTGATGGCTGATTTTGTGGCATGCAGGTTAATGAATTGAATGAAAAATCAGACTTTGTTTGTGGGCTATGAAAAATTAATGGCCATATTTTGGAAATAGCTTGCCTTACCACAAAGATGAATACTTTAACTATTGATATTAAAGAGCCCTAAGATTTACTTGCAGGGTTTTGAAGATAATGTTTTATTCAATATACAGATTGTAATTTAGCATTAAAGGTATAACAGTATAGTAGTGCTTCATTTATAAGAGATCTTTTTACCAAGATTATTTCCTGTACCCAAATTTGATATTTGTTAGTTTTCTGTTATCTTTAACTGCTATTTTATCATCTTCTGTTTAGAATCTCATATATGCTTCATATCTTAATGGGTTTGCCCTGTGCTTTTCTGTTTTTTCTATATCTGGTAAGTACACAATCCATTCGCCTGGATAACTGCACATCATTTTGTTTGTTCACAATAAAAAACATGTCCAATTGGTTAAAGCAGACATTTAAAAAGGTGGTTTAAACAAGATTGCTAACAGGATGATCCCAAACTTTTAGCAACTGCCCTTTTGAGCATTCTCAAGCTGTTTTTGTATATGTCCAAAAGCACCATGGCAGTGTACAAATGCAGCTGTTATGTGTCTGTATCTGAAATATACATGTTGTCATTTGCTGAAGGTTGTCATTTAAGGCATGAGAGGTCTATCAGACAGCACCAACAAACTGGTCAGGTCCTCCTGACTTTCTGACCACACAAAACAGTTTTCAACTGGTTTGATGGATCTGAAGTACCTCAAGTATTCCAAAATAAATTTTCTTTTTAATTTAGATGTAGAATATGAGGTAAACCATAATTCCAACTGAGAAACAACTGGCACAAGCTAAGCAGCCTAAATACTTGTCTTTGACACATAAATAGTCCTTTATTAGTTATTGGCAACATTTGGTTAAAACAGCACTGTTCATGAACATATATAGGGTGAATGTGAGGTGATCTGAGAAAGGTTTACAGAGTCCTCTAAGGTATATATACTTGTAATAAGAAAAGATTTTTAATCACCTCACTATTTCAGTCATTAAATGTAAGAAATGAATTAATATTATTTCAGATATTAAGGTTCACTTAATTATTGGTTCACTGTCAACATAATTTGCAGTTCATTTCAGTTAAAAACATGGTATAAGTAGATTTTAGCTTATATTAATTCTGAAATCAATACATGGCTCTTTAAGTTCATGGCAGTAATGAAAATTAACTTGCACAAATTAGTCCCTTAGTCCTTGAAATCAGTAAAATCTTTCTCAATTCTTCATCAAGTTTAAATAGTGTCTCATGTAATGTTTCATGGTACACATTGTAAGAATCTCAGTCTAAAACTGTAAAAACGCCAAAAATGTTAGTGGGTAAAAGAAAATAGAATGATTGATGGTGGTTGCAGTACTCGACAATGATATGTCCACGGCAAGTCTTTCTTTTTTTAATTGCTTTCTGCCACTGTGATAGCAGTTGGTTAATGGCGTACCCAAGAGAACAATCCCATCATGCAAGGGCTTTATGTAACACATGGATTCCACATCATTTGGGTTTTTTGCATATTTTATTGCACAGCACTGGCTCAGCAGTCTTTGCGGTTCTTGATTTTGTGAGATTTGTGCTACATGATAAAACCACAGCAAGCCAAGCTTGATTACTGCAGATGAAGTGTAGATACAACAGAGTGCAACGTTTTTAGGTCAGTCTTAATCAAGCGCCTTTGTGTTCTGACTCTGCCTTCAGACCCATAAGGCGTCTCAACAATAGGCATGTCATTGGCACCAATTAAAGCATCCCCAGTAGATAGAGTGCCCAGCTTGGGTCTTTGGCGCACGATGTTGTTACGACACTCGTTGGATAATCTTGATCACCCCGTGCTGTTTTCTGCTCATTATCAAGACCTAATTTGTCAATTCTCTTTCTGGATTCACTCTGCGAGTGAATTCCTGAGTGCTGCTAATTAAATTCCCACGGAGCACTTTGGGGAAATCTGTGCATTATGGTTTTCTATACATGCAGGACCAACCAATTTGCAAATAGTGTTACTTCGGAATTGGGGTTTGATGCCATGTTTATTCTGGTCGGCCACTTCACTTGTTACATCATCATTAGGCTTGGTATTTTGTTTCCTTCTCCCTGATTGGATGTGTCGGACTTTCACTAACATCCCAAGGCCCACTCCTTCAGGTTTTGAGTAGCATCAGTGAACAATAAAAGAATGTTACTTGCCGTGAATGTCATTTTACACTGTTGTATACAGGTATGGGCAGCTGTTCTCAGATTAAGCATCCAATAAAGTCTTTTTTTGAGGCATAAAAAGAAACAAAAACTGCATTAACACGAGGAAAATAATCACTGTACAGACTTAATAATTTGACATGTTTTACTATAAACCAGATCAGATTAAACTCATGCTTGTAATTGTAACATGTTTTAATTTAATGAAAATTGCATTAAGTTTTGTTGTGATTAATAGATTAAAAGTAAGCAACAGATCACATAATTCTATTATCTCATTAGTAAATTTAAAAAAGATGATGTTATTGTTGTATTATGTTCACAGTGGCACAATTATAACTTCATTGACAAAATAATAAATTTGCACTCGGAGAATGCAGAACTCAGCCAAGGCAGCTCATTATCCCCAAACAGCATTGTCAGAAATGCAGCATTTTTCCTAAAGAGAATTCCTGGATCCTGATGGTGATCCAGATCTTCACCAAACTTTAATCAATTATTTCTTGTATCATTTCCCAGCTTTCCTGAAAATTTCATCAAATGTTGGTGACAGACTAGCAAACAAACAGACTGACCAATGCTGGCTGAAACATAACCGCCACCCCTTTGTGGAGGTAACAATTGTTTAAATAAGACAAATCAAACAAAGATTATTTTGGAGAATAATGAAACACAGTAATTCTTTAGGGTGGATAAACTGTAATAGATAAACTGTCGCAGATTTAAACACCTGTTTGTTGATAAAAGTGTGGAAAATTTTCCTCCTGATATTAAAGACCACTAAATTTAGTTTATAATTTCTTTTTTTTTTTCATCTGTTAATGAAACTTCAAGTTAGTTGATTGTCTGGTTTGCTGTATCTCTGTAACAATAGTACCAGCAAAAGTTCCATACATTCAGTTAATGAATCTCAAATGCATAGCTCCTGAAAGAAACAAAATTTTCTGAAGAATTATTGACATGATATTCACAACATTAATAAATTATTGGTATCAAAACATCATACAAAAGTATTGTGTTAATTATATAGAAAAAGGCATTTTAATTATAAAACTGATAGATTGCATGGTAACTAATATACATTAACTTGATTGAAATTCTAACAAGCGATTATATTACAACAACACAGGGAAGAACAGTTTGGACCGCAATAGAACTTCATAGACAATATATTTGATTAAGATTGCCATATGAGAATCCCACACAATCAACCTTTTATGGAATATGAGATGAGTAAAACGATCAAATGTAATTTGATATCTCTGTTATTCAGAAACTTTGAAACTTGACTGGGTTGGTGAATTATACAAGAGTAAATAAATACCATAAGTTAAAGCTTTGCCGATGATTCTGATTAATTATGAGAAAAAGGATATATATGGTTTCATTTAATTATCTGTCAGCAAAAGTGAAAGTATATCAATTAAGAACAAGAAGAGAACATATGTTACTGCGTTTCAAACAGATGTAAATCAAGGAAAAGTAACTGCATACGTTTGTAAATTTTATGAAATTTGTGATGTGAGAGTGTGATCTCATGCCACCTGAAGACAAGGTTTGTCATATACAAATACGAAATCAGATCCACAGTTACATGTACTATATTACTATTTGTTGACCTGATGATATGCCAAAAGCTTGTAAAGGATACTGTCAGAGACAATAACAGCCAGAGAAACTACTATTGAATCTTTTTAGCCATACCACTGATTGTAACATGGTATCTATTGTCATGTAGGATAGTATAATGATTTTACTTGATAGTGACGGGATACTATCATCATCATCATAGATTTCCGATATTCAGAGAAAAAGTTTAACAACCACTGCTGCTGTTTATTCCGTAAATATTTGGTTGAATTGTTTGGTACCTGTACATGCCAGGTGTGTGTGCCCATTATCTGATGGCAGTCAGGAATTTCCTGACGTATTTATGCATGTTATTGTTATTTTATGAGCAATCTTATTATAAGACATTGTACATATGATAAAATTAGTTGCTGCATAAGTACACTTGTTTGGTCTGGCATTGAACAGGTGTCCTGAATGCTGTATATCTTTCTGAATCACTGCAACTGTATCAAACTAACTGCTACCTTGAATTATTGAACTATTTTGGTTTTACTTTTGGAAAGTAGTTTGTCTGTTGAATGGTGCATTATAAATCCAATATAAATCCTCACATGTATACATACATTAACTTTGGTACATTTAGTAATATATATATATATATATATATATATATATATATATATATATATATATATATACCTAAACAAAGACCAAATCCTTGAAATCATTTAACCCACTGGTATATCACCAGTCAGTATACATATCAGGTAGAGGTTGTGAAAGCAGGGATATAATTCTTTTTAAACATGGTTTTCAAATATCACATGTCTAGCCGTGAAATTTATGAGAAAAAAAATATACATGGTTGTATGAATTTAAGATGCTTTGGTTCCTAGGACATCCAAATAAAATTAGACAAATTATTGAAAATAATTTATTTGCATTGGGAATGAATTGGTATAGGCAAGTGTAAAGATTGATGGGTTTCAGTTTCCCTTTACAGAAAAGTTCCCCAGCAAAACTATCCTAGCACACAGTCTCAGTGCCTCGCATAGGGCTGTTTAAGACCTTGTTATGGCTCTTGTGTGTTGGTAAACACAGTCCATGTGTGTCTGTTTACAATAACATGGCCGAGTGACTGGAGGTCCAATTTTGAGCCGCAGCACCCCTTGTTTCAGACAGCGGGAACATGTATTACCTTTTTTTGGCCAATTCTGTTGGGGCATCTCCTGATTGACACGTGTTGTGGCTCTACAATGCACACGTCCCCAAGCGCTGTGTTAATGTGGATGTCTGTCATTGCGCCCAATTCACCGTTTTCAACACTCATTTACAAGAGTAGCAAACAGTTTCAAGGCATTATTTCGGCAGGTACAGATTTATTTTAAAGGGAAGAAGGTATTTTTCTTGTTAATTCAACATGCTTTATAGGTGATTGGGCCCCTTTATTGCTGTTATGTTATAGTACTACAACTAAGTTGCTACAGCAAACAGCTTGAATTATATATGTGTGCTGAAGAGATAAGATGGACAAACAGTAAAATTGCTGGATAATGTCCTGGGACCTCTGCATAATAAGGACATTGTGCTTTGTATTGTGACAAATGAACGGTAAGAGGCCCAGCAGGGCAGGAGTGTCTGACAAACAGTCACTAGATGAAGTAACCTCCCGTCCAAATCACCAAGTTTCTCCCCTTAATACAAAGCCAGCTCAATCAACCAGAATGACAACACAGCCATGACAAGCCATCATTAAGTCCGATTCCGGGCTCTGTTGTGACCACAGTGCTCAATCACTAGTCCTTTCATAGAGATGACCGCTGAAGAACTGACCAGTCAGAGCTTGTTGGAGTGGCCGCATTAATAGGTGAGCCTGAGGTGAACCCCAGGGCCATTTTCTCGTTAATATTTCCATATATTGTAGCATGATTTCATGGCTGCAGATGGCTCAATGAGAGGAGGTGATGATCAGATGACCTTCGACAGGACAGGACTTAAAATAAGATTATCACATACAATTCCTTATACAAACAGAACATAAGTCCAGCCTAATTTATACCCATGATTTTCAACAACACACCTGTTTTGATCCATTAGGATATATGTAAATGTGCAACAAAATTATTTATGTAACACAATACCAAAAAACTTCATGCTGCTATTTACCTTATAAAACAAGCATCAAGCATTTTATTACCTTATAAATTTATTTGTGTGTAAAATAATGTAATACAATTGGCTCAAACATCTTATTATTTTAAAGTAATACATAAAGTATGGGGCATAGTTTGCATATTGGTATCCTGAAAAATTTGAAGGTGTCTTTGTGTTGGACAAAACCCAAAGTGTATCAGTTTCTAATTGATAATTACAATAAATCATTGAAAAGAATGGTTACTAGGACACAAATCCCCTTTGTTACACATCAATCAGATTTGAATTTTTTTATGGTGTTATGGTTATTGAAAAAAATTAGTTAAAAGGGCTTTTATTACATTCAATACTATAATTGAAAAAAATGGTTTACAAATTTCTTCTTTCATCTTTTATTTGGGGTTACCTTCCTGTGATTTTACCATAGTAATAAAAAAAGTGTCAGAAAAAACTATTAAACTAGATTTGCTGAAGCCTTTGATGTGTCAGCCTTGATTTTCTTGGTATTGCATGGCATTGTCTATTTCTAATATGTCTGCTGATGTTTCACTTTAAACAGAAACTCCCTTGATATTCTATAAAGGACTAATAATTTGCCTGCTTTGCTAAGTCACTCTAATGTAATCTGAGAAGTCAACAAGAACACTTGCTTCTGTCTCAAATGATCGTTTGATATTGAAGCAGGAGGGTTCTCTCTTGTGCCATCCATTTACTTTGTCCGGCGACAAATTTTCAAAAACAGTCTTGTTTGTCCTTCAACCACATTGTTAATATAATCTTAAAGAAAAAATCTTTCATTCTTTGCTGGTCTTCAAGAGGACTTGTTGTTATCTAGAAAGATTGTTTCCTTTATAAACCCTTCACTGCCAGGTCTATCCTTTACATGATTGCCAACACCTCGTCTTGCTGGGAAATTCTTTAAAAAGACCCAGTGATTTTCCTACACTGTTGCCATTATTATTATTTCCAAAAATACAGCCTGTCTTTTCTCGGTGGGTATATTGATATTTTTACAATGCTAGCATCTCTTCTAGATGAATAACTGTTGTCTGAAATACTGCTGACGTTCTGATTTTCAGTGACAAGTAGCTAATAGATATTCTTTATAGCTACGCCGGCCCTTTTCACTTTGACATTTATGGCTTTAGCATTCACTTTTTCCTTCAGAACCTAGTGTTATTTGACCTTGTTCTTCCAAATAAAATGCAGGGCAGTTTGCAATACACTGCCTAGAAAGCCTGCTTTACTTGTAAAAAATCCACTTTTTTCTGGTGAAGTTAACTTGCCCTTCTCTTCGTCTTTGTTTTGGAAGACAATGGGAGATGGTGTTTGGAGTTTTGCTGTTACTTGGGTGAATTGATAAATAGAGTCAAAGGAGTTCTGAAAGTTTTGATTGTATTGACTTAAGTGAAGAAAACTTACGCTGAGGGACAGTTCTGACAGCTAGCATTTGCTCAAACAAGAGAGCATTTGTTTATGTTAAATAATAGGCCAATCTGTACAGGTTAATATAATAATTGCTTAATTAATCATATTAAAATTTTGTTTAAAGAGAGAAGCTGAATCAATAAGTCATAAATTGATGTTTATTTTGCTGAATCAGGAATCAGTCTTAGGTATTTCCTAGACTTGTTTTGTGTAAAGCACTGGTCATGTTGTAATTGTTACAATAAAAAGTCATATTTTATAGATCTATTTTAAACAAAATCCACATTTATGTAATGAATGTAAACATCTGTAAACATGATAAAATGTTCATTCACTTTTATCAGCTGGATAAAAGATGTGTTGATTTTGAATAGGTGTATATTTACAAAAGGCTAGATTTGTGAAACTGATTTCAGTTGTTTGATTTACCTACATAGTAAAAACATGGTAAAATTATAGAATTATGATTATGTTATTTCTGTTAGTTTTCTTTGGTAGCACAGAGTATCTGGTAAGAAAATCTAAAAAAATCTATAGAACAGTTTTGCCTCCTCTTATTGACTTCTTCATTTAAAAACCTTAAAATTAGACACATGAACTAAAATAGCATACATTTAAATGATTCAGATTTCCAAAAAATAGCTTACTTAAGCAAAAAACCTGTTTTTGTGTGTCAGACCAAGTGGCCATATCAAGGTAAAGATTGTACTACACTCCATAAGCAGCGGTTACGTTATGTCCAACTATTCACTACCGTGATACTAACTGCTGCAAGAAACCGCGGTTACCCTTCAGTTTTGGCCACCAGGCATTGCTGTCTCTGTGGAATTCACCCCGTGGAATATTCAACCAATCACATTACAGGTATCACAAGAACAATCAGATGTTCTTCGAGTGTCTCTTTGGACTTTTTCCAACCCCCATGGAATACACACGATGCAATCATCACCTTTCAAGACAGTCTCTATACTAAACTGCTGGTGTGGCCTGAGGTCAATTATCCCCCACTGTTTGCATATTCCCTCTCTTGCAGTACTGCACAGCACAGGTTTGTTTACACACTGAGCCAATCAGATTTAAATTTACCTTTCCCAGTGCAGCATGCCAAACCTGAAGAATCCTTCCATTTCTCACAGGGTGTGAGTGGAAGGTCCCGAGTAGGTCATGGGCTATAGTCAGAGCGTAGGATTGTACCCGTAGAAAGTGAATTTGGGAAAGCTTTTGAAATGACAAACTCAACCAGGAAAATGATTAAAAACATTTGAAAAATACTGGATTTTTCCTTAATCGACATCTTCACCAATATTATATATGGTCTTTCCTGAACAAATGCATAATACTGACAAAAAAAGAAAGACAAAATTAAGAAACAGACAGAAAACAGTCACAACAGAACCTCCTTGAAATATGTAATGTCCCTTTTGTCTTCATGGAGCTTCTGTGAGTACCAGAATTTCACAATGTGTAACTACCTCTCTTTCTCGTACTTGTTTGTTTCCACAAAGATATTTAACCAACTGATGGTATCGTCTCAGTAGCCAAGTGAGAAAGCTTTATGAATAGTTTCCTTACTTTAGAAGATGCAGTTCAGAAAGGTTCATTAAAGTAGATGAAAGTCCCAGGAATGACAGATACCATCTCGTGTATGAGCTGTCAAGAATTCACCTTGAAAAACTGGGTTCCATCATATCAGATGAAAACATCAATATACAAAAACATAAAGGAGGCAGAGAGTGTATCGAAGATCCTTTCAGAGATGCCAGGTTTTTATGAATGATTTATATGACAATCAGGAGGTACTATAATATCAACCAGAAGAAGACAGACTGGTTCAGTTGTAGGTCCACTGACATTCAGTCCTCTTGAATAACAGTCACCTGTCTTTGTGTGTTGTTCAGCCATGTGTACATTTATTTATTTCTTTTCAGCAAAAACAAAACTTTTTATTTGTTATATATTGAAGTCTAGGTAGGATCTACTCTGAATGTCATTCATAGTGACATTAGTGTGATAAAGGTTAATTATAGTTTACCATTGAAGCCCATCATAAAACATGAACTTAGCAATATGTGATTGAAGCGGATGGCAGGTCGATGTCACAGTAGTTACCTTGCCTTATGATTAGGTTTTTCTTTTAAGTCAACAATAACCAACATTGTCATTCATGATAAATGTTAGGATATTTGAGAACTGCTTAAAAAAAAATAAATTTAGCCGTACATGATGTTGGGCCCTTAATTAAATGATGAATGTTTTATTCTTTTCCTGAAAGGTGACTAAGGAATATTTCTATAGAGTACATTTGGTTTGTTGTCAAATTTCCTACCATGATTTTGAGTACAAACTCTATTTATGCAAGGTAAGCTTGATACAGTCTTTAAGCTGCAGCATGCATGCTTAAACTACAGTTGATCATCGTTAATTAAAGGCACAAATTAGTGAGCCATCATTTAGCTGTGAAGGAACCTCAGCTTTTCATGTCAGATCTGAGTTTATCCATTGAGGTGTTAAATGGATACAAAGAAGATCAGTGCGTTGGAGGGGAAGTCTAAATTAAAAAAAAAGTTCAATTAACACTGTGCTACCTTGGTGTCAGTTACTACGTGAGGGACTGTGAGATAAGGCCTTTGAAAAGATTCAGAGCTTTGTATCAGCCCCGACTACATCAACCAAGAGAAAGGGAAATTAATGCTGCATTAGCAAATTAGACGATCTGCCACCAAATTTCCTGAATGAAAAGACTCCGAGTCAATAGCTGAAAGATGCAATTACTCCAGTTGGTTTGTTTATCCAGCAACGAATGCAGGTGTCTTTGTCAGGTATACTGAGCACTGATGGTTACTCTCCATTCATACAAATACATAAGGTCAGGTGTATGAAAGGCTACAGATAGCCAAATCAATATAGGCCCCATGGAGCCCCCTCCATCACTACATCATGTGGCAAGAGCCGTGTTGCCAGATTGCAGTGGCTGCATCAGTGTAAGGCACAGCTCCAATACCGCCGGGCCGCTGATGTCTCCGCTAGTGTTACGACAGCTGATTTGACAACCCTGCGGCAATCACTACACCCGGCGATAATGCTACTAGGGCATGTTCAGCAATATTTTTCCTGCGTAGTGGCCAAGCAGAATATATTTACTTGATCTGCAGTATAAGGTGTTCGAAGCTCACATTATATAGCTCAGGATGATATTCAAGGTGCTTTTGGTGTGCTTATTTTTACTCTGTGTGGGATCCTCACAAAGTTGTAAAAACTAGTGTTTTAAGAGGTGTTGAATTGATTACCCATTTCGCGGTTTATCTAGATAAATGTTTTGCCACTGGAATTTCCTGTTTTGGACTATATGTGTCAGCTGATTTGGGCTTGTTGTCATGGTAATGGATATCATAACTTAATATTTCTGGTTCTGCTGTGACAGGTAGTGGATAACACTAGCTAGGACACAGGGGAACATCAATCTTTGCCGTCTCTCTAGATTGTGTTTCTATGTTCACCTTGTCATACTAAAGACAAGGGCAGCAGGGTCATGAAGCTCTAATAAACATGCTGCATGGAGATGGTATACTTTAATGTGTTAAAAACAGCTTGCTTTTCATAGACTTGAAGGTGTATATCTTGTTGTATACTTTATACATATTTACTATGGCTTTTTCTCTCTGTTTTTCAGACATTCCCGGCTCCATCTTTTGGAGAAGATTATCACATTCCACAGATAACCAGCGCAGGATCTACATTGTCCCCGAATACGCATTCCCACCAGAACGGCTACACAGCACAAGTGCCTACTCCTCCTGCCAGTGGTGCTAGCCAAGGTCTCGGTTACACACAGCCACTAACGCACATTCCAGTGACTTCAGCTTCTTGTGGACTTGACAATAACACCCACAGCGGTGCAGCAATAGACCCTAAGTTCCCACCACAGACTTTTGACATTCCAGATATAAGCTTTACGAGTTACTGCTCACCAGCTACACTAACAAACTGTTCTGTGTCCGTTCCATACAGTGCTCACTTTAACGGGAATAATCACATAGTCAGCGGTATAAGGCACATTCCACCGACAAATTATAATCACGTACAGCTGCCGCTGACCACCATCAGTCCGCGTGATATCAGAGCACAGCTCGGGTTTCGTCATCCGATGGCCGCCACGCACGGGTCTCCCCCAGGCTCCAACAACACGTCTCCAGGCCGTGAAAGTAGTGAAGACAGCGATGACAGCCTTCCTCTTGCACAGGTAAGCAGAGACACCTAGAGGCAAGTCAGTAGTATTAAACGAGAAAATTACACATGTATCAGGCATGATGCTGAAACTTCACCGAGCTTGATTCATGTAAACATGATCAGAACTTCCATAAAGCAAATACTAATTCCCTTATGATTGAATGCAAAATAATGTGGGATTTCTACTTTAAAGAATTTTTTTCTTACCACAGTCTTACCCTTTGTTTCAAGTAATCAAAGATTATCTTGTATACTTTGCAAGAAATTCAAGTTAACCATGAATTTTTTGTCAGTATATCTAATTCACCTAAAATATGAGTTTATATTAGCATATATCATATTTAGGATAATACCAACATGGCCTGAAGTATTTAACATTTAAGGATAAGAAATAATTTAATTGAAAGCCAGTAACAGTTTGTAACACATGTATTTTTGAGGCCTTGAAAATCCTTGAATTCCGCTAAATTTGATATGAAAACAACTTGAATTTCACTCTTATGTCTGGCTTTGACAGATCAGGAGGTGCATGCCATAATTTTACCAGTTAAAAAAGAGCTCATTTGTTTTGTAAACTAGACTTTAATTCACAATTGTGAGAGAAAAATTGGGGATTATCAGACAGCTCAGGAAAAGTAAGGGAGGCTGTGCAGAAAAAGACCTTTAGAATCCAAATTTTTGTCCTGAAAAATCCTTGAAAATGAAATCAAAAACTCTGGTTGAATCCTGTGTAATTGAGTCTCATTATGGTATCTGAGTAACAAATCTCAGCTTTCCTCTCACTCATTCTGCGTTTGTAACTGGAAGTCCTGATATAGAATCTGGATAATGAACGTGAGCCCCTCGCAGTCTGTTTCTTATACTACCACTAATTCTACATAACCAGTCAGTTTTTACCGTAGAGACACCAGATCAGATCAGCTCTACCCAAGCCATGAGTCAAGTCATTTTCTCAGGTCCACTGTGACGTCATCAGCAATTTAGCTCACCGCACTCAGTCAACTTAGGATTACAATCAACTTGTCCTTTTCATTGTGGATTGGCTGACGGATGGTGACTGCAGTGCCCATTCAGTTCCTATCAGTTGTTCTCAATGAACAACAAGCAGAAATTGACGAGCATGCCCTAGTTCTTTGACAGATCAATAGACATTTCTAATCACACTAGTTTAACCAAGTATATTGCTAGCACAACCTTTAGTTTTCTTTGTGGCCAATAATACACATCTGTTCTGTACATAGCCTGAACATTTGGATCTATAGATAACAGTTGAGTTTCTCTAAGTCCACCATGTTGTACTAACTCCAATTATGTGCAAAGCTCTTAAAAATCAGTAATTTAATTGTTGGTAATGTGATATGCTCAGGCAAACACTTTACTGTAGTTCAAAGGCACTATTATGTAGTCGAATTGACCAATGACATATTACAACTGCTTATACCTGTGTTTATTAATAGGACTGTTATGGGATAACAAAGAGAGTTATATATCAGATTACATCATTGTTTGGGCATGGAGTCCCCTTTTAATTACCTAAGTGTATTATAATGACACAAAGCCTCAAAATTAAATAAGTTCTCTTTCTGTAGAATATTTTAGGTCATGTTGGAATTATCAGATTTGACAATGAAAACATCCATTTTGAGTAAAAAGCATACAAAAGTTTACATAATCTGGTTTTAGGGCTGGTGAGATTTATTTCTTTAAACTCGTGATATTAAGATTCAGATAACGATGCTTCATTAATTTGCGCCCGTGATCTTTTATGTGAGTGGCTTCCAGTTTTGCCTTAAAATCAGTGTTTTAAATATATATCTCACAATCATTCAGGCCTCAGTGGTAGCTACTAAATATGTCCAAAGACTTCAAGATACTCCCTTACACATTGTTACACTGGATACACAGTTGTCGCCCGCTGATTTTCCAGTTCCTAGCAAATCCTTTAAAGTAACTGTGGGAGTTCATCAATGGAAAAGAAAGATCAAATAATGAAGTCCCAGTAAAGAAGAGGGATAAAATATGGTCTTAATGTTAAGGACAGTGAATTGAATCCAATGATTGACAAATTTGCATTTCAGATCTGAGCATTTGTGGCTCACATAATTCATACTTCATTGTCCATGTCTACTCACTGACTGATACACCAGTCTGCTATTGAATCTGCCTCTGTGGTGTTCCTTGGGTACAAGAAATAAACACGAAACACTTCTTGTAACAGTGTGATCAAATCGATGGCCATGTTTATCCCTGTTCTCGACAATCAGAATTAGAGTTGCTATCAGCCTCAGGGAGGTCTGCCATCACACTAAACAGCCTGACGTGTGCACCCGTCCTTTTGTAAAAAAGAAAGACACCCCAGATAATGCTTTTTAAGCCCATTCCTCTGTTTGTTGAAGAAATCAATACAAAAACTCGCTACGCAGCTTAATGGCTTGTAAATTAAAATGCTTTGCTCACAATGATGTTTTGTCTGATCTCGGAGTTGTGTTTCTTTTGATGTTTAATGTGTATACAGGGTGAGTCAATTGCCGGTACACTGTTCGTTATTCTAACTACAGTGCATCCTTTACTCAACAGTCACGCCTCATTTAACTCACATGGCAACAGATAAATAGATATGTAGGCAATTTCGTTGCCGTGCCTTTGATAAAAAATTGTATTATTTCATCTGAAAAAGAAAAGATTGATTACCATATATGTGGCAGCCACGGAAACTTGTAGCTGTTTACACAGATGTTTTCCACTTACCGTGTCCCTTCATGACTGACCATTTTGTTTCTAGGAACAACGAACCCAGAGGAATCATTGAATTCAGTCAGTCATTTAGTAAAGTTATCCACATCTTTTAAACTTCATATATTCATATATTTTAAACATAAACCTTAAAATATATTAACATATGCCATCAGTATAACTAGTACTTTGATTTATCCAAAGGGGTTTATTTGAAGTCATTTAATATCTTTTACACTAGTATTGAATTTTAAGTAGACTGGGAAGACAAGTATATTGAGTATTCAGAATTGAGTAGTGTATAACTCTGATTATTCAACACCTGCCTACACCTATAATTAAAACATCGCTTAGTATCCTAGTGAGGTGTGCAGAGAATTCATACCAGTGTTATTCTCTGTTTACGTGGCCAGAGGCGCTGGGCCATGAAATATTGTCTCGCTTCAGTCAGCAAACCTTAAAGCTAACACTTTTTCTGACATTCACAACAGTAGG
The DNA here is from genome assembly GCA_026874595.1 of Sipunculus nudus. NCBI lineage: Eukaryota > Metazoa > Annelida > Sipuncula > Golfingiida > Sipunculidae > Sipunculus > Sipunculus nudus. Next base: position 5,701,921 of record CM049316.1, read on the forward strand.
TAATTGATTAGATGATTATGTGGAGAAAAGAAAGAAATATGCCAGTAAACGCTGATGATTCACTTGTGACAAACCTACAACTAATTGGATTGTTTGGCTCCAAGAAAAACACAGGGGACAGCAGTGAGTGCTTGATGTTATTTCATTTTGTTGCCTTTGCAGTCAGAGTTGAATTACAAACAGACCTGCAAAGTCATAAATCTGGCTATTAACTTACAGCATTCCAAGAACACGGAGGGATCGTCTGATACTGTTTTGATATAAATCCACATAAATAACATGTAAATCTTTTCTTGGAAGCTGTCTGTGTTTTGTGGTGTCACCTCTTGCTCGGCCTGGAGTAATTTTAGGGTTTTAAGCATGAGAAGCTTGTAAAAAAGGGACTGTTGATTAAGTGTGCTGAATTGCCTCTGGGCAACCCTGATTCAAATCAATTCAAGTGTCACCATATCACCAGTGTCTTCTCCAAGTGGAATAAACGTGCATGTTCTTAGCATTTAAAATGAACACCAAGGTATGTTCAGTAAATCCCTTAACAATTGGCAATATGTGTATATAAGTCTTCCTATATTTTTTATACCTTAACCAGGTAAAAAATTTTTATCAGGTAAAAAATTTCTATCAAATCAACCCAAAAGTCTTCTAAAATTGATATTAGATCCATAAAATATGTATTATATTAAACCTGGCACAGTGTTCATTCTAGTGGTTTATGTATTAATTATAGTAGTAAAAAATTAACATTTATTTTCATGTGATATTTTAATATTATTAAAGAACTAAATTAAAAAAAAAATACTCTTATTTTCATTTTTACACCCAGTAACAACAAGCTACTTTATGACATTTACAGTAATGCCAGGGCTTACCTTTTTCAGTGATATACCGAACCAGGACAAGTAAAACCATTAAAAACAGACTGTCTCACAATTTATATGTGGCATGGCTTGGCCAGGGAGTAAGTGAACATGGTCTAGTATTTGGTCATTTAATAATATTAATTACAATATCTGAGGAATTATAATCCCATGCATCAGCTGTGGGACACGGCAGAAAAACACGGGGGAGACTTGTCTTTGTGTTTAGCTGTGCTGATAAATCCCTGTTCCATTAGGTAATTACATATATAGCTGATGATATTCCAGTTGATTAATCCAAGTATTGCAGGTTATCCTTGTGAACATTTAATCACACAGGTGATAGTGACGTCTTTGCATTCTGATGTACAGGTATATCTGAAACATTTATTTTGGCCATTAGATTGTATAATTAAGACCAGAGGCTGTTCATGACATGTTTTAATGACTCTGTTCTGTAAGTCTGTCATTTCTACAGATGATTGGAATGATCTCTCTGCCCCTGTGACTTCCAAATAAGAGGACACTGTTTAATTGATTAAAAATACACCTTTAGTGATACAGGAAGAAAAAAAATAGATGGATGTCACTCGGTCTATATGTGATAAATGAGTTCTTATTGAATACAAAACATTTCTAAAATATCATTCCTCTTCTCTCATATGGATTGTAAAAATATGACAAACTGTTGCAGGCATGCAGGCAGAGAAATGGCCATTACAGTATATATCTGGTGAATACAAGGTTGTTATGACTCATATGTCATTCCCAGCTGCTGGTGTGATGGATTTTATGATTTTTTCATAGTTTTCCTCGGGAACGACCAGGTGTCTTGCAAGATGGATCATGCAGGCAGGATGTGGCTGTGCGAATGAGAACCCTGTGCTGCCATCTACTGGCAGAAAATAAAACTAAATCATGTTGGGCTTTTAACTCTTTACTATTCAGTTTGGCCACCCAGGACCACTTAATTAAGACTGATGCTTTGAACAATGAACACCCTCCTTTGGCTATATTTACAGAGGTCAAACATGTTGAATATTTAATTTCAGTTCTAAAGAGTTTATTTACTCTGAAAAAAAAACCAAAATAAGGTAGAAAAAAGATGGAAATTGAACAGGATATATACCTGTACTGAATATAAAAGACTGAGATTTTGTGTGAAATCAGATAATTGGAGGGCTATCAGAGAGTTAAACATCCATAAACCCGAAAGTTACACAATGCTTAAAAAATGCTAATATTAAGATGATTAAAAAAAATACTCCTGAATTCATAGAGACCAGGAGTCCACTAATAGAACACAACTCATAGAAATTATCAGATAAATATATGGGGATATCCTTAGCATGGAGTGTTATTATAGAACATTCATTACTTGCAAAGTATTCTTTATCAGTTATGTACAGCTGTCAGAGTTAGAGTGATTCAAAAATGATTAATTTAAAGGTAGTAGCATAAACTGAATGTTAACTGCAAAATCACTTATCTCAGTGCCATTCTAAATTAAATAAAATTTATGTATTAACTTACTTTAAAAGATCTGACCATTTGCAGTCAGCTGTTGACAAAGGAAATAAAGTTATAAATATATGTTTTTACTGACAAGGTCACAAGCATTCTTTAACTTTCTTACAAATATACCAAAGAAATCATTGCTAGTAAACATCTAAATTCACTGTACTGTATTTCACATCTTTTACATCATAATAATATATTTAAAATATTTGATTTCTGTCTTTTACTATATTGAAGATAAATCCATTAGCTTAAACTGTTAGTTTCTTTTAAAGTATTATTGAAATTGATTATAAAATAATATAATAAAACAGGAAAGATGTGAGAAGAATCTAGTATGACTTACTTTTGTACATTTTTTTCATGATCTTAGCTAAAATCTGAGTTACATTACAAAGAATTACCATAACTTTGATACTTATGACATGCTGAATTCTTAAAAAAAAAATAATAAAATAAATAAATATATTATCTGTTTTATCATGTTAGGTCCAGGACAAGAACAGCCCAAAGGCAAAGGCTGTATATATTTAAATTAATATTGTTTTATTATAAAAATGACACTAAAACAGTATAGGGTTTGTTCTTTTTCCAGTTAAATTAAATCTGCATATGCCATCTCTGTTCTAAGAATCAATAGGGCAGTAAATCAGTCAAGGATGATCAGTTTCCAGACCTTAATACAACTTTTTTCAGGAATTCCTTTAATGTGTTAAAAGTACATTTTTTGTTAATTACTTAGAATAATACTTTATGCCTTGTGTAGCCACTGTTTTAAACTGGATAAAAAAAGTAAAATTTTCCAAAGTGAGTGATATTTATACAGGGAACCCACTGGAACATAGTCAGGTTGAAAGAAATCACTAGCATGGGATGAGTAAGTTGACGAAACACAAGGCAAACAGCATAAAACATCGCTTGTGAAGTGAATGAAAAACCGAGTTTTGTTGAAATGATAATCAGTAACTTTGATAGATAGTTTAGTTTCAAAGAACCATGCTTCAGCTGAAATGAAAGCTTTGTCATTGTTCAGAGGAATAAGAAACGGCAACGACTTTGGCAGAAGATGGATTAGAACGGAGCCCCCAGTGTGACCCGGCAGAATTATTTTATAAATATATCAACCTCTTAATACCTTGGTATTCCCGCCGGAAGAATTTTGACGGACAGAACGGCTGACTGAGCACACTCATTGGTCACATAAGAAATAAACATATAAAACCACTATTTGTTTCCGTTGACAGTGATAGATTCGTAAAAAAATTAATTGAAACTGCTCCTTTAAACTGACAAAGAGTTAAGGTTTTTTTGGTGATACACTACTTAGTATTGTTACCAGAACATTGAGATTGGTTCACTTTTGCTCTGGTAGATCTCAGTCTCCAGGATACACTGACTGATTTAATGGAACATTACACCTTAATGATTGTAAGACTGACTGCTCTACATAACAACAGGAGAAACTGAGGCATCATTATTTTTATAATTTGACCACAAAGAATATATCATTATCATTCTGTTTGATATTTTTATTTTTAAGACTTCTGTGATTTTAAAATGGGAGTTGTCTATAGAATGATGGCTATTCTAAATTTAATGCAATATATTTTAGGTTTAAATTATTCCTCACACAAAAAAATGAGACTCACAAGTGAATTTTTAGCTGTAAAGCGAATGAAATGACCCTTAATTTGATTATCTGTTAACCTCTTCGGTTTTGTTTAAGATGCTTGTCATCCTGTCGACTATTTGTGTATTATGAAGAAAAATGTGATATTAGGATAAATGAATACAGCGAGCGAGGGAAGGGCCCCATGACCCTGTGTACATGTGCATCAGGTCCAGCAAATTAAGTTCCAGAAATCCGCCATTTATTTTGTGAAAAAAATGTGGCTGCGGCAGACTTGTGCCTTTGTTCTCGCTCTTAAACGGGTTTATTGTAATCCCGTTGAACACCAGGTTACACATTACACATGCCCTTGTTTATCATCTTAAACAAGTTATGTTAATAACCCAGCGGAATAAAAGGGCATGGACCACTGTGTCAAACCAAGAGAGTGACAAGATGGACTTGAAGTAGGAGCCCAGCTTTGTCCCTCCGGGTCCCTGAGACCTGACAACCAAAGATGCATCGCCTACCCGGGGCTGCAGGGAGCACCCAGATATCCATAAATGTCACCAGGCTAAGATTGATGCTATTATTGGAGTCAAAAAAGGCTATTTGCTCCCACTCGCAGGGAAAATGTTGCCTTTTTGCCCTCCTTCACTAAAAATCGTGCACTGCTATGTCTGAAAAAATTGTGATCATTTTGTTGATACATGATGAGGACTGATTTTCTAGTTTACAATGACCACTATCACAAATGAAATGTGTGCTGGCATAGATAAATGACATCACATGACTAATAGCTGGTTACCCATGTGAACCTAGAGTCATTGATAGAAATATCTCACATGACATCACGACACATGTTGATATCACTGATGTATTTGACCTTAAAAATGTGTCTGCCAGTATATTCATAAATATATAAATAATTATATATGTTATTATATGTGTATATATATATATATGTATATATATATATAAAATATAAAGAAAGCTTATTTATTTGCATAAATTAATTCATCTAATAATTATGACTTAACATGATTGTCTGGTCAGACCCAGGTGCTTACTAATGTAACACTCTTAACAATACAGAATATCTATGGACAATTTCAGACGTGATGTTATATTTTTTATAAGGTTATTTGCACTTCATGTACAAAACCTGCATAGAAATTAGAAGATTGCAGTTGTTTTGACTGCTCTTGTGATCGAACCAGATATTTCTCCAACTTCCAAGATCAATGAACACATCAAATCTTAGAGCAATCCATGGAGCCATTCAGGCTTAGGCAGCAGCAGCATGCCTGGCAGATTGAAGTAGCTGTACAGCTTTTCTAGCTAAGTGAGCCGTAAGATTAAAGAGCTGTCCTGTTGAATGAGCAGAAATTTAATGAGAAGTTCTGGCTCAGAAAGCAGTAAGATTAAAAAGCAGTTCTGGCTCAGAAAACAGTAAGATTAAAAAGCAGTTCCGACTCAGGAAGCAGTAAGATTAAAAAGCAGTTCTGGCTCAGAAAACAGTAAGATTACAGAGCAGTTCTGGCTCAGAAAGCAGTAAGATTAAAAAGCAGTTCTGGCTCAGAAAACAGTAAGATTACAGAGCAGTTCTGGCTCAGAAAACAGTAAGATTAAAAAGCAGTTCTTGCTCAGAAAACAGTAAGATTAAAAAGCAGTTCTGGCTCAGGAAGCAGTAAGATTACAGAGCAGTTCTGGCTCAGAAAACAGTAAGATTAAAAAGCAGTTCTGGCTCAGGAAGCAGTAAGATTAAAAAGCAGTTCTGGCTCAGAAAACAGTAAGATTAAAAAGCAGTTCTGGCTCAGGAAGCAGTAAGATTAAAAAGCAGTTCTGGCTCAGGAAGCAGTAAGATTAAAAAGCAATTCTGGCTCAGAAAACAGTAAGATTAAAAAGCAGTTCTGTCTCAGGAAGCAGTAAGATTAAAAAGCAGTTCTGGCTCAGAAAACAGTAAGATTACAGAGCAGTTCTGGCTCAGAAAGCAGTAAGATTAAAAAGCAGATCTGGCTCAGAAAACAGTAAGATTACAGAGCAGTTCTGGCTCAGAAAACAGTAAGATTAAAAAGCAGTTCTTGCTCAGAAAACAGTAAGATTAAAAAGCAGTTCTGGCTCAGGAAGCAGTAAGATTACAGAGCAGTTCTGGCTCAGAAAACAGTAAGATTAAATAGCAGTTCTGGCTCAGGAAGCAGTAAGATTAAAAAGCAGTTCTGGCTCAGAAAACAGTAAGATTAAAAAGCAGTTCTGGCTCAGGAAGCAGTAAGATTAAAAAGCAGTTCTGGCTCAGGAAGCAGTAAGATTAAAAAGCAATTCTGGCTCAGAAAACAGTAAGATTAAAAAGCAGTTCTGGCTCAGGAAGCAGTAAGATTAAAAAGCAGTTCTGGCTCAGAAAGCAGTAAGATTAAAAAGCAGTTCTGGCTCAGAAAACAGTAAGATTAAAAAGCAGTTCTGGCTCAGGAAGCAGTAAGATTAAAAAGCAGTTCTGGCTCAGGAAGCAGTAAGATTAAAAAGCAATTCTGGCTCAGAAAACAGTAAGATTAAAAAGCAGTTCTGTCTCAGGAAGCAGTAAGATTAAAAAGCAGTTCTGGCTCAGAAAACAGTAAGATTACAGAGCAGTTCTGGCTCAGAAAGCAGTAAGATTAAAAAGCAGATCTGGCTCAGAAAACAGTAAGATTACAGAGCAGTTCTGGCTCAGAAAACAGTAAGATTAAAAAGCAGTTCTTGCTCAGAAAACAGTAAGATTAAAAAGCAGTTCTGGCTCAGGAAGCAGTAAGATTACAGAGCAGTTCTGGCTCAGAAAACAGTAAGATTAAATAGCAGTTCTGGCTCAGGAAGCAGTAAGATTAAAAAGCAGTTCTGGCTCAGGAAGCAGTAAGATTAAAAAGCAGTTCTGGCTCAGAAAACAGTAAGATTACAGAGCAGTTCTGGCTCAGAAAGCAGTAAGATTAAAAAGCAGTTCTGGCTCAGGAAGCAGTAAGATTAAAAAGCAACTCTGGCTCAGAAAGCAGTAGGATTAAATAGCAGTTCTGGCTCAGAAAGCAATAAGATTTAAAAGCAAGTCTGGCTTAGAAAGCAGAAAGATAAAAAGCAGTTCTAGCTCATAAAGCAGTAAGATTAAAAAGCAGTTCTTGCTCAGAAAATGGTAAGATTACAGAGCAGTTCTGGCTCAGAAAGCAATAAGATTAAAAAGCAAGTCTGGCTCAGAAAGCAGGAAGATTAAAAGTAGTACTGGCTCAGAAAGCAGTAAGATTAAAAAACAGTTCTGGCTCAGAAAGCAGTAAGATAACAGACCAGGCCTGTCTCAGAAAACAGTAACTTTAACAGCAGGCCTTTCCCAGAAAAAAAAAAAAATTTAAAAGCAGGCCTGGCTCAGAAGACATAAAGCAGGCAAGAGTAATTTTAAACAGCAGGCCTTGCTCAGAAAGTTCAATGAACACATCAATGTATGTTACCTTTAAACAGCAAGCCTGGTTTGGCTGGGCAGTAATGTTAAATGGCAGTCCTGGTTCAGCCGGCCAGTAACTTTAAAGAGCAGGCCTCACTCACCTTGCAGTTAGTTTAACTAGAAACAGCTCATCTGACTAAGCTAGCAGTAAACTTAGCAAGTCTTGCTGAGCCAGCAGTAAGGTCAAAGAGCTTAGCCTGCAATATTATATACTCAGAAAGCAGGCCTGGCTAAGCAAAGAGCAAACTTTAGATGTTTGAAAAGATAGAAATTAATGTTAAAAATTCATAGAGTAACTTTTTCCAAGCTCGTTTAGAGTAACATTTCAAAAACCCAGCAGGTCAGAATGTGTGTTGGGTATTTACTGAACTTTGCGTATATGTTTGCTTTTAGTTTTTCATTGGCTGTACGCTACATGATTGACTGTTTAAAATCTGCAGGTGCAGCTTATGACAAAATTCCATTAATTTTTTTGGCTATTGTACTGATAATAACATGTTTGCAAGTACAGTTGATAGCCCCTAGCCATCAGCAGAGACATTAGATTCTCACAAAACTTTATGTATGGCTCAGCTTTGCAGTAAATATATTCCTGGAGAATTATTATATGTACATAGAACGATCAGAATTGAAACAGCAGACCCAAATTTAAGGCCCTTTTGATGACATTCCTCTGAGAAAAAGAACCAGAGATGCTGGCATTAAAGCTAAATACATCAAGATGGTTAGTTTGTGTGGAAAAAAGAAGGAAAGGAGCAAAAAGCCGAGTATTAGCAGACTGAGGTTTGTCGAGAGGAGCACTACAGCAAAATGGAGAGACAGTTTCACCTGTATCTGCTCACTAAATGGTCCCACCGCCTCGCTGGCTTGACATTTTCTTATTGATTTATTCATGCATCAAACCACATTTTTAGGACCTGTTCTTGGCCCCAGCATAATTGGACCTTGCCCGTGGCTAGATTAAGTTTGTATGTTTTTTATGCTTTTATCAAATTCTATAACGAGGCTTTCAACAAAAAGCTGAATAAGCTCCCTTGTCATTTATTTCTTTCACATGTATATAAAGTTTTTTCCACATTTTCAATCAGGACTCAATTTCCTTGTTGTGTTACTTTGTTCTTTTATTCATTTATTTTATTGGATATTTTTTACTGTGGATTTACTTTTCTCCTTACTGCCTTCTGTTAATTCCAGAAACCTATTGTTGTACCAGTTTTATGATTGTGTTATGTTTGTAGCTCACCATGAACATCCCTGGTATTTTGTATACATCCCTGAGCAGTAGTAACACTGATGTATCATGAGTCTGTCACAGTGCCAATTACACTTTTGTGATACAGTGCTGCCCTTTTATTAACAATACCGAGTTGCTGTAAAACCCGAGGGCAAACTAGGAACCAAACCACCACTTTGGGAATGCATATTTAGTGGCCAAGCATGACTGGCAGTGCCCCCTACTGAGCAATTGCTGAATAAAAGGATATTTTTAAAAAATCATTCTCCTTTCAGTTATACACTCTATTTCATCAGTTCAAATTTATATAAATATAGGCCATTTATTGAACTAAGGCATGGTATCAAGGTTTAGGTTTTTATTCTTGAATATTTGAGAGTTTTGTTTGCAACATCACTCAAAGAATTACAAACGGATTTTGATGAAATTTTGTTGACAGTTAGAACAACACCCCGGGAATAATCCAACAAATTTTAGTATTTAATATTTAGCACCATAAAATATTTATTATTAAGAAGATTCTTAACCATGTGAGATAGGGCAGTTCTTTGTCCTGGCTGAGGTAGAGCTGTATATATTTTTAGATTTTCAATGTTTCAGATTTTCAATTTAGAAAGGGTTAGTCATTTTATGTGTGTCATAATTTTTTCTATAACATAAAAGACACTTTCCGAAATTCCTTTGAGTGTTTAATTAGATTTTTGGCAGCTTTAAAGCTCTGAATCATCATAAAATAAAAGCATACATGATAATGTTTAATGACTATGAATATGATATGTTTTCTTATTGTTACAGTTGGCATTAAAAAGAAGTGCGGAGGCAAACCAGCAGACAGTGCCCTCTGTCAGTGTGGTCACAGGGGCCTCGGCAGCCAAGAAAGCCAAGACCACTTCCAAGAAGAAGAAGAAGAAGGACCCTAATGAGCCACAGAAGTAGGTCAAACTTACCTGATGATTGTCATCCTCATTAGATAGGTTTATGGTGGATATAAGAACACTTATCCCAGTAGCTACAAACAGCAGAACTAACTTTTTTGTAACAAATTAGACTCACAGGCATAATTAATTTTTTATGAATAAGTTTGTAAGAATAAAGAATGAAGTTTATGAATAATGTGGAAGAAATTCCATCCTGAAGTACTGGAGCCCTGGGTTAAAATTACATGAGTACTCAGGTATGAGTACTAGGTTAAAATTACATGAGTACTCAGGTACTAGTACTAGGTTAAAATTACATGAGTACTCAGGTATGAGTACTAGGTTAAAATTACATGAGTACTCAGGTACTAGTACTAGGTTAAAATTACATGAGTACTCGGGTACTAGTACTAGGTTAAAATTACATGAGTACTCAGGTATGAGTACTAGGTTAAAATTACATGAGTACTCAGGTACTAGTACTAGGTTAAAATTACAGGAGTACTCAGGTACGAGTACTAGGTTAAAATTACAGGAGTACTCAGGTACTAGTACTAGGTTAAAATTACAGGAGTACTCAGGTACTAGTACTAGGTTAAAATTACAGGAGTACTCAGGTATTAGTACTAGGTTAAAATTACAGGAGTACTCAGGTACTAGTACTAGGTTAAAATTACAGGAGTACTCAGGTACTAGTACTAGGTTAAAATTACAGGAGTACTCAGGTACGAGTACTAGGTTAAAATTACAGGAGTACTCAAGTACTCATAAGTTTGTATGTATGATGATGAGAGTTTGATCGTTTCTTATATTATCAGATATAAAACTTAGATATTTTTAATTTTTGTTATTTAATTCATGAAATGATCTCTTGTATTTTCTCAGGCCTGTGTCTGCCTATGCCTTGTTTTTTCGAGACACCCAGGCAGCCATTAAGGGACAAAACCCAAATGCAAGTTTTGGTGAGGTGTCCAAGATTGTTGCATCCATGTGGGACAGCCTGGATGAAGAACAAAAAAATGTAAGTCATTTATCAAAACCAGTGTAATGTACCTAACAAATTACCAATCACATGAAGTCTGAAAACAGGAAGAATATTGAACACTTATTAAAATGGGCAACACTTAAAGTGACATCCATTTCTGTTAAATGTAAGCAAAACATTAAAATAGTACCATCAAGAAAGGTCATACCTCAAAAACAAATGCTGAAATCTAATAATAAGTTGATCAGATTTTGTAGCAAACCATACTGTTAATAACACACAACAAATTTTCAGCACTACAAAAAGTTTCCACTAATTTACACTAATAACAAAAACATTTAGAACACAGACATGAAGACATGGAAGAAAATAATTGGGTCAGCTTATGAGGTGTAATAATGAAGGTATAATGATGATAAAACACTGTACGAAAATGTCACAGGGATTTTTTTATTACCTGAAGATGATGGAAGTCAGGGGTAGATCCATGATTTGAGGAAAGATTGGAGGGGTTGGTACCATTTAAATCCAGATATCATGAAAAAGGTTCTATGAAGGCAGGGTCATCTATGTGTCTGATTCATTAACCTATTTAACATGTATAACATAAACATTTACATATGTAAAGTATACATTTCCATATGTTACATATACTGTTATATACACGTATGGTGATTATGTTTATTATAGGTGTACAAGAAGAAGACAGAGGTCGCCAAGAAGGAATACCTGAAACAACTGGCTGCATACCGTGCCAGCCTCGTTTCCAAGGTAACCACATCTGTTCACCGTCAAGATGTATAGCATCAATAGCAATATAATAAAGCCTCAACACTTTGTCAAATCATTTGTGTAAATCTGATATCCTTCTGTCTGTTTGATGGACTATGACATTTCTATAGAAACCTAATACACACAGGATGAAAATAGTCAGCTGACAAAATTAGCTGGCGGTACGTTTTATGATATGATCTGTCTGCCTTGTGAATCCATGGTGGGGGAAAATTATGACACAAGCTTGATCAGATATTTTTTTATTACGTTAACATCATTAATTGTCCCCATTGTGTCATCCCTATACACAATCTGTGTTATTAGAGTTGCCATGGCAACAGTAAAGTATTCAGCTGCAGCGTTTATTCTGTTTGATTGTTCCGTCAGGTTTTTTATGCCTTTCATGCAGGGAAATGTTTTGCAGATAAATGTGATTGATTATGCAATTAAGGATGAACAAAGGGACTGAATGCATGTATTATATAAAGATGGGGAAGTAATCAGGGGAATGATTAATGTGATGTCATATAAATGTCATATATTGCATTACTAGACTGAAAGCTTGAACAGATATACAATACCTGAAGTCTTGCAAAGGTTATGTTAAATTAAAAAAAATAGATGATTAACTTCCCAGGAAGTCATTACATGTGTAACATGACTCTTTTATAAATTTTTAACAATAATAAAACTTATGAATATAAACCATTAAAGGAATACATAACACATTATACCAAGAAAGAAACATTAAAACAGGAGTTTATAAACGCTAGGTATTCATGAACTTAAGAATATATGCAAATAATACCAAGTCACAAGTAAAATTTTATTTATCATTTATTTAAAGCTCTTATATAACATTAATATAACTTTAATTCATTTTAGGCAAAAATTATATTGTAAGAATTATATTTAATGTTAACTATATGAAAAATATTTTAATAATGAATTTCAATTTATTTTTCAAAAGATTGCTCAACATTCTAATGAGTCATACATCTTGAGAAATAATAACAGTCAATTAGATTTAGACATAATGTCATCATGCAAAAGTTTACATATTAAGACAAATTATCATCAGAATACTTATAAATGGATGGAAGGACTGTTAATTTACAATTAGCCTGGGCATGTTTGTGATGATTCATTGTTTCCTCAGCAGGGGGCAGCAGAAGCTGCTGAACAAGCTGCGTCACAGCCCAAGCCGATCATGCCCAGCCCGATGGGAGCTGGCCCAGCCCACCCCATGCAGCCTCTACAGGAGGGGATGCCGCCGTACATGAGTCCGCACCACATGGGGTCCATGGAGATGATGGGAGCACATCAAATGCCTCCTCCGAACGCTCCAAACCCGGCGGAGCAGCACCACCATCAGATGCCCAACAGTCCCCCGCAAGCCATGCCCATGTCACCGCAGATGATGCAAATGAATGAACAGGTGAGGCTTCTCATTGGCTCATGTGCTCATCACATGACCTTTTTAGCTCAGCTGACTATAAGTCATCTGAGCTATAGTCGTGGTCCTTTGTCCGTCATCCGTCCATCCGGCCATCCGGCTGTCTGTCCATTAACAGGGCACGTTTTAAAACTGTTGGACCTACGAATCCAAAATTCTGCATACCATTAGATGTCCCCAAAATCTCCTACCATACCAAAAATTGGGTCATTAGAACTTCGTTCCTTCGAGATATTAAGGAAAAACCTCCGTTTTCCATAAAAAAGCCATTGTTACACTTCAAGGCTGCCTAATATCAAAACCACTGACCTGTTTTTGATCAGATTTAGTATTCATATTCTTCCATACATTTTCTGTGCACATACCAAAAATTAGGTCAGTATTGGGTATTATTTTGAAGTTATAGGCCCAAATATAATGCAATTTTTAAAAAATCAGGAAATATATTTGCTCACTTAACATGAAAATTGCTGAAGCTGGAGACTTTTTTTCAGGAATATAACTTTATTTAATCAAGATTCAATTTTTTACCCAAAGTTAGATCTGAATTTTGCAAATTGTTCAAGTTATTAGCATAAATAAAAAATCAATACCTTAAATTTTGTCCAAATTTGGCAGTGGCACGTTTTTTCCCTGTAAGTACAGTTGATTTTATTTTCACAGCATACATACATAAGGATTTAATCTTTTAAAATCTGAAATTTCAAAGAAATTGTTTGAAAAGAGTATTTTTATTAAAGTTTTCATACACCATGTCAAGTGTTGTTTACATCTGGCCCACCTAGTAGTACAGCCTTCACTTGCATTATGTAACCCACCCCAGGCAGCTTGCCTTGGCCCAGCTTGGCCACTACTAGCAGGCTTCCCCTCTGCCCTGCACTAACCCCCCCCCCCCCCCCCCCAGCTGGTGCATCAACTAGATGAATGTTATAATTTTCTGTATTTTATTTTATTCTTGGACATGCTACATTTTAGATTTTGTATTGTACCACCAGGGTTACAATGATTAAAGTGCACATTAAATTGTGTCCACAAAGTGATGTATTGCTATGAAAGTGTGGATGTTCATCAGATAAGAAATGCTTTACTTCAGAAGAGTAAAACTTCACCAGGTGTGAAATTGACTATTAATTCCAGTAATTAATTATAGCTGAGATTGTAATTAGCATAATGATATTGTTTGTCCCTCATTCAACCAACAGTGTGTATACTTTATTTGAAAAGATGTTTTTTTTTTATCAAATGTACTGAATCTTTTATTTTATTTTGGTGAATAAAATTAAGAATGTACGGAAAACTCCAATGTGCAAAACGTTTTAATAGGGATTCAAGGAATAATTTTGTAGATGCCATGTTGTTATATATAAACTTAAATGCATTATTCCCTTGAAAGTGAAATGAAGGTATTAGTCCATTCTGTCCACTTGCCTGTCCATCTGCAAATTTTTCATATGCATCACAGTATATCAAAACTTTTACTGTTTTTCTTCATGACAGTCTTGTCAGAGTATTAGTTTGCAATCATATATTGAGAACTTTACTATAACCAAGTAGGAGGGCCCTTTCCTCTTAGCTTCTCATATGCTTATATAAATAAAAAAACATTACAATAGAATATTTTTCATATTTTGCATTTGCAAAAATTTCAAACTTAAGCTGGTTGTCGTGACCCATGGGTCCTTTGTTTATATTCTGGATTCTCAACATCATTGTTTGGCTAAAACTGAATAAATACCAGACATGGTGCGAATACTTGGCAAATGTATATGAATATGAATATGACTATGTACTCCATTATAACATTTCTTGCATAAGAATGGGAATTCAGGTAAAAATGAAAGTATTTGAATACCAGTGCAAATACTTTCAAAATGTATTCATGAATGCATTCATGAATATATTCTATAATATTATTTTAATAATCATTTCAGTTATATTTTATTTAAAAAATCATATGATTCTCTTATTATTTTTAATAAAAATTATATTTGGCACAATATTTGTTATTAAATTTTATTAAATAGTTAAACTCTTTATCTTATATGTGCTGCTTATCAGTTATATGGCCAAGTCAAAATCTGTATGACAGTGGCACTCCATTTGTTAATAAAATAAATGAAATAAATCTCTTCCCTGTCTCCAAAGAAACTATCAAAATCATACATAAGCTTAACACTAACAACTCATAATACAGCTTATATTTATTTCCACACAAAACCAGCATGTGCCTCATTTCAAAATCATATTTTTTTTATCTTATATAACAGCTGAGCGCCATGACCCATAGGTCCCTTGTTTTTTGTTCTGGTGTTATTTGTTTTTTCCGTTTTCGTGTTGTTTGATAAGGAAGAGCCAAGATGATAATCAAGTGCAGGAGACTTACTTATGTGTGTAATTACAAAGAATTTATGATTCAGTTAGTAAAAAGAGTTGCTTGCATTTGAAATAGACAACTGAAACTTAACTGAAAATGAGAGTAATTTATCAGTTCAAAACCTAGCAGATACTAGATACTTCTGAAGCTCACATGCATTCCTATTGCTAATTCATTATTATTGTGAATGATCATTTCTTCATAAGAAACAGGAAAAATTCTTAAGATCTGTTGATTTTCACCATCTGCGTTTGTATTTCTCAATTTTCATGAATTGAAACAAACCTGATTCATTGTGAAAATGGACATGAAGTTACTCTGTTGAATTAATGTTGATGTAAAGAGCACCAAGAGTGTGAAGCATTAATTGAGCATTAAAATGTGTTTATTATGTTAGTGTCATCCGCTGTCATAAGGTAATGATGCAGCACTTTTTACAAGTAATCAGGTTTAAGCTTGAACAGTGCTGCCATCTTGGATTGGTCATTAAAACTAATATCAACTAGTGCTCAAATGATAAAAAAAAAATTGACTGGTTTACCTGATATATATTACCTACTGCAACACTACAGAAAGAAAATTTTAAAACAAAGAATAACATAATGGAACTTTACAGTCTTTTTCTTGTCTGAGATGTGCTGGGAGCATATAAGAAGTCAAAATAGTTTTATATTTAAAATGATAAAGCATAAGGACTGCTGTAGCACTTCATTGTGCAAGCACAAGTTATTTATATCTGTCAGAAACAAATAAAATTAATCATAATTCAGACTTAAAAATGAAGAAAATTAAATTCTAGTTCACACTTCACTCCCCAGATGGCAGCAGTGTTAGGGTTACTAGTCTCTGACAATTTTCTTAATGACTGCTGTAATGCTTCACAGTTTAGTGCTCTTTTTCTCTACCATATATGTTACAGCATCAACACTGTAAATGAAATATTTTATTATAATAATTCCTCTTACT
Organism: Sipunculus nudus; assembly: GCA_026874595.1. Classification (NCBI taxonomy): domain Eukaryota; kingdom Metazoa; phylum Annelida; class Sipuncula; order Golfingiida; family Sipunculidae; genus Sipunculus; species Sipunculus nudus. The sequence continues at coordinate 5,718,065 of CM049316.1, forward strand.
ATTATTATCATCATTGTGATGATGATTATTATTATTATTATTATTATTACAGCACATGCAGGTGATGTCCCCTGACGGGAGCATGAGCAGCCCCGGGCCACCGATGTGTGTTCGTCCCGGCTGTCAGAACGCTCCAATTGAACATCCCAGCTGGGATCAGGAGTTCTGCAGCAGTGGCTGTGTTGTCGACCACTGCAGGTAGGGGGAGCCACAGACGTCTGTACCATCTTTATCTTTACTAACTGTCAATGTGTATTACATATCTATAATAATTTATGATTAATAAACATTTAGAAAAAGCAAAGGAAAAATGATGTAATAGACTTGTATGAATATTTAGAAAAGAAATACCAAACTTCATTAAACTGGAGCCTGTCTGTAAGACCACTTGTCTAATATGACCACCTGTTTATTAAGACCTTCCTTGACTGAACTCAAAAGTATTCACATCAGGTATAACTAATCCGCTAAATAAGACCACTTAACTTAAGACCATGTTGGACCAGTCCCACGGGTGGTCTGATTACACAGGTTTGACTGTATGTCAAGGAGAAACCTATCTGATATATACAAAAATTAAATTTAAAAAAAAAATCAATTTATTTAGCCTCATTATATTAAAGAACTTATACAATCTATAGTGTAAGATAAGCTAATGACTGCAAGACCAGGAAATAATGGTAACATGTTTGTTTTTTTTCAGGGATGTATTCACAGCTTGGGTAGCATCCAGACAGAACTCGTATGCCTCGGTCAAGTAATGTCGTTCATTGACCTTGGGCTGGTTGAAGGTCATCCTTGAACCATGGCTGCAGTGAAGATAAGAGAAACCCTGCTCTTTGTGTCTTGTGTCCTGTTTTAACAGAGATCTGAGACAAAATGAAAAAACATTGATTAATGAAATGTGACTTTTTAGTCCTATGAATGTCCATATATTTACTTAATAAAGTCTAACTGTTGATGGTAAAATATTCCTTCTGCTATTAGCAGTTGCAAATGTTAAAGAGGATATTTTATGCCAGTATATCATGATAATGTTACTATATATGTTTAAGTTTCATGCCATCGCTATAAAAATATTATTCGATTCCCTAGACAAATAAAAATCCTGATGGTATGAAACATTGCGTGGAATCAAAATTGTTATAAAATAATTATCTGCTGGATAATTTCTTCTTGGAAGCTTTACAGGTTTGATTTTTTGGGTTATACTGAAATTTTAACATATAATGAATATTCATATTGATCAAATGAATATACTTAATGAATATTCATCATTTTGAGGACACACCACCTGACACAAAGGGTCAGAACACGTGCTTCACATTGAGTTAGGCATACAGTGTGTTAACACATCTTAATGTAAATAGATTATTAATATGGCTTTTTGTACATAAGCAATGAAGCTATGTGTATCTGTCCCTTTATGAACATCTATTACATTAAATGACACTCATATGTCATATTGTAAAGTGGTATCTTTGCCCAAGCCATCCATGTCAGTTAGAGGTATGTTTCAAAATATAGCTGTCCCAATATATATGTAATATATACACTATCTACACTTTGTGATATAATATGCGTGTACTGGTCAAGTTATTATAATGTGCTATATGGTACTAAAGCCAGCTCAATATCCTAAACTAAGCCACATACTAAAAATTAATCATTCTATGAAATCATGACTCCTGTTTTGCATGAGGCATTTCTTTTTTGATTCTTTATCAAGTCCTCTGTATTAATGTAGCTTATTGCAGTTTTGGCCTTAAGGAATTTTTACATGAAATAAATTATTCAATTATGAAAAATTAATTCATTAAGGTATCATTAAAAAAGATTAACTTGTGTTTATGTGTACCATTTTAATATTTTGTTGCTTATTTCTGTATTCTTCCTTCAAGTCAGCAAAATTTTATAAATTTGGTTTTGACTTTTAATTAAAAAATAACAATTTGTTTGCTAAATATTTGCCATATTTTTGGTCCTTGATTCCACAGAATGATTTCCTTTTTTTTGTGTGACCCTAAGGGTGTAAAGTAGGAGAGGTCTGTAAGTTATAATGCATGGTAAAATAATCCATTTTGATTTAAATTGTATATATATATATATATATATATATATATATATATATATATATATATATATATATATATATATATACATGTTCTGCATAAAGTCATCATTATTGTGTATACTGATATTCTGTTAAGGTCCATGCAGTACTTTAATGTGTGTCCTAAGTCCTTGTAATGATGGAGTATGAGAAATGGGGTTGATGAAAATTGTTTTATAAAATGGACTCCATATTAGCTAAGATTTGTCAGGAAATGTGTTCACACTTCTTTGGTCACAAAATATTCGTGTTTTTATGAAGGTAATAAATAGTGAGAGAACAAATTAATTATACTGATGTTTCCCATTTACTGTAGACTGTATCAGGGAGATCATGTGTAAACACATTTACAATATTTGGCGTTATGGTAAAGAGGTAATGTTAAGGAATATGGAGGACTGATTTGGACTCTACAGGGTGTATGTTTCCAATCCATAAAGAGTTGGTTTCTAGTCTTAGTGCTAAAGTTTTTGTCTCATGGAAATTTTCAAAATGTGTGCATTTTAAGTTTAAATTTATATATTTAGGTTAGAAATTAACTTGTATGACCTTATTTGAAAATCTGCTTTTGTGAAGGAGATATGTCAAAATTGTTCACCAATACTTTTTAAAGTTATGAAAAAAAGTTAAGTGAAAATGGTAAAAATGAAGATAAAAGAAAGCTCTCCTAAATATTGTTACACTGAAAAAAATCATAATAAGTATTAGAAAAAAAAGAAAATTTAGCAGAAAAGAAAGTCTGTCAAATCAAAACAAAACTTATGACGTGAATACCGTGGTAATTTCTGAGATAATATGACTCATAGGAGTTTTGAACTCTTATATCAGTTCTCTAAAGGTAGGGCTGTAATATGCATATAAACTGGTATATTTTTTTTTTCTTGTTTTGACAAAGAGGACTTTACTTGATTAACATGTGTTTTGTACCGGGCTTGTACATTGCTTTCTTGTGCGTTTCTTGCATAAAGCAGTTGTGCAATATAGACACGTATGTCGAATTATACATGATAATGTTGCCCAAATAGGGCCTTCATAGAAGAATATTCATTGGAACTATACCGCGGTACTTGCATAATATAATGTTTTGTCTTACATGTGAAATATGCTGAAACTTCAGCAAGGTAAATTAAGAGAAAAGGTGTTCATATAAAAAGTTTGTATCATTAAAAAATTCCTTTGCAAATAAAGATTTAATAATTTCAGACCATTAGGAAGCATGTAATATTTGAAATATTTAAAGCATTCAGCCAATCATGAACCATTTAATGATGAAAATCTGAATGAAATAATCATCAACACACTTAAACCTATTCATGTTTTCAGAGACGGAAGGTGAATAAGATCAGGTTGCTCATATTTTCTTGAAATTTTGCAGGATGCAAATTTTCAAGGGCCATTCTTATCGAATTAACCAAATCTAAACGTTTCCTGTCATATTTTTCAGTTTTGAGAAATCGTTTTGAGTACATAAAATTGTATATGCACAGCGTTTGGAACCATTGGTAGCAAAAACATAATGGAAAAATTGAATGATGACAGTTTATAAAAAATATCTCTAATCAACAATCACAAATATTGTAGATATAAAACCGTGCTGCTTGCTCTTGCCGGTCTACTGCAATATGGCAAAATTAAATATTTGGATGATCTCTTGAGTCCCAAGGACGGCTATTTAACTTTAAATCAACTTCAATAACAGTTGTAACCATCATGGCCTCTGATGTCCCAAGGACAGTATATTTAATATATTATTCAGATATTTTAAAGGTATATGGATACACTGGGGTATGTTGCAAATCTGAGTTACATGTGTACAGTTATTTAAACTTTATTGTAATGATGGGCATATCTTTGTCGGCTGAGTATACCTATTACCAATTCAGGGTCCAGCTGTCGGGGTTTATTTATTGTCTGTTTTAATTACTTATGATGATAAACAAAACATTTGTGCCTTTCATGTGAACTGTTGTGCTGACAAAAAAAAAGAAATAAAATATTGTAAAGGATATCGTCATTTGCTTGTTTGTTTCATTGCGTGTTTAAAAGTCTGAAATGATGTCTGAATGCTTCGGTTTTACGCTTCCTTTTTTATTGTAACCATGTATATTATGAAAAACTACAGTAAAGAGTATGCACGAAGTCCAAAACACATTCCAGTTATAAAATGCATGAATCTTGTTCTTTCTTTTAAAATTCTCCTGAGTATAGATCTGAACAAAACAAAGTATATTCATATATATAGGTTTATCATATTCTACCAGCACGGAAGTATACCTATACAGAAAGATGTAAGGAGGCATGCAGCACTGTTCGTGACCGTAGAAAATATTTTTTTAGGGTATGTTTGTATCTGCCAAACAAGATAAAAAAGAAGATAAAACTGTATTAGAATAATACAACTCTTAAAAAGAAAATGTGAGAGTTGTTTTTATGGTATTTTTAAGTATGCGCTTGGTGTTTAAAGTTGATTTAAACAAAATCTTTTTAAGGTCTTGTTAGTCTCTTGGTTTATTTTCTTTAAATGTATATTTAAATAATGTTTAGCCCCACGTATGTATACATGTTTAGAATCTCCAGAATATCCTCTGTTCGATCTGCCATAAATACAACAAACATCTTCAGGCGTTTCTTGATTGTATATTCTTCATCTTTCCTTCTACTTATATTTTAATTGCAAAAAAAAAAATGACAACTTACCAAATGATTCTTTATATAAATTTCATGAAACAAGAAAAAAACCCCGCTTTTTAGATCATATGTTTAAAACACGTACAAAATTTGTTACCTTTATTTCTGTTTTCTTTTTCTTGTGAGAAATACCCCTATGAAGATGGTGTAATCAATTGAAATACTGTTTTGAGAAAATGGCCTAAAACTGCTGGGGATCAGTAAATTTTTCCTAGTTGGCTGACTGAAATGTGAATGCAAGTGACATAATCCATGTTATTGTCTGACTTGATTCCCTCATTTTGAATTACACTTTACCATTTCTCATATGTAAAAAAGTGATTTTATTCCCAAATGTCAAGTCTCTAAGTGTCAAACTCCGTTATATATATATTTATATTTATATATGTATATATATGCTTTGTCAGAAACCCAAGTCCACCATTGATGTTTTATTTTTTTAAAATGACAAATATTATGTCAGAATATTACCTCGTATTATTCCAGTAATGATATACGTGAATTTATTAATTGATAATGAGTATAGATTATTTATATTATAGATTAAAATTTTTCATGACAGTATTTTTGTTACATATTCTAGAGGGAATACAGAAGTGCGACCACTTTAACCATGAAAGAGAATGCATTTTAATCCTGAAATAAGATTAAGAACTACATGGAGATTTAAATGCCGTACTTTCTCAGTTTCCCGACATTTATCAGCTGTCAAAGATGACGTTAGCTAATGAATACTGCCCACCAAGTCATACTCATATAAAAGTCATTTTATACCTCAGGAGACTTTCAGTCATGCTGAGCTAATATATAGCAGAACCGTAGCCTCGGGGGGGGGGGGGGGGGGGGGGGGGGGGCAGCTGCCTAGGAAAAGTTTAGGAAAAATTGCGATCAGTCCATTTTTAGTCAATTAAATCTGATACGAAAGCTGCAGTATTTCCATTAGGTAAAAGTTCAGCTTGGACAGGTTGGATGTTGGTCTGAGGTTGGTTTTATTTTATGTGTTATGTGTTGTCAGTTATATTTTTAAAACTGCCAATTCACATTAATCATATTTAATTTATATCGAGTTACAACTATTTTCTTTTATTTGGGGCCAAAAATCGCCACCGGTATAGTAAAGTCACTGGTAAAGCTTTTCAGTTTGATGCTGGGTAGCCGGGAGGTGGTGTTAACTGCCTTTTAGATCACCAAACTTTTCTGGGGGAGGGCTTCTCATGAACATTCATGGCTTTAATACTGGATGATTAAACACTAATAAAAGTACAGGAGAAACAGTAGCAGAAGGTAGGGGAGGCAATATATATATGGTGTGTGTAGTTCTCAGATGAAGAGAAAAATCTACACTTTTCTATACATACGTGAATAGAAACAATAAATCTTCAGGTGTATGCAGATGTGAAACCAGAAGTACTGGACTGCTTACCTCCCTCTTAAAAAAAATATAATATTGTATGCAGATTAAAGTAAGCGGTATTTGTGTACATCTGTCACAAATAAACAAAGGTTCTTCCTCCTGAATTTATCAGAATACCAACACTCTGGAATTATATTGGAGAGGCCAATCTATTATAGGAGAGGCCAATCTATATACATTTACACTCGGATCTGCCACTACTGATTAAAATGGATATTTTGTATATTTGGACGAGCTGAATGTATCTGTAAACACAAACTTTTTGTTTACATGATTTATCCCAGCCCTACTTCACGTGCTCGCTCCCAAAACACGCCGTCAAAGATACTAGATACATACGACGCATATATGCAGTTAGACTTTCTATAATTGTATAAATGGAGATCGTGATTCGAAAATGAATACACTGTAATATAAAAGTTCCGCTCATATAACTAACCTTGACAGCTTGCCATAAGGTTCTCACATCGTCGTGATTGATTGTATAGAGCTATTTGAAAGTTAATGGTACTTTTATTGACAGGCAGAGAGCTTTTCAAGGTTTGCTTCAAGGTCGTAACCAATTCAGGAACACCTGTAAATATGATACACTGAAGAAGACCTGCATGGGAAAATAATTGAATGTACTGCCCATGTTCATGCGTAGTAACTATGGAAGCATCGTTCCACTCTTGTGTGAGTGGCTTAAAAGACCCTTTCTTTTCATTTACAGATATATATTGCAACCATTCAATCAACCAATCAATTTAAAATTTAAGAAATGCGCTATATTTTCCTTTATTGAGTGTTATATATGACCCTATTAGACCCATGCATATACTCATATACCTCGTGAAAACGTTTCCCCGTAAAGGCTGTTATGTAAATCTACAGCCGCTTGTGCTCGGATATGTTACGTCCCAAATGTAAAATTGCCCTTTTCATGAAATGGGCAACTAGTTTGCCCTGTTCATGAAATTTTCAAAACGGCTCCCCATTTCATTAAATGGGAAAGAAAACTGTTGCGTATTTTATGAAATGGACACAATTAAAAGCGAGACCTTCTGTTAGATTCTGGTCACGCATATCAATGTGGTCATACCTGCAAACATAATATCACTTTGTAGAAAATAATAACAAAACATATCTATTTTTTTCTAAAAACATGGGGTTGATCTGTGAGAATTTGCTTACGAATTTCCCTTATAATTTTAAAGAATATTTGCAAATGTTTGAGTGCTTGATTTAGAAAAATTAATGATCAGCCAGACAATTTTATATCCTTTTTTTGATGGACTGGAAAAATATTGATTGTATTATGCTTTTTTATGTTTCTACCATTATTTGAAGATTACATTCATTGAGTTATGAGATATGAATCTTAATAATATATAATAATATATTACATATAAATAGTATTTAATACAATATTTATATCCAATTCAATACTAAATAATAATCAAATTTAATCTTTGGCACTACAATGCAGATGAAAGTGTTTAATACATTGATAAAGTATATTGTTTAATATTTTCAGAAACGAATATTATTTTAAGAAACAAACAAAAATTGAAATTCAGCTGCAAAGAAGGACTCTTTGGTCATCTTATCAATTATACCTGTCTTTTATTATTGCCATTTTGCATGTGCTGTTTTGACCCATGCTCGTGATATACACATGACACCATGCATCTCGATGTAATAACGCAACATCAGTTCTTCTTCATAACAGAGAAGGAAACGATTTATGAACAATAATAGTTTATAGAGCGCATCCCATAGTCGGAAGGAATCCTTCAAACGGGTCTTTATACCTTACATAATTGAGAAATATAGGCTATTTCCGGTAGTAATTAAAGTGGTCAATTTCATGATATGGGCAAACAGAATTTTGCAGTTTTGCCCATTTAATGAAATGAATGGCTGCCCGTTCCAAGAAATGAGAAATTTCATATTAAGTGTGTAACATATATGTCATATACACTGCATTCTTTACCGGCTGTTCACTGTGAACAGGAAATGGGGTCTATATATATATATATATATATATATATATATATATATATATATATATATTTATATATATATATATATATATATATATATATATATATATCCTATATATGCCTCAGACTTACGCATTGAGAGTTATCCCTGGTTGGCCTGTCAATATAATTTCTCTTCAGTTGTGCATGCGTAATATTTGAAGTGCATGTAGAGTAACAGCATTTATATGTCTATACAAACTATCAAAAGTTTATGTTTTAAATTTGGTTCAATCTACCATCATATGGTAATCCTCTTGTCTCTCCGCCACAGAAACTGTATACATGACATATACATTGGAACATTGATACATTTGGAAACTTTTGTGACATTTATTGACCTTCTTGGTAATTGCTAGCCGTCTGTGTCCCTTTCAGCAATAATTTTATGACGGTTAATCTGAACCCTTTAAGCGTAGATTAAAAAAAATCGAAGTGCTTATAAATTAATATTCATGATTTACTTTGGATGTCGCATCTATTGATATTATTAAAACCCCTGATATAAATGCTGGAGATGTTTTTCTTATGTTCATGACTTAGCTAACAATAAGGGTTGAATGATGTAACAATAAGGGTTGAATGATGTAACATCTATTTTTTTTTTTTTTTGGTTATCTGATTCCATTTGCTTCAAATGGAAACAAGTTTTGGAGAAACCTTTAAGATTGAGAAGAATCATGCAATCTCCAGTTCTCTACCAGAGGTCATTCTGCTACAAGTTCTCTCTCACTCTCCATACAGAAGGTCTATTTTTATTCATTTGCACAATAAATCTTACCCCTGCGCTGGAGGTTTTGTTCCTCTCTCTCTTTTTTTTCTTCTTCCTTTCTTCTTTTTTTTCTTCAGGGTTTGTCTCAGAGCATCTTTTTTTCCATCATTGCTCATTTCATCATCAACATCCCCTGAGAGAAGTTTAATATTATACATTGTCAAACATAATCTACAAACAAACACGTAAATCTAATAATTAATATAACATTTTTGCATGATCACATTAAGCCTGGTTGGATAATTTTCCGTTTTTGTACATGTTTATCGAGTTTTTTTCTTTTTTCTGCTAACCTTCTTTCCAACAGTTCAATACACTTTACTTTCTTAAGAAAATTATTAAAAGATGGAACATCAATCTTTTCTCTGTCAGAAAATACCACCTATTTAAAAATGAACAATACAGCGTCGATAAGAGCGCTGGAGGTTGGTGCTCTCTGCGATTATATAAAACATTGTGGAAAGGGTGGCTTCTGGCGGAGATAGAGCAAATGATTTCGTTATAAATTTCTGCTGGCAACTACACTTTTACATTCAATTTCTTAATATATATATATATATATATATATATATATATATATATATATATATATATATATATATCGAGCGTCAGAGACCCCTACCCCCGCGTTTCTGAAATTCCTGGTATTTAGAATATTATATAAGGGGAGAAAACAACCAACTGATGGACATGAAACTGCATAAGTAGTGTATAGTTTAATGAGTAGTGTAAGTTTTGATTAAAAATTATAAAACTGTAAGGATATTGTGTTTGTTTTCATTGAATTCATACTTTTTGTTCATGTTCCCACTTCCCCAGGACACGGGATATTTGATATAAAACGAACACAAGACTGGATTAGTCTCTGACACCCACGTCAGATGTCGCTATCGGCACGACTCGTCTGGATTTACCGAATCAAAAAGCTAAACATACATGGTAAATATCCGTATGACAAGTTTATCTAATCATTATTAGAAGTAAATAATGTCTGTGTGAATGTCACTTCGGTGGCGGCAAGGAATCTCCAGTGCTTGAGTTACACCCCTTAGCCCTTCATGGTATTTTTTTATGCCCATGTGAGTATTGAATGTTAATTCTAATCTTAAACTGGTGTTAACACTGATATCTAGCCCGGGTTTTAGGAGAGTGTATTCCTTCAGATTTCTCAAGAATAAAATTGATAGATTGCTCTTAAATTTTGTTCGTCCACTGATCGCAAGACTTAATGTTGGTATAACCTGCACTCCTCTCGTTCTTGGTGGGGTAGATGACAATTGTAAAAAGTACGGGTTTCGAGTCTTCCAGAAGTTGAAAACAACATAAATAATGCAACATAATTTATTTATCTCTGAATATTTTCAAAATTAAGCCTTCGAAGATTTCTGACCGATTATTTATGCCGGAGAAATTAAAGTTTAGTAAGCATTGTTTGGTTGGGTGATTGTTCTGATAGCATCTTCCCTAAAAGGTTGTGGTTAGCAGCGAGGTAACAATCCATAATCCATTCCATTTAGAGGTAATCACTATTTTTGTTTAAAGGATTATTATGATAGCACAATTTATTCATTCCCATTCCCAGGCATTTGGGGCTGCCGTTGTTCAAGCGAGCAGAGCTCATTGTGATCCGACCATGCATAGAGCTGCATGGAGGCACGTGACACGTATTTCACTGTATTGGACGCATTAAAATTTTATTAGGACTCAGATAGACTCTGGTGGTGGTCTCTGAACCTTTATATTTCTCTATTACCTGTATAATTAAGTTCTCTTTCACCTGTATAATTCATTTCTTTATTACCTGAATGATAAAGTTTATAAACTACATCGATTATTTGTACCTGAAGGTTTTACACTTTCTCATCCATAACCCTAGAGAAAAATGGCTACCCTCCGACGATACCTTTACCGATCTGATTGGATAAAGAAACAGCCGTATATATCCTGCCCCAGGGTGTCCAGTTTGAATTCACTTTATGTTGCGGAATACATTGAAACTAACATCTGATGCCGAAGACGTTGGAACTTTTTAAAAACGACGAGTTTACACGGAATGCTCTTCCTACATAATAAAATAAATGTTGTTAGTAACTCGGTGTGTGTGATCTTTTCAATAAAACGTTCATATGTGCAAAGAAACGAATATACAAAGTAAACAATCGACAGGGATGCACAATAAAAGGATTATATTTGTACAGCCCTTTTTCGATGACACGTGAATACACTAGTGACATCTGTTGGAGACGATCGACACCTAACTGTTCGGATCGGTCACAATGACCAAAAAAAGAAAAATCGTATGTGTTGCATCTGATATGGTTAGGGCAGAATATCTTTTCTGTAAAGGTGAGATTTTTGTTGGAGTCTCCAGCATTTATTTGGCCGCATTTAATAAAACCCGCAGTGTTTACTCACATGCAGGAACCGAACACAGCACACGAACGTAACGCGCAATGCGCATGCTCGTACAAGGTTCATTATAAGAGGGTTTTCCATATGAATTCTCCTAGATATATTGAAAATATTGAACAACACTCGCCTTTATCTACATACCTGATTTTATCTTTAAATAAACTTTGTCAAACATGTCAACGGCCGTGCTTAGTCTTCACTTTATATAAATAATTCCTGTATTGTGTTATGCAAAATAACGTTGAAAAACATATTTTCTGAGTAAAATATATGACTCTTTGTCTTTTTGTATCTTAATATAACATTTGTTTCTGCATTTTACCCTGTATAGGACGATAGTGGTGCATAGAGATTATTGCTTGTAACCATGGATATAGGAACTGTCAACGTGTTACGACTATTAAATCTCACACTCATCGTTGTATCGAAAACGAGGCTTTTACTTCGTCCTTTAGACAAAATAGTATTTATCGGACATCATTTTCTCTCTATATATAAGGTTAACAATAGAATAAAATGAATGTAAATAACAAAAGCCATATCATTAAAACAGTCTACACCCGTGTCCATTATATTAGGAATTCGGCCATTTAATTAATCTTCAGTTATCATAATTCCAAAAATCATGTACCATTTGCCGTCCTGTTTCTGAAACACCACCATCCCTCTGAAACAAAGTATTTTATCCTGTATCGAAACTAGATCATATAACCAGTGTCAATATACAAGAAAAATATCAGATGATACGAATCTTCTGTATATAATTAGCGGTTAATGTTAGCAATGTTGATTCTAACGAATGTTATTTATAAACATTTATAATCTTTCGCCAGTACCTAATTTCATGCCATACAATCAAGAAATTTCCCTTCTTGTTGCTTATTAATGAAAACTGAGGATGCACGAAATCATCAGCAAGTAAATATATTAATCCGCAGAAAATGTTTGAAATTTATACTAGTAATTAAAATAATTATTGTTGTCATGAAAATGAAACCATAAAAAATTAAGTTAAAATATGACTAAGTAAAATGGTTTGTATTCCCGTTCCAGTAGGGCGGATGTGTGTGTGAGTGTCTGTGTGCGTGTGGGGCGGGGGTGGGGGTGGGGGTGGGGGGGGGGGGGGTGATTATATCAGGGGAGGATCCAGGATTTTGGGAACAAGGGTGGTGGTGGCTAACCGTTTATATAACTGGTACTAAACCAAGGTCAACAAATCCCCAAAACGGAAGTTATGCTAAAAATGTGGAAAAACGCTGCAGAAAAAGATAATTTTCAGATTCCCCTCTGGATCCGCCTACTGGATATTGTATGTTTCCCACGTATTTACTTATTGTATTTAAACCTTGAATATTAGAGATCCGAAGGTTTAATAAATCCACATCACCTGTTGCCTTTGAGTTGTTTTCATGACTTATCATGAATCACACTGTGGTCATGTACCGCCACCTAGCGGTCAGTGATAAACATCTGATCGACAACAATTTCCATGTGCTTATCCTGCTCTGTAAAATTCAGCAGACATTTTGCTCAGCTCTAAAAAATAAAGAAAAGAACACAAAACAGTGATTAGCTGATTTTTGCCTTTTACAGATTGTCACAAATGTAAGCAGAAATGAATGTATCGAATGAATTTTAAGTAGGCCTCCATCTGTGGACTGATCTGGAGAGTGTATAATGTACTGTGCAACGCCTTGAGTATTGGAGATGAGACGGCGTGGTTATGGTTTATATAACCTAATTAGTTTTACGCCAAATGGGTTGAAGGGTTCTGTTTTAAAGAAAACTAGACACTTGCATCTTCGTCGAAATTATGGTCTCCACTTTTTAGCTAAACTCACTAAAAGTCTTCTGGGCTATAGTCGTGGTCCATTTTCCGTCGTCCGTCTCTCCTTCGTGCCGTCCGTCGGGCCGTCCGTCCGTCCGTTAGACTGGCACGTCTTGAAACCGTTAGTTCTACGAATCCAAAATTCGACACACTCTTAGATTTCCCCCAAATCTCCAACCAAACCGAAAACTGGGTCACTGCTACTTCATTCATTCATTTGTGAAATTATGGAAAAACCTGGAGTTCCCATTTAAAAACATAATACCACACTTCAAGACTGCCTAATATAACATGAACATTTTAAAGCTAGATTCTTTTTTCAGGATTATAACTTTGTTTAATAAAGATTACAATGTATACCAAAAATTAAATATGATTTTTTGCCAAAATTTTAAGTAATTAGCATGAAAATAAAATAAGTATCTTAGATGTTGCCCAACTTTGACCATGGCATATTTTTTTTTGTTCTGTGAGTACTGTTGATTTAATGTTCACAACATGTAAACGTAAGTATTTAATCTGTCTAAATCTGAATAAGAAAATAAAAGGTTGAAAATTTGGCTATTTATTGTTTTTTTTCTTGAGGCCCTGTAGTAGTCACTTAGTAGTTACTTGCTTTGTCCAGATGCAGGTTGGCTACTCCTGGTAACTGGGAGTCAGCTATGCCAGGTTTCCTGATTTGTTACAGGGCACTTGGGAGACAGGTGAACACCAAGTGTTATGCAGTAATTGTTTCTTAATAATTATGCTGTTTCCATTCTCATATACAAAAAAAAAATTTTTTTTTAAAGTAATTTGTGGAGTAATCAAGAAGATGCCATGTTCTGGTAATAAAGAATTTTTAAAGAAATAAATTTTCTATTAAATGATTTTAACAAATTAAAATATAATTAAACCCATTATGCATACATTTATTAAATATAAATGAAATTATGGATAAATAAAGGTACAATATAGAAATGTGAAATCAGAATCGATTTTTATTTTTAGACATTCATTGTTTTGCAAATCTAAAAGATATGTTTTTGTGTTTAAAAAATATCTTCATTTATAGGCATAATGTGGTGTTATCTGACAAGATTGAGATTTATGATGATGCAATTTAGAATAATGAGTCAACGTTTTTATTCAGATATATATGTATTAATGGAAATGTATAGAAATATAAAGTTAAAATTTAAAAAAAATGTGATAAAAAATGGGGATCTAATACATACATTTGTTTATTATTTTCCTGCCTCAGAAGAACTGGAGACCAGGCTTTGTTTGCCCTGTATGTAAATGTAGAAGTGTTGTAATCCCACCATCCCCCCCCCCACACATCTGCTGCCATTGATTCCTTTGCACCTGTGCACTGGGACATTAGTTTTTATTACAAATTTGTAATATTTATCTCATTTTAAATAAAACTGGATTAGAAAAAAGTAAGATCTAATTGAAACATATTCTTGCCAGGAGAATGGAACATAAAGTGATCGGCTCTGTCTGTCTATCATCTCTCCGTTATCATTAAATATAAATTAATTATAAAATTTTTCCTTCAAGCACTTAAAAATAACTTTCACTTGCTTTATGTGTATGGATTTAAGCTATTAATGTATGTTATAACTCCCATTATTCCACCATCACCACCAAGTCCTTTCATCTGTTGCCTAGGGACATTAGTTTTATTTCAAATGTATACATTTCATAAAATAAAAATACATATATTTAATAATACATATAATTAAAAAATAAATCCAGTTGAACATAGGTGTAAACTACTGAACTTTTAACAATTTATCAAAAAGCCAACCAATGATGATGGTAATAATATACATCTTATGTTCACAAACTGCTCACATGCTTCAATTTTAACATTGGGATTTGCTGCAGTCTTGCAGCGCTGACATATATAGTAAACAATACAAGCGCTGCAGCCTCTGGCGGGGAGAGTCTATACTATCTAAGTTTGTACGGATCCGTACAGACCCTCAGACACGTATATGCCTTGTGAAGCGTGAGGACACCAAACAAACCCCACATATTATAATTGTTACAGATGCTTAGACTTCGTTGAGACCAAAACTTTCGCTGGATGATCAGCATTAATAAAGTATGGGCACTTACTCTGGATGAAGTCAGATATTGCTTCGTCTCCGTCTGGCCGATGGCGCTTTCCGGTTGGAACAACCAATAGGAAATTAGCATCATTGACAACACGCGATGTATGATGGGAAGGATGCTTATGAAAATATGGTCTATCCTAGTGCACGGCACTGGCATTCCTGGGAAAAGGCCCCCAGAATTCATCTTTTGCATAGATTGCCCACCTAATTCGCATGGGATTCCTGCATGCAACAACTGAACCCCGGCAGTTCAAAGGATAAAGAAAAAACATTCACAGGCGCACATAAAGGTGATATATCGATTTAATTTGATACATAAAAAGTTTATTTCTATATATAAATACAAGATTGTTTCTCTATCGCACAACAAGCAGTGATAATTCATGTTACAGGTCCCTCCATGTACGGCAGGGTGAACTCTCACCGCTAGACGGTCGGACTCCATATCACAGATAAATGGAGTCCGTACGTGGCGGACTACATTGGGATATGCATGGTTCGGTCACATAATATTATTTGCAACAATGTCTTACTTATCAATACAAACCGATCATGCCGACCAGCCATGGCCTATATCACCTCTTCTTCTTAGACTTTATCTCGATTTGATATTTATTTTAAATTTTTACCTTCAAGGTAACCCTCAGCTGAGCACAGTGACCCGTGGGTCCCTTGTTTTTATTAAATGATGGAAAGTGATACATGTGGCTTGCGGGGGGTATGGTGACACAACGTTTGATGCAATGTTCTCGCCTAAGAAAGGAGTAAATATATCATGTCGGCAAAACTAAAGTGACGACCTGTAGTGGTCACCATAGGAAAATCTTAAAACCATAAAGAACAATCCTTCCTTTGGGATTACCAAAGCGCCAAGCACATATCTCCTGATTTCGACCAACCTTTGGGGCGGCCATGATAGGCCCACATTGTTTTGTGTCGATTGTAGTAAATAAACCTCCTGGACAACATTCACATGTTCTAACATTGATTTGTTTACATTACATAAAACATTGTTTCATTGTTGCCCGACAGTTTTAAAAAAAACGCTGATTTCACAAATCTGGTTTTCCTACCATTTTATCAACACGTGGATATAAACAAAATACATTATTTGAACGGCGCTTAAAATTCTTGGGTTGTTTTATGAAAGGTTAAAGATATTATATCTTTATCTGATACGCGTCAGATGAGGAAATGTTCCCTTTAAACAACTCTACAAAAGACAACTAGAGGGCAAGAATGGCGGGCGGACATGGATTAGAAGCCGCACGACACTACATGTATGATTTTTAATTATTATCCTTTTGAGCCTTGAACGGCTATTTATAAGGGTTGAAGACAAGGAAACAGATGCAAAGAAAACAGACCCCCTCTGCTCCTTTTGTTTCTAATATAGATCAGATTGTATTAGCCGTATCCATGCCGCACTAACATATCAGGCAGTGCACAGTACATAATATCCTACCCTGATCAATACCAAGTTCATCCCAAACATTTCCTTAATACATCTTACGATTTTTAACAATCTGTAAAATGCCAAAGTCGTTACCGTGCTCTTTTTAATTTTTTTAAGGTGAGCAAAATGTCGGCAGATTATTACGACACAGGTTATAAGTTTATGGAACTTGTTGACGATCAGATGTTAATTACCGACCGCCAGGTGGCGGTACGTGAGCATGGAGTGTTTCATGACGAGGACGAAAGCAACAGAAAGGTACTACGTATAGTTGACTAAAATCTTGAAATCATGAATAGATGAATTTAACCATACACAACAGCGGACCCAGACGCGTGGTTTAAACAACACACTGACTAGGAGTTAGTTTTTTAAATGCAGTGATGTTGTTAATGTTCGTTTTATAAGGCTATCTCTAAACCTCTTTTGGTGGTGTGGACCTTTTTAGGGTATTTGTCTCTTGGTGTTTAAGCGGTAAACCCCAACTTATAAAAATCTTGGACCACAACTGATATAAGTCGAAAGAAATACATGCGTATTTGCTTGATAATATTTTTTACTAAAATTCGCATCGTCCAATATGATATTAATAATATTCATATTTTATTTTTAAAGTTATAATATATTTACTATGAAAACAGAACTAAACATTAATAATTAAAATCATCTATAAGATAAGACACACTGCTTGGTTTTCTGTCATGAAACTTGTGAAAGTTTTCTCTGTTAAATGGTTACAACGAGTTCACGAGGAAAAACATCCATAAACATTGCTGTAAAGAAGATATCTATCGTCTGTTATTTTCTCCAGTACATTGATACTGGGCCAGAAACATAATGCATTTTGATACAGGCTTAGAGGACTTTGTTTCAGAGTGATGGGACTGTTTCAGAAATAGAACGGCAAATAGTAAATGGTGTTTGAGTTATTACAATTGAAGAATACAGGAAATTGGCGCACCCTAACGGAAACAGGTGTGAACAAGTGACCCGTGGGTCAAGATGCTCAGCCGACTGACATGTTAATAATATGTCCTTGCAAAGACAACTAATTAAGATAATGTAGGTGGCATCATTGTTCATGCATATTAGCTTAAGTTCATCAAGACCCATAAGCACAACAAATGTGATAACAATTCAACCAGCCTTTTATTAGGAATTTGTGTTTTTTTTTATATTTTTCTGGGGTGCTCAACATACCCCAAAACTCTGAGAATATATGTCACTGTGACCCAATTTCAGGTTTCTGGGGAGAACTTATGAGGAACCCTCAGGATGTCAAGTTAGAAGATTCTGGGCTTAAAGGTTATGATTTGTGCCCTACTTTGGTATCAAATTTCAATTATTCTGGGGGGTGCTTATAAGCCCCATAGCTTAGGAAATATGGGTAACAGAGACCTAAATACACGTTTCCAAGGAAACTTTTCATAGACCTCCCTGGATTTTAGGTATGAAGATTCCAGGTCCAATGTTTATGATTTGTGCCCTGCTTTGGTATCAAATTTTTAATTACGGGGGGGGGGGGGATGCTTATATATATAAAAGCCCAATAGCTCAGAGAATATGCGTAACAGAGACCTAATTTCAAGTCTCCAAGGATATTTTTCACAGACCTCCCTGGATGTCAAGTTTGAAGATTCTAGGACCCATGGTTACAATTTGTGCCCTGTTAACAGACAACCGCATCTCTGAAGGTCTAAAAAATATAGAAAAATATGTGTTAAAATTTAAAAAAAAATAGGTGGTGCCACCAGTCCGCAAGAACTTAAGAAACACCCCATGATGAATATGCATGCAAAGAATCAGGGTGATCAATGCAATAGTTTTTCAGATACTGGAGCTTTTGTATCAAATTTTTAGTTATTCTGGGAGGTACTTCTAAGCCCCATAGCTCGGAGGATATGGGTAACAGAGACCTAATTTCAGTTTTCCAAGGAGACTTTTCATAGGCCTCTCAGCATGTCAAGAGAGAAGATTCTAGGTCTAGTGGTTACGATTTGTCCCCTGTTAACAGATGACTACATCTTTTAAGGTCTCGAAAAAAAGAGAAACAAGTGACCCAGGGGTCATGACGCTCAGCTGACCAGGAAGACATTGACAAAAGTAATTTTATCATCTGAATGTCAAATTTGAATGAAATACTTGACCTTTTGTATAAAATCATCCAATATTCATTGGGGTACTATGGAGCTCTGTAGCATGAAGGATATGGGTAACAGACACCTATTTTCAAGGTTTACAAGATGACTTTTCAGGGGTCTCCCAGCATGTCAAAAAATAAAATTCTAGGTCCAGTTATTATGATTTGTGACCTGTTTACAAATCCAAATGTTTATTCTGGGGGGTATTTCAAAGCCGAATAGGATGAAGGATATGGGTAACAGAGATGTAATTTCAGGTGCACAAGGAGACCTTTCAGGGGCCTCCCAGCATATCAAGAAAGTAGATTCTAGGTCAAGTCATTATAATTTGTGCTCTGTTAACAGATGACCAAATCTTTATTCTGGGGAGTACTTCGGAGCCCCAGAGCATGAAGGATATGGGTAACAGGGACCTTATTTCGGGTTTCCATGTAGACCTTTTATGGGCTTCCCTGGAGGTGAGGACAGAAGATTCTAGGTCCAGTCATTATGATTTGTGCCCTGTTAATATATGACCAAATCTTTATTCTGGGGGGTACTTCAGAGCCCCATAGCTCACAGAATATGGGTAACAGGGACCTTATTTCGGGTTTCCATGTAGACGTTTTATGGGCTTCCCTGGAGGTGAGGACAGAAGATTCTAGGTCCAGTCATTATGATGTGTGCCCTGTTTACTGATGACCAAATGTTTAAAGATCACAAAAGTAGAGAGAAAAAATCGTAAAAAATAAAAAAAATATAGGTGGCACCACCAATCTCCAGAAATTGATGAAACACTCCGTGATCAATATCCATGTAAAGAATCATGGTGATTAATGCATTAGTTGTTCAGATACTTGAGCTTTGTATTAAATTTTGCATTATTCTGGGGGGTACTTCAGAACCCCATAGCTCAAAGAATATAGGTCACAGTGACCTAATTTCAGGTTTACAAGGAGAATTACCATAGACCTCCCAGGTTTTAAGTAAGAAGATTCCCGGTCTAGCGGTTACGATTTGTGCCCTGTTAACAGACAGACGCCTGGATGGCCGGACGGACGACGGACAAAAGGTGATCCCTAAAGCTCAGATGACTTTCAGTCAGCTGAGCTAAAAATTGAAAAAAATACAGGTGGCGCCACCAGAATGCAGAAACTGATGAAACATTTCATGATCAATATCCATGCAAAGAATCATGGTGATCAATATAATAATTGTCCAGATACTTGAGCTTTTGTATCAAATTTTCTATTATTCTGGGGGGTACTTCGGAGCCCCATAGCTCAGAGGTTATGGGTAACAGAGACCTAATTTCAAGTTTTTAAGGAGACTTTTCATGGGCCTCTCAGCATGTCAAGAGAGAAGATTCTAGGTCCAGTTGTTACGATTTGTGCCATGTTAACAGATGACCGCATCTTATGAGGTCTCAAAAAAGAGAAAAAAATTCGTAAAAATAAAAAAAAAAAAAAAAAAAATACAGGTGGCGCCACCATACTGCAGAAACTGATGACACATTCCATGGTCAATATCCATGCAAAGAATCATGGTGATCACTGCAATAGTTGTTTAGATACTTGAGCTTTTGTATTAAATTGTCCATTATTCTGAGGGATACTTCAGATGACTTACAGTCAGCTGAGCTAAAAACACTTAATGGTCAATATCCATGCAAAGAATCATGATGATCTCCGTATTAGTTGTTCAGATACTTCAGCTTTTGTATCAAATTGTCCATTATTCTGAGGGATACTTCAGAGTCCTATAGCTTGAAGGATATGGGTAACAGAGACCTAATTTCAAGTTTCCACAGGCACTCTTCATGGGCCTCCTTGCATGACAAGAATGAAGTTTCTAGGTCCAGTTGTTGCAATTTGTACCCTCTTGATAGATAACCACATCTTCAAAGGTCTCGAAAAAAGAGAAAAAAATTCGTAAAAATTTGAAAAAAAATAGAGGTGGCGCACCCTCTCTGCAGAAACTGATGGAACAGCTCATGATCAATATGTATGCCAAAAATCATGACCATCAGTGTTGTAGTTATTGAGATACTGCACTTTTTGTATCAAATTTTCCATTATTCTGGGGGGTATTTTGGAGCCATACAGCCTGAAGAATATGGGTAACAGAGACCTAATTTCAGGTTTCCATGGAGAATTTTCATGGGTCTCCCTGTGTGTCAAGAATGAAGATTCTAGGTCCAGTCGTTACGATTTGTGCCATGCTAACAGATGACAGCATCCTTAAAGGTCTCAAAAATAGAGGAAGAAATCATAAATAAATCAAACAATATAGGTGGCGCCACCAGTCTGCAGGAACTGATGGAACACCTCTTGATCAATAGTTATGCCATAAATCATGACCATCAGTGATGTAGTTACTGAGATATTGAAGTTTTGTATGAAATTTTTGACTACTCTTGGGGGTACTTTGGGGCCCCATAGCTTGAAGGATATGGGTAACAGAGACCTAATTTCTGGTTTCCATGGAGACTTTTCATAGGTCTCTCAGTGTATTGAGAATGAAGATTCTAGGTCCAGTCGTTACGATTTGTGCCATGCCAACAGATGACAGCATCCTTAAAGGTCTCAAAAATAGAGGAAGAAATCGTAAAAAAATCAAACAATATAGGTGGCGCCACCAGTCTGCAGGAACTGATGGAACATCTCATAATCAATATGTATGCCAAAAATCATGACCATCAGTGATGTAGTTATTGAGATATTGAAGTTTTTGTATGAAATTTTTGACTACTCTGGGGGGGGGGGTACTTTGGGGCCCCATAGCTCGAAGGATATGGGTAACAGAGACCTAATTTCTGGTTTCCATTGAGACTTTTCATAGGTCTCTCAGTGTATTGAGAATAAAGATTCTAGGTCCAGTCGTTACGATTTGTGCCCTGTTAACGGACAGACGCCCGGACGGCCGGACGGCCGGACGGACGACGGACAAAAGGTGATCCCTATAGCTCAGATGACTTTCAGTCGTAAAACATCGAAAAATACAGGTGGCGCCACCATACTGCAAAAACTGATGTTACACCCCATGATCAATATCCATGCAAAAAATCATGGTGATCAATGCATTAGTTGTTCAGATACTTGAGCTTTTGTATCAAATTTTTAGTTATTCTGGGGGGTAATATGAGCCCCAAAGTTCGGACAATATGGGTGACATAGACCTAATTTCAGGTGTCCAAGAAGACTTTTCATGGGCCTCCCAGCATGTAAAGAAAGAAGATTCTAGGTCTAGTTGTTACGATTTGTGCCCTGTTAACAGATGACTACATCTTTTAAGGTCTCAAAAAAAGGTAAAAAATAAAATAGTAAAAAAATCGAAAAAAATAAAGGTGGCGCCACCAGTCTGCAGAACCTGATGAAACACTCCATGGTCAATTTCCTTGCAAAGAATCATGGTGTTCAGATACTTGAGCTTTTGTATCAAATTTTCTATTATTCTGGGGGTGGGGGGTGGGGGTATTTCGGAGCCCCATAGGTCATAAAAATAAAGGTAACAGAGACCTTATTTCAAGTTTCAAAGGAGACTTTTTTTTCATGGACCTATCTGGATGTAAAGTAAGAAGATTCCAGGTCCAGTGTTTACGATTTGTGCCCTATTAACAGATGACGGCATCATTTAAGGTCTCAAAATAGAGAAAAAAAAATCGTAAAAAATCGAAAAAATTACAGGTGGCGCCGCCAGTCTGCAGAAACTGATGAAACACTCCATGATCAATATCCATGCATAGAATCATTGTGATCAATGCATTAGTTGTTCAGATATTTGAGCTTGTCTATCAAATTTTCATTATTCTGGGGGGTACTTCAGAGCCCCATAACTTCAAGAATATAAGTATCAGAGATGTAATTCCAGGTTTTCAAGGAGATTTTCATGGACCTATCTGGATGTAAAGTGAGAAGATTCCAGGTCAAGCGGTTACGTTTTGTGCCCTATTAATAGATAACGGCATCTTTTAAGGTCTCAAAAATAGAGAAAAAAAAGTCGAAAAAATTAGGTGGCGCCACAAGTCTGCAGGAACTGATGAAACACTCCATGATCACTTTCCATGCACAGACTCATGGTGATCAATGCATTATTTGTTCAGATATTTTAGCTTTTGTATCAAATTTTTCATTATTCTGGGAGGTACTTCGGAGCCCCATAGCTTGTAGAATATGGGTAAAAGAGACCTAATTCCAAGTTTCCAAGAAGATTTCACATGGACCTCTCTCGATGTAAAGTTAGAAGATTCCAGGTCCAGTGGTTACGATTTGTGCCTTGTTAACGGACAGAAAGCCAGAAGGTCGGATGGCCGGAGGGACGACGGACAAAGAGTGAACGCTATAGCTCAGATGACTTACAGGAAACAATTTTTTAGACACAGGTATGAGGCAAATTACAAATTATACGTTAAATTTTCTCAATATAAAAAAGTGAAAAACTACAACGAAACCCCTTTAATGCGGGCACTGTTTGGACAAGGCCAAACAGGCCACTTTATAGAGGTGACCATTTTATTGAGCTCATGAACGCAACATAAATAATGAGGGAAAAGAAACACTGTCAAAGTGCTCATTATACAAGGGATTCAACGAGGAGAGGATCCACTGTATAAACTATCGAGCTGGCAGAATTATATCGTATCCGCTATGTTAAAAATCATGTATTTATTTAAAAAACAACTGAGGTGGACAAAAAGTACTTTGTCCAACCTCCTTAAAAGTAAACGGCATGTCTCTCTGAGCCAAGGCCCATGGGGCAAATTAACAAGCCCGTGTTCAGTATAGCTTAGATTCGTTTGATTGTATCCATGATACAAGAGACACACAGGGAATTCAATCAGAAAACAGACTTTGCTTTGTGGGAACTTGCGATAACAAACCAGAGTGTCTGTATACAGACACCACCAGGGGGTACGTAGGGCGTATAACATTGTGCTATTTAAATGGAGATTAAAACAGTAAGAGGTTCCAGGTTCATCGACTGAACCTGGAGCTATGTTTGATCAATTATTTTAATTTATAACGATTTATTTTAATTTCACAGTTTAGTTATCAAGACAGTTATTCCAACAGTTAATGCGCCTATACGAACACTGAGTCAATTACTTGGTTATAATGCCATGTCAAAGCAAATCCGTATGCATATCGGTAAGTTGTCTTACTTAATACAAATTCAGTAGGGTCACCTGTTAGGATTGTACTCATGAACAAAATAGTTTCAACTACATCCACATGACGAAATGTCCTGTCCGAAATTGAATTAATATTGAATATGAATAGGAATGGAATATGAATACAGAGAGAAGTCGGTTCATCAGCAGAAATAACACGACACATGGAAGGATTTTGAATAATAACGACAATTCATTTACATATTTGAACCAACAAATAATCTTGAGACCACTAGCAAAATCTTAAATCCGATCCATTGCCCATGGTTATGTGGAAGTAGATATAATTGTTGCTTATTTATTTAATAATATCCAGAGCTCAGGACAAAGATCGACATCTTAATGACTGCTGTCCACCTACGAGAGTGCCTGAGGATCTGTTAATCATATCACGAATACAGAGCAAGAGTTCAGGATCCTAAACCCAGTAAGCGTATTAGTTGTCATCACGGGTTTATACTTTGGAAGTCTGCCATAAAAAAGGAACCCTAAATGGAATCATAGGGAGATAATATACAATAATTTGATCTCAGTACAGTATGTCAAGGTTGAAATTTACAAGGTTTCAAACAAAAGCACAGAGAAAGCTTGAACATAGAGGTGATTGGTAAGGTCTTCTACAGCTTTGTGGCCACAAACTAAAAATCTTTTATGACTATTGCAACGGGTATGTATTTAAATTCTTCCTATATTAGATTAACAGATTTGTTCACTTTGGCACATCAGACACCCCATTAACGTATCATAGCAGAACTGCCAGGTTATAGTTTAGTTATTCTAACATGTATAAGTTATTTCATGTCATTTCTTGATTGACTGTTGTATAGGTCATGCCTACAGAATGTTTTAAAACCTTGATGCAGTCATAGTAATGGCGCTGGAGAGTTTACAAAGCAGCAGTGTTAAGGTCATTTTGTATTGAATACTGAAGCCTGATCGACCTAAAAAGATATTTTAACACTGATGTGCAACTGAAGAACCTTAACCGTCGGGTTAGATCCGTCTCATCTGCAACCTTTAAACTAACAGATCGTTACTTCAAGATCCATAAGACTTTTTGTCAGACAAAATAATCTTGCTTTCCCATCTTAATCTTGGATAACTTTTGCATATAGAAATTTCGACTAAATGTCTTTTATACTAAATATGGTAATGTTTCCTGAGGTGAAATAACTGGACTTGAGTAGACATATAACTAATGTATGTGTATAAGTAGACATAATATCGTTTTATGATTAGAAATATGGTAAGACTGGCTCACTAGTTATAAAAAGTCTATTGTTATATTGTCTGAGATTGAAAATAATAAAAAGGACGATTATATCCCTGGGGCTGTTTGCAAGGACAAAGTGTGAAAGACCATGTGCTACTATAATCTGCATCCATAAGCCCTGGAAAGCATCAAATAAGTTAATGAAAAAAGGTCCATATATATCTGTCATCTGAGTCATTGTCATTTTTTTGCCTCATCGGCAGATAAGTGACTGAAATTCAGCTACTGCGGTATCGGATTTATTACTTCCTTTTTACACCACTTGGTGTCACAGGTCGAGACAATTTCGGAAGGTTTGTTGTTTTATTTTAGGAACTTATGTGTGCCAGTCAAACACATGTCAAAACACACTTACACAGGTTTGATGATATAATGGATGGGTTTGACTGCTGTATATGTTGGCATTTAGCTGTTGTATCTACCTGACTACTCTACGTTCCAGCCCTGAATAGCAGTAAGGTCCGGCACGAAAGTGCTATCATTGGTATTTCTCCTTTGACTTATAAGGTAAGATAAGATATAGTTTATTGCTATATATATGTAATGAAATCATCACATACAATAGTATTTGGCTTGACTGGCTTGCTTAAACACACACATTAAACAAGAATTAAGGCACTTTTTTCAGATATCAATGCGAGCGGGCGGTCTTTTTTTATTTTAATTTTTTGGTATGTTTCATTAAAAATGTCAAATGATAAGGGAAAAGCATGATAATATCAATTTAATTTTGCTAAACAAGTAAAAGTACTCTATAACAAAGGAAAGTGTATGATTTTATCTTCTTGAAAGAAAGTCCGAGCGGCTGTAGTTAAAAATTGGTAACTTACTTTGGAAAATCAAAATAAAAATTTTTGATGCGGGGCTTTAAAATTGATGCGGGCGGTGCCTTAGAACCATATCTTTATTTTTTTTTTGGCCTAAGATTGTTTGACTAGATTATTGTGCTGCAAGTGATATATTTAATTGCCGAATGGCTGACGCGTATGTGCTAGTTTGAGTTCTTTTGGAATTGTAGCGACCTGTAGCGAACCCCAGATTTCTTTTTTTTTAACAAATAGTGCGCCGGATGACTATGGTCTTCTATAATGTCGTTTGCTTTCTTCAACAATCGTGTTTGATTGGAGTCAACTTTGGGTAAAGGAACCCCAATGATCCTCTCAACTGTTCTAACTACCCTCGAAAGACGGTTCCTTTCCTCGACAGAGATACTGCCTCCCCATACAGTAACTAACAACGTCAGGACACCCCGAATTACCGCCCGATAAAACTTTGATAGAATCGGTTGACTGAGCCCGAAATCTTTTAGGTTCTTTAGAAAGAATAAACGTTGTTGTGCCTTCTTTACGCAGTAATTAACATATTCGGCCTACTTCAAATAAGAAGAAATAAAAATTCCTAAAAATTTAAAACAGTCAACGCTTTCAATCCTCGGAGCCGTTAATTACTAAGTATAATATTTCAGTTTTCTTCCCTCTAAAACCAATTATCATCTCCTTGGTTTTCTTTACATTTAAATCCAGATTTTTTTCAGAGCACCACGAAGTTAAAGTTTTAATTTCATTGCGGTAAACACTTTCGTTCTTTCCCCGGATGAGCCCATAAACTCTTGTGTCATCTGCAAATTTTACAATGAGGCAGCCATCAGAAGTAGAGACACAGTCATAGGTGAACAGAGAGTACAATTTTTGTGAAAGCAAACAACCTTGGGTGCGCCAGTGTTTAAGGCCAATTCTTCGGAAATAATGTTACCAATCTTAACCACTTGAGGCCGATCTGTTAAAAGTCTAAGATCCAGTTACACATGTTAATATTAAGACCCAGTTCTGATAGTTTTCCGATTAATTTATGGGGAAGGATAGTGTTAAGGGCTAAGCTGAAATCAGTGAATAAACCCCTTACATAGGTAGATTCTCGTAAGTCTAGATGATTTAAAATACGGAAAAGTGTGAATGATACAGCGTCATCTGTTGAGCGGTTACTACGATAGGCGAACTGAAATGATCAAAAGTCTCTGAAATGCAGCATTTGAGATAATTTAACACCAGTCGCTCAAACCTCTTTGCAATTACAGAAGTTAAGGCAACAGGGCGATAGTCATTCAAACATTATGCCCCTGTTTTTATGCATCTGACTTTAAAAGTCCTTATTTTAAAAATTCTACTATATCAGAAGAATATGCATAATGCCAAAATTAATTTTTGATTCGTTTATTCGTTTATATATATTTTTTCTGCTTGATATTCCCGCAGCTTCCCCAGTAGTGTTCGCAGATTATCACTCGCAGGCCTGAAATTGTTGTAGATCAGATGTTCATCACCGACCATCTGGTACCAGTACATATTCGTGGTGAGCTTTCATGATGATAACGATAATCGAACGAAAATCACAAGGTTGTTATTAATTTTCTAAATCTACAAATGTTTCACATCTAGAAATAACATTTACCAGCCCGACCCGCCCAGCCAGGTCCGATCCGCCGTGCTTTTTGTGCTATCGCCAGCAAGTCCAGTTCAGCCGGGGTCAAAAGCCGTCAATCGGGCACCAGAGTCACCTGTCAGGGATCAGTGCTGCCAGTTGTGGACCATTGATGCCAGTCGGGGTTCAGTGCCGCCAGTCGGGGTCGAGTATTGCCAATTTAGGACATCCAGAGACTGTTTAACCAGACTTTGTATATAACTTAATTTTGTGTGTGCAGCCACTGCATTTAATATTGACCATATTCTTGACCTTGTTAAGTTGGTAATCCTAACTGGATGGTCATTTTGAATTTTCTGTTATATGTTTGTATGTGTTTATGTGTCTTGTTGTGTACCTGAGTGCAATGACGATGAGGTCGCCATAAAAAACTAGATGTGTCGGAACGACACGAATGCCCCCGGCTGGGGCAAATTAGAAATATTTGTTAAATTTTGTAAATTTTTTTAGGCTCAGGAGGTGTCCTATGGTCAAAAGTAGGTCAACAAGGGCAAAATGCAAACTCGATCTGTAATGGGTCATTATCAAGCAACACACCAAAAATCAGGCCAGTATCTGCAGGCATTGTGAAAAAAGTCCATACATGTGCATTTTTCATAAAAATTTCTGTCTTTCATGAAATTTTATATGTTCAGGATCTGTCATATAGGTCAACTGGGACGAAACGCGAACTCGATCTGTAAGTGGTCATTATGCGCCCACAGACCAAACATTAGGCCAGTATCTGTAAGCACTGCACTGCGAAACCAGAATATTGGCAAAAGCTGATAATCAGTTATAAATTTAAATTGGAGAGGTATGTACCATGTTTCATAACAATCCACCAAATGCTTCCTGAGAAATAAGCTCCTAAGTTTTTTTCTATACTAAGCTCTGTGACCTAGAAAATTAGGTCAAGGTCACCCATATTTGCACTTGACCAAGATTTTGTTGAAATACATCTTCACTGATGAAATAAAATTCCAACGGTGAATCCTTTTAGAGATATCCCACTCACAAGGCCAAAATTGAAAAATCCGATAAAAATTGATTAAAAAAATCAGAAATTGCAGGTGGCATCACCAAAACTGCAGCACGTACAGACCATCATTCCAAATGATCATAGTAAGTTTTGTGAAAATCCAGACAATGGTTCCTGAGATATAAGCTTCAGAGTGTTTTTCTATAATCAGCTCTAAAATGTAGAAAAATGGGTCAAGGTCACCCATCTTCGAACTTGACCGAGATTTTATCGATATACATCTTCACTGATGAAATGAAATCCCAACAGTGAATCATTTAGAGATATCCCACTCACAAGTAAAAAGTTAACAGACGCGGGACGGACGGACGCCGGACGGACAGATAGAAAGCTTGGTTGACGACAATAGCCCATCAGCCTATGAGCTAAGGGCTAAAAATGGCTGTACATGTACATTTGCACTTGTCATGGAAATTTATATTTTTCATGAAATTTTCTAAGTTTAGGAGCCGTAAAACGGTCAAAAGTAGGTCAACCGGGACGAAACGCAAACTCGATCTGTAACTGGTCATTATCTGCCCACACACCTAAAATCAGGCCAATATCTGCAGGCATTGCGAAAAAAAGTCCGTACATGTGCACTTGTCATGGAAATTTATATTTTTCCAGAAATTTTCTAAGTTAAGGAGCCGTAAAACGGTCAAAAGTAGGTCAACCGTGACGAAAGGCAAACTCGATCTGTAACTGGTCATTATCTGCCCACACACCAAAAATCAGGCCAATATATGCAGACATTGCGAAAAAAAGTCCGTACATGTGCACTTGTCATGGAAATTTATATTTTTCATGAAATATTCTAAGTTACGGTGGCTGATTTAGGACACAGAAAAAAAAAATATTTATCTCGAGATCTCGAGATATTATCTCGAGATCCCGACATAACTTTCGCAAAAAAAAAAATTTACGAAGCAAAAAAAAAAAAAATTTACGAAGCAAAAAAAAATTTTACGAAGCAAAAAAAAAAAATTTTACGAAGCAAAAAAAAAAATTTTACGAAGCAAAAAAAAAATTTAGGAAGCCAAAAAAAAAAAAAATTAGGAAGCAAAAAAAAAAATTTAGGAAGCATAAAAAAAAAAAATTTAGGAAGCAAAAAAAAAAAATTTTACGAAGCAAAAAATTTTTTTTAAGAAAGCAAAAAAAAAAAATTTAGGAAGCAAAAAAAAAAATTAAGGAAGCATAAAAAAAAAAAAATTTAGGAAGCAAAAAAAAAAATTTTAGATAGCAAAAAAAAAAATTTTTAGAAAGCAAAAAAAAAAAAATTTAGAAAGCAACAAAAAAATATGTATTCTCGGGAAATCAAAGCATAATGATCATGTCTCACATGATATAATCTGTTGCGAAAGGATATATACTTAATTGTGGTCTCGTAGAGGTTTAATACCATATGATGCTTTGCGTAGATAAACACTGGAAAAGTTCAAGATAATCACTATATGATGAACTGTGAGAGGGGTGATTTAATTCATTTCTATCATTTTCTCGGATTTACACAAAGAGAGACAGTTACATGTC
Organism: Sipunculus nudus; assembly: GCA_026874595.1. Classification (NCBI taxonomy): domain Eukaryota; kingdom Metazoa; phylum Annelida; class Sipuncula; order Golfingiida; family Sipunculidae; genus Sipunculus; species Sipunculus nudus. The sequence goes on from CM049316.1 coordinate 5,748,454, forward strand.
TAGCTCGTAATCATGGCTATGTATTATCAGAAAGGCATTTGCGGCGTCTTCTGAAGGAGAAAAGCCTCATCCGAACACAAAGGAACGACCTGGAGACTTTACGTGTGGCGAGTTTCATCGAGCGGCAGTTACGTTTCTCGGGTCGGCAGCATGGCTACCGGATAATGCATCTTAAATGCAAATTATCAGGCTACAAGATCAGCAGAGAAAATGTCCGAATACTACTGAGCATACTGGACCCTGAAGGTGTTGAACTGAGGACCAGAAGAAGACTAGTGCGAAGACGATACTATGCGTGTGGTCCCAATGAAAACTGGCACATTGATTCTTATGATAAACTCACTCCTTATGGTATAGGAATAAATGGATGCATCGACGGTTTTTCAAGATATATTATCTGGATGGAGGCTTCACAATGTAACAGCAATCCTAAAACGATTGCCGGTTACTATGTCAATGCGGTGTTAAGTAGGGGTGGATGTCCAAGAACGATTAGAGCTGATAGGGGCACCGAAAATTCTTCAGTTAGAGACCTTCAAATGTTGATTCGTTCCCAGCATGACGATCGAGGCGATCATTGTTTTTTGTACGGATTAAGTACTACGAACACCCGGATAGAAAGCTGGTGGGGGATATTACGTAAACAAAACTCGGAATTCTGGATCGAGCTGTTCCATGGTCTCAGAGAAGCTGGATATTTTGATGGCTCTTCCCTGGATAAGGAGCTGATACGTTTCTGCTTCAGTCACCTGATTCAGGTAATAAAATTTTCAGGTTCGCAATTTTTTTCCGTCAGTCTTTACTCCTGTATTTTTTCATTCATTCATTTGATCGTTCAGTCTTTCACACATTTAGTTTGCTACCATTGGTTAATTGATTGATTCATTCAATCTTTCATGTCATCATAAACAATTATTTCGTCAATATGTATTCATTTATTCATATATTGATGAATTTTGAATAATTCTGTGTATTCTTCCTTCTTTCTGTCTTTAATGCTCTCTTTCTTTGCTTCTTTCTTTATTCCTCTCTGTCTCTCTGTATCTTAACTTATTCACTCATTCATACTTAATTCAAAGAAATTTGTTCATCAATAAACCTTGTATTTATACATGTATGTATAAATGTATGAATGTGTGTACGTAATGCATTTGTGTGTGTGTCTATTTGTATTACAATTTTTTTTATGCAATCTATATATTTTTTCTCAGAAGGAACAAAGTGATCGTTACATCAATAATTTATCTATTTATTAACTTCATATGTTTACTCACCTTTCGTTTCATTGCATATTTTAATTTGTTTTTATAATTCATTTAGCTGTTAATTTATTTGGCTGTTAATTCATTTTGCTGTTAATTTATCTATTTGACAGAAAGAGCTAGATGAGGTTGTCCTGTTGTGGAATTTACATATTATCCGACGAACTAGGAACGACGCTATGACGCACGGGCGCCCCTTTGTGATGTACAATCAACCCGAAATCTTTGGTGTGACTGACCGCATTCTAGCTGTACCAACAACTGCCTTTGACCAATGTACACACATGTTCAACTCAAAAGAAGAGTTACCATGTGACAGTGATGTGTATGAAGCCGGGGAATGCATTATGGATGAACTGGGAGTAGGAATACCCACCAATGCTGAGGAAGCATGCACGCTTTATGTTCGTCTCAGAGAACTCTTATTACAGTTACTACAATGAATCCACTTGGAGAAAGACAATGTACACGTGTTTTTTTTGCTTATCATGCTCCTTTAGAATTTATTTTCTTACGGATAGTTTTAATTGTAAGTAGGTTAATTGTAAGTAACTCTATTTTTCATTGACAAGGAAAAACGTATTTGTAAAGTTTTTGTAAAGATCAGTTTGACAAGCCTCTACGTACCAGTTACTTTTGTATGATTCTCGGTGACTGTGATATTTTAAATGATATGTACCGTTAGATTCTAGGAAGAACAAATACCTTACTTGACTATCGAATTACGGTGGTCATGGTTTTGAATTGTCTTTTAAAGCTCAGTGAGATAAACATCGAAAAAAGAGAGGAGATAATGAACTAGGGGTAGTGTGTATAATGGAAAGTTGGCCAGATCCATGTTTTCATAATTTTAAGACGATTTTATAAATGCATAACCGGGAAATCTATGTACGCCAGGCTCGATAAATCACTTAATCCCGAGGGTTTGGTGACTTGATAAGTTGCTTCTTGTCTCGTGACAGGCCGAGAACCGTGTCTATTTGTCAACCAGTAATTAGTATGCTGAGGTGATGGGTAGAACACATGTATCACACAGTATCATGTAAACGAACATTCAGTAAATATACTACTGTAAACATTATTACCTAACGTAAGAGAGACCTGCCTTTTCACTGGCTGTTATATCAAATTATATATATATATATATATATATATATATATAACGCATGTATCCACTTATACATTATATATTTTCCTATTAATAAATTCGCTCCATTTCTGGCTACGTGTTTGCTGACTGAAGATTGAATGCAGGTAATTCAAGAACCGCAACTCTAAATTGCTGATTAATTGAGGGCGTTAAGGTAATTATCGAAATTAGGTCTACACCTTATCCTCTGATACACAAACCCTACAAAATAAAAATTATCGCTTTTTCATACAGTAGTTTCTTGATAAATACATACACTCATAATACACATATGTGCACATTCACTAGTACGCTCGCCTCTGTAGGAAATATTTACATGCAATGAGACAGACAGAACCTTGTGACAGCTCATCTCACTGGGTTTATTTGTTTTTGTTTTTGTTTTTTTGTCATGTTCGAACGGTCTCCTGTAACAGCAGGCAACTCCATATATATTATCCTAAAGATGTAATAGCTAAGATTGATAATTCCTGAAGAAATTAATTCATTTAAATGCGTAAGCTGTATGGCTACAATCCAGTAACAGAAAACATAATTATTTAAATATTTATCTCGTACAAACAACAAACTTTCTCGTACGTACGACTTTTTTATAGTCTTAGTGGTATAACTCAAAGACTGCACCACCGGCTGCTCATATATTAACAAGTAATAGAAATGTTAAATGTAAATGCGACATTGTTTATTATAGTTTTTGTGTTAAGGTTTCGTAAATAAATCAAGGTAGCGGATGTTTTTTTATTAACATATAGGGGTGTGTGTGTTTGGGGGGGGGGGGGTAGGTGTGTTTGTGTGTGAAAAGACGGAAAGTCTTATAAGGTATGCCAGCGCTGTTTGAGACTAGTTCCGTCAGTGGATATATAAGTAATGTCATTGTAATAATGTAAAGTGTTGTCTATCACCTTACTTTTAACACGCTAAAATATCCAGACGTGTGCAAGGAACATTAAACTGTCACTTTAAAGGTCTATATGCCTCATACCCGTTAATAACTTATTTTGAGTAATCTTGCTCACAGACAAACACAAAAACCAAAGATGGCAAAAACATAATGCCCGTCCAACGGTTAAGGTAATTTACTCGCTTTTAATTAAGCCAAAAATAAGGGGGCTTCAACTAAATGCCAAGAGCCTCCCCAAAATAAACCGCTGCATAAAATTTGGTGAGCATTCATGCAGCCATCGCTGAAAAATTCATCAAACTGTGTCTGGATTACGTAAAATACTCTAATATTAATTGGTGAACCTTGCGAACGTGTCCGATCGATTCAGTCCTGACAGGTTTGAATTGAACTTTCATGGTGACAGGTTTTTATGTTGGCCTGGTGTGTAATTTATGCAAATAGGTAAATAGTTAAGTTTATCGTTCAAATATGCATTTTTATAGGAACATCCTAACATTGTAAATACAGATTCGTTTTGTGATTTAGTCATAAAATGTATTATGTCCATCATTTCATAACATAATTTACATATTCGCATCATTTAATTAACTAATTTGCATATGTAAATCTGCATATATGCAACAGTAGAAATAATTAAACTCTACAACAATTCCATAAACATTACTGCCAAACTTTTCATAATTGATCCTAAGGTAGTTTTTCCTGTAGAATCCTTTCCTGCTTAGGACACCTTAAATCTTACATATTTAATGAAATGATTTGCATAATTTAATAAATTAATGAAAAATAATATATAATAAAGAAACACATAGATATTTTGGCTTTATCTGGTCAGAGTTATGTATTTTTTGGAACATAATATTCAAATTGTATCAAATATTACATCAGTTTCTATAAAATTTGCTTTTTAAGAATTTATATGCATGTTATCTATGCAAATTAGGTAAATACTTAAAATTATTGTTAAAATATTAATTCATTCTACAGGAAAATTCTAACATATTAAATACTGATCATTTTTGTGGCTTATTATTTTTATGTATTCTGTTTATCATTTGATAAGAAATTTACACAAGCGCATCGTTAAATCAATTTGCATATGTAAATATGCATATATGCAATAAAAAAAGCGACGATGATCTGAAAATTAAAGCAAAAGAAAACTGTTTGTTGGTAGAATTAAATTCAGTGTTTGCCTGCTTGTTCAGGTGCCAAGTGGTGATTAATCTTCAATTTAGGTAATATAATTAATTAGCTAATTTGCATATATTTAATGAGCAACGGGTCAAATCATGATTGCCTTATCTTTCGTGCAGTCCCTGTATCTTTGAGATTCTAATGGTGAGGTACTCATATTTACATGCTAAAAATGGCACGTTTTAAATAAGCGTTTGCACATTACGTTTCAAATGTGCCAATTTGAGGACGCTTTTAATAATTTAACCCTGTTTACATGTACATAAAGCTGCTGTTTTACCATTAGGCATGGTTATCTGAGTAATCGTTTAACCTGCTTAATGTTTCGTACTGCAGAAATAGGTCATGAACTGTCATTCTCTGTTAAGAATTTTATAATAACAGTCTATAGCATATTGTTGAAGGGGCCATGTATTCAGTATCAACATTTAGTGAGAATAAAACGTATATATTTGTAGGATATACCTTACAGAGAAAATGTTTATGTCGATTATCAAAGTGGGCTGCCGATTTATTTTAAGTCTGACTATGTTCAGAAAAACAATATCCATTTATGATGAGAGAATCAATTATCCACATTTTCTAAACCAGAGAGACTGTTAAATTTTAAAATTTAACAAAATATAGTTTACTATGAGTGCGTCTGAAGATTGTATTTGTTCTCTAATTGATTTTTTTCAGTGCAATTTATAATCATATGCCTTCTGAGATATTGCTATAATTGTACTGATTGTAGTTAAAACCTACGATTTTCGTAACGATAAATAAAACAATAAATCAATATATACCACGGTAGTCCTTTCCCTATATCACATAATTAAGGAAATTCAATTAAGTAAGAAAAACACATAAAGAATTTTCATGATCGAGAGATATTTTTTAAATAATTAGAGAAACACTATATTTACAACATATATTTATAAATAAAATATATATTCAGCTGGAACCACTACTAAGATAATGTTTCGAGGAAATTTCCTTCGGAAGGCACATCATAAATTGTTGATGGAAATTCCTGACCCTTAGACTGCATTTGAAGTCATTACTTTAACGCCTTATAAGGGAGTACTGACTAAGGGAGTAAAGGCTCAAGAGAATAGCCAATATTCCTCATAATAATTATCATCTCATTTGACCTTATGTTTCACTGATATGCACGTTATCAGTATACTTTCAGATAAAAGCAAAATGTATAAATGTACATATGGGCACGAATTGATTAAAACCTCTATAAAATACTTTCATTTATTTATATAGATACGTAACGAACTGTATACGGATAGTTTCTATATTTAAAAAATATGAGTACTTAATAGTAATAATATATATATATATTACTTAAATAAAATAATGAAATTAATAATAAACTTAATAATATTATCTTTTTGACCAGAATGCTATATTTTTAAGGTTAAATGGCAAATAGTAGTCCTGGAATAAATTCAGTAGGGCATGGGATCTTATACAATCAGTAAACAAGTCAAATGTAGTATCAAAGACCTCTAAACTTACATACTAAATATAATAAATTTAAAAACATTTGTTTGATCATTGGCAATGTTTACCATGATAATTAATACATTGATTTTAATAATTATTAAAAATTTAAGGAAATTTTTGACACTATCATTGAGATTACCAATAGGGCTGTCCCACTTAGGCGACTCTACAGGCGACTACAGGCGACCAGGCTGTCGCCTCATGGTCGTCGGGTGGTCGCCTGTATGGTCGCGGGTAGTCGCCAGAAGTCTTCCCAAGACGCGTGACCTAGAAGCTGTCGCCTCTGGATTTTCAACATGTTCAAAATTCTCAGGCGACAGAATTTTTGTCGCCATTGTCTTCTACTGGCGTAGGTGCTGTCGAAGGCTGTCTCCAGGTGACGCGGGCTGTTGTTACTTGAAACAAGGCCCATCCGTGTGTCCGGCTCCTTACATAGCACATGGTAGAGAATCGTCGAAGCTTGTCGCGGGTGGACGTAGCAAGAATTCGGGTGTCGTAGATTGTCGTCAGTGTGTTCGTAAGTGATTGTCCTTTGTCGCGGCGACTGTGTCGCCGGTTGTCGGCAGCTTGTCGTAGCTTGTCGTTAGACAGTCTCCAACCATTTGTAGCTTGTCTTAGACTATTGTTGTAGCGGAGGTCCTGTCGCCTGTTTTTCGGCGACCATGAGGCGAAAGCCTGGTCGCCTGTAGTTGCCTGTAGGGTCGCCTAAGTAGGACAGCCCCATTACACTAGCAGTGATGCTCATACATGTTGAAATAATCAACTACACATTACCGATTGTTATATAAAAAAATTGAATAAACAATCTGAAGAAAATACTGGAAATGATAATTAAACTTAATAATTAAAGGATTGAAAAAAAAAATTCAAATAAATATAATCTCTCAAATAATTAAAACTTAAATATAAGTTAAGAGATTTAGAAAGAAAAATAAATACTGACAACAATCTAAATTAAGTTGTTATAAATTGTTAAGATTTGTTATAAATTATAAAGTTGTAATTTCACACATAATGTCGTGGTTATAGGTATGCTCTTAAACTAGTTCTGGGATGAATTTAACTTTGATAAGTTAAGACAGGAATTCACTCTTTCTCTTTCCGCAAAGTTAATGATCGGGGTATAGGCCGGACCAAATCCCGATCGGGATCTGGTTTGGACCAATCGACGTTTGGTCCCGATCGGGATCTTGGCCTTGACACTTGCATTGTACATATACATGTCACACATGTACTTGAAAATAACGGTCCAGCATGGAAGCATTATACCTGATGTATAACCCATTGCAAAGATTCGCATTAGGCCTGTAGGCCTCGATGTATAATTTATCATATAAATATTTAACGTTATGATCTGAGTTTTGGTACATTAATTGCAATAATAAGGAAGTTTAATCAGTGTCAATAACAGGAAATTTCACATTATGTTGACGAATTTACAAGTATATTTAGATAACACAAAACACAGAGATCCAGACTTTCTTGATTTTATAGTGCAGGCCTATAATGTAAGCGTCGGTCATCTGCACCATTAAGCCTGCCAATCAGCTCCCTGCTGGGGGAGATTACTTAAGACCAGACTCGCAATTAAAATCAGTTGGTCCCCAGGAAAGGCAACGCTCAGGTCTGTATTTATGCTTATCGTACACCAGCAGCCATCGACCAGCCTGTCAGCCATAATGCATTACATGTAATAAACGTTTGAACATCTAATGTTGACTTTGAATCATCTATACTACATTTATATTTGCAATGTGTCACAAAGGCGCCAAAAGGTATATATATATATATATATATAAACTTATCCATTTAACATGGATTGTACAAATAATTGTCATTATAACTAATCAAGGCACTCTCAATGGCTCGGATGATGCCGTTCGGTAGTCTGTAGAGGTGGAGGAGACCGGAGAACCCGGAGAAAACCACATGCCTTGGACGGGCTACTACAACCCACTCTCATAGCCTCACCGGGGATCGAAACCGGTTCGCCAGCGGAGAGAGCCGATCGTTTTACCCCTCGACTGTCCATATATATGTGTGTGTGTGTGTGTGTGTGCGCGCGCGCACGCAAGTCATCCCCCCCCCCCCTGAAAGATAAACTGACGCCACTGTGAGGGCGCACGAGTCAGGCACAGAAGAACTAGCAGTCTGGTTAAGGACGTAAGAGTGCAGCGGATCATGTGGCGCTCGTTCCATTCCAGGAATCTCGTCAGATCTCATGTTTTACTATTTAGGGTAGATACCTTTTTGTAAGTAAGGGTAAACGCATTAAAGATACGTCTATCTTATATGTTTGTCTCTGTCATTACTGTGAGCCCTGGGTGAGTGTGTGTGTGTGTGTGCACGAGCACATGGTTCAGACTTACAACGACGTCACAACTGCAGTTTGTCGATTCCTCGGGTTTCGGGATACTGGGGTCGACGATTTCATATTTAATATTATTATTATTCATATAATCATAAATTATATAATTTGTCTTGGATTTACCTTATAATTAAGATGGTTCAGAAAGATGGTCTTATAAATATGTCGTACAGCCTACATAATAGGTTACTTTGTTTGATTAATTTTCCTGGAGGTTTTTCCTGTGTTTTATAAATATTAACTTGCAATTTAGTGTGAATGTCCCTCGCAAAAGAACGGGTTCGATTTCCGGCATGGCAATGAAAATGAGTCATGGGGCTTAGCATGTAAAATAATTAAAGTTTTAAAAAGATTCAAGAAGTTAGGATGCCGGAAGTGGGGGGGGGGGGGGGGGGGCAGCGCTTTATCGGCCCTGACATTACGACCAGATTAATGTTTGTCAGAGTGCCTTTAAAGCTAGGTCTGCATGAGGCATGCATTATAAGGCCCCATGAGGATGAAAATATTTTCGTCACTTTCCCCATGACCTACACTGTCAGTAGACATAAACCAGACTAATCGTTAGCATTTTTAGTATACTTTCTAACAACACCAGTTTACTTCATTTTGGGTGGTTTGACTGATTTTGACATGCAGTATTAATTCAAAGATGTCCACTTCTATTTAGCCAAGAAAGGCTACTTTTCGTTCTATGTTCTCCCTTGATGTTTCCTGTGAATATTAATATGTTAAATAAGCTGTCTTGGTGGGAACCATTTAAACGAGCCCGACATATCCGAAATGTTTATGTCTAGTCCATAGCAATTATATAAGGAGCAAGTTTAGTATAAAGGCCAATCAAACCCATTTCCAACTCTCTGTCCTTGAGTTAAGGGGCCCAAGACTGATTCTTATAAAAAATATATTTGTATCAGTAATTTTAAATAGAAATTTGAGATAATCATATTAATGTTTTTATATTTTTTAACGTATTCTTACATTATATATAAATATATATTATATATATGTTGTTATATATTATATATATGTTGTTCATTACCTATATATATAACTGGAAAAATTTACGTGAATTTCACTCAAATGTATTTAGAAATGTGCCATGCAGAGACATTTTCCAGGGGCATAGTTAACATCTGTTGTCTTAAATTTATATCTATGTTATCCGTCTATACATTTGCATGTCCGTCCAGCAATCCCTCTAAATACTGACAATTTTGAGTCTGCAGATGTCAGACAACAACATATTTTGAAATACATGTACCATAACCACAAAATAATACCACTATTTCATATTAGGTCTTATTATTATCCGCCAATCAGACCGATCTGAGGAACAGATGTTACCACCACTTTTGTCTTAAATATGAAGAGGAGAGACTTGTATAAGAATTCCGTATTCTTCTGTTACAGATTAAAATGCACGGTTTTGATTGCTGACTTTATTTATTTTAGTTCAACATAAACATTATACGCACCTCTAAATGGGTTGTTGCCTCTTCAGGTTCATATTAGCAGATCTAGTTCATATAGTCCGTTCATTTTCAAATATTAGAAACCTCGTATAAAGGAGGTCATCTTGTATATTTCGATATGAGAACGCATTATTTAAAGTTACCCATTCACCTACTTTTTTTTAAAAAAGAATTTATTTCTGGCTTGTAAGAATATGTAACATAAGGTGTTAGGTTGCATATGTGAGGAGAAAGGACACTTGTTGCAAAATGCCATTTGGAAAGCTCTGGCTAATCTGACTCGTCCTTGTGGAATGTGTTTTGATTATTTTGGCGGCCCCCACATATTCTTTAAACATTGATATGAACAAAACAAGCAGCCTGTGTGCGGTGACATCCATGTCTTTTGATCTATTTTTATAAAATCTCAAAGGGATTACCTCTAGTTCATAAAGGTCATATAACTAAATAAGCCCTCTAACATAATTGTATCCGCCAAAACAAAGTTTTTGACCGGGTTCCGCCGCCGTCGTCGCGTTCGTTTCCGGAATAGAACTCTGAGACCACTAGACAGATTCTTCCGAAACTTTACATCATTATCGGGTCATTATCGGGTGCCAGATATTTTTCGTCGACCTCTGACCTTTCCTCTCTCCAGTGACTCCATGTGTGCGTCTGTTTGACACACTAACCCACATATCTTTGGACTCGTTTCATCAATCAGGCTAAACATTTTACACAAATGTAGCCCTTGGATAGCTTTATAACATACACAAAAATTGTCACGCCACCTGCAACCAGTTTTGCACAGCGTCCAACTGTTGATCCGCCTTGGGATAAAATCACTCATATTTCTGCAGTGGTTGGACTTATCCACCTGAAATTTTGCATGTGTATACATCCTGGATAGCTTTCTTGATTTTATGACAGCTTGCGCCACCTACATTCACGTTCAGGCTGCAGACATCCAGGCTTATATCTCCGGACTGGTTTGACGTATCCTCCTGAAACTTTGCATGTGTATAGATTTCACATAGCTCGTTATCATACTCGGACATTTTTTGCATAGTGTCCGTCTGTTTGTCTGCCATTGGATAAAATCACTCATATCTTGGCAGTTGTTTGACTCATCTGGCTGAAATTTGGCATGTATATACATCTTTGATAGCTTTCTGGATTTTGTGGCAGGTGGCGCAACCTGCATTTATGTTTACGCTGCAGACATCCATGCTGATATCTCAGGTCTCACATAGCTCTATATCCTACACAAAACTGGTGGCGGCAACTTCAACCATTTTTGCACAGCATCCTTCTGTTCGTCTGCTGTGGGATAAAGTCACTCATTTACAGGCAGTGGTTTGAATTATCTGCCTACAATTTTACATATGTATACAACTTGAATAGCTTTCTTGATTTTATGACAGGTGGCGCCACCTACATTCACGTCCATGCTGCAGACATCCAGGCTTATATCTCTGGACTGGTTTGACGAGCAGCTGGCTTTGCAGTCTAAAAATCATACCCCTTAGACTTATTAGACAGTCGTACGTGCGAGATTGTATGTCGTACGTACTAGAGAGTATGCCGTATGTACGAGATAATATGTTATGCATTCGAGATAAATATTTATTTTTTTCCTTTACCAGGTGGTATCAATACGCTTTCGTAGCAATACACTTGAATATTGAATTTAAATGATTCAGATTTATACAGAACGTAGGAAACTGATACAACGCCATTGGAATACATATTTTGCTTTATTTATGAAATATCTGAAAGTATAAATAAAAGGATTAATCATCTGAAAAATGTATATAAAATACATAAAGTACTTATCTTGCAAAGTTTCTGTAATGTAATGATAAATGTTTACCATTCATTTTTTATTTTAATTAAAGGATTACAAACGTAATAATTGACAAATGATTCCACTGACCAAGTTCTGTTATCTGGTTACATTATAACAATTTTTTTTTTTGGGGGGGGGGGGGTTACAAAACGTAGAACAAATTCTATAAATTATCATGCACTTTTATCAAATATATAATCCGTGCTTGAATTAAAACCTCAGGGCTTTAGTATCCTCCATAAAAAACAAACAAACTTGACCATACAGGAATCCCCCCCCCCCGCCGCGAAATGATTATAAGGGACTGAGCTTATCTTTTACCATTAGATCAAATTTAGTTTCTTTTTTTAGAAACCGTAGAACAAATTCTATAAATTAACTTATGCATGTTAATGGTTTAAACTAGGCCTTACTGAAAATAATTTCTGCCACACCGAGCATGAAAAAAAGTTTTAACAGAGTCCGCCTTCCTGAAATCACAAGAAAGCATCTAGAATATGCTGCATGATAGACCAGTTTCACGTGTCGGTAACAGGATGATAACTGAAGGCGATTGATGAGATAATTACTTTGATATTTTCATCTGTTTTCTCCAAAATTACGTTTTTGTTGATTTTTCTAGATATACAAAACGAATGACATGAACTTTAATCAAATATATAACCAACGCTTTAATTGAAACTTCGAGGTATTAGTGTCCTCCATAAAAAAAAACTTGACCAAAAAACAAACCCTCTGCTGCAAAACGATTCTAACGCGTTAAGCTTTGGTTATCTTTTACCATTAGATAAAATTACATTTCTTTTTGTTACAATCCAAAGAAGAAATTCTATAAATTATCATATACATTCTAATTATTTTAAGTTGGATTAACTGAAAGATTTGCTTTGCCACGCAGAGCATGAAAAAAGAAGTGTAGGAGAAAAGTCCACTGTCCAGAACCACAGTCCTGCACAGGATAGCTTGTATAATTAGCTGCATTATAGACCCGTTTCACGTGTCGGTAATAGGATGGTAGTGTCCTCCGTGAAAAAGAAGTTGACCAAACTGGAAGATGCCCTGCCGCGTTGAACACATTGCTTGAATTTAAACAATATCCATTGTCCAGATGCCACTATCCAGAACCGATCGCATTTCGCTCCGAAAGACAGGATAACTCGGATACTCTGCAGCAATTTCTAGGACCATCCCACATGTGTGGCCGATAGGACGACGAGAGAAATCGGACATAGCTGAAAAAATGACCCTAATTTTCTCGTTGTTTTTCACCAAGATATTTAAACCAGTGCAGTACCGAAGTAGAAGCTTGAGAGTGCGTACGTCACTCTCTATGATAAACTGCTTTAGGTATTCGCGCGTCTGTTGTTCGGTTGCACTGATCACAGATGGAAATTCCAGACGCTTAATTACCTTTCTAGGAGTTGGCACTGAGTTTTTGTACATGTTGTTCAGTTCCGTTCGGTCGATTGGTGATGTCTGGATAACGTATTTCCAGTTGTCTAAAACGAACATCGTCTCTTGTAACATTTGTTTGTGAGAAATTTCACAGAGAAGACTTCGCATGGTATCCTTTTTTGGCATCTTCTTGCAGTTAAACCTGGCCAAAACATCCAATAATTCTTCCGTCTCCACGCTGTCAAAATTTGTGAGGGATTCTCGTAGGAAATGTCCCTCTTCGTCTCCTACAAAATTGAGGAATGATTCGATAAGCTCCTCTTCCGTAGGCGGATATCCGAAAGTCGCCATCATGTAGGCCTTCGAAATCTGTGTGGGCAGGAACTTGAATTGCTGCAATCCATATAAGAGAATTCTACCTGTAGCCTGCCACTGTTTTTCTTGAAAATCATGCCGCAGACAGGGCACCTTCTCCATGGTGCCTAAGGTACATGTCTCGTAAAATTCATCCCAAAATTCGGTCAAACAGTCGATCAAGACGCCAGTTCCTTCTCCCTTTTCCTTTTTGCCGTTTGGAAGCAGCACTGACACATGAATAGTTTTTTGTAAAATATCTTCTCTGCTGAATGCCTCAATCATTCCTGGAAGGGTATTCCCTCTTGTAACTTCTATTACATCAACAGAATGTGTGTGCGAGTTGTCTGTTAATTCCGCTGGAGGATAAGTTTCATCCGCTGTTATCGGTTCCGAAGCAACACCAGAGGAAACATGACAGATGTCAGCCTGTTCAGACCCACTTTGACTACCAGTACTAGGTATATTTCTGTTTTCATAGAGACTTAAGGGCGTTGACGTCATAGGACGGGTACATTGATCTAAGTCAGGCAGGTCTTCATTTGTAATATGGCTGAGTTCGAGAACACTCTGGAGAAGATCTTGGTCGTCCTGGATAAGTGGTAGGGTTGGGTTTTCATCTGATGGCCCACTTGTTGGTCCGAATGCTATTTTAGAATCATCCAAATCATCTTCCTTATTGTCCAAATCAAAAATTGGAAGAGTGTCTGAGTCAGTCTCATATTCTGTTTTCTTTTTGGTGCACAAGTAGAACCGTAAAATGCGCATATTTGTCTTTTCATACAGACTTCCTACTGTGACATTTTCCAGCCCGTCCAGTTTGAAATCCAACAAAGAATAGTCATACTGATCGAGCGGGCCACGCGAAGATATGTTTTGTGGAAAGAACAACTCCTTCGCTTTTGTAAGAATGTCAGGTGGAGTACTGCTTTTGTTAATAGAGAAGTTTCGCGTTCCTCCACCGGATTTAGCACGCACTTGCTTGTAGGAGTAAGACTTGAAATCGTAATCCATCCACCCAACTTCTATTTTCCTAGTTAGCTTTGTTGAATTCTTTGAGTTTGCTGCTGTATTTACTCCACCTGTTGTATCCCTTTTTCTCTGGTTGAACTTTAACCGCAAGCGATCCAATACAGAGAGAGACTTTGGCATGGCAGACTTTCCGTAGTTTCGCGCAAGATACCGATCACCCTCAAGTGGGAGGTACTTGCAGAGGGACTCATTATCCATGAGTGGAAGTGTTGTCGCAGTTATCTGAAATAGTGAAAGTTTCGTTGATTTGATACCAACAAATTAATTTCCAAAGGAAAATTATTTTTTAGATCATATCATAAGAGTCACTAACATTCACAACCGAACATTATTTTAATTCTAAATATAAAACAAAGGTATCAATGAGTGTGAAAACTTTTAAAAGACTGTTTTCAGCAAGTATTTACGACAACTAAAGCCATATTGTAATAATGGATCCAAATACAACACCGTTGCGTACATTCTAGATTGTTTCTACTGCTGCGCACAACGTGTAGAGAGGTGCAACACACTTGAGTATATATTACGGTGTATAAATACCTTTATTCGTTCTGTTTAAGTTTTGTTCAGATCGGATCGTTGTTATTAATACAATGGAGTGCTGTGTCATTTACATTTTAAATAAGTGCCTTACACCCATCAGTGCCATGAATGACCAGATTGTATCCCTGTTTTACAGATCATATTGATATTCTTTTCACCAAATGAGAAGGAAACACAACAGAGCCAAAAACGTCAGGAGCTACCACCCGTGTCTAGTTGTGTGCTGCACTTTTGAACTGGTGGGTTATTGGGGGGGGGGGGGGGGACCTGATACGAGTATTAACAATTCAGGGATAATGTAACATTATATTTGTAAGCCTCCAATTGAATCGCTTGTATGCTTTGTTAACTAAATTGATCCACTCATCTAGGTCACAATTGGCTTATGGGTCATGACGCTAAGCTGATTTTGCCACATTTCAATTGGATGCTGCACATAACTGTAGATATCTATTTTTTTCCAAGAAATTATATATTGAAGATATGAATATTTAACGAAACCTATCTGCATATACAATTTAAGAGTCCCTGCTTAGATTATTATTATTCAATGGACTTGAGAATACCAATATATTATAAATAGTAGTAAGAGCATACGTATCGTGTTAATACCTTCTCACTTTGGTTGGAAAAGTTCAAACAAAATATTTGAATGACAAAATCTTGGTCGACACAGAAGGCAGCAACTAAAGATTATTTCATGTGCATCCCATTATTCGAGAAACATGTCTGCAACATTTTCGTGATGATAGCTGTGGTTTTTCTGGAGACATTTGGTACAGAAGATAGACAGGGAATGATCGTTTAAAGGACGATTAAAACTGGGTAAAAATTGAAAAATTACAATTCGATGAAGCAGATCTTACATTTCAGTTTATACACACGTTTGTATTATTACCAGCCATTTAACTGTACCTGCGCATTCTTGTGCTTTGTATGTATTTTAACGTATTTGATTTATTTTAATGAATTGTTAAATGTTTTGCGTTTCAATTTGTAACTTACATATAATATAGTAATAGACAAATATTACCCAAAATTTATTGGGGCAACACAAAACAGTTGTTCAGCAGCCTTAAACAATATGTAGAGTCGGACTTAATTACACAGACAGTGACCCTGAGGGCATGGCTGGACGCTGTACCAACGTTAATTATAACTCTAATCATGTAAATCTTTCACCCATGGCTGGGTCGTGAACCTGGACACAAAATTAAAATACGCATGTAGTAAACTCAATTGCTTACTTTCTCCTTTTTCATCAGATCAATGGCGTCCTTCTCTACTCCTCCATTTTCCAGATATTCATAGAAATCGTCGTCACTTAGACTGTCAGTCATGTTGTACCTGAAAGCACGTTTAGTAAAAAAATCAATAATCAAAATGTTATTTTAATGTGCGTAAGCAATAATTTTTTTTCTTCCTATGTACATTTTATCTGTTTAAAATGGTTTATGTATTTGATCCTGTATAAAGGATTGCTTGGGCTTTTCTATCCGCATAGACAATGAGTCTCAAAATCATTTAGTTTGGGTGTTGAACAATTTTTTGGCGTGCACCGATACAGTTAACAAACACACACACACACCACCACCCCGCAGACACACACACACACCTTATAAAAGACCAGCACCCACGCCTACCCACCAGATAACTATGCCCCCCCCCCTCCCGCAATAACGACCCCGGAGACAATATTCCCCCGATCAACAGCCCCCCCCCCCAGATAATTAGCGAACAGTGAAACCTCGAAATTATAACCACCAAAGGACCTTGATAGAAGGTCGCATTTTCGAATCGGTCGTCTAGTGAATTCTGATTAAAAAATACAAGTGATCCATGGGTCATGTCGCTCAGCCAACTGACATGTTTACAATATGTCCTTGCCCAAGCAACTAATAAAGATAATGTAGGTTGTATCATTCATGCCAAGTAGCTAAAGTTCATTAAGACCCATAACACAACACATTTCGTGAAAATCCCTCTAACCATTCATAAGGAAGCTTGCAATTTGTGTGTATTTTACATTAATTCTTGGCTGCTCGAACCCAAGTCTCGTTAGATTCTAGGTCTAATAGTTACGATTTGTGCCCTGTTAACAGACGACTGCATCTTTGAAGGTTTCAAAAATAGAGAAAAATGCGAAAGAAATACAGGTGGCAACACCAGTATGCAAGAACTGATGAAATGGACAGAAGGACAGGCAGACAGACAGACAGACAGACAGATGGACAGATGGACAAAGACTCACTTTCAGTCAGCCGAGCTAAAAATCAAAAAGAAATTGGGGACGTAAAAATGTGATCGTTATTTCGAGGTGGTCGCTAAACTTAGATATGGTTTTTAGTCTCGAGAGGTTTGACTGTTTATATATATATATATATATATATATATATATATATATATATATATATATATATATACGGTTTAAGTGTATACGTTTAAAAAAATAATTATGTATTATATTTTTAGGAATGATAGCGATAAAAGTACAAGAGTGTTTAAACTAAAGGAGACATTTTGTTTCACGTTATCATGATTATTTTTATTGTGATGATGCTTTAAATTAAGAGACTTTGTTGCGAGTCTAATATATGTCAGATAATGTAGATAAAGGCTGCCTTGAGTACACTGGACTTCATAGTTTATGGATATATTGTATTATCTGAAAGGCTGGCCCACACCTATGCCATGTAATGAACATTTAATGTAATGTTATTTCCTTGTAGTCGGGTTGTTGAATCCAAATTTTAGGTGTACATAGAAAAAAATGGGAGGAAGCTGATCTTGGTGTAATTTGATGCGCAAATATCTGTAGAATGAAATATAAAAAAATCGTTAAATCCGCTTTCGTGAAAGTGTGTTTTACTGCAGTTTTAAATTTTAATATTTTAAAAATAAAAAATAATGTAGGAAGTCCCTTACTAAGTAATATTAGAAGCCCACTTGTCATATTAATGCATGTAGTACACACCATAAACATTTACAGATGTATTCTTGGTTAAATGAGTCCACAAGAGTGATCTTCAGGAATTTAAGTTTAAACTAAAATTTACATTTTAATAAAATTGAAAATACATTCATATCCAAAGTTGATTTATTGTTTATTGTTAAAGCAGGTAAAACATCCCCGGTACATAATTTGGTCCCATTAGAAGCAGTTATCAATTCAACTACTGTTTAAATCTTTGAAAGTAAATTTAATTGAATTTAAATTAAAGTTTTAAAAGGGGTATATTTCTATTATTAAACATCAATTGAAGGGTATTTTGTTTAGTGACAAGTTTTACATTGATGTAAATACAGCATACTAGAAGCAGTTTGCGATGTCTTTGTTGTTACAATCCACGTCAATGGTCTTCTAGAATTCTTTTTTAAATTTTAATTAATTTTAAAAATATAATTTTGTTTATATTCAGGATTTCCAGAATGTTTGCATCAAAGCCAGTTAGACACCCTCTTTTAATAATTTTGGATGCTGGAAACATTAGAAACAATTATAAATTTAATTTTGAACTTTCTTAAAAATTTAAAACACACACACACATATACATGTATCGATATATATATACATGTATATATATTTATATATACATTGTAGGTATATATATATATATGTGAACATAGGTAATATATATCTGCTCTAATTACTACAATGAAACTGGGAATAAGAGGCATTGTAAAAAAGGGCGGATCACATCCATATGGAGCTACCTGAGCAGTGAGATTAATTAAACATGTAAAGTAAGCATGATATTTTGCATGCACACACACACACACATAAAGTTACCTCATGATTAAAATGGTAAATTAGCTTAAAAACTTACAATGACAATGACACTTACATATGTGTTTTCATAAAAACAAGCGACTTAATCTGTGACTTTGACATTTTTAACAAAAAGTTCTTCTCTGCAGTTGTTCATAAGTGGGCGAAGTTTGCATTCAATTATCCAAATTGAAGAGGAATTTGTCAACTGAAAACAAGTTTTTTTCTGGGACATTGACCTTTGACCTTGTAGCTTTGTGGTTTTGGTCCTTCAGATGCAAACTGTTTGTTAAGTGGAAAATTATGAAAGTGGATAAAGATTGGTAACATAGCACCAAAAAATATCTGGTGCCAGGAAATTACGAAATAGCCACCTTAACTCAGATAAGTACCGGTATAGGCATTGCTGTGGAGAATCAGCCAAGGTATTTCTGAGACGAGCTCTCTGTTGTATTTTATAAAAACGCTTCAACCAATCACGTACGTATATCTGAGGCCAGTACGTAATTGACAGACGTAAATAGTTTATATTGCCCTGGCTGTAAGACAGCACCGCCAAGGCATGCCTGTCTACATGCCTATGATATCACATCTATCTGTAGATAATATTAGCGGTTCTGGCCTGCCTATTCCAAATATATGATTTACAATAACAGCATGAGCATGTCGTGTGAAATACGCTACACCAATAGCACAAATGTCGAGCCCCTGACAGTGGTCTAACCAATACACGAATTACAATCAGGCCCGCTTAATGTAATATAGGTTAATGCTTCCGTTTATAGTCACCTATATCTGACTATATCTGACTCTGACTATTTAATGACATGAAAAAATCCCCTAATCATGGCCGGGACCTTATTGTAATGCAAGTTCGCATATAATTACACATCTAACCAGAACAAAGTTGACCACGGGGGCAATTTAGAAGAGTGAAATTAGTGAAGCACAGTTCCCCTCGGGGCACCGTAGGCATTCAGTAAAGTTCATACATACAGATGAGGTCAAGGTGCCTCTTTGATACTAAGAACAATGTTTTCATACCTGCGTGCGTGAACGTGTGCCCTGGCGGTGTAAGCGTGTGAAACAACCATAAAACGTGCTTGTGAATGGAAAATTCCGTTAAGACACATAAAGTTGGAGGTCTTAAGATCACTTACGGAGTTAACAAGACACGAATACATTTAAACATCGTTTATACGAATAGCTCTGGGGATTCCGGTTTTCTTCAGTTTCCGATGTATGAAAATGCACCAGGAATTAAAATTGCCTACCTGTTGCCAAGTACTGGACGTCAAATACTGACAGATAAAAATACATGAAACTAGCCAACAATAAACGCTTACTTTGATATTTATTAACTGTTCCCGTTAATGTAAGTAATATAGAATGTTATTTACAAAATCATTCAACGTGACCCTGGAATAATCAGATCCAGTTGGTATCGTAAGTAATTCCAGGGATAAGTAGCCGGGATTTCTCACCTTGCATTAAATTAATCACCATTATGTATCACTAATAAAAACTGCATAAAATTGTTTGGAATTATACGGTCTTTAAACAAACTGCTTTGGGTATTCCCTCATATTTGGATTCTGAATAAACAAATGATTTTTCTCTCAGTTAACAAGTTCGGATAAACCAATTTTTAATAAAGGTGTTCTGGAATAAAACGAAGCTATGACCTTTCTCAAATACAACCCCTGGATTGTTCCATCATAATGTATTTTGTTTTCATCAAACACGGTAATGTTATATATGTGTTGGTAATAGCCCAATGAAATTTAATGCAAGCCGTGAGGTTTGCGAGCCGTTTAGGCGAGCCTGCCATGATTGACACAAGCCAAGCAAATCTTATCGCTTGCTTTACATTTCATTGGGCAAAAACTGATTTGTCCTAGATGCCCCGCCCCCTTGGTCGAAGGTCACGGGTGTTATTGTTGTGGCTATCAACCAATTCTTTGCCATATTTGGAAAGTCACCATGCAACTCCACTTGCATGGTCTCTTTTCATGACCCTGTGATGCAATGAGATTTGAACGTACAGTTAGAACAAAGGAAAATACGTCGCATGTGGGACATATATATATATATATATATATATATATATATATATATATATATATATATATATATATTTACGGAACCTAATAACAACAGATCACCTAATCGTGATCAGCACAAATTTTGTCACGGAGATGAAAAAAATCAAATTCTGTAACACTAGGCAGCGTGAAACGTCTAGGGGAATGAATAAAGAAGTCAGTGTTTTTTTGTAAACAAATAATTATAATTTATTCTTAGAACAATCCTAACATTATAATACACTAAATCAATACAATTACATAGTATAACAATAAAATATACAGTACCAGAGTTAACGGATCTTAGGCTTTGATTCCTGGATACCAGCACTGTCACAGCTTAACAAGAGTCCTTTAGCACCAATAATCCATGTAAATAGTAATAATCCATAGCGAAACTGGAGACAGTCCGTATTAAATCTGTATAAAATCCTTTGACTATCTGCAATTATCGGTAAGGTCCCAAACTGACGAGAAATAAACACTCTTAGTGCTCGCTGGTATTTTTTTCTTTCTGCCGGCTCTAAACACAGCCCCTAATTTACAGCTTCTCACCCAAATATTCCAGACATGGAAAATTCCAAAGAACAATACACACGCACATGAACAGACCCGAAACATGTAGAATAAAGAACGCTGTGTCTCTATGCTTCAGAGCCCACACACAAGCTAGCGCCCGACGAGGGAGGTTCCCATGGCAACGAACTATGCCTGCGCTACACGAATCAGAATGTCAACAGACACATAACCCTTCTGCGCACAATAAAACAGATACCTGTAACAATATATATATATATATATATATATATATATATATATATATATATATATATATATATACTGTGCTTGGTTTCAAATTCGCTTGGATAAAATTCGAGATTTCCACTTTCAGTGTTGCACGAAGGTCTCACCACATTATAAACCTACGCAAAATAAACCATTAACATATGCATTAATTATATAAAATAATATGTGCGCAAAATCTTTTATTTTCGCCATAATCGACTATCGCGACATTCGCGAGTGTTTATGACTTGGTGGAGTCTGCAGTATAAAACACCATCTAGTAGATGATGGTCATTTTAGATAAGATTTTTTATCTGAAACACATTTGATACGTTTCTAAAGCTTAACCATTGTTACCGTGGATTATGTATCGTGTTCTCCCCTAGCCAGAGAACGGCCTAGAAATAAACCTACCGGCGTCAACAAACTGCATATGATTAAGCATTAATAATACAACGAGCTGGCTTGGTGGTGAATTAAAACTACCTTCAAAATAAACAGAAGACAACAGCCACACAATACTATGCGACATTCTGATAAGAGAATTAGTATGGATGTTACAAACTCGCTTTAGAAAAATAGTATACTCACCCCCAATTATACGTGCATAGATTATCCGTGTGGAACGTAGCAATGCATGCAAAACTTGATCAATAGACGCATCTCATTTCTCGAAATTAAAATATTTTATTCGCTTTCAAATTTTTTTTTTTGCTTCCTAAATTTTTTTTTTTGCTCCCTAAATTTTTTTTGCTTTCTAAAATTTTTTTTTTTGCTTCCTATATTTTTTTTTTTGCTTCTTAAAAATTTTTTTTTGCTTCCTAAATTTTTTTTTTTTTGCTTCCTAAATTTTTTTTTTTGCTTCGTAAATTTTTTTTTTTGCTTCCTAAAATTTTTTTTTTGTTTCTTAAAAATTTTTTTTTTTGCTCCGTAAAATTTTTTTTTTTGCTTCCTAAATTTTTTTTTTTGCTCCCTAAATTTTTTTTTTTTGCGAAAGTTAAGTCGGGATCTCGAGATAATATCTCGAGATCTCGAGATAAATATTTTTTTTGTGTGTGTCCTAAATCAGCCACCGTACTAAGTTAAGTAGCCGTAAAACGGTCAAAAGTAGGTTAACCGGGACGAAACGCGAACTCGATCTGCTGGTCAATATCTGCCCGAACTCCAAAAATCAGGCCAATATCTGCAGGCATTGCGAAAAAAAGTCCGTACATGTGCACTTGTCATGGAAATTTATATTTTTCACGAAATTTTCTAAGTTTAGGAGCCGTAAAACGGTCAAAAGTAGGTCAACCGGGACGAAACGCAAACACGATCTGTAACTGGTCATTATCTGCCCACACACCAAAAATCAGGGCAATATCTGCAGGCATTGGGGAAAAAAGTCCTTACAACTGTTTGATTTCGGAATGACGGAAGGACGGTAGGACGGAAGGACGGACATGGGTAAAACTATAAAACTATTTATCGGGTGAAACTGAGATCGGGGAATTTTGAGCAGAGATAATTTAAGTGCTGCCAAAGGCAGTACAGCCGTATGCTGTTATTTTGTCACGGTATAATGAAACGTTTAATCCTTTTTTTCATATTTCCTAAACTGTGCTTTGTGCCGTATGAATGGAGGATGTTAGCCGGATGTGTGACGTCTATGATAGGCAGGGATCAATATCGCAGACGTATAACTGTATATATATAATACATAATAACGACCCATGAAAACGCAACATAATTGGTACTTATAACGCTTTGTCGGCGATTTCATCGATTACATTGTATCGAATGCGCAAAGCAGACGTTTCGCAGACGAAGCGTTATATGTACACTCCTCTTTATAGTCTCACGGACTGCCCTCAGCCTTGTCAGGTGATCGATTATCTGCATAATCAGGATGCAGTAATTTATTTTAGATTTATAATTAAATAAATATTTAGACCAAATGCCTGCCCACACATATTTGTACCCAGGTAAATTGTGAACTCATTTAGGAAATTTTGTTACCAGAATCAGTGAGCCTTATGGTAACATTTGCTTTTTTTCCTAGACTTATGACTGAGCCCAGGAAAACAGCTGCAATTTCAAAAATGAACTCTCCCGCTACCAATGAATGAGGATTTGATAATCATACACAGAGCTGTTAATTATCGATGACAGTAAACTGGTAAAGTATATAGGCCATCACGACTTATAATCTGCTTTGGAAGTCTGCCATGAAAAGACAACTGACGATTCTTAAGTGGAGACATACAGGCATAACATACCTTATCTCAGTACATTTGTCAAAAGTGGAAATCGATAATGAACCTGGAACGCCTATGTTTTGGTATTCTCTGATGTCATGGCAACTGGTATGTATAACTAAATTCTAATGTTAAACTTAGCAGACACTGATTCCCTTATATGTATCATGGTCATATTATTTTTATTATTTATAATTAACGAAATAACTGTTAACATTTTTTGCATTAAATATCGGTCTTTATTCATTGATTTTAACATCAAAACGAAAGAGGTGAAAAAAACTTCTTCTAGGACAACTTACGTTTAAATAAAACTCCATTGTAAATATACAGTATCATGGGGTGGTGTCTGGGGTTTCAGGCCTAAAAATTTGTCTGATACGATGAAAAAAAATGTTGCGGCGTGAAGTGAAATGTCTGCATGTAGTCCCGTTGGGTCCGCTTCTGCTACTTACGAGGTATGCATATTTCTGTTCCTTTCTTCAGGAACAGTTTACTTACAACTTACATTTAATAAATCTTTTATGTGTTCCTCAAATCAACCTAATCTTTATACGTCCAACGATAGAATCCAGTTAAATATCATCGAAAACCTGAATGCCCCCGCGTCTCATTCCGGTTCGCAATGTAAACACCATCACTGACTAGGTCTTCAAGGTAAACATACCGGGATATACATTTCTTGCCACGAGGACAGCCCCGCAAAATAAATGTTTAAAATATTGGAGCGACTTCAGGATCACTCACGCAGTCTCCACCAGGTTATGAGTTTATACGGACGGACGGTATGTTTAGGATTCATGTAATTTAAAAGTAAGTGGCAAAATTAAGATACAAACAGCTGGACATAGAAACGTGTTCTGTTCACAGAAGTGTTGTGCCTCAGAGAGGAGCGTGAGTTATTCTGCATTCGTGCCAAAATGTATATATATATATATCTTATGGAGACAGTTTCCCAATGAAAACCTATATTTTCTGTTAACGTTTAGAATTAAAAAAAAATAGCCAACATTTCACATCTCAGTTAATAAATCTCCCAACCCCAGTAATAAGCCCGGTATACCGGGTCTATCAGCTAGTCAGGTATAATGGCCTTGTTTACCTATTTCAGGACGATACACAGTCTAATTTCCCCGGTTTTCCTTCATGCGATAACCTAATTGGGTATCCATTGAGATGAATAATCTTTCCCTATGATTTCTTGTTGTTGGAGTACACGAATTTCTTGTGAAACTTCCTCACGCACTGTTAAACTCGATCTTTGTCGAAACTGTGACACTTTTTCAAATCCAGCGAAAACTTCTGGGTATTCTGACAGTACTGCACTGATTGAATGGGCTCACCATTGTGCATTAGTGAGAGACAAGCGTATTGAAGTGATTAACTCACATTAATCTAGAACCCTGCGTGGTGATAAAAAAATTGAAAACTCGGAATAATATGGACTTTGAAGCTAACTGGGAGATTAACTATCCCAAACACTTCTATTGTTTTGTTATCATATGCCACTAAACTTTTCTATGGTGGAGTTAGTGGATGATCGGTGAAGTGTTGTTTATACAGTTCATCACTGAGGATAGATACCTCAGCTCCGAGATCAATCAACAGAGATATTGGAACATTGGCTATACTAAGCGTACACTGTTTAAAGCTGTCTTTACCAGCAAGAATACCGAATACACAGTAAGAGGCTCACACTATCTGAAGGATGTTTTGTTCTACAGCATTTAGCGATATGATTGTTCTTGCCGCAATTCCTACATTTTTGTCCCATCGCTGGACAATGAGAAGTTTATGGCTTATGTCCAGACTGTCCACAAATATGGTTACTTATCTAGTTTCGGAACAATCCCTATATGTGCCTCTCCCACTGGTACTTTATGGCTCTCTTCGATAATCTTGGAACGTGTTGACTCTCTGGTTTCTTGCATAACTTTGTATAAAAAGACAGAATTTTAGTTTGTGGCACCAAAGCATCAGACCATGCAACTTGGATGTGATCCCAAAGTTTCTGAAGGGAACGCCGTCATTAGGCCATCAGACTCAGTGAGGAATCTCGGCGCTATGTTGGACGAGAATATAGACATGACTCTGCAAGTAGGCCATGTATGCATGGCCATGTCCTATAACATCAGACAGATCAGCAAAATGAGACGCCATCTTGATGAAGAAACCTGCGCTGCAGTTGTCAATGCCATGGTCACTTCAGGACTAGATTAAAACAATGGCTTGTTAGTTTGAATACCTTCCACCGTCATTGCTGCCTAAAGCTTGCTCAAAACACCTGCATAACTGATTTCAGGGCTGAGGAAGCATGAACATATATCACCAGTGCTCCATGGTCTCCACTGGCTACCTGTAAATGAACGGATCACATATAAGATCTTATACTTGGTGTAAAAAGGTCATCCACAATATGTCTCCACCTAAGTACCTGGTTTCACTTCTGCAGTTGCAATACGATCAGAAAACTGCGCTCCTCAGGACGAGCCCTGCAGCTTCATATCCCACGCATAAATAAAGTCGTGGGAAAGAGTGCTTTAAGCACATCTGTAGCAAAGTTATGGAACGACATTCCCTGTAACTTGAGACAAGCTTCCTCATTGGAAACGTTAAAAACACTGCTCTTTGCTCGCTGACAGTAGTACAACACCACACAAAAAGCGCATAGAAATGATTTCATATACTTGGGCTTTATAAGTGAATAACATTATTATTATTATTTATATATTTAACTGAATAGGAGCATCCTGTAGGAGGCTTTAATTTATAGACGCGTATGACGTACCAGTATATTCATAAATTAGTTCAGCATTAAAAGCAAGGAGTGCTGTGGTGCCTACGGCGTTGTGATTGATTGACGCCACCCTAGCCGAGAAAAATGTATTTACTCTTTCGGACATTAACACAAATCATGTCACGGGGGGCGTGACAGAGATTGCTTTGTTTCTTTTTTCCGGCTGCGTGACCGTCTATTGATTACACGGCTATTGTGTCTTTGAGGGCAATTAATGTTCACAGGTAGCGAGTCACAGGTTATCATGTCTGAGGTAAGCAGGCGTTACGGGATTTCCTATTATAAGTCAGCCCTTGATATTCACGCACCCTTATAAATATTCTTTGTGGTCAGCAAGGAAGAGTGTATAAAAGGCAGCTCGGGGGAGGTTCAGACAGTCGCTTCCAGAATCAACCCAGTTCAAGTCTCTTCAGGTAAATAGATGAAGACGCTTGGTGAGTATAGCATTTACTTACTTATTTTTCTTTTAAGTTGAGAGCTTGTATGGTCGCATAATGTAAAGCAGGGTTTATTTTAATCAAAGCGGGGATTATTGTCATTTAACGCAAAGTAGGCTTTGTTCGATCAGCCGAGGGTTATATTTACATCCAGCATATCTGGCAGTGCACAGTAATATATGTTTGTGCGTAATTTGACGTTGATCAAGGGCGTCAATATAGGGGGGGGGATATATATACCCCCCACTTTTTGGCAAGGGGGAGGAATGGTCAATGTATTCACCCCCCCGACTTTTCAGAGAATAATATTATAATATTGCAAATGAAATATATTAATAAATAGAATTGAAGACTTTTGATCCATTTACTAAACAATTAAACAATGTTATATCTAAATCTTGCTTAGAATTCACAAAATAACTTATTTTCTAAAACATTATAATTATTTGAAATATGATTAAGTATATATATAATAATTATATATATATATATATATATATAGTTGAATATGTCACTCGGAGACGCTAAAAATGGTATTTATATATATATATATATATATATAGTTGAATATGTCACTCGGAGACGCGAAAAATGGTATATATATATATATATATATGGGTGTATGTGTGTGGGTGTGTGTATTTATATATACAAAGTCATCCCCCCCCCCACCCTGGAAAAAAAATTGACGCCCCTGACGTTGATGTTAGGGCTGGATGACGTACTTGGCGAATAGATACAGTAAACCCTCGCCTGACGACCACCTCGGTATAGCGACCACTTTTTCATGGTCCCAATTTTGACGCTCTTTATATCATTTATTTAAACCTCGGACTTTCGGGCACCACTTTTTTCGTTTTACAACCACTTATTTTGGTCCCAACGGGCGACCTGAAACTCAATTATGCGATCAATAAGTACAGGGAAAACACTGCCTGGTCAGCCGTAGCGATGGTTCGGGCGCAAACCAATGCATTGCATCCCTTATTGGTAAACTGCAGGAGGCGAAACAATCGCAGGGCGCATATGTCAGAGGGAGTTCACAACTTCACAGATGATCACACCTGGAATGTTTTATTCACGGATTCATAACTTTTATGAGACCTGCCGTTAATTGTATGTGTGATAAATAGTCCCTTACTTTTAACAATGTATTAGATATGGCAACCAGACTTTTTGCGTGATCGCGGTTACCATGACTTCTGTAGTGACTGGTCTGCGCTGGAGGACAAGCTAGAGTAGAGAGCTAACACGCCAAGTGTCAAACTTTGTATGGATCGGTTTCTCAGGACCCTTGCGGATGAGTCTTTCTGGTCTGCATGAGGTTAATGTTTATGATATATCAAGCATAAATATCTTACAACCATTCAATGTATATATTGTAATGTTGTAAATGACAACTTGTGCTTGCCTTAATGTGCATGGATATGGATTTTTAATTTTTTTCTATCTGTGAATTTTTCTCATTTTTTTTTCAGTATTAACATATGAAATTATGCAAAACGTATCGTGTTTATTCCCTGTCTTATTGAGCAGATTTGGGTAGAAAAGGAAATATGTAATTCCAGATCATAATGAATAGACCTCTACCTAGGTTAAGAACGTACGGACATACGAGCTGTTGTAAAACCCTTGATAGTCAAACCTCACTTATATAGGCGACCACCTCGGAAATGCGACCACTTTATCACGGTCCTGTCAGTGGTCGTAATTCCGAGGTTTTACTTAATTAAGGACGCATGGCAATTTATTCCATCGATCCCACCGGTCTGCATAATTTACATGGCTTGTTCTCTCAACGATTAAATATTTACAACGTATGACAACATTTACTGGGGCACCATCAACATCAGATAATATTTTGCTGTTTTTCTTCAACATGCTGTACTATTTCATAGTTTAAAAAACTGATCTAGATATATACAACAGAAAAGGCCTGTTCCATGTAATATTTAGAGTGCCAATACATGTGTGGTGTTTTTCGAAACGTTTATCCTTTGATAGTAAATAATGGAACTGTGTCGTTTCCATGGGCCCCTCAAAATAATTTATAGCGCTGCTATTATTTACCTTTATTGGCTTGCCATTTCCTGATATTTTGTACACTGTTGTATGTTGCCATACAATGCAATCAATCTACGGATGGTGGGCACGTTTTAAACTGATACTCTCTCCATGTGGTAAGTTTAAAATTGTTTCTTTCAGACCAAAAGATAAATTAAGTAGCAATTGTAAATAGACTTACTGGCAGTGATGTACTCCAGCCCACACCTTCCGAGTCCAAGTGAAACTCCGAGTCTAGGCCAATTGAGTTCGAGTACATGTCAGGGTCCTTGAGGTACGAGTCCTTCTCCGCCTTAATGGGACTATATTATCTTGAACCCGAGATCAAATCAGAGTCCATATAAAATCTCCCTATTT
Organism: Sipunculus nudus; assembly: GCA_026874595.1. Classification (NCBI taxonomy): domain Eukaryota; kingdom Metazoa; phylum Annelida; class Sipuncula; order Golfingiida; family Sipunculidae; genus Sipunculus; species Sipunculus nudus. The sequence goes on from CM049316.1 coordinate 5,777,990, forward strand.
ATTGAAATTTAAAATTGAAATTCGATATTACCATAAGTAATTTTTATGTTAGTGTACACATACTTTTTACTAGAATATTAAATCACTTTTAAGGTTTTTATTAAAAAAAGGTTCTTGTTTATTTTTCGATAGTGATGCTTGAGTACTAAATAAATTAATACATTAAAAATACATTGTCCCCTAAACATCGATTACATTTTTAAGTAGCTTGTTCCAAATGAAGCGTTTATTTTTTCTTTTCTTAATCCATAATGAGTCCTGCTTGATCTATGGAGTTGAAGATATTTCATTTAAAATTATTTTCGTGGCCATTGGCTGCCGTTTTGTAATAAAAATGCTAGCGGAGTGAATAATGTGGAGTCGATGCTCTTGACATATTTTTCATTAAGAGAAATACATATATAATACATAACATTAAGTCAGATTTCACTTATATAAGGTAAAATAAGGTCTTGTGGAATAATTCCAAAAATAAAACCAAACGATATCTTAAAATGTTGAATGTACAAGGAAAACAAAACATGTTGCAGCTAGCAGACCGTTTTAAAATACTTTCAGTCAGAATTTCGAAGGTATTCGTCATGTTGTTACTTGGAATCTTCCTGGTGGCTACACATGTGTTTTCCAGTCATTACACTGATTGTAAGCAAATTTCGAAATATTTCAGGGACACGCGCAGTAACGAAAGGCTTTTGACTTTAACAAAGTTAATGTCAAGTAAAAAATCATTGTCTTTTCTCATGCGTTTATATGGGGAATTATCGAGTCAATGGATCATGCATTAGCTAGTGTGATCTAACTCTTAATATTCCTGATAATATTCTGTTAATATATATTTGGTAAATATATTATTTACAATCGTTTTGTAAAAACTTATTTCAAATCTATATAACGTACTTCTAACTGATAATAACAGTCAGATGGTGCCGGAACTTTTAAATAGTCTCAAAACATTAAGCAACACCGAGATGACGCATTTTAAACGAAATTGCTGAACGGTCGGATCTATTAAAATATGTGGGTATTAATATACATAATTTCAGTCCACTTAGTCCATCATGCTTACGAATCGATACAAGGAAATGCTGTGGAGGAAGAGCATTTCTTCATTAGCCAACATAAGAAGGACTGGTATATTGCGAGAGTGGAATGTATTAAATTAGGCAACAATGTGAGCCTTGCAAAAGTAACGACATCCACTATCAATACGTGGCTGTACAACTTGACAGCCAGCCTGACTGGTGGGAGCGATGTATGGCTTGGTGGGCATTATAACAAAACAGGTGCGGAAAATATCTATTTATTGTTGATGCAAAAATACAATATCCGTCATAATTGTTATTTATTTGTTTTCTGATATACATTGGTTCCCCGAAATTCTGAACTAAATATGTTTAGTTGCCACAGCTGTCTTTCGTAAAGCCGGCTTATGCTTAACACGAAAATAGCGGGATATACAAGGCTTACTTGTCATCAATACGGACTCCAACTGAAAATAACTGCTGATATTTGTTTCTGACAAAAAGCATCACATTGACTGTTTGCTTTTGTACACATATTTTTTTTCGTTCAGTGAAATGCTCTGTATGTACCACAGACAGAAAATGGAAATGGACAGATGGGACACAGTTTGGTGCATGGGTACCTTGGGCAAAAGGACAACCCGATCGACTAGAAGGATCGGATTGCCTTTTGTTTGCAGAAGGTATTTGGGGCGACGCGCCTTGTGGAAAGGAAGTAAAGCTGGCATGCGAAACCGGATCTTCAAACGGTAGGAAACACATAAAAAATATAAACAAATGCTTGCGAAAGGAGCAGACATACATTTTTTCCCCAGGGGAGGTGGTTAGAATATGTTCAAGCTCACATACACACACACACCAAACTTGGCCTTCGACAATGTTGACTATATGGGTTTCAGATGTTATGAATATTTTTCCAAGCTTATATTCCTCTAACATTTCTATTAAGTCTTTAACATTGATGAGAGTCTTTTGGGAGACATCTGTGCTCTTTCTTGTAAAATAATGCTGATGTCCTGGCTGATGTCCTGATGCTGAGGAATTCAAAACATGAAGAAACGCCGTATCGACAGCATGTCAATAATATGGTTTGTTAAAAGGGAAAATTTCTCCTGCCGCATCTGATGATTGGTATTTTAAAGGAACTGTTACGTACATTTTTAAAGACAAACAAAGCGAATTTGCCACATTGAGTTAGTGATAACATTAGATACAGGTATATATTCTTCAGTAGCCATTGCCACTTCTATTGTTCTACTTGGAGATGACGGAAACGAATGGATCCATTACAACGGGAGTCACTACTGGTTTCCGAATGACCAAAAAATGTCATGGTTTGATGCTAAAGTTAATTGTGAGGGGGTCGGAGCATCCCTTATAAAGATAGACAGTGAAGAAGAAAACATATGGCTCACTGGCCAGGTGAAGACCCGCTCAGAAGGACAAATATGGCTAGGAGGCAATGATCTAAATGATGGTATGTATGAAATATCAGCAAAACTTTAATTAAGACTGATCAACACCTTACCACTTGGTTCAAGGTTTCTATTTTTTGTCTGTTCGTTAAATGCATTAAGAAGGAACATTTTGTTGTCGATAACTACAAATATGAAAATATTTCCGGAAAAGCACGACGCAGATCATGTCATATGTCACTTGGAGTATTAAAATAAAGATAAACTTAGTATTTCAACCGACGGAGAGTTATATTATATTCATATAATGATGTCTTTGGTTTGCAAAAATATTGGTTGTATTTTTTATTGATGGTGAGTTCCTTTTCATTGATGGTGAGTAAGAAGGGGAATGGCTTTGGTTAGACAATTCATCAATATCATCAAATTCATCCTGGACCAACTGGCGTCTCGGAGAACCTGATGATGAATCTGGGGAGTCTTGTCTTACCTACCGGCGTGATGAACCATATAAATGGGATGATCAGTGGTGTGGCTACATAAAATATTTCATCTGCCATGGCTATCTCGCTCCTGGTAAATTTATTATATGTTTCTAATTCATGCAGCTTCCGTTATCTTTGTGTTCTACCTTTAAAATCAATTACAAAGTTATAAAGTTTAAGCAGTTGCATTACTGATGACGAACCACGTGGAATCTGTCTGTTTGTTTATAATTAGAAATAGTAATATGTGATGCAAATGACGTCTTAATGTATTCTTTTATATAGGTACGCCGGACGGGACGGTCCTTTCTTACCCAAGTGGCACTAATTCAAATGTCAAGTCAACTAGAGCTCTCTCATCCACTGATGAGGCGCTGAGTACACCTTTAACAGCTGAACCAACAGGGGCGTTGTCGTCTGATGAGGCGCTGAGTACACCTTCAACAGCTGAACCAACTGGGGCGTTGTCGTCTGATGAGGCGCTGAGCACACCTTCAACAGCTGAACCAACCGGGGCGTTGTCGTCTGATGAGGTGCTGAGTACACCTTCAACAGCTGAACCAACTAGGGCGTTGTCGTCTGATGAGGCGCTGAGTACACCTTCAACAGCTGAACCAACTGGGGCGTTGTCGTCTGATGTGGCGCTGAGTACACCTTCAACAGCTGAACCAACTTGGGCGTTGTCGTCTGATGGGCCACTGGGCACTTCGTCTCTTGATATGTCTAGAGAAGAATCAAATGAAAGGAAGTCACCCAGAGGCATGTTCTGTTATATAGAGCACAACGCAGATGGTAAGAAAATGATTTGCCTGTAATGCCATTTGGATAACCATCTGTGAAAACAAACATACAATGACTCTGAGACCAATGGGCTCAATGCCTGTGTTTTTATCAAGAAGCAACATTATTTTAAAAGACAAGTTCATTGAATGCCAATTTTTTTTCTCCGTAGAATGAGTGTGATTCCGTGTTTTACAAAAAGTTTGGTAAAAGCAATTAAGATATTGTTCGAGGTGTCATCAGAATTTACGAATTTTATTTTTAATATAATAATAAGAAGGGCAAATAACGGTAGATAGACAGGACCTTGATTTTCCCCTTTTTAAATCCCTATAATGTGGCACATGAACCCTGCCATTTCCAAATATCCATCAGTTAATACTTATCCCTCAAAGGGTAAACAGGCCTTCTTATACCTTAACAAATACCCTTACATTAAAAATTACATCTTTTAAGTGGAAAAATCACTTTGATATTACCATATGGTTTTACACTGAAAACATGAATCACACAAAAGTCACAAGTAAACCCTTACTACCATTGCCTTATGCTTACACACCAAATATACAGATCCCCAAATGTGGAGAGTACCCGTGTTATTGTCACTTTCAAGTTACAAATGAAATGAATGTAAGGTGCTAGATGGGACAAACTTAGAAGACACGCAGAAAATCATTTGTTTCGCCCCGAGAGAGTTGCTAATTTTGACAGAGGTATTTTAAATGATACCATTTTTAACCTGCACGTGCTTCATGAAAGTATCTCCGGAGAAAGGTTACATTAATTATCCACCAGTCTTAGTTTGGTATTCAGATTATCTTCGGGTATTAATTAAAAATTACAACAATACATTTCTTTCTGCTTGTCATTATGTTTACTGTGATAATAGATTACAAGCAATTTTACTGTTTATCAATAAAACAACTTCAATGTAAGATATGCTTAACGTTTTGCTTGTATTGACACACTTCACACTCTTCCATAACTCAAACAAAGCTCGTGCCTTTCCCATTGCTGACATGTCAGATCGGAAATCAAATCAATAATCTTGACTCGTGAATAATTCCACATGGCGGGCACGACTGGGACATTTTTGAAACACGAGGGACGGCACATACAATTTACACGGGGTAACGAAAAGGGTATATAATATTTTTTTTCTTGGTTTCCGATGACAACGGGTTAATATCACTTTTGGAGGGATATATTAAATTAATAACAAGACCTACAGGTCTAATGCGAACCTGTACAATGGGATATACATCAGGTATAATGCTCGACACGACAAGACACAACAAGAAAACTAGACACAAGTAGTTGAAAGCGACTACGTCTATCCACCGAAATCAAGAGTAGTACAGGTGGAGGTGTGCCACGTAAACATGTGCACCACGTTATGTCAATACTGCAAATCACTCCTAAAAGGGCATTAATTTATTTAACAAAAAAAAGGAAAGGTAAGTGGCGCAACCTATCTGGTTTACAAGAAAACCTGTCAAGATAGATGAACATGCCAAATTTAAAGACCGGGTTTCTGAACCCCTTGGTTCAGACGGGATTCTCCTTTGAAACATAATAGGCTATGTGACTGTGACTGACAGCTTGAGTCCGGGCTTATCATGCAGACACCAGACTCAGCACGGGGATATCTGGTCTGTGTTTTGGTACTGTTAATGTGTGTGTGTGTGTGGGGGGGGGGGGGGTTGGGGTTGATTCATTAATAAACAATAAGTGTTCTTCCTGGAAACATGTAAATTTCTATATAATATAAAGAGTTGGGGCTCAGGATGGCATGCAGCAGATTAAATAATAAACTCTTGAAAGTTGTAGATTTTCATGCACTGAAGTATGTCACACAACAGTACAGTAACAAAAATAAACGCACCATATTTGCCTTGTTCAATTTAGTAAAAATATCGTGGATAAAATTAAAAGTCCAGATTCTCATTCCCACATATGTCCCATATATGCACTGCCTCCAGGACTGGGCAGCCAGTCTCTCACCAGTTTCAGTACACAGTTCGGCATGATATCCCTCCTGTGATATACATACTTCTTCTTTCGTGGGTCTCTATTCAGAGCCTGCGACTTCCTCTCCAGATAGGCAGGGTTATTCCATACACCCCTGTGGTGTAACATCGTCCAGAAAAACCTGTACTTGGCCTTTCTCAGCTGACTGTTTCTGTCATGTGGCAATCTGCGCCCTTGAGGCCACAAGCCCTGCTGATTATTGCGGTCAGTGATGCAAGGAGGACAAAGACAATGTGGACATACAGCTGCCCCGGGCCTGTGCTGTGGGATCACTGGCTCATCTTGCTGGTCATTACTTTAAGGTCCCTGTGGGATCACTGGCTCAACTTGCTGGTCATTACTTTCAGGTACCTGTGGGATCACTGGCTCATCTTGCTGGTCATTACTTTCAGGTCCCTGTGGGATCACTGGCTCATCTTGGGGGTCATTACATTCAGGTACCTGTGGGATCACTGGCTCATCTTGCTGGTCATTACTTTCAGGTCCCTGTGGGATCACTTGCTCATCTTGGGGGTCATTACATTCAGGTACCTGTGGGATCACTGGCTCATCTTGCTGGTCATTACTTTCAGGTCCCTGTGGGATCACTTGCTCATCTTGGGGGTCATTACATTCAGGTACCTGTGGGATCACTGGCTCATCTTGCTGGTCATTACTTTCAGGTCCCTGTGGGATCACTTGCTCATCTTGGGGGTCATTACATTCAGGTGTATGTGAATCCCCATCACCCTGTGCACCTGTGGTTTGTTGTTGTTTACACAACTCCTGCAGCTCCTCTACAGTAGCCAGTTTGACATCCCAACCACTATGTCCAAAACAGAGCATTGATGGTATCTTGTTGCTCATTTGTCACCCACAATGCCATTATTTTCATTCCTTCATCCATGATAATATTTGTAATGTTAGTTATCTCTAGAAACAAGTCTAGAAACGAGTTTCACTGATCAAATTGAGAATGTAGACCCTGCAAACTAGGCTGTATCAGCAATGACTAAACTTGATACCCTTATCTACAGCAGGGTCAGTGTGTGTCACCTACCCTCAACATGGTAAATATCCTGTGTCAGTCTTACTAAGTGCAGGGCCAAAATGTCCCCTTATCTGTCATTATGGTCATGTCTGGTCCCCTAGCATCTCCTCCAGTATCATCAAACAGCATTCCAGTGTTAATGGGTATTAATGAAGATGTTGAAAGATATATGTAAGGTGCAAGTAGGCCCAATGGAAGGCGGTAAAAACACATGAACCACTCAGTCACTTGTTTGACGCTGATACAACTAGACACAAATTTTAGCTAAACTTTACTATTTGAATATGGCAGCAGAGAGAATGCGAAAGCAAAGATCCCTACATGGGAGACAACCAAAATTCCAACTGGAGTGTCCAGGTGACAGTACTAGAAAGGAAAACCTACTCCACAAATTAAGACTAATGAAGAAAGAGTTGCCAAACAAATCTGTGACAAACATAGACACACTGGAGCTAGCACTTGATTGCTGGCTGGAGCACAACAACAAAATTCAGTCAGATAGGCAAGGTGAAAGCAGTGAAAAAAATGTGCCCCCATCATATGTACCTGTTTCAGCCAGCAGCGTCAACCAGCCTATGTTTGCCACCACAAAAGACGCTATACAGAAACTGGTGAATCAGATTGGTGCACATAAATGTTCGTGTAAAGAAGACCTAGTGTGGAATGACTATTCTACACTGGGCCACACAGCATTTATTAAATTTACCTGTAGTGCCAAGCACCAGATTTCGTGGGGAGCATCACCATATTTACCTGATGGCACCAGCCTTGTCAACATGAGATTCGTCTATGGTTATATGACAAGTGGGGTGCTACCTTCACATTATGAGCGTTTTACTGAGGCTGCAGATTTTGGACAGATAGGATATACCCGTATCTCAGAGAGGGTTGCCACCTTTAGTGACTGCGTTAATGAGGAGGTCCAGGATTCTTGTTATACAGCTCTTCTTGAGGAGAGCTATGAGGACCTTACAGAGGGTATAACAATCATAACCGATGGTCGTCATGGGGGTAGAAAAAATGCGAAAGACACTGATGTTGTTTGCATCGGCTATCAATCTCATAAAGTTATGAGAATTGAACATATAACAAAATAGGATGAGACTACTACCCAAAAACATGAGAGAATTGGTACAGAGCGACTATATAAATATTTTGATGCAGAAAATATAGAGATTGGTGTACATGCCCACAGTGCAACAATAAATAAATTTATAAGAGAAGAAAGGAAGTTCACAATAAACCAGAATGACACCTGGCATGCTGCCTGCTCAGTGAAGAAGGCCATGACAAATCTGACAAGAGGGGCAAACTACAAGCATGGTGTGACTTGGCACTGGCAGCTCAGTGATAAAGCAGGGTAAGTAAGGACATATTTTCATTGGGCCATGAGGAATTGCCAGAATGATCCTGACCAGTTGCGGAATCAACTTGATAATATTGTGAATCATTATCAAAATGACCAAGCTAGATGCAACAAATCTTCACGGTGCAAAACTGATCCTCATCATGAACCATCGAAAATTATCCTCACAGATTTGAAAGCAGTTGAGCTTATGTCAAAAGTGATAAAACAATCTGCTGTATACGGAAATGCTTCATCTTATGCATTGGCACTAGATACTTATTATGTTGAAAGTTTTAACAACTTTTAAATATATTCCATGATAAACGGATAGTGTTTGGAAACAATCGGTATGAGATGCGTACTAACTTGGCTATTTGTCACTGATATGAGAATGTTGACAGGCCGAAAGTGTATCAGCAGGTGGAACCTTGAGCAAGCAGAGGCTCCCAGGAGGTCAGCAGGTAAAAAGAACCTCAAGCCTGCTACTTATACTTATAGAAATAACATATGGACACGTTGGATCTCTAGATTTTATACAACATAGCATCTGACACTTGCCCAAAATTATATTTACACAGTACAAAACAGTATAAACAAAGAGGGTGACTCAGGGCTTGCTCCTGATTGGCCAATCATACTGCTTTGCACCTCCCACCCGGCAAATTTGAACTGGGGCTGGCTTGAGCAGATATATTTAATTGTATTGCATAAACAACATAAGCTATGTGAAAACAGATAATGTTATCAAGTCCTTTGTATTATTAGAAACATGTCTGCCAAAATTCAGCTCAGATAACATCTTCCTTCACAGCTAAGAGCCCAAGTGAACAGTTGCCCAAGTGAACACAGTAAGAGCCCAAGTGAACAGTTGCAGATATTATGTTAAACTCCATGTTGCCCAGCAACGCCCCCTGGTATTTATAGTGTAACCCGGTGACAAAAGCGGACCGAACTCTCTCGCTAGTGAAGCTTGCTTTTCTAGCGAAGCGGTTTGCTACGTCGGACATGTGCGCCACCGACATGGGTTCGATCCCGGATCGGCCCAGTATATTCCCCTGAACAATTTGTCTTCGTAACAAAATGAAGGCTCGTCCAACGTGACGGTCAACTTTGTGGGCCAGGGAATAAGCTCACCAAAGTGTGAGTCCTGGGATAATTAGCATTGTTCTGATAGCAGAACGCTCTTAAGAGGGGGTGTGTTACGGGGTGACATAAAAGCGGACCGAACTGTCTCGCTAGTGAAGCTTGCTTTTCCAGCGAAGCGGTTGGCTACGCCGGACTTGTGCGCCACCGACACTGGTTCGATCCCGGATCGGCTCAGTATATTCCCCTGAACAATTTGTCTTCGTAACAAAATAGGGGCTCGTCCAACGTGACGGTAAACTTTGTGGGCCAGGGAATATGCTCACCAAAGTGTGACTCCTGGGATAATTAGTATTGTTCTGATAGCAGAACGCTCTTAAGAGGGGGTGTGTTACGGGGTGACATAAAAGCGGACCGAACTGTCTCGCTAGTGAAGCTTGCTTTTCTAGCGAAGCGGTTGGCTACGCCGGACTTGTGCGCCACCGACACTGGTTCGATCCCGGATCGGCCCAGTATATTCCCCTGAACAATTTGTCTTCGTAACAATGCATACTAAATGCAGAATTATTATACAGACACATCTCACTGATGGCAAATTATTTATTGAGTATGGATACCAATAATTTATTGTCCATGTACAGCCGTCTTTATATAGCCACAGAGAGCTGAATACCCATGGTTAACACTGCCTGGTATGATGACTATTTACACTTAAGCCCCTTTCACACCGGGCCTACGTAGAGTTGCGATTTGCGGCGAAAAGAGTGCGCCGAAATTAGGCTGCGTACTCAAGAAAAAAAATGTTGCTACGCGCAGGATCGGCGTAGACTCTGCGTAGGTTATGCAAAGTCTGGCGTACGATGACGTATTTCGTCGGACTGGCGTAGGGTAGCGTACTCTTGCTTGGGCATGGCGTACAGTAGCGTATAGAAGCGAAGTGTTGCGTAGACTTGCGTAAAATCTGCGTACTTTCTGCGTCCAGTGCTCCACGCCGACAGTACGCGAAAAAAATATACAGGTTTAATATATTTTTGTGCGTACATCTCGCGTTCCCCTTTACATCCCACGGCGTATTGCCACGTAGGCCAGCGTAGGCACAGCGTAGGGCAGCGTAAGCTCAGCGTAGTCGGCGCACTACGCAACACTATGAAAGGCCCTGTGTGAAAGGGGCTTTACTCGCAATCGAAGCACGTAGCGGTTGGCTACGCCGGACTTGTGCGCCACCGACACTGGTTCGATCCCGGATCGGCCCAGTATATTCCCCTGAACAATTTGTCATCGTAACAATGCATACTAAATGCAGAATTATTATACAGACACATCTCACTGATGGCAAATTATTTAATTGAGTATGGATACCAATAATTTATTGTCCATGTACAGCCGTCTTTATATAGCCACAGAGAGCTGAATACCCATGGTTAACACTGCCTGGTATGATGACTATTTACACTTAAGCCCCTTTCACACCGGGCCTACGTAGAGTTGCGATTTGTCGTAGCGTAGTCGGCGCACTACGCAACTCTATGAAAGGCCCTGTGTGAAAGGGGCTTTACTCGCAATCGAGGCACGTAAGCTGAAACGCCATATCCTGTCAGTTGATGATGAGCAGTACCAGACAAGCTGACCTCGCCAACGTCTTCAGATATACGATCTGTTTCATTTATATGGAATATTATTGTGTATATTGTTGTGGGCCACTTGATACCGCACAGTTTTCCTCCTGTGCGTGGACGCCATGGTGTTGTGAACACCTCCAGCCGCACCCGTAGGATTCTTCTGGATCGCCCCCTAATGTAAGGGGACGGGACTCGCTCAATTGTGGACACACACTTCAGAACAATAATAAATAATGAGGAATGTCGCTGACTCGCTGCCTTATTGAAATAAAACCACTTTGATGCATGTTACCGCTTTTCATGAATCTTATAAGAGGACCCGTCACCGCTCTTCAGCGAGGACTCGATTATGAACATTTAACATTAACTGTTCCACCCTGGGGATACGGAAATTTTTTATTTGTGGAACGTCCTACCCCACAAGAAACCAACATGACCTTTTATTTTTGAAGAGGAAGACTTATTTATTCGCATACCTCCTTGTGTTACCATGGACCGGCAGAGAATCTTTAGTTGAACTTTTGGACTTATGTTAAGTATTTATTCAGTTACAGCCATTTCCAGAGACTTTGTTTAGGATTCATGATATATTAACTCTTTTATTATTTATTGTTAATATTGTATATATATATTAATGCATATAATAATATAATATAATATTAATATATTAATATTATATGATATATACTATAATTAATGGTTCGGCCAGGCAGATTTGCCGTGTGAAAGAGAACCGTAACAATATAACTTGTTTATTTCTGCATTCGCCATGTCCTCTCGCTAGGAATTTCAATAAAAACACAATAAATGTATAAAGCTTTCCGTAGTTAATCTATCAGCCCAGAGATGGCAGCACTTCCCATGTGATGACAGTTTATCATGGCTGCCAAGCGCAACATGATGTAGGTACGATGCCGATTTATTGAATTTATGTGACTAAACTGCCGTTGATTAAATGTTATGGAGCTGTTTTGTAAGCGAAACTTGAATAGTTTACCGTGTTGTCATAATGCATGGTTTTTGTCTCTATATGAGGCGTATTCAGTCCTGGCCTCTATGTTGTTTTTTCATGAATCAGCTGTAAATCTAACCAGACTTGTTTAGTCAAGATTTTTTCTGTGTTCATCGTTTTAAGAATTAAAGATGATAATTCAATAATTGATTGATAAAGTAATGTCATACGACTATATCGTAGTTTACCTTAGATATGATTACCTAGCGCTGAGGCTGTTCTACGAAGACCAATAAGTATTATGAATGTTATTTGTGAAGTAATTAAACTAAGTTTAGTTGATTTAACCGCCTAATCTAAAAAAAGGTATCCAATAGTAATCCTGCAGTCTTCGACAAAATCAAACTTTAGTCTTTGTACAGGTCGTGTTAAGTTTTTTTTGCTAATTATGCCTCATGCCACTATGGCATACTATTGACTGTGGAATAAGCAATGTCCTTACACCTTAATCGGGTACTCTGCTTATCCCAATTAGAAAAATGCAAATATGCAAATAACCTCCCATGTCACTGCATGTATGTATCCCTGTACTGTTCGGTAAAGACCTTTACAGTAATTTCTTATGGTGAAAGACATGTTCAGTATTCTTTATTATTACACTGATACTGTCATGTCATAGTATGGCTAACCGCACGTGCACTAGAGCCCACAGACTGGAAGGCATTAGTAGCACTTCTAAATGAGTTTTCCTATCTTCACCGGTTACTAATGAGGCATCCGTGTACCACGTCCTTTAAAACATGCGACATTAGACATATGCAGTTCAAATAGAATACCAATTACATATGAAAATGACCAGATTTTTCTTTTTGAAGCACCCATATAGTGGTATTTGAAGCTAGACACCTTTCTGACATACGTGTTTAGGTTACATAATGCTTGGAAGAAATGATTATTGTATAACTTGATCAAAAGTCTCATCACATTTTACACAATTCTCGCATGTTGGTTTACACAATTCTCGCATGTTGTTTGTTTGCACATTTTATTCACATACAATAGTCCGATCTAGTACTCCCTTACAGACAAGGAACAAGTGACATAGTCATTAATTTAGAATAAACAATACCTTGATGAAAGAAGTAAAGGCCATAGACTTTGGTCCTTTTTTCATGTATGTAGATTAAAATCAGGCCATGCAACATTTAATTCATCAAGTTTTACTTTCAATAACACTTCACTTTAGGCCGAATAATTAGCAAACACTTTTTAATTCCTCTAGAGATAATTAAGTACTATTTTATTCACACTGTTATATTTATACAGGAGATTGGCTCATGAAAAAATAAAAATCGCTCGTTATAATTGTATAAGTGCTAGACATGGCTTTATGTCTTTACGCTGATGGTAGGCCGGTTGCTCAATTTGCCGAGCCAAGTTGGTGTGCCTGCTGTTGCCCTCCGACCACAGGGTTGTGCGGGCTGCTGTTGCGCCGACCGGAATCAGAGTAACATCTATATTTTCTGGCCATCTCGGCTTTAACTTTTCTAAATTTCTCATCATGTTGGTCATGATAAACACTTAAATACAACTATATCAACTATATCAACGCTGGCTTGACCTGCTCTATGTAGGGGTTAGCCTCTTGCGGAGCGCCACCGTGTGTCTGTGTAAGAGACTTTGTAGGGGTCTGCTAAAATAATCAAAACAATTTCTACAAGGGCAGCTTGCAGCAAGTCAGATTAGCCAGAGCTTTGCAAATGGCCTTTTGCAACAAGGGACCTTTCTTCCTCTGCATATATGCAACCTACCAACTTATGTTATGTTTTCCCTTTTGTCAACATTGCTGTGTTTGCAAACATGTAGTTGATAAACATAATCACAAATCCTTCACAAAGGCCTTGTAAAAACTTTTCACAACCAAAATTACCCTGAGATCATTAATATATACATAGATGAAGCCAGAAATCAAACAAATTATTTTTCGAAAGGTAGGTGATTGGGCATTTTAACTTCATATAACGATGTAATTGCTCTTCAGAAAGCCGTTGTGATGCACCATTTGCAAAGTTGATTCCTATGATTAATATGCAAAATTTGTTCATTGTGTGATGTATGTCCGTACGCGATGGCAGGGCACTCACGGAAGGACCTTAGAACCATTGACCCAGGAACAACAGGAACGTGTTGACCCGTGTCGCTTACAGTCATCTATTGAACTCCGGCAACAACAAATAAACGGACAAAGAGAACGTTTTCATTCATTCATTAACAGCGGTTAAACAACCTGAACTGGAATTTAAAAGTGGATCGATCGATATTGCGTTAAGGTCCACAGACACTATAAATACCCTTCATTTAGTGATTTTGAATTGGGTTGCAAACAAGAACTGATATCCAGGGATATCCAGGCCTGATGATGTGTAGTCTCCTTGTGATAAGGCGGAGACATTTTGGACGTTTTGGACTTTATTATGGTTGTGCACGGATTATGAACTGAACTTTCGTTATGACTCCTCAGAGCAACCCCGGAGTCATTTTTATTTCGTCGAACCAGCACCAGTGACTTTAATTTACAGCAGATAAGTATTTCTTCATTTGTACCGCACCAAGATTTAGTTATTATGTGTTAGAGACTTTGTGTTCATATATTGTATATATTGTAAAAATGTTTGTTTAATTAATTATATTTTGTACTATATTTGTGAGTCAGTTTTTCATTTAACATCTTCGTTGTGTGAGTGGAACTCGGGGATGTTTTGTGCTACACGCAACATAAAATGGGGGCTCGTCCGCTTGCTTTTCTCTTTTTGGCTCGTTTTCTTTAGGGGTATGATTTGGGGTTATTTCTACATTTTTCAAATCATTTTTCTATTTTGAGTATTGATTCAAATATCATAGTTTCATTTTTGATGTGAATTTCTAAAGTAAGAAAGACTCACAGTAAACATTAGTAACATTGTAGTAGATTGTATAGTCATATAATTTTTAGAAATAAGTATTTCATATAGTAGAATATTGGTTATTTCATATTTTTATATGATAAACTCATAAAAAACTCAAAATGGATATTGACAAATTTATAGTTAATCCCACTTCGCAGGTCTTAGACCAAATGAAAAAAGTTGAGTTATTGGAAACTTGTAACAAATTAAATATATAAGGAAAACAGTCAATGAGAAAGTCAGAATTAATAAGGAGAATTGTAGATCATCTTGTGGATAATGATCTGTTAGAAGATTCCGTTTTGGGATTGTACCCTCCAGAACCACAAAAAGGTGCTGACTCTGGTCAATATTATTATCAATTGAAATTAAAAGAATTAGAAATAAATAGAGAACTACAAATGGCTAAAGAGGCTAGAGAATTAGAAATAAATAGAGAACTACAAATGGCTAAAGAGGCTAGAGAATTGGAAATAAATAGAGAACTACAAATGAAAGAACTAGAGTTAAAAGAACTAGAACTTAAACTAAAATTTGATGGGGATAAAAAAGAAAATTCTGTAACGGGTGGAATTTTAGACCCTAACAGATATATCAGATTAGTTCCCTCATTCAATGAAAAAGAAGTAGATAAATTCTTTCTACACTTTGAGAAAATCGCTAAAAATCTTAGGTGGCCAATAGAGTTGTGGCCTATTCTGGCACAAAGTGTATTCACTGGAAAAGCCCAAGAAATATATTCTTCTTTATCTGTAGAAGAATGTTCAAATTATGATTCTCTCAAATATGCTATTCTTCATGCATATGAATTAGTGCCTGAAGCTTACAGACAAAGGTTTCGAAATTTACGGAGAACATATACTCAAACTCATGTTGAATTTGCTCATGAGAAAGAGGTACTTTTTGAGAAATGGTGTAACTCAAAAACCGTGAATTCAGATTATGAGAAATTAAAACAACTTATATTAGTTGAAGAGTTTAAGAAATGTATTAGAGATGATATTAAGACATATTTAGATGAGAAGGAAGTAACTACGTTACAACAAGCGGCAAAATTTGCCGATGAATTTGCTTTGACTCATAAGAGTAAATTTGATAAATCAAGAGAAGTTGGTTTTCAAAGACCAAGAAATGTAAATGGTAGTGACAAAAAGGGGAGTCCACCTCGACCCAGAAAAGAATTTTCTGAGCGTAAAAAGGGTGAGACAAGTGAAAAACCCAGATTGAGGACTGGACCTATCTGCTATTATTGTAAGAAACCAGGACATGTTATGGCTACGTGTCTGAGTCTCAAAAAGAATAAAGAGACAAGTCTTAAGGAAACGTCACCAAATGCACTCGTGAATACATACGAGGGTTTGCTTTGTGAAACTCCATCAGGGACAGTAGGTTTAAAGGATCCTGTCATTGTGGGAAAGAATAATGACTTTCAGGCTATTCGTAAAGAATTTAAGCCTTTTGTGTCAGAGGGTTTTGTATCTTTAAAAAGGGACAGTATTGAACCCGTACCAATCAAAAATTCTAAGAGACACTGGAGCGTCTCAGTCTCTATTGTTAGAAAGTGAATTACCTTTCTCTGATGAGACGGCAACCGGAGAAATTGTATTGGCTCAGGGTATTGAAGGTTCTATTGTTACAGTACCTTTGCACGAAATTATTTTAAAGTCAGGGTTGGCGTCAGGTCCTGATAAGGTCGGGATTTTGCCTAGCTTACCCGTAAAGGGAGTGTCTTTATTATTGGGGAATGATTTGGCGGGAGGAAATGTGACGGCTTATCCTTGTATGGTTTCTAAGCCGAGTACTGACATTGTTGATAAGGCGGAACATGAAGAAATGTTTCCGGCCTGTGCAGTCACTCGAGCGATGGCTGAAAAAGCCGATATGGTGGCCGGGAGAGTCACCAATAATATGGCCGTGGACAATAGTTCCACTGTTAAGGCCAATGATATGGCTGTGACGAGAGATGTCACTGGTAAAGCCAATTATACGGCCGTGGACAAAGGTTCCACTGTTAAGGCCGCACCTAGGGCTATTGATAGCACCATTACGGCTGTGGATGGGAATTCCACTGTTAAAGTCGATATTAAGGTGGACGTGGATTCCACTGATGAAAAAGCCAATACGGCTATGGTTCATAGGACCAAAAACGATGATAATACGCCTACTGATATTCAAGCAGATAGAAATATTGTAGATGATGATGTGATAGATTTATCACAAACATTCATGAATGTCACTAACCATGATAATGACCAACCAGCGCTTTCTCGTTCTCAATATGAGAAAAGGGCTGAGAAAATATCGGATGAGACTTTTCCTTTAGGGAATAGGGATAATCTTTTGAAAGAACAAAAGAATGATACAGGTCTTGCACATTTATATGATTTGGTATTACCGAGTGAAGAGTTAGACAAGGTATCATCAGGTTATTTCATACTAAATGATATTTTGATGAGAAAATGGAAACCTAAAGATATTCCCTCAACAGAGGACTGGGCTACAGTAAATCAGATTGTGATTCCTGAAGTGTATGGATCAGAAATAATGAAGATAGCCCATGAATCACCCTTGTCAGGACATTTTGGTGTAAACAAGACTAAAGAAAGGATACTAAGGCATTTCTTTTGGCCAAGAATGAATCAAGATATAGCTAGGTTTTGTAAAACTTGTCATATTTGTCAAATGGTAGGAAAATACAATCATGATTCACCAAAAGCTCCATTACAACCAATTCCAGTCATGGAAGAAGCCATGTCTAGAATTATTATAGACTGTGTTGGTCCAATGTCAAAAACTAAAAATGGAAATCAATATTTGTTGACCATCATGTGTACTGCTGCAAGATTTCCAGAGGCCATTCCTTTGAGAAATATCAAAACCAAAACTATCACTAAAGCTTTGATAAAATTCTTTACAATGTTTGGTATGCCTAAAGAAATTCAATCAGATCAAGGGTCAAATTTTACATCTGGATTATTACAACAGTTGACAAATGAATTAGGTGTTAATCAGATCTTGTCAAGTGCATATCATCCGCAATCCCAGGGTGCTTTAGAGAGATTTCATTCTACTCTGAAAACCATGTTGAAGACTTATTGTTTTCATAATAAGAGGGATTGGGACGAAGGGGCCCCGCTATTGTTATTTGCGGTTAGGGATTCAGTCCAGGAGTCACTCGGATTTACTCCGTTTGGACTCATGTTTGGCCACTCTATTAGAGGCCCATTGAATGTAATCAAAGATCAATGGCTTAGTGAACAAAACAGACGGAAAACCGTTTTAGATTATGTGGTCACATTCAAAAAAACGGTTGAATGATACATGTGAATTAGCAAGACAGAATTTGGCTAAAGCTCAAACCAAGATGAAAACATGGTATGATAAGAAAGCAAGACATCAGGAATTGAATGTAGGAGATAAGGTACTTGCATTGTTACCAAGTAAAGAAGGTCCATTACAATCAAGATATCATGGACCCTATGAGATTTATAGAAAGATTAACAATGTCAATTACATCATCAAAACTCCAGATAGACGTAAGGGAACTGAATTATGTCATGTGAATATGCTCAAACCATATTTTGAGAGGAACGATACATTAGTGAAACCTGTTTGTATAACATCTGATGATAATGAAATATCAGAAACTACTGATATTTTCAAAGATTTTGAAACAAGTGAAGACAAGAATGAAAAACCAAAATTAGGTAATTCAGAGATATTGGCAAACTTAGATGTGAAACTAGAACATCTGTCGTCTGAAAAATCTCAAGATTTAAGAGAAAATATAAACAAATATTCCCAGGTGTACCTAGTAGAACAAATGTTATATATCATGATGTGGATGTCGGTGATGCAAAACCAATAAGACATCATCCATACAGGGTTAATCCCGAAACTCTTGCCAACTTAAGAAAAGAAATAGATTATATGTTACAAAATGACATCATCAGAGAGAGCCAAAGTGAATGGAGTTCTCCATGTATATTAGTTCCAAAACCAGATAAAAGTTACAGATTTTGTACTGATTTCAGAAAAGTGAATACTGTAACTAAAACAGATACGTATCCCATACCAAGAGTTGATGATTGTATAGATAGGATTGGTAAAGCTAAATATGTAACAAAATGTGACTTACTGAAAGGATATTGGGGTGTTCCTCTAACTGAAAGAGCGAGAAAGATCTCTGCTTTTGTTATTCCTGACGGATTATATGAATATAATGTAATGCCGTTCGAAATGAGGAATAGTGGAGCTTCATTCCAACGTTTGATTAATATTTGTATAAACCATCTTGAAGGTGTTGAAGGTTACATTGATGACTTGATTGTATATAGTGATACGTGGTCTGAACACTTGTATAGACTTGAGAAACTGTTTCAAAGACTGGCTGAACCTAATCTTACAGTTAATTTGGCAAAAAGTGATTTTGGGAAGGCCAAGGTCATTTATTTAGGTCATGTCATAGGACAAGGTGATGTAGAACCTATTCAAGCCAAAATTGAGGCCATTGTCAATTTCCAGAGACCTACATCAAAAAAGAGTTTACAAAGATTTCTAGGCATGACTGGGTATTATAGAAGGTTTTGTAAAAACTTTGCTGAGATAACTACCCCTCTCACAAATTTGTTAAAGAAAAAGGAGATATATATTTGGACTGATGACTGCGAAGCAGCATTCGAGAAATTGAAGTCGATGATGATCAATACACCTGTCTTGAAAGCACCTGGTTTTGACAAAGATTTTAAGTTATGTGTTGATGCTAGCGAACAAGCAGCTGGTGCTATATTGATTCAAGAAGATGAACAAGGGATTGATCATCCTGTCTGTTATTTCTCAAAGAAATTTAAAGATTACCAGAGAAATTATTCCACCATTGAAAAAGAATTATTAGCGCTTATCTTAGCACTGCAATATTTTGAAATCTATGTGAGATCAGTTTCTCATCCATTAGTGATTTATACTGATCATAACCCTTTAGTGTTCTTGAGTAGAATGAAGAACAAGAACAGGAGGTTATTAAATTGGAGTCTACTCTTACAAGAGTATGACATCAATGTGAAACACATAAGAGGAAAGGATAATGTCATCGCTGACGCATTATCTAGATGTTATTGATAAATTTGTATATGAATTGTATTGTTAGAGATGGGTATGGATGAAGATGTTACATTGAGATGCAGTAGCTATTATGCATTATAAGCTAGTAGGATGAATTGTGCATTAGTCACAGGGATATTATTTTGCACAAGTCGTAGTGATGTTCGATGGTTGTGTGAGTTATTAGTGTGTGTATTATCACAGTGAAGTTAAAATGAATTGAATAGATTATTTGCATATGTTTGCAAGAAAAGAAATGATGGCTATTGATGTCAATTATAAATGATATTGTAGATTATAAAAGTTTATATCCTCATGTTAACATAATTATATTTCTCATATATATATCATGTCACCCAAAGGTATATATTTCAGATATTATAAAATTTTACTTATGAAAATATCATAAAATTTTCTTTTTTAGGAGGATGGTGTGATGTATGTCCGTACGCGATGGCAGGGCACTCACGGAAGGACCTTAGAACCATTGACCCAGGAACAACAGGAACGTGTTGACCGTGTCGCTTACAGTCATCTATTGAACTCCGGCAACACCAAATAAACGGACAAAGAGAACGTTTTCATTCATTCATTAACAGCGGTTAAACAACCTGAACTGGAATTTAAAAGTGGATCGATCGATATTGCGTTAAGGTCCACAGACACTATAAATGCCCTTCATTTAGTGATTTTGAATTGGGTTGCAAACAAGAACTGATATCCAGGGATATCCAGGCCTGATGATGTGTAGTCTCCTTGTGATAAGGCGGAGACATTTTGGACGTTTTGGACTTTATTATGGTTGTGCACGGATTATAAACTGAACTTTCGTTATGACTCCTCAGAGCAACCCCGGAGTCATTTTTATTTCGTCGAACCAGCACCAGTGACTTTAATTTACAGCAGATAAGTATTTCTTCATTTGTACTGCACCAAGATTTAGTTATTATGTGTTAGAGACTTTGTGTTCATATATTGTATATATTGTAAAAATGTTTGTTTAATTAATTATATTTTGTACTATATTTGTGAGTCAGTTTTTCATTTAACATCTTCGTTGTGTGAGTGGAACTCGGGGATGTTTTGTGCTACACGCAACAATTGTAAATTATAAAATTATGTTATTATTTATACTATATATTACTGACGGGCTAAGGATAGTGTTGACACCAAGACTAACATGCAAAGATTTCTATAAACACAAGTAGGTATCTATTTAGCATATTGGCGTGAGCAATTATTTCCAAACACCCCAAACAACCATCTAAGATACAGTATGAGCAGCTTACTGAGAAAAAATATGATTACCAGTAACACAAAGTAACGTAATTTAAATGTAATGCAGACACATTGCTGTATATGTTTATATAATGATATACGTGCTTCTCCTTCATACGTTATTAGTTAAATAGCTTTAAATACATACGGCTAAAGCATGCTAGATGAGGGTTCTGGTTCAGTTTAACAAAACCTATGTGGTGTAGTGATTTCCACACTCTGCATGGAGACTATATATCAAAATATAGAATATAATAATTGAATGGGTCAAGTGACATATAGGTATTCCACATACAACAGCTTGCGGTGGCAGAAATGGAAATTTACTCATTTATGGTATTGTTGAGCAAACTTAATACTGCCCGTATATACGAATTAACGTGATTCTTGTCCAGTTTATCGTTCATTAAAGTCTGCTAAACAAAGGGGCAGCAGTTTACTCGTCATGATGAATGAAGCTTATAAGAGCCTTGTATAAAGCACACATTGTATTTTTATTTTTTTATCAACGGCATACCTGTTCAGAGAATGAAAGCAATTGAATGAGCCGCCATCACTGACATTTGTGTGAATATCTTCCGTACTCAGTACGGGTTTTGAAGAGTCTTTACATAAATTAGCAATACGTCTGTTTGTAAAGTTTTAACCTGAAGCGGAATGTTATTGTTGAATGAATTCAACACTCCATGTAAGTATCTGCTATAGTCATCCTTGGCTTGTCAAGAAGTTAAAAATATGCTTTTCATTTGATTACCAACTTTAAAAATGAGTTCATTATTACTTGTTTGGCCTTTCATTATGAATTATTGGAGAATCATTTTCTGACCAAAACTGACAGCGGCTGGCCTTACTCGTATATACGCCATGTGTTTGCCTGCTGAAAACCTGAAAGGTCTTTATATATTGAGAGGTAAAATGGTCCCCAAGGGTCTGCGGGAGGTCCTTACCCTTTGGATTTATCGTTCGATCATTGATGTACAACATGCCCTGCTGACGGCGGATCACATTGTCCAAGTCATTTGTATGATGAACAAATTATAATGAAAATGCCGCTTCATTCGGAGCTAGGCGTAATGGGCGTCAATTTATGAAAATGGTTATATGTTGGGCGGACAAACGTTTGCGCTGTCCTGATAAACGTAATGTCCGCCGCAGAGGAGTCCTGTTAATGAAAAAAAAAAAGTTTTGTCGGCCCCAAGACCGTCCGCTATGAAACCGGGGTCTCCACGGTCCGGAATTTCACTGTTTATCAAACTCTGGCAACCATTATATAACTGGGGATATAAATAAATAAATAAACAATATATATAACTTGGCAAAACAGTTAAATAAGTCATATTTCGACTTGTTTATTAGACTTGTTTTCAATATGTGTTATGACTAAATAACACTTGTATCTTTTTAAAGTTGCTTTCTTGCAAGAATGTTTGTATCCATAAAATAAAAAGACCTTTTATGTTAGCATAATAGTCCATTCTTTTCCTATACTTTTATATTTCACCAAACATTTTTGAACTATGCAGCCTCTTTTTGCAAATGTTTTTAACGCTGTTGAAGTCTGAAGTTGAAGTACCTAAAACAAAAGTTCATAGAATGTACCATGGGTATACAAGTATATTACAAGGCGTAACTTGTACGTACAATGCTTTATGGGACACGCGTACATTTTGACGGTCTGCAAATTTGTAATGCAGAGTGATAGGAAAACGTTGAATAAATGCTCAATGGCTCTATTAAAGAAATGATAAGATATATAGCCAAGCCATAAAAATGATAATTGTTGTGTTGACGACATCAGCAGAAAAGTCTTTTATTTATTAAAGTATGCAGTTTGATACAATATACGATGCAACTTAGAAATCTTATGTTGCTAAGATATATAAGAAAGGTTATATAACTAAGATACATCATATAACAAACATATGCAAGATACTTTTACGACATATTACATGACAGAGATACATAATCTTAGATACAGGATTCATAATACGACTATAATACACTGTATGACCAAGACGTAACCGTTAAATCATAATCTCGCATATAATTATCCGTGACAACCCGACTGAGTAGGCACTGATAGTTGGGCTGGTGAACATACTTGATTCATGACACAAGCGGTATCGAGGAGGACATCGTAATGGTCTTCAATCATGTTGCATTAGTATTGTGCCAAACTGAAACTCCGAGTCATTTTCTTATATCGCGTAAATTGGCTGCGTGCAGTTAATCGTTCGAGGCATGCCTATATTCAGGCATTTCGAAATTCAGCAAACATAGGGAAAGATTTACCAAAATGCTGAGTTAATACGGAACTTTTCTCGCTCATGTTTTCTCGCTCATGTTTTCGATTAGTCTCCTTCATGTCGATCGACAGTATATCTGTAGGCCATGAGGCGTTGACAGAAATGACGAAAATATTTGCTCCCTCAAAGAGCCTTATAGTGTGTTCCTTGCTGAAGGATGTAACGGTACTCTTACAGCAAGTCAGCTGTTCATAGACTCTCTAATATTAGAGGGCCAGACTGGCGCTAGCATATAATAAAAAGAGGAAAGTGAGAGCTTGTTTCATCATGTAGATATATGTGTCTTCAGTACGTGTGCAGTATTACTTTGTGTATATGTTAAAACAATTGAATTCGGTACAAATGACTCGACATATTTTTGTCTTGCATGCAATATTGCGAAGTCGCTGTTCAGATGGCAACTGTTTACATACATGCATCTAGCAATAAGATTATGAATTTACTTTAATGATTATTTCAAGAAAATCAAATGCAGAATCAAGTTGCAGTTAGGATAGTGCTTTTATTAAAGTCCTTTTTTGTTTAAAAATAACAATAAAATAACGAAAAATTAAATTTAGTATAACCCTTTTAAAAAATAAAAAACAAATAAAATCAGTTTTTATATCTTTCCCTATCATATGACTGGAATAAAGTGATATTCTCTCGAGTGTAAAAACCCTAAACCCCCTATATGTTCTTTGTATTCGTCCCGAACAACAGAAAACCTAACACAGGATCTCTCCAAAACCAGGAGATTATTCTAAAGTATAGATGTATGACTTAATCAAGTTTCATATAAAAGTTGCATGTAAAAGGATCTCCCTGGGTAAATAAAATACATGCACTGTGTCGCTGGCTATAAGGGTAAATTGTCAAGACTAGTAAACTGACTCTAGATTGCTACTGTTTTATATTGCGGCATACTCTACTGACGGCTGCGCCAAAACAGAAAACAGTTGATATAATGTTCCATGGATTAGTTTAAACATTAATTTTCTTCATCTACTGATTCCAGAGCACATGAATTTTTATCTTACTACATTAACTATATCCTACAATAGTTATATAATGTCATGTGTCATGAATCATGTGAACACCTTACGTTTTACTAGATGTAACACGACTAAGTTTAACATTGAGTATATTCCTGTCGAAGGGCATTGTCACCTTTTAGATATTTCCTCTCTTCTGAAGTGTTAAAATGTGTTTACCTGAACCTCTGCTTTCGAATGGTTCCTGAAAGCACTGTGAACTGCACAATGATGAACCTAAGGCAATTGGTATGTTTACTAAACCTGAATTAGTTTCAAATGATATTTTGTCGTTAACTGCAAAACAATAGCTCATATATATATATATATATATATATATATACACATGTATATACATTTATATAATATTATACTATGTGAATAGTCAGCTTGAATTCAGAATGTACTACAGTACTGTTTCGTGATTCCAGCTTACTAGCCGGCTTATTCCTCGTGTACACACTGAAATGACCACGTGTGAATTTAGTTCGTTTACACTGGCTGGAGTAAGCTTGGTTTACTGGGTTCGTTGAGGTTTTCGTGGTCCAGGTAGCTATTGTGTTTATTTGGGGGGGGGGGGGGTTGGTTGGTTGTAGGATTGGCCCTATGTTCACATGTGGAGGTCAGTTCGCTCCTATTATTTAATGTGCTCTGTTCTGGTCTGCATATGATGAAATATTTCTCTGTGTTGCATAAATTACATTTTTACACTTTATTGGTGTCGAAAATGCCCTGCCTTTTGAGAGTTTTTCAAGCTGATGGCATGTTTTTTTTAATTATATAGTATATACGTACTGGCTTAACGTTATGCTGATTCTGTATTTCTCGTTTTTAAAGCTGCTGGTGTGCTCCTACCTTTGTTAAGCACTCTTTACATCATCATGGATCCAGTTGGTTTGACTTGTTCTACGAAGTACATCCCTATTCAACGAATAGAAGACTACATGAAGCGCCTGATAGAAAAGTCCGAAAAAATTATGAAAAGTTAGACCGGAGAGTAAGCCACTACCTAGATCCTCATAGAGATCGTACACACAAGGAGACCTATGGATTCAGAAGCAGTAGGACCCCACCTTTCTTACCAGAAACAAAGGAACTCAAGGTTGAAAATGGCTGAAAATACTCTAGAGGGTAGATTACACTGATGATACACACAGCAATTCTTAAGCCTACTTGGAAATGATGCAAAAACGATCCGAAAAGATGACAAGATGATAAAACCCCGCCGACAAAACCAAAATCTTGAACCATGGAACTTTGAAAAACTACACGAAGCAAACATAACAAAGTCCTACAAAAATTCACCTTAAATTACGGCTCAGAAAAGCAAACCAGAAAACAAGAAAATAGCTACAAGGCTGAAGCTTGCTGAGAGAATTGAAACTCTGGCGGAAGCATATAATCATTGAAAGACCATAAACCCAGTTTCCGGAATAAACCTACCTGCAGACTAATCAACCCAGATAAGACTGAAATTTTAAGAATTAGCAAACAAATACTTGAAAAGACAAACAGCAAAGTTCGACATACCCTATGATTGGTCCAGTGGAAAAATTCAGGAGACGTGATAGAATGTTTCGAAAGAATTGAAGAAAAAGTCACCACAACCTTCGTGGGATTCGAGATAAATAGATAGATATCCGTTATTTCCTCCATTGCTGAAGATTCACAAAGAGAAATGCGCTAAACATTGAAATTAATAAATGTGCATACATAAGTGTACAATGGCTATAAAAAGTATATATAGTTACGTACGCATAAGGTCAGCGGGTCTATATTTGTACATTTTTAAAACTATTAAACCATAGTCTTCTGAAAATTCAAGTTAGGTGAGTCATACTGTACTCAATATAAGTTCCAAAACTGTTTTTATGACATTCATAAATAAAACTACCAAACCTGTACAGCATAACATACCAATAATCAACAGTCCATGATTCTATTAATACCTGCCAAATATGAATTAAAAAGAAAATCTTCATTATTTAAATTAAGCAAAAATACGGAATCTTCTACACAGCATACATTCATAATAAAGTCCCACAACAAATGTCTGGATGCTTTCATAGCATCACAATATAATATAGCATCACAATACAGTAAAGCATGTTTATACGGACAGGTGAATAAAGTACCACAAAAATGACATAGGAGTGAGACTTGGTCATTTTGACCGATTGATACTAATATTTTAACCATCTAGCTGAAATAACGCAAAGATTTAGGTACAGCTCTACCCGCGTCCCATCACACGGAAGGACTAAAACAGTCAGGGTGCACACTATTTACAAATTCAAATTTTGAATCTATGGCTGTTCTGTCGGAGTAGGAAGCAAATTCATAAGATTCAATGATTAACTTCTTCCAATCAGTTCTTCCCACGGTTTTCCGCTGTGCCTCAGTACCAATCAAAATATCTATATGCTCGAATAATTTTAGTTCTGACAGTATTTCACACACATCCGGAACAAAACCAAGCTGGTATGTTCTTGGCTGAAGCCTGTGGAACATTAGCCGGTAGATGATGATAAACTTGCATACATTTGCGCTCGGAGACATCAATATATTTCCTAGTAATGTTAACTTAGCTTTATGAACAAACGACAGGATGCGAGGTATCCCATATAATGATAAAACCATGTCAGGTCTGGTACGCGGATGAAAACCTTGCACGACTTTCAGGCAAAACCTGTGCATACGTTCAAGGCTTAACACTTGAGACTTGTTCAGATTAGACCACAATTCAGCTCCATATAGAGCTTTTGGAAGGACTACCGACTTGTACAGACTGACACTTGTCAAAGGATTCAGTCCCTTTTGCCGCACCCCAACTCATAACAGTTACAACAAGGAACCTTTGCCTCTTCTGCAGGCATCCTCAATACGGTCGGTTAGTTTAAAGTTTCCTTGGTGACATATACCTTAATGTGTTAATCGTGCCTTTTCCTCGATCCGATTATCTCCTAATCTCCATTGTCTTATTTTTGAATTCATTGCAAATTTCCTATCACTTTCCCCAAAAACTACAACTATTGTTTTTGCAGAATTAAAATTCAACCTCCGTTTACAACTGTAATTCCAGCAAATATCCATCATTTTTTGCAATCTCAAAGGTGTAGGTGACAATATTCAGATATCATCTGCTTGAAAAGTGGATCCGACAAAGTTTTGAATTTCGCAGTTCACAAAGAAGGGGATTTATGAATATAAGAAAAACAAGGGTGATAAGACTCCGCCCTGCCTCACAGATTGTCTGACGGGAAACAAGTCACTAAGGTGACCTTCATATAACACAGCGCCTTGAGCATTGTGATAGGCTTCATAGATGATTCTCCAAAGAGTCCCCGAGATGTCAAACTCAAACAACTTAATAAATAACCCCTTGTGCCACACGACATCAAAAGCCTTTTGGCTATCCAGAAAACAAGCATAAATTTTATAATTATTTTCTATATAATGATAAACAGTTTCTTGTACCAATAATGACGCATGCAAGGATGATTTATTCTTTTGATACGCATGTTGAAGAGGATCGATAAAGGTTTGACCTAACAAGGTAAGTTTATCGTTAATCGACATACCCTATGACTGATCCAGTGGAAAAATTCAGGAGACGTGATAGAATGTTTCGAAAGAATTGAAGAAAAAGTCACCACAACATTCGTAGGATTCGACATATGCGAATACTACCCTTCGATTTCTGAGCAGTTACATAAGAAAGCCATCGATTTCGCATCACAAATTGTAAACATACCTAAAGAGACAGAAGCTTTAATAATCCAAGAGAAAAAATCTCTGCTATTCCACAACAAAAACACCTGGAACAAAAGGAACTACATAGGGCTGTTTGACCTGGACGTTTTGACGATGGAATCAATGTAGGATTGTACAGACATGACGGCCTCGCATGATGCAACTTAAAATCCAGACACACTGAACAAGCGAAACAGAAAATTTGCAAGATATTCAACCAATTTGGACTAAAGATCACAACAGAAGCCAATAAAAAAATAGATTTCTTGGACATCACATTAGACCTCACAAAAGAAGAATAAAAGCAATACATGAAGGCATTAAGGAAAGGCGGATAAAGCTACATACTAAAATACACCGGACCGCATCAACCCGACACAAGTAGTGAGAAAAGACTAGAATATCAGCAGAAGCTGACAAAAGCCCTCAGCCAAAAGAACAGTGTTAAAGGTGGTAACAGTAACAAGTACTAAATATCTGTTCTCACATGGATGTATATCTGTACATGTCTCAGTTACAAATTTAAAATGGAGAGGAATGTACCATGATTCATAACAATCCACCAAATGCTTCCTGAAAAATAAGCTTCTAAGTTTTATTCTATTATCAGCTCTGTGACCTTGAAAAGTAGGTCAAGGTCATCCATCTTCGAACTTGACCGAGATTTTGTCGATATACATCTTCACCAAAGAAATAGAATTCCTATTGTGAATCCTTTTAGAGATATCCCGCTCACAAGGCCAAAGTTGAAAAATCCAAGAAAAATTAATTAAAAATCAGAAATTGCAGGTGGCGCCCCAAAACTTGTGAAGCAGTTACAAATCATCACTCACTATGATCATAGTAAGTATTGTGAAAATCCAGCCAATGGTTCCTGAGAAATAAGCTTCTAAATGTTTTTTCTATAATCAGCTCTAAAACGTAGAAAAATAGGTCAAGGTCACCCATCTTCGAACTTGACCGAGATTTTGTCAATATACATCTTCACCGAAAAAATAAAATTCCTACTGTGAATCCTTTTAGAGATATCCCGCTCACAAGCCAAAAGTTGAAAAATCCGATAAAAATTCATTAAAAAATTATATATTGTAGGTGGCGCCACCAATCTTGTGTAGCAGGTACAGATTATCAGTCCCAATAATCATAGAAAGTTTTGTGAAAATCCACCAAATGGTTCCTCAGTAATAAGGATCTAAGTGTTTTTCTATAATCAACACTAAAATGTAGAAAAATAGGTCAAGGTCACCCATCTTCGAACTTGACCGAGATTTTGTCGATATACATCTTTACCGAGGAAATAAAATTCTGACGGTGAATCTTTTTCAAGATATCCCGCTCACAAGGTAAAAGTTAACGGACGCCGGACGGACGGACAGCTTGGGTGACGACAATAGCCCATCAGCCTAAGGGCTGAGGGCTAAAAAAGGGCGAGAAACATCACTTGGTTAAACCGACCATACAACGCAAATGTACATCTAACATTAGCAAAATGTTCCTGCAACCTCTAGATAAGTGCTTTCCCTCCTGACTACATGTTGTACAAAATCCTGAACCGAAATACAGTGAAACTCAGCAACAGCTGCATGCCAAATATGAAACAAATCATATCGACACATAACCAAAAACTCCTAACCCAGGAAAAACAGAGTATACACGGAAGTAAACAACGCAAATTACAACTGCAGGATTAAAAATGAATGCCCCATCAAGGAAGGTTGTTTAACACGCAGTGTAATTTACCAGGCCACACTCACTAGACAAGACACTGACCACACCGAATCATATATAGGACTGACAGAGAACACATTTAAAACGACGTACTACGGACACACCAGCAGCTTTAAAAACGAGAAATACAGTAATAGCAAAACGTCTAGGCAGTATGTATTGACCCTGAAAGACGAAAAAACACCATAAGCCATCAGTTGGAAAATACTCGCAAAACGCAGGGCATATTCAACCACAATAAAGACTTGTAATTTATGCAACACGGAGAAAGTTTTCATCATATCAAGACCAGACCAGAGCACATTAAATTAAAGAAGCGAACTGACCTCCACATGTAAACACAGGGCCAACCACCTGCATTGTAACATCAAGTAATCCTACAAATCCTCATCAAATAAGCGTAATCGTTACCTGGACCATTGTTATGGGTTCATAACTGAAATGAGATTTCAGTTATGGGGATCCTCTTATGGAAAAGCGTAGCAGGGGTATATTGGGATATTTGCAAAATAAACAGAGAAAATGGAGGCAATTTAGCAAAATTCTTACCAATAATGGCTAATAAACTGTTCTGGAGTAAAAATAAATTATGTAGAAGTGCCCTTATAAGGAAATTGTTAAGATTTCAACTCCTGTGGGTTTTTTTAGCCTGCCATGCGGTCATGTTTATCTTTTGTCACATGACCCTGTCCTTGACCTTATTGATATGAGAAAAGTTGTCCTCTGATTATTGTTCCAAATAAACTATAGTAAATATTGTTTCCATAACTTCCATAGGCAAATTTGTTAAAACCTTAAATGATATAGCCATAAACTTATAAAGGACTTATTGAAGCCATATATTATCATTTACTCATAAGTATTATTCATGTAATAAGATTTTTTTAATAGATTTATTAGCAATAAATTACTCTGGTACACCAGAGGTCAGGTCACAGGTCAGGTCATGGGTGACCAGAGTTCATGCCTCGGCAACATGGCTGTGTCAGTGATGGTCTTCTGCTCTTCTCTTCATGATAAAATGCTGTTATATCATATATAACATAAACAGGAGACTCCACATGTATGGAAACTGATATATAAAGGATATATAGGTAGAGTGAGCATAGTTTAAGCTGCATCTTATTCTTAATTACTCTTTTATTCTTTCCTTCTGATACATCAGAAGGACCGCTACGATATTTCGTAAGAACATACTCAAGGCTGAGTATGGAGCCCGGGTCACCTGGTGTGTAATTCTCAGCCTTGCACCAAGGCAACCTGGACCACGAACACCTCAACGAAGAGAAAGGAGCCGGCTGGTAAGCTGAACTCACGAAACAGAACTGTAGTACATTAAAACATCAAGCTAACTATACACATAGCATATTATTAATGCTCCCCACCATGGTAGAGCACTTTCACTATGAAATAACAGGGAAACCTCCTTGTGTCGAATTCGGGTTAAGTCGAATTCCCGCATGTGTCGAAGTGGAATATGGAGTTGCTGCAAACGAATAACAAAAATAAAAAACAGTTAAAACCATCCTAGTTTAACTCCTTATGTGTCGAACTCGGATGTGTCGAAAAACCTAATGTGTCGAGGTGTTTTGTTTGGTCGCCAGCTTGTATTTCTATCGCTTAACTCGAAGTCAGGTCGCTTAATGTTTGGATTAGTTGACAGTTGTGCGCGGCCCGTCAACTGTGATTGGGCTGTGAGGACCCGTTATACGTCATTGATACATGCAAGGCTCTTACTCATCAAGCGCGAAGGCCATGCCGCTTAAATGTTTGGATAACAGCTGTACACGCTCCATTAATCATACCTGCGGCCATGAAATCCAGTTACCTAAATAATACAGGCAAGGCTCTTACTCATCAAGCGCGAAAGCCCGGCCAGTCGCTCGACTCGAGGCCATGCCGGTTTAATGTTTGGATAAAAGCTATTTATTTATTTATTTATAATACATATTTAACCAGGATAGCCTATTCAGCAGAAGCTGTTTTTCTATAGGGTCCTGGTCTAGATGATATCGATAAGTACACCGTTAAAAAAGCAAATATGAAAGAACTGAGACTAAAATACATGCATACATAAAAACAGTTATACATACATGGTTTAAAATGATCACAGAAAAAAAATTCTTAAATGATATACACGAATATTGAGTAAATAAATTTAAATAAAGGCCTAACTAAAAATTAAAACATGTAAGATCGTGATTTCACAATAAATATATTACATAATGACACAGTAATATAGGTGGTGAATACAAAGACGAAAAGGCACCCGTGAACAAGCTTTGAAAAATTATATGGCATAAATTGCTTGTACAATGATTTAAACTGGTAGAGACTGGTTGCAGATTTGACACTTACAGGTAAAGAATTCCAGTGGATGGGACCAGCATATGCAAGACTTGCTTTGAAGGATTCTCTGTTTGGTTTAGCCTAATTAGGTAATGATAAATTGAAGCCCTGAGAAAAACGAGTATTATATGCACTATTAACACGGTTGAACGTATGCGTAAGAGAGGGAGGGGCATTACCAGACAAACATTTAAAGATAGAGGTTTTCGAAGGCAGTATGTGTTTTAAAGCTTTTCACACACAACCAGGGTTGCAGCCATTTTTTTGTATCAGCGTGGCATAATACTGGCTACGAGTGGATCTGATAAGATTTGTAACATAATTTCGCTGATGTCGGTACGCAGACCAGTCATTAATGTGATTTGTTCTTAATGCGTTCCGATGTGCATAATCACGCAAGTGAATCTCATTAAGTAAATCATTATTGAACCATTTATTTTTGCGAGCTTTGTTGCGACGTCGAATAAAAGGCGCGTTGTTATTAGAAATTCTCAGAAATTCATAGCGCCACATTTCCCAGGCTAAGTTTACATCAGAAAGTCGCATAATTCTTGAAAAAAAATTGGATTTCGATAATTCATCGATAAATTTGTATTCATTGAATTTACGAAGGGTACGGTAATATCCGGATTTTGTAACTGTGACCCTAGGTGGTCTATTCAAAACGGTAGTCACAAGAAAATGATCACTAATACATAAAGGATGAACTTTCACATTTGAATGCATGCTAGGATGTGAAGAAAATATCAAGTCGATCATTGTAGAGGTGAGCTGAGTAATACGAGTAGGCTCTGTTACAAGTTGTTTAAGACCGAAGATTTTTTCGAGCAAGTCCAGTTTACTATCAATATAAGTTTCAGAGCGTAAGCAGTCTACATTGAAATCGCCAAGTAATACAACATGTTTGAATGAGTTAAGGGCAGAAGCAAGTCGAGTATTTCATCAATGTAACTGGAATTAGGCGGTCTATATATAGAACCGATTAAGACCGGTTTTCTCCCCAAACTTATTTTAACCCATACACATTCAACGACATTTGAGTTTAAAGTGACCAACTCCGGTTTTAACGACGATAACACATACGTGAGAACTCCTCCGCCATGCCTATTCCTGTCTGATCTAAAAATCGTATAATCATCAATTTGTATCTCTGAATCAAAAAAGTGGTTATCTAACCATGATTCTGTTAATGATAAAACATGAGGGTTTAAACTAGAACACAAGAGGCGAATCTCCTCTATTTTGGGTAGCAAACTACGAACGTTTAGATGACCTAATATGGTACCCTGGTTAGCTAGTCGATGTTGCTTAAAATCAGAATATATACTTGGGTTTTGAGACAAAATAGAAGGAAGAGAGGATGGAAAATTATTCTCGGGTGTAATTGGTTTGGTGCTAGGTAATGCTTGATAAATATCTGATTAGTGAGAGCTTGTTTGTGCTGTAATACTAACGTTAGGACTTATAACCTGATCAGAGTACACATCCACTGAATTCCTTAGTAAATAATCATCTGTTATATGGATGTTTTTGTTTGATCTCCGTGAAAATTTTGAGATTCCATTAGGCTGTCTTCATTAGTGTACATCGATTTTTGAAAATATCGAACGCTAGAGGCAATTTGTCCGGTCATTGCAATTATGCCGAATTTACTAAAATGTATACCGTCATATCGATAGTATGACCTTTTCAAAGGTGGTGAGCAGTCACAGAATATGATATTCTCAAGGGATTCACATCTCTTTCTCAGTTCATTGTTTATAATGGTGATTTTTCTATTTACAATGCTGTCATGTAAATAGTTAGGTATTGCCTAACTGACAAATTTTTTACAGTTGGTGCTGCTTCTAGTGTTTTGCAGCATGTCAGTGTATTTGTTAACAAAGGTTTGGGTGTCATCACGGTAAACGTTGTTTGTGCCTACTTGAACCACTAAACAATCATCATTTGACAAATCTTTTGCAGTTTTTGGTAGTTTGGACAAAGCATCATCAAGTGTGAGCCCACTAGTACTTAACACAGAAATTTTCTTGTCACATAAATGGTTAGCCACACTGGAATAAGAGTCTCTCACTAAGGAATCACCAAATATTAAGACACGACTTTTTGATTGAATATCAATAAGTCCATTTGTATTGACATAAGCGGAAGAACCTGACTCTGCTGAGCTTTGTAGACCAAGGTCTTCTGTAGGTGTTGCTTTGTTAGTGTCACCATTTTTTTGTTTCTCTGCATAATAAGATACAGGGAAGGTCTCGTTCAAAGATGGCCAATCGTCACAAGAAGTGTTCGCTCCATTAGCAGAAGAATTGTCACGTTTTCTGATGGTCCCAGTAGAGTGACGTCTTGAGTGGATACAACTTCAGACCAGGCTTGATTGTTTGATGAATCCTGCAGAGTTGTCGACATGTTAGGTCTCTCACTGGAGGTTTTGGATATACGATGGTTTAATTCTGCACATTTACAGGATTTGTCAGACAATTCTCGGAGGAGTTTTTCAGTAGTTGACTGTACTTTAAGACATTCTGCCACAGCATCCAAGTTTTGCAGTATTGGGTGAAGATGAATTAATACCAAGAATATATTTACAAAATTTGGTTTTTACCTGTTCTTTTTTATCCCTTTTCATATAACCCCATAGTTCACTGCCATAAGACAGACCTGGTAGTACCATTTTATCATACAAGGAAACCGATTCTTTTATAGTGATATATTTGTTTTCAGAAATAATCTTATTTTACCATGAAAATAGAGTTACTTGCTTGGTATACCAGTTGTTTTTCCATTTAATACCATTTTAGAAATGAAGTGAAATGCCCTCCCTAGCATTTATAAGTATTTATAACTGCTGGCCACTTCAAGTTATTATATATATAGCTTGAATTCATAATGTACTACAGTACTGTTTCGTGAGTTCAGCTCACCAGCCGGCTCACTTCTCAAGTACAAACTGAAATGATCATGTGTGAATTGAGTTCGTTTAAATTAGCTGGAGTAAGCTTTGGTTACTGTTTTTTAAAGGTGATCATGGTCCAGGTGGCGATTGTGTTTATTTGGTGGGGATTTGTAAGATTACTTGATGTTACCCAGCAGGTGCTTGGCCCTGTGTTTACATGTGGAGGTCAGTTCGCTTCTATTTTCTATGTGCTCTGTTCTGGTCTGCACATGATGAAATATTTCTCTGTCTTGCATTAATTACATTTCTTTGTTGTGGTTGAATATGCCCTGCGTTACGCGATTATTTTTCAACTAATGGCATATGGTGTTTTTTCGTCTTTCAGGTCCATACATACGTGGTACTGTTTCTGTATTTCTCGTTTTAAAAGCTGCTGGTGTGTCCGTAGTACGTCGTTTATTATGTGTTCTCTGTCAGTCCTATGTATAAGACGGTGTGGTTATTATCTGGTCTAGTAACTGTGGCCTGGTAAATTACACTCTATGTTAAACACCTTTTCGTAATGGGGCATTCAATTTTATTTCTGCAGTTGCAATTTGCGTTGTTAACTTCCGTGTTTTCTTTCTCTCTTTCTTTACTAAGGAGTTTTTGGTTATGTATCTATATGATTTGCTTCATGTCTGGCATGTAGATGTAGCTGAGTTTCACTGTAATTTGGTTCAGAATTTTGTAAAACTTGTGGTCCGGGAGAAATCACTTATCTAGAAGTTGCAGGAACATTTTGCCGCTATTTAAATATTTGCGCTGTACGGTGGGTTGAACCAAGTGATGTTTCGCGTCCCTTTTCTTTAATTACTACTTGTGTCGGGTTGATGTGGTCCGGTGTATTTTGTTGTTATAATGGCTCTTAGTATGGCTGTGCAACTCTGTTGAAAGCATTTGCGCTGGAGGCTATCGTGGAAAGTCTTTTTTTATACTTGCTGGTATATTTTTTATTATGGATCGGGGGTGTTTGTTGTGCCTAAGGATATAAGTATTATTTTTATTGGCTTCAGTTGTGATTTTGAGTCCATTTTGGCTTAATATCTTGAAAATTTTCTTTTTCGCTTGTTCAGTGTCTCTAGGTTTTAAGTTGCATGCTGCGAGGCCGTCATCTCTGTGGTCAGTCCTCTAAGTCTACAAAGAAGCGAAAGCCATTTTCCAAGGCACATGAGACACTACCACACCTCTAAAGATAGAATAGATTTCGAGAAATTGGATCAAGCTGCTGAACTTTATATAAATAAATTTTGGCAATTGCTAAAAAAAAAGAATAATTAAAGCGAATCTAAATAATGATATGTCTTTTAATGGTATTACAACAAATGATCCAATTATTATTTGTGAGAAGTGGGTGGACTACTCTGAGGAGTTGTACTCCTTTCAGACAAATTCCTTTTATGATGTAAATTTCAAAACTAAATTAGCTGAAAAATGTAAACGATTATATGAAGAGTCTAAAAGAAATAAAGCGGGAGTATTAGATGAAAAATTCACGAAATAAGAAATAAAAAACAGTATTAAACAGAAACAGAAAGGCTCCTGGTCACGACAGTATTATGAATGAGCAAATAAAATTTGGTGGGAATATGATCAATCATCTTGAAAATTTATTATATTCCATTAGAAAAAACGGAAACTATGCCAGAGTGCATGAAGATAGGTATATTTGTAACAGTACCAAAAGATAAAACCAAAAGTCGTACCAATCCAGACAATTATAGAGGAATAACCTTACTGCCGTGTGTATGTAAAATTTTTTAAAATGTTTTGCATTCTCGTTTTAATAAATATTTTACCATGTCAGGAATTGCTTTTCCTGACCCCATGCATTTCAAAAAGGTACAGGCGCACTTAACGCATCCCACTGCGTGCTAGAATGCATTTGTCACAATCTCGAGCGGTAGTCCCTAGTTTACTGCTGCTGTCTCGACAGTAGCAAAGGTTTTGATCGTGTCTGGCACCACGGTTTATTCGTGAAGTTATATAATATGGGAATCGATGGGAAATTATGGAGTATTTTATTAAACGTGTACACAGAAGTGACAGCAAAAATTTTACACCAGGACAAAATCAGCAGAAAGTTTCCTGAGTCCTGTCGCCGCTTTTATACTTGATTTTTGTTAATGATCTCTTGAGGGAACTTAGAACTCTTGGCGTTGGGGCCAAGGTGATATATTTACAGGATGTCCCACTCAGGCAGATGACATTGCACTGCTGGCACTCGCGCCTTCTGATCTCCAATTAATGATTGACACATGTGTTGCGTATTCTAAAGTTGCATGCTGCGAGGCCGTCATCACTGTACAAACCTACATTGATTCCATCGATCCTTTGTAGTTCAGACAACAAATAGAGCCCCATTAGGTCGCAGGTCTATGCCCCATCATAGCTGACCATTGTCACGTCAAACAGCCCTTTGTTGTTCCTTTTTTTCACATGTTTTTGATGTGGAATAGCAGAGATTTATTCGCTTGGATTATCATGTCTTCTGTCTGTTTTTGTATATTACAATCTTCGATGCGAAATCGATGGCTTTCTTGAGTAACTGGTCAGTTATCGAAGGGTAGTATTCGCATATGTAGAATCCTATGAATATTGTGGTGCCTTTTCCTTCAATTCTTTTGAACCATTCTATCACGTTTCTTTAGTTTTTAGCACTGGTTCAGTCGTAGGGTATGTCGAACTTTGTTCCTAGTCTTTTCGAGTATTTTTTTGCTAATTCTTACAATTTCAGTCTAAGCTGAGTTGATCAGTCTGCAGGTAGGCTTATTCCGGAAATTGGGTTTATGGTTTTTCAGAATTAAAAATGCTTTGTTTTCCACCACAGCTTCAGTTCACTCATCAAGCTTGAGCCTTGTAGCTGTTTTCGTGTTTCTAGTTTGCTTTTCTGAGCCGTAAGTTTTGGTGATTTTTTTGTAGGACTTTGTTATGTTTGCTTCAACTAGTTTTTCATTGGTCCGTGGTTCTAGTTGATAGAAGTTGTTTGTTTTGTCGGCGTTGGTAAACATCTTGTCCTTTCCTAGCTGGCTTAAGAATTTCCTGTGTGTAGTGTACTGTGACCATCAGTGTAATCTACACTCTGAGTATTTTCGGCTATCCATCCTTGAATTCCGTGGTTTCTGGTGAGAAAGGCGGGGTCCTGCTTCTGAATCCGAAGGTCTCCCTTTGTGTACCACATATGTTGATATTGATGTATTGGTATACTCTCCAGTCAAAACTCTTCATAAAATTTACGGACTTTTATATGTCTTCTTTTCGTAAAATAGGGATGTTCTTTGTAGAATTACTCAAACCAACTGGATCCATGATGATGTGTAGAGTGCTCAACAAAAGTAGGAGCACACCAGCACCTTTAAACACGAGAAATACAGAAACAGCACCACGTTTAAAAAAATGCAAGTGTTATTTAGTCGTAACCTATGTATCAATAACAAGTCTAATAAACAAGTCGAAATAACTCTTATTTAACTGCTTTGCCAAGTTATATATATATATGTGACAGGGTGTGATTTATGTAAGCCTTGTTTAGTCAAATACAACAGGTTTGATTAATGTAGTCACTTACACGGTACATGTAATAGGTCGTCAGAACAGATGTAATTTTGTTGTCACACAGGTTGGGACAAACAAACTAACTGTATAAGACTGCTCTGTAATTTGAAATGATATACTCCTGTTATCTTCATGTTATTGGTACTTTGTAACGGTTTATCTTACGGTAATGTAGGCCTAGTTTGATGTATTAGTGGCCCACATTGAGCTCTATGTAATGGCTTCGCTTGTAGGGGGCAGTACAGTCAAACGCGCGGAACACCTGTAGTTACCATAGAGGCGTCATCTATGACCTCGTCATTAACTAAATTTTATATTTATATTCGAACCCAAGTTATTCTTAGGTACCTCAGTTTTTGTTTATTGGTTATTCTGCAATGTGTAAACCTAAATGAAGGAGGCTAACGAACTGTACTGTATATTTGTGTAACCATCTAATTTACATAAGAATAGCATGTCTCTCGTCTTGCCGCCAAAATTTTTAACCCACATCACTTGTCAGCGAGTCAGTCATAGTGATGTGATGCGTTTTTTCAGGTATGTGTATGTATTTCCTGTACGTTGAAAAGTTCTTTAGCTGTAAAGTACCATAGTCATGTAACGTAAATTTATTACAACTGTTTGATAAATCACATTTTTCATTTATTTGATCGTTGATGGATTATTTTAACCAGTTATCTCGTATCAAGTGGTGTATAGGGCAACTACGCAAGAATAAGCTATTTCGACGACGCTTGTAACTGATATCGTTGCCAGCCTCTAGTATTCATGCCGAATCTTGTAATTATGTATAATCATGTAATATTGCATATTATAAGGTAATGACTCATGTCGAATCTTGTAATTTTGTATAATTTGTATATTATAAGGTAATGACTCATGACAAATATGTAATGTATCATATGTATATAATATTTCGAGACTTGGCAGCGAGTCCGTCAAAGTGATGTGATGCGTTTTTTTCAGATTTCGCAATAAACCAGTTTCCACCACGGTGTTGTTGGTAGTGCAGCCCAACCCGCTAAGACACCGCCAATCCGTACCTATATACGACCGGGGTGTTACATATATATATATATATATATATATATATATATATATATATATATATATATATATTCCCATATATATTATGGTTGCCAGAGTTTGAATTACAGTGAGGTTCCGGACCGTGGAGACCCCGGTATTATAGCGGACGGGCTTAAGACCGACAAACGTTATTATCATTAACAGGACTCCTCTGCGGCGGACACTACGTTTATCAGGACAGCGCACACGTTTGTCCCGCCAGACATATAACCATCTTCACTTATTGACACCCATTATACCTAGCTTCCAATGAAGCGACATTTTCATTATAATTTGTTCATCATAATAATAACTTAGGCAACGTTATCCGCTGTCAGCAGTGCAGGTTTTACACCTGTGATCGAACGATATCTCCAACGGGCGAGGTGCTCTTGCAGACCCTTGGGGACCAGTTGAACTTTACTTCTTAGATGTAAAGACCTTTTAGAATTTCAGCAAGCAATACATGGCGTGTGTAAGGCCAGTCGCTGTCAGTTTTGGTCAGAAAATAATTCTCCAATAAATCATAATGAAAGGCCAAACAAGTAATAATGAACTCATTTTTAAAGTTGGTAATCAAATGAAAAGCATATTTTTAACTTCTTGACAAGCCAAGGATGATTTTAGCTTATACTTACATGGAGTGTTGAATTCGTTCAACAATAACATTTTGCTTCAGGTTCCTGTTAAAACTTTACAAACAGACGTA
Organism: Sipunculus nudus; assembly: GCA_026874595.1. Classification (NCBI taxonomy): domain Eukaryota; kingdom Metazoa; phylum Annelida; class Sipuncula; order Golfingiida; family Sipunculidae; genus Sipunculus; species Sipunculus nudus. The sequence continues at coordinate 5,818,494 of CM049316.1, forward strand.
CTGCTGATTTATGAAAAGACTATTCAAAACCCGTACTGAGTACGGAAGATATTCCTACAAATGCCGTTAGTGATGGTGGCTCATTCAATGGCTTTCATTCTCTGAACAGGTGTGCCGTTGATAAAAAATAAAAATACAGTATGTGCTGTATACATGGCTCTTATTAGCTTCATTCATCATGATGAGTAAACTGCTGCCCCTTTTGTTTAGCAGACTTTCATGAAAGAAAAACAGGACAAGAATCACGTTAAGTCGTACATACGGGCAGTGTTATGTTTGGTCAACAATACCACAGGCCTTGCCTTTTGAGGCGAGCGATCGCTCCCGCGCGCCATCGCTCGCCTAAAACAGACTTTAGGAGAGCTAATAATCGCTCTCCTGGCATTCAGAGCCTTCCAAAATTTTTTTTCGGATCTCAAACGATTGGCTCGAAGTCCAGAGTTGGGCAGGTACGGGTACTTGAATTAGAAGACTGCATGTTGCAGCCAAGCAGTGCCGTTACACGTACTGAACAACCTCCCGGTATTTTGATGCAAGACATGTTGTTAGCTGGACGATTTGTTTGCTTGATGGAACCGCATGACCAGCTGAGAGGGTAAATATTGACTTCAACTTGACGAAATGTCGCCTGGTGCCTTGTAATCTGTATGAATTTGTTTAATTTTTTGTAATATTCAATGAAGAAACACGCGAGTCAAAATTATAATTAAGAATTATATACATTGACCGCAAGTCCGGCTTCAATTACAATGGAATATCTGTTAACAGATCGAAGAACGATTTTAACCGGAACTGTCACTTCCGACCGTCACAGATTCTCTTCAGTCCAAAACGTTTATGAGATATGAAAACGTGACAACTTAAAGTGAATTTAGTTAATTTCTTGTATTTGTCGTGCGAATAATCTTACACGCTGCCACAACTGCGGAATCCATGACTGCGTCTGGTCTAGACGGAGATCGTCATTAGGCCTATTCAGTTATTTTCTGCGCATGTCTTATGTTCTTTATAATATTCAGAACTTTATCGGGCGCTATTGGATACATTTGTCACATGCCTTAATTTGAATAGGAATTCCCTCATGTCAATATTCGCATGTGCAAGCCTTAGTCGTCCCGGGACTTCAGTGACCTGTTGTATGTTCACGCAACCGACGCTTTCTGCAGTTAGGCCCTATGTCAGTATGTGACATGAATTCCCACCGTTGAAGAGCAAGTTGCAAAACATGTCAGGCTCGCTTAAAGCGCAAGTTAGGTCTATTTATAATTATTGTTTTCTGAAATGAAGCTTGGCAGTTTCTGCAGTTGACATTTGTCGAACGATATATGAACTGATAATACGCGTTTTTAGCGATGGTCAACTGACACATGGCACCACGAAAAAATGTACACTTTGACGCGGCTATCTGATATCTTTATTTAGATTGACAAACGGGGAAACAGTTGATTTTTAGAAGTGTTCAGGTACTAGATGCAATATTCGTACAGATTTAAAAAAAAATATATTTTTTTTGTATTTTATTGACTGTATCATCGACTTTTTATTGAACCAAGAAGAAGAATGAACAGATCGACATTGGCACGTGTTTTTCCGTCAAACCTACTAAATAATAAAGATTTAGCACAGAGGCCATACATGTCGATTTATATATTTGATATACCTATAATTCAACACTTATGGTATTATCTTCTCCTCTTCTAATAAAATTAATTTTATTCTTATCTTTTTATTTGTTAAGACTTTTCGTATATGTTAAAGGGCCAATTAACTGAAGTATCCCCGGGACTCATCAGTTGATGAGATTTCATGCGGCCCAACTTCAACAAAAATATCTCAAATAAATATTTGTTTGTAAATATTTAATTTTGAATAATGTATTCTGAAATATATGTGTAATAATGCCATCACAAGTTAACCAAAATATTTTAGTTATTAGTGTATAAAATACAAATTATGCTGTTAGTAAATGATCATGGATTTTTTTTTGTAAACATTTAAATTATGGTTATTAGTTATATATTACAATATAAGTTAATCTGTTGACCTTATGGGTAAACACATTTCACCTGTTACTGCACAGAAAGGTAAATTATACCTTACTGAACTATATAATGATATATTCATGAATAAGAGGGGAAATTTTAACTCTTTAATTTCAGGCGAGTGAACCACTCGCCTTAACTCTATGAGGGGAGTGATTTTTCAAAAGGCAAGGCCTGATACCATTAATGAGTATATTTTATTTTTGCCACCGCAAGCTGTTGTATGATGAATACATATATATATGTCACTTGACTGATTCAATTATTATATTCTCCATTTTGATATATAGTCTCCATGCAGAGTGTGGTAGTCACTACATTACCTAGGTAGGTGGTGTTAAACTTAACCAGAACCCTCAGTTTAGCCGTTTTTATTGAAAGTCATTTGACCAATAATGTATGAGGGAGTAGCACGTATGTACGCATTGGAGACCGTATATCAAAATACAAACAGGTACCGGAACGGATATATATCTGCATTTCACATGAAATACTTTACTTTGTGTTACTCATAATATTATGTTTCAGTAAGCTGCTCATATTGTTATTAAGATGATTTGTTTGGAAAACCTGGCTCATCCAAAATATGCTGAATACCCGGCGAGATTCATGTCTGTTTCTGGACTCTCTACAATTATAGGACACCCACTTGTGTTAGTATCTCTGCATGTTAGACTTGGTGTCAACACTATCCTAAGCCCGTCAGTGATAAATAATATATATAATAATATTTTGTAATCAACAATGAACAAAACTCGCATATTAATCATGGGACCAAACCCAGGTAATGGTGAAGAACAATTACATCGTTATATGAAGTTAATATTTTGCATGTTCTAATGTTTTTTTCAAGAAATGCAGCGACTCATATAAAGTTTTTGGCACAAGCTGTACATTATAAATTCACTGAAGTTCCACAGACCCACATGACTTAAAGAACTATGACAAAGAAACATGGGAAGCTATATATATATTCGTCTATTTCTACACCTTTAAACAATTGTGTTCATGTTGCTGGTCTCACTGTAGCTGTATGAATAAAGGTCTGCATAATATGCTTATTAAAAATAGAAGAATGCCGTTTATGGAGAACTTTGTAGCATTTAACAGAGAAATATTTAATTTTTCCATTTATCCATGTTTGTCTGGTTGAATTTTTTAAATAATTATAAGGCTTCAAAGCGGGGCCCGTTTCATTATTAATCTTAAAAATAAACAGTCAGCGTAATCATCAACACGATGAGAGCCTGTATTTTCAAGCATTTGTGCTACAGCAGATACTACTGTTTGAAGTATCTATTAAAATCAAAGATGAATATATTTTATATTTTGTCTAGTGTTTAACTTTTTTTGTCCTATATCCAAACGTAAAGTGTACCAATGATGGTCGAACTTCTCTATCAGTTACAAAAGCAGGTTGTATTTAGCGGTGAATTTGATTTTGGTGTTTACTCACTGGTATAAAAATTTTCTCGCACTTTATATGTAAATTTTTTGGTCTCAAATTCCTTTCCAAAGCAATCTCTGCAACTCTCCTGAAGGACTTGCTGAATGAATAACTAAATAAATGAATGAATGAATGAATAGCGCCTAAGTTGCAATGTAGACTAGAGCGTTTCCAGCCAGTGTGGATATATATTGAGTTTTAGTGTTTATCATGAAAAAATTATAAGAAATTTAGAAAAGTTAGAGCCAAGATGGCTAGAAGATATAGATGTAACTCCAAATCTGGTCAGCGCAATGACAGACAAGCACTGAAAAAAGTGTGACATTAAAATAATTTTTGTATCCATCTATCTATCTCTCCCTTCCTTTATCTATCTGTCTATTGTATCTATTATATCTCTCTCTTGTTTGTTATCTGTAATTTAGAATTTGCTATCCTTAATAATCTTTAATTTCTCACCCTCTCTCTCTCTCTCTCTCTCTCTCTATATATATATATATATATATATTGCTCCTTTATATTACTTTTTCCATATATATTTAATGAAAAAAAAAAAAATTACCACCAAATGTACTGTTGATTTATGTAAAGGCGGTTACACAGCCCGCACTGAGTACGGCGGATACTACTACGAGTGTCGTTAGTATTGGCGGCTTATTCAATCGCTTTATACCTGTACAGGTGCGCCGGCGTTAAACAATATAAATTATAGTATTTCTTATTCTACCTCGACCCTTATTAGGTGTCATTCAGTATGAGTGAACAGCTGTCCCTTTGTTTAACAGAATGTGGCGAAACTTTAACAGGATATTTATCACGTTGACTGATATATACAGGTAGTTCTTAGTTTGGTCCACAATAACAAAAATGAGTAATTTTTCATTCTGTCACCGCAAGCTGTTATGTAGAATGCCTATATGTCACTGGACCCATTCAGGTCATTCGACACACTGTTTTATATAATATTTCCAAGCAGAATGTGTTAATATTTCAAAATTCACCTAGTTTTTGCCCTACGGTCTGTTGAAGTGAAAATACTTTGACGTTTCATATCGAAACCCATATGTATTAAATATATATACATGTGGGTGTTTGTATATATATTCCTTAATCCGAATATATTTGTGTTGTTTTACTGGTAAATATAATTGAAACTAAAGCTGCATGAGCTTTTAAAGCGGACCATCTTTTGTTGGAATGTTATGTTTCAATCTAGCAGTGCCAGGTGTCCCCTATGCTTGACTGCCGATTATCACTTGTTTTCTGGTATTGGGTCAGAGTAACTGTAGAGTTGGTGGCTATGAAGAAATCTGCAGACTTCTATGGCTATGTTTTCTTTATCCGTCACTCTTGCTTGATTTGTCTGTTACACTTTGTATTGTTTTTTTCCTACATGGGCACGTGTTCTAGATATTCTGAAATGTGAAAGAATATAAATTAGTAATATGCCAAAAATATATATATATTTGTAAAATTAAGCACAATGTGTTTCGTCATATCCATTTGTTTGGATTTCCGTTGGTGAAACAGAGAAGGAGCTGATTCTTTAGTTTCACCTTGGGTTTTCCCAAACCTATGTGCATTTCGACTTAACAGATCAAAGAAATATTATCTTGTAAATGTATAAAACGTAGGCTTTTCATGGATAAACAAAATTAATCGATTAATCATGCTGCATATTTATTTGAAACGACTGCTTCTCATGGAACCTCCATGGAAGCGTAAATGGGTCCCAGCAAGACATTCAATATAATTACTTTCCCCCGAAAAAAGCATGACACAGTCATGACATGCGTGCAGGCAAATATTTTCGGCACAAGCTCAAAAAAGAAAAGGTACAGGCGGGGCGGGGGAGGGGGGAATAAGTAAAGTTATAATTTTTCGGGTTAATTAAAAAAACAATAAAAGAAATCAAACTTGTGGGCCCCACAAAACATGTAAAATGCTTGCAGATCAATATCCGTAATTTTGTTGATAAGGTACGGCTTCTTTTTCAATAACTTAAATGCAAACAAGCTATACATATATTGTCCAAATATCTTAACTAGAGTCTTAGTAATCATTGTTACGGAACCTAATATAAACAGATCACGTATGCGTGATCTACACACATTCTGTAATTGAGATAAAAAAAATCAGATTCTGTAACACCAGGCAGTGTGAAATGTCTAGGGGAACGAATAAAGAAGTCAGGGGTTTTTTTGTTAACAAATAACTATAATATATTCTTAAAACAACCCTAACAATACAATACACCAAATCAATACAATTACACAGTAAAACAGCGGTATAGCAACAAATCAATACAAACACACAGAAAAAAATGTGCACAGTACCTGGATACCAACACCGTCACAACGATAAATTCTTTAAAAGTATACTCTCGGAGAATGACAGTCCATTGTAAAGCTCTTGTAATAATCCAGAGTGTAAACCGAGATCCAAATGCATAAAATCCAGGAGAAAGTCTTAAAAAATCTATAATTGCCGCATTCGTCGGATAAGGTCCTAGAAACTGACACACGCTTCTGCGTCCGCTGGAATCTGCTCTGCTGCTCTCTCTGCCCATTCTAAAACACATCCCCTTTTTATACCTTCACACCCCAAGCCGAGAACTTTCGACTTCTTGAACAGTCTTAAGGATCCTACACAACACAGTAAACACGCATTTCAGGAATTATCGAGAAGAACATAGCCGTGTGTATCCCCCACACCAGGGTCATCACGTGACCCACGACCAGGCGTGAAAACCAAAGGCTAACATGACAACGAGAGTTCAACCAGTACGGATTAAACATAGAATGTAACAAACGGTCCGGCGAGGGTGTCAAAACACGAGTTACGCCCTTGTCACACAATAAAAAGAGCACCTGTAACATTTATATATATATAAATACACATTTATATATGTAAAGAAAGCAACAAACCTGTAACCTAGAAAAGTATTTCAAAGGAAGGTTGTGTAAATGATCGTTCATGTGTTAACCCAACTGAAAAGCCTTCGCATTTAAAAGCGGAGTCACGTGGCCCTTGTCCAAGAAGAGCATACCGACCACACGTCTGCTGAATAAGGAGGGACAAATCAGATCGGAAGCAGGTAAATCGTAGTGGAACAGAAAACCCGGACTGTTCATCAATTACAGAGATAATTTTGTCTCAAACAACCAATTTATGTTTATATAGAACCTTGCTTATGATGAAACGATACTTTTGAATGTGAAGAACCAAGAATACCATAAACTCAGAAAAAAATTTAAAATAGGGGAGGTGTCAGTCGTTTCTATTCCTGTGTTGACCCCATAGAAAAAATGCTCATTTTTGAAACGTGGTCTTTGTTTAGCGGTTGCTTTAAAAACGTTTACGTCCTTTCGAGAGAGTAAATTTCCTTAGAGGCATTATAGGAATAAGTGGGATTATAACGGTCCAGTGATCACAAAATCCTCTCATAGGGCCCCCGAAAAAACTCATCCTTGGCATAATATGCTCTATGGCCAGTGTGTTACAGGCCTCTCATATAAAAGAGGCATCGGTAGGGGCAAATCCTAAAATTATTTATGATTCAGCTAAATAGGGAATAATATCGCAAAGGAAAACAAACCTGCCATAGTAGAGCAAACCGACGATACGTGTGCCGCATTTGGAGGGAAAAATCAGGGAGGAGGCAGTTAAATCTTTGTGGAGAAGAAAACCAAACTGTGTAAAAAATAAATAAATGCAAATGTATTTAAGTAAAAGGCAGATACTTCTGATAATATTAAAAGTAATGAGAAATTGAGTTATCATATAGAGTGATGGTATGGATTTACCATATAATCAGAAAGTAACAACAATGCTCAATTTAAAGCATAGACAGGCCTCCCTGGTAATGCAAAACAATTGAAGTTTACATTCAGACACATGGCGATACAAAGATGTAGCTGCAAATAACATGTTCCTGAGATCAGACACAAACAGAGTCGGGGGGGGGGGGGACACTATGTTACTATCCACGGGGGTAACATGGAAGACTAATTGAGTCATAAGTCACAACAAAATAAACAATTGGAATTAAACTATGCTGCTACCTTTTCAAGTACCGATGCGTCTTCTTAAGATTGATATTTATTGTAATGTTTTAAACTGTTGCACATGTCAGCTACACATATATGCTAGAGAAATAAATGTAGAAATTGTAAATGTCGCAAGAAATTGAAACACATCATCATAAGATGGAAACATGTTATTAATCTCAAGTAAATGTATAAAAGTTACATTTAATGACATATCATAGAATAGGTAATGCAAGTGTCGGATTGGTTTGAGCCAAATGACATTCATCATACGTAAATGACATACCATGGTATCAGAAATCCTAGCGCCCCATTGGTTTCAGTCAAATGACATTCATCATAAATAAATGACATACCATAGTATCGGGAATCCTGGCATCTGATTGGTTCCAGTCAACTGACATTCATGCTATGATAAAGAGAGCTTTGACGCTATCGGCTGATAGCCTGACGTCACGAGGAAACATTTCCATCGACAGTCTATAAAAGCAACTGTATTTCCAACAAAATACATTCTCTCTGTGAGAAGCTACTGTACTCAGGTGAGTCGTTTTGTATTTACAATCTTTCATGCACAGCCTTTATCACAGTAATATAATGATTGCTGACATGTATGTTTTGCTATCAGTTGGGGATATGAGACCTCTGGCACTGCTACTTTATATGTTATTTCGGCAATGTTTAAGACATACTCTACTATTATATTTTAAACAGTTGAATCTGACGCCTGAGTTAAACATGACCACTACGGTTTCTTAAAAGCCCTTCGCCCACAGGTCATTTAAACTCCTGCACGAAGGTTTTCTTTTTTTATCTCCCGCATTTAATCTGTCGAAAAAATTCTTATCAGAGGAAAATATCTGACCCACCTGAGAGAGAGAGAGAGAGAGAGAGAGAGAGAGAGAGAGAGGGAGGAAAGAGAAACGGGTAAAAACTCTTATTGAAATAGTCCCGCCAGCCAAGTTTAGCAGGTTGGGACATAAGCGTATTTGACCCTATCTGATTCAATTTTTATGTCGCCCGAAAGACAAACATGATCCGACATAGCAAACCAATCAAAATAAACATATAACGAATATTAGGGCTGTGTATTCCACGAAAGGTGCGTATTCCGGGAAAAATACGTGTTGTAAAGACAGTTAAGGCGTTACCCGATAATTATTAAAAGGTATACTTCTTTTTCTCTTTGTCCCTTATGTTTTATCAAAGCGTAATAATACTCAGTATTTAGGAATTAACGTTTTTCATTTTTTTTTTCGTGAACTTTATATAATCAATAAACTATTAACTATTTGTTAATGTCATAGCCTTTTGTACATGTTCCGTTCTGTTTGCAGTTTATGGGAACGATTATGCCTAATATTTATATTTCTTGAAATTTGAGTTTTTCGAAATTTACCGTAGTAAAACTCACATGGTTTGATTTTTCAAGTCAAAATTTTATCTCTTATTTCACATGTTCTCCAACATGGAGTTTATAATAACCTTTGTATGAATAAGCCTCGTGGAAATGCTACTCTAACGCCTGAAAGAATTAGATAATGGATTAGAATAATGGATTAAAAAGTATACTATGCACTTCTTGGAACCTTTAAACGGATAATATGAAATACGTAATATAACGGTGGCAATATATGTCCATTGAGCATCGAATTTATCAAAAATTTATATTAAATAAAAGTTCGAATATTTACTGTACTATGAATCACATGGTTTGATTTTTCAAGTCAAAACTTTATCTCCTATTTCACATGTTCTATGAAATATGGAGTTTATAATATCCTTTGTATGAATACACCTCATGGAAATGCTAATCTAACGCCTGAAACAATAAGAGGTTATATGATGAAATTTAAAGTAAGTTATGCACTTCTTGGCACCTTAAAACGGATAATATAAAATACTTAATATAACGGTGGCAATATGTACATTAAGCATCGAATTTATCAATAAATTTACATAAATTAAAAGTTCATCCTTTATCGCCTAGGAAGTTTTACATGACCTTATCCATTCTTCATCCAAGAGATCATATAGCAATTAATTTGATCTTATATTGCTCTTAAAAGGTAGAAATAACAAATTAAAATAAGATTTAGTTTTTTAAATACATGCAGTTAGGTTATAGTATAGGTGATGAGTTGTGGGAATATCTATTGGGAGTCATTACGGTTCTTCCATACGATAATACGTCATGGATAACCATATAGATTCATATATATATATATATATATATATATATATATATATATATATGTCGGCATATTTGATTCAGCCCTATTGAACATCAAAATTTCCTTCACATAATGATAAGAAACATCATATTTTATATTTTGTTTGGTCAAATTTAAACTATATTAAACGATATATAAATAAATGTTTTATGATTAACAGTAGGTTAAGCCATCTGGATTCACTTACTGGGTTATGACTTTAGTTCAGATTACACATAAAATTCATACATATAATCATATGATTCAATATATATATAGCAAGCCAACTACTTCTTATCCTTGATTGAGCGATAATAAACTGAAATCTAAGATCTCTGAATGAGAGTTAGGAGCAAGAAATATATATGTGCGTATCCATATAGACCGTATAAAGTGAGGGTACATTATCCGAAATTGTTCGAATGTTTAGGTTACTAATTCTTAAACAATACGTTACATCATTGTAATCGTTCAAATTTGACCTTTTTTCACATCTCTCGCTGACAGACGTCAGCGTGTGAACAGCAAAGCAACATTAGTTTTAGATTATTATTTAAAGGTTAATCGTATAATACTAACTTCCGATCCCCTATATAGGTTACCAGTATACCAAAGAGTAAAATCTGAAACCTGTCCCCAGGTTTAACACTATATTTACAACGTAACACCTGGTTGTATGCAGTATCTGTTCGGTCGGCATAGTATAGTTTAAAGGTCAGGGTCATGTGATTGATGTATGGTTGTTATGCATTTCACCTTCTAAAAGTATGTGCTTTACAAACTAAGCCCTCAACTGCTTAGAAATAACCCAATTGACGTAAGGAGATTATGTCATCTCTCAAAAATATAGTCTCTCCCAATTATTTATAAAAAATAAAGGCTATTCCTGGAGTATAATATAACCTTTACTACAATTCTAATACTAATTTTGTTTGACCAATATTTTATAAAATTTTAACACACTTAGTATGAGAGAGCGTTGACAGGTTGCATACCATCGATTCTGCTCTTGAAAAAAAATGGTATTTATATAAAAAACATTTCTATTAATTTTCTGGAGACATTATTGGGAATATAAAATATCCGGATAATCTTGATTCATGTCACCAGTAATTTTTGATAATGGGTCGCAGGACCTTCTTCTGATGTCATGCTATTGTCAAGGGTCAAGGGTCAGGTCAAGTAATAACATATATGCTGGTCTGCGTGGTTAAATAATTAAAATTACACTCATGAAAACAAAGGAAGAAGAAGCCGAAGCTAATATTATTCAGTTATTTTGGTTTATATTAAAAAATTACCATGTTGCTTTTTTAACAACGTTTTGAAGATGCAGATTCTGCCGTCGCATAGGGAAATCTGAGATCTGCAATGTTACCGTTTCATAAATGAGGACTGTGTTATGTTAAATGATAAATATTGTGCTCATACCTAATTAGAAATGTGTGATACCTTTCAAAACCGATACACAATTTGTGCAGCTGGTTGGATACAGTTTAAAATAGAATAATTTCAAATATTTAGTTTACATGGGTTAACAGAGATCTTGCAAAGATGCTGGTGTCCGTATTCCTCTCTTCCCTGGCGTTGATTTCGGCGCAGGAACTCATTCAGGATGTACCAGACGGGATGACTGCGGATCAGATTCGTGAAGTCATATTGGACGAGATCAACAAATTGAGAGCAGCTGTCCATCACGGGCCTCCATCCAACATGAACTACGTGGTCAGTTGTTAGTTTTCTATTTAATGTTTTACCATCCTTTTTTACAGAGCAATAATCCGCATAAAAATTTCGAACATTAATCGTTTATAAAAATGATACATCCTCGTACCAATTGTTAAGACAGCAACTTTTGTTGGGTTTATTTAGGGATGTTTACTTTGTTAGTTAAATTAAGGTGATATAGTAACGGTAAGATGATAAAGTAATTATGTAAGCCTTCTTCCTTCATATGTACTATTAATATGCAGTATTGGAGTACAGAGATCGAGAAAAAAACCATGGACTATGCCAACAAATGTCCCAGTGGCCACGGAGGATACATTGGTACTGGTGGACAAAACATGTGCTCGTTCTCGTGGCCACCAACGGAGGATAAGCTCAGGTAAAACAAATCGAGTGATAAAACATAGCCATATCCACCAGCACGCGCTCAAAGGTAACAGACACATCTTATATAACAATTGAGAAATTATATCGTGATGATTAAAAAAACAATAACAATGAAATACAGTAGAGAATCATTTAGCCAAATAGCTCAGGGGACCTGGCTTTTGTTCGGATAAACTATCATTCGGATGAAAGACCTGAAGTGTAGTGTTTTTCGCGCTATTACCTGCAGCCCGGTGCATTAATTACGAGAATCTACCTATGTAAGGGTTTTATTCATTGATTTCAGCTCAGCCCTTAACACTATCCTTCCCGATAAATTAATCGGAAAAGTATCAAAACTGGCTCTTAATATTAACATGTGAAACTGGATCTTAGACTTTTTAACAAATCGGCCTCAAATGGTCTAAAACACTGGGGCACCCCAAGGTTGTGTGCTTTCACCAAAATTGTACTCTCTATTCACCTATGACTGTGTCTCTACTTCTGATGATTGCATCGTTGTAAAATTTGCAGATGACACAACAGTTTCTGGGCTGATCCAGGGAAATAACGAAAGTGTTTACCGCAATGAAATTAAAACTTCAACTTCGTGGTGCTCTGGAGATAATCTGGAGTTAAATGAAAGGAAAACTAAGGAGATGATAATTGATTTTAGACGGAAGAAAACTGAAATATTACCCTTAGTAATTGAAGGCTCCGAAGTTGAAATCGTTGACTGTTTTAAATTTTTAGGAATTTTTATTTCTTCTGATTTGAAGTGGCCCGAAAACGTTAATTACTGCGTAAAGAAGGCACAACAACGTTTATTCTTTCTAAGGAACCTAAAAGATTTCGGGCTCAGTCAACCGATTTTATTAAAGTTGTATCGGGCGGTAATTCAGGGAGTTCTGACGTTGTCAGTCACTGTATGGGGAGGCAGTATCACGGTTGAGGAACGGAACCGTCTTTCGAGGGTAGTTAGAACAGCTGAGAGGATCATTGGGGTTCCTTTACCCACAGTTGACTCCTCATTTCAAACACGATTGTTGAAGAAAGCAAACGACATTATAGAAGACTATAGTCATCCGGCGCACTATTTGTTTAAAAAATTGAAATCGGGGGTTCGCTATAGGTCGCTATCAGGCATTCCAAAAGAACTCAAACTAGCACTTACGCGTCAGCCGTTCGGGAATTAAATATATCACTTGCAGCACAACAATCTAGTCAAACATTCTTAGTCATACTTTTTACACTTTTTTTTTTATAAATATACACAATTTTATTTTTTTATTATTTCTTGATTAATGTGTTTGTTTAAGCAAGCCACTGAAGCAAAATACTATTGTATGTGACGATTTTATTACATATATGTAGCAAAATACTATATCTTATCTTAATATGTATTATTTATCCCTGCTAACTCCTGTACATTTGCTTGGAATTAGACGATCTTTCATCCAAACAGTTAAGATTAAAAACAAGTTTTCAAATTTCGGATAAACAACAAAATATTCGGCTAATTGTTTTCAATTTTAGAATAACGATGTTCGGATTAATAACAATCTACTCTACTTACTTCAAGACTATGGAATCTTAAAGTTATTTACTTTGCATGAACCATATATGTTTTCTAGGATATTTAATCGACTGTTTCATTCGTCTTATGTTTACAGAACGTATATGGAATACATTTCATAATTTTTTTTTGAGCTATATTAAATTGTAAAATTGCTCTGATTTCAAATCAGTTTAATACACATCTCATGGTTACAGTTCACAGGAGGTGTGTTACATCATGTACACAACTGAGCTATATTCAATTGTAATTTCTTGATCCCATTTTGTGTGTACTGTATCAATTCTCGGTACTGCTTCAAAGAAGGTATATCAAATATTTTATAGATGATGTTCGTAATAGTCTGTGAATCTACTGTTTTATAGACGGGATAACTGTTGCTCTATAGAGGGGGTACCTGCTTGTAATAGACGGGCAGCAATTTTAAAGACTTGGTAACTATTATTTTATAGACGTGTTACCTTTTACGATATAATATTATGATGTATCTACTGTTCTAGAGGGTGTATCTACGCTTTTTGGAAGGAATGTATATCCCCCGGGTATGATTATTGGCAGGCGAAACCAGTGACCGGGAAATGGGCTGACACTGGACACTACACCATCGTGAGACACACATTAATTGCCAGTTCTCTCAGTATCTTACCATGTTTTATTAAGTTATAAAGCCATTCATTACAAATTGTGATAAATTCCTATAACTTTACAATATTATTACGTTTAGAAAATCTCGTCTATAATGAAATGTTGGAAAAAAATAGAAGGATGTATGTTAACATTTCTTAAGTCTAACTAGTGCAGGCATCTGTCAAAAATTAAAAATGCGGTTAAGTGTACATGATTTAGTACATACATGTTTAATGTAAAAAAAGAGTTCCTTGGGGCATGGCAATGGCAGCATGACTTTTATATTAGACACTGGCACTTTCAATTAAAAAAAGGCGCAAAAGTGTGCTTACATTTAAAAGCGGTTGACACCCTGAATTAAATTATGTTACACACCTAGCTATGAAAAAAATTAATATATCCTAGACTTTTATTTTTTTTCTATATATGTTTGAATGTCCCGATATCCTTATTTCTCCTTATCTGTTTCTAGTCGAGGGTATGACCAAGCGCTGACATTCTCGATCTCCACTCCATATGTGAAGGAGAAATTCAGTCCAAACTTCGACTAGCAATATATCATGTACACCTTAGTCATAAACAAACACAACTTCAAATTGCTTGGTAAAGTTGACATGAGTGCAAATCTTTCAACATATAGACATATTATATAGTGATGTTTTTTTCTGTTTGACCTGTTGTCACATGATTTTTACATGTCACATGACCGCCTTTATTTATAATTCAGCAAGACAATGATATCCTCCTCAAAGCCGCCTGTGGTTTTGTCAACTGCCAAGACAGAGATTCCGTATTTGTTTGCAACTACGATACAATGTAAGGGCATGAATCATTCACCGATTTCTTTTGTTAATTCATGTTCACTGACCTCCAATATCTTCACACACTTTATTTATTTAATTATATAACACAACGTCAGTGTTATAATATAATTGCAGGTTTAATCACATAAAACAAAACAATGAAGTACTCCAATATATGATGTTTAAATATTAAGATAATCGTATGCTACTTCTTTTACAAATTGGCTCCCAATCTATGATGGTAAAAAAATCAACCTGAAAGATCCACAAGTATGACATGTTTAAATTTATCAATATTAGATTTTACATGTTACATAAGCAATGAAGAGCCTATTTTATACGTGTCTTCTCTTTTAAGGCCTGGGTCTTCCCGTCTGGGAGACTTCGTAGAGAAGAAGTACCTGTTTCCTAACGGGACATCACGTCTGTATGAAATAGGTTCTCCCTGCACCGGCTGTCGCTCTGGAACAGGGTGGTGCTACAAGGGGCTGTGTGGTAAGTGATTAAAGAAGTCCCCCAGGTAAGCCATCTGATGGCACGACCTGTGGTCCTCTATCTGCTCTGACAGTTGTGATTGTACCCCGATACCCTATTCCTGGTGAACCTATTTGTTACTTACTTACACTCCCAAATAATGCTAGTGGAACGTTTTTTGTCTGCATAGTGTTTCGACTAGCCTTAAAGCGTCTTTTCAGTATGCATTTGTTGAGCTTACTAATATCAAGTCAGCACTTTCCAAACGACTTGCATTCCCCACGTTCTAAGGCTTTCCACAGTGTAATTCTCCAACATGAAAAGCACTAATAAAAAAATCCTGAACTGCGAAGTCTATGTATGATGTAACAGTTACCGCCAGGGACAGCACATGTATGAGATTAAGGCATTTTCCATGCATTACTAACTGAACGTATTGGATTCGCAATTTGGAAGAAACCTCTTCACCCAAGAAATAGAATGTACACGGGGAAACTTAATACACTTGGTTGACGGGAATGGTGAAACGATTGCTAATTATGTCTAAATTCTTCTCTAGACATCAGCGTCAAGACATCAGTAATTAAGCTGTAAATATACAAATTGCAATGAATACATCACTATGGGAATAGAAAGATAATGCAAGGTTCCACGATATACTAAAATGTACCAGACCAAAATAGATCTGCATGGCCCACAAGACGGCAATATTAATGAGATGGCGCTGTGGTTTTGTATAGTTCTATATAATATAGAGAAATATCTCCTTATCTGATCATTTGAATAATAACAAAAATATAATGTAATGATTGTTAATTATCAAATGAACCGCCTGAATCTGTAATACTTTAAGGAGATATCATGAGGTATATTTTTAATCATATTTCTTCATTTGACATACATTGCAGTTGATTCTTGCCCAGATGGAAGTAGCAAGACAGACTGTGGTAAGTAATATATATATATATATATATATATATATATATATATATATAATTGTTCTTTCTAGGCGGTTTGCCATGCACTGATGGCAAAGTGCTCGATTGTATAACCAGAGCGTATAAATATACATATGAATGAATGAAAACAGAATGGACTGGCTCAAAATGGTTAACATATTACACGCAACCACATCATGTCATAACTATAATGATATATCCCGTTGCTGGTAATTTATATAAATTTGTGTGTGTACGGATACATTCACTAAATTTATTTGCTTCAAATGATCTGGTACATCCTGTTTCATTTCCTGTGACCTACTGACGACATTCATGCGTCTATGATTAATAACACGACAATCTTGCAAGGTATAACATGCTGAAAATGCTTTCCAGTCTGTGGACTACTAAACCACTGTGTCCATGGAACGGTTGACCCAGAAACATGCACATGTCAGTGTGATAATGACCATACTGGCCATCTATGTGACCGTAAGTAGGACTTTTAAAACATATTTGATCGATATGTTGCTATAGTCTTGATAGAACTTTGACTACGAGAGATACAGGCATTGATTACTAACTGGTATGCGATATGGCTAGCATAATAATATAAACACGAGTTCAGAAAGTATGTTTTAAGTTTGGTCGTATAAAGGTTATCTGTTTTTATTCAGCGACAAAACAAACTTAACCTGATGTTGGAACAAATATTTATTTAGTAGTCCATGAATAATAAAACAAGCATAAAACAGACAAAAAAAACCAACCTGTAGCTATATTACAACACACAGGTATATAAATCTGATATATCAATTTCACATTTGCGTTATCTTTCTTATATACATGTATTATTATAATTAAAAGCAAACAATTTTAAAATGGTCGACAGTTAACAGTTGGTAATATCAGTTGCTGCTCAATATATCTCCTGCTAGGGCCATGTCAAAACTTCGGATCCGGTTGTGATGCGAATGCATGTAATGACGCCGTCAAAGCCAGAACTGAATGCGCCGCATATTGCAAGAAATGCCGTAAGTGCAGATGTTTCAACAGCTATTCCTTTATTATGAAAAACTTTTCAGTGCATAGCTTGTTTTGCTATACTCATTTGACTTCTGATGTGTAACACATCAAGGCCAATGCCGGCCATGGTATTCTTAAAGGGGCCCAATCACCTGTAAAGCATGTTGAGTTTACACGAAAAAATAGCTTCTACCCTTTAAAATAAATCTGTACCTGCCCAATTATTGCCCTGAAACCGTTTGCTTTCTTGTGTAAACAAATGTTAAAACAGTGGATCGGGCGCGATGACAGGTGTCAGCATAAACACAGCGCGTGGAGCAGTGTGCATCGCTGAGCCAAAACACGTGTCAATCAGGAGATGCCCGGTCTGACTTGGCCTAAAAAATTGTAATACATGTTTCTGCTGGCTGAAACACCGTTGTTGCCCCTCTTATTCGGACCTCCGGTCACGCGGCCTTGTTATGGTAAACAGACTATGTTTACCACCACAAGCAGTCATAAAATGGTGTTAAACAGTCGTATGCGAGGAAATGAGACCGTGTGTTGGGATGGTTTTCCTGGGAACATTTGTATAAAGCTAAAACTGAACTGATATTGTGAAAGAATAGCCATAAGTAAGCACCTTTAAGTTGCTGTCCCGCCTTATTCTCTCTCTCTCTCTCGACATGTCTCTATATGGAGGCATTTTCATCTGAATGGTGCTTTCTAAATTATTATTTTATCTGTTTCAGGTCCTAGTTAACGCATCTTGATTCTGAGGAAGCTTCCTCAGGTTTCCGTCCTACCTTTTCTTAAATGTTGAACAAATTAAAGTTCTATGTTTATCACCTATTTTTCTTAGAATGTTCAGACCATGGGAAATGCGTGAACGGTGCATTTGATCCGTCTTCAGAAGTCTGTGGGTGTGTGTGCAGTGGTGGATGGACAGGTAAACTCTGTGACGGTGAGTTAAAGATTTTTTTTGAGATTTTGATTATGTCAAACGCACTACTGTACATTGTTAACACACTATAAGGTGAACGTAAGTCAAAGGAATAGGACTCAATTGAAACAAAATTTAATTTTTTTGTAAATGCCCTTCTTATGTTGCTCTGGTGTTACATATCATTTAGATAAAAGATACCTTAAAAAGTTTATTAACACTGCAGAGATTTTTTTACGCAATTACTAGAAAAAAAAACATATAATATATATTAGCTCGTCATACTCAGAGTTAAAATTTTGATATAATTTGTCTGAAAGTGTAATGATCTTATGCATCTTACTATTTGTATGTCATGCTTTCTAGTTTGTACCAAAGAGGAGTGTCTAAATGGTGGCACTTGGAATGACAAAACCTGCAGCTGCGACTGCCAAGATCCATACCGAGGCAAAACTTGTAAATGTAAGTATGACGTCACTTCTTCGTGACGTCAGTTTTAATACATGGGGTGAGGTACAAGTCTGAAACATTATTTCCCTTGAAGTAAGACATTTATGAAATCTTATATTTTACCCTATCGTAACGCATATTTTAAATGCATAATTACGTATAATATACACAGGAAGGAATTCATTTATATGGTTTTTTGAATAAATACACTATTTATTTCTTTAAACTCTTTAAAATGTAGCATATGTGAGAATAAAACCAAGTATAAAAACGAAAGCAAATTTGTTTTTCTATTTATTTAAGAGCAACTTAATGGCTCTACGGCGTCTATTGTAAAATTTATAGTTTACTCTTTTCTTATTAGATTGCGACTTTTATTTCTACGTGATTATTGGGCTTATCAGCGATGTAATTTCATGAAGATTTTTTTTATTATGTAAATAATTCTGGCTATTTATTAATTATTGCAAAGTGGACTGCAGTGTGGGCGATCCAAACGTATGGCCATGTACCAACTTAGAAGAATCGGGCGCCTACGTGTGTTCAAATGGCTGGTACCGGGATCAATGTCACGCCAGGTGTTACCCTGAATGCTCAGGTCAGTAGCAGGCGAGGGTCAAAGGTCATGTTGACAGCATGTACAGCATCAAAACACTTGTATTTCTGTTTCTGTGGGAACCTGCGTAACTTTTTTAGTCGGCTTTTTTTATAATTATATATTCATCTCGGTCTAAATATTATTATTTTTCCTTTATGAAGGGATAATGCTTTCACTTTTAGGGTTCATTTTAAACTTTGAATAGGTTTTAAGGCTCTCACATAGATTATTCAAACCTTCTTTTTGGGGATAATCCTTCGTAGATATTAGCATCACCTCACTGTATGGAATTCATGGAATTTTAGGCATCTTATACAGCTATTTATCGAATTTTGTTTTTCATCTTATTGTTATATTATCAAAATATACTTTTCAGTTTTATTTATTCATAATATTTTTTCAAAAATGCTTTACAAGGTTACGACAGAAATTGTTTTATGGGTACAAGTATCATCTTGTGAAGGGCTCTTTTTTCTTAAGTGACAGAGTCTTGATTACACGATTAAAGTATGGAAGTCAAGTAGACAAAAGCTTTGTGAGCTTAATGCTAAAACTTCGTATGATTATATGAAAAGCACAGCATGTTTGATTTTTAACTACTCTTACTTACCACATATAATATTTTGATATACTATTTCAGCACTATACTTAAAGAAGTGCAGCACCCTGAAGACAATTCCTGTTTGTAGTCATGGGACATTCAACCCTGATACCTGTAAATGTGAATGTAACAAAGGCTGGAAAGGGGACCTGTGTGATAAAGGTGAGTCTTATTAACGAGCTATGTGAAAAGGTGAGTCTAATTAACAACCAATGTGATAAATGTGACTCTAATAAACGGCCTGTATGATAAAGGTGAGTCTAATTAACAACCTATGTGATAACTGTGACTCTAATTAACCGCCTATATTATCAAGGTGAGTCTTATTAACGACCTATGTGATGAAGCTGAGTCTAATTAACGGCCTAAGTGATAAAGGTGAGTCTAATTAACGACCTATGTGATAACTGTGACTCTAATTAACCGCCTATATTATTAAGGTGAGTCTTATTAACGACCTATGTGATGAAGCTGAGTCTAATTAACGGCCTAAGTGATAAAGGTGAGTCTAATTAACGACCTATGTGATAACTGTGACTCTAATTAACCGCCTATATTATTAAGGTGAGTCTTATTAACGACCTATGTGATGAAGCTGAGTCTAATTAACGGCCTATGTGATAAAGGTGAGTCTAATTAACGACCTATGTGATAACTGTGACTCTAATTAACCGCCTATATTATTAAGGTGAGTCTTATTAACGACCTATGTGATGAAGCTGAGTCTAATTAACGGCCTATGTGATAAAGGTGAGTCTAATTAACGAACTATGTGATAACTGTGACTCTAATTAACTGCCTATATTATTAAGGTGAGTCTTATTAACGACCTATGTGATGAAGCTGAGTCTAATTAACGGCCTATGTGATAAAAGTGAGTCTAATTAACGACCTATGTGATAACTGTGACTCTAATTAACTGCCTATATTATTAAGGTGAGTCTTATTAACGACCTATGTGATGAAGCTGAGTCTAATTAACGGCCTATGTGATAAAGGTGAGTCTAATTAACGACCTATGTGATAACTGTGACTCTAATTAACCGCCTATATTATAAAGGTGAGTCTTATTAACGACCTATGTGATTAAGGTGAGTCTCATTAACGGCCTATGTGATAAAGGTGAGTCTAATTAACGACCTATGTGATAACTGTGACTCTAATTAACCGCCTATATTATAAAGGTGAGTCTTATTAACGACCTATGTGATAACTGTGACTCTAATTAACCGCCTATATTATAAAGGTGAGTCTTATTAACGACCTATGTGATAACTGTGACTCTAATTAACCGCCTATATTATAAAGGTGAGTCTTATTAACGACCTATTTGATGAAGCTGAGTCTAATTAACGGCCTATGTGATAAAGGTGAGTCTAATTAACGACCTATGTGATAACTGTGACTCTAATTAACCGCCTATATTATTAAGGTGAGTCTTATTAACGACCTATTTGATGAAGCTGAGTCTAATTAACGGCCTATGTGATAAAGGTGAGTCTAATTAACGGCCTATGTGATAAAGGTGAGTCTAATTAACGGCCTATGTGATAAAGGTGAGTCTAATTAACCGCCCATGTTATAAAGGTGAGTCTAATTAACGGCCTATGTTATAAAGGTGAGTTTAATTAACGACCTATGTTATAAAGGTGAGTCTAATTAACGGCCTATGTTATAAAGGTGAGTCTAATTAACGGCCTATGTGATAAAGGTGAGTCTTATTAACGAGCTATGTCAAAAGGTGAGTATTATTAACAACCAATGTGATAAATGTGACTCTAATAAACGGCCTGTATGATAAAGGTGAGTCTAATTAACGGCCTATGTGATAAAGGTGAGTCTAATTAACGGCCTATGTGATAAAGGTGAGTCTAATTAACGGCCTATGTGATAAAGGTGAGTCTAATTAACCGCCTATGTTATAAAGGTGAGTCTAATTAACGGCCTATGTTATAAAGGTGAGTCTAATTAAAGACCGATGTTATAAAGGTGAGTCTAATTAACGGCCTATGTTATAAAGGTGAGTCTAATTAACGGCCCATGTGATAAAGGTGAGTCTTATTAACGAGCTATGTCAAAAGGTGAGTATTATTAACAACCAATGTGATAAATGTGACTCTAATTAACGGCCTATGTGATAAAGGTGAGTCTAATTCACAACCTATGTGATAACTGTGACTCTAATTAACCGCCTATATTATCAAGGTGAGTCTTATTAACGACCTATGTGATGAAGCTGAGTCTAATTAACGGCCTATGTTATAAAGGTGAGTCTAATGAACGACCTATGTGATAACTGTGACTCTAACTAACCGCCTATATTATTAAGGTGAGTCTTATGAACGACCTATGTGATGAAGCTGAGTCTAATTAACGGCCTATGTGATAAAGGTGAGTCTAATTAACGACCTATGTGATAACTGTGACTCTAATTAACCGCCTATATAATTAAGGTGAGTCTTATTAACGACCTATTTGATGAAGCTGAGTCTAATTAACGGCCTATGTGATAAAGGTGAGTCTAATTAACGACCTATGTCAAAAGGTGAGTCTAATTAACAACCAATGTGATAAATCTGACTCTAATAAACGGCCTGTATGATAATGGTGAGTCTAATTAACAACCTATGTGATAACTGTGACTCTAATTAACCGCCTATATTATTAAGGTGAGTCCGATTAACGACCTATGTGATGAAGCTGAGTCTAATCAACGGCCTATGTGATACAGGTGAGTCTAATTAACGACCTATGTGAAAAGGTGAGTCTAATTAACGACCTATGCGAAAAGGTGAGTCTAATTAACGACCTATGTGATAACTGTGACTCTAATTAACCGCCTATATTATTTAGGTGAGTCTAATTAACGGCCCAAATGATAAAGGTGAGTCTAATAAACGGCCTATATGATACAGGTGAGTCTAATTAACAACCTATGTGATAAATGTAACTCTAATAAACGGCCTGTATGATAAGGTGAGTTTAATTAACAACGTATGTAATAACTGTGACTCTAATTTACCGCCTATATTATAAAGGTGAGTCTTATTAACGACCTATGTGATTAAGGTGAGTCTCATTAACGGCCTATGTGATAAAGGTGAGTCTAATTAACGACCTATGTGATAACTGTGACTCTAATTAACCGCCTATATTATAAAGGTGAGTCTTATTAACGACCTATGTGATAACTGTGACTCTAATTAACCGCCTATATTATTAAGGTGAGTCTTATTAACGACCTATTTGATGAAGCTGAGTCTAATTAACGGCCTATGTGATAAAGGTGAGTCTAATTAACGACCTATTATAAAGGTGAGTCTAATTAACAACCAATGTGACTCTAATAAACGGCCTGTATGATAATGGTGAGTCTAATTAACAACCTATGTGATAACTGTGACTCTAATTAACCGCCTATATTATTAAGGTGAGTCCGATTAACGACCTATGTGATGAAGCTGAGTCTAATCAACGGCCTATGTGATAAAGGTGAGTCTAATTAACGACCTATGTGAAAAGGTGAGTCTAATTAACGACCTATGTGATAACTGTGACTCTAATTAACCGCCTTTATTATTAATGTGAGTCTAATTAACGGCCTAAATGATAAAGGTGAGTCTAATAAACGGCCTATATGATACAGGTGAGTCTAATTAACAACCTATGTGATAAATGTAACTCTAATAAACGGCCTGTATGATAAGGTGAGTTTAATTAACAACGTATGTAATAACTGTGACTCTAATTAACCGCCTATATTATAAAGGTGAGTCTTATTAACGACCTATGTGATTAAGGTGAGTCTCATTAACGGCCTATGTGATAAAGGTGAGTCTAATTAACGACCTATGTGATAACTGTGACTCTAATTAACCGCCTATATTATAAAGGTGAGTCTTATTAACGACCTATGTGATAACTGTGACTCTAATTAACCGCCTATATTATAAAGGTGAGTCTTATTAACGACCTATGTGATAACTGTGACTCTAATTAACCGCCTATATTATAAGGGTGAGTCTTATTAACGGCCTATGTGATAACTGTGACTCTAATTAACCGCCTATATTATAAAGGTGAGTCTTATTAACGACCTATGTGATAAAGGTGAGTCTAATTAACGACCTATGTGATAACTGTGACTCTAATTAACCGCCTATATTATAAAGGTGAGTCTCATTAACGACCTATGTGATAAAGGTGAGTCTAATTAACGACCTATGTGATTAAGGTGAGTCTAATTAACGGCCTATGTGATTAAGGTGAGTCTCTTTAACGGCCTATGTGATAAATTTGACTCTAATAAACGCCCTGTATGATAAAGGTGAGTCTAATTAACAACGTATGTGATAACTGTGACTCTAATTAACCGCCTTGATTATAAAGGTGAGTCTTATTAACGACCTATGTGATTAAGGTGAGTCTAATAAACGGCCTATATGATACAGGTGAGTCTAATTAACAACCTATGTGATAAATGTAACTCTAAATGTACTCTCATTAACGACCTATGTGATTAAGGTGAGTCTCATTAACGGCCTATGTGATAAAGGTGAGTCTAATTAACGACCTATGTGATAACTGTGACTCTAATTAACCGCCTATATTATAAAGGTGAGTCTCATTAACGGCCTATGTGATGAAGGTGAGTCTCATTAACGGCCTATGTGATTAAGGTGAGTCTCATTAACGGCCTATGTGATACAGGTGAGTCTAATTAACGACCTATGTGATTAAGGTGAGTCTAATTAACAGCCTATGTGATTAAGGTGAGTCTAATTAACGGCCTATGTGATGAAGGTGAGTCTCATTAACGGCCTATGTGATTAAGCTGAGTCTAATTAACGGCCTATGTGATAAAGGTGAGTCTAATTATCCACCTATGTGATAAAGGTGAGTCTAATTAACAACCTATATGATCATGGTAAGTCTAAATAACGAATATGTGTCATAAGCTTCCCATGTGATGAGTACAACTACAGATTATGCAGGAGATTAATGGTTTTGATATCTCACGATGCTCAGTTTGATAGTCTGAACTGTTTACCGAAGATAGGACATGCATACAGGCCCTAGTTTCTGAATACAGACACGTTTTTGTTTTTTCTCTAGACTATAAGGTAACAGGTTATATCGTTGAAGGTCACTCTAGCTCTGACATGTTTTGATCAAAAGGGATAACTATAACGCAGCCCTAGTGAATGAGAATAACTATCATATTTTTTCCACTTCTATTGCTACCAGAATGCTCTCGCTCGCTGTGTTTTTGTTCTAGTTATTTCTCAATTGTTATAGGACATTTCAAAGTTGTAATTTTATATGAACAGAAAATGCATAAAAATTCTTGGTATATAATTCTTTAAACAAAGTGACCTGCGATGTTGGCGATCCGAACGTATGGCCATGTTCAACTTTGGAAGAATCAGGCTCTTACACGTGTTCAAATGGCTGGTACCGGGATCAGTGTCACGCCAGGTGTTACTCAGAATGCACAGGTTAGTAGCAGTTGAGGGTCAAAGGTCATGGTGACCACTTGTTTCTCTGGGTTGCAGGTTAGTAGGAATCGAGTGTCAAAGGTCATTGACACCACTTTCTCTTGAGTAATGTTTTATAGTGATGTGTTTTGTATTGATTTATAGTGATGTGTTTTGTATTGTTTTATAGTGATGTGTTTTGTATTGTTTTATAGTGATGTGTTTTGTAATGTTTTATAGTGATGTGTTTTGTGTTGTTTTATAGTGATGTGTTTTGTAATGTTTTATAGTGATGTGTTTTGTATTGTTTTATAGTGATGTGTTTTGTATTGTTTTATAGTGATGTGTTTTGTATTGATTTATAGTGATGTGTTTTGTATTGTTTTATAGTGATGTGTTTTGTAATGTTTTTTAGTGATGTGTTTTGTATTGTTTTATAGTGATGTGTTTTGTAATGTTTTATAGTGATGTGTTTTGTAATGTTTTATAGTGATGTGTTTTGTATTGTTTTATAGTGATGTGTTTTGTATTGTTTTATAGTGATGTGTTTTGTATTGTTTTATAGTGATGTGTTTTGTAATGTTTTATAGTGATGTGTTTTGTATTGTTTTATAGTGATGTGTTTTGTATTGTTTTATAGTGATGTGTTTTGTATTGATTTATAGTGATGTGTTTTGTATTGTTTTATAGTGATGTGTTTTGTATTGTTTTATAGTAATGTGTTTTGTAATGTTTTATAGTGATGTGTTTTGTATTGTTTTATAGTGATGTGTTTTGTAATGTTTTATAGTGATGTGTTTTGTATTGTTTTATAGTGATGTGTTTTGTATTGATTTATAGTGATGTGTTTTGTATTGTTTTATAGTGATGTGTTTTGTAATGTTTTATAATGATGTGTTTTGTATTGTTTTATAGTGATGTGTTTTGTATTGTTTTATAGTGATGTGTTTTGTATTGATTGATAGTGATGTGTTTTGTATTGTTTTATAGTGATGTGTTTTGTAATGTTTTATAGTGATGTGTTTTGTATTGTTTTATAGTGATGTGTTTTGTATTGTTTTATAGTGATGTGTTTTGTATTGATTTATAGTGATGTGTTTTGTATTGTTTTATAGTGATGTGTTTTGTAATGTTTTATAGTGATGTGTTTTGTATTGTTTTATAGTGATGTGTTTTGTATTGTTTTATAGTGATGTGTTTTGTATTATTAAGTTTTCATTCATCCATCATCTATGCGTGGTGAGCCTGAATGTAAATATGCCTATGTTGCAACACAGGCGCTTGAATCGCTTTATGTGTTGATATTGGGTTAAATAGTGTTCAATTTACCTTAACAACAATCCCCTACCGTTTAATGAGCTGTAAACCATATTATATCGCTTGCCGGTACTTGTTTATATAATAGATACACAAGGCCGGCATCCAAGTCTGCGGACGAGTCTGTATCCATTAAGCGACAAACAGACAGATTTATCCCAGATTACTATTTCCATAATTATCAACCAATCAGGTGTTAGGTTCCAGGGGGGAATCCTTACTGCTGACCAAGATACATGGGGATTTCCTTGTTTGGGGTAACAGCTGCTTAATGGATGCAGACTAGTTACAAATAAGAGCTCATTACAAGTGGTACACTGTGTGTATTGGAATTGTTGATGCTTTTATAGACAGAAGAACTGGCCATTTAACGACTGTAAGTTTCTTCCCTCGAAAATCTTTGAAATATTTGGGAATTTTAATTGATTTCTTGTATTATTGCCTACCCGTCCGCAGACTTGGATGCCGGCCTGTGGTTGCAACCACTACTGTAATAACGTTCACTATTGTAATAATTATTAAGGGCAAAACTGAAGAATATTTCAACATAGTTCATCTTGAAATGCCACCATCTTCTTATATTTTTGTTCAATAGTGATATGCTGGGCATTAAAGTATTCCAAACGTTGTAATCCATCCTTACTTAATTAATTTTACCTAATACGAAATTTATTACAATAGTGAACGTTATTACAATAGTGACCGTGTCGAGCAACCACTGTTGTAATTACAGTCACTATTGTAATATAAAATAGCCGCAACTTTTATCTCACCACTGAAGAAATAATTTCCCTCGTAGTTCATCTTGAAATGCCACCATCTTTTTTATATTTGTGTTCAAGTGTAAAATGCTGGGGAATTATAGTATTCCAAATGTTGAAATCAATCTTACTTAATTAATTATACCTATAACGAAATTTATTACAATAGTGAAGGTTATTACAATAATGACCGTGTCAAGCAACCACTATTGTAATAACGGTCTCTAATGTAATAAAAAATAGCCGCCACGTGTATCTCACCACTGAAGAATTAATTTGTCCACATCTTATATTTTGAAATTCCACTTATATTTCATATTTGTGCAAAACATTTCTTGCACTTGGACTCCATACATTATTACTCTGATATGTAAAAACACATCTCTACCCGTTCCCTCTCACAACGTGATGAAGATTCCTGTGCGCCTTGAAAGCTCGGATTAAAAAATTAGTAAGTCTATAGAATTTATCTATTTTCTCATATATATTTATATGTATATATATATATATGTATATATATATATATATATATATATATATATATATATATATAGAGAGAGAGAGAGAGGCATTGCTCCACTCATAAAATTTGCCGCAACTGCATGAATACCTTAGTCACCAATATTAAGACGTCATGTCACGGGTCGCTTGGTACAAAATGGGAAAATTACACTCATTCTTAAATATCTCAAGACATCTTGCATGGATTGCTCTAAAAAATCAAGTTGACCGAAGATCATGGATAGTGTGGT
This sequence comes from Sipunculus nudus, assembly GCA_026874595.1. Taxonomy (NCBI): domain Eukaryota; kingdom Metazoa; phylum Annelida; class Sipuncula; order Golfingiida; family Sipunculidae; genus Sipunculus; species Sipunculus nudus. The sequence continues at coordinate 5,846,664 of CM049316.1, forward strand.
CATATACCGGAAACGTGTGGCGCCACCTATTATCTTTTTCTTGTTTTCGTGCCGTATAATATCCCTATCAGTGCCACTTGACAGTACTGTAAGGATTATTAGTCAAAAACAAATGGACAGATTTCTAATATATTATATATATACATAGATATGGGTTATGGGATGATGTATATTTAAAATTGGGTCATGACCTTTCCTATGAGAGTGGCTTTGACCTTGAGTATTGCCATATATGGCGACAATCACATAAAATCATAAATATCTCGATACGTGATGCATGGAATGGTCCAAAAATCAAGTTGACCGAAGATTTTGGATAGTTTTGTCTTCTGCGGAAGATTATTGGCGCAATCTTCTGTCCTTTTCTTGTTTTCGTGCCGTTTAATATCCCATCAATGCCACTTTGCAGTACTGTAAGCATTAAAAGTATAAAAACTAATGAAAAAGTATAAAAACTAATGACCAGATTAAAATGAAATTGTTCATGTTCATTGACCTGGGATTCCTCCATCTTATATTCAAGACTGGTGGCGCCATCTGCAATTGTTTTCGTTTGGCGTCCATCCATACATATGTTTCAGGTATAAATTGCTCATATCCTGCTCATGGGAGTGCTTCAATGTGTTTTGCTGCAATTTGGCATGTACATCTATTTTGGAGAGTTTTCTCATCAACAAGACAGGTGACGCCACCTACCGTGCCCTTTCAAAGGTATAAATTAATTAAACAAAAACGTAATTAAATATATAACACAATAATGGTCATAGCGAATCCCGTACACAGTACACTGTAAATAATGGAGACACGTCTGATGTTTTTTACAATACACCAGTGTTATATTTGAATACCCACGTGTTTAAAACGTCTGTGTTTATACAGAAAACACTGGTATCTACTGATAGACACAAGACGTGCTTTTGCCAACATGTTTATAGGTCCCTTTAAAGTAGTATAATTCTGTCAAAATAAATCTCAATATATTGTAATAGTTTCAAATTTGTGTGAATGAACTTTAAAAAATTGTTTAATGTACATAAACGTATTTCAAGCATTATTGTCAGGGGTCAGTACTGAGTTTCACCATATATATTTGCTGTTAAATAATGAATCGGGGATTCGAGGTATAATAGGTCTTATATGCCCTTCCGTTTATTCATTAATTCATCAGCCCTTGTAACATGAGCAGTAAAAACACCCGGGTGTTTATAAGCGGCTCGATATAAACACCTGGAAACCAAAGTGTTTCCATGGTTGACAAGGGTCAAGTGCTTGATGAGATCACGTAATACTGTGAGGCAAGCTGCTGATAAATGCGCGGTTGATTTTAAATGACCAACATATGTTGCTTCAAACTAGTATGTATATAGACATCCAAACATCCAGTGCACTCGAGATGTATCAAAAGTCATTTAGAATGTCACCATGTGAACACAGATACGTCTTTATTTATCCTAACAATTATTGGTTTCAAACTTGTTTTGTTTAACTGCGTTTGAGGTGTGTGGTGGTATATATATCTATATCATGGTACAAATGGCAATCTGGTACGCTTGGCAATTGTACCAGTACAGATCGCAATTAGGGACTTTTACTGGTACAAATCCCAATCGCAATCTGTACTATAATACCAGGTTGCCATTTACACCATAACATATATATATATATATATATATATATATATATATATATATATATATATATATATATATAAATATTTTTATTACAATTAGAACTATTGTGCAAATTAAATAAATAAATAAATATATTTTAATATATATGCTGTCTAACGTTATCGATAAATAATATATAAATTACTGCATTTGCAATGTGTACATGTTTCACAGACACCTCAGCCGTCTTATAAGTTATGGGGTTAAAGTTTTCTTGGATGTCTCCAGGCAAACTCCGATATTTCATCCTAAGGATGTAGCTCATTGTATCTGCATGTGAACTGACATCAGTGCCATGCAAGCCGAGAATTTTATGATTAGACAAAGTGAAATCCCGGGATAACTGGTAGTACCAAAGGGAGGACCGGGGATTGGGGCGTGGCCCTGTTGGGCCCTGTTCGCCTACTTGGCTACGCCCCCTATGATTGGGTTATTATTATCCCCTGCCACCTCCATAGAAATGGTCAGCGTCCGTTCGTCGTGCCGTCCGTCCGTCACAGATAAGATGGAAAAACGGAAAAACTCAAAAAGAATATGAAGTACAGCCACCAAACATGCAGCACTGATGCATCTTATCAAGGGCCAAAACATGGATGACCTTGACACATTTTTAAGATCACTGTGTCGATAATGCTAAAATGATGTTAGCACTATAACTGGAAAAGTTCTTCAGGTACAGTCACAAAATATACAGCTTATATGTTTTAATCAATGGCTAAGTGAAGTTCGAACATAGATGACCTTGGCCCATTTAACAAGGTCACAGCGGCGATAATGCTGAAATGATTTAAACGCAAAAACTCAAAAAGAGTTTCAGTTACAGCCACCAAACTTGCAGCATTGATTTGCCTTATCAAGGGCTAATTCGAGTTCAAATATTGATGACCTTGAAACATTTTTCAAGGTCACAGAGGCAATGATGATTTAATAAATGTTACGCAATAATTCGAAAAAAATGAAGCACAGTCACAAAATTTGCAGCATTTACCTTCTTCATGAGGGCTAGGTCACGTTCGAATATGGATGATGTTGATGCAGTTTTCAAACTCACAGTAAACTTGGTGGGTGACATTGACCCATCTTAAATTTCATAGAGGTGTTCACAATTTTTCCAGGTATATCCACAACAGGCAGGGGAGATACTAGATCTGTTCCACAGATCAACTTTTCCCTTGTATATTCTTGGTTGACTTAGTTTGTTTTAATTCTACGACTGCTCAATCTATTTTCTTAGCTGAGGAACAAATTTCCCAGCGAGATAGATTTATATATTGTATGTCTTATGGGGGTTTAATTTTTCCTCCAGCATCTCCCCGTATCAGGCGAATCTATTGAGTCCATTAATCTCAGTCCATTAGGTTTGGCAGGATTCTTCGTTTATTCCCTGATTCGATAAAAGATTTCTAAATTACTTACAATATATTTACGTTCACTTACAATATATTACAACATAATACGCATTTCTCGCATTCACTACTGTCGTGTGAGTAAGTTCTCAGGACATTTGTTAGTTAAACATTTAATTACCTTTTATAATTGCATTTCACTCACAACGAAAGTACTTTCCATTAACTGCAATTTTTCAACTACTCGCTTATAATAAATAATGAGGATAAGATAACACTGCGTTAATCCAGTGTTTTATTATACTGATGTAGATAGCAAAATAAAGTTGGCTCAGCGTGGTAAATAAAACATGAAAATCTCAGACCACAAAATTATAAAAGAACTCCAATTTATCATTAACAAATGGGACGAACTATTTGCTTTTAATACTGCACTAATTGTTACTCTTGTAATAAATGTCGTTTGTGGCATAAATAAACACGTATGAGAGGATTGTAAATGTATTCTGAATAATAAAGATCCCTAACCCTTTACTTTTATGAATTTCGTTAAATTCGTTAAATTAGGAAAAATTATTTCTTCTGTGGTGATATAAAACTGACGGCTATTTTTATTACAATAGTGACCGTTATTACAATAGTGGTTGCTCGACACGGTCACTATTGTATTAACGTTCACTATTGTAATACATTTCGTATTAGGTATAATTAATGACGTGAGAGTGGATAATAACGTTTGGAATACTATAATTCCCCAGCATATTACACTTAAACAGACATATAAAACGATGGTGGCATTTCAAGATAAACGGTGAGGGAAATTATTTCTTCAGTGGTGAGATAAAAGTGGCGGCTATTTTTTATTACATTAGTGACCGTTATTACAATAGTGGTTGCTCGACACGGTCACTATTGTAATAACGTTCACTATTGTAATAAATTTCGTATTAGGTATAATTAATTAAGTACGATTGATTTCAACATTCGGAATACTATAATTCCCCAGTATTTTACACTTGAACACAATTGTAATAACGTTTACTATTGTAATAAATTTCGTTATAGTATAATTAATTAAGTACGGATGGATTACAACGTTTGGAATACTATAATTCCCCAGCATTTTACACTTGAACACAAATATAAAAAAGATGGAGGCATTTCAAGATGAAATATGAGGGAAATTATTTCTTCAGTGGTGAGATGAAAGTATCGGCTATTTTTATTACAATAGTGACCGTTATTACAATAGTGGTTGCTCGACACGGTCACTATTGTAATAACGTTCACTATTGTAATAAATTTCGTAATTGCTATAATTAATGATGTAAGAGTGGATTATAAAGTTTGGAATACTACAATTCTGCAGCATTTTAGAATGGAACTCAAATTAAAAACAATGGTGGCATTTCAAGATGAACGACGATAGAATTATTTCTTCAGTGGTGAAATAAAGGGGGCCGCTAGTTTTTATTACAATAGTGACCGTTATTACAATAGTGGTTTCTCGACACGGTCACTAATGTAATAAAGTTCACTAGTGTAATAACATATGAAATAGAAACTGATGCGTTTTTGGGGAGACAGAGTATGAATTGTGTGGGTTTTTTTTCGGAAATGTCATTTGTTTGGAAGAATCTCGACAAATCTAGGAAAATTTTCCGCCTGCAACATCAACCACTATTGTAATAAAAAATTATTACAATAGTGGGTGCATTTGCAACCACTATTGTAATAATTATTACAATAGTGACCGTTATTTCAATAGTGGTTGGCAAAAACTGGCCCTTACCAACCACTATTGTGATAATTATTACAATAGTGAACGTTATTACAATAGTGGTTGCAACATGCCTACGTTTCTAATGCTAAAGCTTTGTTTGCACCGGTATCATCCCGTTTTCGCCATTTGATAATTATAAAATCATACGGAATCACACCACGGAAGCGCTAACAAGTTTGATATGTCTTACACTTCGAAAACTAGGCAGCTGGTTAACAATTTACTGGTAGTTGTACTTACACCTGATCGCAAAACCAATACATCCGCTACAATTTATTTTATAGATTAAGGTGTGCTACATATTTATAACAATTTTTCAAAAATGCTTTACAGGGTGACGACAGGATGGATGTGTACCGCATCTTGTGTAGGCTTAATCTTTTATTTCTTCAGATATAGATTTCTTTATTTCCTATTTATATGATACGGTTTTGAAAACCAAGTCAATGAAAGCATTGTAAGCTGTGATGATCTAAGAATATTTGATTTTGCCGCATATGATATTTTGATTTACATTTTCAGCATTGTACTTGAACAAGTGTACCACGCTGAAGACAATTCCGGTTTGTAGTCATGGGACATTCAACCCTGATACCTGTAAATGTGAATGTAACAAAGGCTGGAAAGGGGACCTGTGTGATGAAGGCGAGTCTAATTAATAAATTAAGTGTTGATAAAATTCCATGTGATGAGTAGGACCATCGGTGTCAGAGGAAGTTAATGGCTTTGAGGAATGACGACGTGATAATAGATCCGTCTTTGTTTCAGAATACGGGATCGTTGTTGTCGTCCTTTTTTTGTTTCTTTAGACTAAATGATTAGGGTATGGTTGTGGTCACCCTAGCTATGACATTGCTTGATCGAAAGACATAAATATAATGGACCCATCCAATATCCCTCTAAATCAGGACTAATGTACAATGCCGCCTGGGGTATTTAAAAATGTGTCGTACCCCAGAGTTTAAACAATATTAGAAGAGGAATTGACTCCATTTCTCCTTTGTTTGTTGATATCTTGGCGTCCTTTGACAACTAATATTGCTGACGCGTAATGCATGATATCCAGGTAAAATTACAGAATGTTCTCGTATATTACATCCTTGAATCAGTTTACCTAAAATTCTAAAAACAACATATTAAAAAAAAAATGGTAAGAAGTATAGATCTACAACCATGGAATAGTTGGAATGGAATGACAACACTGTCATCATAAACATTTATTTTTTTATTGTTTGTAACTATACTTCTTAATTTCATTTAGTTTACTCAATAAAGGGACATATTGTATCAATAACGGTGTACATTTTAAATTTTATACATTTTTTCATTATCATTGCATTAAGTTTACTTAATAGAGGGACTAATTACAAAAATCAGTAATGGTGTACAGTCTTATAATTAATGCAATTGTACATTTGAAAAGACACTCGCAAAAAATAAATACATTAATATTGCTTTTCATATTCAGTGAACTGTGATGAGAGTTTGAAACCCAATGAATGGCCATGTTCTAGTTGGGATCGCACCGGGAATGATCCAGTCTACAAATGTGGCAATGGTTGGTTCTCCGGCAAGTGCTTCTACAACTGTAATAGTGTGTGCAAAGGTAAGCTTTGCATGGGTAAACCTAATTGAAAGGGCCAGTTACACGACGAAACACGCATCCTTTAAAGCGTGCTTTACTGTCGGTAAAGTTCGGATAGTTCATCGTTCAAACGCCAAATTTATACACTCAGAGTTTAATGATACTTCGGTTCAGATGCTTTATAACTTTCCGTTATCTCATAACATGTTTTCTTGTCCTCATTATTAAACATGGCCTCTATACATTTCAAACTTAATATATACAAAAGTAATTAGGGTTGTTTTATGGCTAGGCAAAGCACGAGATGAATATAGCTTGGGAATACGCAAATCAGTTTGCGAACCATGTAACCTACATAATACAAAGCAAGAAATAACCAAATAAACCTTTTCCATGTTGACTAATGTGAATTGGTGGATACAGTTTATTAATTCGTCGATAAAAATTGCAGTACGCAAACATTTGTGCTCGAAAATCATATTCAGTTCGCGGACTCGTAAGCGTTTTTGATGACAGCTACAATCTTAACAGAAATGGTGATATATTGCGTGTTTTTGTAGCTAAGTACCTAGAGAACTGTCCTGGAGTTGACGAAATCCCGGAATGTGCAGATGGGAAGACGTTCAGTCCAACGGCCTGCAAATGTGAATAATATACCGACTGGCCGGCAATTGTCTGATTCCTGGTATATAATTTTACATTCCCCTTTATAAACATTTACATGTATCAAATCACAGGGACGGTCTCTCCATGTATTTATATGTTAAGTCCACGTCCATCAAACAAACGATGACTGTAACATAACAGAAAGGTTGTTTATATTTATAACAAAATTCTTATGCGGCAACATCATGATGACAATTCGCGAATTTAACGAAAGGTATGGAGTCGGGGGGTGGTAAAAGTGAATTGCTCTTTAAATTCCGTCTTTACTGTTTTTACTTTAAATACAAATTAATTAAAAATATATATAATATAAATGACTATTATTTAATATGAGAAAATTCCAAAATGTTTAATCGTTATTATTGTTATCTTAATGATAAAGTCAAGAAAATGTCAGCAGGTAGAATGTTTGGGAATGTGCTTGAAAGTCAATAAAATGGATAAAAGCAAGATATTGGCGAAAGTTAACGATTTTTATAATGATGATCCGTTTGTTAGAATTATTCGTTTGTATTCAAATGACTTATATACACCAACTCAATATCCCACATCCTATTTTGTTTTCAGGAAAGACACGTGTGTCTGCTCCGAGAGGAATCAACACCCATTCTGGGTGAGGAAAGACAGTCATTCAATTAAACACACAACGCAGATAAAAATTGCCTTGATTGTTTATTTGCAATGCTTTTGTGCTGTTTCTGAATAAACTATAAGGTTACATTTATTTTAAATACTTAAGATTCTGTAAACTTCCCTCACTGTGCTATATGGAAATATTATTTCAAACAGGGAAGATCCCAAGAAAATATATATATTGCTCAGGGTCACGTGATCACCCATACTGTCTAAACTTTATTTGAAGAGACTGACAGGTCAACAGTCATAAGTTCAACATTCTGAGCACTGCCTGGCCCTGTTTTTCCCCCCTAAACAGATGCATATCTAACGTCTTTGGTCGCCTTTGATCTAACCCCCCGGCCCAACAAGAGGCTATGAACCGTGACCGTCCATGTGTGTAACCCCTGGCAACGCAAACGCATCCTCGGTCCCGGCCTCTTCAGAGAAAAATGTGGCCTGAAATCATGATGATAATTTCACATCAGCGAAAGCTCGGCATTATGAAAACCTCGATTATACCCGCACTTACTGGGCAACGCTTAAAAAAAGATTGCTAACCTAGAAGGAGCAATATTTAAGGTACACGGACTGGTCATTTATAGTGGCTCGTCGTCGAGTTGCAGCCTATACATATTCCATAGCGAACCTTTGCATTATTTATAGTACAAGGTTTTTTTATGGGTTTGTGATGATAGGGATCCACTGATACTTTTGAGTTGGGTTTCCTCACGACGACCTTGGGCCATTTTTGTAATTTGCACATTAGGGCCGCCTTTGACAGAAATTCTTTTACATCATAGAACTATCCATGGTAATTGGTCAAACGTTGGGTCCATCCATCGGTTTCATGGCCACAGATTCAAATGAAACAATGTTAACAACGATTTATTTAGTAGATTGACTAATATGCAAATAAGGGCCGCCATTGATGAAGGTTCTAATTTGTTTAATATATCAGGAACTCACCATGATTATTAGACAAACATTGTGTCTACACCTAGGTTTTCCTCGTAAAAGCTTCAAATGAAATCTTTTAAAAAATGTTTAATACCTTGATTAAACCTTCTTTCTTCAATATTTTTTTCAGGATCCACAGTCTCCAGGGACAATGAAAACATATTTTCAGTACATCTTGAAACTGATAGGGATTCTTTTGACAAACAGGTTCTGCAGTAAGAGCCTGCAAACCTCCGCTAGAATCTTCTGAACAGTTATGTGTTTATTTTTCCTTCACAAACACTGTCACGCTTCAGTAACTGGTTTCACATGGCGAGTGGTAGAACAATTACATAAGAATAGGTGGCTTCTACACGGGAACAAAGAAATCGTCCTTTGTCAGAATGTAATTAAGAAAAAAATATATTATTATGATTTTGATTACATCCAAAACGTTATAGATTGCTCATCGGTATTACCCTAATCCTGTTCAAATTTTCAGCAAAGTCTGTTCACAACTGTTTGTGTCAATTTGCAAAGAGACAAAGCAAAGAAATTCTTATTTCTTTCCCAATGACTTGCACCGAAAGATGTAAACCTGCTTTCACCTGGGAGCGTTTCAGTTTCCGATCAGACCTGCTTATTCCAGGTCAATCAACAAAGATCAGGAATTAATACTGTTGGAATCTTTTCACCTGAGTCTTTCTTTTCACTTTTGCAGCTACACGTTGCATTTTCGCGTGCAAGAGCCTTCACTCAAAAAATCAAAACAGAAAACCTTCGCACACCATTTATCACAACATATCGTCCACGTATACTAAAATCTTTAAAAATAACTATTCATTATTTACGACCTATATTAGAAACAGACGCAACATTAAAACCCCTCTTTCTTGACAGACCGCTTCTCTCATTCAAACAAGCTCATAATCTACATAAACAATGTAAAAAATCAAAGCTTTAACTATGCTGTCACCGATGGCACATTCCTGTTTAAAAGGCTACGCTGCCGCACATGCCTTCTCATTCTTCGTAACGAAACATTAATTATCCGTGGGGCTAAACACAACATTGAGGGGCATTTTGATTGCACCAGTAAAGGTGTATTATATGCTGTTTTATGTAAAATATGTCCAGGTTTTATTTATATAGGCATAACGAGCCTCATGCTAAGTCTCAGAGTTAATGGCTACAGACAGTCCATTAAAGCGAAAGACACTCATTTATTTGTCGGCGAACATTTCTCTCAACAGAAACACACCAGAATGCATGCAGATTTCTGTTCTGATGGGTCATCTAACCTACACGCGACAAAGACAAATATGGGATCTTAAATTGAAAGATAAATTTGACACCATAAGAAATGGATTAAATCGCGATGCCGGTTTTATGGCGCACTACAGACATTGAGGCCTGTCATAATATTAACAACACCGAGCGACACCACCTTTTCGATAATGACGTGACGTCATTCCTCGCGCAGACATGCACATTCCCGCCAATGATACCGTCGTGTTGTGTGATCACCTCTCAAGCTTACGTATAATAATGATATAAAGTAAAGCACAAACATTATCAACTTGTGCGTAAACTTGCTCATACTTATTATTTAATATGTCCTTTAAAAACCATTCATGCCAATGTTAACTCAGTAATATATATATTGAATCGCGGACTTGCACAATCAGATCGCTTTTACACAAGTCGTCAACCGTCATTAAAACCCTTCTTCTACCTTCTGGGTGTTTTTGCACATATGATGGTATGAATCTATAAATAGAATTAATGTATAAATTTCTGACATTGGGGAGCTACTTGGCCAGGAAGCTGCTGTTTGGCTTAGGGGGCCCTAAGCGGGTTGAATTACGGGTCCTTTGATTTAAATTTTAAGGGTTAGGTCTGCAAAGCTAGATTTTATTATAACATATTTTAAACATATACATATTAATGAATAAACCATCAGGAGAATTTCATTTTATTTTACTTTTATGGAAGTAGGCCTTTAAGCCGATGCACAATTTGAATTTCAAACCATTTATGTGTCAGAAGGCACGAACTCAACCCGAATACCTGGACTGGATTTATAATCTAGCATTATGGGTAAATGAACAATGACCCACTCGCAACATGGGTCAACATGGTACAAATTCATAGCAGCCAATCGTAGATCTGTCGTTCAATACCAGGCATTCTATACCGTGTCTGCTCATGTTTGGGTGCGTGTGTGAGATTATTTACGGTTGGCTGGTTTTCACTGTACGATGCCTGCAAGTGTTAAGGTATTCACTTTGTTTATTAAAGAGTCATGTTTTGTAGCGTCTCCTGTTCGCATAGGGTACACCTGTTTGCCATGCATTGTTGTCATGGCTGGCTAAGCGATAATGAACCAAGTAATATTGTGTGAGGTGCCTTGTCGTTGAGTTTCCAAATATATTTAGATAGTTCCGTTTCTTTTTCATATTGTTCGTATTTAAAGGATTTCTTGTGGTTTGCATAGCGGCTTTTAAAAGTGCTTCCTGCCAGTCTGGTTGTTTGTTGTTACATCGGCCTTATATGAACTTATTGCAGCTCTACTTTTATGTATCAAGCACTTTGATCCTTGAATGGCAACCAAACCCTTTCAGTAATATATATATATATATATATATATATATATATATATATATATATATATATATATATATATACACAACCGCTTACTATAAATATTCCACTCGTCACATGACGAAGGAGCTCTAAGCTTCGAAAGGTCGTGAATGAAATTTAACAGTTAGTCAACACTTAGGCGTCTTCACCTTATAATCTATACACTGAGATACTAACACGGTTACACGCATTATATATATATATATATATATATATATATTATACAAATAGAGAATTCAAATTTGGTTAAACATTTTAACTACTACGTAGTTTCGTGCAACGTGCTGCACTCATCAGGTAATACAGATAGAGGACTATAGCATTTGTTAATTGCAGTAAACCATTAGATTAATATACAAATATTGTTACAGATGTCTATTTTATTGTGTGACACGGGCGTAACTCGTGTTGTAGCAGCCTGGCCTGGCCGGGTGTTGCACTCTCAGTTTAATCCGTACTGGTTGAACTCTCGCTGTCATGCTAGTCTGGGGCTTTCTCGCCTGGCCGGGCCGGGCCAGCTCACGTGTGAACCCTGACATGTATAGACACAGCGTTCTTTTTCTAGATGTATCCTGTTACGCGTGTTTACTGTGTATCATGTGAGATTCTTTGGATTGTTCGAGAAATGGAAGGTTCTCGGCTGGAGGTGAGAAGTTATAAATAGGGAGCTGTGTTTTAGAGCCGAGAGAGAGGTGAGAGAATATTCCAGCGGACACAGAAGTGTGGAACGTTTCCGATACATGCTAACTGCAGTTAGAGATTTTCTTCAAATTTATGACGGATTTTTTGTAGTCTTGAGTTTTCCTTTCGGATCACTGCCAGGATTACAGTTTTGGGTAACAGTAGATTGATTTTGTAATTACATTGGACTGTTATTCTCCGAGAAGATTTGTGTAAACTGTTCATCCGGCTTAAACATTTTTAAAGGACTTATCGCTGTGACAGTGGTGGTATGTTTATTTTACTGTGTAATTGTATTGATTTGGTGTATTGTAATGTTAGGGTTGTTTTAAGAATAAATTATAGTTATTTGCTAACAAAAAAACACTGACTTCTTTATTCATTCCCCTAGACATTTCACGCTTCCTAGTGTTGCAGAATCTAAATTTTTTTCTCCATTACCAAATTTTTTGTTCATCACGCATACTTGATCTGTTGATATTAGGTTCCGTAACAATATATATATATACTCAAGAAAAAATCTAATCTTCTTTGCATCAAAGGATTATACCTTCTCCATGAGTATCTTTTAACTAATGGGTCACGTTTACGCCAGATATCGTGTATATTAAGCTGATCAAATATTCCATTAATAACAGCTATAACATTTTGTTTTAGTGTCATGCATCCTCCATCAGCGTCAATAGATGAGAAACAAAAATTAAAATCCCCTGCCCATATTATATATACTGTATCTTCCAAGTTTAATTCCATTCATTTCCTGGCGACCGTTTGATAACATTTAACCTGTTCTGATTCATAATTAGGCCCATATATACTGATCAGTAAAAATTCTTTGTCTTGAATCATACAGTGAGTTATAACAAATCTTCCACCGGTATCTGTGATACTGTTCATTAAAGAAAATTCAATTTTATTTCCAATTAAAGTCAATGTTCCTCTGCTCTTACTTGACCCATGACTAAAAAGGAATGCCCACGCTACTGGTTATTCCATGCCACAGTACATTTACTGTCACTGTGCGTTTCCTGTTAAAATAATATACCGTTGTCACATCCGTGTTTACGTGCCAAGTTATAAATTTTTCTTCTTTTCTTATATTCTCTGAGACTTCTTGTATTCAATGAAATAACTGTAAAATTGAATATACTGTATAATTTTTACTTGCAAACATGAAACCCGGGTTATAATGAAGATAAAAAATCAGTGAATAAGTAAATTTTTGTGTTATAGCTGCCAATCCACTGTAATGAAGTTTATGAGCACAGTTTAGTGCGACATAAATATAGACAATAAACAAAGAAACACATACCGAACATGAAAACGAAGGTATCCTATTCCTCATTCTATCTAACCGAACTATAGCAGTTAGGCCTGCTTTCCTAACCTCATAAATGTAAAGTGTCACTCACAGTGTTTCCATACTTAACTTTGTGCACTTCCCCCTCAGTGTCACTGAAAAACACATGCCATTCCATGTCCAGGTTTGTACAGAGAAAGTTCAACTTTCTCTTTCTGGTTTTTGTTTTCCTCAGTCAGTATTTTATTTTGGTCTCTTAAACAATCATTCTCTTTTCTCAAATCAAATATCATATTCTCCAAAATAGAAAACGTTTATCAAATTTTTCCTAAAGCTGACTGATAATCTGAACTTCGAACAATTCCAACATCTCCTGCAATTTAGATTTTGTCAGATTTTCACCTGCCATACTTTCTTGCTCACAGTTGTCTTCTTCAGAACTGATAGATAATATTGCTTTTGCTTTTTTCTAATCAACCTGGGAGCTTAAAGAAGAGGTACTTGAATTATGAGACCTTGTTCTCTTTTTTCCATTCGTTTCCCCTATTTAAGTTTTTTTTCAAAGTATAAATAAAGCAGGCCTAACTACAGCTAAACTATTACATTATCAAAACACACAAGATACTATATTATATGGAGAACCCTGGTGTGGTATGTATTTGGGCATCACAACACTGCAGTTGATTTCCCCAATGTGTATTTATGTTCTACTGAACCAAGGTCAGTCAGTGCAAGCAGTAGTGCTTGACAACTGAATCTTTTGTTAAGGGAAATACAACAAATTTCTATGTTAAATTCTGTATAAACCTATTCACAGTTCAGCAGAATAGAAAGAACATACCTTATAGAAGTTGCATGCCAAAAGTCACAGCTGAACCATTTGAATTTCATGCAGTATTTCAATATACTAAGTGCTCATGAAAAACAGTGTGTTTACCCTGGAACACCAGCGCCCTCTTGTAATTTATTCTTTATTCCTAAGTACGGATAGCAGGTGCTTGTTTCCCTAATGAAAAGGGGTATCCAGTTTTTCCTATGCCTCTTTTGCCTGTAATCTCAATCAACTTTAATCCATCAGTTTATTTATTATATTTGAAATATGTTATTCTCATACATTTTATATCTCACTTAACTTCACTTTATTTCTTACCATTCACCTTCTCAGCCAGTCAGGTATCAGACATATCCGTGTACTTTCTTTACCTATATATCAAGTAGCGCAACATACTGACTGATAACAATACTATGTTTGTATGATTGGATTTCACACCATTCCCCAAAATGGGACGAAATCCTTGCGGGAAAAACATGACATTTACCTGAAGTATCAAAGACTCCTTGCTGATTTATTCCAACAGAATTGAATTTAGAAGTATTGATTTTGAGAAACGACACGGAACTATGTGAGGTATTCACGAACTCTGTCTCGCAAATGCCCAGTTAAATTATTGAGGTGCTTACATATATTTATGCTTTCTGGCTGTTGTACATTTTCACAGGTAGATTTTTACAACTATTACAAAATGTGTTTTCTTTACAGACGTGTTTTAATTTTAACTGGAGGATTCGTTATATTTACAGGATACAAGTAAAATATGATTTTCAGCTATGAACCTTGCAATTACCCACTTCTTTTTAGAAATGCTTTTATAATTTTTCATATTATTTATCAAAACTGTTTCCCTTAAATATGGACATATGACGTGATTAATTTCTCCTTCACAAATTATATGACAGCTTAGACTATTTTCTAAAATAAACCTGCATTGAAGGTTCTGCAAAGAACCTACACATGGGTTCCACACAGAACCTTTCAAGGTTCCCCGCTCAGCCCCTCGTGAATAACTGGGGGTTCCTCTCAGAACCTCTAAAGAGGTTCTGCATGGAACCCTACAGGCTCCATATAAGCCCAGAAAGAGGCCCCAGAAAGAACCTGTTTGTTAAGGTTCCAACTGGAACCTGAAAAGGTTCCCCACTGAGTCCACTCTGAAGAACCCATGTGGGTGCTAGCTGGAACCCTTTTTTCTTTGATTGCAGAGTGTGTCCGCAGCCCGGGGTTTCACTGTCGTAAATGTCAGTCCGATGCATGGCCTACCAACAACACACCTGAATTCGCTCTACATGCAGCCGATCTATCATTCGATCGGTTGTTAAATATAATTCGATGCATGGCTAATGAAAAATTTAAACTGCCATTTTTCCTCAGATTGGTATTTTCGTAGATACTGCATTCTATAGCTCTGTAATGTAGATCGGTCCCTTATAAAAACCCAGCAGTAAAGGAACATGCAATATAGATAACCCCGGCGTACTTCATATTACACTGATAATTGCAGGTTCCCTTGGGAAGTGATCCGTTGATGCATAGTTCTGTTTTATTCCAAGGGAACATATATGTCATCATTTTATAAATGTGATTCGAATGAATACACAGTCAAAAAATGACGCAAAAGTATGATTACCTTGTGAATATATGAGTTCGTTTAACATGATTTGTGTTATTGGCAATAAAATGCCGCACATATATGTATATCAAAGATAAAACCTAGACGTGTCAAAGGGCATTTACTTTGATACTGAAAAAGGGACTACAAAACTCCTTTTTTTATATTTTACTGTGATAAGGTCTTACCTTTTATCAAGTTTTACAAAGAAATAGGAGTCCCACATTGTTATTCTTTCCTAGGGTGTTGCATTTTCTTTTAATTTCCTACTCTTAAGGATTAGTAAATGACATCTATACCCAAATGTGAATAACAACTATTGCTATATACATCAATCTCCTATATTTTAATACAGACTATATGAAAGCTACTCAGTTTTATGTTTTTAAGCTATATTTAAATCCACTTGATTAAACTTGCCTTCTACTTTTTTAATATTAAATTCATGAAGAGTGAGGTGCTGTGCTTTTATTAAGCAAACTTCCATGAACGCCAGAGGGATCAAGGCTCACTTCAGCTGATATACACAGGTAGTGTTGAGTTTGTTCCACAAAAACAGAGGTAATTTCTCATGTTTGTCAGCGCAAGCCGCCATGCGTAGTTGAAATATGTCTCAAGTCGTCATTATCCTCTCCGTTTTGATATAAAACCTTCCTGTAGAGTATATAATATTCAGCACACCGCCTGCAATTTGCCGCATTGTGTGGTTAACTGAATGAAGAACCGTTAGTGTAGCGACGCATAGCTCTACGTATTGAAAGTAATTTGGCTGATAATATATGAGAGTAGCGCGCATTAAGTACCGTGCATTATGGTCTAAACATATACAGACAATGGAAATAATTAAAATCCATACACCATCACACAGTCAGTCTTTAAAAAGGTGTCAACCATTTAAATTACTTTTTTTTCAAATCCATACAGTTAATTATCCTGATTCAGGCAATGTTCATAATCAATAATAAAGCACAAATTACATTTCATAAAATTCATTGTGTTCCCGATAGCGTTATTTTTACGTGTAAACTCATGATTCTTGTGACAGGTTCGGCATCAACTGTTGGAGTGGGCCTTTTTCTATCCGTTAGCTATGAAAAAACTGTTTCAAGGGGGTGTATCTATGATATATTAAGAGATTGTATCAGCGCGAATACGATAATATGCAGGAGAGATTAGTTTCTGGGAATTAAATGGACTCCGTAACTATACGACAAGCACCAGTTACCGGTATCAGTTTCCATGCATGTAGGATTTAATGTGAGCGATATCATAAACCAGTCAATGCAATTGTGCATTATAAGGGCTTTTTAATGAAGAACAGATTACATGAATACATGTTGTTTACATTCTCCACTCCTGAAAATGCTTCTATGATATTTTAATTATTTTGTCATAAGTTGCAAATTATATTCATTTCATTGAAAATTGACATTTTGTGTTCCTCAACCTCGCATGGCTTAAATATATGGACAGGTAACGATTCGTCTTTTTCTACCTTTTGAACTTACTGCGCCAATAAAGCTGACACTACTAGTTTTATAATAATGAATAAAACTGTTAAAGTTATGACAGGTATTTTGTAGCATTTTTACCTAGACATTTCTTGTTATTTAGCTATATTCACATTCATGCCCAAATCGAAAAATATACAGGCTTTGAAGCAAAAAGGAAAAAAAAAAAAAAAAGAAAAAAAAAAGCTTTTCCGTTTAAATAATATATATCTCGACTATTTTCAGACATTTGGTGACAACACCCAATGCTCCAGATTTGAAGTCTCCATTTAAATAACAGTTCTGCATATTTTTAAATTTTGTTCATAAAATCAGTGAATAGTGAAGGGTTATTGTAATTAAAATCTTATAAAACACGAAGAAGGTACCGAAGTCTAAGGTCTTTACTTCTTTCATCCAAATTTTTTGGTCCGAATTTAATGAATATATCATTTGAACCTTGTCTGGAAGAGAACAGCCAAACGGATTGTGTTCCATGAGGAATGTTTTTTTTTGTGTAAACGGAACACACCTTAGACTTGTGTTAAATGGTATGAGAATTCTAATCAGGTGAAAATATATGGTTATTTCTTCTGTCATTAGAAACTACAGATGTTTTTCAATGAGTTGTGTATAGGTTTATATACGACTGTATGTGCGCACATACGTTATCCAAGGTCATCATAGTAAAACAGTATTAAAGTTTCATAAATATTTCGTAATGTATTTGAACTGCGTATGGGCCTCGACATGATGTCGCATGTATGAAAGGACGAGGCAAACGAATACAATATTATTGATAGGAAAAGATAAGAAATGTTTGCAAGGTAGAATTTGCTACTACTGAATTCCAGTTTGTCTAAGGATCTTCAGACCATGAAACCTGCTCGAGCCAACGTAATGGGAAATATATTTTACAGCAGTAAAATATACAGCAGTCTTTATTTGCATATTGCCATTTTCATAAGTATTTTTTATAACTACTCAGTTAAAAATCTCTGCTTAAAATTAAATGCAGAGTACGGCAATATACCATGAAGCATAGCCAGCATAGTCCCAATACGCCATTTCTGAAAGAAGTTTGCTTTTTTGTTTGTTTTCAAGTCAGTTACAACCAAAACAGCCGCGGCAGATATCAATATTATTTACAGGATGTCATTAACATTGATTATCTTTATAGAAATATTTATGGAGACTGTCGTAGGAACATTAAATGTTATAAACATTTCAACTTTCGCACAAGACATCATAAATATTAAAAATATGAAAAAGGTTATAAAAATAGAAAATTGTCAAACAAGAAGTTGTAAACATTTTTTTCCACGACTTTTCTTAAAATTTCCGCACGTGGTGACAAGTGATAAGACTTTGAGACTTGTTAAATGGTGCTATCACATAACAAGTGATAATAATTTAAGACTGGTAAAGTTGTAATATTACATAACAAGTGATAACACTTTTGAAGCACTCGTTAATTGTTGATATTACATTAAAACGTGAAAACAATTGAACACCGATAATCAGGAAACATGAAGTATCAGGTAACGACAAGCCTCACACTATGTGGCTCATCCTAGATCCATGTTGACGTTGCTGTCAGTATTTTCGAATATGCGCATTGAATATTATAGACTTTGCGAGTACACCAGCGACACCTATCTGTGACGACTGACAAAGAATGTTCGGGTAAGGTTTATTGAAGGGAAAGTTCATATTTTATTCCATTGCATACGATTAAATCTTAATACCTACATTATATGTAACATTTATATTCTTGTTTGTATTTGATTTCAATCATTAGAACCTACAATGACTCTTCTTTGATCCAAATACATTGCAGAACATTATGCCCAGTGCGCATGCTTCTGGCATAGATCCAGTTTTATGACACTTCGCAAAATAATTAGTCATTAATAAAATATTTAATATTTTTCTCAGGAGAATGG
Source organism: Sipunculus nudus (assembly GCA_026874595.1). NCBI lineage: Eukaryota > Metazoa > Annelida > Sipuncula > Golfingiida > Sipunculidae > Sipunculus > Sipunculus nudus. Next base: position 5,865,775 of record CM049316.1, read on the forward strand.
ATGAAATGTTTTAGTTGGTTAGCATGAGGGTTCGAGGCTTTGGCGGATGTATGTTCTTGTCTGTGGGTGCTTTCTCGTCCCTTTAAATATGAATCTCTGGTGCAAAACTGGGGATTGGTTAGAGGGCTCTATTCCATATAAGGAACTCGCAAGAAATATATAATGCAGACTTAATACATGTCTTATAAATTATAGTTTAACTGAACTGGGCAATATAAAACCTCCCTGTAAAATCATGTTAAAGGAGAATGCTTCGTGCTTTGCCTCAGTTTATTTTGTGATGAGAATTTGAACCATATCATATAAAATAACTCCTCAGCTCTTGCCTTGTCATGTCTGGCTGGTCGGGTTGTCTCTTCAATCACATTTCCATAACCTTTACACAACTCGCTTTATTGTGACATCGTTGGAACATATTCACGACGGGTCATAGCAACAAGGGCAAATATTTTTATTGTATCTCAGTGATTGGATAGGGCAAATCTGGTATTTGTTGGCAGGCAATGAATTTAAAAAGAGAATTAATGTTAATGTTTCACATCATCCATTACTGAACCTTTCAAGACTGTGAAAAAGGAACTCTCTCTCTCTCTCTCTCTCTCTCTCTCTCTCTCTCTCTCTATATATATATATATATATCTGAACACATGTCTGTTGTCGGAGTTAATGCAGGAAAAAGGTTTGAATACCAGACGAAAATTCGAGACTTACTTCTCTAAAGGACTGAGTGTATTATCAGTAACACACGGTGACCTTGAAAATGCGTCAAGGTCATCCGTATTCGAACTTGACCTAGCCTTAATGTGATGCATCCATGATGAATGCATGGTGACTGTGATGAATGCATGGTGACTGTGATGAATGCATGGTGACTGTGATGAATGCATGGTGACTGTGATGAATGCATGGTGACTGTGATGAATGCATGGTGACTGTGATGAATGCATGGTGACTGTGATGAATGCATGGTGACTGTGATGAATGCATGGTGACTGTGATGAATGCATGGTGACTGTGATGAATGCATGGTGACTGTGATGAATGCATGGTGACTGTGATGAATGCATGGTGACTGTGATGAATGCATGGTGACTGTGATGAATGCATGGTGACTGTGATGAATGCATGGTGACTGTGATGAATGCATGGTGACTGTGATGAATGCATGGTGACTGTGATGAATGCATGGTGACTGTGATGAATGCATGGTGACTGTGATGAATGCATGGTGACTGTGATGAATGCATGATGAATGCATGGTGACTGTGATGAATGCATGGTGACTGTGATGAATGCATGGTGACTGTGATGAATGCATGGTGACTGTGATGAATGCATGGTGACTGTGATGAATGCATGGTGACTGTGATGAATGCATGGTGACTGTGATGAATGCATGGTGACTGTGATGAATGCATGGTGACTGTGATGAATGCATGGTGACTGTGATGAATGCATGGTGACTGTGATGAATGCATGGTGACTGTGATGAATGCATGGTGACTGTGATGAATGCATGGTGACTGTGATGAATGCATGGTGACTGTGATGAATGCATGGTGACTGTGATGAATGCATGGTGACTGTGATGAATGCATGGTGACTGTGCCAAAAAGTCTGTTCAAGTTATATGATTCACTAAGATCGTCCTGTAAAATTGAAAAATGTGTCAAGGCCATCCATGTTTGAACTTGACAAAGATTATAATGCGATGCATTAATAGTTTTATTACTGTGCCTCTATTTTCTTAAGTTATTGCGTCAGCGACCTTGGAAATGCGTCAGGGTCATCAGTATTCGAACTTTCATTAGTTCTATATGTGGTGCAATAATGGTCCGAGTATGGTGATTGTAAGTCCGCGAAAACCAAATAAGGAGCAGACGGACGGAAGGACGCTCACGACTTCTGCGATTTTCTACGATTTGCTATGCTCTACTTTCTTAAGAAATCAGAAGATTAAAATTCTATTAAAATTATTTTGTATGACCAGATATTTTCCCTGTGTTTTAAACATTTCGTTAAAATATTTATCCTATTGGTAATCGCGTTAAGTTTATATTCAGCATAGTGAAATAAATTATATTTATACAACCTTCGAACACAACCATGACAGATGTGTCCTTCATAAAATATTCAGATATATAACCATACAATATACATTTTTTCGCAATATAAAAGGGCAATGTGTTCCAAGGCACCGCCTATTTTTTTTATAACGGGGCTATTTAATGTCACCTGTGCTTGGCTACTGGTCCTGGCATATTGATCCTCTAAGTGTTTAAGCGAATGTCATCACATAGAGTTAAACTGCTGGTGAAGACCTGCGGAACATCACTTGACGCTGATTGTATTCTTAAGGTGAAAGATTTCATCTTTCCGCTGAAGTTGTGCAATTAAAACTACGACGCCAGGTCACTGGGTAAGATTTGTCTGTTCGCACACATTGACCCAAGGCTCTGGATTTAGGTCAGGTTGAATTATTTCATGCAAAGTCACGGCTCAAGTCATGCAAATACAATTACCGCAAGGTAGATTGTAAACTTGTGGTTATTGCAGGCATTTTTGAAAACCTAAACCATTTCATGTATAAACCAAACTACAGGAAATTTATGATCTTTTTTAAGCCAGTGCTCCTAGTTATTTCAATTTAATTTCACACTCACGCTCTGTTGACAGTTGTTAATGATCGTTAGGACAAGAATCTACCAATCAGTCATTCATTTGTTGTTGTATGAGGTTTGCAGATTCATATATATTATTCATATATCCCTTTGATATAATAATTCAATAATAAAGAGATCAACATTTGTAAATTACTTGTAATCCAAGCTTTAGTTTTTTCCTTTGTAAAAACTGACGACATTCTTAAATATAAATATATATAAATTATGATTGATGTATTTCTTCATGTCATTTGCAGAATTGTTAAATGTTTGCAGGGATAGCAAGTTCGGTCAGTAGACCAGGACGAAAATATGTTCGGAAAATACGGCACGCTCAGTGTTGGAACCTTGGCGGCGGCTGTACAGGTGTTTTTACAGAATTGCATTGGTGGTAAGTAAACTCCGGCAGAAAGGTTGTAGAAGAACACTTAAAGACACGTATAAACGTGTGGTTCTTGATTTTGACACCGGCGCGTGGTATCAAGCTAATTATCTACCCCAAGTCTGATAAGAACCAATATTAGCTTAATTTTGATATCACGCATTCATTGTATGCTATTTATATCATCCATTCGTCCATTTGTTTAGTCCTATCGTATTATCAGATGCAAAATATCATTTAATGAATAAAAACATATGAATGTTTCATAGGAATAAGTAGACAAATCTTATTATCGTATTTCTTTAGGAATTTGATGATTGTGAGACATTTTAGTTTATGCGTTATCAAACCCCAAAAAATGCATTTGTAAGCCTTTGCTGACATTAATTGCAGCCGATTTTAAATGGACATCAGAAGATACAGGAGGGGAAAAAATTTTCTTCGTTAGTCAAACCAAGACAAGTTGGGAGAAAGCGGAGAAAGAATGTAATACATTAGGCAATAATGCGGGGCTGGCAAAAGTAGCGACACCCTCCAACAATACGTGGCTGTACGACATGACAGTCAACCTAACCGAGGGGGGCGACGTATGGCTTGGTGGAAAATATTACACAAAAGGTACGGTCAATAATTATATTTACAAACATTTAAAGATATAATAATTTTTTACTGTTTCGTCGTCAATAGCTTGGTTTAAGCCTAGTTTAAGGTAACATTTGGTCAGTTGAGCATGGGAGGAAAGGCTCTCCTGTACATTTAAAAGTAGCCGGACATTACAGGCCCTCGTTACAGGCTTAAGAGTAACAAGGATGATGCTTACCAGGAGATGGATTAACGGAATACCAAGAGACTAAGAAAATGGAATTAGCCTAACGACAGACATAATTATACTAGAAATGTGCATTCTATGGAATGCAAGCCTGTGGGGGAGGGGTCTCTATTATGGGATGCTTCCCAACCCGTGTTTGCATTCATTTATTCATCCCATATTATCAAGTTTCTTTCGTGCAGAAGTAATTCTAGATTTGTGAATATTCTTTGATGACGTTCCTGAATTCGGATCATGTGCTAGATCGACACAAAAATCTTATCACTTCTTCATTTGCCCATTCCTTAAAAGCCCTGAAAATAAAATGAGTTATGTCGTGAACAAACACGTGCACACACAATCACGCGCACGAACGTTATTGCACGCATTCCTCTTGGCGGAAGAAATAATGCCCAGGTGCCTAAACCCTTTTTTGGTTTCCCAGATCTGTGCGATTTTGATTGACCACATTCCACTAACAATCAACTTTACTGGCAAGGTTCACTGTCAGTTATGTAGCTGTAGTATTAACCAGGACTTATCTTCAAAGCACCGTTATAATTTCTACATAAACCCATCACGGTGACATAATTTCATATTTCCCCGAGATAAGTGTATGAGAGTGTCATATTTAGGGGCGACACATAGAATGTCCTCTACACTATTTTTTTAATTTTACACATTGAGAGAGAAAAACGTTTTTAAACTCCCAAGATTTCTTTATTTACATTTTTTATTTTTTAAACATTTTATTTCTTTTAGATTTCATCCCATATGTAAACGACATTTATAATTCCACGAACACCGCTGACATTTGAATTTTAGAGTAAAAGAAATATTTTTTGTCCTTACTATACACCCTACAGATGATGAATGGAAATGGACAGATGGGACACAGTTTGAGTGGACAGCGTGGGCACCAGGTCATACAGATGGTGTGACAGGGGCAGACTGCCTTTTGTTTCTCCGTACTGGCAAATGGAAGGATAGATTGTGTAATGCCCCGTTCCCACTATCACGAATATGACGCCGAATCGCCACGATGTTGAATTCGTGGCGATTCGTGGCCAATCGGCCTGACGAGTGATAAAAATTCCATCACGACCACGATATTGTACGAAAGGAGTACGATGCCAGTACGATTGGCTACGACAGTGACACGAAGCCAGCGCGATATGACAGGACACTTTTAAGAATGTTCACGGCTCCGTGACGACGTCTAAGATACTGGTACGATATTTCCACGATTGATCTGCGACTTGTGGACGATACTCCTACGATCATTCAATTTTGCTACGGATTGTTAGATAGCTATATATGTGATATATAGCTATTGTAATGTCACAAAGAAGACGATATAAATAAAAGGACACCATAACAACACTTTACTCAACTTCTCCAGATATTTTAATTTGACAAAAGTTATCCAGTTTAAAACACTGATAATATATGTCTCAATTGATTTGGGTAATTAGACAATTACGACTTATTTATGTGGTGGCAAATACGACGTTGACTTTTTTAAGTCCAAGTAGACGACCGTCTTAATCGGATGTAAAATATCTGTATTCACAAAATATTGGTTAAAATATCTTATTGATTCAGCTCTCAATGTGATATAAGATTATGTTAATATCAATTTGTGTTAGGCTCAGTTTATTCTTTCATAGTAAAATAGGAAATTCATAATTTATTATATTGACCATATGTTTAAGTATGACGAAATTGTATAATATATTCAGCTTCTTTAAACTGTTTTGGTTCAAATTTATTTTGTTAAACAATATCCACGATAAAAAAAATTCTTTAAAACAAATTAACGAAACTACATGGTTTATTCATTGCAAAAACTTCCTTGTTTGTTTACAAAGAAGTTACAAATTACAAAGGAAACGTAATTTGATTCAGCTTCTTCAAATTATTTTAGTTCAAATTTAGTTGGAACCAATAACCACAATACAAATCTTCTTTAAAACAAATTTACAAATCTACACAGAGTTCTTACTTCTAAACCTTATTCCTCATTGGTTTGTGAGAAGTTAAAAATCACTAAGAAAATAAAATATCCGTTACATTATGATGTCAGTTCTTGACGATTTGTCACCAAACTCGTGGAAGTAGTTTAGGGCTTTATGAACGTGACTCTCTCTTGAGAGGTTCTTGTGGTAGTCGTATTGTAGTCGTGTTGAAGTCGTGTCGATGTCATTGTCCTTCGTGAGCATTCGTGACATTGTTTTACATCACGAATTTACAAGAATTATGAAGACTCTCATACGACTTATCAAGAAACTGTTACGACTTAGCTACGACTTGTGACGACAAAGCTTAATTTTTGAACATTTCAAAAATAGCGCCACGAATTCTGAGTGCTTAAGACCTCGCTACGAACATTACCGAGTGTTCAAGACATCATCTACGACACTCCCACGACGTCTCTACGAATTTTAATGATGTAAGTTCGTGGCGATTCGGCGACAAATTCGTGAAAGTGGGAACGGGGCTTAAAGCTAAAGCGATAACAGCATGCGAATCCAAATCCCCAAACGGTATGTTGATAATGTAACAAAGCAAGGGTGTATATAGAAGTTTCGTGTTTATCCAGAGCTGTTAAATGGTCAATCATCAGCCCGTCGTAGATAAAGAACAAAACGGCATTATTTTTCTCAAAGAAATTTAAAGAATGTTAGCATGACACGATTACAAAAGAACCTATGTGAATATTGCTGGTTGACTGTATAGAGAGACATAACTATACGGAAAAGTCGGTTCACCGTGTGGACAATGCGACCTTGCATGCAGCGATTCCCATTATAAGGGAACGACGTTTCTCTGCTTTCATGTTCTAACTTTCTATATAATGCGCCAGGATCGCTATCAATCTCTCTATTTGTCTCTCTTTCTGTATATATATATATATATATATATATATATATATATATATATAAATATAAATAAATGATTTAACGTCGTCGTCCTTATCAATCCAGACCTTGGAAATATAAGCACCGGATGGACCTCCTTCGAAGGAAAATTCTATTCTTTCACGAATACTTCAAGTAGATGGTCAGATGCCAAAAAGGAGTGTATGAAGTGGGGAGCATCCCTGATAAAGATCGACAACGAGGAAGAAAACAATTGGCTTTCTGACCAGATGAAAATCCGCAAATCCGGACAAATATGGCTGGGGGGCAGTGATCGGAATGACGGTATGTATGCACAAACTACTATCTGCAATACTTAAATAAAGACCCATATTTATCTTATTGTTAGTTGTTTCATTTGATTGTAAGTGTGTTAAAAACTTTGAAAAACTAAATATTATTTGTGTGTTTTCGAATCTGGGGTAGAATAAAACTACATATTTGGACATGTCTGCTAATTTGTTTATTATTATAGCGGCCTACTCCGCTATCTGACGTCTACTAACTACTATCTGCAATACTTAAATAAAGACCCATATTTATCTTACTGTTAGTTGTTTCATTTGATTGTAAGTGTGTTAAAAACTATAAAAATTAAATATTATTTGTGTGTTTTCGAATCTGGGGTAGAATAAAACTACATATTTGGACATGTCTGCTAATTTGTTTATCATTATAGCGGCCTACTCCGCTATCTGACGTCTACTAACTACTATCTGCAATACTTAAATAAAGACCCATATTTATCTTATTGTTAGTTTTTTCATTTGATTGTGTGTTAAAAACTTAAAAAATTAAATATTATTTGTGTGTTTTCGAATCTGGGGTAGAATAAGACTACATATTTGGACATGTCTGCTAATTTGTTTATCATTATAGCGGCCTACTCCGCTATCTGACGTCTACAAACTACTATATGCAATACTTAAATAAAGACCCATATTTATCTTATTGTTAGTTTTTTTATTTGATTGTAAGTGTGTTAAAAACTTTAAAAATTAAATATTATTTGTGTGTTTTCGAATCTGGGGTAGAATAAGACTACATATTTGGACATGTCTGCTAATTTGTTTATCATTATAGCGGCCTACTCCGCTATCTGACGTCTACTAACTACTATCTGCAATACTTAAATAAAGACCCATATTTATCTTATTGTTAGTTGTTTCATTTGATTGTAAGTGTGTTAAAAACTTTAAAAATTAAATATTATTTGTGTGTTTTCGAATCTGGGGTAGAATAAGACTACATATTTGGACATGTCTGCTAATTTGTTTATCATTATAGCGGCCTACTCCGCTATCTGGCGTCTACTAACTATTATCTGCAATACTTAAATAAAGACCCATATTTATCTTATTGTTAGTTGTTTCATTTGATTGTAAGTGTGTTAAAAACTTTGAAAAATTAAATATTATTTGTGTGTTTTCGAATCTGGGGTAGAATAAAACTACATATTTGGACATGTCTGCTAATTTGTTTATCATTATAGCGGCCTAATCCGCTATCTGACGTCTACTAACTACTATATGCAATACTTAAATAAAGACCCATATTTATCTTATTGTTAGTTGTTTCATTTGATTGTAAGTGTGTTAAAAACTTTAAAAATTAAATATTATTTGTGTGTTTTCGAATCTGGGGTAGATTAAGACTACATATTTGGACATGTCTGCTAATTTGTTTATCATTATAGCGGCCTACTCCGCTATCTGAAGTCTACTAACTACTATCTGCAATACTTAAATAAAGACCCATATTTATCTTATTGTTAGTTGTTTCATTTGATTGTAAGTGTGTTAAAAACTTTAAAAATTAAATATTATTTGTGTGTTTTCGAATCTGGGGTAGAATAAGACTACATATTTGGACATGTCTGCTAATTTGTTTATAGCGGCCTACTCCGCTATCTGAAGTCTACTAACTAAAGATAATCCCTTGCACAATTTATAAAAAAAAGGATTAAAGACCCAAATCCCACCGCGAAAAGCTGTTACATTTGTTTATATCAACATATATATACGCGTGGGGTACCGCCAAAATAATCCAAACTAATTCGACAAGAACATCTGCCAAATAAACCATTATTTTAAAAAGGGCGGTCAAACTAGTGACCTCGCAACTTTCATATGCAAACAACCGCCTCTGAATATCTTATTTTATGTTCTTAAACCTTGCTGTGTTTACTGGCAGCTTGTAGATAAACAAGCTTATACGTCAGTCACATAGGCGTCGTAAGAACTGTTCATGATGAGAGTTACCTAGAGTTCATTAATATGTAAGCAGAGTAAGTAAAAATCACATAAATTCTACAGAAAAGGTAGGTGAATAGCCAGGTTTAAGGTGGATGACGATAAACATGTTTAGTACTGGTAGTTTAGAAGGATCAGCCTTATCAGTCTAGACTTGGTATGTCGTGTTACCATTCCTGTACAACTAACTGTAGAACTTTCTTGGACTCTTGTATTGACTGGCCAGAAGGAGTTTGGGTTTGGCTTGACAATTCGCCCATTTCATCTTGGACCAAATGGTTTCCTGGAGAACCTGATGATGTGTATGAAGAGACCTGTCTTACCTACCTAGCTAACCAGTCATATTTATGGAATGATGAGTGGTGTGAAAATAAAAAATATTTCATCTGCCAGGACATCAGAAAAGGTAAATAATCAAATGGAGGATAGTTCATGGAAATATGTTAAACGTATGGTGATAACATTAATAAAACTCTGAAGCGTGCATTATCTTAAACGTTTGCTAAAATATGAGAAAAAGAATTTAACAGACTCTCTGAAGATGATTTTTTGTTCTGGTGTCTTCTTCACAGGTACACGTTTTATTTGACAGTTTCATTTCGCCATTATTTTTCTGAATATAAGGTTAATGTAGGATTCTTGAACAATAAAATTTGCGTAAACAATAGTTTTTTTGGTCACTTTTGGATAAAGTGGAGATAGATATACAAAGGCGGTAATAATATATCAAACGTTTGCAGAATCTCCCCAAATCAGTACAAGACCTGCTTACCGAACTGGTACTCCGTCAACCCCTGAGCTTACTGGTACTCCGCCAACTCCTGAGCTGACTGGTACTCCGTCAACCCCTGACACGACTGGTACTCCGTCAACCCCTGACACGACTGGTACTCCGTCAACCCCTGAGCTGACTGGTACTCCGTCAACCCCTGACACGACTGGTACTCCGTCAACCCCTGAGCTGACTGGTACTCCGTCAAACCCTGAGCTGACTGGTACTCCGTCAACCCCTGATCTGACTGGTACTCCGTCAACCCCTGACACGACTGGTACTCCGTCAACCCCTGACACGACTGGTACTCCGTCAACCCCTGATCTGACTGGTACTCCGTCAACCCCTGAGCTGACTGGTACTCCGTCAAACCCTGAGCTGACTGGTACTTCGTCGACCCCTGAGCTGACTGGTACTCCGTCAACCCCTGAGCTGACTGGTACTCCGTCAACCCCTGACACGACTGGTACTCCGTCAAACCCTGAGCTGACTGGTACTCCGTCAACCCCTGATCTGACTGGTACTTCGTCAACCCCTGAGCTGACTGGTACTTCGTCAACCCCTGATCTGACTGGTACTTCGTCAACCCCTGAGCTGACTGGTACTACATCATCCCCTGATTTGACTGGTGCTTCGTCAACCCCTGAGCTGACTTGTACTCCGTCAACCCCTGACACGACTGGTACTCCGTCAACCCCTGAGCTGACTGGTACTTCGTCAACCCCTGAGCTGACTGGTACTTCGTCAACCCCTATGCTGACTGGTTCTTCGTCAACCCCTGAGCTGACTGGTACTCCGTCAACCCCTGAGCTGACTGGTACTCCGTCAACCCCTGACACGACTGGTACTCCGTCAACCCCTGAGCTGACTGGTACTCCGTCAACCCCTGAGCTGAGTGGAACTCCGTCAACCCCTGAGCTGACTGGTACTTCGTCAACCCCTGAGGTGACTGGTACTTCGTCAACCCCTGAGCTGACTGGTACTTCGTCAGCCCCTGAGCTGACTGGTACTCCGTCAACCCCTGAGCTGACTGGTACTCCGTCAACCCCTGAGCTGAGTGGAACTCCGTCAACCCCTGAGCTGACTGGTACTCCGTCAACCCCTGAGCTGAGTGGAACTCCGTCAACCCCTGAGCTGACTGGTACTTCGTCAACCCCTGAGCTGACTGGTACTCCGTCAACCCCTGAGCTGACTGGTACTCCGTCAACCCCTGAGCTGACTGGTACTCCGTTAAACCCTGAAACGACTGGTACTCCGTCAAACCCTGAGCTTAGTGGGTCTTCGTCAACTTCTGATACGACCGGTATTGGTTCTTCATCGTCCTCTGAGGTATCAAAAGCGTCCATGTCATCCAAATCTAGTGACAAGATGAAAGAAGGCAACATGTTCTGTTACATAAAACAGACGGCAGATGGGAAGAAAGTTATCTGCCTTTGACACTGTGGTTAAAAATTTGTAGAGAATAATAACACACAACTGTGATTGACTATCAAGATATGATATAATAAATGTCTTTTACTGATGTATAAACACTTTACCAGGTGAAGAGCACATACCAAGGTCAATTGCCGTGAAATCTGTATACAAATTTACACACGCATAAACAATGAAAACAATGTTTTTTTTCAAGGGGGGGGGGGGGGGGCTAAGCCGTATAGATAAGTTTCCGTTATGTATGTAAGTGGGTATAGCGATGAAAAAAAAACCCCACCCCTGTTATAGATAATTTAAGTAACTTTATATAATATAAATAAGTAACTTTATACAGGTTTTTTTTAAATCTCCACACGATGACAGTAGAAGTATTTAACTTTGGACAAGTCCTATAGCTGATTTTTCCTGTTTATTATTGGGAAGTGTATTCTTGTTTAATGTTAGGCAGGTTTCAGGAATTCTAAAAGGGCGCCACTGGTTAATTAAATTTTATTTGTGCATGAATGGAAGGAAAAAATTATCTTGAATGATATAACCCCCTACCCTCCCCTCACCCGCCCCCTAAAAAAACCTTACGGGGCGCCTGCTAACTCGCATGTACAGATATTGATGAGGGTCTAGATTCTCAAGCTTAATCAGTTCTAACGTCTCTAAAAACTAAAACACGAGCCCGCAGTGCTCTGTTAATGACCAGCCAAGGGCCTAGTTCCGTTGGGGTGGGGGACGACATGTCCCTCTCACGTGTTTAAGAGGACAAATAAAAAAATAAAATAAAGTATTACAAATTTAACAATAATTATTTTTGTATATATAATATACAAATAGTATATGGTGCACAGAATAAAATAAAATTATGATGTTTCTGGGACTAGGGTACAGGGATTTTGTTCTCTTTCTCTTTTAAGGAGAGCCATTAAGCAAATATCCTTATTTCGGAAGGAGAGGCTTTTGCCGAGGATGGGGGGGGGGGGGGTCAATTAATTATCATATTAATGACCATGTTATTAGTTTATGATTGTTTTTATTGATGTACACTTTTTTTTTTGCTGATGATCCCTTTATTTCTCATTGCTTCTGGAAATAAACATCGACAATTCTCTCATCAAATCATGCCCGTGGTAATAGTTTGAATTTTGTCCGAGAGAGGGCGGCACAAGACAATGAAGATTATATATTATGTATGTATATACATTTGTGTGTGTGTGTGTGTGGGTGTTATACATATCTAATTAACTGATTTTTGAACTTTGGTATATTTTCCAGGTTGATTCTGTTAAAAATCTGATTATATACAGAGCAGATTATAGATACTGTAGACAACTGAACAATATGTGCCTTTCTCCAGTCTTGATATTTTATTGTGTCAGAGCATTAGAAATCTTTGCTTTAATATGTTGCAGTCAAAGATTGTGTATGAATGCTGTTTGTACAGATGATTAGCGTTAAATTGCAACATGTAAATTATTAGTTGTTTTGTCCCTTTAGGTAAAAAGTGGCAAAAACCTTTGTATGTTTAATTTCTGACATATATCATTCCTGTCAGTGGGGTATTGTAATCCCACACTTGTCATGCCACTATTATAGACAACAGCCTGACTGTTGTTATCTAGTTAATAGCTTCCTGTCCATTAGGGTTTCCCTGTGAGGTGTCATTACCAGCCACTAAGCTCACACTGTGTTCTGATTGAGTGTACCCTAAGCAGATTAAACGCAGTCACACGATGACTCCAAGTAGAACATTATAATAACTTTTATTATAAATCACTGCAGTTACTGACAACAGCCGTAGATAACATATAAAATAAGACCTCGTCGTCGCTAGAATCAGTAAGATGGCGGAACTGTGGAGACCCGACACTGTGTTACTAGAGTACGACTCTGCTGCTCAGGATTTTCGGGCTTCACTTTTTGTCATTCAAAATGCACGGGGCTTCTAAATACATCAGTGGCGTAGGTATAAATGTAGTGGAGAGGGTGATGCAGTCCATTAAATATGTAGGGTAAGGGGCAAATTACATAAACATGGCGTTTTGTGTTTAGGACCTCACGAGAAGTTATATTTTGTGAGCATACGCATGTAAAATGTAAACCGAAGGTGTTTATTGGAAATGTAACCATTTTTTATTTTTATGATTGACAGTTAAGACACGTTGTCTCGGCCTTTCCACAGTGCCTAACTGGAAGAGGTTCGTTTATAGGTGAAACGACCTCTGGTGGAAAATTAGGAGAATCAACGGGGCGAGGAAAGCAAATAATGATAGAATTAATTGCGTGACGAGATTTGTTTGTCAGTGTCCGCTGATTTTAGTCATATAATTTATATACAAGCTCAGACTGTTCTTAATTACGTTTTCCTGGCAAACATACATATTTTCCAGGAATTTCTTCTCGCAGCAAGCTTGAATCAAAATCAATAGGTCAGACTGATGAGGTTAATTAGAAAGCCAGCCACATCTCAGTTGATACATTATGATGCATTGCCTGATTCAATGTCTGTAAAAAGTATAATTTTACCATTATTTTTACTTGATGAAACACGCATTGATTAAACTGGTTCGGTACTAAAAGAGTCTTTGCAGTAAAATTTTGAACAGAACAGAACTTTATTCAGGAAAAAGGCCTCAGGCCCAAAGTTCCAAACATTTCAATAAATATTCAATTAAAACAAGTACATTAATCCAATGGAAGGTAGCAGTCTTATATTTCCTGCCATTAACACAAGTAACAGAACTGCATACCTACATACACTATAAATCTGTTTTGCCATCATCTGTGAGTATAAACATAATTACACTTCAATAAACAGTCAGTTCAGAAATTACAACAATATAATGTTAAGTAACAGTCTTAAAATGACTAATCAATCGTGCCATAAACACATGTAACATTATTGCACATCTAAGTACACAATGAATCTATTTTGCTGTCAACAGTGAGTACTGTTTAAAATACATAATTCAACCATCTATCATTTTCCGTCTCCTCAAAAACGAATTAAACACATATGCAGCAACTTTTGATATTTCAAATGGATTATCTAAATTAAATAACTTTATAAAATTTTGTTCACTTGGATAATGCAAGTCTTGTCTAATATATTTTAACCTCAAATCATGATATAATTTACACTCTTGCATAAAGTGAGCTTCATCCTCAACAATATTGAATCCATAGCATAAACAATATTTACAGATCCTCTCTTCACGAGAAATGTTTTTATGGCGGCCCATTTCTATAGCTAATTCATGATTTGAACATCGAAGTTTAGCAAGTGCTGTACGGTGTTGTTTATTTGGGATACAATCAACATATTTTTCTAGAGTAAGCATAGATTTAAAAGTACCATAATAGTAGAGTTTACTGCACAATTTAATATCACCATGCCAATTTTGAATGGCCATATCTTTTATTCTCATTTCAACTTCTTTCATAAAATAATTCACATCTCCAATGTACTGTGCCATCCAAACATATCCAAAACGAGAATGGAACAACAATGGTCTCACTTGAGATGCCCAATTTGATTTACCACTATTGTCTAAATTCATCAACATGTTGTACACCTGTTTCTGACACCTATGTTCTGGCATATGCAAAAGTTTAATCCAATACTTAATACAACGCAATAAGCAAGTTACAAACAAAGGAAATCTGCCACATTCTCCTAGTGCTGCTGCATTTGGAGTATTCTGGCCTACATTTAAAATGTGTTTGCAGAATTTGTACTGTACTCTCTCTATAGATTCTGATTTTTTAAAACCCCACAACTCACATCCATATGTTAGTATTGGCACTACCATTTGATCAAACAAATAAATGAGATGTTTTGTACTTAAATATTTACACTTTTTGCTGAATGTTTTAATCATGCATACCGCTTTGTTTGCTTGTAAAACCTGCTGTTGTTGTGTTTTTGACCAAGACAATTTTGTGGAGAAAATAATACCAAGATATTTGTAGTATGGAACCACTTCTAACTGTTTACCTTTTAAATACCATTTTTCTACTTTTCGTAAGGGACCACCTTTCCTTAAAAAAAGTCAAACTGTATAACTAATAACATTGATGGTTCAATAGGTAAAGGCCTAGGTATACTTAAAAGTTGACTAAGAATTCCTTCCAGGTATTTCAAATATGTATAAGTTATCTATTAGGAAGAAAAACTGAAAGCTCGAATATGGGCATAATTTTTTTCAAGTGATGTCTTCTTTTTAAACTTATCTTTAAACTTATGTTTACCTAAACTTAGAAGAACTGTGATATATAATGTGATCATGTATTATTAAAGTAATTATTTTGATCAATTCATGACCAGATATAGGAATGAATGATGTATTTTTTTTATAAATTATACCGTATTTAAAGGAAGTTTTCATTACTTGAAAGCATTTTCTAATATTTCAAATAAGAATCTTTACAAGTAATTGCAAGTGCCTAAAGAAAGTGTTATTTATTATTTATATTTTTTGCATTATATGCAAGTCCACGTGTTTCCTGATTACAAATAAATTAACAATCTCGCACTTGAATTCAAATAACTGCGTTTCAAAGGCAATAAGATAAAATCCGTAATCACCTGGAGTGAAAATAAAACTTGTTCCCATAAATTTTATTTTATAAATTGTATTTTATAATTTATTTATTATTATTGTATTGAGGAAGCAGTCTTAGTGGTTGGTTTCTGTCACGCAACTCCATTCAGTGTTATATGGGTCCACTGAATTACCGGACTGTGAACGTATGGACACGTCTTTAGTTACATAACCTGTCAATTTCAATTGGGCCTTGTGCTTTACACGTTTATATCCTCTCGATTCTGCTGTTTTCTGTTTCTGTACTATAAGTATCTAAAAGAAATACTCTTCAAGTAGACAGGGTAGACAGGTTGCTATGCCGAATAAAACAGGAAATCAACAGAAAACCATTTCTGACGCTTCTGTACGCTTTTTCCGAAGATAAGTTGAATGGCATGTAGGTGTCAATCTCTATGAAGTTGAAGAAAATCATATTACAATTTAGAATTATATGTTTCATATCCACGAGGTAATTGATAATCCAGGGATTATGTCATAACAGTAAAGACGGGCGTTCTGTCAGGGTTTCGCTTTATTCTACATCCGTTTAAGACTGTTTGTGGGATTAGGTCCAACATAATCCTATTGTACTTGTCTATGTTTCGTAAACAATACCTTGGAATAAAACTTATCAATTGTGTAATTCATGTACAAGCCAAAGGCGGAAAATGATTTTCCCATTGATGAGATGTTGGAGGCCGCTTAATCTTTGTCATGTGACTCCTCTGTTGTCTAGTGACCGTTATTGGTCATCTCCTACAAATCCTGAATAGTCTGACGTTATCTTGTGAAAGGTTATCGTCAACTACCAGAAAATTCACCAGCTGTTTGTACCCAGCAGGTGAACTCGACACATGGAAACCCGGCCCAGACGAACTCGCGCAGAAAAATTCAAACGCAAGAGCGGCTAATATGCCTGTGACGTATAGTAATTGTGCAGTGTATTTTATAATATCCGCTCTGTTCTAGCAATCAGTTTGGGTGAACTATTGGTCTCTCGCTTGTTTAATTGTTGTCTTTATTCGGGATCGTAATAGCCCTTGCTCATACCAAATGAGGACGCGACAACCCACGAAAGGAAGCGATATTTCTTGCATGCGAACCGCTCCAACAAAGTCTCAAGCTTGTCTATGCGGGATGGTTACCTTTCAGATTCCATTTTTGTTCTGACAGTTGCTTAGTGTGCTTGCGTCGTGGGCGTGTCTGTGAAAAATGGCGGGCCCCTATGTATCCAGTCAGTCTCAGTATACAGGTTATAATGACTCGGAAAGTGTCTCAGACATGCGGATGTTGAACTTTAAGCATAATTAATTTATCACGACGTGAGAAATATGTCAGGGTCTCATTAATGTATACGATGATGTGTATACAGGATAATAATACCATTCAAGTGAACTATCTGCTGCATTCAGAATGAGATAATTTAATGCAATAGCATAACAGAAGCAGCGGATCGGGGGGGGGGGGTGTCCATGGGGTCCGGACTCCGCCTTTTTCATTAAACGGCAACGTTTTTTAAGGGCTTCAGACAAAATTTTGCGACCTGGACCCCCCTTTTTCCAAACCTGGGGACCTTTTTTTTAGGGTTTTCATTAGTCCTCCTGGGTTGGACCCCCCTTTTCCTAAATCCTAGATCCACCCCTGCGAATACCCATCTTATTTAATTTTAAGTTACATTTTTTTTGTCTTGCTTTTAAATATACAAGATAACAGACTATCTGCACAGGCTAACTGTTCTAGCATAGTTCGAACGATTGAGGTTTGCCAGCTTAATTTACATTGCTTGAACATTTTCAGATTAATGAAACAATTTTGTGATCATGTATCCTATTTCAAAATGGAAAAATGTGATGCTCATTTTTACGACTAATACATAATGAGAACCATTGAGGAACATGATGATTGCCCTGTGACCAGTTTGAAGGGTTTAAATTCGGTAGTACGTAACCTGCTTCCAGTTTGTTCCGCAGTGCGGCCTGAGATTCTCTGTTAACAGTGACTGCGCAGTAATAAAAGACGACACAAAAACTGAATATTATGCACATTTATTAGGTCAACAAGTACAAACGGAGTGCAAAAATATGATTTCGAACGCCCTGCTGGTAAAAGCAGTAGCATGTTATGTTGAGTGCGCGGAGTGTTTTACACATATGGCATACAGTATACCATGCACCCGCAAACGAGAAACAACGGGATTCAAGGGGCAAGTTATTTTTAAACAACTGAATAAAATTAAATAAATTCCCATACATAATAAATATATGTTTCATATATATATATATATATGTAAATATACACCAGAAATGTACAAAGTGAATGCAATTAAATATTTAAAATATACACATATCATTAAAATACATAAAATCGCAGAGAAATTATATTTACCATTATTTCTGACACAGATAGGAACTGTCCATTTGAGTGACGTAAACATGGTTAATTTATAATCCAGCGATAGAAAACAATACTCTCCTTAATGTGATATGTTTCATTAATGAGACTGAACATTCCAAATGCTTGTATTGAAAACATAACGTGTAAATCTTTTTATTGCCGAAGCAGATTGGATGATTTTTCTGAGGTCCAAGTAATATGCATACCTTTAATTTAACTTACAGCACCGCCTACAGTCAAAGAAAAATTACTACAAGACACGTGACCAACGGGTCATGTCAATGATATGACAAGTGTAAAATGTGTCCCAAAAAACCAGAAAGGAAAAATGGTAAAAACATACATAAGCAAGATAGGGCGATGATAATGGCGAATGAACATTTGAAAATAATTCTCATATTTAACAATTTAATGCTTTCAAATTTTTGTATGATAGTTTTTCATTAGGCAAACTGACTTTGATTTCTGATTAATTGCAAATTTTTATATCATGCTATCATTCATATTATTTCCTGAGTTACCATGTATTTCTCGTGAATCGTCACTTGGAATGAAATGGCTTGAATAAAGTTGCAATCATATGACGATGTAAATATTTCACTAAAAGCAAGATGATTGTATATTTTAATGGATATTATCACTTCCTTGATAACCAGGGGCCTCCGAGAAATATTTTGAGGCCTTACAACAGGGGTTTTTGGGCCCCCTCCCTTTTTCTCGTTATAATAAACATTCAGAACTACGGATTTCATGAATTCCTGTGTGTTGTGTGTCTAACGGACTTGTTGTTTATGTCGGTGCGATTATCGGACGTCAGTAATCATCAGTGCTTGTACATATGGAGCGCCTCTCCAGAGAATATAAGTGTCTTCTTTCTTTAATATATTGATTTTTTTGGTAACATATGTCTTATTTATTTTTTGGAGTGTACGTATGTGTTTCATCCAGTTGGTCGTTCACATCTTTAGTGGTGTGACAATATGAGACTCCAAGCCTGAGCCGACCCCCTTTGAGTCATCCTGATGAAAAATATATATATATATATATATATATATATATATATATATATATATATATATACAAGTTAACGAAAAAGCTATCAGATATGTTCTCATATTAAAGTATAATCTGGTGTTCTTCACCAAGGAATTTCCTGACGGACCCGGGTCCTTTTAGTACCTTTGGATCACTCCCTAATAAGAGTTCTATATTAACGCTTCGCAAAAGACGTGACTTGATCATTTGGAGCATTTTCAGGCGCCTTATTGGAAAATCCAAAGGTATAATAAAATCAGATGAGACTTTTACATTTTCAAACATTGCATTGGGCCCTCGGGTCAATCCCAATTAAAAATTCCATATATATGCTTCTCAAGTGTCGGGACTTCCCCATTTTCGAAATTTCTTGTGCCCTGTAGTACACACCTGGCCGATGTGGACCCTCTTTCGGTCTCCAAACTAACTTATACATGTCTATATAAAAGCTAAAATAAACAGTAATGAGACTTCTACACTTTCAAACATGTTATTCTGATCTATAGGTAATTCCTGAAATGTTGGGCCCCTTTGAGTCCTGACCCCCCCCCCCCCCCCCCCAGTTCATAAGACCTGTTGATAACATCAAGATTTGAGTAGTTAAGGTGGCCAATTAAATCAGATCGTCTCTATATGGGCATGTTTATCTGTATAAAGACCTGTTTATGTGGTTTATATTTCACTGAGGATTATATATATTATGGATTTTCTCTCCAGTCAAACTAGGTTGTAGTTGTCTCACTTTTGTTAAATGAAGTTACGGCGGCGCACGCACGTAAACTCGGCTCGGTTTGCACCTGTCTCAGTAAAATTGTTTTAAGTTGACCGAAGCGTCCGTGCTGCCCCTGGCTGTTGGTCACACTGGAAGTGTCCAGAACAGGATGCCTCTAGAACTCGTCTACAATGTTTGGTATCAGAGAACGGTAGTTCCGCTTCCCCTCCAGCCAGTACGTGCACATCTGACCTTTACCCTGAAATAAAAGTTATGAATATAAACTTGAAAATCCACTTGACAAGCCTTTAACTGATTTGTAGGTGACAGGTTAACAAAATTTAAGCCTGCTTCTTACCTACTGAATTTCCCCATCCTGTTTCTGTTTCTAGCGCTTTATGGCCGACAGGAAAAATCGGTAGGTATTGGTAGATGAGATTTTACGAGACCGGCAAAATTTGCAAAAATCTTTGACAATGTGAATAATTTGCTGTCTCATTTATTTCCAACCATAAAATTCGGTCCATATTTTGCAGGATTTCTGTTTTTTTTTTCATTCATGCTGAACAGTTTTACAGGAAACGAAACCCAATATGACCGAAATAGCCATAACTCTGGTGATATGCACGAAAAGTCGGTTGTGTGCGGCATGTTTCGATAAAAAAAAAAAACTGGTTGTGTCGGAAGGACACAAATGCCCCCGCCTGGTGCAAATTAGAAATATTTGTTCACTTTTTTAAATTTTTTTTAAGTTCAGGAGCTGTCATATGGTCAAAAGTAGGTCAACGAGGGCAAAATGCAAACTCGATCTGTAACGGGTCATTTGATAGCAACACACCAAAATTCAGGCCAGTATCTGCAGGCATTGTGAAAAAAATCCATACATGTGCATTTTTCATAAAAATTTCTGTTTTTCATGAAATTTTCTATGTTCAGGATCCGTCATATGGTCAAAAATAGGTCAACTGGGACGACACGCGAACTCGATCTGTAAGTTGTCATTATGCACCCACAGACCAAACATTAGGCCAGTATCTGTAAGCATTGCATTGCGAAACTAGAATTTTAGCAAAAGCTGATAATCAGTTGTTAATTTAAATTGGAGAGGTATGTACCATGTTTCATAACAATCCACCAAATGCTTCCTGGGAAATAAGCTCTTAAGTTTTTTTTTGCTAATCTTAGCTCTGTGACCTTGAAAAGTAGGTCAGGATCACCCTTCTTTGAACTTGACCAAGATTTTGTAAATATGCAATAGCACTGAAGAAATGAAGTTCCTGTGTTGAATACCTTTGGAGATATCCTGCATAAAATAACAAAATTGAAAAATTCGATAAAAATTGATTAAAAAATCCGAAATTGCAGGTGGCACCACCAAAATTGAGCAGCACGTACAGACCATCAGTCCCAATGATCAAAGTATGTTTTGTAAAAAATACACACAATGGTTCCTGAGATGTAAGCTTCTGAGTGTTTTTCTATAATCAGCTCTAATATGTAGAAAAATGGGTCTAGGTCAGTCATCTTTGAACTTGACCGAGATTTTATCGATATACATCTTCACTGATGAAATAAAATTCCAACGGTGAATCCTTTTAGAGATATCCCGCTTACAAGGTAAAAGTAAACGGACGCCGGACTGACGCCGGACGTACGGACAGACGGACAGCTTGGGTGACGACAATAGCCCATCAGCCTATTAGCTGAGGGCTAAAAAAGGCTGTACATGTACATTTGTCAAGAAAATTTATATTTTTCATGAAATTTTCTATGTTAGGGCACCGACAAACGGTCAAAATTAGGTCAACTGGGACAAAACGCGAACTCAATCTGTAACTGGTCATAATCTGCCCACACCCCAAAAATCAGGCCCGTATCTGAAGGCAGTTGGGAAAAAGTCCGTATATGTGCACTTGTCATGAAAATTTCTATTTTTCAAAATTTTTTTTTTTGTTAGGGCACCACCAAACAGTCAAAAGTAGGTCAACTGGGACAAACGCGAACTCAATCTGTAACTGGTCATAATCTGCCCACACCCCAAAAATCAGGCCCGTATCTGAAGGAAGTTGGGAAAAAGTCCGTATATGTGCACTTGTCATGAAAATTTCTATTTTTCAAAAAATTTTCTTTGTTAGGGCACCACCAAACAGTCAAAAGTAGGTCAACTGGGACAAAACGCGAACTTGATCTGTAACTGGTCATTATCTGCCCACACACCAAAAATCAGGCCAGCATCTGCAGGCACTGCGGAAAAAAGTCCGTACATATGCATTTGTTATGAAAATTTATATTTTTCATGAAATTTTCTATGTTCAGGAGCAGTCAAACGGACAAAAGTAGGTCAACTGGGACAAAACGCAAACTCGATCTGTAACTGGTCATTATCTGCCCACACACTAAAACTCAGGCCAGTATCTGCAGGCACTGCGAAAAAAAGTCCGTACATGTGCATTTTTCATGAAAATTTCTGGTTTTTCTTTAAATTTTCAATGTTAGGGCACCGTCAAACGGTCAAATATAGGTCAACTGGGACAAAACGCGAACTTGATCTGTAACTGGTCATTATCTGCCCACACACCAAAAATCAGGCCCGTATCTGCAGGCATTGTGAAAAAAAGTCCGTACGTGTGCACTTGTCATGAAAATTTATATTTTTAATGAAATTTTCTATGTTTAGGAGCCGTAAAACGGTCAAAAGTAGGTCAACATGGACGAAACGCAAACTCTATCTGTAACTGGTCATTATATGCCCACACACCAAAAATCAGGCCAATATCTGCAGGCATTGCGAAAAAAAGTCCGTACAACTGTTTGATTTCAGAATGACTGAATGACGGACATGGGTAAAACTACATGGCATAAAAATTGAAGCACTTCAATGAACCTTTATTGCGTGGGAAGTTTGGTCCGATTTTAAAGAGAGCTCCACTGCAGACATTTCTCAAATCAAATTCATTTACACCAGGGCTTTTTCTACAGATCACGAATAATCACTTCCCAATGGCTACGGATCGCCACGGAAGCCTGTACGGGATGGTTGTGCTACAGCAGTCCAACGGCGGGGCCGGTTGTACTCAGGTAACACTAAATATGCAGATCAGCGCGGTGGGGCTACGGTGATCCACGGAAGGTTAAAACCGTTTAAAGCTATCGTTGCGACCTACGGATCGACACGGACCATCCCGGATTAGTGTGGTTTGACGCTGGACTCGCCAAGGATGACCCCGATTTCCAGCACCGTGACAAACCGTGGCTATAAACCTTGATTGAGTGACCTAGGCTTACCGCTTTTTCAGGTCGTTTAAATAAAGTCGGCGTCCAAAAATAAAAAGACAGCAGGCCGATACAAGGTAAACTGCGCCTACGAGTAAGCATCATGATTTTTTATCTTTTTTTCAGACGGTTTGGCAAATCAAACGAATGCATATGTGGTCATGGTCGTTATCCATCATTATCCATCCTAGCCTGGATATCTCTGTTATTCTCCTAGCCTGAATAGCTACGTTATTCTCCTAGCCTGAATTACTACGTTATTCACCTAGCCAGAATAGCTGCTTTATTTTCCTAGCCTGAGTAGCTACGTTATTTTCCTAGCCTGAATAGCTACGTTATTTTCTTAGCCTGAATTGCTACGTTATTCTCCTAGCCATAACTGCTAAGTTATTCTCCTAGCCTGAATTACTACGTTATTCTACTAGCCTGAATAGCTACGTTATTCTCCTAGCCTTAATAGTTACGTTATTCTCCTAGCCTGAATTGCTACGTTAGTCTCCTAGCCTGAATAGCTACGTTATTCTCCTAACCTGAATAGCGTCTTTATTCTCTTAGCCTGAATATGTACGTTATTCTCCTAGCCTGAATTACTACGTTATTCTCCTAGCCAGAATAGCTGCTTTATTTTCCTAGCCTGAGTAGCTACGTTATTCTCCTAGCCTGAATTGCTACGTTATTTTCCTAGCCTGAATTTACACGTTATTCTCCTAGCCTGAATTACTACGTTATTCTCCTAGCCATAGTAGCTGCTTTATTTTCCTAGCATGAGTAGCTACGTTATTCTTCTAGCCTGAATTGCTTTGTTATTTTTCCTAGCCTGAATTGCTACGTTATTCTCGTAGCCATAATTACCACGTTATTCTCCTAGCCTGAATAGGTCCTTTATTTTCCTAGCCTGAGTAGCTACGTTATTCTCCTAGCCTGAATTGCTACGTAATTTTTAGCCCGAGGAGATACATTTTTCTTATAGCCTGAGTAGCTACGTCATTCTCCTAGCCTGAATAGCTACGTTATTTTCCTAGCCTGTATATCTACGTGATTCTCTTAGCCCGAGTAGCTCCGTCATTCTTCTAACCTGAACAACTACGTTATTCTCCCAGCCTGAATAGCTACGTTCTTCTCCTAACCTGAGTAGCTACGTCATTCTCCTAGCCTGAATAGCTACGTTGTTTTCATAGCCTAAATAGCTAATTATTCTCCTAGCTAGGATAGCTGCTTTATTTTCCTAGCCTGAGTAGCTACGTTATTCTCCAATCGGAACAGCAACGTTATTCTCCTAGCCTAAATAACGTCGTTATTCTCCTAACCTGAATAGCTACGTTATTCTCCTAACCTGAATAGCTACGTTATTCTCCTAGCCTGTATATCTACGTTATTCTCCTAGCTTGATGAGCTACGTTATTCATCCTAGACTGAAAATAGCCACGTTATTCTCCTAGCCTGAATAGCAAAGTTTTTCCCAAATCTGAATAGCTACGTTATTCTCCTAGCCTGAATAACGTCGTTATTCTCCTAGACTGAACAGCTACGTTATTCTCCTAACCTGAATAGCTACGTTTTTCTCCTAGCCTGTATATCTACGTTATTCTCCTAGCTTGATGAGCTACGTTATTCATTCTAGACTGAAAATAGCCACGTTATTCTCCTAGCCTGAATAGCAAAGTTTTTCCCAAAACTGAATAGCTACGTTATTCTCCTAGCCTGAATAACGTCGTTATTATCCTAGACTGAATAGCAACGTTATTTTCCTAACCTGAATAGCTACGTTTTTCCCAAATCTGAATAGCTACGTTATTCTCCTAGCCTGAATAACGTAGTTATTCTCCTAGACTGAATAGCCACGTTATTCTCCTAACCTGAACAGCTACGTTTTTCCCAAATCTGAATAGCTACGTTATTTTCCTAGCCTGAATAGCTACGTTATTTTCTGAGCCTGAATTGCTACGTTATTCTCCTAGCCATAGTAGCTGCTTTATTTTCCTAGCCTGAGTAGCTACGTTATTCTTCTAGCCTGAATTGCTACGTTATTCTCCTAGCCTGAATTACTACGTAATTCTCCTTGCCTGAATAGCTACGTTATTCTCCTAGCCTGAATTGCTACGTTATTCTCCTAGCCTGAATAGCTACGTTATTATCCTAACCTGAATAGCGTCGTTATTCTCTTAGCCTGAATATCTACGTTATTCTCCTAGCCTGAATAACGTCGTTATTCTCCTAGCCTGAATAGCTACGTTATTGTCCTTGCCTGAATAGCTTCGTTTTTCTTTGCAATAAGAGCTAGGTTATTCTCCTAGCTTGATGAGCTACGTTATTCATCCTAGACTGAATAGCCACGTTATTCTCCTAGCCTGTATAGCTACGTTTTTCCCAAGTCTGAATAGCTAATTAATTCTCCTAGCCTGAAAAGCTACATTATCCCCCCCAAGTCTGAATAGCTACCTCATTTTCCTAGCCCGAGTAGCTACGTTATTCTCCGAGCCTGAATAGCTACGGTATTCTCCTAGCCGGAGTAGGCACGTTATTCTACTAGCCTGAATAATTCAATCAGACCCTGATGACGAAAGACACGTCATAAGTGTGTTTTCGAGAGATACAGGTCTGTCAATAGAATCAAACATTTCACTTTATACGTATAAAATAAACTTATTTATTTTACATAGATTGTACAAACATTTTTATAACCAATCGAGGCACTCTCCATGGCTCCGTTGATGGCGTTCGGTAGTCTGCAGGGGTGGGGAAACCGGAATACCCGGAGTAAACCACCGGTTTTGGACGGGCAACTACAACCCACTCTCACCGGGGATCGAACCCGGGTCGCCAGCGGAGAGAGCCAAGTGTTTTACCACTCAGCTGTCCCAGGCATGTGCAGGCATATATTCAATAAACTTAGAGGTTTTCAGGCACAAATTCACAGTGTACCCATGAAACACATTTGTTTTATTTAACGAGTAAACCCATACACATTCTATTGTGTTTATGCGAATTATTATCATTGAGAGTTTTCACATACTATAATTCATATAATACACTTACATTTGGTGCGTTCTCTCCAATATGTGGAGCACATATCATTGTGTGTCTATATATACATAAGTTGGGTCATATATTCCTTTGTATTGAATTTTTACTCTAAATATTCTTTTAGTAGTACTATGTGCTGCTGTTAAGATTCACTTTAAATAAAATGTATTGTAAACAATTTGTTTATATAGTATGTACAAGAGCTGCTCCAGTGTAACATGTTTCAAGCTGACGAAATGATATTTAAGTGGTCTGGTATGGTGCGCATTGCTCATGAATGAATTAATAAATAAAAAAAAAAACAAAAAAAAAAAAACCGGCCACACCCTTGTGTTTGGTTAAGACTAAATATTCCGCATGGTCTAAATAAAAACCCCAAGGCGCTGCGAGTATTAATTAAAACTATAGCAAACATTCCATATAAATTATAATATATTATATATATATTACAATAATAATGTTTTATGTATGAAGCTTTGAAGATAAAAGTGTGTCATATAACCTCAGATACAGATCAGATATAGATAGGAAGCTCTGATCAGAATGTTACAACTGATCAGTTATTTCAGGCTATGAACAATGGACCCTGGAAAGCAAGAATGCTGATAAAGACGATTATTACATGACACATGAGTTTGTCGAGGTCTAGTTTCATCCTAACACATAAGACCATGCACTAAGTCACCGGCAGGAGCCATTTGTCACTGCCAGGGGCTTCTATGGCTTTTTTTTAATGAATGACATTGGCAAGATAGAAAGTTATTGATGATACTAGGATATAAAACATTTTTGTGGTATATTTGAGGTTCCTTTGTAAGGCCATGACAGCTCTTTATCCTTGATGAAAGAAAGGAGCAAATTAAGAAACTAATAACTAAATAAAAACAATAACCGATAAGTGGCAGTAAACCCTGGAATTAACATGAACTCAAATAAATAAATAAATAAATAAATAAAGTTCACTGAAAATATGACAAGAACGCACCTTGACCTCGATATCTCCTCTCACGGTGGTGATAAAGTCGTCTGTAGTGTTCAGTATGGCCAAGGCCTCGCCAGATATTTGTATACGTTGCGGAAGTGACGTGGACTCCATTCGACTGGCTGTGTTTACGGTGTCTCCGAACAAGCAGTACCTGGGCATCTTGAGTCCCACCACACCTGCCACGACCGGACCCGAGTGGATCCCGATCCTTAGCTGCAGCTTCCGGTCTGGTTTGTGTTTAATAACGAAGCAATCAGCTGCTGCCACTAGATCTAGCGCCATGGTGGCGATGTGACCAGCGTGGGCTGTTCCGTTTCTCTGCGGTAAACCAGAAATCACCATGTACGAGTCACCAATGGTTTCCACTTTGTACACATCATGTTTGTCTAAAATTTCATCAAAGACACTGTAAAGTGCGTTCAGAAAATTCACCACTTCAATCGGAGAAGAAATGGAACATAAACTTGTGAAACCCACAATGTCTGAGAAAAATATTGTGACAGAATCAAAACTCTCCGGTTCAACCGTTCTACCTGACGATAAAGCCGAGGCGACCGAGGGTGGAAGTATCTTGTGAAGTAGACTTTCAAGGCGATCCATAGTCGTATTTAATTCTGTCGTTCTTTCCATAACTTTCTCTTCTAGATGATGGACATAGTCTTCCAATGCGTCCATCATACAGTCAAGTACACTTTTTGCAGAGGGCTTAGCGCGTTCTAAGCGTTTTACAATCCTAGGAAAGGCCGGGCGTCTTTCCGGAAGGTCATGCCAAGCGTCTTCAATAACTGATCTGAGCGCTTTGGAACAGTCAACAGGTATCAGAGGCCGGAGACCCGTGGTTTTAAGTCTGTCAATAACAGCTATTGGCTCCATGTCTACAGTCAGTTCTGCGTAAGGGTCCTCTCTCGTGAATACTTCTTGTAACAAAATGGCAAAGCTGTACACGTCGCATTCTTTTGTCACAAGTGCTGTTGGATCTCTGAGTAACTCGGGGGCCACCCAGAACATTGAACGAGCTATCACGTTCACGTCATTTGAAAACGGATGCTCTGTTCTTATAGTTCTCAGGTTCAGATCTCGATACTTTGTCATTCCTTTTTTCACAGTACTCACAATGCCATGTATTTGCCAGTCTGATACTTTAACATTCCATTTGCTGTCAAGGTAGCAACAAGCACTTGTGAGGTTCCCGTGCACTATACCAATGCTGTGAAGGTAAGCCATCCCCAGACACACGTCCAGAGACATTGAGAACTTGAAGTTATCATCAAAGTTAAAGTTCCCATTTTGTAAAATGTCATGAAGAACACCTTTTGAACAAAATTCATGCACAAGATACAGATCATTGCCATCAAATCGCACCCCAAAGAAGCGAACAACATGGGCATGAGCAACTGAATCTTTCATCCATAGAAAAAGCCTCTTCGTCTTTTTCTTTAATTCTTGTGTTTTCACCTGAGATATTTCTGAAAGGTAAACAATGTTGGTTTTGTATCTGCCAAGGCACATAGGCTGTAACCCGTTTAGAGACTGGCCACCTTTGAATGATAACCTTGATGTTGACATAGTATGCAATAAGTTGGCGACTTGGGGGCAGGATGCGAAGAGACGCTTATCTCCTGTGTTCATCCTTAATTCTGTGTCCTTCAGTTTCCATTCTTCATAAATCAGAGCTTTGTTTATCTTGAACTGCTGCCATGCAAGGTAACCAGCCAGGGCAAGGACTAACATACATACTACAGAGCCCCCTATGTACACTGGGAGACGCCAGGACTGCTTGGATATTTCTTCAAGTCTTTTCTGTTCTTTCACCAAATCCTTGATAAGCTTCCCCTTACACTTCATGCGGTTCAGAGCTTGATCCATAACCCGTTGTACGATGGAGTCAGACACTGGTACCATATTATACAGTTCACAGTCTCTTTTTGGCTCATTTTGCGTCAAAAACCATTCAACGTAACGATAAAGTTCTACAGCCGAATCGCAGTTTCTAGTCGTTTCCATGTGAACTATGAAATACGTGTAGCCGGCTATTGGGTAAGATTGGGGACCTGGCGCATCAACGATGGTTGCAGTGAAGCGCTTAGTGAAATTATCTTTATAGTCCTCCATTGCATTTTGCACCGTCAGCGATTCTGCCAGCACTAGGTTGTTTGCTTTATTCCTAAGACGAGCGTAATTATGCTTGGCCTGTCTCGCAGCGGGCACAGAGAGGTATCCCACGGTCCCCGTGAGTGACAGAATAAGCCCTGACACGCCTCGATTGGTAAACCCGAAGTAACTAATGACAGAGTTGTTCCACTTTACAGGGTGATCATTGCTGTCCAAACCATGACTGAAAGTGCCGTATGTTGATTTCCATGAAGAACTGAACCGCGAGAGGGCGCTGGTGAATATCTCTGTAGTTCCGGATTTGTCAGACCTAGCGATGACAATGATTTCTTGTTCCGGTAGTGCGGCATTAGGGTTGAGGGCCTGGAAGGACGAGTCATTCCACCACCTGTAAGTCCCGTTATAAATCCCGACCATGTGCTCTCGTGTCAGATTTAGGTCATCCACTCCTTTTAGATTATAAGCGAGTACAACAGCACTGAAGATAGAAAAGAAGCAAGTCATTGTTTATTAGTCGGGGAAATTAAAATAAGTTTCAAAATGCACGGACTTTTTAGGACTATGCAAATCCCTGTAAAATACTTCTGTTCTGTTCTTATAGCCATTTTTTTTAAATTTCTATGAATATCACAATAGGACTAGGATCTAGTTTTTAAAGTCGAGGTGATCTGGGATCACCGCCCCGGTTGTCTTTTTAGACTATAAATTTTGAGGAGCTGTATTAACGCTTCCCATGAATATAATAATTTAATATTGATGTCCTGTGCTTTAAATATCTTAGAATAATGATACACATTTTCAAGTCTTTAGTGTAATGAATACTAATGGTTGATTAACAAATCACAAAATTGTCAACTAGCTCACAAGTAAAGTTGCCTTCGACTTACCCAGCCATTGTGGGGAACATCTGTAAATCCGTGTGATTCTCGTAATCCACCTCCTTCAGTGGAGAGTCTGAGCCAGCATACTGAATGCTATCGACATCCTGTTCACCTTTAATCTGTTTCTTGCCATTTCCGCTTCCGACAGAGTCGTAGCTCATCTCCAGAAGCACAAACTCTGAACGGGAGGCTTTAAAGGAGGGAATCCAACTCTTATAGACCTCACTTGGGAACGAGGCTCCCGCCCCTAGCAGCGACACCTGTCTTCTGGAACTTGCAAGGCGTAACCATATTGTTATCAGAGCGAGGCTCAGGATCCTGGTCATTGTCTATCGATCAGCATTCATGAACTCTGCTAGAAAAAGAAGAAGAAGAGTCAGTGTCAGTGTTATCAACGAAAACGATCCTACGGACATAATAGAGGTCACATTTGACCTTTCATATTCTTTTTATTATAATAGGTGACACAGGCTGTCTGTGAGTTATATCTGTCCGTGAGGTAAATGTGATGGTGTATCCGTCTCATAGGCAACGGAATATGTCCATAAGTAGAGGGGCACAACATGTGTGGGCGAACCGAACCTTTCTGTGCAGTCATTGATCGGGCATGGTGTATGTTTTCCCAGGCACTCCGTGTATTTCTGACTTCCCTTTTGTTCTTCTCGCCCCGTTTTATTGCTTTGTGTATTGCTCTTAACTGCCATCGCTTTTAAATTCTGACAGACATAGGTAAGCCGAACTGGCAGAATTCTCCTCTTGTCACAAAAAGTACGTGTAAATATTTGTCTAGATTAAGCTTCTGAGGAAAAACATTTGTCAATGTGTTATTAAAATGAATCAAGTAAAGCAATTCAAGCTTATTAAAAACAAAGGAGTACTGTAATAAACATACGAGTGGATATCTTGCTTTTCTTTATGGTCTGTCATTCGAACCTGTAATGAGATTTAAAATATGTAATCCTATTCACACCTGTCAACAATAGGTTTCACACGGACAATTCGTGATACATTATACATAATACCAATAATATTCAGAAAACTTTCAGTGTCTTACTAAAATGTGTTTAAACAATATATTTATCAGGCGCGGGATCCGGGGGGGGGGTGGTCCAGATTTTAAACCATGACAGGTAAATTGCTCGAAATAATCACCCAATGTTTATCTACACTTGCGTTGACCCCTGCAAAAATCCTGGATCCGCGCCTGTATATATATATATATATATATATATATATATATATATATATATATATATATATATATATATATATATATTTATATTTATATTTATATATACCCTGCATATCCCGAATGATCGTGAAGTATTGAAAAAAAAACCGGGTTAAATAACTATCCCTACTATTAAAACGTCATGGGTAGTGGCCCTGCTCATGGACGCTCCCAGTTGCTAAGCTGCGCAAGACAGGGCTAATGACAGGTCATTGAAAGATAAGGACCAAGGACGCCATGCTTACGTAACATAACTCTTTTGAAGATATAATCAACAACTCTTCCTGACGCTGTATAATCTAAACTGTTGAAAGTAAGGATGCATAATTTTCCGATCGCGTAAATAGTTGACCCTATAAATATAATCCCGTTACCTGGTGCTTATTTATTGATAAAACAGCAGACTAGAATAATGTTTTTAAATAAAAATTATTTTAATCTTCTTCTGGGAATAAACCTTCAAACACACCCCATGGAAAGATGTAAGTATGACGGTGAGAATAATTGCAAATCCAAGCAATATGTTTTCACAAGAGGGGACATTCAAGCGGGCCTCGGTATAATATTCCGTGCAGTTTCTATGTATACTTTATGAACCTTTCCGTTAGCACGAGATATATGATCAGAATGTCATTAAAAACCAGAATACCCAGGCCCATTAATATTAAGGGATGCCTGCTTAGGGTTATCAGTTTATGGGTCGTCACCCTCTGGGACTAGCTTTTAACGAAATGAAAAATCGTTGCTATGAAGCGTCGTGAACTGATGGGCTCCGAAATCAATGTCGTATCAAGCAGTATTTTAATGAGGATTAATGTACACTGGGGTTTATTTTTTATTTAAACTGGCGCCACGTTTGATTTACCGGTAGGGATGTCACGTTGGTATTCATGGGATAATAAGCCGTTAATGCTAAGGTTCATGACTTTCTTTGATCAGCTAATCACGCCCGGCTCGGCTGATAACGATCGCCGATAAATATAAAGACATTTATTAACCGTGAAATGTCGGTCATGTTAGGAAGACGTAGAGTCTTAACATCTTGTCTTCCGTATGTTTGATGCATTTACGGTTACACAAAGCCACTTAGCAGACGATCAATGGTGCTTTGCTAATTAAGTGCTCCACTACAATTGCAAAAGGAAATCAAAAAGTTAATTAACCTTTCATTACTCATTTAAATGAGAAATATCAACTGCTGAATTGATGTTCGAAGTGGTACAATTTTACCGATGTTTAAACAGATAACAATATATCCCTTTCTATGAATGATCACTAATTTTGAGGGATCAATAATTGCTCTCCAATGGTTCGTATTCCAGCGCTTGTATACATTTGCAGACAGTTAGATATGGTTCACTGGATGTAATCTTGTCGCTGTAGATTTCTCATAAAATAAAATATAAATACGTTAAATTTTGCGGGCCTAGGTTACTAAATGGTTTATTTTGTTATGTCCACATGCAAATTTGTTTTTTTTATAAGTTTAAAAATCATTTTGCAGGACAGATAGAATATTTAAACAAATCTGGATAAAGAGGTTAAAAGAATATCACCAATATATTAGGAATTGATTGTCTGTTGTTTGCATTTCTACCCATCAGTAAACGGTATATTCCTAAAAAAACAGGATTCACTCTGCTTGGGTATAAATTCATATGATTATTACAAGTAACTGGACAGGAATGATCAAAAAAAAGAGAATCAGAGATTGGTAAACAATATCTTATCTGCTTTACAAAGAGTGATCAAAATAATAAACAATTTATTTGTGTTATTTCCTCATAGGTAGTATAATTTTAAGACTGCCCACTGTATACTGCGCAGTCGCTGTTTTAGTATGGACGGCCGATGCAGAGTAATTTTCGAAATGACTTGTGTCACGACTCAAAGTAGGTCGTATGGGCCTGATTAAAATACCTATACCCAATCGTGGTTCATTGGAATCATTATGTCGTACTACTAGTCGACATACTCCATTCAGACTGTGGCCTTGAAACATTTACTCTATCCCGTAGGTGACTCCCCCACATGGTTCTACGGCATCGGAAATATTAAAAAAAAGTCCAATATGAACAATAGCCAGATGAGGATTGCCGGTCGGGTCAGGTCGTTCTCGAATAGATCCCTGATAGAAAAATCAGTTGCTTCACTGCTGCTGAACGAAGAAATCGTAAACTATGCATACAATTAAAAGAAGATTGAATGACAGATGGAATACTAAAAAAATGTAATGTTGTAGAGGTTGTGTATAAGGTTTCAGGATGACAAAAAACACACAAAAAAGCCTTCCACGAAGAAAACTGCATCCGTTCTTTTAGCGGGAAAAGGCAGAATCCCACCCTAACTCCTAACTAACCAAAAGATGATGTCACAGATGCTTCAAACAGCTTCTGGAAGGTTGTTTAAGATGCTGATGACACGGTGTTTGTTTGTGTGGGTTCTGGCATCAGGTATAGACAGAACATGAACAACATTAGCTACATCAAATTGTCCTCTAAGGTTTATGGTACTGATGGCTAGCTTCTCCCGAGCAGTGGCTTGATATACACCTATAATCCTTAAAGCTTTTCTCTGGAGTGAATAGAGTGAAGCTGGCTGAGTGAGGCCAGGATAAACAAGCATGCTTCATGATGCTTCGTATCTAGTTTTTGTTAACAGTGGTTCGTTCTGCTTTCTTTGTCTAATTTTGATGCAAACGTTCGGAATGCTCAGTTCACAACCCTGATGTTTATTATACACTAGCTGATATACCCTGTAAACTAGGTTATTTGGGGGGGGGGGGGGAATTTGAAAGGACAGTCACTTGGGATTAGTGGAATTCTTGGGATGAGAACATCCTGTCCTTTGAATTCACCTGTAGAAATGGTGGCTTCGATAAGGTGGTTCGTCAGTTGTTTGATGACCAGTCTGGTACCGTTGCACAGTTTTGGTGGATCAAGGATCCACAAGAGTGTTATGGGAGCTCCAAACTTTAGTGTCAAGTCATGGGGTGGCATACCGGGAGGGTGCAATGAATTCAGAAATTCTGAGGGATAAAGGACCACTTGGTCGGGATCAGGGACTGTATCAATTGATTTATATTTTTGTTCCTGTGATGGTATACAGTGAACTAGTTCATTATTAAGTGCACGGACAGCGTCATTTTTTGGAGCTATTATAGCACGATCAGACAACCAAGCAGAAACTTGGTAATGGGAAAGGAGGTCTGGGAATACTTGTTTTTTTGAGCAGTTCAGTGGTTTTGACAACGTTAGCAAGACAGGGTGGAATTTCCATAAGTTCATTATGTGGATGTGTTTGAAAGGTGCCTTCCCCAAGAAGAAGTTGTGCAAAGTCATCAGCTTGTTGGTCTAAATGAAGATGTACTCGCATATTTTTAGCGAGAGTGAGTTTTTGATCATGTGGCCACAATCTTGAGGATTTTAAACATGCATGTATTTGATCTGCACGTGTGCCTCTTGGTACAGTTGATAATGTCTGACGAAAATCACCAGAAAGTATGAGTGTGACACCACCCATGATGGAGGAGGAATTCCGGATGTCCCGGAGGGTTGTGTCGAAAGCTTCTAATGCCAACTTGTGGGCCATTGTACACTCATCTTAAATAATCACTTTGCATCTCTGAAGAAGTTGTGCGGTAGAACTAAGCTTTTTTTATGCTGCAGACGGGATTTTCCATGGCAGCTAGGTCTAATGGTAATTTGAATGTGGAGTGTGCTGTTTTACTACCTTTCATAAGAGTGGCAACTATTCCAGATGAGGCAACGGCAAAAGCAATATTTCCTATAAGACGAATCTGTGCAAGAGTAAGGTTGATGAGGAATGTTTTTCCTGTTCCTCCTGGCGCGTCAATGAAAAGGGTGGCACCATCACCATCATGTATCACCTGAAGGATTTTGTCATTTGCAGCAGTCTGGTTTTGTGTTAGCTGCGATGTTCTTTCTTGAACAATGTGAAGCATTTCACTTGATTGTAGCTGGTTTCTCTGAGCAGTTCTTTATTTACTAGGACATCATTTGCTCTGTCAACAGATGGGAGTCCATAGGAATAGACCTGCTTGCCTCCTGGAAAAGAAAGAAATTTGTCTTCAATAATTTGAGGGCTTCGTTGAAAATTGCATTTGTATATTAAGCCGGAGTGTGATGAATGTTTTGGCGTTGTTGATGATAAAAATCTCCTTGCATGTTTATTTTTCTGTGATTTTCCCATAGCTGTGCTGGATCGGCGATTTCACAAAATGTAACATGACAGCAAACAGATTACGGTGTGATGAAGGACAAGCTGAGATTGCTGTTTCTTCCAAAGTGTGAATCCAGTGATTGTCATCATCAAGGAGGCCCAAACGATAACACGCCTCACGGAAGGATTGGCAAGTTAAGCCGTGGACAGTCATGAGCTGTTCATAGCTAGTAGGTCCTGGGCAGTGTGGAGAAGCAACCGGAGGTAATAGCACTCAGAGTTGTTTGGATGCACGGTATAGACGCGGCCGATTGCATCTGAACATTTTATACCTGAATGTCAATCCAAAGGGGTTCCGTAAACTCAACATGTCCACATTTTCTTCTGAGCGTTCCAGGTATAATAGCGAGGAACTTGATTATACAGAAGTGTTTTAGTGAATTCATCTGTTTGACATAATTGAAGGAATTCTGTTAGTGTAGTTTTTGGGGGTCCAATGCTCGTTGGCGAATGTTTTGCTGAGTAAAGTAAACTCGTTGACCATTCTCGAGATGCACCTGGAGATGTATCACATTTGGATGGCGGTCATGTATGGGGAATCCCAATATTCTCCAAATAGCGACCGGTTTGGTAGTTGTGAATTTCATCTTGATGTTGGTTTTCAGGTTGCAGTTCAAACACTGCCATGTCACAGCCCTTGTTGACGTATTTATATACGTACTTGATAATATTTTTGGAATTGCATTTTTCCACATAAATGTGTTTATGGAATAGCCTGCAGAGGAATTTATTATAATGAGGGACATCCCATCCATTGTCTATTTGTATTTGTTGATTTTTTATGGTTATAACAGTTGTGTGTCCTCCTTGGCCTAGTCCCCTTCTCCTGTAGAATTAGTATCCATCATGATCAGTTTGTGTGTCCTGAAAAAAGATGTGTCGGGTAGTTTTTTTGTACAGGAACCATTTTTCATGCATGGTGAATTGGTATTAAAGGGTCAACAAGGTCCATGGATCATGTGTTTTTTTATGATTGCATGAAGTTCTGGATCATCATGAGGATTTGGTATTTCTGCTGAGACAGTGTCATCAATTTTGTTTGGAGTGACTTTTTGCATAAGCCAAAGCAAAATGTGTACATGGGGCAATCCTCGCTTCTGCCACTCAATGCTGTATATATGGCAACGGACTTTGCCAAAGATCGTCTGTTAAATGATGAGATTCATTAGTTTTTTTTAAATTTGAGGTGGAAAACCCTTGCAATGAGGTCATGGCGATCTTTTGGTTTTTGTTGTTGGGGTAGTTCACGAACAATTTCACCCCAATTAGGGTTGCATGTGAATGTTATAAAGAGATCTGGTCGGCCGTAGTTTCGAACATAGCACATGGCATCTTGTGTGCGTTCGTGCATGTATCTGGGACCCCCTGTGAATGATGAAGGCAAGATGACCAGTTGTCCAACGTCAGTAGTAGTTCCATCATTGGTGAGGGCATCTCACAAATGTATGTACTGATCTGCTCTGAGTTTTGTTTGTTTTTTTTTTCTGAAAAAAAGAAGCCTTTCAGATTCAATTTTTGCATACATATCTACCCAGTATTGGTGGGCAAGATCTTTAGATTGTGCAAATATGTTGTATTGATGTGGTCTGATCATCATTTTGTATGCATAGAGTTGACATTTTGCCCCTGGAATTGGTTCACCTGTTGAAGGGTGGGTGAGAGGGATTTGGAAATGGCAACCATCTTCTCCACATGGAAAAAGTAATGGGTACTGGAGAGGGTTGTAGGCCCTATTAGTGTCACTGATTCGTTTCAAATTGCAATACTGCTATGTAAATGCCTCTCGCATCAACAGTGTACAATACGATATGCAACATAATATACATTCAAATGATGATGTAAATGAACAAGCTTTGTAGGTCACAGTCTCTTATTGATAAATTAAATCATTAAACTTAAAATCTCTTAGAGGATACAATATATTCATTTACAAAGATAAAAACATTTCTGTCGCACAATATGATATTTCGTTTGAACCAAATAGCAGTAATGATGAATACAAAACTGACATATTCCTGATACTGGGTATAACCTTCAAGGTTTCAAATAATTTTTGTCGCTGTCGAGTATACAATGGACATTCAAGTAAAAAATGCTTTGTATTCTCACATTTATCACCACATACGCATTTACTATCTTCAACTAACCCCATTTTAAACAGGTCATACCTAAGGTTGCTGCACCCCATACGTAGTTTCGCATGCAATACGTTAACATGCCTGTCACCGAGATAAAAAAAAAGGTTTGTTGTTGAGCTGTTCTAGAATAATATCCTTTTGGTACCTTGCTCACCAGCCATAAGAACACCTCAATATCTCATCAGTGGATGGGGCATTGAAACGTCTTGTGTGTTTTGTCAGCATGAATGTTGAGTTTGTATTCTGATTCTGGGGATGTTGATTTGTCCATGGCGGTTTTGAAGCTTGTGATATAGGGATTTTTCTGGTGAAACATATTCTGCAAGGACAGAATGATGTTTTGATTGAGAATTGGGAAAATTGAATGGCGATGACTGGCTTGCTGGTGTGAATTGGAAATGAAGTATATCTGAAAAACTTGGTTGTTCATTGGGGAGTGGTTGTAAGAATCCAGCAAGATGATAAACTTGTACTTGCGCCTTAAATGTTGGCATATAGCCAGGGTGTCTAACTTAGTTGCAGGAAAATGAAGTCATTTGAAGACACGAGTTGTACTTCTTGATGTTGGGAAGACAATGTTTGGAATGTGTAGAATGACCATTCCAGAGTGTTCTGAGAGGTTCAGGTAGTTCTAACTCGGGACGAAGTTTAACTTTTCCTAGTGAAGGCACCTCATCTTTCCACTTTTTGGCCGAACAAAAGCCACATAATTTTGACCTGGTCCCAGTGTCACAAACACTATTATTGCTGTAGTCCTTGTCATAAGCCATTGCTTGTGGTAGATGAAATGGAGGTTGTTGAATATGAGTAGGTGTTAGTGTACAATCTGCTGTTGATGTGTAGTCTGAGGGAGTTTCTCTATGATCTGTACCCGTTGCTACAGAATTCAGGGGTGTTGGTACATTATGCGTGGCTGTTGCTGCATTAGCTGTAGCATGATCTGTGGCTGTTGGTGAATGATCCATGGGCGTCTGTGCTGTATCTGTGTTTGTTGACCGGCTGACACGCATGCATGATGCTGAGCGATCACTTCTGGATAGACTTGACTTTCGTTTCACCATGGCTAATGAAAAGCCAAAGGGAATTTTCAGAGTGGTTGTTATGACATTATTCCTTAAATCTCATCAGAGAATTTAGTTTAATTATAAGGAGTGAAAAAAGCAAATGCACCTTTACTACAACAAGAGCGTTTAATATGAAGGATATAATATTGCAGTGTGATAAAAAAGCTACACAAAGTTATACGGAACACAGTAAAACAGAACTTTTGCTGAAACTTTGTTCAAACATGCAAAATGCAAATGTACATTGGATACAGAATATAAGATATGGTTACATACTGAGAACCATTACTAAAAATTTGCAAATACTAAAAATAAAATAATTAGATATTGCAGCTTGTCAAATAACAAAAGTATATTACGAATTCTCAGTTAACGTCCATTCTCTAATAAAAGTTATACATAACACAGTAAAACAGAACTTTGCTGAAATTTGTAAAAATATGTAATTTGCAGTGTCCATTGGAAAAAGAATAAGATAATGCCACATACTGATAGCCATAACATAGAATTTGTTAAAGTAAGAATCAAATATTTAGACACTGCAGTCTTCTTAGTCTACAGCGGGACTGGACAGTTAGTGTCACGACTGGAGAGTAGGTCCAGGGCATTTGCCTATTGTAACACCATCCTATTTGATATTTTCTTCAGTGTGAGCATCATCATTTGCTTGAGTGTGGTTTAGCTGAATGTCAGGCAACTGTATTTGGCTTAAAGTGAAATCATCTATGCTATCTTCATTGCACAATGATAAATCCACATCTGGAGTGGAAGAGAGGGCTGGAGATGTTTGGATGGATGTTTTTCTTTGTTTTGATGGCAAGCAGGACTGACAGTCTCTCAGTTCACTTTCAAGTTTTACAACTTTGAGTGTCAGAGATTGCTTTTGTTTGCGCAAGCTGTGTATACAGGTGTGACCTTGGCTTAGATCTTTCTTGAGTTTTTCCATGGTGTCAATAATGGATGCAAACCTTCGTTCACATTTAAGCCGCAATATAGGAAGTTCATTTTGGACAACAGCTGAATTGTTCTCCTGTAGGTTTACCTGAATGTAGGCTAATGATCCTGCCGTTTTCTGCTTGAGCGCGCGTGTTTCGTTTATCAGTGTTAGGTGTCTGCAGTGATGTGGCTGCTTGTATGTCACCTGGAAGAGAAATTACGACCGAATACAGCGGGACATTCGTGTGCAATTTTATTTGAAAATCTGGTATACTGTGGATGGCTCATTTGAAAAATAAGAATTTTATTCAGATACTGTCTGCATAAAAAATTCTTTTCACATAAATTTTAATATAATATAAAACAGGGGTAAATAATCTCTTATTTATTGTTGTCTCGAGTAGAGCTTGTTTTTCTGGAAATATTTTCTTAAAATTGTATAGAATTATATACTGGCTGAAAGTTGCTTTAGAGAACTCCATATAGTTACAATAACAATACATGAAGTTCATGTTTTAAATAAATCCCAGTCTCCTAAATGAATGTCGTAATAAATTTTGGTGTGTACAATTAATCATGAACTGGAATAAACTATATGTCCGTGTATGTTGTGTACAATTCCTTGTAATAATTACTTATAATTTTTAAGGTTATCAATGATTTTTTATTATCACTAACCAAATATAATAGATATATCATGGATATAACGGGATAATTCTTTAAAAATTGAACTTACTCATTTCTCTAGTCTATAGTCCAGCTGTTATGATAGAATATTTAGTAGTTCTCTGTAGTTTGCTTTGTCATGTATGTAAATATCACACGTAAAAGAAACAAAAAAATGTCACTTATTTCAAGGAAACTTTTGACTAATTTGACCTACAGATCGTTAGTTTCTCATAGTTTAATCATTGGTTGTCATTTGTATACCAATGGATGAAAAATAATGGTATTTAACGCTTTTTACATGGTAAAATAAAAATTAACCTGCCAACCCGCATAAATTTAAGAAAATAAAAGTCTCCGAGCGCATTTTAATTATTTTTTGGAACCTAAAGCAAATTGAAGTGTTTTCTTTTATATTTTTTGCTTGCCGGAAATCTTCGATTTCGACAAGCATATTCGTCAGTTGCGTATGTCCATTTCTCTGTTTGTTTTTATGGATGTTTGTCCCTACTCTCCTGGCCACAGTTTTGCAGCAATCGACATGAAACTTACAGCATTGATTGACAACCCAAAGTCCTGGAACCTTAATGTTTTTGGTCAACATCGCATCATGGTGAAGGTCAAGGTCATGGAAAGTATACAATACAGTTTTTGCTCCATAACTTTGTAACAAATGGTCGTAGCCACTTAAACCATAGCTTGTTTATTCGTCTTTCCATGGCCTTTTATATGATGGGTACCTGACTCAAATCTGCCGTTACCATGGTTACGCATTTTTGGGTTAAAACTTGATAATTTGAAAATAGTCATGCTACATTTTCTATCTTTGTCAATTTTTAAGCTACAGACGTCTGGTTTTGGTCATTATGTAGCTTATAGGCAGCTTGACATGATAAAACTGAAAGTCTCGCCAAATCTGGCACTTGATCTGGTCAAACGTGAAGAAAACGAGATTTCGCGGAAATGCTTATAACTCAGCGACTTTTTAAGCTAGATCGGTCTGGTTTTGGTCATTATGTAGCTTATAGGCAGCTTGACATAATAAAACTGAAAGTCTCGCCAAATCTGGCACTTGATCTGGTCAAACGTGAAAAACGAGATTTCACGGAAATGCTTATAACTCAGCGACTTTTTAAGCTAGACCGGTCTGGTTTTCGGCATTTCGTAACATTTTGCCAGCCTGACATGATAAATTTGCAAGACTGGCCAAATCTGGCACCATATCTCGTTTAACGAGAAAAAACGAGATTTCGCGGAAATACTTATAACTCGGCGACTTTTACAGCTACACAGATCTAGTTTTCGGTATTTCGTAACATTTTGCCAGCTTGACATGATAAAACTACAAGTCTCGTCAAATCTCGCACCATATGTTGTCAAACGAGAAAAAACGAGATTTCACGGAAATGCTTATAACTCGGCGACTTTTACAGCTACACAGGTCTAGTTTTCGGTATTTCATAATATATGACCAGCTTGACACGCCTGAAAAGAAATCAGGCCAAATCTCGCAACATATCTCGTCAAGCGGGAAAAAACGAGATATCATGGAAATGCTTATAACTAGGCGACTTTTACAGCTACTTAGGTCTAG
Organism: Sipunculus nudus; assembly: GCA_026874595.1. Lineage (NCBI taxonomy): Eukaryota > Metazoa > Annelida > Sipuncula > Golfingiida > Sipunculidae > Sipunculus > Sipunculus nudus. The sequence continues at coordinate 5,907,868 of CM049316.1, forward strand.
TTTTCGGCATTTGGTGACATTTGGCCAACTTGACATAGTAAAACTGCGAGACTGGCCAAATCTCGCATTATATCTGGTCAAATGTAGAAATACGAGATTTCACAGAAATGCATATAAGTCGGCGACTTTTACGGCTAGACAGGTCTAGTTTTTGGCATTTCATAACATTTGGACGGCTTGACATGACTAACCTGCAAGACTGGCCAAAATCTCGCACCATATCTCGTCAAACCATAAAAAAAACGAGATTTCACAGAAATGCTAATAACTCAGCGACTTTTACAGCTAGACAGGTCTAGTTTTCGGCATTCCATAACATTTGGCCAGCTTGACATGACAAATCTGAAAACTTCTCACTGCTTCATGTCAAACTAGATTAACGGGAATTCATGGAAATGTTTGAACTTGGTCCCATTAACACTAGAAAGGTATGCAGCTATTCAAGGTCAGCATGCATACATAAACGTATTATTCGTTTTTGCTGCCGCCACAACGTTGCTCATTCACATGACTGTTTCTACATGCACTCTCTGTCTATCTGTCTGTACTATTAACATTTCCGGCAAGCGCGTGACCTCTGGTCATCTTGTTTTGGTACTTTATTGGTTAAAAGCTTGAAAGCAAAATTGAATTTAATTTTTTAAATCTTACTGTAAAACATGTAATGAGCACAAAAATTCCATTTATTTTAAAAACTAGCCCTATCCCTTGGCCTGGCTTCATTAGCCTCGCTTTTTGACCCACTCACCTATTTATTTTACCGGCCACCCTCCCAGTTTAATGCATTTTCGAACCGAAACGGCAGTAATCAAATTTTCAAAGAATATTGACCGTCTTCACGGATATATAATCGTGTTGTACTTGTAATTAGTAAATTGATATAAGGCAGACATAAAAGATGAATAATATTTATATTTTAAGGCAAGGAAGCTTTTTTAAAGGAAGAAATAGCTATACATATCTCGCTAACAACCAGTGCAGAGTGGCCTAGGATCCTAGGATGACACCTCGTTAAGTGCGAAAGGTGCAAGGGGATAAGAAATAATGGTACTTTATGCTATTTTCATTGTAAAATAAAAATATCAAACTGCCCATGCGCATCATATTAAAAAACGTCTGAGAAAGCTAAAACAAATTGCAGCATTTTCATTCATTTTTATATGAATTTAATGCATACAATTTGAAATGTAAAAATCTGATTTCTGAAAAAAATCTCAATATTGCACTTGGTAATGAGCACAAAAATATTAACTTCTTTTAAAACCGTTAATCCTCTGGTCTAGCTTCATAAGCCGCGCACTATTACCTGCCCAAGTGTTCATTTCACGGTCGAGCGCCCAGAAGTTTGCTTTCAAATTGTCAAAAAATTTTGACCGATTACACATATATTTAATCGTGTTGCACTAATAAACGATAGACTGATTTAAGACAGATATGAAAAAAAGATAAACTATATGTATATTTAAGGCATGAAAGCTATTTTCATAGCACACAAAAGGGATATACATACCTCGCTATCAACCAGATGAGTGCGGCTTGGTACTTCGGGGTGACACGTCAGAAGTTGTCTGCAACTTCGTCCAAATACAACATCGTATCATGTAATTGTTTCTGTTTGTAAGACTTAAATTAAAATCTTACGTAAACTGTTACAGAGGCGTCAATATAGGGGAGATGAGGGAATATATCCCCCTCCCCAGTTTTTGGCAAGACGGATGATCAATGTAATCAACACCCCCAAACTATTCAGAGAATTATATAATATATAGAAAAATGAAATATCTTAATTGATAGAATTTGGCTCCAATTATGGGTTTACTATTAAATATAATATATAAACCTAGTTAAGAAATAATTTTTACTGGAATCAGTAACTTATTTTCAAAAATCTGATGTTTAATTGTTATATATTTGGAATGTGATTAAGAATATATATAACTAAAATGGGCCATACAGACGATAAAAATGTATTATATATATGTGTGTGTGTCTGCGAGTCAACCCCCCCTTCCTTTAAACCAAAAACTACATATGCTAAATCAAAAAAAAAAATTACTCATTTTTAAAAGATACCAGAGTGACATCAGGGTCAGGGTCCAACGTGACAGGGGTACGAAATGTCTTGCATTTGTATGTGTGTGTCGGGGGGGGGGGGGATCTTGGTGTTATGAACCAACAGAGAACAAAATATAATAAAGTAAAGACTCCCTTTTTCGTTAAGACCCATACGGATGTTAACTTAACACAGGGCTGATAATTAATTTCCTCAACTTATGAAATAGAATGTTATCAATTGTAGGTAAATTAATAATTCAATTGCTAGGGAATAAAATCTAATATATAAAAATGAAAATTTATCAATAATGAATAAAATGAGAGATGTAAGAGCTGAACAGGGCCCCCCTCTGGATCCGTGGTTCCAGGGCCAAAGGTCTGTAAAAGGGGGTAAAAGGGGGGGGGGGTCTAGGTCCATTAAAAAACGGTTTCGGGGACTAAAAAGGAGCCCCCCCCCCCTCTTTTGTGCTGAAATAAGAAAAGGGCACCAAGGGATCGAGAAACACCTTTTGTTCACATTTATTGACCCTGCAAGTGGGCAAGTCATAGCGGGGTTTATTCACAAGCACAATACTCAATAGAACTTAATGGAGGTTGATTGAATTGTGAATTACCACAAGGCCGCATTCCAGTCACTGCCGAAGGCATTTCGGCTGTGCTCGGTCTAAACTCCGTGCATGTTTGTAAAAACGGAAAAATCACTCAAAAGTATATGTACATTAAAAATTATTTCTTCTTATATCGCTTATGTCACTGCGGGGATAATAACCTTTAAAATGATGTATGGCACATTATTGCACACAACGCGGTTTTAGAGAACATTGCGAACAGACATCTCTACATGAATATACTTTTTTGTATGATAGAATAAAAAAAATCGTGATATAATTGATAAATTGTAACGGAACCTAATATCAACAGATCCAACTGTGGTCCAACACAGTCAACAATAATCCCACTACATGATTCCTCGAAAGCAGGAATAGGCCTAAGTTGGGCTTTGGGGGGATTCTGATTGGGCTTGCCTACCATCTGGCATGTATGGCATGGTTTACAATATTGTACAACATCTGTCCTGAGGTTAGGCCAATAGAAGTGTGTACTAATTTTCTGATAAGTTTTATTTATACCTAAATGGCCAGACAAAGGAGCCTCGTGTGCCATGCTCAGAACTTCAGTGGGATAGCTTTTGGGCATTACTATTTGATGTTTAATGGCCCACTCATCATCAGCGCGTACCTCAGGTGGTCGCCATTTACGCATGAGCACTCCATTTTTAACATAGAAAGAAAATGGGGTTTGTGACAATTCATCTTTAGAAACTGCCCTGGGAAACAAACATGAAATATCAGGGTCCTTATGCAGGGTCCTTAAATTTTGTAATGGAGATAAAAAATCAGATTCTGATCACACTAGGTAGCGTGAAATGTCTAGGGGAATGAATAAAGAAGTCAGTGGTTTTTGTTAACAAATAATTATAATTTATTCTTAAAACAACCCTAACATTACAATACACTAACTCAATACAATTACACAAATCAATACAATTACACAGTATAATAAATAAAGTGTACAATACCTGGATGTCACCACTGTCACAGCGACAACAAGTCCTTTAAAACCAATAATCCACGTTAACAGTTCAAATAGTCCAAATTAAAGCTCTTGTGATAATTCCGAAAGCAAACTGGAGACAGGCCGCACTAAATCTGCATTGAGTTCGTAGAATCCCTGAAACTACTGCATTTATCGGATAGGTCCAAAACTGACTTACACTCTTCCGTGTCCGCTGGAATAATTCTCTCTCTCCCCCTCGGCTCTAAACACAGCCCCTTAATTATAACTTTTAACCTCAAGCCGAGAACTTTTTCAAAGAGAACTGCGTTAAAATCGCTCCCGTTGCGAGATTCCGGCATACACGCACATTAACTGGCGGATACACCATGCTTATGGAAACGCTACAGTTAGAAAATCATACGTTTCATGTAGAAAATCATGCATATATCATGCAAACATTTTTCATTGAATCGGTATTAAATTAAAATGGACCTGGCCACATATTCTGTACACTCAACGTGTATTTTTAAAATAACAGGCTAAACAACTCCTTAGTAAATTTACACGTTAATTTAACCAACAAAAGACTCATGTATGTCGTATATAGCGAGGGAGAGGTGGGGAGGCAGCTGTTAGCATAATTTTGAGACAAGATATGATGAACAAAAATGACTTACCCGGGTTATATAGTATCCATTTAAGAATCCATGACATTTTCAACGTTTCAGACGTTTCAGATAATATCTGCATTCAACAGGGACAACCAAAGATTAGATCACGGTTGATGTGAACAGGATACAGCGGTAACTGGTCCCATGGCCTATTTCTTAATAAATGACACCACTGTAACCCTTCAATATAACGTAATGACGGCACTGCTGACGCCTGCTTGTAAATCGATGGCGTTCTAGCGTCCTTTGTGAGCGGGTAACGAGTTGATGACCCAGCCACCTGATTTATCTGAGACCGTCACGCAGGCTGCAGGAAACTGGAGAGCCTCTAAAGGTGAAACCTTTCACGTGCAATTTGTTCCGAAAAATGAAAAACTGCGAACGTTCATAGACCCCCCCCCCCCCTCAAACCTTTAGTGGGGTTTGCCGGGGAGGCATCGAATGCTCTGTGAGTGTGTGTTTGTTGGCACCTATATAAATACTATGTTTAGTATTATTAATAAGTCAAATACATTTTCGACACTCGCTTTTAACAGGCCATTTCTGATCCAAATACTGGAAATTCAAAATGAATCGGCTTGACCACGCCTGGTCCTAACAGTTGAAACAAGTGTTAAAGTTTTTCTCCCTTTAATTAGCGAATGCATGCGACCATTAACCAGCTTCTGATACTGCAGCCAGCATATTAACCGTCCCTGTCGGCCAACCTGATAAAAAGTACTTTTAACACAGACACGCAAATATTTGGACCCATATCTGTGGGTTTTTTCAACACAAGCTTGTTTTGTATAAATTTTATGATCGAGCAGCACGTAGTTTCATAATCATGTTTCAAAACCGTGTATTAATAATATAATAATTATAATTTTAATTAAAATATAATACTTATTATTTATATAATAACCATTATTGGTATAATTATTATTATTAATATTATTATTTTATTATTATGTGTGCTTGTACAAAACCATGTATGATCACTTTATTGATTAATTAATTAATGATGATAATAATAATTATAATAAGGATTATTATTATTATTATTATTATTATTTTTATTATTATTATTTTTATTGTTATTATTAATATTATTATTATTATTATTATTATTATTATTATAATTATTATTATTATTATGTGTGCTTGTACAAAACCGTGTATGATCAATTTATTGATTAATCAATTAATGATAATAATAATAATAATAATAATAAGGATTATTATTATTATTATTATAAATATATATATGTATTAAATGCACAGTTGTTTTTTCTAGACAATGGTTTACCCTCTTTCGTTCTGATTTGACTCTCCTGAGTTGCACACGTATCGGCCGTACGCTCTTCTAGGACTAGGATCTTTATATCATGAACAATAGTCCATGCATAAAGCACAGGATAAAAATAATAGACATTCAGTCCCTATCAGCTCATTACAAAACTATTTATCATATAGAACAATGGAATTTCCACGGGTGCATCTGGTCTATATCGTTAATACGCAGTGTTTTTTTTTCTAGATTAAGGTTTATCTGCTTCCGTTTTTTTTTGTAGCCTTCGAAATTCAGCACGTGTATCGGCGGTGCGCTCTTCTGGGAAAGTTTGTTTTATTTTGCGGGATTATGTCATATAAAGCTACATAAATAATAATTTTAATATTTCCTAATGGGTTCCCCTGTTTCTTTTGTAATTTAAGGTCCTTATCGCCTGTCATGTTATTTTTAAGAAGGCGCCTGCAGGGGATTTTCCTGCATTTCGTGCTCAATTGGCATAGAGCGTATTATGCAATTCGTGGTCACAGTTCCACTCTAATTCCCACTGATCCTATTACTCCCCTCAATGGAAAGTAAAGCTTTTTAATTCAAACAAAGCCCACATGAAACAATCATAAATTTGTTAAATTCCCTGCAACTTAAGCACGGTTCGGGGGGGGGGGGGGGAGGTGACGGAGTGGATACGCTCATTTTTTAGGATCCCCATTCTCCAGGGACTTTGAACCAAACATGAAAAAACATTATTAGCACATCTTTAAACTGAAAATGATTCTATTAACAAACTAGATTTGGAGTCGGAGCCTAAAAAACCTTCATCAGAATCTCCTTATCAGTCATGTGTTCAAGTGTGCACTTTTCATGTATAAACACTGTAACGTTTCAGTCACCCAGTTTCACTTAGCGAGTGGCAGAACAAATGCACACAAATGGGTTGTTTCAACATGGGCACAAAGGAATTCCTCTTTTGTCATAACGGTATATAAGAAAAAAAAAATATACATGTATTATGTTGTTTCTGATTATCTCCAAAATTTAATGGATTGTTCATACAGTGTTAGGCTAAACCTCTGTAAATTTTCTGAAAAAAATCCGGATATACCTATTTGCGTTATATTTACTTGAGACAAAGCAACATGTATTAAATTTTTTCATTATTATACGCTATAGCAGGAATTCGCAGGAAGGTTGATACTGCAAAAAAAAAAAAGTAAAAAACATAGTTCATTTTGTTCCTAGATTTAAAAGTCCCCTTGTTAACTGTTTCCGTGTTAAAGAGTTCTTAAGTACTTGATAGGTATAAATCGTCTCCGGATCTCCCTCTAAAGTTCAAATTTACCATCTACCAGAAAGTTCATTGGTATACCTTTTCTCATGATAGGTGCGTGAAGGTGATTCGTTCTACATTACCCCCCCCCCCCCCCCCAATGACCAGTACCTATAAACTCCGGAGCATCCTTGTGGTAAAGACGTTGACTAGGGGTCTGGTAGCGGAGGAAGGTCAGACCAGGACGATAAGCGCACCACAACGGTTCCAGAAATCATTATAACTATCACTGACGTGCAGATTGCCGCGTGGTCAGACTTTATGGCTCCATCAGGCAGTATGAAGTCGGATGTTAATAATATTACATATATAAATCAGGAAGGCAACGCATTAGACTCTTTTTCAATATTTACTTGGCTGATCAATTATTATTCCATCAATAAAAACTTGAACCATTTTCTGTAATCGACTCAGCTTACAGCGTCATTGTAAAAAACTATTGATAAGGGTACAAAAGCCTGACAAGAGATCAAATTTTCCTCAAACGCTTTTAACGAAACACTTTTCTAATCATGAGTTAATTGAAGGCCGAGTCTCCAGCGATCTATATATGCGGATTAAACGTTAACATCTGAGATTTCAGACCATTGAACTTGCCCGCCCCTGGCCGCAATTTGTCTGGTACAAAACCATAAAGAAAAAAATGTGAATACCACAACCTTTGTTCATTAGAGAACAATAGCTATCGCTGTACCCTGCACTCAGCAATATAAATTCTGTCTTAATTCGACCTTCAAGGTGATATTATATGTTTGGATGCACCTGAAATTAGTTCATCACCAAATCGAATTTGATATGTGGTGAATATGTCCCGTTTATGTTGAAAGAGTATAAAATTTTCTGAAAAAAAAAAACAACTAAAATAAAAGAAAGCGGACTGTTACACAGGCTGTGACTTTGAAATCAGCACAATGGTCCATTATTTATTAAAAAAAACCCGAGAAATTGTGATTAACATAGGAATACTTGCAAGTGATACATATTTAGGGATTTACCAAGGATTAGATTGGCTGATTCCCTTTCCCCGAGAAAGTGCCGGAGCAGCCACTTGCAGTTACAAAGGAGGCGCCTACATTTTTATATTCATCAGATTCCATGACCTGAGCACAGCTCACATTAGCAGATGACGAATCACGTTTGTCACTGTATCGGATTTCTGCCTTACGGAATTTAGAGATTCCGTTACATGTTCCTTATTATGCTCCCGAGGCAGCGGAAATCTTGCGCTTCTAAAGAATATAGGTAGTAGGCCTATACGTAAAGTGCCGCGTAAAGAGCGTAGTTAAGGACCTTACGTGCGCTCGTATTTCTCAAGGTCAGGACATTAGCTTCCAGATGTTGTCTGGTCAGTGTGTGTGGGAGAAGATTAACAAACGATAGCGAATGTTGTGTTATTAGGAAGTCTCTGGATTCAAGATCTTGTGTGAACAGATGTGACATTTAAACATTTGGAAGAAGTACCCGGGTTTATCAAAATTTCTGTTTAATATCTGTGCCTCTTTTACCAATGGCGCTTGTTGTCCTAGCTAAACAAAGGAGCTGTGCCTCACTCAATATATGTATTATAGGAGAGCATGCTGAATTTTTTGGTCACACATCTAAATATTCATTGCCAACACAGCATTCCAAGTTTTAAATAATTATTAAATCATTAACAGGCAAGTGTTGCAATAACTAATTTGTCTCTATGGTTAATGCGCGTTGCAATATTATCTGCTGAATTGTAAGGTATCCCCGCATGGCACTAGTGTATTCATAATTTGCTGGTCACGCACAGTGTTATAAAATTATTGAAGCAAGGGTCGCTGTGCTTAGTACCATGCATCCGTAATGTTCACACGTTTGATCAGACAATTCATTAATGTGTTCACAGCATGTAGAGACAGCCGGATACAGCAGGACACAATGGTGTCGTCAGAAGCTTCCGTTCGATATTGTTTAATTTCTGCTGGCCAACAATGAAGGGTGATAGACTCGGGACCATCAGTTAATGCAGGCGCGCGTGTACGCAATTAGATGGCATCCAGGCTTCAAGACAGATCGTTAGTATTAACATCTTTGAATTTCAGCTTTTGATTAGTATTCAGGGCCGATAGATTTGTGGCATAAATTAACGACGACAACACATCCGTGCAATTAGGTGACATTTATTTGAAAAATAAGACTGTTGACCCTTGTTGACATTGATGCAATTGTCAGGAACTCAAAATGACATAGTTGCATCTGTAAAAATCCGGATTCTTATCATTTAGGATGTTAATTTACATATTCCCAAACATTTTTGTTATTACACGACACTGCTACCATAAGTTACTGCTATGTGAAAGTTGATGATAGATTATTTTTTAAATATAAACTTGTTAAGGCTTCATTAGTATCCGATATAACTTAACTGATTCGTGTAATATAAATATGGATTAGGTTCGCTCACAATTTGAGATAGAAACTCATATCTGCAATATAATATTAACAGACAGGTTACCGACAAACAACCCTGCAAGTTAACTATCATGACGGTCACTAGATGGCGCTGTATCTGCAAGCAGGTCAAATCCGTTTAGTTTTTGAGGTTAATGCCATTCAATAATAATAATAATAATAATAATAATAATAATAATAATAATAGTTAAAATAAATAACCTAACCTATTTATAACCCATCCAGGCAAACAGCTCTTCACGAAACTCCATGACCATAAAGACAGAAAATGCTGATCGAAATGCGGTAAAAAGATAACCCAGGTGCCAAGCTACAATATTTCATCGACATTTGTGGAGAATGATTTGAAGATACAAGGGACAAAACTAGTTTTATGGATGGACAGAACAAGTCCAATGTATGAAATGTGACATTTGCCCTTGGTCTAAATTAGATACTGTCTGATACATTGTGAAATCTCTGGATCAGTTCCCATGTTCAGAAAAGCAATATACTTACCAAACAGAAAAATTCTAAAAAATATATAGAATTTCAACATAAAATATCATAATAATACACCTGTAATCACAGAAAACGTTACACCCCTAATTGTACTTCATTGAGTCAGAGATAAGTCAACATTTTATCATATTACAACATCAACGCACATCCAAGCAATTCATTGGGCTCAACCAGCAAGCAAGGTTGTTATGATTAACCCCCGCGTTACTATGGTTATTTTGTAAATGGTATTATTGGAACAGACTCAAGCTGACACTAGAATTTTCTATTTAACTTTGACCTAACTATTCCTTGCTGTAAGGGTCCGTTTCCAAGCGTTTTCGTGCGTTTAAAACCATATTATGATAAACGTATACTTGAAAAGAAACAGTAGAAAAGTAAAATTAAACCCAAAATTCACCATTTTCTATGTGAGGAATAAACTTGAATGCCAACAATAGGTCTGCAATGTGAAAAACAGCGGGTTCCTAAAATATCAAATTATTAAGATATCTTAAATATAAGGCCTGAATTTGTTCCTTCCTTGTTTAACAGATTGATGTCTCAATCAACTCTATATTTACTTTGTCGATTCCGATGGGAAGCATATTCCATGCAGTTGCGGATCGGGGCGGGGGGGGGGGGGGGTTGTCTAGGGGTCAGGAACTCCCCTTTTGAGCCAAAACAACCGTTTTCAGGGTTTACACTCAACTTTCCGGCCTGGACCTCTCACTTTCTGGAACATAGGATTTTTTCGGTTTTTTCCCCGTTAGTCTTCCTCGGTTGGACCCTCCCCTCCTCAAAATACTTGATGAGCCTGTGCTATGAAAGCCATTGAAAGGAGAGCACGGTTAGGAGAGGTACATGAACCAAAGTACAGACCTATTATTATTGAAGGGAAACAACACAGGTAGGTTAATATATAAAGGAGGAATTCCCTTGACAATTTTACTATAAAGAGATGGATGGGTAGGTGGGCAAGATCCCGGATAATGTATAATCGAACAGAGACTGACAGGGGATACTTTATTTTCTTAATTTATCAAGAACGGCAGGCATAACTTCCATAATTTATCAAGACAGCAAGAACTTGAAAATTTTACAATGACGACAGATATACCCACGATATGTTGATGTTGAAAGGTGATAAAATGACACAAAAAAGTCAAACGGTAGTCACAAGGTAACATTGTATTACATGTCAGATATTATTGATTAACGTAGATAATGGGTTGACGTTCAGTTTAAAATTTTTTAGAGGGCAATCTTATAATGCAATTCTTAATTTTTATACAGTCAAGATTGAAATATTTTAATTCTTTTATACGCCAAACATTTGTTAATAACTATCTAAGACAAACACGACAAAATCTTGACAGGCGATTCCTCCTTTTGGAACCGCCCACGTTCTACACTACTACTGTGACGACGTGGTTTACCCCGTTAATCAGTTGGTTCCCTAGATAAACTACACGTATCATGCGTCCTTCTTGCCTCATTAAATGACCGCGTGGCCAAACAACAATGGTCGTTTCAACAATATGCAATGAACATCGCTGCATGAATACAATGGTATTTCATTTGGCCAAAAAAAAAAAAAAAATAAATAAAGTTATGGTTCTCGGGCACCGCCCGCATCAATTTTAAACCCCCGCATGAAAATTTTTTATTTTGATTTTCATTAGAAACTTACCAATTTTGAGCTGCAGCTGCTCGGACATTTCTTTCAAGAAGGTAAAATCATAAAATTTTCTTTGTTATGTAGTGGTTTTACTTGTTTAGCAAAATAAATCTGTTATTATCATGCTTTTCCCTTATCATTTTACATTTTTATCGAAACATACAAAAAAAAAAACCGCCCGCCCGCATTGATTTCGGAAAAAAGTGCCTGAGAACCATACCTTTTTCTTATTTTGGCCTTATATCTATTTGTATCGCTTGTTATTGTCTGTATATTCTATACGTATTGGTAATGGTGTTTAATGAGGGACTTACACTATAAGCTTCACAAAACAACAGTGAGACTGACCCGAATCGTCAGCCACAGCTAGATAGCGAATTCTTAGAAAGAAAAACTCAGTTCTAGTAGAGATTTATTGAAAGTCAGATTCATAAAAAATGATTATATTATGTATCCTTCTTATTCTTCTATTGCATGTGTGTTTGTGTGTGTTTTTTTCACAACATAACTCACGACATCATGAACAGAATGTCATGATATTTTCAAGGCATTTCCGGAATGGGCCAATGAGGAACGATCAGATTTTGTATGGATACGGCACATGCTCCGGATTTAGTAACGTCTTCAAGGAATATTCTCAAATATACGGCCAATTATACACGAATGAACCTAGGAATGAGGGCCGAATAAGTGCATACAAACACAAGGGGAGGCTTGCATTCCTTAAATTGCAGATTCCTAGTTTTTTATGAAACAGGACTTTTCCGCTCAAGTTATTAGATCCTTATAAATTTTACAGATTCTGTTATTTCAAGGATCAAAGAAGGACGTACATCTGTTGTCATATTTATATCACTATGTACCTGTCATTTTATGTACTACATAAACACTTGAAAGTCTTCAATAGGCAATTACTCTTCACATTGATATCATATTTATACGGTGATACACAACCACTACCCTCCTGTCGCAGTCACAATGCTTGGTCCCGCTTGGTCCTACGACATAGTCCGAAACCATATATATATATATATATATATATATATATATATATATATATATATATATATATATATATATATATATATATATATATATATATATATATATATATATATATATATAACTCTGAAGAAAAACAACACTGTAAATTCACTACAGCCTGTTTCACGGGATGCGACCCGATCATCAGGTGAATGTTGTTAGAATGAAGCTAACGGCGTGATTTGAAAAGCCGAGACTTTACGAGATTACGAGATTATGCTTTGTGGGTATTGGGGGGAACATTTATAGGCCATGGGCTAGTGGGGGTCATAGTGCACCCCCCTTGTGATTTACTTTAATGGGTATTTTCATGTAGCCCTAGGTCTAACAATTCAGAAAATTGATGTTGCCAGCAAAAAAACTGGGATGGAAGATACCTCCCATGGACTTTTTAATAACGCCTACTTTTACAGCTGGAGGCAGATAATTAGGGGTATGGAAAATCCAAACAACCCTAACTTCGCAACTCTTTGACCAAAATATTTCAAATGACCACTTGCCTTGTCAAGATATACCAGTTCATGCAAATGATATGCAAATTTATTTTGTGAAAAGGTCACTAGAGGTCAAAAGGTCACAAACAAAAAGTTTGAAAAGAAGTAGTGATTACCCCGCGGTTTGTTAGATATTTCCTGCACTTTTAGATACTTTTTGTACGTATTGCTGGATGTGCCGAATAGGAGTAAGGCAAATCTAACAAGTGGTACTTTGAAATCTTTCATTGAATATTTGCAAATGACCACGAAAGATTATATTTGTGTGTTTCTATAAAATGAAACATAAATTATGCAAATATTTTCATCGAAGCGTTTGTTGCAGTCAAAAGTAAACAAAGGTTGACCTCACCAACACCATACTTGTTTGTTACACATATTCGTTATGAAGCGTGCCATGAAATTTTAATATTGAAACAAATGTATATTTCTTTCTATCTTTCGATTAACACATTTCCAGTTAACATTTATCCTAATTCTTACCGGTTTGTATCATATATCATGACAGTTATATGTTCTTAGATATTTGTTACTGGTTCATTGATCTCTGTTAACAGCAAAACCCTTAATTTGACTAGTAACAGCCAAAATATTATTGGGGGGGGGGGGGGGGGGGATAAATACGCTTATATCACATATATCCATTTCTATCACTAGTATACAATATATGTTATTATATTTCATATTATAATTGATAATTAAATCTCTCATTAATTACATATGATTAATATTATATCTCACCTGGATTTATTACTGAGTTCGTCATAGTGTAATAATTGTGATAATTGATTAAAGATTGCAGTTTTATTAATGAAGCGATCTTTTATACTTATACATTAATGGCCTGCCTCCGTACATTTTGGCGGACTTTGGTAGTCTAGTTTATTTTATATATGGACCTCTGTCAGTCATTTTTTTTAACTTATGACTGTCTGTAAGTCTATTCGTTCGCTTGTCATGTCTATTGACTATCATCTTGAACGAAAAAACTCTGACAGGCTGGCTCACTATCTAACCGGTAACCTGTTTCTCATTTTGACTCTGATCAAATGACTCTCTCTCCTGCGGTACATCATACTTTCTGTTTGATTTAATGTCTATCTCTCTGACTAAATATCTGACTGACAGACAGTTTGTGTTTTTAGTATTCGAACAACTGCATAGTCCTTAAAAAATACAGAAACACTGCCATTTGGATTGGCAGTAAGTCAGATTATCACACATAGTCAGTAGATAGTCAGATACGACAGTCAGACCAGCTATATCTCTGGGAGGATATTTGCCTGATAGTCAGATTGATGACTATAGCTCTAGCGGTGTTCAGTCTGTTTGATTAATTAGCTAACACTCTGGTAGTCCAGCTGTCTTTATACCAATGTTTCTGGTCGACAAGTGGTCAGTTTTCTGACTACCAGACTGGTAATCCACAAGACGGCGTCCCCTTTGTTCAACGATACATAAATGCAAGAGCCAAAGCTTTAATCATCAATCTGACTATCAGGTATATATCGTTCCAGAGAACTAGCTAACTAATCGTCTAGGAGACAACACACCAGATAAATAATAAATATATCAAACAGGCTGGCCTTTAGAGAGCAGGTCAGTCAGAAGGACCATGACAGATGAACAGCTAGAGTCATAACCAGGTGTTGGAAATGGTTTGCCACCAGAGCTAGTAAAAATCAAATCAGATATCAGTGACTGCCTGAGAAGCTTTGTGTATGTCTATCTGACTGTCCCTTCTGCCTATCTACTGACTATCTGTGGTAGTCTGACTGACTGGCAACCCCACTGGCAGTGTTTCTGTATTTTTCAATGGAATATGCAGTTGCTGGAATATTGTTACGAAGTCAAATTTTTCAGGGCAAAATTCTGGGCCGATCCAGGATTCGAACCCATGTCGGTGGCGCACATGCCCGGCGTTCCAATCGCTTCGCTAGAAAAGCAAGCTTCACTAGCGAGACAGTTCGGTCGGCTTTTATGTAAACCCGTAACACACCCCCTCTTAAGAGCGTTCTGCTATCAGAATAAGATTGTCCAAGGAGTCACAGCTTATTCCCTGGGCCATAATTATAAAGATCGCTTCATTTCTAAAATTGCAATTTTTATCAATTATCACAATTAGCATACTCTCTTCATCGTCCGTGTCATATTTTGTGAGCGTGATAACATTTGAACGATTCATTAATTTTTCATGAAATTTAAAATTTAAATTGTTTCTACCAAAATCTCGGAGGAGTTCGAAAACCGGTGACCTTATCTTTCATTATCCCCCATAAATTTTTAAGTATTGTATATTTTTTTCCTTAAATTTAAAACGCTTATTGTTTAAATCAAGTTCCTTAAGGAGCTTGAAACCTGGTGACCTTGACCTGGATCTCCAAGGTCAAATCAGTCAGAATAGAAAGTATTTGTGAACATTATTACTTTTGAACCACCCAATATATTTTCATTGAATTTGACTTGTGAAATGTCTCTGCCAAAATCTCGGACAAGTTCAAAAACTGGTGACCTCGACCTTCAACATCATGGTAAATTGGCTGAAACAATTATTTGTGAACCCGATAACTTTAGAAATAGCCCATATTTTCCCCTCAAATTTGAAACACCAATGTTTTAATTAATTCCCTTGAGGAGCTTGGTAACTGGTGACCTTGATCTGGATATTCAAGGTCAAATCAGCAAGAAGAGAAATTATTTTGAACGCTATAACTTTTGAATCACTTGATATATTTTCATGAAATTCAACTTCTGAAATGTCTCTACCTGTATCTCGGTCAGTTAAAAATCTGGTGACCTTGACCTTCATCATCAAGGTTATATTGGATGAAAAAAAATAATTGTGAATCCGATACCTTTTGAAGTGTCACATATTTTTCGATATCTGGTGACCTTGACCTGAATCTTCAAGGTTAAATCAATCAGAAAAAAATAAATAAAATCTCAGATCAGATCATAACTTGGTAACCTTGATCATCATCATACAAGGTAAAATCTTTAGAAATGCAGGATTTAAGTTAACACCAAACTTTTGAAGGGGTCCATTTTTTCCCTCAAATTTGGGAAAGTTAGGCTCGTAGTGAGGGGAGACATATATTTGTTTTGTGTCACAAAAACAGGTCCTCTATTTATTGAGAGAATTAATTATCAATTATTACATGAATTATAATAACTAATATATTCTCTACTAGTAATAGAAATTGATATATGTGATATAAGAGTACATGTATTTATGCAACAAATAATAGATTGGCTGTTACTTGTCAAATTTAAATTAGGGATTTGCTGTTAACAGAGATCAATGAACCAGTGACAACTATCTAAGAACATATGTTACTGTCATAAAATAAGATACAAACTGGTAAAAATTAGGATGAATGTTAACTGGAAATGTGTTAATTGAAAGAAAGAAAGTAACATACATTTGTTTTAATATTAAAATTTCGTGGCACGCTTCATAACGAATATGGTGTTGGTGAGGTCAACCTTTGTTTACTTTTGACTGCAACAAACGCTTCGATGAAAATATTTGCATAATTTATGTTTCATTTTATAGAAACACACAAATATAATCTTTCGTGGTCATTTGCAAAGATTCAATGAAAGATTTCAAAGTACCAATGTTAGATTTTGCCTTACTCCTATTCGGCACATTCGGCAATACGTACAAAAAGTATGTAAAAGTGCAGAAATATCTTACAAACCGCGGGGTAATCACTACTTCTTTTCAAACGTTTTGACTCCAGGTATTAAAAAGCACATGTAAACCTTCATTTTAATTAATTTTCAATTAAAAAAAAACTTCATATGGTCTTGGCGACAAATTAGACCTGATAATACGAGAAATTATAGGGAAAGGTCAAAGTTTGTGACCTTTTGACCTCTAGTGACCTTTTCACAAAATAAATTTGCATATCATTTGCATGAACTGGTAGATCTTGACAAGGCGAACATTTTAAGTGGTCATTTGAAATATTTTGGTCAAGAGTTGCAAAGTTAGGGTTGTTTGGATTTTCCATACCCCTAATTATCTGCCTCCAGCTGTAAAAGTAGGCGTTATTAAAAAGTCCATGGGAGGTATCTTCCATCCCAGTTTTTTTGCTGGCAACATCAATTTTCTGAATTGTTAGACCTAGGGCTACATGAAAATACCCATTAAAGTAAATCACAAGGGGGGTGCACTATGACCCCCACTAGCCCATGGCCTATTAATGACTGACACTGATCCTATTGTCCTCGGGGGCACAATAGGATCGGGCGGGGTACACGTGCGATACTAGAACATAACAGGGCACAGAGGTTTATTGTGGTTTTAATGTTTAAAATTAATACAAAGATATTTTACCAGGAAGCCCATTAGCAAGTAAGCTGATATTTAATAGGGTCCTGGGTACAGTAACATTTCAGTAGTATACACATATGATATAAATATACAATACACATATACTATGAAAATATACAATTCAAAAGGCAAATATACA
Organism: Sipunculus nudus; assembly: GCA_026874595.1. NCBI lineage: Eukaryota > Metazoa > Annelida > Sipuncula > Golfingiida > Sipunculidae > Sipunculus > Sipunculus nudus. Next base: position 5,925,367 of record CM049316.1, read on the forward strand.
ATATAAAAAGGAATATAAAAGGCAAATACTCATACAAAGTGGTGCAGGTCTCCTAGCTCAAGGTCGTAAAAATTACGTTCAATAATTGGAAGCAACTTTGAAATAATTTCTCTATATTACCATTCGGAACAACAAGGTACAAGTGATTATATGAAATGTCTTAATAAATTAAAATACAAAAAAAAAAAAAATACTCAATGCCTTCTTAACACTTCACTACATGCATACCTGTGTCGTGGTCAAAGTACCCGTGGACCTGTGTGTAACAAGGCCGTGAAAGGGGAGGAGGTTATATATAGAACAAAGCAGAAGACTACCATTATACTATAATCAAATCTCAAAATCAATTCATGGAAATACCGAGAGAGCGGGCAAATTGGTTCTCACCACGGGGATTGGTGGACAACACGTTTAACATTTTAAACCTCTCCCGTTTAGTCCTGTCGAGAGACTTAAAGCTTCGGTGTAGCGAGGAGCTGCAGACTACCCCTATTATTCTACATAACCGGGGGGGGGGGGGGGGAGTGGAAGTTGCGGCTTGGATGAAATTGTTATTGAAATACTTATTGTGTACATAAACAACCCGAACAACAAAAACACTAACAACTTAAAATCTGAAATTGCTAAAGCAATCTTTAAAGAACTCTCGAAATCTTCCGTTTAAGTATTTTTGTAAAGGTTATCGTTTTTATTTTTAAATGCTAGCATAGCTAGGTGTGTACTCCTCCAGAATTCAGTTTCGGTTTTAGACCGGGCGGCGACATTCGATTACCCTTGCGTCAACTAGGATGGGTGTACCGTATCCGCGGGTCCTGCGTGTACAATCAACAATCTTTCGTAGTCATAAGACCAAAGAACCCCGAAAGGCGCACTCATCTTAGCGCGACACCTCACTCTTGTTCAGTCTTCTCTAGCAGAGTGGTCACCCTGGGTTGGGGCGCTCCTTGGCTGGGATTCAGACTGTGCGCTACAGGTTAAGTAAACATATTCCTCGTGCGTTCGTTGTGTGAACGGTTTCATCCAGATCCCAAACTTTGATTGGCTGGTTCACGTGTGACATCTCGGACTGAATTTATCAACAACTCAGATCTATTAATGCATGTTGTTTTATTCTCTTCTGGAATTTTGGGACTGACATTGGTAGAAATACTGTGTTTTCACTAAGATCTAAAACTTTTAGTCACAAGGGATCTCCAGTCTGTGACGTCACCGCTGAGTTAACAGTGCTCATAGATGTGCCAATAGTTTCTGAATAAATCACACAACCTCATGTTTTTTTGTGGGGAAAAATAGATAGAAAAAATGTTTATCCTCCAGGAATTAGGCTCATTTTATGTAAAATCTATGTTAATATTTTTTTTCATAGGCAATTATGTTATATGATAATATAATGAGATTCGTTTGCTTTGACCTACACCACAGAAGCCGGTACGAACTCTATACTCTGACATCTACATGACACTATCAGACACGGGACGGGTGAAAACACCCATTGAATAGCCCACACACTTTACTCTTCCGGCATGCGAGCCAGTTACCACGCTGAATCAGGATCTATATGCCAGCGATCCAGCACGGCCAGCATCCCTGGCCGAGAAGGAGGGGCCATCTCAAATGACCATTACACTATCACCTCATACAAAAATTATACTATTATGACCTTTCCATTTAGTGACTAAAATTACTTTGTTAGCTGAATGTTTTAGCATGAACCACCAACACACTTCATAATGTTAAAAATGCACAGCTCCTAACTGACTTAAATTTCGAGTATGCGAAACTGTTACGTCAGTTTTTGTAACTTGCATTTAACTCGGAAAGTATTAGAATATGCCGTATTTGGCATTGGACTGCTACGTCTAAACTAAGGCGCCTTTCTCTTAAATCAAAGATTTTGCGGGTCAAGCGGTTAATTAGGCGATGTTTTTTAACCAGGAATAACCAGGAGTTTTGTATCATAGAGGACGCTGATGCTAATTTAAACTAGGCCTACAGGCCTAATGCGAACCTGTGCAAAGTTTGGGAGTATGAATGGAGGTTTATCTTTAAAATTTAATATTGATCCTCTTATGTCCTGCATTTCTACCTTAGTCATTATGATTTCAGCAAAATGGACGTTTCGGACCTGCAAGTTTCGGACTATGACATTTTAAAACTGGGATGTATCAGTCAGGATATTTCGGATATGTTCTTTTTGCCAGGGAGGATTATTGGAACAGATGAAAGGACAATTTGGCAGCATTGTTTCGGAGAAAACATTTTTAAATGTTTTTTAGCATCTTCCTTATAAAAGCTAAGAAAATGCAGTTAGCCTAGAAATAAGCAAAATCTAATAGAATTTTTTAGATGACAAAATTTTTGCAAAAAATTTGATGATGCTAGCTCCTGCCCTTTTTGAAATAGCTATGACGCACAACAGACGACGGAAGACGGACAACACCCCACCATTGCATAAGCTCACAGATTGGCCAAAATGCAAACCAAGTTTTTTCAAACAGTTGAAAGATATAGTTCCAATAATTCTAATCTTGGCATTCTGCGTCTAGACGATGTGTCTAGACATCTAGACGATGTGTCTAGACGTCTAGACATATTTTTTAGACACAGAACAGGGCCAGGTCAGTTGCAATGGTGATGTCTGGACCCTACCTGGTTGACCTGAGTGACCTTTTGACTTGGCTGCTGAAACTAGGCATGTTGTCAAATCCGTTTTCAAACACAGAAAGCCTTTTTCAATGTTTCACTGCTTTTTCAAAGCTGCATTTACCAACTCTGTCCTTATAAAACTGGCAGAATAATACCATAGAACAATTCTTGTAAAGTTTAAACCAATCAGCTTAACAGTTTCATCATAAAACAGTGTATAAGCTAGAAGAGTCATAACTTTCATTTTTGCTTGTAAAAAACAGATCAATGTAGGTGGCGCCACCTACACATCAATCACAGATATGACTCATGTGACAAACATTGGCTTAAAATTTGTTGATGACTGCTCCAACTGTTTCTGAGATTTTAAATTTAGTATGCTTTTTTACACAGATGACTAAGTTAAACCTCCTATAACTCAGACAAAAATCCCCGAATTGGAGCCATTCAAACAAATATGCAAGAGATTGTTCTAGGGATCATTTCTGTGAAATATTAAACAATTTTGCTGGAAAGTTTCGGAGAAGAAGATTTTTATATTTTTTTTTTAATTTTTTCTTATAAAATGTAAGAAAATCCCTGAATCAAAACCATTTGAACAAATTTGAATTACCGTATTTGACGTAATAAGCGCCCTTTTCCTTAATAAGCGCCCCCCTTCCCGGATTTGGGAGATCACTGTACGAAAACTAAGGGACGAGCCATCCTAAGCTCACTTTTCTCCTAGCCAATATTACATGCTTTCATTTCTCCCCGCCAAGCTTAAAAGTTACCGCCAGTTTTTATCTCCTTTAGGCTGTATCATCTAATATAATAATAATTTTAGTTACACACAACAGAATCAGTGGTCAAGTGTGTCATAGATAACACTGTTTGGCTGTGTCAGTGAAAGTCGACCCTGCAGGTGGCCATGCTGATCGGGTGACCTGATATCAGGTACGTATGTTGATATATATATATACTTACCGTATTTGCTTGTGTACAGGACGATAAATTTTATCCTAAAAATATTTGGCAAAGAAGGGCGGCGGTCTTATATACGGGTACAAGTTTTCAGCCAACTTCAGGGCCGCCAAGGATAATTTACAGTAATCAGCATTATTACGTCGGTCGAACTGGACGCCGTGAATATCGGTGATCCTGTCCGTATGGTGGTAATATACACTCAATAAAGAACATTACAATGCTTTTTGTTTGTTTTAATTTATCGTTTATACATCAGAATTACACATAGTGAAATAATTGGTAAGAAAAGGTTTTCCCTCGCCGCTTGACACAAGGATTTTAACTGAATCAATATATGAAAGCCCTTCTGACAAAAGAGCCAGTGACGGAATCGCTGGAACTGACAGACCGAAACGGAATTCCAAATCCTGAAAATATATATGTTTTATGTATTCCAAAAATATCTTGGCAATTCACTTGAAACATGTAGGCTATGCAGTGATATAATTGTCGATGCCGCTGACAGCGTGCGGGGCTTACCCGTGTACTCAAGATCTCAGAGCCCTGATTTTATTTGTGTGTATACAGCGCTCGCGCAAGGGATACTGGGAACTTGCCGAAAACTGGTGAAATGCCATCCAGTAGTACTTTATATGCATATTAATACAAGGATGATTTTTTTTTTCATATGGTGCCGTATTTACCGCGTAAAATGTTCATGGGTCCAGTGAATGCAGACGCTGTCAGCTGTTTTGCACATTGACATACACGGAGACTCGGGCATGGCACTTCAATAACAAGACAACCAGTAGCGCGTCATAATTATAAATGTGAAGCGGCCTTTCCTCAGGTGACGCGAAATTCAATGTTTGTCAAGCTTGTATTATTTGACTACGTCAAGAAATGAATTTATTATAACGGATCAACAATGTTCAAGAATGGGACCGTGTTTATGCGGGATATGACGAATTTCCTCACAATTTTAAAACAAAACCCGGGTTTTGGTGCGTATACGCACTAATGTTAATATAATACGCTGGAGTCTGAGGGCCTGTATTTCAGCTTTTTTTTAGCCCAGCTGACTGAAAGTCATCTGAGCTATAGCGATCACTCTTTGTCCGTCGTCCGTCTGCTTGTCCGTCTGTCCGTCCGTTAACCAGGCACAAATCGTAACCGCTGGACCTAGAACCTTGTAACTTGGGATTCTGAGAGGTCCATGAAAAATCTCCTTGGAAACTAGAAATTAGGTCTCTGTTACCAAAATCCTTCGAGCTATGGGGCCCCAAAGTACCCACCAGAAAAGTAAAAAATTTCATACAAAAACTTCAATATCTCAATAACTACTTGACTGATGGTCATGATTTTTGGCATACATATTGATCATGAGATGTTCCATAAGTTCCTGCAGATTGGTGGCGCCACCTCTATTTTTCGATTTTTACGATTTTTTTTCTCTATTTTTTTACCTTTAAAAATGTGAACATCTGTTAACAAGGCACAAATCGTAAAGACTAGACCTAGAATCTTAATTCTTGACACACTGAGAGGTCCATAAAAAATCTCTTTGGAAACCAGAAATTAGGTCTCTGTTACCCATATCCTATGAGCTATTGGGCCCCAGAGTACCCCCCAGGATAGTAAAAAAATTCATGCAAAAACTTCAAAATCTCAATAACTACATCACTGATGGTCATGATTTTTGGCATACATATTGATCATGAGATGTTCCATAAGTTCCTGCAGATTGGTGGCGCCACCTGTATTTTTTTTATTTTTTACCATTTTTTTCCTCTATTTTTGAGACGTTTAAGGATGCTGTCATCTGTTAACGTGGCACAAATCATAACCGCTGGACCTAGAATCTTCATTCTCGACACACTGAGAGACCTATGAAAAAATTCCATGGAAACCAGAAATTAGGTTTCTGTTACCCATATCCTTTGAGCTATGGGGGGCTCCCAATAACCCCTCAGAATAATGGAAAATTTGATAAAAACAAACTGCAACATCTCAATAACTACAACACTGATGGTCATGATTTTTGGCATACATATTGATCAAGAGGTGTTTCATCAGTTCCTGCAGACTGGTGGCGCCACCTGTATTTTTTCAAATTTTTACAATTTTTTTTCTCTATTTTTGAGACCTTTAAGGATGTAGTTATCTGTCAACAGGGTACAAATCGTAAAGATTTGACCTAGAATCTTCATTCTTGACACACAGGGAGACCCATGATGTCTCCATGGAAACCTGAAATTAGGTCTCTGTTACCAATATCCTTTGAGCTATGGCACTCATAAGTAAAGCTCAGAATAATGGAAAATTTGATACAATAGCTGAAGAATCTGAACAACTAATGCAGAGATCACCATAACTGTTTTCATGGATATTGATCATGGAGTGTTTAATCAGTTTCTGCAGACTGGTGGCACCACATGTATTTGTTCGTTTTTTTTTTTACGAATTTTTTCTCTATGTTTTAGACCTTTAACGATATGAACATCTGTTAACAGGGCACAAATCATTAAAACCGGACCTAGAATCTTCATTCTTGACACACAGGGAGACCCATGAAAAGTCTCCATGGAAACCTGAAATAAGGTCTCTGTTACCCATATTCTTTAAGCTGTATGGCTCCAGATTACGCCCCAGAATAATGGAAAATTTGATACAAAAACTGCAGTATCTCAATAACTACAACACTGATGGTCATGATTTTCGGCATACATATTGATCATGACCTATTCCATCAATTTCTGCAGACTGGGTACGCCAACTTTTTGATACCTTTAAAGATGTGGTTATCAGTCAACAGGGTACAAATCGCAACAACTGGACCTAGAATCTTCATTCTTGTCATGCAAGGAGGCCCATGAAAAGTGCCTTCAAGCTATAGGACTCCGAAGTATCCCTCAGAATAATAGACAATACGATATAAAAGCTGAAGTATCTGAACAACTAATGCGGAGATCACCATGATTCTTTGCATGGATATTGACCATTAAGTGTTTTTATTAGTTTCTGCAGACTGGTGGAGCCACCTGTATTTTTGTATCCGCCAAAACGAAGTTTCCAGAGAGTTCCTCTGGGACTTGATTTTATGACAGGTCGCGCCACCTACATTCACGTTCACGCTGATGACATCCAAGCTCATATCTCGGGAACCGTTTGACCGATCAGGAAATAAAATTTATACAAATGTAGCCCTTGGATAGCTCTATACCATACACAAAAAATGGTGGCGCCACCTGTAACCATGTTTGCACAGTGTCCATCTGTTCATCTGCCTTGGGTTAAAATCACTCATATCTCTGCAGTGAATTGACTAATTCACCTGAAATTCGGGATGCGTATACATCCTGGATAGCTTTCTTGATTTTATGACAGGTGGCGCCACCTACATTCACGTTCACGCTGATGACATCCAAGCTCATACCTCGGGAACCGTTTGACCAATCAGGAAATAAAATTTATACAAATGTAGCCCTTGGATAGCTCTATAACATACACAAAAAATGGTGGCGCCATCTGTAACCATGTTTGCACAGTGTCCATCTGTTCATCTGCCTTTGGTTAAAATCACTCATATCTCTGCAGTGAATTGACTAATTCACCTGAAATTCGGTATGCGTATACATCCTGGATAGCTTTCTTGATTTTATGACAGGTGGCGCCACCTACTTTCTCGTTCACGCTGATGACATCCAAGCTCATATCTCGGGAACCGTTTGACCGATTGGGCCAAAATTTTGCATGTGTATAGATCTAACATAGCTCTTTATCTTACGCAAAACTGGTGGCGCCACCTGCAACCATTTTTGCACAGCGTCTGTCTGTTTGTCTGCCGTGCAATAAAGTCACTCACATCTCGGCAGTGGTTTGACATATCTGCCTAAAATTTTGCAGTTTTATACATCCTGGATAGCTTTCTTGATTTTATGACAGGTGGCGCCACCTACATTCTAGTTTATGCTGCAGACATCCAAGCTCATATCTCGGGAACCGTTTGAACGATTGGGCCAAAATTTTGCATGTGTATAGATCTCACATAGGTCTTTATCATACACAAAACTGGAGGGGCCACCTGCAACCATTTTTGCACATTTTGCGCAGCGTCTGTCTGTTTGTCTGCCGTGGCCTAAAATCACTCATTTCTCTGTAGTGGTTTGACATAACTGCCTAAAATTTTGCAGGTTTATACATCCTGGACAGCTTTCTTGATTTTTTGACAGGTGGCGACACCTACATTCTAGTTAACGCTGCACACATCCAAGCTTATATCTCAGGAACCATTTGACCGATTGGGCCAAAATTGTGCATGTGTTTAGATCTCACATAGGTCTTTATCATACACAAAACTGGAGGGGCCACCTGCAACCATTTTTGCACAGCGTAGTCACTTGTCGGCTACCCGTATTCTAGTTTTTAAAGTTTACACATTTTTTCTCTATTTTTCAGATATATAAATACAGACTAAATCTTGGCCTGTTAGTTAATCTGTTTGATGCTTCAGTTGAATGGGTATACACTACCATTCTGATGATAAAATTTCCTTTTGTGAATCTCTTCCCAGTCAGCTGAGCGTCATGACCCATGGGTCACTTGTTTAACTTTTGCATGTATCATGTACAATGAAGGACAAAAAGGACAGTTATTGGCGATGCCATTCCATATCATAAATCGGCTCAGGCCCTCAGCTGTCAAATGTATTTGCGCAAGGTGACTGACATAATCGGGGTACCGATGTCCCGTATATTTTTTCATCTTTCAAATAAATACTGTTTTACACATCTTTATATGAACATTTTACATAGTCTACTACCTTATTAAGCGGTTACTTTTATTAAAGAGTTCATTTATTACCATCCTTATTTTTTCTCTTCACCTGCAAAGGAAATCTTGAACTGCAGTCATTCATACAATTCTCTCATACAACACAAAATAAAATCGTCTGCAAATCGGTATCATTTGGATTAGTTATTATTTTTCAAAACCTCACACAACAATCGCTAAAAGATGGTTGTTTTTTTCCTGAATTGTCCTGAATGTGCTGTGAAGTCAAAGACGTGTGTTAAATTAGAGGGTCGTAACCCACTTTGGAAGTTGGCAGATGTGGCTGGGTGGTGGCTGGGGGGTTGGGGGCGCTTATTAGGGTATAAAACATATTTGGAAATATTTAATTTTAGAGCTTATTACGTCGAATACGGTATCAACATCTGAGGATCATTCATGTGTGAGGTTATGGAATTTGACCCAGTGGTTTTTGAGAAGAAGATTTTTGTAACCACTGAGCAGGAATGGGCTGCTATAACATTTGATTATATTCAGCTTCCCATAACTCGGCCAAAAGTCATTGAACAGACCATTTGAAAAAATCTAAGAAAGCACTAACCGAGAAGCATTTCTGTGCAATATTAATCAATTTGGCTATACGCTTTCAGAGAAGAAGTTTTTTGTAGCCCTTTGTATGCTTTGGGCACCGTTGACCCCCGTACAAAAAGACCAATGCAGGTGGCGCCACCAATACCTCAATTTCCGATATGATTCAAGTGACGTACATTAACATAAAATTGGATGATTATTGCTCCAGCCGTTTCTGAGATTGTAATTTTAGCATGCAAATGACTAAGTTCAACTTCCTGTAACTTGGACAAAAATCACCGAACTGGAACCATTCGAACAAACTAGAGAGAGATTGTTCCAGGAAATATTTTTGTGAAATATTGGACAATTTGGCTGGACAGTTTCAGAGAAGAAGATTTTTAAATGTTTTAAGCTTTTTCTCTATAAAATCTAAATAAATGCAGACACCCATTAATAAGCTCCTGGGCACAAAGTTTCACATGTGAATAATTCTTACATGTAATTTGGAGCTGCTTGCTCCGACGGTTTCTGACTTACAGCCATGGACGGCGGACAACCAACCTTGGACGGCGAACGGCTGACGGCGGACGGACGACGCCGCGCCATCGCATAAGCTCACAGATTCGCTAAAAACCCTTATGGTTAAAGAAGCTAGTCATCATAGAACAATGTAACCTTTATACCAAGGTATCCAAATTTCTTCACGACGCAAGTTTTTTTATAAGGACTATTATGCCGCATTACAACATTTGATTGTTCCTTCCAGCGTTTCACGATGACGTAAAATGGTGACGTCTTATTTTAAAAAATTAAATATAAATAAAAGTATTAAAGATAACTAATTCAAACTTTTACGGCTGAAATGACATAATATCAAGCAATATGTTGAGTATGATATGAGGAGATGCGGGCCAAACGTAAATGAGGGACATTTGCGCTGCACCTTGTTCTCAACTTTCCATCTTTTGCGTAAGATCGCATGGGAAATCGTATGTAAACGCAAAGGAACATTTTATAACAGCTGAGCGCATATGTCGATTATCCTTAGGTCGATATTTAATTCTAATTTTATTCTAAGTTATTTTACTTTCACAAATCCCCAGATGGAGGATGAGAACAGATTATCAGATAAACATGTTTTTGCTCTGACACTGGTATGAGACAAACCTCAGTGTTGAATTGTGGTTATTCTATCCATTTGCTCGTGTAGGGAGTTCATGATCCATGATAATTTGCTGAACAATAGGCGTCCATTTGGCCCCATAGTCAGTCTCCGCACTACGCCCAAACTAAAACCATTATCCGCGTGCAGTTTTCCGAATGATGGCATCATCAGGTGCTTTACATTCAGCGCGAGACAATACTAATCCAGTAATAATTAGATGTGGTCGGACAATTGTCCTCAGAGGGCCCTTCTATTTTGGTATAGCTGGACTAGTTTACATAAAGGTAAAAAAGTTCATATTTAAAAAAAAATGACAAACAAAAACAGGGTTTAATCAATATGCATGACGAAAACAAAATTCCTACTGGTTCAAATCATATTAAAGATTTGTTTGAAATAATGTGTGCAATACTAAATCACCGATTGTGCTCTGGCGGTCATATTTGATTTTGAACAAGTGTGTAAATCACTAGGGATGGGTCCTCATTAACCGTGATAACCCGACTCAGTAGGAAATCGGATAATTGGGCTGGTAAGCCTACTCCAGTCATGATACAAGTAATATCGAGGAATGTATCGCAGTGGTTTTGCATCAGGTTGCATTCATATTGTGGTAAACGGCCCATTATCTCAATATTATGCTGAGAATGGCGAACTAACACAACAGTTTACATGTGAGCTCACAGCCCAAACTGAAACACCGTCTCCATGGACACGGGTCATTTCCTGTATCGCCTGCAAACTGCCTGCATCCTGTTACCAGTGCGAGTCATGCTTGTATTCATGCGGTCATAAATTCAACAAACATGCCCAGGGGTTTACCAATGTGCTGGGTTGAAACGGAACATTTCTCGCTCATGTTTGGTATTATTAGAAAGTACACAAAAAATGCTTACGATTGGTCTGGTTTATGCTGATGGACAGTGTACCTGTTGGCCATGAAGCGTCAAAAACGACGAAAATATTTGCATTTTCATAAGGCCTTATAATGCGTTCCTCAGACTTAGATGTAAAGACACTCTGGCACTAGTAATCTGGTCGTAATGCCAGAGGGTCGATATGACGCTAGTTCCTCATGGGCACTTATCATCCCTGTGAATTTGAAAAGGGTATTCTGTTTGTGCAAATGTTTGTGACAGAAAATCTGCGGTTGTGGTCTGGATGGAGGGATGGAACCCTCACAGGTACCAATTAATCCTGTGAACATGAGAACGATCGAGCATGTTCTTGTTAATATATCGGGGCGAAAGAAAACCACCGAATGCTCACAAAAATCTCCATAAATATAGCCTTAGTCACAACCGGGATACGGTCGCCGTACGGCGAGTGTTTTGGGCTAATCCGTGCGGTCGCAGGTACACCGTACGTCTCTCGGGTAGCCGAGTAGGCGTTAAAAATCGCACGGGCATCCTACGACATCCATACGTCTACTTTACGGTGCCCGTGCGGAGCCCGTAGGTGGCTGCCTGACGCACGGCCGCCGCATCAACTTAAGCGCTTGCGCTAATGTCAGTTACGGTCGTTGCGGAGCCCCTGTGGTCTTTGAAAAACGCACGGTTGCCCTGCGTCTACCGCACGGAATAGCCCAAAACACTCGCCGTACGGCGACCGTATCCCGGTTGTGACCGAGGCTTGAGGAAGAAACCGTGCCGTTCTCGCACGTCGGATGCATAAGTATTCCTGCGGTTTCAAAAACCTAACGGTGATCTACGGTGTGCGGTGACCGCAGTGGGTTGTGACCGAGGCTTAAGTATTCCTGCGGTCCCAAAAACCGTGCGGTACTCTTCGGTGTGCGGTGTCCGCAGTGGGTTGTGACCGAGGCTTCAAATACCAGAGCCACATATCCAAAAATGTTATAATTACTTAGTATAATAGGGCCTCTTTTACTCGTACAATTCTTTTTTTTTACTGGGGATATGTTTGTAGTTTGGCAAACAGTAAGTGTAGGTTATTGAAAACTTGCAGTGACCCAAGATCCATGTTAAATGTATGTTAATCATTGAATAATAGCAGTATTTTTAATAAACTGTAACAAACTAAAAAAATTATGCATTCATTGTAGCCCGGTTGTTGTAGCTAGACGCATCAATAAGTCTATTGATTTTGTTCTGGTTTTTGTGCGTGTACATAACTGGCAAATTTGCATCTAAGGAATGCAAGCCTCCGCCATATGAGGGGTTCAAAATGCCCCAAAGTCGTGTTTCATTCACTGATTCGGCCCATATTCCAAGGATATTTTTTGCATAAGTAATTGTTTATTTGTGAATATTCCTTGATGGCGTTTTTGAATCTGGATCATGCATGTGCCGGATTTACACCGAAATCTTATCAAATCTTCATTCGTACATTCCCGAATTGCTTTCTTGAGATTCCGTTCATGACTGCGTGAGTTATGTTGTGAACAAACACACAACAAACACACAACAAACACACAACACACACAACAAACAAACTAACACCCGCAATGAACGCAAACCGTCCTGGCGGAGGCGAATATATTGTCAACTCAAATATCAACACTGAGAGAGGATTACAGTGGGAATTTCTCTGTTTCAAAGAAAAACATCTCCCAACAAATATATTACTTGGTTCATCTCTTTATTTCAGCGGGACCATGCACCATGTTACAACATTTCTCTTTTAACTACATTGCAAAAACAAACAAATATTATATAAACAGTGCATAATACAAACTTGTGCAGATGGACAGGAAAAGAAAAGGGTGCTTAACAGACGTCGATTTTTTTATCAAATCGGAATATAAAGATGCAGGTTTTCCCAAGTTTATAATAACAATTGTTTTCTGTTTATTTATTCATGTATTTATTTATAGGTGGTTATGCGTCACCTCAATATGCTTCATCTCTGTGATATTATTAATTATTATTATAATAATGATTAATGATATTGTCTAATGATTTTGTCACCAAAGACTCTCTGTCAGTCTGGTTAGCTCCACCACATGTTTATATTCCTAAATTGTCAGCCTTATATAGATTTGATAATTTTTTCGATGCAAAGTTTACAAAGGTTATTTTTTTAATCAGACTAATGTCATATATCATGAAACAAATATTGTAATATTTCGGAACGTAGGAATTTACTTGGATGGTTAATTCAATAAAGCGATTTTATCGAATTGTTTAATATTTTTCCTCAGTCGATCCCGCAGTAGTCGGCTGTTTGTGATTTAATTAAGCCATGAGGCTTTTTATTAATCTATCTTAATTGTGTAAAGAATAAGATCGTTGGTAAAATGACATGTATAAATATTAATGATATTAGTGATTTATTTCTATATTTGATTATACTATCATTCTAATTGTTCTCTTGTGCATCTGTATCTACTTATATCTCTCCAAAATTATTTTAGTAATTAAGTAGTAGTCGACGAGTCCTGCTGCATTTCTCGCATTTCTTATGGAGTTCTACAATTAGGTATATATACATCAGATATTGTGAAGACAGTAAAGGATTTGGATTATATGAGACCCTGTTAGGATATTTCATTTCTGATAATTTCCAAGGCCAGAACTTTTTGGAAAAGCCCAACCATGTAAAAATTCACTATGTTTTAAAACCAACAGTATTTTGACAGAAAATAGACGACTTAGGTTTTTGTGCCTATGTAGTACATGTCTTCAACAGGGCCGATTTATTCTGGCCATACTACGGGAGAATGCTTGCTGATTTGTTGTGCCTTATGAACAGATTCTATATGTAGTTATCCTTGTGTTAAATTTTGATACGGAAACAGAGATAGCAGTTTTGTGTATGTTTTGTGGAATATTTTTAATAATCTGTATTTGCATATTGTGATCAGTTGTTATAAATGTGAAGAAGAAAAGGAACCCAATGTGTAACTTCTTAATTGATAAATCACCAGTCACATTCAGTTAGTTTTTAATAAGGCATATGAAGACATTATACACAGAACCTTTTTCCATGGGATATTTTAAGCTCTTGGCGAAGAACCATGGGATCATTAGATATGTTGATCGTTACCATATTTAGCGGACTCTATTAAGCTTAAAAATACAGCTCGACTGTCAAGAATATGTATAGATCAAAAGGAACAGATCAGTGCAGGTAATAAAAATAAACCAAAAATTAATAGAAAAAAGAGGTTATGAAAAAAATTAGTTGAATGGGATAACAAAAATGACAGAGAAAAACGAACAAATATGCTTGAACGTACGTGTGTCTCAGTTTGTCTAATTATATAAAAAAATTAATAAAAGAAAGACCTGAATATTATAATCTATAGCTCTTAATATAATTGTCTCTAGATCTTTAACTTTAACTTCTATGGCTGTATTTAATTCAGCCTACAGTGAAAGTTGCGTCTTCGACGTTGCTAGACATAATACCCATATCAACCACATTCTATGTTTTATTAAACAGTAAAACTTCCTTAAAGGGGGTATCTCTATTTATCCAGGTTCTTTCGACAATTTGATCGTTGAAATGCTGATAATTTCTAACAAACCAGGTAATTAATATTGTCACACTAAAGATGAGAATTTAATAACTTTTTGACGATCAAAAATGATAAATCCAAATATATATATATATATATATATATATATATATATATATATATATATATATAATGATGACCTGTATTAGCCTATACAAATCATAAGACAAATAAAACGTCGGTGATTATGGGATACGATTACTCTGCTCTCAGTCTGAGCTGGCCCCGACGTGCCTCGGGTTACTGAGGATTTGCCCCATAAACATAACCATTCACTGCGTATATTTTGCTCTTTCACTTATTATGCTTATTTTGTGTTATTCTCATGTACATAAAGTCTATGTTAAATATGCCATGAGTGTTAAACTTCAGGATGAAAAGCTGTAAAACCTTAATAATTGGACTCCCTTGTTAGAACGCACCGTGAATAAAAGTTATGTGAATATAATTTCATGGTGTTACGCATTCGTTAATAAACACATGGTGTAACGCATGCTTGCCGAAGACCTTTCCCGGATGTTTGAGTAACAGAGGGCTACTTTTAAGCGCATGGGACCAGGGTTGTTATGCCTTTACTATAAAAATACAACGTATGTTAAAGCCAAACCATAGCCTTTTATATTAGTAATATATGATACAATATTCTTGTATCAAATATACACATACGTATACAAACTCATTCCTGGATTGTGCTTTAGACAAACAAAAAGGTCCTGTAAACACAAATTTCGACTACACGGAAATTGGGGTTTATGTGTACAGGTCGCGAAAATATACGTCTTTATCTAT
Organism: Sipunculus nudus; assembly: GCA_026874595.1. Lineage (NCBI taxonomy): Eukaryota > Metazoa > Annelida > Sipuncula > Golfingiida > Sipunculidae > Sipunculus > Sipunculus nudus. Next base: position 5,940,756 of record CM049316.1, read on the forward strand.
TTCGTTAAAAGGATTTTCCTGTTTTGTCTCAGAAAAAAACGTATAAAGTTAATTAATAATGAAACACTTTTTTATGTCTGTATGACAGCATGACTACAACAACGATGTACATAGCCTGTTTAACACCCTTTTTTATGCCATCATAAATAATCTATAATATTTAATTAAAAAAAAAATAATCAATACATTATTAAATAATAATAATAATGAAAATAATTGCAATAATAATCATAAAAATAATATTTATGATAATAATACTAACAAATAAAATTTTACAGTAACAATAATATCACAATGAATGCTAAGTCAACGCCTAACAGTCTTCACAAGAAGCGTTTTTATAGTAGATAAGGAGCACACAAGGAACTCCAGAAACATGAGGCTTCAGTTGTTGTTTTACCCCCCCCCCCAAACACACACACACACACACACACACACACACACACACACCACCCCCACCCACATCCCCACAAAGAAAAAAAAGGATCCCCATAAGTGCACCCACCCAATTATTATTTTCTTTTAAATAATAATAATAATAATCATGTTATTATTTATGTCGTGGGCAAATTAGCTCAAAATGCATGTTATCAAAATAAGACCAAATGCATAAGAATGATACATAAAATTGTTGAGTGGTCACTATTAATTAAATCTCGCCAAAGTTACAACGAACATAAAAAGTATGCACCAATGCCAAAAAAAAAAAAATGTTATTTCCAGAAACGGCATGTGGTGACGCTACACTGAGGGTAAGTAATTGCCAATAACACTAATTAATACGATCTACGGTAAATGTCTTACCTTACTGCAACCACGTCCTGCTCATCACGGCGCCGGCGATTGAATGATCCGCTCAAGTATCTCACGGTTGTCTATATAGTGACGGAGGCTGGCGGCGCAGGAAACTCCACCTAACGACGGATGCTACAGGTATCAGAAGTCCAGGTGTTTATTTGTTCGTCCTAGTAAATATAGGTACACACTCCATGCTTAACGATATCCATAGTCAGATCAACGGTCCTCGTTTCTAATTACCGTCCTGTGACAATGTGACCAAGGTCAGCCTGGAAGATGCTCGGCCTGTGGCTAACTCATAAAGGTCGACCTCTCATGATACAGAATCATGCACTGGAACTGTCAACAACCCGCTATGTTTAGGTCCTGGTTAACACATGACCCTCAGAAATCACCAACAACTCAGTGTTTTACATGTCCCAACAGGCGATACGGGATTCTAAGTCTGTGTGTTATACCGTTTCCATGGCCATTAACCGCCTAATTAAGCCACAAGTCTGGCATTCATAGGTTACTTGTATATATTGGAGAAACACACTCTGAGCAAGATAGCTTGAATGAATAAAGTAATGAATAAATCAATCAATCGAAGATCTGATAGAAAGGAATAAGTAAAAAAGTCTTCTCAGGTGTCTATTCAGTTATGTATGAATTTTGTTGGAGAGCTTCGTGTTCTTGGTAACCTGCTTTGTTATTTTAAAAATATATCCTTCAATATAAACTTGACGGATGAATAAGGCTCATACCATGTATATAAATGCTTCGTTTGCTTTTCCCTGTGACGTATGTACGCTGACACTCCACATTGCTTTATACATTCATTATGCATGACATCGATGATTTTCTTCGTGTCGCTGCGTTAACGACTGTCACTGTCCTATTAATAAGGAACAAAATACAGTGTGGGGTTATTTATAAAATCATAAAGCATGGATTACTTTTATCAGAGTTTAGGTGTTCGTGTAAGTAGAAACCAAGATATTTATAAAAGGCTTACTTTTCCTAGTTTGGTACCATATAGAAGATTTTGAAGTTAGTATGACTCTGCCTGTCAGCCCTAAAATGTACAATGTTTGTCTTCACAGTGTTCACTTTTAGCTGCCAGGAGATACACCATGACTCATGAACAACAAGTAAACTTTGCAGTTCCGCCTCTGTGTTCGCCATTTATATAATATCATCTGCATATAGTAACATAGATACAATGTCGCTTCCAAATCTTACACCAATATCAAGGCTCTTTAAGGTTTCTACTAAACCATTAATAAATATATTAAACAGCGTTGGTGACAAATTATCGCCTTGTCGTTCCCCGCATGGTACTTCAAACCTATTTATGTATACATTATTAACATAACCGCTATACAGTGAAACCCCGGGCTGCGGACACCCCTCTGGGGCGGACACCCCGCAATTCAGGACAACGGGCACTTTTTGTCCGCCCAATGGCTAAAATCACCCCGGCTAACGGACACCCAAGCGGCCTGATCGATGCCTGCAGAAGTACTTTGAAATTGCAAATACGGTCTGATTTCGGTACGCCTTATTTCACTTAAATGTTCTTATTATTTAGGCATATATCGCCAAGACTATAAGATCTAGGGTAGTTTTACTTAATTTACCTTATTTTTCACAGCTGGATTATTTAAAGGTATTTATCCTTTTATCAATAGCAGTGCCCACAAAATGACAGAATTCACGGCTCATTAGATTCGATTGAGCCGAGCTTTTAGTGAATCTACATATTCATTCTGAATTCTGAAACATTATTTTAATATAGGCCCAGGAGCGAGGATAATGACGTATCTGTCACACATCCGGACGATAAAATTCACGAGTTGTGACCTCTCGCCTAGACGGGGGCTCAGCTGGGCTTTTGATCATGGACGACCAAAGATGTTTATAATCCACCTGTATCGCGACTTATGCGTTCAGTCAATGCCCAAAATGATTAACTCACAATAACACACCCGGACGATCGCTGTCACGGGCAAAGACCTCTCGCCTGGGCCGGGAGCCAATGCTGTATCATATGCATAACTGAAATGAGTCCCACCTACCAATCATAAGGCGCATATGATATCATACATTTATTTATCACGTTTGCTTACGATCACGTAGGATTTTTAACAGTACTTAAACGAGATATCAGAAATAAATTTATTCCATAAGCGATTCTTTTTAATCACGGAAAGAGTGAATAATTCAGAAATTTTACGGACCTAGTGCTGAAATACGTGGAGACGCCTACGAGTAAGTGCAGTCGATGTCGATCAATGTAAGAATAATAATTTCTCACAAGTAATGACGATAATGTTCGAGTTAATAACAGAAGCCTCATTTTAAGATAAAAAATAAAACACAACAACCGGTTGCATTAAATTGTATTCACATATAACATGTATGTAAGATCAAATATTAGATAACAAATGCCGGCTTCCATGGTTGTTTTAGTCCCATACTGTGTCTCAACGGGACCCCCCTGGGCCCGACCCCCTCTGGGGCGGACGCCCCGCTATAACGGACAAATCGTCCAGTCCCGTGACTGTCCGCCCCAGAGGGGTTTCACTGTATAAACTTTTTATGGCATTAGAGATTTTACCATCAATATTTAGTTCAAGCAGCCGATAAGAGAGTAATTTCATATTTACCCAAGCAAAAGCCTTTTCAGGTCCACTAGGCCAGGTCCACTAGGGCGACATGTGTGTCTATACCTTGAGGTATTCGATCCCTTAACCATAGTGAAGTAATTACAAAAACTATGGTCATTACAAGATCGCCCTTTCCGAAATCCATTCTGTTCTTCAACTATTAGGTTAAGCTCGTTACAATTAGAGGTTATTCTCTAGTCAATCAGGGCACCATAAACTTTTCCAACGCATGATAATAAACCAGTGCCCCTGTAATTCAAAAGATGCAAGGACATCTCTGCCAGGTTTAAGAACTGGGGAGATAATGGCTTGAGACCAACATGCCGTAAAAATATAATTAGAGAAACAGGAACAAAATAACTTGTACATAAAAAGTTTAACATTAAAGAATTTGATTACTTCATTAGGAATCTGGTCGGCACCAGCCCGCCTTATTTACTTTAAAACGTTTTACGATGGTTTCGATTTCACCAATAGATATTTCTCTATTCAAGTAAATGTTGTCCTCGTACTGTGGTAATGACATCCCATTTTCTCGATATCCCAATTCACCTAGGACTTCATAGTAAAATTTTAGATTTAAATTGTATTCAGCTAGATGGAGTCCTTGATATTAATTTAAAAAATCCTAGAACCATTTGTCTTTTAACAGCTTCGGATCAGTTACAATAGATTGGCCAATGCGGACGGAAGAAGAATGAGGATTCAATGTACGGGAGGATTTCTTTGGATCAAGTTTGCGTATTCTATTCCAGAATTCTTTCTGACCAAATTTTGACAATTTATCCAATGTGTCCAGTTGTAGGCGATTATATGAACTTTCTTAAGCCCGTAGTTCTTTGGTTACTTATCAAAATTTCTCATTAAGAAGAGAACGAGATTACGTAAGCGGTCTCGTTCAGGTAGGCGGGGAGAGCTGACGTGTCATGCAATCACAGAGTTGCTGAATCATGGCACATGTATTTCCAACTGCGTGTATTCCTATATTTCTTGTGCTTACACAGCAAACACTTAAGTTCCTAGTATTAATAATAAATATTCTAGACCAGTGGCGTCAATTTATCTTCAAGGCTGGTGGGGGGGGGGGGGGGGTGACTCACAAAGGTGGAGGGAGGATGACAGGCGTGGAGGGTTAAAACAGACATGTTTATAAATATATATATATATATATATATATATATATCTTTTATTGTTTGTGTGACACATATCAAATATATATAAATTAAGTATAAGGTTTTAAAAAATAAGGTATACGTTAATTCTAAACCATTTAGATTTAAATATTTCCTTGTAAATTCATAAGTGGAACCAAAGTCTTTAATTATATGTATTTAAATATTTCATTTGAAATATATAAATATTTTCTCTGAATAGTGGTGGGGATGATTACATTGACCATCCCCCCTTTTAAAAAAGTGGGGGGGGGGGATATATACCCCCATCCCCCCCTATATTGACGCCCCTGTTTTAGACACGAAATACTGCTCCATTATGTTAGTGGAGGTATTTAAATTGTGCGTTCTCTGAGTGCTTTCTAGATTATGAATTTTATATTAATATATTAATCTTTATTAATAATTTAACTCATGGTGTACAATAAAACACACGCACACACATAAACTGTTTTGTTTCACGCAAAATAACGAAGCCTATTGTAATCATTTAAAAAATAAATGTTGACATTGAATGGGATCCGGGTACAGATATGTCATCAACTGTTCAGAACATTATGGTTTTGATGACATTTGTCAATATAATCCCTAAAGCCTGTCCCGGGTCCTCTGATCTGTCCTTCATTTAAGAGATCCATGGAGTTAATAACACATCAAGCAGCTTCCCGAGCTTTTCTGCAATGGCAACTCACATGCTAAACATCTGAGAAAAACTGAAAACTTAGACTCACTCCTAATCTAAAAAAATAAAGATCCAAATGTCCTAATATTAAAAAAAAACATAAAGCATGGATTACTCAAACGTAATACGACATAAAACACGCTCCTTACTGTTTGGAAACTTGCTGAATATCTTCATGGATAATTACTCTTTACACTATCAGTAATTTTTAACAAGCCGGAAGTTTTTTCTCTTTATTCATAAAGGCTTTAGGTAAAGTTAAGATACCACCAAGAAAGATGTATATACGCTGGACCAGTGAAGATGAACGGAGAAATATCACGGCTGTTTATTGGACAGGGACGTCTGTAGCGTCTGTGGGTGAGGTGTCGTAACGTTTAGGATGCTAGACTTGTTACTGCAATGTTGTGGGTTCACTTCCCGATTTGACCGATTTGCTCTAAGACTCCTAGCCAAAGTCTTCGGAGCAGCTTCCGGAGCTTTGCTGCCTGGCAACTCGGATGCTAGACATCTGAGACAAAACTCACTAATGCAGCTTCTCACATTTCAGATGTTGTACGTTGATCTTGCTAATTGAAAAAAAACCCACAGGGGCTCCGATGGCAATGCACTCACATGGAAACGTATTCAATACATAGAAGTTAAAACTCATAGCCAAACAAAATGCCATGATTACCTGTCCGTCACGAAAATATGAGGTAAACAATGATCAAAGGAGCTAAACGTATTCCATATCCGTAGCTTTTATTGACAGTCTATTGTCATATCATCATGAACAAACTATATTTTCCTAAAATCTCAATCTGCATTGTCCATTAGTTCATTTGATATTTCACTGACGACTTGAGATATGTTGCCATCATATTTAAAACTTTCCCGGTATAGGGTGGGTAGTCTTTTATGATTTGATTATTCCATTTCGATATTTGAGTCAAGACATCCACAGGGTAGGGAGTGCAAGCTGTCGACGAGAATTACCTTTTTCTTATTTTTTTCAGTTTTCACTACATTTCCAATACGACTAATTTGCATATATTTACCTTTGGTCGGATTAATCACAGGTGAAAGAATTGAAACTGATATTGAATTTTGACCTTGACCTTACTCGTGATCGCCATCGTTGTATAAGAGTGGTAAACCTGGTATTTGACCTCAGCATTTGCAAGCTGAACGTATTCCCGAACCGTTCATTATTTGTTTTAATGAATTATTTAAATTATCTAAATTATTTCATATGGCTGACACAAAATAAAGAATATCCATAAAAAATACCTATTTATTTTATTATGAGGCAAAAAGTTTTAAAACTTATTGATCACACCACCCTGAAACAAGCCCCGTATTACATTTTATAAGAAATAGTAACCTGGTTTGAAGGCATACAAAATTTTTGATGCGTTGGAATTCCGAGCCGAATGTATTTGGATTATTCCAGGACTCTTGCATATATGTTACCCTGGAGGCTCAGCAAATTCATTTGGTACATGCATCATTTAATAGACAGAGCCACATGCAGGCAATGGATCCTTTCAGCCACGTGAAAACATGCATGTATTAATATGTAAAATTTGTTCCAAAGGCTTTGATGAAAAAAGTGTGACACAGGTGTAGAGATTTCACATTACTTTCACTTCAGATTACTCCCTGTAATTTGAAATAGGATTTTGATAACTAGGTGTTGATCTATATTTATTTCAGATTATACCTAATTTAAAAGGATTTTCATCCTATTCCCTATGATTTCAGATTCCCCTTCAAAACGTACTTTCTTTATGTTGTTTACGCACTAAATTGTAATTTCTTTCACATACATTTCTCGAATAAGGTTGCATCTTTGTATATCTTTTATGTGGGAAATGTAGTTGCCCTTGGGGAATATCAAGAGTCAATATCAGTATAATTAACGATATAATTAACGATATAATTAACGATATAATTAACTTTTTGTATTTGACATGTAAAACATTATCATTTGTGTATTAAAAGGTCCTACACCTGGCAAACATACACTTTCTAACAAAGCGGCCATTATCAGTTCCACCATTTAGTGCATATTAAAAATTAGAGCAGCTGTCTTTACAGGGGGTCCAGGCGGCAAACATTGGCCTGAATTCCCTTTAACTAGTGGCCCATGGGCCATGACGCTCAGCTGAATTTTACATACAGGTGATGCATGTATAAACTAGAGTACGGGTAGTCGACAAGCGACTACGTGTATCCGCCAAAATCAGAGTGGAACGGGTGAAGTGAAGCATCGATTGAGTGGCAAGGGGAAATAGAGTGAGGTGTGTTGCATATTAGCATGGATGTCTGCAGCCGAAATGTGTATGTATAGGTGGCGCCACCTGCCAAAAAATCGAGAAAGCTAACCAAGATGTATAAACGCGCAAAATTTTAGGCAGATAAGTTAAACCACTACTGAGATATGAGTGATTTTAGGCCACGGTAGACAAACAGACGGACGCTGTGCAAAAATGGTTGCAGGTGGCCCCTCCAGTTTTGTGTATGATAAAGAGCTATGTGAGATCTATACACATGCAAAAGTTTGGCCCAATCGATCAAACGATTCCCGAGATATGAGCTTGGATGTCTGCAGCGTAAACTAGAATGTATGTGGCGCCACCTGTCATAAAATCAAGAAAGCTGTACCGGTTGTATAAACCTGCAAAATTTTAGGCAGATATGTCAAACCACTGCCGAGATATAAGTGATTTTATCACACGGCAGACAAACAGACGGTCGCTGTGCAAAATGGTGGCGGGTGGCGCCACCATTGTTTGTGTATGTTATAAAGCTATCCAAGGGCTACATTTGTACATTTTTTTTTCATGATCGGTCAAACGGTTCCCGAGCTATGTTGGTTTATGTGTGGAAACAGGCGCACAAATGGACGCTGGGCAGAGAGGAAAGGTCAGAGGTCAACGCAAAATGCTTAGGCACCAGTTCACATGTGACCCGATAATTGGTGTAAGTTTCGGAAAAATCCGTCCAGTAGTCTCAGAGGAGTTCTCCGGAAACGAACGCGGCGGCGGAACCCGGTCAAAAACATGGTATCCGCAAAACTTCATTTTGGCGGATACAATTACTGATGTTATGATCTGGTGAAAAAAACTTAACGGTTAGAAATTGTGCCCTTTCTGACTATTAGGGTAGTTAATTATGTTTTCCCCCTGTAACTCACAGAATATATGGTCACCAGGGTTATAGCCACGCTGATCGGGGGTATCCGGGACGGGCTTCTGCCGACCGGCACAAAGCTAACATTTTCAACTCACCGACCGGCACAAAAGATCTTAAAAATCGCCATAAAACTACCTACCGGCAACGAAACTTTGGTTATTTATTACCCAACTGCATTAATTTTGTACCTCATAAGTATATTTACACAAAATGAATCAATCGAGAGCCAAAATAATCATCAAACAAGTGGCCCATGGGCCATGACGCTCAGCTAATTTTGACTGGGTGCTCATTTATTTATTAATGTTATATATTGTCTGTGAGAATAGCCTATGGCTAAAGTTACAGTGTTGAAAAAATGGACAGAAAATAAAAATTTCAGGATTCATAGGAGACCTGCCCAGGACCCCCTGGATTTCACAATAGAGGGTTCGAAGGAAAATAGATACAATTTGTATTCTATCTGTCTGGGTGCTCAAAATCATGTTTCTAGTCCATAGCAAGCAAAATACAGGTCACCATAATCCTATTTCAGGTTTCCAAGGAGAATTGCCAAGGATTTCCATGCATGTCATGTTAGAAGAGTCTAGGGCTAATGGAAACAATTTGTGCCTCGTCTGTCTGGGTGCGCAAAACCATTTTTCAGCCTATAGGTTACACAATATAAGTCACCATGACCAAATTTCAGGTTTCCAAGGACACTTGACTAGGACCTCTTTAAATTTTATGTTAAAAGATTCTAAGCCTAATGGATACAATTTACGCCCTGTTTAACTGTCTGGGTGCTTATAAGCCATTTTTTTCTGATAGGTTGCAAAATATAGGTCATGGTGACCTAATTTCAGTTTTCCAATGACACTGGCCAAAGACGTCTTATAATGTTACATTACAAGATGCTGTTCCTAACAGATACAATGTACAATGTGTGCCCTGACTGACTGTGTGGGTGATTTTATGACTTCTATCCTACAGGTTGCAAAATATAGGTCATGGTGACCCAATTTCAGTTTTCTACAGACATTAGCCAAGGACTTCTCAGAATGTTACATTAGAAGATTCTAGGCCTAACAAATACAATGTGTGCACTGCCTGACTGTCTGGGTGCTCAAAATCCTGTTTTCAGCCTGTATAGGTAACAAAATGTCACCATGACCTAATTTCAAGTTTCCAAGGAGATTTGCCAAGGACCTCCTAGGATGTTGCATAAGAATATTCTAAGCCTAACATATATGATTTGTGCCCATTCTACATTCAGGAGGCTCAAATCAGGTTTTTGCCTTGAAGATCACAAAATATAGGTCATCATGACCTAATTTCAGTTTTACAAGGAGATATGCCTAGAGCCTCCAAGGAAATTGTGTAAGAAGATTCTAGGCCTAACAGATAGGATTTGTCACCTCCAGACATTCAGAATGTTCAAACGACATAATTCTCCTATAGGTCACAGAATACAGGTCATAGTTACCTAATTTCATGTTTCTAGGGACATTTGCCTAGGATCTCCCTTAATGTCATGTTAGAGGATTCTAGGCCTAATTGATACTATTTGTGCCCCATCTGACGTGTCTGGGTGCTCAAAAATCATGTTTTCGGCCAATAGGTCACAAAATAGGTCATCATGACCTAATATAAGGTTTCCAAGGAGATTTGCTTAGCGCCTCCCTAAATGTCACGTTGGAGGACTCTAGGCCATATAGGTCGCAGAATATAGGTTACCATGACATAAGTTCCGGTTTCCACGGAGATTTGCCCAGGACTTCCCTGGATATATAGTTAGAGTTTTGTAGGTTACGATTTGTGCCCTGCTAACGGACGGACGGACAGCCGGACGGCCGAACAACAGGACAGACGCCGGACAAAGGGCGATCGCTATATGTCAGATGACTTACAGTCAGCTGAGCTTAAAAGTAGTTATAACACACAGAACAACGCAGAGATTTAGCTTACATATTCCGACACCGAGTGTGTGCATATATAGGGCAAACACCTGACAATATCATAATGTATTCGGAATAAAATGGGGAATACCTCGGAATCCCCTCTGTGATTGGCTAATTGAGGAGTTATGGTAACAGTGCACATCCAGGAAATTTAAGTCGGGGAAACGGCCAACAAATATAATATTGACCATGTTATCCTGTGATCATGTGACCCTCCATGGTTTTACCGTGTGTGAGGAAGGCGCAATGTGTTTTGCGCGGTCAACAGAAAACCCAGAAGAATTGTAGCTATTCCAAAATACCCAAGCTCTTTTTCTTATAGATCTTTATTATTTGAGAGAAACGAGACAGAATATGTCTTAGGCATAAATGTTTTCTCACATGCAGATATATTGATAAATATAAAGTTATAAAGCAGAATAATGGTGGAATCCTGGAAGTTATGTTGAATGCATGTAATTTTCATCATAGTATTGCAGGACATGTCGCTGTGTGTATGGACTGTTCATGTTGAGCGACATGTCGCAGGACAAGCGTGTACTGTTTTAACATTTGGCATCTCAAACGTATCCATGCCTGAGTTGTTACAATAATAAGAAACTAAATGCTTTCGTGAAAACTTGACAGTCGACATTATATTTAGCATGCATATACATTATAAACACGTGATTTAGAAACAAAATGAAAGCGACTCTCTCCCACCCCCACACACAAGCGCCCAGATAAATTAAAAAAAAAGTAACAGAAGGGGTCTCTCCTCTGAATCCCTTTTATATAAATTTTATTCACAATTACTTAACTAAAATGACCTACGTCATAAATATGATATTCATGTTTGAGTTTATACTTGAAAAAAGAGTAACAGAATATATTTAAATTATAAAAAAGGAAAAAGTATATACGCTTTCCGTTGCCCTCCGGGAAGAATTGATAAAGCAAATACATATCAATATTTCATAAATTTTCTTAAATGTGCATTAATTGCACTTAATATCTGTAAAAAAAAGATTTGCCGGCCACCACACCGGAATTCCTGCATTTTCAAGCATTCTAGTGGGCCCTAAGAACTCCTGTCCTATTCGAATTAACGGATTAAAATATATATATAAACCAGCTTATACTATTTAATGAGACTTCATCGTCAAGCTTGTTCTTGTGCCCTTGAACACTCTTTTGCCCGAGCCCTCACAGGCCTATCGATCACTTCCGATTAAAATTTTATATGGTGACACCGAAGAAAAAAAAAATTGCGCATAAACTAGCATTTAATTGGGCCCTATAGGAGAGGCCCCTTTGAGCCCGCCCGATCAAAGCTATATATATATACCAAGATAACACAAATGCCAAAAAAAAAAGAGGTTTCCCCATTTTAAGTATATTCTGGTGCTCTAAGGATCGGACCCCTTTAAATCATTCCCCGTATAGAAACCCCTATATTTACGCTTTGCAAAGGACAACGTACGCTCCAGAGGCAGCGGAAATCTTGCGCTTCTAAAAAAGCTACTGATTTGCCCGCTGCCTGCTTTTACCGTTTATGATTCACTTAGACACCAGGTGGCCTGTCTGCTGAAAAAACTGCAGATTTGACTGGAAGCCAACCAAATGCTAGTTAACAAACACTCGACAGGCATCATGGCTCCGCCCAGAGCTGAGCTGCAAGCGCCGCTCTTGATGACAGTTCTATGCGTACTCTTATTTAAGAAAAGTCGAATTTTAATTGCTCCCTCTGCGTTCTCGCATCATCGAGCGATCCGATTAAGACATTACGACTATGTTAGCGTTGCCATGTATTCTTTGTCAGCAAAACTGAAGCCAGCCAACGAGGTGTGCTTGGAGCCTATAATGTTTCATTTCGTTTGAATTACAGCTCACCGGCCGGGCATCCTATGTACACAAGGACCTGTGCAAACCACGTGCAGGGCCATTCTCTCTGAGCCTCTGGCCTGTTCAAACGGTTGCCGGGCGATGAGCTCTCACTCAAAACGAAATAAACCAACTCCGTGTATTCCTCGCTTGACTGGTAAACCGTTTTGTCTTCCAGCTATTCAGGATACAAGGTCAAAACAAACAGCGCTTAAGGGTATAGGTAGTAGGCCTAAAGGTAATGTGCTGTGTAAAGAGCGTAAGGACAACGGGACTTCCGCATTTTCTAACATTTTCTTGTGCCCTATTGGACACTTCTGAGCTAAAATAATTTTAGACTTCTGCATTTTCAAACGTTCCATTGTGCCCTATAGTAAATTCTTGGCTGGTCTTGGCACCTTTAGGCCCCTCGGGTCATTCCCGATTAAAAATTCAATTTACATGTTTCTATAATGACAAACCGGACCTCGCATTTTCCAACATTTCTTGGTCCCCGTAGGACACTTCTGGTCGACTCGGCCCTATCAGGCTCTCCTAACTAAACTATATAAACTAAAATAAAATCTAAATGAGACCTCTGCATTTTCAAGCATATCATTCTGCTCTACAGGAAACTGCTGGTCGGTCCGGACCCCCCTTGGTCACTTCAGGTCCCAGTACGGTGTACCGGCTGACCCCCCGCCCATAGGGCCTGGGATATGCATTCGTTCTACATTTGGTAGTCGCCCATGACCACGTATAAACTTCTAACGCCTATTATAGCTACTTGGGTTGTATGCACCCCAGGGAGCCCAGAACAACTACAAGAAAAAAAAGGCCTGAAGGACCAGGAAGGCAAAGTGTAATGTCAGATGAGACTGACATCGTACGTGATATCAGACCATAAACTCCCACATTTTTTTAAATGAATTTTTTGGAAAGTTAGAAGTGCTAATATACATATAGGCGAGCAGAGCGACGTGTTATGCAACCACAGAGTTGCTAAATCGTGACACATGTATTTCTCACTGCTTGCAATCCGATATTTCTTGCGCTCACGCAGCAAACACCAAGGTTCCTGGTATAAATAATAAATAAATCAGACATGAAAATCTACTCCATCATGTTAGTGATGGTATTTAAATTGTGCGTTCTCCGAGTGCTTTCTAGATTATAAATTTTATATTTTATATCCATCCTTTATTAATAATGTAACTCGTGGCGTAAAATAACCCACACGCACATACATAAACTGTTTTGATTTACACATAATAACAAAGCCCATCTATGATCATTTAGAAAAAAAATGTTTCGTGAGGGTTATTGTTGACTCGTTTGGAGGTGATCCGGGTACAGATATGTCATCAACTGTTCAGAACATTCTGGTTTTGAATATAACTCCTTAAGCCTTTTCCGAGTCCTCAGATCTGTCCTTCATTTAAGAGGTTCATGGAATTAATAATGCTTCAAGCAGCTTCCGGAGCTTTAATGCCATGGCAAGTCACATGCTATACATCAGTAATTCAGCTTCTCACCTCTCACATGTTCTTCGTTGATCTTACTAATTAAAAAAAAACACCGGGGCTCCGATGGCAATGCACGCACATAGAAACGTATTAAATACATAAAAGGTTTAACTCATAGCCAAACAAAACTGTCATGAATACCTGTCCGTCAAGAAAATATGAGGTAAACAATGATCAAAGGAGCTAAACTAACTCAATATATGTAGCTTAAGTTGACTGTAATCATTTAGGAAAAAAAAGTTTCGTGAGGGTTAAAATTGAAAATTTGGGCGTGATCCGGGTACAGATATGTCATCAACTGTTCAGAACATTCTGGTTTTGATGATTTTTGTCTATATAATCCCTAGACCCTATCCCGGGTCCTCAACAGAGGAACCATCAACATATTAAGTATTATCTTCCTAGGCTTACGCTCCCGAGGCAGCGGAAATCTTGCGCTTCTAAAAAGCTACTGATTTTCCCGCTGCCTGGTTTGAACGTTTATGAGACACCAGGTGGTGGGTCGTTGTCTGCTGAAAAACATTGTGCGTATGACGTGACAAACAGTTTACCAAACGCCAGTTAACAAACACTCGACATGCACGCATCATGGCACCTACAATATCTGCGCTTCAAGCGCCGCTTGATGACAGTTTGATGGTTACTCCTAGTAAACAAAAAAAAAGTCGAATTTTAATTGCTCCCTCTGTGATCTCATATCATCGACCGATTCGACTATGACATTACGACTATTTTAGCGTGGCCATGTATCCGTTGCCAGCAAAACGGAAACCAGCCAGCGAGGTGTGCACGGAGCCAATTTTGTTACATTTCGTTTGATTTACAGCTCACCGGCCGGGCATCCTAGGTGCACAAGTACCTGTGCAAACCACGTGACGGGCCATTCTCTCTGAGACTGTGGCCTATTCAAACGGTTTCCGGGGCGATGAGCTGTCACTCAAAAGAGGCTCTGTGTATCCTTAGCTTGGCTGGTAAAAAGTTTTGTAGGCAACACGTCCTAATAATTATGTAGATTCCTTGTCGTATCAGATGTGTGTCGCATATCGGGAATTGTGTACACGCAGTCAAGAGGGCATCAGTTTATGGTCAAGCTCATTCACAATGGCCTCTTCAACCCCTATAAAGATTTTGCCAACAGCATTTATAATTGCTATTTATTAATCATGTGACCATTTCAGCCAATCATAGAGGTCGTTTCTTCCAGCACCTGGTCTCATCTGATTGGCCAAAATACAGTGCTCCCCTCTGGTGTAGCGACTCGGGATACGAGGTCAAAACAATCAGCGCTTACGATATAGATAGTAGGTCTATAGGTAAAGCGTTGTGTAGGCTAAAGAGCGTACCTAGGCTTCACGTTGATAACTTGTGCCCTGCTGATTGACTGATGTCTGAGATCTATCATTATAAAAAATAAAAGTAAAAGTGCATAAAAATAGAAAAATAGCAGGTTGTATAATTCCCCAGATCTTTTCCAAGATCAATATGTGTTCCGAATATGTTGACAATCCGTCAATGCAGCTTTTCCCCAGAAAGCTGACTTTTGTAAGTGATTTACTGTTAGGAGTTAGTATCTCGGTGCAAAACGTATTTTTATAACCCGTTACTCGAAAAAAAAGTAGCAGTGATTAAATTTTGTATGTCCACGGAGCGAATTTAATTCAATTTATTTCTGTTGTCCCATTCATTAATTACAATGTCATAATTCTCTATCTGTAAACAGTAAGCTCGAAACAAGCCCCCAGGCCCCCAATGTTATATATTTAAGAGTAATATACATGTACAAACCTCCGGAGAAAAATTCGTTGACATCCTCCTGGAACGAATATCAGAATCCTAGAAATGCTGGAAGTTTCAGGGTCTGATTTAGACGATGATCCATGATTTCCATTTTATATTTTTTTCCGTTTATAAATATATATACATGTATATATATGTGTGTGTGTATATATATACACACACACAAGAAAATCGTGAAAAATTGGTTAACTTGTAACACATGTTAATTGATTGAACTCTCATGGTTAAGGATCTATACCAATATGGACCAAAAAGAAAATAAAGATTTTTTTAAAATTATCAATAATTTGGCTCATATTATAACAAGGCCTACAGGCCTAATGCGAACCTATGCATTGGGAAATACACCAGGTATAATGCTTCAATGCTTGACCATTACTTCTTATGTATATGAACAATGCAGGTACTAAACATTTTGAATAAAAAACAATTACACAAACATCACTGCTGAAATTCTGGCTTGGGTGCACACAACACATCTAGGGGCCCATGGGTCTCGACGCTCAGCTAAATTTGTCTATAAGGATATTTTAAAGAAATTTTTCAGAATGACGGTCCTGTGACCTTAACCAATGACCTTGTGACAAAAAATCTTAGAACTTAATATCCTTGAACTTGCAGCATTAGGATTATTGTAACAATCTTTTAAAAGTGACCTTGACCTCTGACCAGATAACGTCAAATTCTACAGGTTTCCTCACTTTAGGCAAGTAAGCCATGTGTGAACGTTGGAAAGTTCAGGATGAAAAGTTTGATTTACAGTGCATCCACAATCTTTTTAAAGATGTGGTTCTGTGACCTTCAACTTAGATCGCTGGACCCTGAAAATCAAAATTAATTTACTTATGTGGTTGGTCATTATTAAGTCAAGTTTGAAGCCAGTCTGTCTATCAGCAGAATTATTATCCATAAACTAATTTGTGAACGGATGGGCCCTGTGACCTTGACCTATGACCGAAAAAATCAAACCGAATCTTCCCCTAGTGGCAGGTTAGCAATATCTTGAAGATGGAAGGTTTGCGATGAAAAGTTTGGCTTCAAATGCATACACATTCCTTTCAAAGAAATTGGTGCTGTGACCTTGACCTTTGACTGTTGGACCCCAAAATCGACATGGTTCTTACTTTAGTGGTGGGCCATTTATAAGTAAAGTTTGAAACTAATATTTCAAACTAAACTGGAGTTATCATCTGGAAACTAATTTGTGAACAGTAGCCCCTGTGACCTTGACCTTGTGACCCCAAATTCATTTATGCTTTCCCCATATTGGCAAGTCAGCTAAATGCGCATGATGGGAAGTTTGGGATGAAAAGCTTGGCTTAAAATGCAGCCATAATTTTTTTTAATTTAGTGAGTCCTGTGAGCTTGACCATTGACCTCATGACCCCTAAATCATATAGGTTCTTGCTTTAGTTGTAGGCCATGTGTAAGTCAAGTTTGAAATCCATGTGCCAGTCCAACCTGGAGTTTAAGCTGGAAACAAATTTGTGTGAATGGACGGATTGACAGACAGACAGACATACAAACAGACAGACAGGGTGATTAGTATAGGGCATCCACTTGTGATCAATAAACACACCAAGTTTTGGGACACCAGATGTCATCACAGCTGAGAAAATGACATGATTATTGTCATTTTATAGTAAATAAATAGAAAAAATATTCGTTAAAATAGGAAAAAATACAGGTGGTGCCACCACGTTTCAGGAACTGACAAAACTAGTCATGTTTAATATTCAAGGCAAGATTCATGACAAACCATGCATTCATTATCAAGATATTTGAGGTTTTGTATCATTTTTTTTTACTATTCCGAGGGGTACTTTCAAGCCCCATAGCTCGAAGGATATAGGTCACAGTGACCTAATTTCAGGTTTCCAAGGAGATTTTTTATTGACCTCCCTGGATCTTTACTTAGAAGTTTCTAGGACCAGGCGTTATGATTTGTTTCCTGCTAATGGAATGCCGGACGCCTGGATGTCCGGACGGACGACGGGCAGGCGCCATACCTATACCTCAGTTGACTTACAGTCAGCTGAGCAAAAAATGATTGTAGCTGGCACCACCAGTCTTGTATACAAGAAGCTATCAGAGATATATACATATCCCAAGTTGAAACTGATATATCAAACCCCTCCTGAGAAATAAGCAGGGACACACACTGTGCAAAAATTATTGTAGGTGGCACCACCAGTCTTGTATATGACAAATCTATTCGATAGGTATAAATATGCCCAATTTCAGAAAGATATATCAAATTCCTCTATAGAAATAAGCAGGCACAAAAGTCACACACTGTGCAAAAGTCATTGTATGTGGTGACACCTGTCTTGTGAACGAGAAAGCCATCAAAGACACATAGACAGGTCATAATATCAGGCCAATACAACACTTACCTTGAGTCTGATGCATGGGGCTGACCAGGCTTAGGTGAGAAAGGTAGTTGCCCCGAGTGAACTGTGACAAATTTGCTGGCTCAGGCTACTGCACTGAGTGAACTCATGACCTGCACCTGGCTAGACTGGGTGAACTTTTAACCTCTACCTTGCAGCACTGAGTGAACTCTAGACCTGTTGCCTAATCTGATACAGTTGGCAGTCTGCCAAAGCTATAAATAGATTGGCTCCACATGAAGCCCTGAGGGGAAGGACAGCCATGAGGTGATCACATGGTGCCCATGAGGTGTTCACATATAACCCATGTGGGGATCACATGCCTTGTGCTTGGCTGCACTGATTGAACTCTTGACCTATATCTGGCTGCACTGAATGATCTCTTGATCTACTGCCAAATCTGAAACAGTTGGCAGTTTCTCAACCTATTTAAATATACAGACACAATCTTGGCCTGTTGGCAAATCTGTTTACACATACTGAAAGACTTTGGCTAAAATACTTTTTTTTCAAGCTGAAATATTCATAAACTTTTTATCAAAATATCTAGATTAATAAAAAATGCTGTTCTTTCATTGTTAAAGGTCCAATAATTCTGCCAAAAATCATTCAAGTAAACTTGACCAAAGGCCACCTAAGAATAATATTTGTGCCATGTTACAGAAGTTATAATTGAAATAATAATTTTGTAGAAGAACAGTTTTGCAGTCCTCAGTTTGAGTTTGACATAATAATGGCCATAAGACAATCTTAAGCTTTTCTGATATGATTGAAAGAACCATGTCCTAGGATAATTCTTTTGAAAAATTGAACGATTCAACTTGACAGTTTCATCATAAACATTATAAGCTGTAAGAGGCTAAAATGATGAGGTTTTTGCTCATAAAAAAACAGGTCAATGCAGGTGGCACCACAAAATCTGCAACTTATATAAGTCATGTGACCAACATTTGCACAATACTTAGTAATGCTAGCTTCTGTCATTTCTGAGATAACTATGTCAGTATGCTTACTTGGCCAAATGACTGTTCAGATTCGTTTAACTACACTAAAATTCATAAAATGCAAACCATTTGAACAAACTTGAGAGGGCTTGCCTCTGGGATCATTTCTGTAAAATATTGAACAATTTGGCTGGACCGTTTACAAGAAGACTTTTAAAGGTTTTTCAGCTTTTCCTCTATAAAATCTAAGTAAATGACGATAGCAAAAAGAAAAAAGAAAAAAAAAGCTGAATCCCACAACATTTGATTTGTGACAGATTATTGCATAAAATCTGGGGATGGTAGCTCCTGCTATTCCTGAAAAATTATGGGTTAATATACAGATGACCTCCGTACAAAAAAAGGTCAATGCAGGTGGCGCCACCAATACCTGAATATCATATATGACTCATGTGACCAACACTGGCATAAAATTTGGTGACAATAGCTCTGGCCGTTTCTGAGATTGTCATTTTAGTATGCCTTTTTTGGGCAGATGACTAGGTTCAACTTCCTGTAATTCGGCCAAAATTCACCGAACTTGAACCATTTGAACAAACTTGAGAGAGATGGTATAAAAGATTATTTCTGTGAAATATTGAACAAATTTGCTTGACTGTTACGGAGGAGAAGATTTTTAAAGTTTTTTTAGCTTTTTCTCTATAAAATCTGAAAAAATGCAGATTTTTTTAGATGGCTAATTTTTTTCATTAAATTTCATGATGCTAGTAGCTCCAGTCGTTTTCGAAATAGTATGGGTTAACGTATACCTGTGATTATAAACATTGCCTGGCATGAGGAATATCTAAAATCATACATCTACATTTTTTTAAAAGATTTTTAAAAAACATTCTTGTCAATATTTACAATAGATAACCTGAAATCTAAATGTCTGGAGGCATGATGTAACGGATGCTGATAAACTGGCTCCAGGCTGTGCTTCACACAGCTAACGTATATGGTAAAATGACTCGGTTCAATCTTTATAATTCAGCCTCAATTCATTCTTTGGAACCATAAAAGACAATTATTATAAGAATTATTCAGGGGATTATTCTTGTAAAATATTAAACAAATTGGCCTCAGTGGCGTCAGTAAAAAACGTTTTGCAGGTTTATGACTCATATGGGAAAATACAGCAAAATGGCTAAGTTAAGCTTCCCAAAAATCACTGAATCAGAACCATTTGAACAAACTTGAATTATCAACATCTAAAAATAATAAATGTGTGAGATTTAAGAATTTGGCCCAGTGGTTTTTGAGAATAAGATCTTTGTAGCCACTGAACTAAAATGGGCTGTTATGGCATATGACTAAATTCAGCTTCCCATAACTCAGCCAAAAGTCACTGAACTGAGACCATTTGAACAAACTTCAGAAAACACTACCCTAGGATCATTTCTGTGCGATATTAAACAATTTGGCCATATGGTTTTAGAGAAGAAGTTTTTTGTAGCAGTCAGTATGATACGGGCACTGATGACCCCCGTACAAAAAAGGCCGATGCAGGTGGCGCCACCAATACCTTAATTTCAGATATGACCTATGAGACCAACATTGGCATAAAATTTGATTGATTGATTGATTGATTTATTTATTTATAATACATATTTAACCAGGATAGCCTATTCAGCAAAAGCTGTTTTTCAATAGGGTCCTGGTCTAGATGATATCGATAAGTACACAGTTAAAAAAGCAAATATGAAAGAACTGAAACTAAAATACATGCATACATAAAAACAGTTATACATACATGGTTTAAAATGATCATAGAAAAAAAAATCTTAAATGATATACACGAATATTGAGTAAATAAATTTAAATAAGAGGCCTAACTGATAATTAAAACATGTAAGATCGTGATTTCACAATAAATATATTACATAATGACACAGTAATATAGGTGATGAATACAAAGACGAAAAGGCACCCGTGAACAAGCTATGAAAAATTATATGACATAAATTGCTTGTACAGTGATTTAATCTGGTAGAGACTGGTTGCAGATTTGACACTAACAGGTAAAGAATTCAAGTGGATGGGACCAGCATATGCAAGACTTGCTTTGAAGGATTTTCTGTTTGGTTTAGGTAATGATAAATTGAAGCCCTGAGAAAAACGAGTATTATATGCACTATTAACACGGTTGAACGTATGCGTAAGAGAGGGAGGGGCATTACCAGACAAACACTTAAAGACCATTAAAGAAACATGATGATAGCTCCAGCCGTTTCTAAGATTGTAATTTTAGTATGCTTTTTTGGACAGATGACTAAGTTCAACCTCCTGTAACTCGGCCAAAAATCACTGAACATAAACCATTCAAACAAACTTGAGAGAGATTGTTCCAGGGATCATTTCTGTGAAATATTGGGCAATTTGGCCGAACAGTTTCGGTGAAGATGATTTTTAAAGTTTTTTTTAGCTTTTTTCCCTATAAAATCTAAGAAAATGCAGTTAGCCAAAAAATAAGCAAAATCCGATAGAGTTTTTTAGATGACTAATTTTTTGCATAAAATTTCGTGATGCTAACTCTTGCCGTTTTCAAGATAGTATGGGTTAACGTACAGACGACGGACGACGGACGCCGGACGACGCCACACCATTGCATAAGCTCACAGGTTCGCTAAAAAATGAAAGTATAGATATAAATACGTTTACTGAATAATCTGTTTATCTTGTGTTTTGTCTCCTGGCTGTGTTTGATGTGTGTGATATCACCATGGTAGATCCCTCTCCAACCCGGCTGGTGACCGTTCTTCAGTACCGGACCAATTTTGCAGTAGTTATCACACATTAGTAATCCAATGATTTATTAATAACCATGGACCCATGGGTCTTGACGCTCAGATGAATTTGTTTTTAAAGATAACAGAATGATCCTCTGACCTTTACTCTTGAAATTATGACCTTAAAATCAACATATTTCTTCCCCTACTGGTACGTCAGCCAAATGTGAAAATGATACTTTTGGATGAAAGGTTCGCTTCAATGTATCCAGAAGCGTTTTCAGGAATGAATACTATGACCTTGACCTTCGACCTTGTGAGCTCAAAATGAATAATATTCTTCCCTTATTGGCAGGTAACCATACGCGAAAGACAAAGTGATAGGGATGGAATATTTGGCATTAAATGAATTAATTTAATTTTCTAAAGAAGTGGACCCTGTGGTCCTGACCTTTCAGTCAGCTGAGCTAAAACCAAGACCTACAGGCCTAATGCGAACCTGTGCCATGGGATATACACAAGTTCTAATGCTTCAATGCTTGACCCTTACTGTTCGAGTACATGTAAAACATGTATATGAACAATGCAAACCTTAAACATTTTGAGTACAAAAAACAATTACAGAAATAACCTTTATCTCTACGCATATAGAAATTTTGTCGGTTACACTTACTATTAAAATAGAGGCAAATTCCTTATTCAACGCTTACACAAGTGTCTATATGAATAATCACATATGTTACAAGTTACTTATATCCTCTTTTGGCATGGCAAGGCTGTTGTATGTGCTGTATATATATGAATAAACATTCAATTGCTCTTTATGTTATGGGTTTCAGGTTTATTTTGTTTATAAATGGAACTAAGCACTTATAAATGTTTTGTAATCGTGCATAGTAGTTACCTGACCCAGTAAAACTAATAAACTTAGTATAACAGAACAACATTTCTGAGAAGATCACCTTTTCAGTAAGGACAGTGTATTGCTTATATGTAATTCATAGAACTATCTTGTTATTTATAAACATAGGCCTACAGAACGATAGTTAGTTTCTCTTATATTAGCCCAATTCAATTAACAGCCTTACAAAACGTTCTTCTAATTGATGTCCACAGCCAGTGCAGCCATTGTGAAGTAATTTCTACAGATGACCCTGGCTGCCATTATAGGCGTCTCATTACATCCCAGTCTTTTCTTCAC
This sequence comes from Sipunculus nudus, assembly GCA_026874595.1. Lineage (NCBI taxonomy): Eukaryota > Metazoa > Annelida > Sipuncula > Golfingiida > Sipunculidae > Sipunculus > Sipunculus nudus. The sequence goes on from CM049316.1 coordinate 5,963,650, forward strand.
TCGGCATTAATATATCGCTTTCAAATGCCGCCATCTGATCCATCAAATCGATCGAGCCTGCCGGCTTAAAGGGCTTCTGACGTAAATATGTAAAGAAACAGACAATACAGGTCACGGACTATCAGCAGCCTAGTTTAAAGACTGGCAAACACTAACTTCAAACGTTAATTTTAATATACAATGCTAGGAGTGTGGTGAGAAACATTTTTACTAGAAATCCTATTTCTATGCATCTAATACTAATATTCTTTTCATGATTTGGCTAAGCCCAGTAAACCCTCACTTAACCGCTTGTGACTCGATCGCCGCTATTGTGGGAAATTAAAGATATTTTGTCTATTTTTTATACTATATGGATTTGACCACACTGATCGACACGAGTCCAGCACCCTGTAAATAAATCGCAGCATGTGTCGTCTATTTAAGCATAAAAAGACTTAGTTATAAATCCTGCAAAACAAATTTTATTTGCTTTAGGTTTTGTCCTATAGATGTATCTATCTATTTATTTTTACAGGTCCTTCACTGCCATCGACTCCGATCTTCCATTTAGAAAACGTCTATGCAGCAGCATGCGCAAGCGCAATTATTTTCTTGACGTTAACACAATGCAGTTAATCTCAGATTTGTTGGATTTACATCATAATTATGGTTATTATTATTATTCCAATGAAGAGATGTTACATAAATGTAAGCATGAATATATATATATATATATATATATATATATATATATATATATATATATATATATATATATATATATATATATAGAAGTTAGTGTTACCCTCCGGTGTAAAGTGCTCTATGGCCTACAGGTGATTCTAACCACATTCACCTGATGATCGGGTCGCACCCCGTGAAACAGACTGTTGTGAATTAAGTGTTGTTTTTCTCCAGAGTTATATATATATATATATATATATATATATATATATATATTTATATATATATAATATATATATACATGTACCCAAGTTTAGTAGAAAATTCGTGACAGACTTTGATTCTTCTATATTTGTATTACTATAGCGCATTCAATCGGCTGTTTATTGCAGGAACAAAACAGCAGATTAATTTATAAACTTATATTCGGTGTATATTAATAATAATAATAAAAGCACCGCAAACGTGCATAATACGCCCGTCGTATAGCAGGTGACCTCTGACCTCATTAAATATGCGTGAATTTTGATGAGAAGGTAATTCAGGTGAAAAACTCTATTGGTAAATATATAAAATGAATTTCTTGAAAATCCATAGGGTTTTTGGCAAGTCACCAAGATGCTTCCAAAGTGAAGTGACCTCATTATTATGCATGGATTCTGCTGGAATAACACTTAGGCGAGATATTTTATTGATTAACGTTTCTAATGAATTTTTTCATAAGTTATCGCGGCGAAACAACAAAGTAACCTTGTGACCCGTGACCTTATTAAAAATGCGTGGATGTTGCCCATAATCGAGCTCTTGAGGGATATCTGCTGGTAAGTAGTTACGGTGATCTGCGTGAATTTCCATCTAAGCCCCTGTAAGTTATCGCGGCGACACTGAAAGTTAACGGACAGTGCTTATACCCTAATACTCCCGTCATATAACGGGCGTATAATAAAAGTAATAATAATAATAATAATATTATAATGATAATCATTATTATATTCCTTGTTATATTAAAACACAGATTCCTGCATTTTTCATCCATAAAAACAAAGAGAAAACAGAATTTGTTTACACTGGACGGTGAATAAACACGAGATATGTAACAAACGTCAATTTTATCGGCAACAAAATGTTCGAGTCAATAAGTTAAAATAAAAGGAAAGCAGAAGATATAAGAAACTGAACAAGGGGCATAGGGGTCACGGCGCTCAGCTGTTATATATGATATGATTTGGGAATGAGGCACATGCTGGTTTTGTGTGGTAATAAATATAAGTTTTATTATGAGTTGGTAGTGTTTAATTAGCATATGTATGATTTTGAAAGTATCTTTGGAGACAGGGAAGAAGATTGATTTCATTTATTTTATAAACGAATGTAGTGCTATTGTCACACAGATTTTGACTTGGCCATATAACTTATAAGCAGCACATATAATAAAAGTTTGACTATTTATTGAAATTTAATAACAAATATTGTGCCAATATAATTTGTATTAAAAAGAAATAAGAAAATCATATGATTTTTTAAAATAAAAAGAAAGATGATTATTAAAATAATATTATAGAATATATTCATTAATGCATTCATGAATACATTTTGAATGTATCTGCACTGGTATTCAAATACTTTCATTTTTACCTGAATTCCCATTCTTATACAATAAAATTTTTAATGCAGTACCTATTCATATTCGTATTCAAATACATTTGCAAAGCATTCGCACCATGTCTAGTATTTATTCAATTTGAGCCAAACAATGATGTTGAGAATCCAGAATATACAAAATTCACAAATTTAAATAATGATCATAAGTATCTGGTTTTATGGCTTTTATTTATATTAAAAAAAATAAATGTAATATATTCACTTTGGACTACTTTCACATCAATCTACACACTAGACACAGTGGGAATCTAGATTAATATTATCAACTGCATCTTTTTTTTCTTTCTATTAGACATCTCAAACTCTGTTCTCTTTGCTATATAGATTTTTAAGCCCAGGTTTTCATCACTGATGCCCTTAAAGAAAACATAACAAGTAACAGAAAATGTGACGGGTAATACAATTCTTTTGGAAACTTTGACATTGCCTAATTTATACAGAACTTATGACAGATACCACGTTGACAAACAATACACACAAACAACAGCTCTTTTCTTTAAGTTACTCTCATATGGCTATTGGTCCACCTTTAAGTCTTCTAATATCATGAATGATAACAATTCTGTGCCCTTGCAAGGTATTTTTTTTTAAATATACGAACATTCATATACACACATATATGTATATACATACATATAAACACACATAATTATATATACCTCCATATACACATATATAGTTATGAACATACATACCAACACACACACGCATACACATCCCGTTTACAAAGGTTTACAAATATTTTCTTTTTAGATACAGGTACTTTTATTCTACCATACTCGTGTCGTTATTTGCTCTTTTATCAAAGGCAGAAGAGGTTCCCATTTTTTTAAATATACCTTGTACTTTCCACATTTCCCAGCTGTTATCTTCTCAATGTTTTCTATTTCTCTTATCTTTTGTTTCAAGACTAAAAAGAGTCTCCCTTTTCTTGTCTCGTTGTTGAAATAGTATTATTTTAAACATTAAAACAATGTGATTTAGAAGTATGTTCTCTTCTACTACAGGCAATTGCCATAGATGATATTTTCAAGTTTAAATACGGGCAAATCCAATTTTTCATCTCGAAGCCATCCTCCTAACTTTTATTCGCGGAGTATATCGCTGAGCTTCCACTTGTACAGATTCTCGCTCACTGCAAGATAGTTATTAACTAATTTGTATTTAAATTCTCTACTATATGGGTCTTTCGTTGTTACATATATGCCATTATATACCTCCTCCCAAGTTATTGTGAAATTATGTTTTTGATTTAATTCCTCCAAGGATTTTTATGCTGTAGGACTCTTTGCGACTGTTTTAATAATTGAGCTATACACCTGTTTAGAGGTAATCTTTTGTATGGCATTCAGACCGCATATTATAAGTACTTTGAGCGGCATATTTTCAGTTAATATCAATCCATGCCTTCGGTATTGCTCTTTTAAGTGAAAACCATGTTAAGATATCAATACTGTTTGCATTATTAATTTTTAATTGTTGCCATGTTTTTAGTGAGCCATCGTCATGTATAATATCTCTGATTTGTTTCAAATAAAATTTGTTCAAGTTACTACAATAGATTGATTTTCTGTTTACCTTTATATACACACTAGCTGATAGACCCGGTATATCGGGCTTATTACCGGGGTTGGGGAGATTTATTAACTGAGATGTGAAATGTTGGCTCATTTTTTTATTCTAACAGTTAACAGAAAATATAGGTTTTCAGTGGGAAACTGTATGATATGTATATAATTTATGTATAAACATTTTGGCACGACTGCAGAATAACTCACGCACCCCTCTGAGGCACAACACTTCTGTGAACAGAAAACGTTTCCATGTACAGCTGCATGCTTGTATCTTAATTTTGCCACTTACTTTTTAAATTACATGAATCCTTAACATCATACCGTCCGTCCGTATAAGCTCATAATCTGGTGGAGACAGTGCGTGAGTGATCCTGCAGTCGCTCCAATATTTTTAACATTTATTTTGTGGTTCTGTTCTCGTGGCAAGAAACTTATACCCCGGTATGTTTACCTTGATGACCTGGCCAGTGATGGTGTTGACAATGCGAGACGCGGGGACATTCAGGTTTTCGATGATATTTGACTGGATTCAATCGGTGGACGTATAAAGAACAGGTTGATGTGAGGAACACATGCAAGATTTATTAAATGTACGTTGCTAGGAAACTGTTCCTGAAGAAAGAAACAGAAATATGCATACCTCGTAAGTAGCAGAAGCGGACCCAACGGGACTCCATGCAGAGGGTCCGTATTCATTTTCAACCGCCGCAATGTTTTTTTTTCATCGTATCAGACAAATTTTGAGGCCTGAAACCCCAGACACCACTCCACCCCACCCCACGCCTGTTCCTGAAATTGGGACCTTGAATTAGGTTTTGTCCTTAATCCTCCTGGGTTGAACTCTCCATTTCATAAAGTGAGAAACATGTGTTTTTCTCTTTTACTGACCACGCACGTGAGTCAAATCCCCCATTGAAAGCAAGCGTTATTCATATGAACAATAGTTCTTAGTGTCAGAGGTTATGTGACCACGATGCACGCATTCCGGTGATTGCCGAAGGCAGTTCGGCGGTGCTCGGTAAAAAACGGAAAAATCACTCAAAATTATATGTATATTAAAAATTATTTATTTTCATATCGCCTATGTCACTGCGAGGATAATAACCTTCAAAATGATGTATGGCACAATATTGTACACAGCGCGATTTTAGAGAACACTGCGAACAAACGTGAACTTAATTCCTTTTATAAGTATTAGATTATTCCATAATGTTTGAATGGACACCTCCTCAAAGGTGCATGGTATTGAGTTTGTATATGATGCCCAGTTTTTGAAGCAATTTTAAAATCTGGCAATTTAGTTGGGAGTCTTGTAACGTCAAAATTAGAACCTATGTAATTTAATCCCCCAATGGATGATAATCTGGAATTTGATAGTGCACTAAGCTGGCTTTTTGAATCACTTAGCAACCTCTTTACCCACATTATTCTTTGAGTACTTAAACGACATGAAAAGTCACACATTTTCAGACCACCATCATAAAAAATCTAATATTGCAGTGGAATGTTTAACCTTAGCTTTTTTATTTTTCCAAATGAACTTATTTAGAAGATACTTTACCTTCTCTATGATATGTGATGGAGGATCAAGAAAGTTCGAAAGATAAAGTAGTTTTGACAAGGCTAATGACTTTGCAACTTCAATCCTTCCATAAATAGATTTTTTGCTCCTCTAACAATTTAAAATAGTATTCAAGTTTTCCACAGCAGATTGAAAACTGCGACAAGCGAACAATTAAAACGCCAGTGGGAAGGGCCATGTTTACCCTGTTTGGTTTTTTTTAAATGACGAAAGAGGGCAGAATGATCTGTATCTACAGACGGTATTTTTTTGCATTCTGCTACAATATCCTGCACAACGCTGAAACTAAAAACATGTCCAACCGGCGTTGTACTAATGGGTTAAGTGTTCGCCATGTATATTTCCTAATAGTTTCATTTCGGATTCTCAAAATATCACAAAGATTAAATTTTCCCATTATTTCTTTTACGCAGCATATACTCTTTTCCTTTAATTTTGGATAACCACCGTTTGCATCTAAACTTGAAAAGTGAAAGTTAAAATCGCCTCCCCATAATATAGGAGTATATACATCTATGCTAATATTAGACAATACATTATAGAGATTTTTAAAAAATATTACCTGTCCATTGAGATGGTTAGGTGCAAACGAATTAATTAATAAGAATGGTGCTCCTTGAACAGAGCAATGGAGAATAATATATCTGCCATTGTGATCTATATGTAAAGATATTTCAGAATAATCTAGTTCATGACCAATATGAAAACTAACACCACAGCTTCTATTAGTGTTATGTGAAAAATAACTTTTTTCTTTCCACTGATTTTTCCAAGATGTCTCATCGTCTTTCGTGGAGTGAGTCTCTTGCAAAAAACTTATACCCTCTGAAATCTTATGGTTTACAAGCCAATTAAATACTTTCCTCCTTTTAAAATATTTTCTAAGACCTCGCACATTTAGTGTTGCAAGGGAAAAATTAATATTTTTATCTTGCAGTGAGTCTTTTCTTTTTGTTTGTTGATAACTCATATCTGAGAACAAAAGTTACAATACAGATCAACAGTTTTAAAACCAACATTTGACACATTAAAGAGCTGCTGACACTTAGAATAACAATGAAAACATTTAAACACAAAGAACTGACGCATGTCATCATATCTATCGTACTTCGTTTGCTCCTTTATATGAATGGTTATACTTTTTAATTTCATAATAATTTTCAGATAATAATATGTATATTCGGTCAAATTCCAGACAGAATGGTATCAAGTGGAACACCATACTCGATCAGGTGAATTTTCTCCTGGTTATCCTTTACATATATTTTGCCATCCAGGGGCGGATCCAGGATTTAGGAAAAGGGGTCCAATCCAGGAGGACAAATGAAAACCCTAAAATAAAAGGTCCTCAGGTCTGAAAAGGGGGGGGGGGGTCCAGGCGGCAAAATTTTTTCTGAAACCCTTAAAAAAACGTTGTTTCTAAAGTAAAAAGGAGGGGTCCGGACCCCCTGGACCCCCCCTCCCCTGGATCCGCTTCTGCCATCCCATGTCCATGATGTTGTGACTCTTGGGTCATTCTTGACTCTGTTAAACAACATTTGCATTTCGATACTCATGTTATCAACAATCAGTGTTTTTTTTTTGTTCCTTTGAATTTTCTACGTTCTCTCATCACCCTGATTTTGTCATCTCTCCTCATAAATTAAACAATGATAGGACGAGGTCCTTTTCTATCCTTTTTATTGAATGAACCAAGACGGTGGGCCACATCAATATCCCTCTCACGCAGTGTACCCCAAGTGTCCTCTCACATAGTCTGAGGACTGTTGCTCTACAATATTCGTTTCTGTCACCCTCCATCACCCCATATATTTTAATATTTGACCTACGTGAATAATGTTCATTGTGGACAGATTTGGTCTTAGCTTCCAATGATTTATTATTTGTGTCCTTAAGCTGATCTTGCATAAGTTCAGAATCTTTCTTCAGTGTCTCTAATTTCTTTCTCAAATTTTCATTCTCCCTCTCCCGGTTTGTCACTTTATCCTCAAGTTGTAAAGTCCTTTCATCTATCTTTTTATTTATCTCAAAGATAATGTCAACCTTCAACTGGTTTAACACTTCTTGAATCTTAGATTCAGTGACAGAAGCCATATATGGTTCCTCCTTCCCCTCAGTTGAGCTAATAGATAGATACTGTTTAAGTTTCTTATAATCTAGCTGAGGTGATGTAGAGGAGGATAATGGGGATGACAGGGACCTCTCTCGTTTTTTGTCAACACTCTTAATAAATTTTGACTTCGACCATATCAAACATTCATTTATGAGCAAACGAATCACACCCTTACAAACACATTATGTGTAGGCCAAGCATTTACAATGGTCTTTTATGAATTCTTCTTTGCTATTCAATTTACAAGTTTCAGAATTATTTAAAGTCAAATTAATTTTATGTCTCAAAAAGTTTACAATTTGGTTATTAAGCAAGAAAAATGCAAGATTTCAAATTTTTAGATCTCACAAGCGTGTATAACCTACCATAAGTGGCGAAGACTTCAGAGCTTAACAATGTGCGTCGTTGCCACTCTGCCACACCAGGGGATCAACTGCATCTTTGTTTATCATTAATTTCCCTTGCTATGATCCCTAATGATAAGTAATGAATAATATGATTTATTTTTTCATCATTAAAATTGAACTGAAAAATACCATAGGTGACTGCAAGGTATTATTTGGAATAACATTGACATTGAGATTCTATCCATCCATACAAGATTCTTACATCATCAGTAACTGCAAGTTAATTTCCTGTAACTCAACAACTAATAAATTCCTTTTCTATTAATTTTTCTTTAATTCTTTAATTTGTTATTAAAAACCAATAAAAATTTATTAATTTATTGTTTATTGTTATGTTGTTTTTCAAAACAACTACAAGGTGAGTTGGGTTGGACACCTGGATCAACTGTGGCATTAGCTGCCTGGCTGCCCCAGTGTATGCCTCGCCTCAAGCGTGCATAATTTGCTGAAAGGTCAACAAGGTCAACATACAGGTGACTGAAGAGGGGCTGGGTAGAGCCTAGGTCTGACATGGTCTCATAAAAACATTAATAAAAGCTACAATTTTTTGGCCAATTTCTTTCAGCTCTCTTAACTTCAAAGATGAAATCCTTATGTGTGCATTATATGAAAATTATATCAACAGTGCTCTCAGGAAACAAACGTGCCATGGTCAAAGTTGGGCAAAATGTAAGGTACTAATTTTATATTTATAGTAATAACTTATAAAATTTGAAAAAATCAGAACTAATTTTGGGTATTTAATTGAATCTTAATTAAATAATGTTACATCCCTGACAAAAAATCTCTAGCTTCAGCAATCCTCTTGTTGAGGGAGTAAATATATTTCTTGATTTTTTAAAAAGTGCATTATGTTTGGGCCAATAAGTTAAAACAATTACGCAATACTGACATTATTTCTGGCATGTGCATGGCGAATGTATAGAGAAATATGTATATTTTATATGATCAAAGTCAGATCCGTGGTTTTGATATTAGGAAGTCTTAAAGTGTAACAATGGGATTTTAATGGAAATATGAAGTTTTTCATTAATATCTCGAAGGAATTAAGTCCTAGTGGCCAAATTCTTGGCATGGCAGGCGATTTTGGAGACATCTAACTGTATGCCAAATTTAAGGACCTTAGAGCTGAAGCTGGGGAGCTGAGCTCTAGCAAACTGCATAACACTAGCTTGATGTAAACAATATGACATGGTGCTTGAAAACTTGAATAAAATCTACAGTTTTTGATCAACTGATTTCAAATTTTTGGTGTTAACAGTTGAAATGCTAACAAAAACATGCTTTGAAAATTAAAAACACAGCAGTTACAAGGAAAAAACGTGCCATGGTCAAAGTTGGTCAAAATTTAAGGTACCAATTTTTTATTTTTGCTAATATTTTAAAAAATTTAAAAGATTTTGATCTTATTTTGGGTATACAATTTAATTTTGATTGATAAAAGTTATATTACTGGAAAAAAGTGCTTAGCTTTAACATGTTTTGTTTTAAGTGATCAAATTTCTTTCCTGATTATGTACAAAATGCATTATGTTTGGGCCCATAACTTTTCTAAATTATATAAAACAGACCTAATTTCTGGCATGTACATAGAAACTATATAGAGAATTATTTATTGTAAATATGAGGAAAAACAGATGAGTGGTTTTGATATTAGGCAGTCCTGAAGTGTGAAAATAGGTTTTTAATAAAAAAAATTGAGGTTTTTCCTTAATTTCTCAGAGGAACGAAGTCGCAAAGACCCAGTCATCTGGGGACATCTAACATTATGCCAAATTTTGGATTCCTAGGTCTTAGGTTTCAAAACGTGCCACATCTACGGACGGACAGATGGACGGACAATGGACCACGACTATAGCTAAGATGACTTATAGTCAGCTGAGCTAAAAATTGTAACATCAGGGGTGGATCCAGGATTTAGGAAAAGGGGGGGTCCAACCCAGGAACACTAATGAAACCCTAAAAAAAGGTCACCAGGTCTGGAAAAAGGGGGGTCCAGGCCGCAAAATTTTGTCTGAAGCCCTTAAAAAAACATTGTTTCTGATGAAAAAGGGGGGTCCGGACCCCCTTGACCCCCCCCCCCCCTGGATCCGCTTCTGAACATTCATCTAGTTAATGCACCATCTGGGGGGGGGGGGGGGGGGGGGGAGTGCAGGGCAGAGGGGAAGCCTGCTAGTAGTGGCCAAGCTGAGCCAAGGCAAGCTGCCTGGGGAAGGTTACATAACACAAATGAAGGCTTGATTGATTACTACTAGGTGGACTAGATGTAAACAACACTTGACATGGTGTATGAAACTAAAATTAAAGCTACACTTTTCAATCAATTTCTTTGAAATTTCAGATTTTAAAAGATTAAATCCTTATGTATATATGCTTCATATATATATGTATATATCAACAGTGCTTACAAGGAAAAAATGTGCCGTTGCCAAAGTTGGACAAAATTTAGGGATTGATTTTTGATTTATGCTAATAACTTATTTGCAAAATTCAGATCTAATTTTGGATAAACAATCAAATCTTTATTAAATAAAGTTATATTCCTGAAAAAAGTCTCCCGCTTCAGCAATTCTCATGTTAAGTGGGTAAATATATTTCCGAATTTTTTAAAAATTGCATTATATTTTGGCCCATAACTTTAAAACAATACGCAATACTGACCTAATTATTTGGTATGTTCATAGAAAAATTTATGGAAGAATATGATTACTTAATATGATCAATAACAGATCAGTGGTTTTGAAATTAGGCAGCCTTGAAGTGTAACAATGGCTTTTTTTATGTAAACGGGAGGTTTTTCCTTAATATCTCGAAGGAACCAAGTCCTAGTGACCCAATTTTTGGTATGGTAGGAGATTTTAGTGACATCTAATAGTATGTAAATTTTTGGATTCGTAGGTCCAACAGTTTCAAAAAGAGCCCTGTTAACAGACGGCCGGCCGGACGACGGACAAAGGACCACGACTATAGCTCAGATGACTTAAAGTCAGCTGAGCTAAAAATGGAACAAAAACAAGCGACCCATAGGTCATTACGTGTGACATGATGTCCTAACATTCACAACTGACAGTCGTAAGTTGAATAAGTTTTTGAGCGAACATATACATCTGGACTTGTATTTGTTGTTCAAAATACCTGCAGAAAAGAGTACACTGCAGATGGCACCACTGGTGTTCAAAGGTGGCTTATGTTCAATATGCATAAGGATTTCAAGACATTCCATGCATGGACCAGACAGCACCCACAGAACTCAGAACCTCCACCAACACCTCTAACTGCATTCAGGCAAACCACATCCAAAACCACATATCCTGACATTCCACTGGAAACATTAGGTTATACAGATTATTTAATAAATTGTAATAAATGGGTGATGCCAATCTTTAAAGAAGGCTCAAAGAAAATGTCTGCAGTCTTCACAAGGAGTGGCATCGATTTGTCTTCAGGGGTTTGGGGAAGGGGGATGAATGGCAACATTTTTTTTCTCTCTCTCTTTATCACACACATACATATAACATACATATATTTATATATATGTTTCCAGTATATGTTAATTCTAAACCAGTATTATTTCATATTAGACTTTGAAAAATGGAACTAAATTCTATAACTCTGATTAATATATTTCATTTCCAATATATAAATATTATTCTCTGAATATCAGGGGGGATAATAATTACATGCTTTGTATAATACCCATCCCCCCTCCCCCCCCCCCCCCCCCCCCAAGTTTTGACGCCTCTTTTCGCAAGGCACACAACTATCAGTTTTCAGTCTCAGAATCAAACGTCAGTAAACTGGGTTACTGTGAAATAGGAACATTTGTATGAATAAATCTCAAAATGGACTAATTATTCACAGTTTCTTGTGAACTGGGTAACCCTAGGTAAATAGGTCTGACAAACTAATTCTTAATAAAGGTTTACTTGAATACCTTGAGATAGCATTACGAATGTTTAATTTTGGTCGAAAAAGCATCTGTCTGTGCAATAGTTAAAGTTAAAAATTGCTGCTTAAGGGACATGAAAGCAAGAAATGACTGCTCTCTAATTGAGAGTTAATATATTGACATATTGATTTAGGACTATATATATCTTTAACATTTAATGGCAATGCTGGGGTTGCAGTTATTAATTCATTGCTGTAGTTTTCTCTGTTTAATAATTTAAACAGCAATGTAGTCCAGATCAATGTAGTCCAGATCCAAATTTATTCAAGTTGCAGACGAGCTAACCAGAGACTCAGACCCAAAATCAAGACCAAAAGATCTCTCTCTTTCTGTTTATTTCTCTCTCTCTCTTTCTATTTCTCTCTCTCTCTCTCTCTCTATATATATATATATATATATATATGTTTGTATGTATGTATATATGTATGTGTAGGGGGAATATCTTGAAGAAAGGTATCAGCCTGATGGTATAATGGATCTGATAATCTGGCGCAATATACTGATGACAATGGAAATAATTTACACTGCAAAGATCCTGCCAGAGTATTATAGAAACCGTGTTCACGAAGGCTGAGAACCTCGGGCCGCACCACATCCACAGGGCTATTGTCATGGTTAATAGCTTCAATAGGCATTATACCTTCATTAGACAAGTCGTATAATATCACATGTTTAATTAATAGATAAAAGTATGTATTACAATTGATATGAAATGCATACAGTCAATACAAAGATATCAGACCCCCTTGTTCACTAAGTAAATTTGTGTTCCTGAGAAGTTAAGGAGACTGAGTCAGCACATTTTCCAGTCGATAATTTTAACTAAGACTGGGAGATTTCACAAAGATTTTTGGAACAGTATCAGCATGGAAAAATTCAATTGCTCTGACCTTCAATTTTTCTCTTTTTTTGATTTAACCAGTATCATTGGAACATCCCTTAAGCTGTCATGTAACAAATGTCCGCTGCAATAATTATAACCAGTCTTTGAGTAACAGGAACCCTTCATAATATTGCTTCTAGTTTTGTCTCTTGACATCTGAGCGGTTAGACACATTCTCTCTAGCTCTTCTGAGGACATCCTGATGTCTGTTTTTCCTATGTATTATATATGACCATACATCCACATTAACGATACTACTGAATTCAAGTCCTGTAAACAGTATATATAACATTACATCATATTTCTAAAGGTACTGGAAAGCTGAAGCTTGATCTGTTATGAGTTTAAGGTTTCATGATTCTATTATTATCTGTTTGGTATGGTCTTCCCCAGAGCCTTGTATGCCTCCTCTAGTATGGCTTTCTTCCACGTTTCATACTCCTCTAGGTCTTCTTTCTGGCCTGGAGATTCTGGTTTTGGGACTTTGGTTGGGGTGCAAGACTCATCATCTGTCAACAACAAGCATAATCACCACGAGTAAGACCCTGATGATACCAGGTGCACATGCAACATACAATCATGCCATGCCTGTGCAAAAATGCAATTTTCTTGCAATCTATTCAAATTGTTTAAATGTATTAATTGCTGTTAACATTCAATATAAGACACTAAAATGGCATTTATTTTCCTTACAGCAACATTATATGTTCTTATTTTTTGTGTGTATATGCATGAAGGAGACTCCCCTTACTCTATCAGGAAGCCAAACATTAAGACAGCAATAAGCCAACAAATGACCAATTGGTCTTAAGACCAAGCAGATATTTATAAAAGTTTTATTGTAATTAAATAAAATAGTGGACATTTATTGTATATCTCTTTTCTAAGGTTAATGAGAAATACACAATTTCAGTATCATGTCTATATCTGCACATTGATCTGAGTCAAAATGAAAATGCTTTAAAATGAAGAACAAAGATCCAGAGCTATTGATTTATCTTTAAGGGATTGTCAAGCTGAAAAATAACTGGTCCTGAAGGGTAACAAATAGTGCTCATCCTTTTTTTTATATTCATACTGAAACAAGGCCTAAAGGCCTAATGCGAACCTGTTCAAAGTTTAGGAGTATGAATGGAGGTTTATTTTTAAAATTTAATACTGATCCTTTTAAGTCCTACATATCTACCTTAGTCATTATTATTTCTGCAAAATGGACATTTCTGACCTGCAAGTTTCAGACTAGGACATTTTAAAACTAGAATATGGGTAGTCGACAAGAGATTATGTGTATCCGCAGAATTCAGAGTAGGATGAGTGAAGTGAGGCATAGATTAAGTGGCAAGGGGAATAGAGTGAGGAGTGTTGCATATTAGCACGGATGTCTGCAGTGTAAACCTGAATGTAGGTGGTGCCATCTGTCATAAAATCAAGAGAGCTGTCCATGAAGTTTAAGCCTGCAAAATTTCAGGTGAATAAGTCAAACCACTGCTGAGATATGAGTCATTTTATCCCAAGGCAGATGAACAGATGGACGCTGTGCATAAGTGGTTGCAGGTGGCGCCACCAGTTTTGCCTATGTTGAAGATCTATGTGAGATCTATACACATGCAAAATTTTGGCCCAATGGGTCAAACGGTTCCCGAGATATGAGCTTGGATGTCTACAGAGTAAACATGAATGTAGGTGGCGCCACCTGTCATAAAATCGAGAAAGCTGTCCAGGATGTATAAACCTGCAAAATTTTAGGTGGATAAGTCAAACCACTTCTGAGATATGAGTGATTTTATCCCAAGGCAGATGAACAGATGGATGCTGTGCATAAATGGCTGCAGGTGGCACCACCATCTTCACCTATCATGAAGAGCTATGTGAGATCTATACACATGCAAAATTTTGACCCAATCAGTCAAACAGTTCCCTAGATATGAGCTTGGATGTCTGCAGAGTTAACATGAATGTAGGTGGTGCCACCTGTCATAAAATCGAGAAAGCTGTCCAGGATGTATAAACCTGCAAAATTTCAGATGGATACGTAGAACCACTGCTGAGATATGATTGATTTTATCCCAAGGCAGATGATCAGGTGGGAGCTGCACATAAACGGTTGCAGGTGGCGCCGTCAGTTTTGCCTATGATAAAGAGCTATATGAGATCTATAAACATGTAAAATTTTGGCCTAATCGGTCAAACGGTTCCCCAGATATGAGCTTGGATGTCTGCAGAGTAAACGTGAATGTAGGTGGTGCCACCTGTCATAAAATCGAGAAAGCTGTCCATGATGTATAAACCTGCAAAATTTCCGGTGGATAAAACAAACCACTGCTGAGATATGAGTGATATTATCCCAAAGCGGATGAACAGATGGACGCTGTGCAAAATTGGTTGCAGGTGGTGCCACCATTTTTAGTTTATGTTATAAAGCTATCAAAGGGCTACATTTGTGCAAAATTTTTAGCCTGATTGGTCAAACGGTTCCCGAGATATGCGGGTTTATGTGTGGGAACAGACACACAAATGGACGCTGGGCAGCGAGAAAAGGTCAGAGATCAACCAAAAATGAGGGTGTAGCAGTTCACATGTGACCTGATGATAAACCCGATTTGCTTAAAATGCAAACCAAGTTTTTTCAAACAGTTGGAAGATATAGTTCCAATAATCTGGGAATTCTGCATCTAAACATTGTGTCTAGACGTCTAGACGCTCTGTCAAGACGTCTAGACACATTGTCTAGACACCCCCCCTGAGCCAGGTCAGTTGCCATGGTGATGTCTGGACCCCACCTGTTAGCTGAGTGATCTCTTGACTTGGCAAATCTGTTTTCAAATACAGAAAGCCTTTTTCAATTGGCTACAATGCTTTTTAAAAGCTGTATTTACTCAATCTATTCTTATAAAACTGGCAGAACCCTACCAAAGAATAATTCTTGTAAAGTTTAAACCAATCAGCTTAACAGTTTCATCATAAATCAGTGTATAGGCTAGAAGAGTTTAAAATTACATTTTCGCTTGTAAAAAACACATTAATGTAGGTGGCGCCACCAGTACCTCAAAATCAGATCTGACATATACGACAAACATTGGTATAAAATTTGGTGATTACAGCTCTAGCCATTTCTGAGATTTTAAGTTTAGTATGCTTTTTTGCACAGATGACTAAGTTCAACTTCCTGTAACTCGGCAAAAAATCTCCGAACTGGAACCATTCGGACAAATTCGAGAGAGATTGTTCCAAGGAACATTTCTGTGAAATACTGAACAATTCGGCTGGACAGTTTCGGAGAAGAAGATTTTTAAAGCTTTTTTAGCTTTTTCCCTATAAAATCTAAGAAAATGCAGTTAGAAAAAAATAAACAAAATCCGATATAGTTTTTTCGATGACTGATTATTTGCATAAAATTTGGTGATGTTAGCTCCTGCTGTTTTTGAGATAAGTATGGTTAACGTACTGACAACGCACGACACACGACGGACGCCGCCGCACCATCGCATAAGCTCACAGGTTCGCTAAAAAGTACAGACACAATTTTATAATAGGCGATATGTTGTTTTGGAAATATATCATAAACAGACTCTTAATTATGTAGCCTGTTACATGAACCATTATAAATATCGATTTTGTTTGTAGCCTGTTCAGGTATATTTGTCACATTTCAAATCCAGGAAGTGTAATAAAAAATTAAATCTGTAAAGCTGGATCTGATTTTATACAAATCACCCAATTCTTATTTTAGAAAGTGGATTGATGGTGGGGGAGGGGGATTCTTTAAAGACAAATACAGTCACCTACACAGTATTTTTATTCACTCTGGGCAGGTAGTTTAGCGTTAATGTTGAACCTTGTCTTTGTGGGTAAATGAAAATTCACTTCAAGTAAGTGAAGGCTATGTGTAAAGAAATATACCATAATATGGTTCCATAAACCGGGTTGGCACTTGGTACTAGTACATTTACCTGCATCTGTACCAGGGACCAAATTCAAAGTACCTGTGCCTGGATGTCATGAGCAAGAGTACATGGTACCTGTACCTGGGGCCATTGTATCTGTACCTGATATAAGATACTCTAGGCAGGGCTCGTAATACACGTTTTTGTCCATCTAAGATAGGCAAACACTTGCATGAAAAGGGATTTTTTTATGTTGTACCAATCTGTTGGAAAGGTGAACTCCCATGCAGATGTTTCCTTCATTACAAATAATGAAAAATACACAAAAAGGGAATAGTATGGTAACTTGTAAACCCCCAGCTACACTGATACCCCTCATTATTATGGCTTCACAGCGATAATGAAGTCATATAGTTCAGTGATGATGAAATCATAAGAGCTCAGCGATGATGAAATCATATAGCTCAGTGATGATAAAATCACAGAGCTCAGCCTTGATGAAATCACAGAGCTCAGCCTTGATGAAATCATAGAGCTCAGCGAAGATGAAATCAAAGAGCTCAGTGTTGATGAAATCATAGAGCTCAGCCTTGATGAAATCATAGAGCTCAGCGTGGATGAAATCATAGAGCTCAGCGTGGAAGAAATCATAGAGCTCAGCATGGATGAAATCATAGAGCTAAGCGTGGATGAAATCATGGAGCTCAGCGTGGATGAAATCATAGAGCTCAGCGTGGGTGAAATCATAGAGCTCAGCGTGGATGAAATCATAGAGCTCAGCGTGGGTGAAATCATAGAGCTCAGCGTGGATGAAATCACAGAGCTCAGCGATGATGAAATCACAGAGCACAGCGATGATGAAATCACAGAGCTCAGCGATGATGAAATCATAGAGCTCAGCGTGAATGAAATCATAGAGCTCAGCGTGGATGAAATCATAGAGCTCAGTGATGATGAAATCATAGAGCTCAGCGTGGATGAAATCATAGAGCTCAGCGATGATGAAATCATAGAGCTCAGCGTTGATGAAATCATAGAGCTCAGCGATGATGTAATCATAGAGCTCAGCGATGATGAAATCATAGAGCTCAGTGTGGATAAAATCATAGAGCTCAGCGTGGATGAAATCATAGAGCTCAGTGTTGATAAAAAATCATAGAGCTCAGCGATGATGAACCATAATAGAGCAAGAGTACCATTCTAAACCCCAGTCCTATTCTTATTTTATAAGGAAATATGTTATTGGGTACTAAGGTCTATATTCAGTCACAGCATATGTAACAAAAAGATTGCCAGGTGTTGCCATTCAGACTCTGCACCACAAAAACTTAGGTCAACCGTTTCACAGAAATTCAAAATGGAAGTGATAAGATGCATCTATAACAGAAAGGTAAAATTTCCAGCGGAAACTAGAATTATGCCTTTCCGTCAGAAATGGGAACATTTCAAAGTATTACAAACGCTGCCAAGTACATGTGTAACACTGAAAATTGATGTGCTGACATCTAGATGGAATTTATGCAATTATTGCCTCTGCCAGGAGGGTATGTTATCATCCCTGTTTGTTTGTGTGTTTGTTTGTTTACAATCATGCAATCATGAATACATAATATCATAATGTTTTCAGGGTCTTTTGGGAATGGGCCAAGGAAGAATCAATAAGATTTTTTTTTTGATCAGCCTCATGAACTATGTCAAGGAAGGACTTTCAGGAATATTCACAAATGTATAGTCACTTATGCATGCATGAATCTTGGAATATGGGCCAGATATGTGATTGCAACCACAGGTTGGGGGAACTTCAGCATGAATCAATCTGGGCCGAACATGTGATTGCAAACAGG
This sequence comes from Sipunculus nudus, assembly GCA_026874595.1. Taxonomy (NCBI): domain Eukaryota; kingdom Metazoa; phylum Annelida; class Sipuncula; order Golfingiida; family Sipunculidae; genus Sipunculus; species Sipunculus nudus. The sequence continues at coordinate 5,982,214 of CM049316.1, forward strand.
GTTTGGGAGCTTCTGAAAATAAGGGCCTCTCACATGGTGAAACTTGCATTCCTTAGAATGCATATTCCTAGTTATTAGTTAAGTCGTCATGGAACTGAACTTTCTTAAGTATTCAGATCTATACCACATAAAAGTGCAGTACCTGAACCTGACTATACATCCCATATATACATCCCAAAATTATCTGTACCTCGGTACATATGTTTGTACCTTTCCCCAACCTAGTTTATATCTATGATAATTAATCCTGTATTAAATGTTAGACAGCGTAAGACCATTTATTATTTGGTCGGGATCAGACAAAAGATGTATGTCTGGTACCATGTGTATTTATGTCCACTTACCATCTAATGTGGCCAGTTCTTCTATGAAGGTTTTGCTTCTTTTCTTACCAGATACAGACGGCTTTGCTGAAAAAATGATTACTTTCATATATCTTCAGACACTTGACAGGTGATATACTGTGAGATATCAGCATCAGAATCTCTTCCTGGATATTTCAACGGTGGAATGAAGATGTGCTCACTCTACAGTCACATGTATGAACATACAGCCTGGGGATGAAGGCCTGATATGGAATTGTAAAAACTGCCGAAACATCCCAACGCAACTTAAACATATTCTTTGTGAACTTCAGTCCCTCAGACAGGAAAACAAATTAATGAAAGAAGAATTACAAGAATGTCTTAAAGTACAGTCAACTACTGAAAAACTCCTCCGAGAATTGTCTGACAAATCCTGTAAATGTGCAGAATTGAACCATAGTATATCCAAAACCTCCAGTGAGAGACCTAACATGTCGACAACTCTGCAGGATTCATCAAACAAACAAGCCTGGTCTGAAGTTGTATCATCCCACTCAAGACGTCACTCTACTGGGACTATCAGAAAACGTGATAATTCTTCTGCTAATAGAGCGAACACTTCTTGTGACGACTGGCCATCTTTGAACGAGACCTTCCCTGTACCTTATCACGCAGAGAAACAAAAAAATGATGACACTAACAAAGTAACACCTACAGAAGACCTTGGTCTACAAAGCTCAGCAGAGTCAAGTTCTTCCGCTTATGTCAATACAAATGGACTTATTGATATTCAATCAAAAAGTCGTGTCTTAATATTTGGTGATTCCTTAGTGAGAGACTCCTATTCCAGTGTGGCTAACCATTTATGTGACAAGAAAATTTCTGTGTTAAGTACTAGTGGGCTCACACTTGATGATGCTTTGTCCAAACTACCAAAAACTGCAAAAGATTTGTCAAATGATGATTGTTTAGTGGTTCAAGTAGGCACAAACAACGTTTATCGTGATGACACCCTAACCTTTGTTAACAAATACACTGACATGCTGCAAAACACTAGAAGCAGCACCAACTGTAAAATTGTCAGTTTGGCAATCCCTAAATATTTACATGACAGCATTGTAAATAGAAAAATCACCATTATAAACAATGAACTGAGAAAGAGATGTGAATCCCTTGAGAATATCATATTTTGTGACTGCTCACCACCTTTGAAAAGGTCTTACTATCGATATGATGGTATACATTTTAGTAAATTCGGCACAATTGCAATGACCGGACAAATTGCCTCTAGCGTTCGATATTTTCAAAAATCGATGTACACTAGTGAAGACAGCCTAATGGAATCTCAAAATTTTCACGGAGATCAAACAAAAACATCCATATAACAGATGATTATTTACTAAGGAATTCAGTGGATGTGTACTCTGATCAGGTTAAAAGTCCTAACGTTAGTATTACAGAACAAACAAGCTCTCACTTATCAGATATTTATCAAGCATTACCTAGCACCAAACCAATTACACCCGATAATGAAATTCCACCCTCTCTTCCTTCTATTTTGTCTCAAAACCCAAGTATATATTCTGATTTTAAGCAATATCGACTAGCTAACCAGGGTACCATATTAGGTCATCTTAACGTTCGTAGTTTGCTACCCAAAATAGAGGAGATTCGCCTCTTGTGTTCTAGTTTAAGGCTTTAAACTCCAATAACGCCCGCCAGGGCGCGCGTTTGTCACGGGCCTGTAGTTCAAAGGCGCCTGCCCGGGCGCGCTAAAGCCCATTTTACATACCCGTAATTGGGGCAAGTTTTGGGGGTGAAATGTCTATTGTCATCCATCATATTTGTACTTAAATGAAAGAGAAAAACGTCAAGTGTTGTTCTAACATGTGACCAAGATCCAAACTGGCGCGAACGCAGACTTGTTGGAAAAATATAAAAATGATTGACTTTCACTCACGTGGCCTTGTTACGTGGGCCCTGGTAACATGTCGGCTGCGAGAGTAAAATCAGACTCCTACGCTAAATTCATCAGAAATCGGTAAATTACCAAATGTTGGCAATCAATCCTGGTGACAAAATCAAGTGCAGTGTGTTTACAGATTTAACTTCCGTTAAACATTTCCAAGATCATATATTATCCCCTTTTTTATTGGTTTAACTTGTGACCAATGATCGCCGTCCGACTGACTGACGCGTCTGACAGACACCACGCACGTGATCTGCGTGACCTCCTTACTGTGTCATGTACTGGCACTGGAAAACCATTTTTAACCGATATCATATAATAAAATGAGTATTTATTTTAAATATTAACATATTTTCTTAACTAAAAATCGAAGATACTGTCATATATCATGTCGTATATATATGTGATGTCTGATTGTTTACTAGTGATCATTTCTGTGCCAAACATGTTATGTACAATCGTAATCGGGCACAAGAACTGTCAATCATTCTAAGAGGCTTTTTGGATTGAAAATAAAATTAATACCGTCTTAAATTAGAAACAGCCAGATATTATAGAGATATAGTTAATTTTCCAGTGTAAAATATAAAGATAACTTTATACTCCATGAAATATTGAAGTAATTATTTTACGACGTACGTGAAACTGTACGCCTATACACCCAGATCCTTGAATATGTAAAACAAGACAGTAAGTGACTTATACGCTTGAACAAATATGTATTAATACGGTTTTAACACATACTGAACAGATTTTACAAATTTTTATATGTGTAGTACTTCCTTTATATGTATAGGCTACATGTGTACGTGCACGTGCGCGCTTTTGTGTGTGTGTGTGTATATATATATAGGCCTATGTGCGTATTATAATTTTCATTAGTGATTGATAAAAGCACCAGTAGTTAATTGTCACTGCCAGTGAAACAGATTTTGGGCGGAGCTGCAAAACATCTTTAAATATATATGGCACATAGCAAACTAAATTTTAAAAATATAACCTATTATTTTATGAATTGAAGTAAATAATTTTTTTTTTTTGTAATACGTTTGCCTATAACAGGCTATTCATTGTTGTAAGGAATAGTACTGCGTTATAAATGTTTGTACCTTTTAAACATAAAATCTGATCACTAATACCAGAACTTATAACTCCTTTTTATATTTCATCCATGAAAGTTTCTCAAATCGGGTTCATTCGCCGCCTATATTCATAAAAAATACATAACGTATACCGCAGACTGCATATATATCGCATATACCGTACATGCACCCGGTATAAACGCCGCTTTATATTGATATCGCTCTCAAAACCCAGTCAACGCTTGCATGCATGGCCCAGGGATTAAATATGGAAAATGTGTCGTGGTCATGATAATCCTTTAAAGTCATACGGCGGAGTCAGTCTCAGTCATGATACATGCAAGAAGATGAATAAAATGCATTCGCCAATCTTAAATTAGAAGCTATAGCGTATAAATATAGTGACGGTGACACAGTGAAAGTAAAATATTAAGACCAAAGATGCGGACTTTCGATATGCATGCGCATGGTGTATTCAAAATGACGATCGAGAAACCATGCAGGTGGACAAATTAGACTGAAATCTAATTGTACCTTTCCATTGCTGTAAAATAAGATTTAAAAGACGCAGGTATACAAATATATCTATATTGCAAAATGTTTGATGGCTTTGTCTCAAACTTGCCCCTTTCGAAGACCTAAAATACCACAGGGTGTCGGCTTCTATTTTTACCCACCGACCTTGTCATTTTCACGTTTGATTGACAGTTTTATTAGCACAAGGAAATTTTCCTATCACACAGAAGATTTTAGCGGAAAGACAGCACACAACATGTGGCCAACCAGACGGGGATTCGGAGTGAAAATTACTAATTTAAATTGGCATCTATTACATTAATCATCAAAGGATAATGACATCATTTACAATGTTCGGGAACCGAACGACATGTATAATTGCCAGGTGTAGGTCATGGTCCGCGTCTCTACAGCTGACGGGACTGGTGAATACAAAATAAATAAATAAACAAACACCCAAGAGATCATAACTTATTAGAAGATTTTGGAACATTCCAGGTGCTTCTTAAGAATTATTGAATTGTTGCTGCATATTGTTTTATAATTAACTGGAACTCTGCCTCTCCGTGAAATCACCATGCACCTTGCAGCCTGGGGAGACCGCATGCTTTCCTGCTAAAGCTGAAGTTTTATCAGCAGTGCATGATTTCTGACTATATGAGGGCCTAACTGTACAAAGTTGCATACGGAGGTTACCAGATTAGCTATATGATTTGAAGTTAGGTCTCGTGTATACATCTAGTTAACCAAGGAATTGTGCATCTCAAAATTATTAAATAAATTTCCTACTTTTCTTCAAGTGAAGTTGAATTAAATAAATGTAATTATATATTATATTTCCATTTTATATTAATTTCATATGACGTAATTATGCTTCATTTAAATGTCACTGAAATAAAGCGCAAATTGAAGACCTGGATAAGTAAGTGCATGAAGATATGTAAGCCTACGTGCGATTTTCCTCTAAGATACCAGAATGTACTGCTATGAAATCATAGTAACTAGGCATGATTTTGATAAGCATTGTTGGACTTACGTAGGCCTATATATTTGAATAACATAACATACATTAAAATGTACTGTGAAAACATGTTTCTTTGGTGTTACTTCACAGTTTAGTATCGTTTTCTCACGTTTATAAACTTTGGTATTATGTGCATTATCCCCAATAGCACATTTTAAAAACACCTTTTCAACAATAAAAAATATTGATTTTCCGTTATTTTATATTCTTGTTAATAACGATTTGTTTACATTAATGTGCATAGGCCTATTTATTATATATATGTAATAAATTATTGTTCCACTAGTACTACCAGTGTTTTCATTGTTTCTGATCCCTGCGGGAAAGAATCGATTCTAATGCATACATATTGCATGACGTGAGAGGATGTTTCCAGGTAACTCCCCCCCCCCCCCCCCCCCACCACCCCCACAAAAAAAAAAAAGAATAATCAGACCGCCAGTCGGCACAGCATCTCATGATGCTTCTTATAATAAACACGCCAGACTCAGTCACGTGAACCATGTCCATTTAAAAGACTTTACAAAATAAACACGCCAGACCCAGTCACGTGAACCTTGCTGATGTAAAAGTAGATACGATTGGGTGAGAAAAGTTTGCAGCGTCAGTGCGTCACCGCTGGCTGAGGGATGACGCGGTGAAATTGGACCGTTCAGGAAAAAAACCCAAACAGACGTGTCGTCTTGCATCTTAATTGTCCAGTAAATGTTTGATTTATTTTTATTTTTCCGTTATATTGACTAGATAGGATAATTCTGTGACTAAAGTCTGCAAAACCGCCTCGTTAATGTACCTTGTGTGCTACATATTGCTAAATTCACTCATTATCGCTCAATCACCGTCAGCCGCGGAGGGGGGGTTACTTCAAAAGAAATTGCATGGATACCCTCAATTAAGAAAATAAGAGTTTTCACAAGTGCAAGACATATTTGTTTTGATTTTTTATTTCAAATTTTAGTACATTCGCACTGTTTCGAATGGGAAAGATTTGGATATATCAACGTTTATTTAGGCTAATCGTTGATCGAACCAAGTGCACACCTGTTTACCTGTCGCACCTGGATTTTTACCAGTGCAGATAAACAGCAATTTTATTATTGCATGAAATGTTAACAAACAGGGTAGACACATTTTTCCAGATTTTATTTTAAAATCAGTCAGCGATTTGTTTTTGCCTGCACATGTAAAAATATATTAATTTGACATAAAAAGGTATATTACAGGTAACCAGATAATTAGTGCATTTCACACCCATAAATTATATATTTTGCACATTGGACAAAAGTAAATAGTTTTTATTGCAATGTCCCTTATAACAAGTATAATATATAATTTAAATTAAAAAAATGAGAATTTACCTTTATTTACCTGATCTTACCTGTGCAGGCGAGTAAACTTTTACAGGTAGAAATTGGCTAAATTGAAATCCACAAGTCTCGTGGCTGTGCAGTTAATTAAAAGATAGTTTCTGCATATTGTTTTAACTCCTTCAAAAATTTCCACTCCACTTTTAAAATGAAAAGTTGTCTTTATATTCTGTACTTACAAAGGTAATTAAATCTGTTTAAGATCAAAGGTATCATTTCAGGTAACCCAATAAATAGTGCAGTTAGTACCTATAATTCATAAATTTTACACATGGCACTCAAAATTAAGTTGTATGTTTTTTTTCTCCCTTATTACATGTATAAAATATATACTTCATTAAAAAAATAATTTACCTGTATTTACCTGAACTCACCTGTACAGGTGAGTATGTTTTTATGTGTAACCGTAACCAAAATTATCAATTTATGTTTTACATGTCTGAAAAATTAAAATATAATGGTTTTACACAGTTGACACTTGTTTATCCATATTCTTCTCAGCCACTTTTCAGCATGATTTTGTCACTGCCACAGGTAATTAGATCAGTTGAAGAACAAAGGTACTATTCACATAGGTAACTTAATTACTGTATTAAAAGCACCTGTTCTTATATCAAAATGAATTATACAGTCCATAAATAGAGAAGGTATTAATTTATAGTAACTATATTGATGAACAAGGTGTTTGCTAACATATTCAGAAAAAAAAAATTACCTTTACTTACCTGTACAGGTAAACATATGTGTTATATGTTAATAATCATAGAATGTGCTCTTTGGGTCAGCAAGCTTTTCAGGTGAAAAATATTTGATTTCCACAGAAAAATCTAATTTACTTGCACATTCTGGTTCGTTGGTGGTTCCCTTTCCAGTATTAAACCAAATCATTTACCTTTTTCTTACCATTAATTAATAATCACCTTAGAGTGAAAAAAAATCCTTACATTTCCCTTTTTTTATCAAAGGGTTAATGGGTTACCTGAACAGGATGAAAGGGGTCATTTTGGTGATATACCAGTGAGTGGAAATACAGTTAGTACAGATTTACCTGTTTTTACCTGTATATACCTTAGTTACATACATATCAAACCAGGTATATAGAAAATAAATAAAATAACATGATGGACATATACCTGACAGTAAAATCTGAAAATTTCACAAAGATACCTTTAACGGTTACTGAGTTAATGTCTCTTATATAGATTCATGTCAAAATGTGGAAAAAATGCAAAATAAATCTGAACAGTAGGAGTGTGACAATCCACAGGCTAATCTGAACAGTAAAGGGTTAAACCCTCATGTTTTATCATTAACAGAATCATGGTTAGATAACCACGTTTTTGATTCAGAGATACAAATTGATGATTATACGATTTTTAGATCAGACAGGAATCGGCATGGCGGAGGAGTTCTCACGTATGTGTTATCGTCGTTAAAACCGGAGTTGGTCACTTTAAACTCAAATGTCGTTGAATGTGTATGGGTTAAAATAATTTTGGGGAGAAAACCGGTCTTAATCGGTTCTATATATAGACCGCCTAATTCCAGTTCCAGTTACATTGATGAATTACTCGATTTACTTGCTTCTGCCCTTAACTCATTCAAACATGTTGTATTACTTGGCGATTTCAATGTAGACTGCTTACGCTCTGAAACTTATATTGCTAGTAAACTGGACTTGCTCGAAAAAAATCTTAGGTCTTAAACAACTTGTAACAGAGCCTACTCGTATTACTCAGCTCACCTCTACAATGATCGACTTGATATTTTCTTCACATCCTAGCATGCATTCAAATGTGAAAGTTCATCCTTTATGTATAAGTGATCATTTTCTTGTGACTACCGTTTTGAATAGACCACCTAGGGTCACAGTAACAAAATCCGGATATTACCGTACCCTTCGTAAATTCAATGAATACAAATTTATCGATGAATTATCGAAATCCAATTTTTTTTCAAGAATTATGCAACTTTCTGATGTAAACTTAGCCTGGGAAATGTGGCGCTATGAATTTCTGAGAATTTCTAATAACAACGCGCCTTTTATTCGACGTCGCACCAAAGCTCGCGAAAATAAATGGTTCAATAATGATTTACTTAATGAGATTCACTTGCGTGATTATGCACATCGGAACGCATTAAGAACAAATCACAGTAATGACTGGTCTGCGTACCGACATCAGCGAAATTATGTTACAAATCTTATCAGATCCACTCGTAGCCAGTATTATGCCACGCTGATACAAAAAAATGGCTCCAACCCTGGTTGTGTGTGGAAAGCTTTAAAACACATACTGCCTTCGAAAACCTCCTCGAATAAAGAAAGCGGAAAGATTGACCCTGATAAATTTAACCATTACTTTACTTCTGTTGGAAAAAATATTAACGATAAATTTCCGAAAACAATATTTACCTGCGATCATATTGGTAACCCGAATTTGGAATCTTTTGATTTTAATTCAGTTTCGAGTCAATTTGTTTTATCACAGTTGTTGAAAGTAAACTCCAGTATGAAAGAAGATATACTGGGAATGTCAGGATTTTTCCTTAAGATAGCCGCACCTTATATTTCAGCTCCATTAGCCCACATATTTAACATCTCACTTCAAACCGGCGAGTTTCCAGCAGATTAGAAGACCTCTAGGATCACTCCTATATACAAAGGATCTGGATGTAAGGATGATCCAAATAACTACCGACCGATCTCAGTTATAGGCCATGTGCCAAAAATAATAGAACAATTCGTTAAATCGCGCCTCATTACGTTTTTTGAAAGTAATAATCTGTTTTCGGATAAACAATTCGCTTATCTTCCTAATCGTTCAACTTCATTTGCCTTGCACAGCATAATTGACGAATGCTTAATCAGTCTTAATAACAATAATGTTACCGCCGCATGTTTCCTCGATGTAAAAAAAGGTTTTGATAGCCTTGATCATACTGTCTTACTTACAAAAATGAGCGATTATGGCATAAAAGGTATACCGCTTATGTGGTTCGAAAACTACCTGTCTAATCGTAAGCAAGTGGTTTATTCTTATGGATTGCTTTCAGAACCACGCACCTTGGACATAGGAACCCCACAGGGCACTGTCCTTGGACCTATATTTTTCCTTTTTTATCTAAATGATCTTCCAATGTTCCTCAGTGAGAAATGCATCATTTATGCTGATGATATTTCAATTTATTCTTCAGCGAATTCAGCCGCTAAAGCTATAGAGTCATTACAAGTAAATCTCGAAATTGCACTTAAATGGTTTAGAGAGAATCGACTGAGTATAAATCCCCAAAAATCATCATTCATATTATTTGGCCCCAAGTCTAAAACCAATGGAAATCAAGTGAACATTTCCATGGATAACATTACAGTGATGCCGGTTGAACACACAAAGCTTTTAGGTGTTATCATCGAGGCTGGTCTTACATGGAAAAAACATATTCAACTGGTGTGCGACAAAATAGTATCAAAACTAGGTCTCCTTTTCAGATTAAGTAAAACCTTAGATGTCTTTAGCTTAAACACACTTTACAATGCCTTAATTCAGAGTCACATTGATTATTGTATATCTGTCTGGGGTAATTCCTCCAAAACGTATTTATTACAACTCCAAAAACTTCAAAATAGAGCTGCTAGAATTGTTACTAAAACTTATGATACCAATATATCCTCTACATCATTGATTGCAACATTGGGTTGAATGAATGTTAAACAGAGATACCAATATTTTGTTTCTTTAATGGTCTTTAAATGTTTGTCTGGTAATGTCCCTCCCTCTCTTACGCATACGTTCAACCGTGTTAATAGTGCATATAATACTCGTTTTTCTCAGGGCTTCAATTTATCATTACCTAAACCAAACAGAGAATCCTTCAAAGCAAGTCTTGCATATGCTGGTCCCATCCACTGGAATTCTTTACCTGTAAGTGTCAAATCTGCAACCAGTCTCTGCCAGTTTAAATCATTGTACAAGCAATTTATGCCATATAATTTTTCATAGCTTGTTCACAGGTGCCTTTTCTGTGTCATTATGTAATATATTTATTGTGAAATCATGATCTTGCATGTTTTAATTTTTAGTCAGGCCTCTTATTTAAATTTATTTACTCAATATTCGTGTATATCATTTAAGAATTTTTTTTCTATGATCATTTTAAACCATGTATGTATAACTGTTTTTTATGTATGCATGTATTTTAGTTTCAGTTCTTTCATATTTGCTTTTTTATCTGTGTACTTATCTATATCATCTAGACCAGGACCCTATTGAAAAACAGCTTTTGCTGAATAGGCTATCCTGGTTAAATATGTATTATAAATAAATAAAAAAATAAATAAATAAATAAATAAATAAATGAATCCCTATTTGCTGGTTTGATTTTAACAAGAAACTGATTGATAAGCAAGAAGTGAACTGTGCACTTAAGGAATACGTACAGTTCTGCCTTAGGTGGTATACTGTACAGAGAGGGGATTTATCATTAAAAGGGTGCAAGTTTACAACAGATTGTCTCTCAGACATGTACATGTAGTTATCCTATGCTTTCTCAACTTCATGCCATTTTCCTCAAAATAAGGATACAAGTAACTGTACTCACATTCATACTGCCTATTACAATTACAAGAAAAATATTTCCCAGACACAGCAGTGGTAATTCAATGACAACAGTGGAAATGCAAAGACAGTGGAATTATTCATATTTTGATTCTGATATTGTCACTTTAAACCATATATAAATCCTGGAGAAACAGATTATTCTGATACAAGCAATAATATTATGGCTTGCTGTTTTTAATATTGTATCATCTAGAAAATGCACCAAATGATCACCTTACAAATATAATATATTTCACACCAATAATGATTGTTTTATCAACAGTTTATGCCTATTATTGTCTGCCCCTCAAAGGATTGAAATAATCTGAATAATTTAGTACATTGATGAGGCAATCAGCAAGTTACCAATAATTTATGATTCAGCAATGAGCAAAAAACTCCATATAAATATGTCAAACAATGCTTAGGTAATATACCATGTTGACTAATTGCAATTATTTGTATATCTTAAATTACAGCAAATTTCACATAAATACGTAAATTAAAAGAAATTTTGTTACAGTAATTAATTAAATTCTAATGTTACAGCTTTTCTATTTAAGATGCTCTGGTTACTAGTAATGATTGAAATGGGATAGGTCATTTTGCATAATGTCTATAAATATAAATAATTAATATCTGGAATGAAAGTTAAATGTAAATGTATTTAAAGATCTACTGATTAATCATCATACAAATCTCAAATAACCAAAATGTGATGTAATTTAACACATATGAAAAATTGTTAATTACAACAACAACAACAACAATAATAATAATTATAATAATAATAATAATAATGACTGATTCCAACTGACATAAACCTTTGACCAGTGTTTCTGCTATCTTCATCATCTCTGTTACCAAGGCATCAAAAGTTGACCTTTTGACCCCTGCCACCTCGACCAGCCTATTCTTGTCAACTTTCACTTTTTGGCACCTGGTCATTGAAACACAGTTAAATGGATATAACTTCGCAAATCAAGGCCTTTAAACAGATATGAAGCACATGCAAGTATAATTTACATACATTTATATCAGAAAATACATACATAAGGTTATGCAATATCTGAAGGCATTTAATACAAAAATTGGATCTTCAAGTTATGTATACAACTAAATGTAACTGGACCATGATTCATTAATTAACTCACAAAAAAATTGTTTGTACTGTTGTTTTGCAGCTTCAAGGCTGTTGATGCTTGCAGTTTAAACTTCCTATTCTGGGTAGCGGCATTTGCTAATTAAAGAATTTATCAACACATACCACCCTTAAAAGGAAGTTTCATATGTATACAGTGCCTATATATAAAGTGAACTTCCAGAGAGACATTCATTCTATGCTTCATGATCACGATGACCTGAGCTCTAAATTCCTATTCATTTTCTTCATTTTTTTTACAATATAAATAACACATATAAAATATATTACTTATATATAAATATTTAATCTTTTCAGAATACATGCATCTTAAATATAATTTATAAATTTCAAATTAAATGTGCAATTGATTGAAATTAATGATGAATGATGACACAATTAAGGACAACTCACTAATCAGGACAAAATCCCCCAGTCCCTTGAGTGTCCAACTAAGAGGAGTTTCACTGTATATTGTTGTTGAGTTATCACATGCAAATGAGTGTCACTGGCGGAAGGACGGAAGTACTGAAGGACGGATGGACACAGTGATCACTATAGGGCACCACTTTTCAAGGAATTAATGAGTTCACATTGTCACCCTTTAAAGATGAATCCATAAACAGTTTCCATCCTCCCCCTAATGAAATATACTTTGTAATTATGTGTCATTAAGAAAATGTAAGAGTATGTTCAACAGAAGCTGACCTGCATTTAGGACTGAAAGCAGGGTTATTGAAGAGAGACTGAAAGTGACATTCTCATTATAAGTAATTAGAGGAATATGAAATAATACTCCACAGAAACTCACCTGCAGGCCGCACAGAATGCTGCAGCATTGAACAGAGACTGACTGTAATCTGACAGTCCTTGCAGCTTCTCCTTCTCATATCTGAAATGCATATAAATTAAATTTACATATTACATATACTGAAAATATATCTATAAAATAGCTATTACATATATATATATACATATACTTAAAAATAGCCAGATCTAGTAAACATCTAAAATAGCTTGGATATGTACACATGATAAATTGGTAGTATATAATGACACTGGTTGCCTTCATATTGGCAAGGCTAACATTTTGTGATTTTCAACATTTAGTTGTTTCAGGAGAGCTCCTTTTTTGATCAAAAACAATAAGTTGAATTCCTGTTCCCAAAGGCAGATAATATGAAAGACCTGAAAATATTCATATATTATAAACTTATATTATTTATCTTTAATTTGAAAGCTTCTCTCAAATGATTGTTAGCCTCTGGTAAGGTCAGTTTATTTCAGTTTATTCAGGTTAAAACAAACTTTAAGTTACTTATGCATCAATTAACCTGGGCCGAAGATTTTGACGCTTCAGTCATTTAGGCTTTCTTTCAAGAAAGTTAATTTAAGAATTATTATGACATTTTATCTTGTTATGATTTGCTTATACCTGTTTAGCTCAACAATCTATTAATTAATTTTTTATCAAAAAGTTATCATAAAAAAAGTAACAAGGCCTACAGGCCTAATGCGAACCTGTGCATTGGGAAATACACCAGGTATAATGCTTCAATGCTGGACCATTACTTCTCATGTATATGAACAATGCAGGTACTACAAATTTTGAATAAGAAACAATTACACAAACATCACTGCTGAAATTCTGGCATGGGTACACACAACACAACTAGGGACCCATGGGTCTCAACGCTCAGCTGAATTTGTCTATAAAGATATTTTTAAAGAAATTTTTCAGAATGACAGTCCTGTGACCTTAACCAATGACCGTGTAACCAAAAAATCTGAGAACTTAATATCCTTGAACTTGCAGCATTAGGATTATTGTAACAATCTTTTAAAAAGTGACCTTGACCTTTGACCAGATAACCTCAAATCACAGGTTTCCTTACTTTAGGCAAGTAAGCCATGTGTGAACGTTGGAAAGTTCAGGATGAAAAGTTTGATTTACAGTGCATCCACAATCTTTTTAAAGATGTGGCTCCTGTGACCTTCAACTTAGATCACTGGACCCTGGTAATCAAAATGAATTTACTTATGTGGTTGGTCATTATTAAATCAAGTTTGAAGCCAGTTTATTTTTAGTAAATAAATAGAAAAATATTTGTTAAAATAGAAAAAATACAGGTGGCGCCACCACGTTTCAGGAACTGACAAAACTAGTCATGGTCAATATTCAAGGCAAGATTCATGACAAACCATGCATTAATTATCAAGATATTGGAGGTTTTGTATCAAATTTCTTACTATTCTGGGGGGTACCTTCAAGCCCCATAGCTCAAAGGATATAGGTCGCAGTGACCTACTTTCAGGTTTCCAAGGTGATTTTTTATTGACCTCCCTGGATTATCACTCAGAAGTTTCTAGGACCAGCTGTTACGATTAGTGCCCTGCTAACGGACAGCCGGATATCCGTATGGGCGACAGACAAAGTGCCATTCCTACACCTCAGTTGACTGACAGTCAGCTGAGCTAAAAAAGATTGTAGCTGGCACCACCATTCTTGTATACAACAAAGCTATCAGAGATATATACATATGCCCAAGTTCAGACTGAGATATCAAACCCCTCCTGAGATATAAGCAGGGACACACAGTGCAAAAATTATTGTAGGTGGCACCACCAGTCTTGTATACGACAAAGCTATTCGATAGGTATAAATATGCCCAATTTCAGGATGATATATCAAATTCCATTATAGAAATAAGCAGGCACCAAAGTCACCCATTGTGCAAAAGTCACTGTAGGTTGTGACACCATTCTTGTGAACGAGAAACCCATCAAAGACGCATAGACAGGTCAAAATATCAGGCCAATACATCAAACTTACCTTAAGTCTGATGCATGGGGCTGACCACGCTTAGGTGAGAAAGGCAGTTGCCCCGAGTGAACTGTGACAAATTTGCTTGCTCAGGCTACTGCACTGAGTGAACTCATGACCTGCACCTGGCTAGACTGGGTGAACCATTAACCTATACCTTGCTGCACTGAGTGAACTCTTGACCTGTTGCCTAATCTGACACAGTTGGCAGTCTGCCAAAGCTATAAATAGACTGGCTCCACATGCAGCCCTGAGAGGCATGACACCCATGAGGTGATCACATGGTGCCCATGAGGTGTTCACATGTCACCCATGAGGGGATCACATGCCTTGTGCTTGGTGCACTGACTGAACTCTTGACCTATATCTGGCTGCACTGAATAAACTCTTGATCTATTGCCAAATCTGAAACAGTGGGCAGTTTCTTAACCTATTTAAATATACAGACACAATCTTAGCCTGTTGGCAAATCTGTTTACACATACTGAAAGACTTTGACTAAAATGCATTTTTCAAGCTGACATATTCATAAATTTTTTATCAAAATATCTAGAATTTTAAAGGATGCAGTTTTTTTCATAAATAAGCTGAATCCCACAACATTTGATATATGACAGATTATTGCATAAAATCTGGGGATGGTACTTCCTGCAATTCTGAGAAATTATGGGTTAATGTACAGATGACCAATGACCCCCGTACAAAAAAAGGTCAATGCAGGTGACCACCAATACCTGAATTTCATATATGGCTCATGTAACCAACACTGGCAGAAAATTTGGTGATGATAGCTCCGGCCGTTTCTGAGATTGTCATTTTAGTATGCTTTTTGGGACAGATGACTAAGTTCAACTTCCTGTAATTTGGCAAAAATTCACTGAACTTGAACCTTTTGAACAAACTTGAGAGAGATGATATAAAAGATTATTTCTGTGAAATATTGAACAAATTGGCTTGACCGATTCGTCGGAGAAGATTTTTTAAAGTTTTTTTAGCTTTTTCTCTATAAAATCTGAGAAAATGCAGATTTTTTCAGTTGGCTAATGTTTTGCATTAAATTTCATGATGCTAGCTCCAGTCAATCCAATAGTATGAGTTAACGTATACCTGTGATTGTAAACATTGCCTGGCATGAGGAATATCTAAAATCATAAATCTACATTTTTTAAAAGTTTTTCCACTTGTTCCAGGCTAGACATATCTGCTCCACACAGCTAACATATATGGTAAAATGACTAAATTCATTCTTTATTTTTCAGCCAAAATTCATTCTTCAGAACCATAAAAGACAATTATTATAAGAATTATTCAGGGGATTATTCTTGTAAAATATTAAACAAATTGGCCTCAGTGGTGTCAGTCAAAAAACGTTTTGCAGGTTTATAACTCATATGGAAAAATAAAGCAAAATGGCTAAGTTAAGCTTCCCATAACTCAGCCAAAAATCACTGAACCAAAACCATTTGAACAAACTTGAATTATCAACATCTAAGGATAATTAATGTGTGAGATTTAAGAATTTGGCCCAGTGGTTTTTGAGGAGAAGATCTTTGTAGCCACCGAGCTAAAATGGGCTGTTACAGCATATGACTAAATTCAGCTTCCCATAACTCAGCCAAAAGTCACTGAACTGAGACCATTTGAACAAACTTCACAAAGCACTACCCTAGGATGATTTCTGTGCGATATTAAACAATTTGGCCATATGGTTTCAGAGAAGAAGTTTTTTGTAGCTGTCAGTTTGATATGGGCACTGATGACCCCCGTACAAAAAAGGCCGATGCAGGTTGCGCCAACAATACCTCAATTTCAGATATGACTCATGTGACCAACATTAGCATAAAATTTGGTGATGATAGCTCCAGCTGTTTCTAAGATTGTAATTTTAGTATGCTTTTTTGGACAGATGACTAAGTTCAACTAGCTGTAACTCGGCCAAAAATCACTGAACTTAAACCATTTGAACAAACTTGAGAGAGATTGTTCCAGGGATCATTTCTGTGAAATATTGGACAATTTGGCTAAATAGTTTCGGAGAAGAAGATTTTTAAAGCTTTTTTAGCTTTTTCCCTATAAAATCTAAGAAAATGCAGTTAGCAAAAAAATAAGCAAAATCCAACAGAGTTTTTTAGATGACTAATTTTTTGCATAAAATTTCGTGATGCTAACTCTTGCCGTTTTTAAGATAGTATAGGTTAACCTACAGACGCCGGACGCAGGACGACCCCACACCATCGCATAAGCTCACAGGTTGTTCGCTAAAAATAAAATTTGCCATTCAACAACTAGATATTTCTTGTGCCATAGTATCCCCAGACAATTAATCCCCCCCCCCTTTAAGAATAGGCCCCCCATCTTCAACAACAATTAATATCAGACCAAACTCATAGAAAAGGTCATTCTCATAGAAAAGGTCATGATCCAAATTTCAATATACATCATCCCCTAACCCATGTCTATGTATATGCAAGAAATCTGTCCATTAGTTTTTGACTTATAATGCTCACAATACTGTTAAGTGGCAATGATGGGGTATTAAACAGCATGAAAACAAGTAAAAGAATAACAGGTGGCACCACCTGTTTCCCGTACATGACAACACTATCCAAGATCTTCGTTCAAGTTGATTTTTGGACCAATCAATGCATGCCTTATTGAGAAATTAATGATTTTGTGTGATTTTCACCATATATGGCAATATTCAAGGTCAAGGCCACTCATTGGAAAGGTCATGACCCCAATTCAAATAAACATTATCCTATAACCCATATCCATGTATATGCATAATATGAAAGAAATTTGTCCATTAGTTTTTGACTTATAATGCTCACAGTACTGATAAATGGCAATGATGGGGTATTAAACAGCACAAAACAAGTAAAAGAATAACAGGTGGCGCCACCTGTTTCCGGTACATGACAATACTTTCCAAGATCTTTGAACATGTTGATTTTTGGACCAATGCATGCATCCCTTATTGAGATATTAATGATTTTGTGTAATTTTCACCATATATGGCAATATTCAAGGTCAAGGCCACTCTAATAGGAAAGGTCATGACCCCAATTTATATATACATCATCCCATAACCCATATCTATGTATTTGCATAATATGAAAGAAATCTGTCCATTAGTTTTTGACTTATAATGCTCACAGTACTGTCAAGTAGCAATTTTGGGGATATTAAACGGCATGAAAACAAGTAAAGAATAATAGGTGGCGCCACCAGTTTCTGGAACATGACAACCCTATCCATGATCTTCGATCAACTTGATTTTGGGATCAATCCATGCAAGTTTTCTTGAGATATTTAAGAATTTGTGTGATTTTCCCCAAAATTGAACCTATTCAAGGTCAAGGTCACTCTCCTAGTTGAGGTCATGACCTCATTTTAAACAGGCGTCGTCCTCTCACCCATATCTATACATATACCAAGTTTGGTAAAGATCCGTGAAATATTTTTTGAGTTATTGTGTCCAAAAGAAATCGCGGCGGCGGCGGCGCGACCGTGCCTAAACCATAGTATCTCCAGACTATGTCTGGCGATACAATGATTCCTGAATTCTACCACTGATAAGGTTATATGAATATGATAAGAATTAGCAAATAATCTAAAACCTGAATAAGAAAAGGTGAAAAAATTATAAAATGTATCCACAGGTCATTTGACTCCAGCACATACCCGTATGTGTACCTTCAATAATACAGACAGACATCTGTACCAAAGGTAGATACCCAAGTCCTGGTAGTGGGTGTAATGGAGAGGTAAGTCTCGACATTAACGGTTAACCGCTTGCCTGGGGCAAGTGAAAGTTCCAGATAATAGTGTAAGGGAACTAGAAGTCTCCTCCTATTTGCTCGACTGGGCAAGTGGGTCCAACATACATTTTTACCCGAGTAAAGGCTTGAAAAGTATCTTTGTGTACTTTAATACAATCCAAAATATTTGTAGGGTAAGAAAAAGCTAGATGTTACTTGCCCAGTTTGGCAAGTACTTTCAAAAGTTGATGTTGAGCCTTGAGAGGTTCTACTGTATGTAAGAGTTGTACTTAAAGGTAAAGCTAAAGATAAAGGTTGTGGGGGTTTACAGTTTGACATCAACAAAAATGTTAGTCTCATCCCACTTAATTTTACGCTTTGCCTTCCCGGTCTTTCGGGTCTGTTCTTGTAAGTTGTAGCTTTTCTTGGCTCCCTAGGAGGCACACACCAAGCAGCCACACACGGTGCTAGAAGGTTATTCATGTTACTTTTGCCTGACACCCATGTCTGACCAGTACCCATTCACTACTGGGTGAGGAGAGCGCACCCTTATGGTAAAGATTTTGGCCAGGGGTCTTGGTGAGGAAAGTGGTCAGATCAGAACACGAACCCGCAACCTAGCTGTCAGGAGTCCAGGGCACTATCCATTACACTTCCACGCTCCACAAACATACTAAAGCTTTGGGGGCTTTCAATTTGAGTACAGTGAATGTTTTAATAACAATTATACTCTGTACATATTATACCGTACCTTGATAAGATTTCTGCTGCTAGATTTTTGGCACCCGTTTCCCCGAATTGCACAGCAATCTCCTGTAAACTTGTCCTTGGTTTCAGGTCTAACATTCTCTCCACAGCCTTCAGCTGACTGTTATAG
This sequence comes from Sipunculus nudus, assembly GCA_026874595.1. Classification (NCBI taxonomy): domain Eukaryota; kingdom Metazoa; phylum Annelida; class Sipuncula; order Golfingiida; family Sipunculidae; genus Sipunculus; species Sipunculus nudus. The sequence continues at coordinate 6,001,675 of CM049316.1, forward strand.
ACTTTTTTGTTAAGCCCTGCCAGCTTCATAGCACAGCTCTACAAACCAAAACCAACAGGTACGCAAAATGTGATTATGACAGCTGAGAAAACAAATCATACATATGTTTTTTCACAAGCAGGGTGCTAGTTAAGTTAATGAAGATATGTAAGCAATATGAATATGGTTGGAATATCCTGATATTTTTAGTGTTTCTGTTTGACGGGCAGGTTTGTATGATTGTTAATAATTAATTTCAATAACAGTTGACCAATGAGTTAAAATTATGATGCTCAGCTAATTGGTTTGGTTGATGATTAAGCCAAGAGCCAATAACAATAGCTGCACACAGTTGTTTGTTAATTGTTGAGCTGTGTTGTGGGAGGTTAGGACACTTAAAACACTTTACTATCAACACCATCCCTAAAATGTTATACAGGAGGCAAACAGGAACGTGATTACGCTGCTGTACTTGAGTTTGCTTTTTATCATCATCCACATGATGGATATAAATGTATATAGAACAAAATTAAACTGTCACACATCCATAAGCACAACAGCTAGAAAATGTTTAGCGATCACACCACAGCCTCTATATATCAAAGTTGAAGCATAAGGGATATTTGAGAACACAATCGATATGAGTTTTTTTTTCTGCCATATCCTGCTGAAGGTGCAGATGTGAAACTCAGTATAATCCTGGAGATCAAATCACCTGACCTGTACAATGACTCCTGATATCCAACCCTACAACAAGAACTTTCAAGTACAATATCTGCAAATCATTGCAGAAGTTATTGTGAAAAAATTACCTTTCTTTATATGATGAACCAACTTCACAGATACGCAGTTTTTTATACTTTGTCTCATTGGCAGCGCATACATGCTATTTATGCCCGTGATGTCCAATGACAAAAGGTAAATAACAACATATATATAAAGATCATTGAATTTCCACCATTTTGATGTTCTCCTGGGTCCTCACCCTATTGTTAACACTGGCATGTTTAACATTGGCATGGGGGCTAAATATTCATGAGGGGGGGGGGGGGGCAATAGTAGACACACATAAATATATATATATATATTGTATATATATATATATATATATATATATATATATATATTGTATATATATATATATATATATATATATATATATATATACACACACTTATGTGGTTGATATGGGGAGGGGGTAGTCTATTACAGTCTTGTACAGGAGAAAATACTAACTGTACATTTAGATAAATACTGGCACTCCTTATGTTTTTCCAATTCCCATAAAATATCTCTGATTCTGCAGTAAGCTAATGCTAAACAATGGCTGCATAGCTTTAATTATCAAATGATCAAGTTACTATATTTCTCAGTCGTAATATCACTTAATCAATCTTGTATGATAAAAATCAAAACATAGATATAACCACTGGTAAAATATAATGGCACCACAAAGCCATTCAAGATAATCAAGCTTGGCAAAATTAAAAACAATCCATTCATTAATTACTGAGAAATGAGAGTTTTTGTATGAATTTAGTAGAGTAACCCTAGAGAAATATCATTTCATTCATTTTTTTTTACCTGTCTTCCACTTATTTCCACTAAAGGTTTATGCCATGCCCATGAAAAGAAAGCATTTCCTAGCCATATATATGCACGCCCACTATTTACTATCCCACTCTGTAAAACAGTGTAATACCGACACAATTTTAATTCTATTTGTCATTCCTGGAGACCTGTTTAATTGCTGGACTGCACACTTTCAGACTGGCAGCCTGCTGCTGGTATTCCATGTAACATTTATAAGGACATCTGTTGACATCTTCATAATTAATGATGTGCCCCTGTCAACAGTGCTTTTTGAGGAATATTGCTGTCATGGTAAAGGTTTATAGGCTGCAGGGGGACATTGATTAATTAAAAATAATAAGAATCAATTTCTTGAATTTCTAAGATTATGAATTAGTAAGTATAACACAGTGAACAAACATGTTTGGTTAATTGTTTAACAAGATTGCTCTGCCTGAGGATTTAATTGTGATGCTTATAAAACTATTATAAGTTTCTATATTTACCATAGTGCTCTTTGCATGCCTTAACACAAGTTTTGTATCAGAACGTGCAATTTTAACCTGTTATTCAACATGAAGTGGTTTAGAACTAAGCAGGATTTTTCATGTTTGATTCAGAACTGATAGTAGACTTGGAATGTCTAGCTAAGTACTTTGATTGGCATATTAGATAGGATTAAGGCCAAAAATGAAAAGGTGTGGTTCTCAGGCACTTTTTTCAGAAATCACTGCTGGTGGTATTTTATTTTTGACCTTTTCTTGTATGTTTCAAGAAAAATATCATATGATCAGGGAAAGCACGAAAATAACAGTTTTTTTGGTAAACAGGTAAAAGCACTACATAACAAAGGAAATTGTATCAAAATTGTATTAGTTTATCTTCTTGAAAGAAGAAAAACAAAAAAAAAAGTTTGATGTTGGGGATTTAAATTGACGCAGGTGGTGCCTGAGAGCCATACCTTTTATTTTTTTGGCCATAATCTATACATTTTCTACTTAGTTTTATCAGGGCTCTGTTTCCATGATCCTGCCATATACTTACAAACACAGAATACATACATTGTCATTGTTATAATAGGTGGCCTGAGCTCCCCATTGACACGTTTGGGGGGTGGGGGTGGGGGGGACTGACATAAGGAGTGCCAGTATGTATCTAAATGTACATTTAATTAGTATTTTCTACTCTACAAGACTGCAATATATAACCCCTCTATATATCAACCCTTTAAGTATATATATATATATATATATATATATATATATATATATATATATATATATATGTATGTATGTATATATATGTCACAGTGGAGATAACAATCAAGTGGGATTGGAAATTCCACTAGGCGAGATCTCAATTGGAATCTCCCCTAGGAGGGATCCCAATTGGGATCTTTACTGGCTTGAACCCAGCGGAACAATCGTAACCTCTCCTAGGAGAAATTAAAATCCCACTGAATATCCTCTTATATATCCTCTTAATATGTTTAGCCCAAAATGTGACATGAAATGGGCAGTTATGTTGCCCATATATACATTATACTAGTATATAGTTATGTATATATTTATATAAATCTAGATTTCAATTAATAATATATGAATGTACATAATATGTACTAGGCTTTACATTATATTATTTTTTTATTACAAATTACATGAAAATATTTTAGAAACATGAAATATGAGTTACTGGTATTGGTAAGTTTCATTTAAATCTCATAGCTATGGCCCAATAATAACTTACCTAATTTAACCTTCAAAGTACTCTTTATGTACTCATTAACTGACCACACTGAGTCAGTAGTGTGTTCCTACTTTATAGGTTGTTTTTTTCAACTGCCTTATTAAATTTGTTTTGATCAGCTTTAATCTTTGTGAATCAAAGGACTATTACTGTTGGTCAAAATGGTGACATATGAGTCAGAAGTACACTTTGTTTATCCATTTATTTTGAAATGATAAGCCTATTGGTATTTTGGTGGCATTTATACTATATATTATTAAAATATATAAATATATATAAGTGAACCAATTATTACACATAGAAATCATTTAAACATTATTAAGATTTATTATTGCAACCTGCCATTAACATCAGTGTTCCATTAAGTTTTCTCAGATTTGAGATATATAGAATATTATAGTTTATACTTTTAAAGTATAATTACATCAAATATTGAAAATGCTTCAAGTAAATTATATTTTAATTGTGCCATGTTATCATTTTACTAATATGTTTATTATTAAATAATGTGTAGTGAATTATTCAAATGTTTTGTTACCATCTGAAAGGTGAAAATCGACAACAAATTTCTTGGGCAAGCAGAATTGAGTGATTTTGCCCATATTTCATGAAATTGAAAAATATTAGCAAATAAATAACTTTTTTTCATGAAAATCTTGTTGTACTCTTAAACTGAATCTTATATCATTTGTCCCGGTAGGATTTCAAATTCACCTAGTAGGATTGGAAATTGCCCTAGTGGAATTTTAATTTCTCCTGGGAGATATTACGATTGTGATTTCTACTTGGCTCAAGCCAGTGGAGAACCCAATGGTGATCTCTCCTAGGGGAAATCCTACTTGTGTTCTCACCTAGTGGAATTTCTAATCCCACTGGATTGTAATCTCCACTGTGACACACACACACACACACACACACACACATATATATATTTATGTGTGTCTACTATTGCCCCCCCCCCCCCCCAATGAATATTTAGCCTCCCTGCCAATGTTAATCATGCCTATGTTAACAATAGGGCAAGTACCAAGGAGAACATCAAAATGGTGGAAATTCAATGATCTTTATATATATGTAGTTATTTACCTTTTGTCATTGGACATCACAGGCATAAATAGCATGCATGCGCTGCCAATGAGACAAAGTATAAATAACTGCGTACCTGTGAAGCTGGTTCATCATATTAACAAAGGTAATTTTTTCACAATAACTTCTGCAATAATTTGCGAATATTGTACATAGAAACCCCTCACAAAGAAAAAGCCAACCTTTGATATAAGTGAGACTGATTTCTATCAACATGGCCCCTCATGTCCACCTATTTTTTGCTAGGAAAATTTATATTTGTTTCATTTTGAACTAGGGAAAACATTTTTAATAAAGGATAGAAGATTAATGTACCTAGTTTTAAACAACGGAAATAAACACCTACTTTACACAGTCTTTAAGAAACAAAATAATTTTTGAATATGAGAAATCAGTCTACATTTTAAAGCATATCAGCCCAACTTGTGGCAGTCATTGGTCCCATGCAAAAACAATTTCAGCTGATAGCTGCTGAATGAATGCTGTCATAATAAATACTCTAAAAATATGACTAGGAAAAAAAAGGATGGCTACTCGCAATCATGCAGGGACACATCTGATCTGTCAGATCATTGAAACAAGTTAAAAAGTTATGAAACAAAAACTGGCAAATTATTGTTTGCCATATTCGGTTGTCAATACTATATGCAGCTATATAAGAAACTTTAAAAAAGTTAACATTTTAAGAAATTTATCTGTAAAGTTGGTGGAACAGAGTATAGTCATTAATTTATAACCAGATAACCATCAAGTGGCTGGCACTGAGAACACAGCTGGAGGTTGATTTACATAGGCAGGTTGTAGTAGATACTGCCACCCAGGAGGAATTGACAGCCTTGAACAAGAAGGCAGCCTGGCTATAATTACATGATGAAAAACCACTGTAATTTTACTTTTCTTTTGTATGGAAATGTCAGGCCCCACAGACCACAATGAGCTAGTCAGGTCCTTTGTTTGATTGTCACTATCCAAGCAGAATCAATTACCTGTAGAATGATTTTGGTATACCTTGTTTCCTTGTTTAAATAAGCTCCCATTCAGCAGATGCTTCAGGGCCTTTTGAATCTATCAATACATACTAGGATGCAGAGTTTACTAACTCATTATGGTACATCCACATGAACAATTGATGTATGAAAAGTGGAATCATTAGTGAGCTGATAAAAAAAATCACAGGAAATAAAAAATTTAGTACTTTTTGTGATAGCCAAAAACTCCATACAGTGAAATACTATAAACCCCCCCCTGCCAAAAAATAAATTGCAGCAAACTATAAGGCATAATATATTCACTCTGTACAGAGGAATACTGGTATACCTTCCAATCTGTTGGCAATAATTTATAAATGAACCATGTATATTATAAAAATACAGGTTGTGCCACAAGTCTGCAGGATCTGATGAAACACTCGATGACCATCATGCATGGAAAGAATCATGGCAATCAATGCATCAGATATATAGATATTGGAGCCTTCGTATCAAATGTTTTATTATTCTGGGAGCAAAAATCCCATTAAGTAATTTCAGGTGATCTAGGAATGGAAATTTTTCAAAGACCTCTCCTGATGTCAAGTTAGAAGATTCTAAGTGTAACAGTAAAGTTTTGTGCCCGTCTGACTTTCAGGGTGCTCCAAATCAGGATTTTAGCCCAAAGCTCCCAGAATATAGGTCACCAAGACCTAATTTCAGGTTTCAAAGGAGATTTGCCTTAAGTGAACTACTATGAATCAACACAAAAAATTAATCAGATTAATTTTTAAAATAAATTGAATGAAACCATAAGGCATAATCTTGATAATGTGTTACTCTTTAAAGAGGAATCCCTTCTGATTTTATGGCAATATTTTATGAATGAATCATATATTGTAAAATAAAGTTAAAATGTTAAATATTTTTGCTCAAATAACTATAATGAAAACAGAAATACAATTACCGGTACCTGCAAAATATCTGAGTCACACAATTAGATATGTCATTGTAAAATTAAGCTTAAATTAAAGAAAAATTGCATCAAATTATTATAAACAATCAAAAGTACATCTTACAATATATTTTATTTATAAAGTAATATAGCAAGTGACCCATGGGTCATGACGCTCAGCTGACTGGGAAGAGATTTGCAAAAGGAAATTTTATCATCTGAATTGTAGTATATAACCGTTCAACTGAAGCATCAAACAGATTAACCAACAGGCTGAGATTGTGTCTGTATTAATATATCTCAAAAAGAGAGAAAAAATGCGTAAACTTTAAAAAAATATAGGTGGCTCCACCAGTCTGCAGAAACTAATAAAACACTTAATGGTCAATATCCATGCAAAGAAGCATGGTGGTCTCTGGATTAGTTGTTCAGATACTTCAGCTTTTGTATCAAATTATTCTGAGGGATACTTTGGAGTCCTATAGCTTGAAGGATATGGGTAACAGAGACCTAATTTCAGGTTTCCACAGACACTTTTCATGGGCCTCCTTGCATGACAAGAATGAAGATTCTAGGTCCAGTTGTTACAATTTGTACCCTGTTGACAGATAACCACATCTTTAAAGGTCTCAAAAATAGAGAAAATAATTTGTAAAAATTTGAAACAAGGCCTACAGGCCTAATGCGAACCTGTGCATTGGAAAATACACCAGGTATAATGCTTCAATGCTGGACCATGACTTCTCATGTATATGAACAATGCAGGTACTAAACATTTTGAATAAGAAACAATTACACAAATATCACTGCTGAAATTCTGTCATGGGTGCACACAACACAACTAGGGACCCATGGGTCTCAACGCTCAGTTGAATTTGTCTATAAGGATATTTTGAAAGAAATTTTTCAGAATGACAGTCCTGTGACCTTAACCAATGACCTTGTAACACAAAATCTTAGAACTTAATATCCTTGAACTTGCTGCATTAAGATTATTGTAACAATCTTTTAAAGTGACCTTGACCTCTGACCAGATAACCTCAAATTCTACAGGTTTCCTCACTTTGGGCAAGTAAGCCATGTGTGAATGTTGGAAAGTTCAGGATGAAAAGTTTGATTTACAGTGCATCCACAATCTTTTTAAAGATGTGGCTTCTGTGACCTTCAACTTAGATCGCTGGACCCTGAAAATCAAAATGAATTTACATATGTGGTTGGTCATTATTAAATCAAGTTTGAAGCCAGTCTGTCTATCCAAAGCAGAATTATCATCCATAAAATAATTTGTGAATGGATGGGCCCTGTGACCTTGACCTATGACCCAAAAATCAAACAGAATCTTCCCCCAGTGGCAGGTTAGCAATATCTTGAAGATGGAAGGTTTGCGATGAAAAGTTTGGCTTTAAATGCATACTCATTCCTTTTAAGGATATGGGTCCTGTGACCTTGACCTTTGACCGTTGGACCCCAAAATCAACATGGTTCTTACTTTAGTGGTGGGCCATTTATAAGTTACGTTTGAAACCAATATATCAAACTTAACTGGAGTTATCATCTGGAAACTTATTTGTGTGGATGGACGGATTGACAGACAGACAGACATAAAAATAGACAGACTTACAGACAGGGTGATTAGTATAGGGCATCCACTTGTGATCAATAAACACACCAGGTTTTGGGACACCAGATGTAATGACAGCTGAGAAACTGACATGATTGTTGTCATTTTATAGTAAATAAATAGAAAAATATTTGTTAATACCTTAAGTCTGATGCATGGGGCTGACCACGCTTAGGTGAGAAAGGCAGTTGCCCCTGGTGAACTGTGACAAATTTGCTAGCTCAGGCTACTGCACTGAATGAACTCATGACCTGCACCTGGCTAGACTGGGTGAACTTTTGACCTGTATTTAGCTGAAATGAGTGAACTCTTGACCTGTTGCCTAATCTGATACAGTTGGCAGTCTGCCAAAGCTATAAATAGATTGGCTCCACATGCAGCCCTGAGGGGCATGACACCCATGAAGTGATCACACGGTGCCCATGAGGTGTTCACATGTAATCCATGAGGGGATCACATGCCTTGTGCTTGGCTGCACTGACTGAACTCTTGACCTATATCTGGCTGCGCTGAATGAACTCTTGATCTATTGCCAAATCTGAACTGTTGGCAGTTTCTTAACCTATGTAAATATACAGACACAATCTTGGCCTGTTGGCAAATCTGTTTACACATACTGAAAGAATTTGGCTAAAATGCTTTTTTTTCAAGCTGAAATATTCATAAACTTTTTATCAAAATATCTAGAAAAATAAAATATTCAGTTCTTTCATTGTTAAAGGTCCAATAATTCTGCCAGAAAATCATTCAAGTAAACTTGAACAAAGGCCACCTAAGAATAATTTTTGTGCCATGTAACAGGAGTTATAATTGAAACAATAATTTTGTAGAAGAACAGTTTTGCAGTCCCCAGTTTGAATTAGACATAATAATGTCCATTAGACCAACTTAAGTTTTTCTGATATTATTGAAAGAACCATGTCCTATGATAATTCTTTTGAAAAATTGAACGATTCAACTTGACAGTTTCATCATAAACATTTTAAGCTGAAAGTGGCTAAAATTATGAGGTTTTTGCCCATAACAACAGGTCAATGTAGGTGGCACATCAAAATCTGCAACTTCAAATATGAGTCATGTGACCAACATTTGCACAATACTTGGTAATGCTAGCTTCTGTCATTTCTGAGATAACTATGTCAGTATGCTTATATGGCCAAATGACCATTCGAATTCATTTAACACCACTAAAATTCATCAAATGCAAACCATTTGAACAAACTTGACAGTGCATGCCTCTGGGATCATATCTGTAAAATATTGAACAATTTGGCTGGACCATTTACAAGAAGACTTTTAAAGGATTTTCAGCTTTTCCCCGATAAAATCTAAGTAAATGCAGATAACAAAAAACATAAGCTGAATCCCACAACATTTGATATGTGACAGATAATTGCATAAAATCTGGGGATGGTAGCTCCTGCAATTCCTGAGAAATTAAGGGTTGATTTACAGATGACCAATGACCCCTGTACAAAAAAGGTCAATGCAGGTGGCGCCACCAATACCTGAATTTTATATACGACTCATGTGACAGACACTGGCATAAAATTTGGTGATGATAGCTCTTGCCGTTTCTGAGATTGTCATTTAGTATGCTTTTTTGGACAGATGACTAGGTTCAACTTTCTGTAATTAGGCCAAAATTCACAGAACTTGAACCATTTGAACAAACGTGAGAGAGATGGTATAAAAGATTATTTCTGTGAAATATTGAACAAATTGGCTTGACAGTTTCAGAGGAGAAGATTTTTAAAGTTTTTTTTAGCTTTTTCTCTATAAAATCTAAGAAAATGCAGATTTTTTTTAGATGGCTAATTTTTTAAATTTCATGATGCTAGCTCCAGTCGTTTTTGAAATAGTATGGGTTAACATATACCTGTGATTGTAAACATTGCCTGGCATGAGGAAATTTAAAATAGTAAATCTACATTTTTTAAGTTTTTAAAAAACATTCTTGTCAATATTAACAATAGATAACCTGAAATCTAAATGTCTAGAGGCATGATGTAACGGATGCTGATAAACAGGTGCCAGAGTAGATGTATCTGCTTCACACAGCTAACATATATGGTAAAATGACTCAATTGAATCTTTATAATTTAGCCAAAATTCATTCTTTGGAACCATAAAAGACAATTAATATAAGAATTATTCAGGGGATTATTCTTGTAAAATATTAAACAAATTGGCCTCAGTGGAGTCAGTAAAAAAACGTTTTACAGGTTTATAACTCATATGGGAAAATACAGCAAAATGGCTAAGTTAAGCTTCCCATAACTCAGCCAAAAATCACTGAATCAAAACCATTTGAACAAACTTGAATTATCAACATCTAAGGATAAAAAATGTGTGAGATTTAAGAATTTGGCCCATTGGTTTTTGAGAAGTAGATCTTTGTAGCCACTGAGCTAAAATGGGCTGTTACAGCATATGACTAAATTCAGCTTCCCGTAACTCAGCCAAAAATCACTGAACTGAGACCATTTGAACAAACTTCACAAAGCACTACCCTAGGATGATTTCTGTGCGATATTAAACAATTTGGCCATATTGTTTCAGAGAAGAAGTTTATTTGTAGCAGTCAGTATGATATGGGCACTGATGACCCCTGTACAAAAAAGGCCGATATAGGTGGCGCCACCGATACCTCAATTTCAGATATGACTCATGTGACCAACATTGGCATAAAATTTGGTGATGACAGCTTCAGCCATTTCTGAGATTGTAATTTTAGTATGCTTTTTTGGACAGATGACTAAGTTCAACTTCCTGTAACTCGGCCAAAAATCACCGAACTTAAATCATTCGAACTAACTTGAGAAAGGTTGTTCCGGGGATCATTTCTGTGAAATATTGGACAATTTGGCTGAATATTTTTAGAGAAGAAGATTTTTAAAGCTTTTTTTTGCTTTTTCCCTAAAAAATCTAAGACAATGCAATTAGCCAAAAAATAAGCAAAATCCGATAGAGTTTTATAGATGACTAATTTTTTGCATAAAATTTGGTGATACTAACTCTTGCCGTTTTGAAGATAGGATGGGTTAACGTACAGACAACGGACGCACAGACGCCGGACAACGTCACACCATAGCATAAGCTCACAGGTTCGCTAAAAATAGAGGTGGTGCACCCAGACTGCTGAAACTGATGGAACATGTCATGATCAATATGTATGCCAAAAATTATAAGCATTAGTGTTGTAGTTATTGAGATACTGGAGTTTTTGTATCAAACTTTTCATTTTTCTGGGGGGTATTTTGGAGCCATACAGCTTAATAGATATGGGTAACAGAGACCTAATTTCAGGTTTCCATGGAGATTATTCATGGGTCTCCCTGTGTGTAAAGAATGAAGATTCTAGGTCCAGTTGTTATGATTTGTGCCATGTTAACAGATGTTCATATCTTTAAAGGTCTCAATAATAGAGAAAAAAATTCGAAAAAAAGCCCCCAAAAAAAATACATGTGGTGCCACCAGGCTGCAGAAACTGATGAAACACTCCATGATCAATATCCATACAAACAATTATGGTGATCTCTCCATTAGTTGTTCAGATACTTCAGCTTTTGTATCAAATTTTCCATTATTCTGAGCTGTACTTTAAAGTGCCATAGCTCAAAGAATATGGGTAACAGAGACCTAATTTCAGGTTTCCATGGAGACTTTTCATAGGTCGCCCTGTGTGTCAAGAATGAAGATTCTAGGTCCAGTCGTTACAATTTGAACCCTGTTGACAGATAACTACATCCTTAAAGGTCTCAAAAATAGAGAAAAAAAAATTGTAAACATTTGAAAAATACAGGTTGCGCCACCAGTCTGCAGAAACTGATGAAACATCTCATGATCAATATGTATGCCAAAAAATCATGACCATCAGTGATGTAGTTAATCAGATATTGAAGTTTTTTATGAAATTTTTTACTATTCTGGGGGGTACTTTGGGGCCCCATAGCTCGAAGAATATGGGTAACAAACACCTAATTTCTGGTCTCCATGGAGACTTTTCATGGGTCACCCTGTGTGTCAAGAATGAAGATTCTAGGTCCAGTCTTTACGATTTGTGCCCTGTTAACAGATGTTCACATTTTAAAGGTCTCAAAAATAGAGAAAACAATTGGTAAAAAATAAAAAAATACAGGTGGCGCCACCAGTCTGCAGAAACTGATGAAACATCTCATGATCAATATGTATGCCAAAAATCATGACCATCAGTGATGTAGTTAATGAGATATTGAAGTTTTTGCATGAAATTTTTCACTATTCTGGGGGGTACTTTGGGGCTATAGCTCAAAGGATATGGGTAACAGAGACCTGATTTCTGGTTTCCATGGAGACTTTTCATAGGTCTCTCAGAATGTCAAGAATGAAGATTCTAGGTCCAGTCCTTACGATTTGTGCCCTGTTAACAGATGTCCACATTTTTAAAGGTCTCAAAAATAGAGAATAAAATTCGTAAAAAATAAAAAAATACAGGTAGCGCCACCAGTCTGCAGGAACTGATTGAACATCTCATGATCAATAGGTATGCCAAAAATCATGACCATCAGTGATGTAGTTAATGAGATATTGAAGTTTTTGTATGGAATTTTTTACTATTCTGGGGGGTAGTTTTGGGCACCATAGCTCAAAGGATATGGGTAACAGAGACCTAATCCCAGGTCTCCAAGGAGATTTTTCATGGACCTCTCTGGATGTAAAGTTAGAAGATTCCAGGTCCAGTGGTTACGATTTGTGCCTTGTTAACAGACAGACGGCCGGATGGCCGGACGAACGACGGACAAAGAGTGATCGCTATAGCTCAGATGACTTACAGTCAGCTTAGCTAAAAAAGGTGTAAAATGAAGTTGAAGGTTTGAATTCGTGAGTATAGAATTGTTGCAAAGATGTTGACAAGATGTGGACAGTTCAGCAGTTGACACATTTTGTTCTATTATAACTTCAACTTAAATTCTTTTATTATACCAATTTCTTTTTAATTTTTGAAATTTTATACAGTTGCAATATAAGTAATATCCAAGGCACATGTGCAAGGACTGGCAGGGGTGGATGGGGGTGGTGTAACATGGGATGGTGTAACATAGGATGGTGTAACATGGGATGGTGGGAGTTACATCTCTGCATAGCATACACTCCTCGTGCAGGGGTTATACACTGCAGTTGTCCCAGACATTGTTTCTTGTAACCACTGCTTTCTACGGCAAGGTTCTCTGGGAAGGAACAACAGGGTATGCACAGAGTACAGAATACATATATATCTGAAAATATAAGTTGATTCACAATTCTAAATTGCACAATCATGTACCCCTTAATTTGCTAAAATAAAATCACATTATGCATACAGAAGTATTTATTTATTTTTCACCAAAATATGTATTTATACATTTTATAAATTTGAAAAATAAAAAAAAATTATGAAAATATAGCTTGATTCAGAATTCACATTTCTAAACTGCAACATAATATAATCATAATTTGGTTCATACATTATCCAATTATGCATACTGATAGATTGAATAATTTTGAATTCTGAATTTGTTAAAATTATTTAAATGGAAAAAAGTAAAATTAAATCAGAATGGCTTTGTTTTTGCAGCACAAAAACAAATATATGTCTCCCCCAGTGACTCTAGATTTCAGCAGATTTGACTTTGAAGGTCAAGGTGTGTCAAATTTGAAGAAAAATCTTCAGTACTTCCAAAGTTATGGGGGTCACAATAATCCTAGAATTGCATAAATTCGACCTTGAAGATCAAGGTCACTGGATTTTGAAATTCTTTAAGATTTTGGTAGGAACAATAGTGTTTCAAATTTTGGATGAAAATATGTAGCCCTTAAAAAGTTATTGCATTCAAAAGACTAACTATTATTTGGTTGGTTTGACCTTGAAGATCGTGGTCAAGGTCCTGGATTTCAAACTCCTCCGAGAGCTTGATAGGAACAATTGATGTACCAAATTTGGGGACAAAATGATAAATACTATAAAAGTTATGAGGTTCACAAGAATTTCACATTTGGGCAGATTTGACCTTGAAGATGTAGGTCAAGGTCACCAGGATTCATACTCCTGTGAGATTTTTGTAGGAACAATAAGTGTTAAAATGTTTGAGGAAAATATGCAGCCCTTCAAAAATAATTGCGTTCACAAGGCAATAACTATAATTCGGCGGATTTGACCATGAATATCTTGGTCAAGGTCACCGGGTTTCAAACTCTTCTGATAAGTTGGTATGAACAACTGGTGTACCAAATTTGAGGACAAAATGTGAAATACTTCAAGTTATGAGGTTCACAAAATTTTACATTTCTGCAGATTTTACCTTGAAGATGAAGGTTGAGGTCACTGGGTTTGAACTCTTCTGAGATTTAGTTAGGAACAATGAGTGTTTAAAATTTTAAAAAACTTGTTCAGCTTTGCAGTGCTGCACAATGCAGTGCACCATGGTGTTTGGTATAGATACTCCAGTATTTGCATGATCTCAATACTTTTTGCAGTGCTATGCTGTTCCTGAGCATTCTGCTGTGGACACTCCAGTGTATTTGCATGATCTCAATATTTTTTGCAGCACAAAAACATGGCTTTAATTAACTTTTTTGGTCATATTTTTAGGAATTTATTTGATTCATACTTTGTAGGGTGAGATAAAATGTAAGTATATATGCTGGTTACAGCACTACGACCTGGATGGTCAAATGCAAAGTATATGATAGCTGAGCTAATATTGTGATATGCCTAATATTCATCAGTCTAAAAAACAGCCATTAAACATATCATTAAAATGTTCTAGATGGCACCACTAGTGTGGAACAACATTGGATAAAGCTTATACGCTGACATGACCACTATTTTTCATTGTCAGACTTTTCCAGCATCTGTCTAGATGTTGTGCAAGAAGTTTCAAGTTCTAAAAAAAAAAAGAAGCAGTTTCATGATTTCAATCCTAAAATATACACATAAAACAATGGCGCTGAACAATTTTTACACACTATGAAGGATATATTAAACAAGGAATTTTGACATTAAGCCACCTTGAATGTGTTTTCAGTAGAAATAAAGATTTTTTCCCCATTTCTCAAGGGAATTAGGTCACATTGACCTATTTTCAGGTATTGTAAATATGGATTAGTTTTTGCCACTAACTAACACTTGCAGTATGCATAAATTAGGTTTGAAAACTTAAAAAAAAAAGTTTTTATTGGTGCCCTCTTTATTGGACGTAATGACAGACAGACACAGGACCATAGCTAAAGCTAAGATAACTTGATAAACTGATTGTTCTGGCCCTCAGGAAAGCACTCAATAAATTGTTAAATTTGATAAAGATCCAATTGTTTTTCATTGACTGGTCTCTATCCCTGCCATATACCATCAACTAATGTCAGTATTTATTAGACTATTTCTGCTTTCAGCGCCATCTTGTGACCATGCAGTGAACATGTATGGAGATATTTTACTACTTAACTTTCCTTTTGTTCAGTAATGTATTCTAAATTACTCGTACCATGTCAGTTCCAACATGAGATGTTTTAATTAGATTGGATGCAAATATATACAACTGTTTTATATCGAAACCCAATCATTATGTTGCATGTTTTTAGTTCTATCAATTCCTTACCCAAATCATTTGTGTGTGTGTATACTCTTGACCTTTGGCCCAAAAGTTGTAACATTTTATGAGCAAATTTTGCATTGGTCTAGTATCATATTTTAACTCACCTTATCAATTCCAACATCAGAGGTTCCTGCTGCCAGGTCAAGACACAGCACAGCCCTGCTGGACCCTGACACACCAAGTGCTGCCATACCGCTATAGGATGACCGCACCTCCAGTAAACGCAGGTACTCCTCAGCCTGCCTGACAGAAATAAACAAACAACATCACATAGTGAACTGCCATACTCCTGGAGGATGACCGCACCTCCAGTAAACGCAAGTACTCCTCAGCCTGCCTGACAGAAATAAACAAACAACATCACATAGTGAACTGCCATACTCCTGGAGGATGACCCCACCTCCAGTAAACGCAGGTACTCCTCAGCCTGCCTGACAGAAATAAACAAACATCACATAGTGAACTGCCATACTGCTGGAGGATGACCCCACCTCCAGTAAACGAAGGTACTCCTCAGCCTGCCTGACAGAAATAAACAAACAACATCACATAGTGAACTGCCATACTCCTGGAGGATGACCGCACCTCCAGTAAACGAAGGTACTCCTCAGCCTCCCTGACAGAAATAAACAAACAACATCACATAGTGAACTGCCATACTCCTGGAGGATGACCCTACCTCCAGTAAACGCAGGTACTCCTCAGCCTGCCTGACAGAAATAAACAAACAACATCACATAGTGAACTGCCATACTGCTGGAGGATGACCCCACCTCCAGTAAACGAAGGTACTCCTCAGCCTGCCTGACAGAAATAAACAAACAACATCACATAGTGAACTGCCATACTGCTGGAGGATGACCCCACCTCCAGTAAACGCAAGTACTCCTCAGCCTCCCTGACAGAAATAAACAAACAACATCACATAGTGAACTGCCATACTGCTGGAGGATGACCCCACCTCCAGTAAACGCAAGTACTCCTCAGCCTGCCTGACAGAAATAAACAAACAACATCACATAGTAAACTGCCATACTCCTGGAGGATGACCCCACCTCCAGTAAACGCAGGTACTCCTCAGCCTGCCTGACAGAAATAAACAAACAACATCACATAGTGAACTGCCATACTGCTGGAGGATGACCCCACCTCCAGTAAACGCAAGTACTCCTCAGCCTGCCTGACAGAAATAAACAAACAACATCACATAGTGAACTGCCATACTGCTGGAGGATGACCCCACCTCCAGTAAACACAGGTACTCCTCAGCCTGCCTGACAGAAATAAACAAACAACATCACATAGTAAACTGCCATACTCCTGGAGGATGACCCCACCTCCAGTAAACGAAGGTACTCCTCAGCCTGCCTGACAGAAATAAACAAACAACATCACATAGTGAACTGCCATACTCCTGGAGGATGACCCCACCTCCAGTAAACGCAAGTACTCCTCAGCCTCCCTGACAGAAATAAACAAACAACATCACATAGTGAACTGCCATACTGCTGGAGGATGACCCCACCTCCAGTAAACGCAAGTACTCCTCAGCCTCCCTGACAGAAATAAACAAACAACATCACACAGTGAACTGCCATACTGCTGGAGGATGACCCCACCTCCAGTAAACGCAAGTACTCCTCAGCCTCCCTGACAGAAATAAACAAACAACATCACATAGTGAACTGCCATACTGCTGGAGGATGACCCCACCTCCAGTAAGCGCAGGTACTCCTCAGCCTGCCTGACAGAAATAAACAAACAACATCACATAGTGAACTGCCATACTGCTGGAGGATGACCCCACCTCCAGTAAACGAGGTACTCCTCAGCCTGCCTGACAGAAATAAACAAACAACATCACATAGTGAACTGCCATACTGCCGGAGGATGACCCCACCTCCAGTAAACGCAGGTACTCCTCAGCCTGCCTGACAGAAATAAACAAACAACATCACATAGTGAACTGCCATACTGCTGGAGGATGACCCCACCTCCAGTAAACGCAGGTACTCCTCAGCCTCCCTGACAGAAATAAACAAACAACATCACATAGTGAACTGCCATACTGCCGGAGGATGACCCCACCTCCAGTAAACGCAGGTACTCCTCAGCCTGCCTGACAGAAATAAACAAACAACATCACATAGTGAACTGCCATACTGCTGGAGGATGACCCCACCTCCAGTAAATGCAGGTACTCCTCAGCCTGCCTGACAGAAATAAACAAACAACATGACATAGTGAACTGCCATACTGCTGGAGGATGACCCCACCTCCAGTAAACGCAAGTACTCCTCAGCCTCCCTGACAGAAATAAACAAACAACATCACATAGTGAACTGCCATACTGCTGGAGGATGACCCCACCTCCAGTAAACGCAAGTACTCCTCAGCCTCCCTGACAGAAATAAACAAACAACATCACATAGTGAAATGCCATACTGCCGGAGGATGACCCCACCTCCAGTAAGCGCAGGTACTCCTCAGCCTGCCTGACAGAAATAAACAAACAACATCACATAGTGAACTGCCATACTGCTGGAGGATGACCCCACCTCCAGTAAACGCAAGTACTCCTCAGCCTCCCTGACAGAAATAAACAAACAACATCACACAGTGAACTGCCATACTGCTGGAGGATGACCCCACCTCCAGTAAACGCAAGTACTCCTCAGCCTCCCTGACAGAAATAAACAAACAACATCACATAGTGAACTGCCATACTGCTGGAGGATGACCCCACCTCCAGTAAACGAAGGTACTCCTCAGCCTGCCTGACAGAAATAAACAAACAACATCACATAGTGAACTGCCATACTGCTGGAGGATGACCCCACCTCCAGTAAACGAGGTACTCCTCAGCCTGCCTGACAGAAATAAACAAACAACATCACATAGTGAACTGCCATACTGCTGGAGGATGACCCCACCTCCAGTAAACGCATGTACTCCTCAGCCTGCCTGACAGAAATAAACAAACAACATCACATAGTGAACTGCCATACTGCTGGAGGATGACCCCACCTCCAGTAAACGCAAGTACTCCTCAGCCTGTCTGACAGAACATAAAAAACATCACACACAGGGCTGCCATACCACTGGAGGGATGACCCCACCTCAAATTAATGCAGGTAATCCTCAGTCTGCCTGACAGAAAATAAGAGAACAATATTAGTATATGAACCTCCTGGCTTCCCAACAGCTTAAATGTGCCAATGTCATTTGGATCCTGGACAGTCCTGAGGTAAAATGCTCAACTCTCTCCTCAGGTGACTCAGGTTTTTTCTCTGCAGGAGTTACTTTGAGACTGAGAGCGGGTTGTAGTCACCCATCCAGAAATTTTCTACAGGTTCCTGCACCTCAAGACATTATCAAACGCCACCACCTGAGCCATAGATGGCCTAGACTGGTTATAATAACTATTTGAATAATCCATGTGAAATAAATGTGTATTTATTTGTTAATATGCAATGATTGTATATCACGTTTACACATGGAGTAACTAATGCTTCGATCTCTGGAGACATAAGAAGCGTAACCACCCCCACAATTTGGGCTTTGCCTGTTTCAGATAATTTCAAGGGTCAAAGGTAAGTGGGCACATTTCGGTGTTTGACTTCATGCATGCCAGGGTTTCCCCATTATTTACACCGGAGAATATAACTTGGTAGCGCAGTGACCTCTGGTAGACATTAATAGTTATTCAATCACAACAATTCGAACAGACTTAAATATCCCAGCATTTCTCTCGCTTTCAACTTGTGGTACGAGTCTAGAATTCAGGCTGCTGTTCAGGAAACCTTGAGACACAATGAATACATGTGAAACGTTGTAATAATAAATCCAACTTACTCCTTTGTACATTAATGGTATCCCATATCTTTCAGATGACAAAAAATCACAAACATAGACACCAGTAGTTTTATTCATTGACTCAAACTCAATGGCTCAAACACAGCCTGAATAATAGACTTACTCTCAACTTGCCTTCATGGGCACAATTGGTTAAACAGATGGTGGTAGGTGATTTGAGTCCCCTTCTGTTATCACATCTTTGTTTTATGTTATTCCAAATGGGCCCGAGTATAGAATCTGGCCTACATTTCCAAGATGGGTCTAGACTGACTTGACCGTCTCATATTAGTAGTAATCAACATAAGCCACAACATGCCTGATGAAATGAAATTGACATGCCTCTTACTTCTCCATTACATAAATCCTAAAAATATCATTACGTCTGTCCGAATACACCTATAACTTGTCCATGTAGGCTGGATTCTACACTTGCTCCTCTCAATGTACTTATAAGCCCCAAATCTCTCACATTCCTGATCGCAGACTGCAAAATCAACCTAGTTAAAACAACAGAACATAGAAAGTAACACAGAATACATATCGGTATTCTTTCAGATAAATGTTCTAAGGCCAAAATAAAAAAGGTATGGTTCTCATTAGCCGTGACAACCCGACTCAGTAGGCAATCGGATAACTGGGCTGGTAAGCCTACTCCAGTCATGATACAAGTGATCTAGGAATGTATCGCAGTGTTCTTGCAACAGGTTGCATTTATATCGTGGTAAACAGCCCATAATCTCAATACTATGCTACAAATAATGAATTTACACAATAGTATACATGTGAGCTCACAACCCAAACTGAAACACCGTCTCCATTGACACGGGTCATTTCCTGTATCGCCTAAGTTACAAAAAATGCGAGCTGGCAAAAATGCAGTAGTTGAGGAAAATCAACCTGGACCTTCAAAACTGCCTTGCGTTTCTGTAAGTTCCGTGGCTTCAAATACAGAACCGGTAGCTATGATGGACATGTACAGCCAGTGTTCGGAAAGTCCCCTAAGTTATGGAAAGGGGCCCTCGCACACTTTGACCCATCTATCGTACTTAGTACATTAGGTCTTGGTGAGTAAAGAGGCGACTATAAATTGGTTGCTTGAAGAAAATTTCATATCTGGTGCCTGCACTTGTCCCGTATGTAAAGCAACTATGAGACTCTTATGTGTAAACAGCAAGGATTGTGCAGATGGCTGTCAGTGGCGATGCCAAAAACGTCGTCCCAGCTTTCATAACATGAAGCTGTCAATCAGCCATGGTACATGGTTTGCTTTCTCTAAACTCACTTTAGAAGAGATACTTGTCCTTTCTTATCTTTGGAGTATGGGGTTCAGCCACACTCAAATATTATATCAAACAGCCTGAACACAATAGTAGACTGGTTTAGTTTCAGCAGTGAAACCTGTAACAAAACTGTTATACGCCCAAGTGATGCTGGAGTAAAAATCAGGGGTCCTGGCATAGTCGTCGAAATTGACGAAAGTAGATTTGCAAAGCGCTAATACAACCGTGGACAAGAGGTCAAGGGAGGATGGGTACCGGGTATTTGGCAGTAGAGAGCTCCAAAACAAAAAGAAAGTGTTTATGTGTGTAGCACCTGATCCAAGTGCCAGTACTTTGGTTCCCATAATCAAGAAACACATAGCACCTGGTTCTGTAATTCATTCGGACTGTTGGCGGGCCTATGGGCAGCTGAAGGATTGTAGTTACCGTCATTTCACTGTAAATCATAACGAACATTTCAAAAATCCTGAAACTGGTGTCCATACCAATTCCATTGAAGGGGTGTGGCAGAAGGTGAAGCATGGCGTAACTATGCCACGTTTAGGAGTAAAGGCTGAACACTTGCCTGGATACTTGGCGGTATTCCTGTGGCGTGAAAAGAACCAGGGTTTAGATTTTTTTATGGAGTTTATGGGGGATGCTTCTCGTATTTACAATGGGTCTTGCTGTAATGCAAGATGCAAGTTTTGCAGCGCCTAGAAGAGCAATGGACAGTGTACATAGTTGTAAATATTGTATCATTAGGTAGGTAAAATATTACGCTTATGTGAGGAGTGAGGCCTGAAGCAGTAATACAAATAACAAGGGACCTATGGGTCACGACGCTCAGCTGATCATGATTGAACTATAAATGTATCACCATTGTGATACTATATTTAGTCGACAAACCTTATGAATATCATGGACCTATTTGGCTATATAGTGGTTTATTTTTTATTTATTTGGGAGCTGTTGAAAATAGCAATATATTTGAGCAAATATGAATGCAATGACAGTACACTAAGCAGTGGTAGAATGATGATAAGGCTATTTGTTGAAGGATCTATATTGTATAGAAGTCCGCAAGATTTCAATTTGACATATATAATGTTATTATTAACTATGCTGAAGAGTGGATTTATGAATTGTGACTGTATGACATGATATCTCTTAGGTCTTGACAAGGTACATTATATTGATGCCCACCACATCTACATATTACACAATATTGACATAATTTCTGGCACGTACATAGGCAACAAACAGTTATACAATATATAAAAATATGAAAATCTGATTCAACTTGTTCTCGTTTACTGAGGCTGACATTGGGATGGGGTTCGGAGAAGGAAACAGTGTGGGCAGCAAGGAGGGTTGGATGTAGAGAGAAAAGGAGATAGAGAGAGAGGGAGGGAGCATTCAACAGTACTTAAACACCTGGAAGGTTAAAATCTAAAATATTATGAAATGTAGATAAAGTCTGAGAGAAAGAGGTAATCTAGGCTATGGTTGGTTGATATGATTGAAGAAATTGTTGCAAATAATATTTTAAGATCTGACCTTGCGCTTTCATTGGATACCTTTTTGACAGGCTGTTGACAGTTCAACTTTTTACATATTTGTCTAATGAGATCCAATTTTTTAAATTTAAACTTTAATTAAACTGTTTTTTCTATTTTATGATATGTATACAGTTGCTAAAAAATCCCCACTCCACAGGCGGAAGGACTTGATGGAGGGGGGGGGGGGTTACGATGGGAGTAACAACGCCTCTGTCTCTCTGTATATATTTTCTTCAAATTATTAAATTTTATGCTATAGCAATAGCACTATTGTTGACAGTGCGAAGGAGCAAGGACTTAGTGGGGTGGGGGAAGGGGATGGTGGGAGTTACAATACCCTTGCATATACGTACAGGATATAAAATTTAATTAATCAGAGCTTACAGGAAAAAAAAGTTTATTCATAATTATTAAATATTTAAAACAGGCAAGAAAGCTAGAGAAACAAAGCAAATAATTTTAATTCCCATTCTTCTGAGCCAGGAAATTATGAACAATTTATACATAAATTCCCTTTTTTATAACATCATTTTTTTCCAGGTTTGAAAATGTAACTATACATTTAGAGTATAACAAATATATGTGAATATTTCAGTTGATTCAAATTACTTAATTGCATCAACATATATATCTAATAAATTAGGTTTATAGTACCTGTCAACATAATGGGGTGGAGGGAGGAAGGAAGGCATAGGGGTGAGAGAGAGAGAAAGAGAGAGAGAGAAAGAGAGCTAGAAAGAGAGAAAGGGAAAGAGAGAGGAGAAAGGCTCTCTGGTAATTACTGCCTGACCCAGCCTGACCCAGACACTCACAGAATCTCTGTATATATTTTCTTCAAATTATTCAATTTTATGCTATAGCAATAACACTATTGTTGACAGTGTGAAGGAGCAAGGACTTAGTGGGGTGGGGGAAGGGGATGGTGGGAGTTACAATACCCTTGCATATACGTACAGGATATGAAATTTAATTAATCAGAGCTTACAGGAAAAAAAAGTTTATTCATAATTATTAAATATTTAAAACAGGCAAGAAAGCTAGAGAAACAAAGCAAATAATTTTAATTCCCATTCTTCTGAGCCAGGAAATTATGAACAATTTTTACATAAATTCCCTTTTTTATAACATCATTTTTTTCCAGGTTTGAAAATGTAACTATACATTTAGAGTATAACATATATGTGAATATTTCAGTTGATTCACATTTCTTAATTGCATCAACATATATATCTAATAAATTAGGTTTATAGTACCTGTCAACATAATGGGGTGGAGGGAGGAAGGGAGGCATAGGGGTGAGAGAGAGAGAAAGAGAGAGAGAGAAAGAGAGCTAGAAAGAGAGAAAGGGAAAGAGAGAGGAGAAAGGCTCTCTGGTAATTACTGCCTGACCCAGCCTGACCCAGACACTCACAGAAGCAGTAGGCAAGGAGTGAAGGTGTTATGTAACAGCCTGGAACACTGTTAACCAATGACTTGATGTAAACATTCAAGACATGGTGCTATAAATATGGGTCACTGTGCTCAGCTGAAGTTGGCCTTGAAGGTAAAAATCTAAAATAATAATGGAGATCAAGTCTAAGATGAAAAGGTAATATATGCCATGGCTGGTTGACATGATTGGTTTGTATTGATGAGTGAGAAATTGTTGCAAATAATATTTTGTGACCAAACCATGCATTCTCTAATGTCAAAATTGAAGCATGTGAGCAGTTTGTGAACATAAGATGTATATTATTACCATGATCATTGGCTGGCTTTTTGATAGTTTGTTGACAGTTCAGTAGTTTACACATTTGCTCAATTGGATCTATTTTACATAATATATATTATTAAATATATGTATTTTTATTTTATAAAATGTATACAGTTG
This sequence comes from Sipunculus nudus, assembly GCA_026874595.1. Lineage (NCBI taxonomy): Eukaryota > Metazoa > Annelida > Sipuncula > Golfingiida > Sipunculidae > Sipunculus > Sipunculus nudus. The sequence goes on from CM049316.1 coordinate 6,025,764, forward strand.
AAAAATAACTGATGTCTCCAGTCCCCAGATGCAAGAACCTGGTGGTGGTGGTTGGGGGGGGGGGGGGGGAGGGCTGGAATGATGGGAGTTACAACATCTCTGTATTAACATAGTGTATATACATATAGGATTTCCATTTAATTCAACAATACTTACAGGATTAAATAGTCCATTCACAATTACATAATATTTAAAAAAGGACAGACAGACTGTTAGACAAACAAAGCTGATAATATATTTTAATATTTTAAAGTTTTTCATCTGCAATATTACACATCTGAATACATAAGTTGCTTTCAAATTTCAGACTTTAATGGCTTAAATCCATACACATACAGCATATGAAAGTTATTTCAACAGTGCTTAAAGGAAAAATTTCATAATTAGTATATATATTTAATGATAATTGAGAGATGATGGACAGACAAGAGCTGATCACTTTATGTTCCATTCTCCTGGGGCAAGAATATGTTTCAATATTAGATCTTAATTTTTTCTAATCCAATTATCTTTCAAATTGAAAAAATTGTACACATTTGCAATTTTAACTAATGTCCCAGTGCACAGGTGACGATGAGGTGCTAAGGATCAATGACAGCCAGGGGGGGGGGGGGGGGGAGGAGATGGGATTAACAACACTTTTGCATAAACATTCAGGGCAAACAAAGCCTGATCTCCAATTCTGCTGAGGCTCGAAAATAATGAACACATGTTTGTATTAGATCCTTTTTTTTTTAATTTAAGTTTAATTTGTATACATTTCCAATATAACATAAATTTCTGAATATAAACGTTGATTCATAATTCTAAATTGCATCATCATAAATCTCAATCTTGTCATGTAACACCACATCATGCATACAAATGTATATTTATATATTCATGGGGGGGGGGGAGGGGGTGTGATATGAGAACAATTGTACACCTGTCACAGCAGGGGATCTCCCCCAGTGACTGAAACAAATCAGGAACCCTGGCATAGCTGACTTCCAGTGACCTGGAGTGGCCTACCTGCATCTGGAACAAAGCAAGTGACTACAATAGACCCTCAAGATAAAATTCAATAACTAGCCTAATTTTCAACCTTTTAGTTTCAAATTTCAGATTTAAACACATTAAATACTTATGTTTACATTCTGAGAAAATTAAATCAACAGTACTCACAGGGAAAAAATGTGCCATGGTCAAAGTTGGGTAAAATTTCAGGTACTGATTTTATGTTTATGCTAATAACTTATAAAATTTACAAAATACAGATCTAATTTTGGGTATACAATTGAATCTTAATTAAACAAAGTTATATACTTAAAAAAAATTCTCTAGCTTCAATAATTTTCATGAAACCTGAGTAAATATTTTTCCTGATTTTTTACAAAGTCAATTTTGTTTGGGCACATAACTTAAAACAATTACGCAATACTGACATCATTTCTGGCATGTGCATAGCGAATGTATAGAAAAATATGTATATTATATATGATCAAAGTCAGATCAGTGGTTTTGATACTAGGCAGTCCTGAAGTGTAACAAAGGGTTTTTAATGAAAAAAATGAAGTTTTTCATTAATATCTCGAAGGAATTAAGTTCTGGTGACCAAATTCTTGGCATGGTAGGGGATTTTGGAGACATCTTACTGTATGCCTAATTTAAGGAACTTAGAGCTGAAGCTTGGGAGCTGAGCTCTAGCAAACTGCATAACACTAGGTTGATGTAAACAATATGTGACATGGTGCTTGAAAATTTGAATAAAATCTACAGTATTTGATCAACTGGTTTCAAATTTTAGATGTTAACAGTTGAAATGCTAACAAAAACATGCTTTGAAAATTAAATCCACAGCAGTTACAGAAAAAAAACGTGCCATGGTCAAAGTTGGGCAAAGTTTAAGGTACCAATTTTTTATTTTTGCTAATGTTTCAAAAAATTTAAAAGATTTTGATCAAATTTTGGGTATACATTTTAATTTTGATTAATAAAAGTTATATTACTGGAAAAAAAGTGCTTAGCTTTAACAAGTTTTGTGTTAAGTGATCAAATTTTTTCCTGATTATTTACAAAATGCATTATGTTTGGGCCCATAACTTTTTTAAATTATATAATACAGACCCAATTTCTGGCATGTACATAGGAACCATATAGAGGATTATTTATGGTAAATATGAGGAAAAACAGATGAGTGGTTTTGATATTAGGCAGTCCTGAAGTGTGAAAATAGGATTTTAATAAAAAATTGAGGTTTTTCCTTAATTTCTCAAAGGGACGAAGTCGCAAAGACCCAGTTTTCGGCTTGGTAGGAGATCTTGGGGACATCTAACATTATGCTGAATTTTGGATTCCTAGGTCTTACGGTTTCAAAACGTGCCACATCTACGGACGGACGGACGGACGGACGGACGGACAGACGGACGGACGACGGACAATGGACCACGACTATAGCTCAGATGACTTATAGTCAGCTGAGCTAAAAATCATAGGGGGATTTATGAGTTGGCTTATTTGTTTTAGATAAAAGGGACTTTCCGATATGGCTGTGTGACTGGGTGCAATGACATAATTGTGATAGCTGATCAGAGTGAACAAGTGGGTGGATCTTTAAATAGACTGGAAAGATGATTTCCAGTGATCTGCGCGCACACATGATTGGCCAATTGTAAGAGAATGTTTTGTGTTGTAGAATATTGAGTAACGGATTCTGTAGTTACATGTTCCTCTTGTCTGCGCATGTGATCAATGTGCAACATGGCCTGACAGATAATGTCCATAATTGAATATAACATGTCGAGGTTATTTTTGGTGTATAACAATTGTATAAGTAAACATGAAAACATAAGTATAAATAACAGGAAGCATTGATGAAATTTTATTTGGAAAGGGTAAGGAAAATGTATATTATTGTTTCAGGTTCGTTTAAAGCACTTTTCTGATTGGGGTGACCGAGATTATAGACTAAGTGAAAAAAGATGGCGGCGGCTGTTGGTTGTGGAATGACTGTGATATAGTTTGGAATAGATCTTCCATACAGGTATAGTTGTACTTGTAATATACCTTTCATATTATCCTTGTATGTATTTAATTTATAAAATATGGTTTCTGGTATGCCAGGTTTCTTTTTGGGTGCAGCCGGGTTCTATAGTTGTGCCTAACAGATTTATTTTGCTAAACAAGTAAAAGCACTACATAACAAAGGAAATGATTTTATCTCCTTGAAAGAAATGTCCGAGCGGCTGCAGCTCAAATTTGGGAAGTTTATATTTAAAATCAAAAATTCTTGGAGGAATATAGAATACCTCAGGCACCCTGGTTATCAGAACATCCTAAAGAGGGCGATACATTTGATGGGGATAGAGAGGAAAAATGGGGTATAGTCTTTTTGGGGTTCATTTTAAATAATAGTAGATTTTGATGAGACTTGTAACGTCTAAGTATCTGACTGTTAGGTATGTCTTGTACCTATCTGACGTCCGGTACTGTTGGATCTGGAAGAGACAGAGATATATGTGATTATTATACATGACATTCAATGAACATATCCATGAGCAAGACTCGAACCAGCGACCATCTGCAGAGAAGTCCTGAGCTCTACCACTGAGCTATGAAGACTTGTTGAAAGTTGTTGGAAAAAGGGGGTATTTAAGTTGAGACAAAAGATGTTTATGGGTGAATGAGCATGATCACGTGAGTTGGTCTCGTTGTGAAAGTGTTGGGGGAAACCCCAGTTGTGATGACGTCATTTATAGTGGGCGAAATCGTCCGTAGACCAAATCGTCAGTTCATATGTGTGACATGGAAATGTGTAGTAGGCCTAGTATGAGGAGGTACTAAATAGATATGGCACTGGAAAAGGTAACAATGTGATATAAAAAGAAATATAATGTAAATGAAGAGGTGTAGAAATGTAGAAATAAATATTGAAAATGAATGACCCGATGTGGAAGATGCATAGTTTGTAATATAGAAAGACCAGAAATATATATGAGGGAGGATAGCAATATTTCAGTCATGTCAATGTTAGTAATAATATATATGTATGTATGATATATGAATATGAAAAATAAAATACATGACAATCATTAAACTTAAGTTTTGTTTCATTGTGAACATGAGTGGACAGAAGACGTTATGAGTGAAGTGACCATTACCGACAAGGTATGGTACGAGTTAGTGAAAGTGAATGCCTGGACAACTACAGATCACTAAGGTAAACAAATGTGATCATGGCGTCCAGGCATGGAGGCAGCATTCGTGCTCTACTGGAAGAAATAAGAGGAACAATCCGGTCAGATATGCGGTCCATTAAAACGATGCAGATATGACTACACCGGAGATGGCCAACCGGCTGTAAAGAAAAGAAAAACGGCTGTTAAGTCTACTCAAGCTACACTGATAGTCCATAAAACAATGCAAGATGCAGGTACTGAATGTAGTTACAGGGAAGGTAGCTACAGCCGTAAACCAGACAAGAGTACTACATTACATGACATTAATTACAAGATATTAGTCAGGGAAATCTTAGTGTCCAAAGAAACAACCATGAACTTTCTCATGGAAAAGAAATTGATGAATGATCATAGAATATGTCCAACATGTCAGCAAAATATGAAGCTGGTAGCTGTGCCAACCTCGGACAGCAGCGATGGCTATGCATGGAGATGCTCATGACGCATTCCCAGCAAACACAACATACGTGTGTCTATACGGCATGGAAGCTGGTTTAGTTTATCACGACTGAAATAATGGAACTGACTTATTTGTGGTGTAGGGGAAATTCCAACAAATATATTATGAAACAATCAGGTTTCAGTGCACCGTAGATTGGGCTAGTTTTTGCCGGGAAGTATGTGAAGAAAGCTTATTTCGCGCATCCGCAAGTGGAAAACAAATAGGAGGAAAAGATGTCATTGTAGAGATAGATAAGTCTAAATTTGAGAGTGGAAATATCATCGCGGCCATCAGGTGAAAGGGGGATGGGTTTTTGGCGGGAGAGAGAGAGAGGATAAGCGGAAGGTCTTCATGTTTGTGGTTAAAGATAGATCTGCAGAGACGCTTATACCTCTTATCCAGAAACATATAGCTGCTGGATCCGCAATCTATTCTGACTGTTGGAAGGCATATTCTTCATTGAAAGACCTGGGATATACGCATGTGACAGTGGTCCACAGCATGAATTTCAAGGACCCTGAGACAGGGTGCCACACGAACTGTATTGAGGGCACCTGGCAAAAGGTAAAATGCGGTGCGACGATGCCCAGATTTGGTGTTAAACAAAAACATTTACAGGGTTATCTAAGCATTTTTTTATGGCGTGAGAAACATGTGGACGAATGTTTGTTTGAAAAGTTCTTTTCAGACTCTGCCGCAATTTTTAATGGGCAATGCCGTAGAGATGGCTGCCGTTTTTGTCGTAGTTAAGTGTAGATAAGAAAACTTAGTTAAGGTAAGTGTGGTAATGTGTGATGAAAAAATGAGACAATAATATATGTGAGAGCCAATTAAGAATGTGTAAAAAAGATGGGGGGAGACCTCCAAACCCACCCCTGTAATAGATAGAATGATAATGATGAATGAAAAAATAATGTGGAATAATGATGGGGGAGACCCCCCAAAGCCCCCCTGTAACAGGTAGAAAGATACTGAAGAATGATAAAGAATGTGGAATAATGATGGGGGGAGACCCCGCAAACCGCCCCTTGTGGGAAGAATATATGAATGAAAGATGAATGAAGAAGTAGGAAAAGATCGTAGAGAAATGGCACAGGAACAAGGTGAAGTGTAGCGAGATAGGAAAGGGATGAGATTGTGTGAGAAGGTGATTCCTGATGACGTAATGGGGAAAGTAGGGAAGCCTATGGGAACATGGCGGTGTTGGTTTAGGACAGAGGGAGAGGGAGGGAGGAATAGAGGATCCAATGATAGGACAGGAAGAATGAATGGACAAATAGACCGTTATTAGTGAAGGTATGTGTTAGTAAGTACATATGTGACTTTACCGTTCGGGATGTGCAGGACCGTCCGACACCGTCCGGGACTCCCTAAATACTGTCCGGGTCATACCTGTACCGCCCAGGACACTAAGACACCGTCCGAGACACCGAAATAAGCCTCAAAGTATAACTTTAATGCATACAGACCTTCCAGGACCGACCGGGCCTCAAGTATACCGTCCCGGTCAACAAAACCAGCCCTAAACAGTCCTGGCTGTTGTGCAAAAATGTGCAATAACGAAATATATACTACATTTTAAAACACTCAAAGATCACGTGATTATATTTCACAGCTAGTGATTATTGTGTTTAATATGAATATATCAGTTCAACACCATGTTAATGATTATGGGGGCCTATTATTATGATTAATAAATAATTATTAATCTATTAATATTATTATTAATATTAATCATATGAATTCTGAATATAATTCTACCACCCAGAATACCGTACGGGGAAACAACAACCAGCCCCGAACAGGCCTGGGATAAACCATGCGCAATAGCCAAATTAAATACTAAATATTATAATATTAACACTCAAAAGATATTACAATTATATTTTTAAAAAGAATTAAATTGTTTGGTAGGCCTATTTTGCCATGGTAATGATCATGTTAATATTATTATAATTAGTAATCGTATGTATTCAGAATGTGATTATACCAGCCAATATACTGCCGGGGCAACAGAACCAGCCCTGAAAAATTATCACCTAGTCGAGGACGAAAGTCAGGGAAAAACTGACCCTTTGATCACCAACACCTGCAACTAATTGCTCCACCGAATCCCTGCACGCCTGTCGGTGTGACATAATTAATTAGCCAAGTGGTGTGATAAGGAGCTGTTATACAATGCGTTGCACCATTACCATCTTCCCGGTTTGACGGCTGTGGTCTATGGTGCTCTCACTGATACATGCCATGTGCTTATCTGTATTGTTGTAATCATATCGTGTCATTCATTATATTTGCAATTCACAATACTATCAGCAATACGCACATCAATAAAGGCCTCATCCTTATGGTAAAAAAAAAAAATGCGACCCTCATAGATATATTTTATTATATTCCATATTGTAGTAATCATAACATGTCATTAATTATATTTGCAATACATAATACTATCAGCAATATGCACATCAATAAAGGCCTCATCCTCATGGTAAAAAAAATGCGACCCTCATAGATATATTTAATTATATTCCATATTGATGATGTAACTCATTTTTAAAATGAGAGAGAGAGAGAGTGATAAATTTATTTCATCATTAATATATTGTATGTAGTTGTTTGCACAATTGTGGGGGGAAATTATAAGGTATCTATTGTTTCTCTTTAAACAGATAGAATCGTAATTAAATATAACAAAATCACTGTACAGTCGCTAATTAAAGCAATATTTCTTGAGATCTGGACAATAAAATCGTGTACTTAACATCAATAAGTGTCTGTATGCATTTGAGTAATATTTTTAATCTAGTTCTGGTGTCCAGGGCAGTACAGCTGATCCCGGACGGTATTCAGGGAGTCCTAGACAGTGTTGGACAGTCCCGGATGGTAAAGAGTCACACCGTGTGTCTTCCAATAGACTGGGTGGGCCTCTGTGTCCGTCCATCAGGTCTAACATAGGACACAAGGGTCCAGAGTTGGACTAGGGTGGGCCAGTTAAGTTAGCGGGTTGAGGTGCCTGAGGTATTCTATATTTGCACCAAATTTTTATTCGGGGGTTTAAAACTGATGCGGGCGGTGCCTGAGAACTATACCTTTTATTTTTTTGGCCTTATATGAAATAAACTGTTTTACAGTTTTTGTACCTGATGACAGCTGACGACGAGATGCCCAGGCGTTGCCCGTAGTACTTGGCGGTCTCTGATGCCATATTGCGCTTACAACTGACAGGTGTGTTCCGCGGCAGGAAATCTGCTGAAGTTTATGTAGAATCAATGAAATAACTTGCAGCAAAATAGGTTTTCCTGTTCGTCAGTGTTCTGACCCAGAACAACACAAGTGCTTCAAATACGAGCGCGGCCTTTTAATTTTAAAAGGCGAAATATAGCGCCTTTTCGAACAGTGGTATATATCGCTGACCAGCGCTTAGAGCAGTAGTCTGAACTTCCTTGTGTGAGTGTGAGTGTGTGTGTGTGTGTGTAGGGGGGGGGGGATATCAGGGTAATTATCAGTCAGCAATCAGGAACAGGGTGTACCCATTCATTTTTCATCTTGGTAATATTGCGGGCAGCAATATATAGTTATAAAAAATATCATAGTATACTTAAATTTGGGGTCTCGAACAGTATTGTCGAAAAGTTATAAAATAAAAATATGTCACCTGTGGGTAATTTTTATACCCACCTTGTCACAATAATGTGGTACTTGATGGATCACTCATAAACCAAGTGTAACAATGGTGACAACTGTGTCTCGCGCCAAGCCCCATGCGAGGTTAAAGGTTAGATCATAACACTTTGATGATTTCTTAAATTTTTTTTATTCAAGCCTTTTAACAATAGTGAGACGGCATGAGTTACGCGCGTTATCTATACAGGTATAGGCCTATAACAATAGCCGTCTACTAGGCATGATCCTGTGGCATACTACAGGCGGCACGGATTTAACGTAACATAAACACGAATGAACCCGAGCTTGCACATTAACCTACAGTTTAGTTGAGGACAAGTAGGTTCAGTAAACAAACAAAACTTATTCAGTAACAGTTAAGAAAGACCCCAAACACTATACAGACACAGAGCTGTTCAGTTTGATATTTAAGAACTTCCAGTCCCCCAAATGTATGCTCCAGTGAAGTACATAGTGTATTTTGTCATGCGCATATTTAGGAAAATAAAAAAACAAAAAGGAGTGACAGAATAGTTAAAAATAATATAAAAATACTAAAGTTAGGATAGTGTTAGGAAAATGTGCGCCCTTGTGTCCGCCTCCTGAATCCACCCCTGGGTTATAATGGCGAAAGGGTTCGATCTCCATGAGTCAGCCACTTCCTGGTTCGCCTGTGTATTTTACTGGTCTGTTTCTACATCTATACATAATAACTATCCGTACCAATTACCTGAAGTGAGACTATATAAAAATGAATTAATTCCCTTCAACATGGTAGCGGATCAGGGTCCAGTATGAACGGGCAATGGACTGGGCTATTCAAGGACTCTTACATGAGGTATGGATATGTTACAAATCGAGTAGTCTACATTCATGTATCATTCATGAAATTGGGTTATGCTTTAAGATGGTTTAACATTATATTCTGTTAAAATGCTATCGGCAGTGAAATAAACCCTTTTTGTTGAACCAATGTTCATATTAGTTTTCGATTGGCTTAAAATTGGTCCGTGGATCTCCTGTACAAAGAGTTATACGTCTGGCTGGAAATGTTTATATCGATAATATGTTATCTTGTATGGCCATAGCGGCCATATTCGATAATTTCCCAACAGGTTTATTAATTCACGATCAAGAAGCGACCAATGAGCTGAGATATTTCAATTACATAACATTGTTTTAACATTACCTTCATCGACTATTACTCTAATGAAATGTTTCCCATAGAAATCCAAAACAAATAAAACAAAACTATTTTGGTATAAATTATTGGCAGATATTCCTATTAATTTTATGATTTATAATATATAGCCGCAAACATTGATAATCGACCGATTGATAATATGAATTAATGCATAATAAAATGGTAGGCTATGGTTTGAGACATGGTATATATAAATTCTATAAATATCTAAATTCAGTTCGACACATTCGCTTATATATATATATATATATATATATATATATATATATATATATATATATATATATATATATATATATATATATGATCATAGGATCCAACTGACAATACTGAAAATAAGCAAAATATTATTCTGGAAGAAATAAACATTGGGTAATTATAATGGTTTATGACACTCTCTGTTATAGAGATACTATTACCCCCTGGTTGCCTGGGCAGACGTGAGGTCACTAATCAACAGCGGTCACTGGACGGTCAGGCCGGACACGTTTGGTATTTAATAATTTCCTCAAGCGTTAGCTTCAGACTTATATACAGCTTTAGTTTAAGAGAGGTCATATTTGTATATCCGTTCCCCGAGACATTGGCGAAATGTAAAGTATACGTTTATTTTCGGGCATATATACTTAAATTATATTTGTTAGACATACTCAATCCAAATACAATAAGCTTATGGTGTAACATCAGATTCCGGTTTACTTTAGTTTAGCATCGCCTGGAATAGATCATATGAACATGTGATAAAAATAATCAGGTAAAGATATGAATTTAGTATAAACATGTATGTTGTGTTTGAAGTTTCAAATCTGGGTCATGTGTTTGTGGATTTTACATCAACCTTATCAGTAGTTGTTTTTTTTATTAGTCTTGTATCTATTTTGATATATTATGTATCGATAAAGACAACCATGCAGAAACACATTTACAGCTATATAAAGGCCTATAGCAGCTGCTCAATATTATGATCAGATATAGGCCTATAGCAGCTGTAAAATATTATGATCAGATGTAGGCCTATAGCAACCGTAAAATATTATGATCAGATATAGGCCTATAGCAGCTGCTAAATGTTATGATTAGATATAGGCCTATATTATAGCAGCTGCTAAATATTATGATCAGGTATAATCCTAAAGCAGCTGCTTAACTATATGTTATGAACAGATATAGGCCTATAGCAGCTGCTAAATATTATGACTAGATATAGGCCTATATTATAGCAGCTGCTAAATATTATGATCAGGTATAATCATAAATGCTTAACTATATGTTATAAACAGATATAGACCTATAGCAGCTGCTAAATATTATGATCAGACATAGGCCTATATTATAGCAGCTGCTAAATATTATGATCAGATATAGGCCTATATTATAGCAGCTGCTAAATATTATGATCAGATATAGGCCTATATTATAGCAGCTGCTAAATATTATGATCAGATATAGGCCTATATTATAGCAGCTGCTAAATATTATGATCAGATATAGGCCTATATTATAGCAGCTGCTAAATATTATGATCAGATATAGGCCTATATTATAGCAGCTGCTAAATATTATGATCAGATATAGGCCTATATTATAGCAGCTGCTAAATATTATGATCAGATATAGGCCTATATTATAGCAGCTGCTAAATATTATGATCAGATATAGGCCTATATTATAGCAGCTGCTAAATATTATGATCAGATATAGGCCTATATTATAGCAGCTGCTAAATATTATGATCAGACATAGGCCTATATTATAGCAGCTGCTAAATATTATGATCAGACATAGGCCTATATTATAGCAGCTGCTAAATATTATGATCAGATATAGGCCTATATTATAGCAGCTGCTAAATATTATGATCAGATATAGGCCTATATTATAGCAGCTGCTAAATATTATGATCAGATATAGGCCTATATTATAGCAGCTGCTAAATATTATGATCAGATATAGGCCTATATTATAGCAGCTGCTAAATATTATGATCAGATATAGGCCTATATTATAGCAGCTGCTAAATATTATGATCAGATATAGGCCTATATTATAGCAGCTGCTAAATATTATGATCAGATATAGGCCTATATTATAGCAGCTGCTAAATATTATGATCAGGTATAATCATAAATGCTTAACTATATGTTATAAACAGATATAGACCTATAGCAGCTGCTAAATATTATGATCAGATATAGGCCTATATTATAGCAGCTGCTAAATATTATGATCAGATATAGGCCTATATTATAGCAGCTGCTAAATATTATGATCAGATATAGGCCTATATTATAGCAGCTGCTAAATATTATGATCAGATATAGGCCTATATTATAGCAGCTGCTAAATATTATGATCAGGTATAATCATAAATGCTTAACTATATGTTATAAACAGATATAGACCTATAGCAGCTGCTAAATATTATGATCAGATATAGGCCTATATTATAGCAGCTGCTAAATATTATGATCAGATATAGGCCTATATTATAGCAGCTGCTAAATATTATGATCAGATATAGGCCTATATTATAGCAGCTGCTAAATATTATGATCAGATATAGGCCTATATTATAGCAGCTGCTAAATATTATGATCAGATATAGGCCTATATTATAGCAGCTGCTAAATATTATGATCAGATATAGGCCTATATTATAGCAGCTGCTAAATATTATGATCAGATATAGGCCTATATTATAGCAGCTGCTAAATATTATGATCAGATATAGGCCTATATTATAGCAGCTGCTAAATATTATGATCAGATATAGGCCTATATTATAGCAGCTGCTAAATATTATGATCAGATATAGGCCTATATTATAGCAGCTGCTAAATATTATGATCAGATATAGGCCTATATTATAACAGCTGCTAAATATTATGATCAGATATAGGCCTATATTATAGCAGCTGCTAAATATTATGATCAGATATAGGCCTATATTATAACAGCTGCTAAATATTATGATCAGATATAGGCCTATATTATAGCAGCTGCTAAATATTATGATCAGATATAGGCCTATATTATAGCAGCTGCTAAATATTATGATCAGGTATAATCATAAATGCTTAACTATATGTTATAAACAGATATAGACCTATAGCAGCTGCTAAATATTATGATCAGATATAGGCCTATATTATAGCAGCTGCTAAATATTATGATCAGGTATAATCATAAATGCTTAACTATATGTTATAAACAGATATAGACCTATAGCAGCTGCTAAATATTATGATCAGATATAGGCCTATATTATAACAGCTGCTAAATATTAAGATCAGATATAGGCCTATATTATAGCAGCTGCTAAATATTATGATCAGATATAGGCCTATATTATAGCAGCTGCTAAATATTAAGATCAGATATAGGCCTATATTATAGCAGCTGCTAAATATTATGATCAGATATAGGCCTATATTATAGCAGCTGCTAAATATTATGATCAGGTATAATCATAAATGCTTAACTATATGTTATAAACAGATATAGACCTATAGCAGCTGCTAAATATTATGATCAGATATAGGCCTATATTATAACAGCTGCTAAATATTAAGATCAGATATAGGCCTATATTATAGCAGCTGCTAAATATTATGATCAGATATAGGCCTATATTATAGCAGCTGCTAAATATTAAGATCAGGTATAATCATAAATGCTTAACTATATGTTATAAACAGATATAGACCTATAGCAGCTGCTAAATATTATGATCAGATATAGGCCTATATTATAACAGCTGCTAAATATTAAGATCAGATATAGGCCTATATTATAGCAGCTGCTAAATATTATGATCAGATATAGGCCTATATTATAGCAGCTGCTAAATATTATGATCAGATATAGGCCTATATTATAGCAGCTGCTAAATATTATGATCAGATATAGGCCTATATTATAACAGCTGCTAAATATTAAGATCAGATATAGGCCTATATTATAGCAGCTGCTAAATATTATGATCAGATATAGGCCTATATTATAACAGCTGCTAAATATTAAGATCAGATATAGGCCTATATTATAGCAGCTGCTAAATATTATGATCAGATATAGGCCTATATTATAGCAGCTGCTAAATATTAAGATCAGATATAGGCCTATATTATAGCAGCTGCTAAATATTATGATCAGATATAGGCCTATATTATAGCAGCTGCTAAATATTATGATCAGATATAGGCCTATATTATAGCAGCTGCTAAATATTATGATCAGATATAGGCCTATATTATAACAGCTGCTAAATATTAAGATCAGATATAGGCCTATATTATAGCAGCTGCTAAATATTATGATCAGATATAGGCCTATATTATAGCAGCTGCTAAATATTAAGATCAGATATAGGCCTATATTATAGCAGCTGCTAAATATTATGATCAGATATAGGCCTATATTATAGCAGCTGCTAAATATTAAGATCAGATATAGGCCTATATTATAGCAGCTGCTAAATATCATGATCAGATATAGGCCTATATTATAGCAGCTGCTAAATATTATGATCAGATATAGGCCTATATTATAGCAGCTGCTAAATATTAAGATCAGATATAGGCCTATATTATAGCAGCTGCTAAATATTATGATCAGATATAGGCCTATATTATAGCAGCTGCTAAATATTAAGATCAGATATAGGCCTATATTATAGCAGCTGCTAAATATTATGATCAGATATAGGCCTATATTATAGCAGCTGCTAAATATTAAGATCAGATATAGGCCTATATTATAGCAGCTGCTAAATATTATGATCAGATATAGGCCTATATTATAGCAGCTGCTAAATATTATGATCAGATATAGGCCTATATTATAGCAGCTGCTAAATATTATGATCAGATATAGGCCTATATTATAGCAGCTGCTAAATATTATGATCAGATATAGGCCTATATTATAGCAGCTGCTAAATATTATGATCAGATATAGGCCTATATTATAGCAGCTGCTAAATATTATGATCAGATATAGGCCTATATTATAGCAGCTGCTAAATATTATGATCAGATATAGGCCTATATTATAGCAGCTGCTAAATATTATGATCAGATATAGGCCTATATTATAACAGCTGCTAAATGTTATGATCAGATATAGGCCTATATTATAGCAGCTGCTAAATATTATGATCAGATATAGGCCTATATTATAACAGCTGCTAAATGTTATGATCAGATGTAGGCCTATATTATAGCAGCTGCTAAATATTATGATCAGATATAGGCCTATATTATAACAGCTGCTAAATGTTATGATCAGATATAGGCCTATATTATAGCAGCTGCTAAATATTATGATCAGATATAGGCCTATATTATAACAGCTGCTAAATGTTATGATCAGATGTAGGCCAAAAATTGATCAAAATATTTTCCAGCTGCTAAAGGTCTAATATGATCAGATGGGGTTAAATTTCAAGGTAAGCAGGCTCGTGGCCGCTATTTACAAATTTTTATATATAAAGACGAAAGTCAGTACGTCGTCTCTTCTTGCGGGTTCGGGTAATTTCCAAGTAGAGCGATGCGTACTTCACTATACCACGCCCCCACAGGACATCATGGTTATAATATTACTGAATATCCAATCAGAATGTAAATACACTGTTTCCGGCATTATGGACTCTTTACATTGCCATTCAATCATATATAACATGCATCTCTCTACACGTTCCCACTTAATAACCACCTGACGAAGGAGCCTGTGCGCTTCGAAAGCTCGTGTGTTAATAAACAAGTTACTTATCTATAAGGCGTCACTCTTTATCTTTCTCTACGCTTATAATTATATATATATATATGTGTGTATGTGTGCGTTCTAATGTTATACAACACTTATAATGAATGTTATTCTTTCTGCCTATCGTCCCATGTCAAATATTAACAATTTTTAATTACAGTCTGGGACACGGGAGAAGCGTTTCCACTTCTGTGCCTGGACGGTTTTGTTCGGGTCACACCCACTGACAGCCTCTCAGGTTACCTGGAATTTATCACTGACCACACTAAACTTACAGATGTTTCTGTCCAGTATACGTGTATTTAGCCAAAACATTACATCTGAAAAAACTCTTAATTCTAGACGTTACCATACGATATATAATGAATACAAAAGAATTTTAGCTGAATTACTTCCAGTATTCCTGAGACAGCCCTTCTTTTAAAATGAGCTGTAGCCTTTTATAAATAATACCCATTTATTCATTTGTTAACAGACTGAGCATGAACATGACTTGTGCAATTAATAAGATTCGATGTATTTATAATAAAATATTGTAAATCATAAATCTTAATAATACATTTATTGATATTTTGGTTGATGTAAAAAGTACGGTGGCTCGTATAGGACATGCACAAAATTATTTTTATCTCGTTCCCACGAGATAGTATCTCATTCCCAAGCGTTAGCATCTCGTGGCCACGCGATAATTATCTCGTTCCCACGCGTTAGTATCTCGTGGCCACGCGATAATTATCTCGTTCCCACGCGTTAGTATCTCGTGGCCACGCGATAATTATCACGTGGGAACGAGATAAATGTAGATAGACAATACAGTATGACCTACATCTTAAATCCTTAAGGCATGTTTCTATACACTGGATGAAGACTATGGTCAGTTATTTGCATGAATGTGGAGAGTTCTTAATATGCTGAGACCTGAAATGATGCATACGGGTCTCGTACAACACACATGGGTCATGTTTGTTCAGAGAATGTACGAGCGGGGAAAGGGGGGGGGGGGTTAGTTCGGGTGAAATATGTGTCATAATAAATTTCCATAATATGAATTACATAACTGAAGTATTATTGTGAAAAGAAAGATGTGAGGGGAAGGTTGAGCACATTTCTCGTAAAAAAAGTCTCCTTTAAAGGTTAGTGTCTCCTTGCCACCCCTCCCCCCAAAGTCATATTGAAGTGACATGGCTGAGACCTTTTGTTGTAAGCTTCTCCCTTGAGACATAACACAAACAGACTAGTTTACCCTGTTCGGTATCCCCGAAATTATATACCCCAACCCTAACCCTAAAAACTAAGATTTTCTGGGAAGGTAAATACAATCAAGTGTTTATTTTTGATTCGTATGTTTGGTACACAAGAGTTTATATTACCCTTACCCTAAACTCAACACAGTTTCCCATGAACAAATAAAAATAGGCTAGTTGAACCAACGCAGTGAAACGTTGAACCAACTCAATGTAAACTGCTGAAATTTACCTCGAAGCATTCGGCGCATACGCACTTACAATGAAATGCATACAAACAATTCAAGCGTTAAGCTTCATCAACGCTCGAAATACAACAGACCACAGACATTCTTGTCCAAATGAGGGAATCAACCGGGCTTGTGTTAAAATGCCTTCGAACGTAAACGTTTTCAAGTGCATTAAATGTAAATTCGAACATAATATGAAATAAGTAACACTAACATATAGAGCCTCTTGTCTAATTATGGTCATTAGTTAGCTGCATCAAATTATTGGCTGAAATACGCGTTGCAGTTGACCTGTTTTTTTTATTACCAAATGCATGAATGTATTACACTGGGTCAAAGTTTAAATATCCACTACATGGCCTTTGCACGTTAAACCCTAATTGTCACACATCGTTGTCTGATCCCCGTGTACTATACGTGTGCTGGAGCCACATACAGAAAGACATGGCGGTAAACACTACGGAGAAGACGAAGTACGAAATACGATGTAGTCATGTGATTGATGGAATACGTTATTATCTACCTTTAACTCGAGAGCGTCTCAAGAAGATTAAGAATTTAGTCCTCGAAGATACTGACACTTTAGTGTGTGGCTTTCCAAAATCTGGTAAGAATTCAGGAGTATTTTACATCCATTAAAAGTAGAGTTGAAAAATATCTTGCGACATTTAGCAACCTAGCAATATCTGTTTAACTACAATGCCTAGAAAAAAAAAAACAATTCAGTCATATTTTAATTTATTAAGATTTATTTATGCCTCATCTTTATCGACGAACGTTTTACGTTCCCAAATATTACCTTAATTTATATATATTTCACGAAACATCGATAAACTGAAATAAAAGGAAATGACGTGTCATGAATTCGCAATGGAAGACTGTAT
This sequence comes from Sipunculus nudus, assembly GCA_026874595.1. NCBI lineage: Eukaryota > Metazoa > Annelida > Sipuncula > Golfingiida > Sipunculidae > Sipunculus > Sipunculus nudus. The sequence goes on from CM049316.1 coordinate 6,043,414, forward strand.
TTTATGGTACTCTAATGTTCGACCCTAATGCATACATAAAGACCAATTATCAAGATTTATTTGTACATCACTTTTATCGACTAACGTTTTACAGAAGAAATTCTACTTACGTTTGCTACATAATCACATCTCCATTTAGGCACCTCTTGGATGACAGTGATTGTACGTGCTGTTATGAGTCAAAGCAATCTCGAAATGTTTGAAAACACAAAGCTGGATGTGGACGAGGGAATGCTAGACGGTAATCTACCCGTAGCGGAAACTTTGGCACATCCAGCATGCTTTTGGAGTCACCTGCAGTACCAGCTGTTGCCCTCATATGTTAATAAAGAGAAGAAAGCGAAAGTCATATATATGTTCCGTAATCCAAAAGATGTCGCTGTGTCTTATTTTCACTTCCATCAGATATTCACACTGATGGGGCCATGGCAAGGGGAATGGGATGTGTTTTTAAAAGCATTTCTTAAAGGAGATGTCTTCTTTGGGAACTGGTTTGATCACGTAAAATCGTTTCGGTTAAATCGTGAATATCCAAATATGCTGTTTGTGAGGTATGAGGAACTACGAAAGGATCCACACAATTTGATTCGGAAAGTGGCAGATTTTATCAACAGACCCGTAGATGATGAAATGCTGGAAAGAATCGTGAGTATGACAGAGTTCAATAACATGAAGACGAATTCTAATCTTACTCTGGATGGCCACCCTTTTCTTCTACCTGGGTCGGTGTTTCTAAGGAAAGGAATTGTGGGAGACTGGAAAAATGTCTTCTCGGAGGGCCAGAACCGTGAGATGAATAAACTTCTGGATCAGTTCGGCAAAGAAACGGGCATTTATTTTGACAAGAGTTAGTTCATGTGTTATTTCTGAAAGCGAAATTTCCTTTATTTGCATGCTTACAAATGTTATTGCTTTGAAGAGGTGATGGTCGCAAAAAACATTTTCTGTGGAAATCTGCAATAAAATTAGGATTGAACTTGATATGTCCGTAAACACTAATCGTTAGAATGTTTTAAACTTACAAATATGTAATTAGGTTTTACGATCAGCTTTCATGGAAACCTCTGTTAGTGCAGTTAGGAAATATCAGATGCATAAATCCAACTGTGCTATATTATATATATATATATATATATATATATATATGTATATATATATATTAATTTTACGTATTTGAGCCCTATGTCTGTTTCTATGCAATGTAATGGACAATCGAGTGGTTCCTATTAGTGGGTTGTAATGGACCGTCCTAAGTGGGAGAATTCCTCCTTGTCCTTCGCGTTCCTCCACCCCTGTATATATACCACAAAACGCCACCATCCAAGCCATGGAGCACGCTTGTTATAGTAATTATAACTAACAGTCCATATAAACTATATATTATAATAAAATAAATTAGACAATCCATATAACATAGAGTTTATCTTGCTTTTAACTTTTATATCAGACTGAATGCGTGCGTGGCAGGATACAGACCTATGTAAGAAGCTCACACCTGTCAGCTGTATAGATTCTGCCTTGTGTACCTACTGAAATTGTACGTGCTCAAAGTCCCTTTTTCATCAGCACACCCAACGGTTAAATTTGAGAAAATTATTTAAACACTGCACCTTTAAATGAAAGTGTCATTTGCTTGGGTAGGTTTTTGTATCAATATTTAATTTCTGATTTTCCTCTGTTTAATATCCCATTATTTGCATGCTAACAAATGAATTAACTGCTTTGCAGAGGTGAGAGATGAAAGAAACTTAAGAATCCTGTCTCGTATCAAAGTAGAAGCTTGATATATCCGTGAAAAATAGTTAGGAATTTTTAAAAATCTACAAACATGATCTTAAATTTTATCATCAACTTAACATTAAAATCTTTATTAGTGCAATAAGGAAATAGAAGAAAGTTTAGCTGAAATTTAATTTACATGTACTAGATTAATTTATTTGCACATCATGTCTGTTTCAAAGGAAATACTTTTATTTATAATTTAATTAGACTATATGCGCGCATGACAAGATACGCTCTTATGTAGAAAGTCACACCTGTTTGCTCTATAGATTCTAAGCTTCTTTTGCCATGAGGGTGATAACTTTCAGACTGTATGTTGGCATGAAAACAGAATCAACACACATTTAGAGGTGCGCAACATGTTGCTATATGCTGCTTTGTAATATGGTGATATATGCATGAAAAAATCAATGCTCATGAAGATACCTTTTGCAGATTACTATATTTTTATATGGTGATGATGCAGACTTTAAACTGTATGCTCGTGTGAAAGAACCAACACGTGTCGGTAAAAATATTACTGCCCTTTGTTGTGATGCTTTCTTTGTGATATAGAGCTAGTTCCTTGCATGTATTTTTAGAAATATTCGCTACATGTATGAGTCGGTGCTGCCAGGTTCAAACTAGCTTATCTTTCCTGGATGGATGTTCAGAAAATGGAAAAGCAAGGCGGAAGATATAAAGAGTCGAATTCATCAATCAAGGTTAAAAAAGTAAAATGCACCCTCAGGTGCTAGACATGCATTTTATCTTCAACTTGATTACCTGAAAATTCAGTACAAAGTTTGGTTTTAGTTTTTATCGACTTGTTTGGTGATTGTAACATTTCTGTGCTTTCAGCTTCTTAGATCTGGCACCTCAGTACAGTTACACTTTCCCTTTGTCAGTTTTATGTCCAATTTCAGAATGCTTAAGAAACTTGTATTTCATACCATATTCTTCATAACGTGAAGCTACATTTTTGATAATACGCTACTTCTGAATATTATTACTGAACAGAACAGTTTATTTCAGCATTCTTTGTAATATTGCCAGTAAGTTTTTGAATAACCTGTGCCTGAATATTTTCTTTTAGATTTGGCAGGACAAGAGCGTTTTTCTTCTGATAAAACACACACAATTCCAACTTACTATCGGTTCTCTTTATCTTATGTGCAAGGTTCAGTTCGATCTACAATTTTGCTTCTTGGCACTTGAAGATAAAATATGTACTGAGTCTTCGTGAAAGCAAAGAGTCTGGAAGCTGGCAAAAGAACCATTAACTTATAAACAAAACATTTCTTTGACATGGATTGTACAACCGGTTAAAATAACAACTACAAGGCACTTTCCATGGGTCGGATAGCAAAGTAGTGGACGGAATCTTGCCTATTGACCCGTAACAAAGAAAGGGTCAACGAAGAAACACACGTTCTAAGGTCATCTAAATATAAAGAGAGTGTAAATAGAGAGTGTAAATACAACGTCTACTGTTCTACTTCTGATGATTGACATGGCTTCGTCGCTAAATTATTCCATTCTAACTTTCAGCTTTATATCTGGTGTATGCATTTTTTATATGTATGAAAAAAAGTATTTTAATAGTATGTTTAAAGCAAGCTGGTTTGGGAAAGGCACCAGATGCTTCCAGATAATTATATACCTGTAATGTGAACACGCACCTTTATTTAGATGGCACAAACAAACATACACATTAAGGAATGCAAGCCTTCTTCATCTGTGTGCGGGAAGGGTTGGGCGGAACGGGGGGGGGGGGGGGGGGGGCTTGGTGGGGTGCTTTTGGCTATTAGGGTATGGTCCCAAAGCCGTGTTGCCGATATACCAGGTTTATTCGTGCATAAACGACTACACGTTCGTCAATATTCCTAGATGCCATACCTGAATCCTAATCATGTTTCCGATCCACACCAAAATCCAACCGATTCTTCATTGGACCATTCCTGATATGCCCTGGAAATATCATGAGATTCCGTGCAAGACTGCATGAGATATTTTGTGAATAAAACACAAACACGCGCACATACGTACAAACGGACAATCGAACGAGGATAAAAGCATACCTTCCTGGCAGAGGCAAAATGTCCTTGAAAAAGAGGATACTTGAGTTCAAAGTTGACCCTAATGCAGCAGTTCTTCAGTCTTCATCATGCCATACCAATAAGTAAATTATAAATTGTTAACAAACGTTTTTCAGTTGCCATAAGGGGATGTAGCATGTTAGTTTATTACATTTAAGAATAGGTCTTAATTCTTCTAATAGCATTGGCTCACTCATTTCACTCTCTGATAGAGTGCCTTAACCACTGGACGAGAAGTGTTTGAAACAACCTTTGTGCCTTCACACTCACTCCACTTCATGCCAGTGAGGTAGTATCATTAACCTCAATATGTAAACATCCGTCATGGTCGGCAAACGTTTCGTGTCTAAAGAAATCGATAATACAAAATCAGATCATGCTTGTAAAATAGCCTAAAAGGGGTTCGAACACTTATTTCACCATAGGTTTTGAAGTAGTCATTAAGATACATGGTGCGCGCATCACTATCCTTTGATATTCGCACAACATATTATGATTACATATAACAGAAGATGAATAACGGTCGTACTGCTAAATGTTAATTGGAATATTTCAATTTTATAAAGATATTAAAGAATGTATTTCTTTTTAATTTCCTTTTTTGGAACTATATACACTTACATTGAAGTCTGCCCTGACAACTCCTCATTACGCAGCCCGGTAACAAGCCCCCTAAAGCCCATTTCCCAACATAGTTACACTAGAATGACCCAGTCAATGAAATGGCTCTTAATTGTTGCCTCTTACAGAGAAACCAACGTTCTCTCACTGTATCGCACGTATAGTGTCGGTATCGACACATCTCGGTCACTAATTACCACTCGCTGACCCTCTTATTTCAAATTTCTTATTTCTTATTTTCATTTTAGTAATAAGAGCTAGGACTTAGTTACGTCTATCAGTACATGGAACTAGTTGCCCATGGACCATGACGCTAAGCTGAATCAAGGAATCTTGAACAATGAGCAAAATGACTGCCAGAGTGCTAAAAAATCATGAATTTTGTGAAGAGTCCTTAGAAATGTCTGGTTTATGAGAAAACTCTCCAAGACAGATTGACATGCCATATTTCAGACCAGTACCTTGAACCATTCTTAAGATATGAGCAATTTTCACCCAAAGCACATGTAGGTATAGACGCCACAGGAAAACTATTTCAGATGGCGCCACCAGTCTTGTGTACAAGATAGAGGAGTCCAAGATCTATGGATATGCAAAATTTCAGGCCAATAGGGCAAATCACTCCTCCGGAAAGGGCTTTAATTTATTCTACAAAAAAAAGTAAGGTATGTGGCGCCACCTGTCTGGTTTACCAGAAATCTTACTAAGATGGATGGACATACCAAATTTCAGACCAATATTAGGAACCATTCCTGAGATATGAGCAATTTTCACAAAAAAAAAATATACCGATGGACGCCACGCAAAAACGACTGCAGACGGCGCCACCCGTCTTGTTTACGAGATGTAGGTGTTGAGGATCTATGAACATGCACAATTTCAACCCAATACATTGAAGAACCACTAAGACGAACAGATGGCAAATGCACAGATGGACACTATGCAAAAAGTATGTAGGTGGCACCACCAGTCGCAATTATGAGATGGAGAGATCCAAGATCTATGGACATACACACTTTCAGCACAATACATTGAGCCACTCCTGAGATATCGGCCGTTATCTAAAAGACACCCAGATTCATACTGCACAGAAAGGATTCATGGTGGTGCCATCTGTCTTTGTTAGGCACAACAACATAGGTGAAGGAACAACTATGCTGGGTTTCGGAAAGATTGGTCCAAGGGTCTTAGAGGAGTTCTCTGGAAACTAACGCAGAGTTTTTGTATCACATTTTTAATTATTCTTGGGGGTACTTACGAGCCCCATAGCTTGCAGAATATGGGTAACAGAGACAATATTTCAGATTTCCATAGAGACTTTTCATGGACCTTCTTTGATGTCATGTTAGAAGATTCAAGGTCCAGCGTTTACGATTTGTGCCCTGTTAACAGATGACAGCTTCTTTGAAGGTATCAAAAATAGAGAAAAAAATCGTTAAAATTAGAAAAATACAGGTGGGGCCACCAGTCTGCAGGAACTGATGGAAAACTCCCATGATCAATATTTATTCAAAGAATCATGCTGATCAATGGAGTAGTTATTCACATATTTGAGCTATTTTTTTAAATTTTTTATTATTCTTGGGGGATACTTGCGAGACCCATAGCTCGGAGAATATGGGTAACAGAGATCTAATTTCAGATTTGTACAGAGGCTTTTCATGGACCACCCTTGATGTTGAGTTAGAAGATTCCAGGTCCAGCAGTTACAATTTGTACCCTGTTATCAGATGACAGCTTCTTTAATGGTAATAAAAATAGAGAAAAAATCGTATAAATTAGAAAAAAATACAGGTGGGGCCACCAGTTTGCAGGAACTGATGGAATACTCCCATGATCAATATTCATACAAAGAATCATGCTGATCAATGCAGTAGTTATTCAGATATTTGAGCTATTGCATCAATTTTTTTATTATTCTGGGGGGGGGGGGGGGTACTTCGGAGCCCCATAGCTCAAAAGATATGGGTAACAGAGACCTAATTCCTGGTTTCCAAGGAGTTTTTCCATGTACCTCCCTTGATGTGAAGTTAGAAGATTCCAGGTCCAGCGGTTACGATTTGTGCCCTGTTAACGGACGGCCGGACGGACGCCGGACAAAGGGTGATCGCTTTAGCTCAGATGACTTTCAGTCAGCTGAGCTTAAAACGTTATATTTTAAGCACTGTTGTAGTAAACGTAAATACACTAAAGCCCGGGCAGGGCTAAGTAACACGAACACCTCACTATTACAAACCCCAGTAACACGACCACCTCACCATTACCAACCCCAGTAACACGACCAAGACATTATTTTAAACCGCTGTAACCCAACCACCTCATCTTTACCCACCGCTGTAACATGGCCACCTCGCCATTACCGACACCAGTAACACAACCATTACCCACCGTAGTACCGGTAACATGGCCACCTCATCATTACTCACAATAGTTACATGACCACCTCACCATTTCCCACCGCAGTAACACATTCACACCACCTCGCCATTACCCACCGTAGTAACACAACTACACCACCTCGCCAATACGTATCCCAGAAACACAACCACCTCGTCATTACCCACCTCATGTCATCACCTCACCATTACCCCCGTCGGTAACTTGACCACCTCACCATTATTTTACATCTGTAACCTGACCACCTCAAGATTATTCAAATCAGTAACATGACCACTTCACCATTACCCGGTCCACAGTTACACGACCAACCCGCCATTAACCAAGCCAATTACACGACCACCCGACCATTTAACACTAAGGTCACATGAAGCCCCGACCACTTTACACTAAAGTAACACGAAAAGGTTTGATCCTGCAAATATGATTATATTCATCTTGTGCAACTGATATTTCTAATTGGAATTAAAACATTGGTTTGTTGTGTGGAATTATTGTGAGGTGTTTATACCCCCCCCCCCGATATTTATCTATATATAAATGCATCATATTGGCTTTGCTATATTTTACAAGTGGCGGACCAAGAGGGGCCTTGAACTGCAATATCTCTCATTTTATCTATTAATTTTTCCCATTTTACTTCATTTTCATATGTATTTTTTTTTATTAATTAGCAATTAGATTTTGTTTAAGTTATCCACAGTTTATAACTTTAGAATTCATTAGTTGATGATATTTAAGAACAGTTGCAGAGCGTCAGGTCCTGATTTTGGTTTTCCATCGTGAATAATCTCATGCACGGATCTCTGCTGATACCGGAACTCAAACTCACGATCTGTATTATGGCGAGTCCTGTGTGTTGTCGAGACCACGAACCCCTGTAAGATGCAATGTTTAACAAAAGACATCAACATATCAGTTGTTTTAACCCGAGCATTACATTTAAAAGATAAAATATTGCAAGTTATTAACGTAGATGCGCTTTTTCGTCATTGATTTAACATGTTGAAAAAGATTGAAATTTTATAACCTAAGTTAAGATGCAAAATTTAACAAAAGACATCAACATATCAGTTATTTTAACCCGAGCATTACATTTAAAAGATAAAATATTGCAAGTTATTAACGTAGATGCGCTTTTTTTTCATTGATTTAACATGTTGAAAAAGAACAGTTTTGAGGAACAGAAAATTCTCATAATATCTAAATGTCTTCTAAAGACTCCTCTTTACATTGCACACTCAAAATTTTCCGTATATCACATACCCTCCCCCATGAACCTGTAATTAACCTCAATTATAAATGGTTCATATTTAAACAAAATTATATTTTCTTAAATACATAACATAGTAATAATAATAATAATGATAATAATAATAATAATAATAATAATAATAATAAGTATAAAACTTGTTTTTCATAAAACCATCAAACACTAACCAAATGTTACCCCCCCCCCCCGCCCCTTTCGAATTTCTGGATCCGCTACTGATTACGGCCCCCTCGTCAATCCTGGCTACACTCCTGAATTGTGCATGAAATCTGACCTTTAGAGAAACGCATTACCCGGTACCCAATAAGTAGGAGCAATCGCACGTGATCTAGCGATAATGGGAGTATTTTAAATTAATAATATCGGAACGCCGGTCGTTGAACAGCGAAATTCAGATGCAACCGGGCTCATATACCTCTGCTAGCTTGCTGAACGAGCTGCACCGTGTATTCATATCAGAAGCTGTATCATGTGTGAAAATGTTACAGCTTCTCATGAATACACGCATACTAGCCACCTTCTTATATGTTATAAAGCCGCAGATTTTATAATCGGGTGGTTTGACGGAATGCACATTCCAAGAGTCCCGTGATGGCTTCACAGAAGTTGACCGACATATTATAAGATATTCAACGCTTATCATTCCCACGATTGATTTGTGACCCCTAGCAGAGAAAGGGTAGTCGAATTTACGTATGTTCAAGGGTTATCTAAATATAAAGAGAAAACCTAAGTTTTAATGCGTCTAATGTTCACTTCTGGTGATTCGCCTGGGGACGTTCCAGTCTTCCTTTCAATTTCAGATTTGATTAATGCATTTTTATATATATGGAATCTACATTTTAACAGTTCTATATACAGAGAGCCAGCTTGGAAAAGACACCAACTGCTTCCATTACTGGTTCATCAGATAATCATGTACACGTATGTATCAATGTCCCCTGTAAAGACTCTCAACATTTACCACCATTATAACACGACCATTTCACCATTAACCTACCTCTTGAAAACGACCACCAAACCATGAACAGACCTTGTAGTATGAGCACCCAACCATTATCCGACCCTGTGGTATGACCATCCCACCATTTCCCGACCCTGTAGTATGACCACACAACTATAACCCGACCCTTTAGTATGACCACCGTACCATGACCCGACCCTGTGGTATGACTACCACACCATGACCCGACCCTGTGGTATGACCACCCCACCATGACCCGACCCTGTGGTAAGACCCCCCCCCCCCCCATGACCCGACCCTGTGGTAAGACCACCCCGCCATTACCCGACCCTGTGGTATGACCACCCCACCATTACCCGACCCTGTGGTATGACCACCACACCATTATCCGACCCTGTGGTATGACCACCCCACCATTACCCGACCCTGTGGTAAGACCACCACACCATTACCCGACCCTGTGGTATGACCACCCCACCATTACCCGACCCTGTGGTATGACCACCCCTGTACATACTCATATGCCGAGGCCACCTCAACATTTATTTTGTTTGTGGAGAGTGCCCTTGTTTCCTGTACCCCTGTGTCTAGGTAAATTATATAGAATTCACGTCTGTTTTTTAAATTAGGCCATTTTAGTTCCTCATTTAATTTTGTGAACATGCTGAAGTAACGGCTCCAGTACAAGCCAGTGCTGCCCTGCATTGTACGCTATCAAGTTTACCTCGAGTTTCGCAGAACAGTTATGAAACAGTTGTGATCGGTACTCTAGCACTGGCTGGCTATACACTGACCATTATACAATCTTTCTAATGTTTTCATTAGATTATATTATATAATTATGTTTCAGATTATATTTGTAATATTTTAAAATTCCCACTCGCTTCGATGCTTTAATACACGCACGATTGATGTGATCCGCCCAAGACAGTATGTATGTCAGTGTGACTCCTAAATGTTTTACACAGTTAGGCTCAGTTAATTTTATACCATTAAAGAAAAGAAGTGGGTAGTTGACTCGGTTTTATTTGAGAAACACATAACTCTAGTTTTATCAGGATTAAACATTACTTTCCACATTTTTGCCCACTGATTTATTCATTCTTAGTCCATTTTTTTATTAGAAGGCAGTGACGTTTGGATTTAATACTGTTGCATACAAGCAAGTATCATCGGCATAGATTCTTAAGTTATTCTCTAGTCTCTAGTCTTTATATATTCCCAGTTGATAATCTCAAACAACAAACTAATTAAGGCGTTAACATGTTGTCACACTTTCCCATGTCCTCCGATTTACTCCACCCCTATATACTACCGATAACCATCATCAAAAGCATGGGAATGGGGCTGTAATAGCAATTATAACTAATTGTACAGTCCAATATCATATATATATATATATATATATATATATATATATATATATATAAGATATATCATTATACAAAAAATTAAACAATTTTAAAATAAAGTTTATCTTGCTGTAATGTTTATATAAAGAACCCAGTCAGCTGTAAAGAATATATGCTTTCTACGTACGTATGGAAATTGTTCTACGTCCTTATGATCAACACACCCAACGGTAAAATTTAGTAAAAACTGTTAAATGAAGTGTCATTTGCTGGGTTATGTTTTATTACATTAATATTTCTGATTTCTTCTGTTTGATTTCCCAAGAATGGATGGATGAAAGAAACGTAGCTTTCATGTCTGGTATCAAATTAGGAGCTTCATATATCAGTAAAGACAAGTTTGGAATTTTAATAATCCAAAAACATAATATAAATTTTTACGAACAAATTAACATTCATGTGAACCTTTGAACGTATAATTTGTTTAGATTACATGCGTGCTGTTTGCTTTATAGATTCTATGCTTCTTTTACCATGAGGTGAGGACATTCACACTATATGCTGAATTGAAGATAAAATCAACACACACTTGCAGGCGCACAACATGTTGCTGTATGATGCCATTGTACTTTTGTGATGAATGCATGATATAATCAACACAAATGTAGATACCTTTGCAGATTGCTAATATTGTGATGTGGTGATGTTGCAGACTTCAGATTCTATGCTTGTACGAAAGAATCAGCACGTGACAGTAAAATGTCAAAGTCTTTGCTGTGGTGCTATATTTGGGATATAAAACTTTTTCATCACCAGCGAATGGGCATTAACTTTGCATGATATGTTGGTGAGATTTTTCATGCACACTTGCATGTAGTGCATTTATGTATTATTAGAAATATTAACATGGATGTACGGTAAGAGAATGGAAGAGTAAGACGCAAGATAGAAAGTCGAATTCACAAAACAAATTTACAAAATATTAGAACACCAGACATGCATTCTGTCTTCTTCATCTTGATAACATCAAACTTCAGTACAAAGGTTGGTTTGGCTTTCATTGAATTGATTGGAACTGAAATGTTTCTTAGCTTTCAGCATCTATTCATTGGCAATTTTTTTTATAATTAAGTTTTCTCTTTTATAAGCTTTATTCCCGATGCGGAAATCTAAGGAAACTTTTCTTTCATACCACTTGCCTCATCTAGTGAACATGCATTAATGAGCATAGACTATTTCTGAATATTATTACTGAATATTATTTTTACTGGATTAAACAATTTAGTTTGACAGGGCCAAAGCGTTTTCTTCTTGTACAACGCACACAATCCCAACTAACTATCGGTCCTTTTTACCTTATGTGCAAAGCACATAATTGTAGGAAACAATTCTTATTTCTAATAACACATGTACATTTATACGTTTCTACATTTATAAAAAGTGTGCATCATGTAAACAATGAAGTATTCAGACAACAATGGGAAAAGCAAAGTAAATGTTAGCTTATTCTGATACGCACAATCATCACAGTACGCACAGTCCATTGAAAGCATAACCATTTAAGTCACTTAGTGGTTAAGGCGTTGGACGTCGGAGTAGTATGTCCCCAGTTCATACCTAGTCGATGTCTCAATGGCAGAACAGTGAAATCTCGTCAGACACCAAGAGATTGACTTCAATGCCTTAACGTCACAGGTAATGGCTTCTTTCTAAGAATATACCGTCTTTATGATATGAATAACTTCATATCCATTTAATAAAAAGTGATTTAAAAAGGCCTAAATCATCCTTTAAAAAGAAGCCCTAACATACAGTTAAATGTTTGTAAGGGTCTAAATATCTACTGATTATCTCTTCATCCAAGCAAAGAGTCTGGAAGCTACACTATAACCTCAAGGCAGAGAGTCATTGAATCTATAAACCTGGCAAGTGTGAGCTTCTACATATGTGTATCCTGCCATATAAGTATTCAGTCTGGAATAAAACATAGCAATAAGATTTTATACGAACTGTATGACTAGTTATAATAACAAGGCACTCTCCATGGCTCGGTCGGTGGCGTTCGGTAGGTGTTGATGGTATCAGAAGACATGGAGAAACCTACTACAACCCACATTTGACCAAAATAGGGTTCATTCCGCTTTTCCCTATATCTGAAAATGTTGAGAATGCTCTTGACCACTATTATGTAAATTTTCATGCTTCTTTTACCTTCAGCACAATCCCTCTAAATATGCATATTGACTGCTGGACTAATGGGAACATTACGAAAATCTTGATAAAAAAGCTGAATACTTGTAGAGGCTTTGAACCTAACAAAATGAATTCAACATTAAAAACATAGAAATTGAGTAATTGCAATGCTTTCTGGGATTTTGGCGAAGATAATTTATTTTCAGCTCGGCCCCATATAAGAAATTAACCATTAAGCTGTAAAGAAAAATGCTTCTTTTATTTTATCTACAATTCTTCCAAACATGGAAGCTTAGCCGCTGGACCAATAGTCCAATAAAATAATATCTTCTTCAGTGTTAGCAGGTTTTGAAAGATATGTCAATGGAATTATGATCTCGCTTCACTTAGAACCTTAATTAGAAATACAGATTGAAATAGGGAAGTTTTAACGGCTTTATCAGAACATTAATAGAAATACAGATTGGAAAAGAGAAGCATTGAAAGCTTCATTAGAATGTTAATGAGAAATACAGATTCAAATAGGTTTGCAACAACGTTTTTATTAGAACGTTAATATGAGATACAAATTAGAATAGGGAAGCACTGATGGCTATCTTAGTACGTTAATAAGAAATACAAACTGGAATAGGGAAGTATTTATGAATTTCTATAGTCCTTTGTCACAGTGGTAAAGGTGTAAGTACAATATTTAATTATAGATATGTTAAACCTCTACCTAGTCGTTTCAAGCTACATCGGCCATTAAACTCAATATTATGTTATTCTACTAAAATCCTGCGTCATTATTATCTTAATTAGGTTTTGTAGTTCGTTAGTTTTTTTTACCATAACCACAATAATGATATTTAGATAAATAAAAACCCCATTAAAATCATGAAAAACCTGGAATATAATGTTAACTTTTATCTTGGAACTGTCCGTTTACAATGAACGCTCGACATGTGATACAAACATCTTTCAAAAAGCCTCTAATTTAAATTTCGTTTGAACCTATGGTTTTTTTCAGCGTTTGGTTTACCTAACACAGGTTACACTGACCCAGTAAGGTAACTACCTGTATTAGGTGAACACAGAATTCTATATCCTAATTGTCCGGCCACTCATATTAATCCCAAAATACATTGATAAGGTTTTATAGAGAGGAAATGTATGTATTGAGCGTACAGGGGGCTTTTCTCATATTCAGTGATCATCAGTGCATTGTCAAAGAAGTTCTTAATGACTCTGGTCATGTGGATAATGTATCTGGACTTCCTTATAACATAACATTAAACGAGTTAATTTGAACTTGCTCTGGGTGCAGTTTTGAGACTCGTTTAATCCTGGAAGTAAATGCCAGTTTCCTCGCCGAAACGATCCAACATAGAGTCAACCTCTGCGGTCTGCTTCTCACTGAAGAAATTCTTCCAGTCTCCAGCAATACCTTTCCTAAAAAAAGGAGACCCCTCCTCGAAAAGGTGACTATCCGCCATATTCAGGTTTGGATTTTCCTTCATCTTGCTGAATTCTGTGATACTCACTATTCTTTCCAGAGTTCCTTCATCTACAGGTCTGTTTATGAACTGAGCCAACCCCCTGATCACACTTCTTGGATCCTTCTTTAACTCCTCATACTTCACAAATAATAAATTTGAATCCGAACGGTTTTTCCAAAAGGAACTTACATGATCGAACCAATCCCCATAATAGTTTTGTCCTTGAAAGAATGCATCATAAAAAACGTCCCATTCTCCTTTCCATGGGCCAATATCATTAGCAATCGTGTAAAGGTAATAGTTTGAAACGGCGACATCTTTCGGGTTACGCAGTATATAGATCAGCTTTCCCTTCTTGTCGTCAGTCAAATATGAAGGCAGAAGATGATACTGCAGATGACTCCAAAAACACTCTGGTCGTTCCAGGGTCTCTGCAATATCTATAGAGTAATCTGGGATTGTTTCTACAAATAATGCCTTAGTGTTTTCCAATGCCTCAAGTTTGTCTTGTTTCATGATAGCACGAATGATCGTCCTTAACCAGCTGTTTCCTAAAATAAGAAATGTCTTTTGATACAAATCGGCTATTGACGCGCTATTTTGTCAAATTGTTATCACAGCAACATAAGCTTATAGAAAGCAGCATTTTACACAATGGTGCAACAGGTATATTAATAATACTAAGCTTATTGTAGAGAGCATTGCAGCAATTATAACATAGATGATGAGCAACTCGCTCTTCGAATGATACAATAATACTTAAGCCCAATAACAGGTTAATCTCATGACTAGGATGATTTATCATTTAACGGAACTTTATTCTCAATGGCGAAGATCTTGTTGGACAAGTTACAAACCAAGTTACATTTTATTATTAAAGGATTTAATGTACGTACCTGATCTCATAAAGCCACACTCAAAGACATCGTTTTCGTCCAGGGTAAACTCTTTAATCTTTTTCAAAGTGGTTCTGTCTAGCCTTTTATTGTACATTATACCATCGATCCAGTGGCTGTTATCATTTTGGAATGGATTGTTGTTCATCTTAGCCTGTGTCATGTTTTCTACGTTATCCCTCAATCCAGATGGAAGCCGCTATCAGGAAAATAAATGGACATCGATAATATTGATGAAAATTATGTACAGTAAAGCTTCCCTTCAAGCTTGCCATTAACAAGTCATATACAGAGTAAAAAAGTCAGAGTGAAAGTGATGATCTGAAAATATTATCAAGTTTAAGGGTATCTCCTGAATATTTACTATGAATCGTTACCAACAGGAAAGAGATCAGGTAGTTTGGCATGGAAACCATGAGCCACTGGTCCTCATATTCCATTACACTGTGCAGTAGCTATATGAAATGTGTGGTTGATGAATTAAATGATACAATCTATATGTTCGATAGGCTTTACTATTGTTCATACCAAGATTTATATTTTAATAATCCGTTGTCCAGCTGCCCTGCGTTATATGGTTTATTTTATTCATACTCCGTCACATTGCGCAATAGATATTTAATTTGTGGTCAATAATAATAATAATCAAACCTGTTTTCTTTCCGTATTATTGTGAACTTTTAAACCTAGGGTTTAGATCAGATTTGGATTTGTCTTAGTTTAACTAGGGATAGATATAATATATCACCTTGTCACATAGACAAGACGCTTGGCTTTGCGTGATCACATTTTTGAGAAAATCAATGTAAGAAAGTATAACATCTTGGAATCTTTAAAGTATTGCGAGAATATTGGTTTCAGACCCGTTCGTTATTTAATACAGGGCGTGTTTCCTGCCACGATAAAGCTAGCTGTTACAACCCATAATGTAATAACGGCCCATAATGTAATAACGGCCCATATTGTAATAAAAACGACCGATAATGTAATAATCATACCCTGCCCATATTGTAATAAAACTGGCCCATACTGTTATAACGGCCCATAATGTAATAAAAAACGACCCATATTGTAATAACGGCCCACATTGTAATAAAAACGACCCATATTGTAATAATCATACCCTACCCATATTGTAATAAAACGGGAAGTGGGAAAAACGGCCCATATTGTAATAACATATGTTTAAGCTCAAGAATGAATCCCAAATCTAACAGGCGATATTTCGTTTGAGAATACCTTCTAAAATGACAGCCATTTTGGTTCCTCATTGGTATAAGAGATGCAGTCATAATTGAAATCCAGTGAAACAGTCAACATTTATGGTGTCCACGTATATTTAGTCAAAATCTTCTAAACTGCATTTTTTTACAATATGAGCATCTTTGCCCATTTTAGCTCTACCATGCTGATTTCAGTAAAGGTGAGGTAAAGTTATTACAATGTTAATCATCTGGTTTTTCATGGATTGTACAAACAGTTGTAATTATTACTGGGAGGCACTCCCCATTACTCAGATGGTGGCGTTCGGTAGTCTTAATAGGTCTTTATAGTTTATCGTCGATCCTTTAGGTAGACAAAATACTGTCACCCTGCTAAATTTAAAAAAAAAAAAAATGTGTTTTTTTTTACTACTAAGGTAATCCTTCTCTGTTGGAGGGTTCCGTGTTTGAAGGAATAAGGTATATATATATATATATATATTAGTGGATGTAATCGCTTTTTTAACTAACCTTCACCTGTTTGTAAATCTGTATAAATCTTTCTCGGTTTTGAATATGTGACAGGGCACACGCTTAGTGTCATTTATTTAATATCCTGGTGTCAGGTAACTACCGTGCCTGCGGGTCCTTGGTGTGTAACCGGGGGGGGGGGGGGGGGGGGGTTGATCGTGAGGGGTGGGGGTTAGGCTGGGTTGGCAGGTATGGGTGGAGAAGTCTGAGGGAGGCTTCCCTTGCGATCACTGGGCGATTGCAAACATCTGTTTTTTCATGGATTGTAAAAACAGTTGTAATAATTACTGGGAGGCAGTTTCCATGGCTCAGATGGTGGCGTTCGATAGTCTTTATAGGTCTGTATAATTGTTCGTTGATCCTTTAGGTAGACAAAATACTATCACCCTGCTCCATTAAAATGTCTTCTCTGTAGGATGGTTCCGAGTTTGAAGTAATAAGGTAGATATATATATTTATATATTTTTTGTGGATGAAATCGCTTTTTTAACTAATCTTAACCTGTTTGAACATCTGTATAAATCTATCTCGGTTTGGAATACGTGACAGGGCACACGCTTAGTGTCATTTATATAATATCCTGGTGTTAGGTAACTACCGCACCTGCGGGTCCTTGGTGTGTAAGCATCCCCACTACTGAGTCATAACATGGAGGAACTCGCCATATTTTGCATTTGTTTGTGATACAAACGTGATACACGGCTGTGGGGCACAGCTTTCCAGTTATGCAGAGCGCTCACCCTGGATGGGGGCCGACCATGAAAAATCTCACCGCTCCTCGGCCAGGCCTTCCAGTACTCGCCATCCATTCGGAATTTCACTTAATCTAATATATATATATATATATATATATATATATATATATATATATGTTTGTAATTTCACAATTTTCGTGATTGATTTTCATTTTTCATATTTCTTTTTATTAATAAGCAATGAGACTTTAATTTTAAACTGCAGATTATTACTTTCAAATCAATTAGTTGAGGATGAGGATATTTATAAACAGCTGCAGAACTACAACCAGGCAGTGGTTGGGGTGGACCGTGAACACTCTTACGGCTCATCTTACGAGATCATATAAAATATTCTCTATGATACATTGAGCAAAATGCACTGAAATTTAAAAGTTCATTTATATTTTAAAATCTGTTATCTGTTAAAATTGACAAAATATTTACACACACACACACACATATATATATATATATATATATATATATATATATATATATACAAGTATACAAGTGTAATAGCTTTAATGGACCCAGTCCCTTAAATAAATCCTAATAATGCCGCCAGAAGAAAAATTAAGGTGTTTTCAGCAAACCAAAATTTATTCAATACGTGTTTTTGTTGGGTTTTATTCAGAAGCCAAAATACTACAGCCGTATATCTATATCTATATATATATATATATATATATATATATATATATATATATATATATATATGAATTATCTTGTTTAAATACTTTATCATCCTATTTAAACACTGATTCAACAAAAGGATAGACATAAATCATGGCCATATTTCGCTCATATTAGCTTTGTCACCGTTTTAAACAAATAGTCATTATGTAATCCAGTGGTTTCTCATACTTGTATTTTCACTTACACTAATAACACATTCGTGTCACGAGAAGTCCATATTTAAATTAATTAAGTTAATTTGCATGGAATTTGAATTTTAAAATTATTGGCCGTTTTTACCCACCGCGATTTTATTACAATATGGGCCGTTTTACCCACTTGCGATTATATTACAATATGGGCAGGGTCTGGTTATTACAATATGGGCCGCTTTTTATTACATTATGGGCCATTATTACATTAAGGGTCGTTTTTATTACAATATGGGCCGTTATTACATTATGGCCCGGTTATTACATTATGGGTTGTAACACTAGCCCTTACGAAACTAACCATAAGTATAAAAGAAAAAAAAAAAAAAAGAAAAGAAATTTCGAGCACATACCACAGGTGAAGAGTAAGTCCAACCAGCCCTTAATTTGAAGTGGATCAGGCAGTCCTTGCGAATGAATGTCCACTGATCTGTTTTATAATAAATTTGTAAAGGCTGTCAATATGCCAAGGAGTTTTATTTTAAACCTAGTTGACACGTTTAATGCCTTTCGTACTACTGGTTTGAAAATGGTTTAAATCATATTATGACAAAATTATTCGTTTTTTGTCCTATGTTTTAACATCCTTCAGGAGTAATCTGTTATGAAGGTAAAACTTGAATGCAAACTCATTGGTTAATAAAAACTTCTTTAACTACCTACACCACTGTGAGTTATATCCGATGGTATAGATGTAGCCCAGATTGTATGCACAGGACAATTGAAACACGTAGCAAATAATAATTAATAAGAAACCTGAAATATAGAAACAAGTCCTGGTTAAGGGGAATTATTTTCCAATTCATGAAATTATCTGTGTGTTGCATTCATAAAAAAATATAAAATTTCCTTCTATACATAAATTGTAAAACATTTTAACTGTTGTAACACAAAATAAAAGTACCTCCCAACAGGCCAAAACTGTGTTTATGTGTATATGCATGAACTGGCAGAAGTATGTTGGTACAGTGATTCTACTAAAAGAATACTCGAGTAACGTAATTTTACTGGGAATCTCTTAGTTCACACAATCCTGTGCATCAAAGTCGCTCTTGTGACGATTTTCACACTTATACATAAAATACCATGGTTATCAAATCATATGAGCTGTTTTTCACGTATAAACTGGTCCTGTCTAAAAGTCGGAGGTTCCGCGGAGAGCCGGAGATTCACGGAGAATTTTCGTTTTTTTTTTTTATATTCACAGACAGTTTGATATAAAAATTAAAACAAAGTTGAAAAAACATCCGACTCAATCCACACACAAAAAAGCGCCTTTTAGCTAATGAATTAACTTGGCAGCATCATTAAATAGAAAATAAATAGTAAATATTGTGATCACAGTTATGGAGTTAAACATTTTATACAGAATATGCGTAACTTATTCGGAACTCAGGTAATGTTGTTTCACACAGCTTACAGAATATAGGTCACAGATACCTCATTATGGATGTCATAGGCGGCATCACAATGGCCTCCCTTTATATAAAGAAAAACATTTCTAGGGGTAGCAGTAAGATTTGTAACCTACCTGACTTTCTGGGTAGTAAAAATCAGGTTTTCTTTTCATACCTCAGAGAACAAAGGTCACAGTAACCTAATTTATAATTTCAAGGTAGACTTGCCAAGGACCTCCCTGGATATTACATTAGAGGATTCTAGGGCTAACCGAATCAGTTTGTGCACATCTGACTTCCAGGGTGCTCAAATCATGATTTTTTCCTATATCTCACAGGATATAGGTCACAGTGATCTTATTAAATATTTCCAAGGACCTTAACCAAGGATCTCCCTGAATGTCACATCAGAAGATTGTAGGCCAAATTGATACAAGTTGTGCCACGTCTGACTCTCTGGGTGCTTAAAATCATGTTTTTGGTCAGTAGCTTTCAGTAGCCTATAGGTCACCTTGTTTCAGGTTTATGAGGAAATGAGTGAAGGACATCTCTGGACATCTCTGCCCTTTCTAACTGTCAGATTGCTCAGTCATGTTTTTGGCCAGTTACTCGCAGAATATAGGTTTTCATAACCTAGGTTTAGGTTTCTGAGAAACTTTTGCCAAGGACGTCCCTGGATGTTGCTTTAGAAGATTCTAGGCTAAACGCATACGATTCATTTAAGTCCATCTGGCTTTCAGGGTGCTCAAATCATGTTTTTCTATAGGTCGCAAAAGAATAGGTCACCATCGCTTTATTTCAGTTTATCGTATAGATTTGTCCGGGACCTCCTTGAAAGTCATGTTAGAAGATACTAGGTCAAATACATACAGTTTGTGCCCCGCCTGACTCATCGGGAGGTCAAAATCAGTTTTTTTTCTGCCTATATAGTCCGCAAAATATAGGTCACTATGACCTATTTTCAGGTTTCCCAAGAGATTTGCCTGGGAACTCCTTGTATGTTAAGATAGAAGTTTCTAGGTGCCCTATTATCAGCCAGACTGCACCGATTGGTCTCAAATATAAACAAGTGGCCCATGAGCCATGATGCTCAGCTGAGTTCATGGAACCTTGCATAATGGGAAAATGAATCCCAGAGTGCTCAAAACATGCATGTTGTCAATAGACCTTAGATATAGGCTTCAGTGAGATTATTCACAGTCATTCGAATCCCTATTTCAGGGGGGAATGTGAAGAAACTGTGCATATAACGCCTCTATAGTGATACATGCTACGGAGAAGTATGCCAAGCGATATTGTGGCCCTTTGGTGTATTACGATTTTAAAAATGAATCGTCTGGACAAACAATCCGTAAAATGAAGCGATAAATCTTGCCAAGACGTTATATGTTTTTTTTTTTTTTTTTTTGGGGGGGGGGGGGGGGGGGTCGGAGAATTCGCGGAGAGCCGTAGAATTCACGGAGAATTTTTTAGGATGTTTTATATATTCATAGGTACAAATAAACATTAAAATCGTCTGAACAAATAAATTAAACATCGTGCGATTTATTGTTTTTTCACTACTATTAAAGCTTTATTCCATTTTCACCATTACAGTCATTTCCTTAGTTGTTAACTATTAGGTGATCATGATTATGCATCACAAAAGTTTATGTTCTTTATTAATAAATTTAAGTATTAGTTATAGTATTGAAATAACATTATATTTACTAACACTTTTCTTATTAGAATTTGCAAAATAATCTTAATTTTTGTAATTAATGTTATAATTAATATTTTAAGTAATGCAATTAGTATCATTTAATACTTAGAAACATATTTTATAAATATTGTTTCATCATTAAGTTTTACACAATTTTACACTTGCATTAACATTGTAGCGTGCTTTCAATCTACATAGACTTAATTATTCAATAAATGAAATCAAAATTTGTCAACTTTTGCAATTTTCAAAAACCTATTTTAAAAAGTAGCTTTACTGGCAATTATTTATATGTGTACATAATTATGTCGTATTTAAATTTTATATATTTCAAAAACACCAGCACAGTCACGGTGATCAAATGTTGCTGAAGTTAATAAAATTTATGCCTGCAAATTCTATATACGTGCATGGTTTGGTTATGGTTTACACAATAAACTGTTGAAATTTCTTATATTTTATGTATTTTGCGTCACAAAGATTGGGCATTCACACGTGTCATATTGTCAGCATGTTTCCTCAGACATTAACCAAAGAGACCTTATATTGACAACTCCAAATACATAACTTGGCAAGTGTTATAAATTAAATTGGTGTGTTGACAGTGGAAAGACATGTTTATAATAGTATGCTAGAAGTTTTCAAGTTTTAATGCTTATATGCAACTGTTAATGTATAAAACATTTTTCAAAACTCAAAAATTTCTCCGGGGATTCTCCGTGAATTCTCCAGCTCTCCTAGGATTCTCCGACTTTTAGACGTCACAAAACGCTTCTGATTGGATAACACGTTGTTTTGACTCAGCCCTGGACGTAAAGCATTTGATGTGCACGCGCACGTGGACAAATTAAACAGCTGACCGATGCAAGGGATTTTAGATTAATAATCAGGTAAAAGAAAGTGTCATTCATTAAATTTTGTGCAAATGTATCTCACCAATTAAGTGAGCACTTTCGTAAGATCTGAAGCCACGCTTAAAATTGCCCTTTTCTGTCAATAAAACGAGGTCTTATCCGTCGTCAGTTCACATGTGACAGCTGGTTGATGAAACGCGTTTATTTGTTTACAAATGTCAGTTTGAATTTTGGGTCGCGTTTTTTAGTCTGTTGGTCGTCAAACGAAAATTAATTGAGCATATAGGCCTATTTTCACTGTCATTTATTATGGAAGACAGGTTTACGTAATATTTTTAACTGAACTCCCGCAAACAATTTATTTTTTTTTTATAGTAGAACCATGAATAAAATTCAGCCCGGGATTGCATAGGTCAAGGTTGACAATGGTGCCGCTGATCCAGCCAGGAGAACGTCCTCTGGGCTAATTAAAGTGGATAATTTCCGTAAAACGTGAAACAAAATATTGTTTATGGGGTAGTTTAGTCTATTAGGAGGTTTTCAACAGAAAGACAAACGATGACTCCTTTAAAACGAGGGGAAAACTTGTGCAGGCGGGAGTGATATCTACCGGATCGGCGTTGTCCAAATTCTCAGCTTGCAATACTGGTGCCTTACTACGTAAGGCACTACTATAACTCTATATATAGTGTAGTATCGTCCATTACTCGAAAAAAAACCACAACCACAAATAGGGATACGAGCGACTGTGGATTATTCTACATCGAGCTGATACCATTTGTGCTTATCTGAAAAATACAAATATATTGATATCATCACAGTGACATGATATTTTAGGATTTCAAGAAAAGTACTGGAACCTCCCTCAATCTTAATTAATTTGGAGTTTCTAGGTACAGCTGTAACCAATCATGCAAATCTGTCCGTTAGGGTGCTCAGATCATATTTTTTCACATATGTTGTAGAGTATAGGTCACTATGACCTAATTTCAGGTTTCCAAGGAGATTTTTCACAGTTCTCCCTGGATGTCAACCTAGAAAATTCTAGGTCAAACAATTACGATTTGTACCCTGTAGACAGACGACCGCTTTATTTGATGACTTCAAAAAAGAGAAGAAAAGCGTTATAAAAATGAGAAAATATATATATGGCGCCAATTGGTCTTCATAAGCTGATGCAACACTCCATGATTAATATGAAAAGGATCATGGCAATGAATGCATTAATTATTGGAGGTTTGGATCAATTTTTTAATTATTGTTGGAGATAATTACGAGCCCCAAAGCTTGGAGAATATAGGTCACAGCAACCTTATTTCAGGTTTCTAAAGAGAATTTTTTATGGGCCTCCATGCGTGTTTAGTCAGAAATTTCTGTGTCAAACGGTACTGTGTCGAGTTAACGGACAACCGGACGACGGAAAAAGAGTGATCGCTAAAGCTCGGATGAATTTCAGATCACCAGGGATAATTAAAACTCTTCGATAATTCTCCATGAGTTCTCCTGGATTCTCCGACTTTTCGACAGGTCCGCATATACGTGCGGTCGGTCTGTATGCTGGCTGTGTGTGTGTGTATGTATATATATATATATATCCTGCAAATACTGTTCTTCACAATAAAAATGTTGGACTGTTAAAAGAATAATTAATGTATTAATAATTAAGTTATTGCAATGATCACGTCAAATGGTAACATCTGTCAGGCGCTCAGTGGTATCGCTCGGCAGAAAACCCCACGCTTGGGTCACGGCGCTGACAGCTGTCAAACCGGGTAGCGCTCGTTAGTGCTTGGCACGCTCAATAGCGCTCGGCATAAGACCAACCGTATACTCGCGCATAGACACAGTCCTTGACATAAACAAGACTCATAAACAAAACATGAAAATTATAAAAGAAGGACTTACTTTGTGCCAAGACTTTTAAATGTTTACAACAAACAAAACGGCGCTTCGATAGATCTTTAGTACTGTCACGCCGATAATCCAGTGCGTCAGTTATTGTGACAGATGTGAACTTTGAGACTTGGCAGTTGGTATAATCCGGACTCGGACTCCGGGCCTCGCACTCCAACATAGGCTTTAATCTAATTTTATGTTAATTGATTTTATAAATCATTTTATCGTGTTCAATTGTTTCCTAGAGATTATTATGGAATTGGCATCAAATAAACCCCTATAAATATGGAAGAATAATTTATGTACAATCAGGCAACCCGTACCATATCCGACTGTACAAAACTATCCTCAAGAAGAATCCGTACCGCCTTTTAGCGAACCATTCCTATTCGTACCAGGCCTGTAACCGGTTCGTACCTCGTGACAACATTATATATATATATATATATATAATATATATATATATAATATATATATATATATATATATATATATATATAAAGAGAGAAAGAAGAGAGACGGGTTCTTCATTCAGCCGTAAAGAATTAATTATGGAAATATATAAATAATAATTGTAGGCTTAATGAATTAAGAGTACAATGTCATATTTAATTGCAGAAATCGATTTGTATTCTAAATTTATTAGGCCTACACTTATAATTTATAGATTTATGTCATATTTAATTGCAGAAACCAAACGTTTAGTGTATCAACTGCAGTGCTTACGCTCGTGTAGAGAACTGTTGGCAACTGTTGTGAAATTGCATATATATTAAGCCCATGACTGTCCTCCTGGTAAAGTGTTTACATTTATGTATCACATGCCTTTTATACATATACTCACATGATGTATTAATTTAGTCAATGACCCCATGACACCACCGCAGCTCGCTGCACGTGATGAGGAATCGATGGAGATATTTTTAATCACACGTGTCAAAGTAATCAGATTTTTTTTATTATAAAACACATACATGTTTGAACAACTGATTTATATTACCCTACTTTACAAGGATTACGTACCGTATAACCTATTTATGACGGATATTTATCCGTGCATGCATTTGCAGTACAGCGTTCCGTCCGTAGGCCATTATGTTGATATTAGGGAGTTTTTTTTAGCTCAGCTGACTGAAAGTCATTTGAGCAGTAGCGATCACTCTTTTCCGTCGTCCGTCTGTCTGTCGTGCCTTCTGTCTGTCCGTCTGTCCGTTAACAGGGCACAAATAGTAACTATTGGTCCTAGAATCTTCTAACGTGACATCCAGGAAGGTCCATGAAAAATCTCCTTGGAAACATGAATTTAAGTCACTGAAACCCATATCCTCTGAGCTATGAGACTAAGACGCACCCCCCAGAATAATCAAAATTTGTTACAAATGCTGAAGTATCTGAACAACTAATGCATTGATCACCATGAATTATTGCATGCATATTGATCATTGAGTGTTCCATCAGTTTCTGCAGACTGGTTGCGCCACCTGGATATTTTTGAAATTTTACGCATTTTTTTTCTCTACTTTTGAGACCTTTAAAGATTGGTTCGTCCGTGAGAAGGGCACAAATTGTAATCACTGGACCTTGTATCTTCTCACTTGACATCCTGGGAGGTCCATGAAAAGTATTCTAGTAAACCTGAAATTAGGTCTCTGTTACCCATATCCTCTGATCTATAGGGCTCAAGAGTACCCATCAGAAAAAAAATTAAAAATGATACAAAAGCTCCAGTATCTGAACAACAAATGCATTGATCATCATGAATTGTTGCATGCATATTGATCATGGAGTATAAAGCATGCTATAGGCATGGTCCTGTGTCCGTCTTCTGCCCGGACGTCCGTCCGATAACAGGGCACGTTTTGAAACCGTTTGACCTGCAAATCCAAAATTTTGCATACAGTTTGATGTCCCCCAAATCTCCTACCACGCTGAAAATTGGGTCACCTGATCTTTGACCCCTTTGAGATATTAAGGAAAAACCTCCGTTTTTCATCAAAAACCCATTGTTACACTTCAAGACTGCCTAATATAAATATTTTCCCATACATTTCCTATGTACATACCAAAATTAGGTCAGTATTGCTTAAATTCTTGAAGTTATGGGCCCAAACATAATGCACTTATAATTATCAGGAAATATATTTACTCACTTAACATGAGAATTGCTGTAGCTAGAGACTTTTTTTCAGAGATATAACTTTATCAAGATTTAATTGTATACCCAAAATTAGATCTGAATTTTGCATTTTTTTAAAAGTTATTAGCTTAATAAAAAATCAATACTTTAATTTTTTTCCAACTTTGGCTCTGGCAAGTTTTTTTCCATGTAAGCACTGATGATTTAATTTTCATAGCATAAATACATGAGGATTTAATCTATTAAAATCTGAAATTTTACATGAATTGATTGAAAAGAGTAGCTTTTAATGAAATTTTCATACACCATGTCAAGTGTTGTTTACATTAAGCCCACCTAGTACAACCTTCACCTGTGTTGTGTAACCCACTCAAGGCAGCTTGCCTTAGATAAGCTTGGCCGGCTTCCCCTCGTGGCAGACTTTCTCTCTGCCCTGCACCCCACCCCTACTATAGCTGAGATAGTAATTAGCATAATGTTATTGTTTGTCCCTCATTCAACCAACAGTGTGTATACTTCATTTGAAAAGATGTTTTATTTTATCAAATTTAATCAATCTTTTATTAAAGTGAATAAAATTAAGCATGTACTGAAAACTCCAATGTACAAAACTGTTTAATTGTGTTTCAAGGAATATTCTGGAAGATGTCATGTTGTGGCATTATTTACTTTTAAATTAAGTTTAAACATTTGTGATTTAAGAATAATAAAATATATGTGTATGCATAATATGACCCAGTAATTCCATATTACTGAATATGTCAAGTTTCTATACCAAAGTCAAAATTGACACCAACAAATTTAAAATGATTATTAAGAACTGATGAAATAAAGCGATGGGTTTCATGTAACTGAATTTCAGTGTGCACAGTAAAGAATGATTACTGTTAATGATTATATTATTCTATTTGGGGGGGGGGGCATTTTTTAATTGAAATTAGTAAAAAAAAAAGAAATGTAACTTATGAGAAGTAAATATAAATCTGAATGTTTGGTTGGTTTTTACACTTATGAATAATTACGTTATATTGAAATTTCCACTACGTCCCAGACCTTAGTAGTCGCTTTCTATAGCTTTTCCAGAGTTGCTTTGAAAGGACAAACTTCTTTTGTCTGTCTGTCTGTTGATATCCATAGTCCCATGCATCATGAGATAATTTGCAGAGGTCAAACGCATCCCAGAGCATATACCGGCGTCGATTACCTGTAAGTTCAAAAGTCGTTTTATTTAAAAACAGGTTGTTCAAAGAGAATTTAAATGTAACGTATTCATCAGCTTTCTGCACCGCCTTGCGTACTTACAATATGAATTAACATTACTACAATTGACGTAATAAGCGCCCCCGACCGGATATTGGAGGAGATCACTTTAATAAATACAAGGGATGAGCCATCCAAACCTCAATTTTTCTCCCTTGCCAATATAAAAGGGCGAAACGTAATGCTTTAATTTCTCTCCGTCAAGATTAAAAGTTACTGCCATTTTTTATTCTATCTTCATCATGCTTTATCATCAAATATAATAATAATATTAGTTGCACTCAACAGGGTCAGTGGTCAAATGTATCATATATTACTTTGACTGTGTCCGTGAGGGCCGACCCTGCAGGTTGTCATGCTGATCGGGTGACCTGAATCCAGGTACTTATGTGGATGTATCATGCAATGTAATATATGTGATGGTGTAGGCATAACCATCCCGCCTGGTACCGGTATCCGCACCCGAATCCAGTCATTACTGATTTGTTAAACGGTCAGATATTTCAATTTTTCTCGCCAACTTATGGAAGCAGGTTGCCGCGCAGGCTCGGTCCCGTCAAGAGTTTCAAGATTAAACAGTAATTAGAAGCTATTGTAACGTTAATCAATTTTATTATAAAACATTGAAGTTTAGTCTATGCTAAGACTTAAATATAAACATTTATTACTGTGTTAGATAATGTTAAGGTAAGGACATAAACATCGTTTCCTAGCGTTTTTTAAGTTTTTGCTGAGATCGATGGTCAATTGGAATCAATTGAACTGACCCCTCTCGGGGACTGGACTAGCTATTTCTAAATCGACGCAGCAAGTGTGATTTTACTAGTACAGTTATCTAGGTATGCTGTGTAAGTTTTGATTATTTCTATACATGTAATGCTTAGATATTTAAATCACAGTTAATAACTATATCGTTGAAGCTGTTTCAGTATGGTTTTCTGCGATGTGTAACAGTAGTTTCATTTCGGTTTTGTGATAATTCAGCTGACATTCCGATGGTTGTTAGGAGCCGTTTCACTAACGGAGCTTATAAAAATAGGTGTTTTTCTGTCCTCAGGATTGATCATTTAATAACTCTATCATCTGATAACTCTAGTCTGTGGAAATTACACGTAGATGTCTCTCTTCAACCTATATTAAACTGTGTAGTGTAAAGCACATGTAACTGCTGAATTCAATTGATATTCCATGTTCATCTAAATTATACATTTCATGGATAATACGTTTGTTTCCAGAGTTATTAATCTGTTATTTTGAGTTATTTTGAGCCCTCTGACAGACAGGGTACATATTATATTGATTTTCCTTTAATCTTTTAACATATCATCTAGTCTGGGTCAGATCACTTGGAAACCCTGAAATAAGTTAATGGTGACATATATTCTATGAGTTACTGGCTAACAACATGATTCTGAGTACCGAGACAGTAACACAGGACACAAAACTGAACTTTTGGACCCGGAATCATCTTTTGTATAATCCAGGGAAATACTTGGCAGGTCTCCATTCAATCTTGAAATTATGTCACCGTGACATATATTATGTGACCTACAGAAAAAAAAAATTCAAGGAGGTCCTGGGCAATCTCCTTCAGCACCGTTGTGCTCTATATGCTTTGAGGTACAAGATTAAAACTTACTTTTGAACACCCAGAACGTCAGATATGGACATTATCTTGAATTTTGGATTGAGAAAAGTGATTTAGATGTATCCCTGGAAGCCCAAATAAGGTCACTCTATTCTTTTAACATGATTTAAGCATCCTATTAGTCAGATGGACACATCTGATGCAGCTGGACATTCCAACTTATTAAATTAAAATTAAGGGTGGCCCTGTAAGGACCCTATAAAATCTTCTTTGAAACACTTAAGATGGTCACTGTGACCCATATTCTTTGAGCATTTAGCACCACATGAATGAGATGGACACATAGTAGCAGTTGGACATAGACATTACATCTTGAAAATTCTAAATTAGGTCGCTGTATCCCTTTTCTGTGGCCTATGGACAAACGCCCTCTTTCTTTTAAGGTTCCTTAACAAATATTTTTTTTTCCAGATCATAACATTAATAATTAATACGTGCATCCCCTGTATGTAAAATTCACCTTGGCGTCATGGCCTATGGGCTGTTAGTTATATTTGTTGCCAGAACTATTTCTTCTGTTTTCTTTGTCTTGTATGAATAATTGAATAAAATAAGTAAAGCTCATTTCATTTTCAGGATATATTTTAGGATTTTCTGCAAAAGACTTGACAACGCTGCTGAAAAGTATGGAATAGTTTATCCAATGAATCTAAGTCAGCCATAACTTGTGCATCTTTTAAGAAACGAATCAAATTGGAAATTTTAGCAACTGTATGTTCTATATGACACATGTTATATTTGCATAAATTTGCGTTTTATACATGTAGCACTCATTCTTTTATCATTTCATAGATCATACAACAACTGTAAATTAATTTCATACGTATTTAACTGAATCTAACAATGATCAGGTCCATAAATGCTAGAGATTATTGTAATATTATTGGTTCGTACGCCTCGCATATTTGCATGTATATATATACTGATTTAATGTGATATTTTAGTTTACTCCTTCTGTCTATAGATGTATATATTGATATACTTTCTTAACTCTCTTAATATGCTTTTATGATTTGAGTCCATATGTTCATGTTTATATTTTTAGTCATGGTATTATTTTATGCATTGTATAGATAGTTTAGTCATTGTATGTTTTATATGTACTGATACAGGGCACCAAGTAAGACCAGTTTAATTTAAACTGATTGGTTTTCCCTGTATAAACATAATGTAAATAAATAAATAAATAAATAAATACATATCTTGTTTCTGTAAACTTACGTGTGTTACACTTTCATGTTATTTTCTTGCCAGAGTTTATGGAAGATGCGAAGACGTATCACTTACAATGAACACAATGTGAAACAACCTACGAGAAGTGTAATCTAACAGCAAAGTAACCTTTTTCGACTCTGTTCATTCATGTTGTTCTAAATATGTAAAATTTATGTCGCAATTCATAAACTGAACATCATAGCCGTGCGTTTTTATTTAAAGTTGATTGAACGAAGAAAATTATACGTGATGAGTTGCGATTCAGATAAGTATGACGCGTTTACGGAATACATGGGGCAAGAGAGAGAGAGAGAGAGAGAGAGAGAGAGAGAGAGAGAGAGCAATGGGAAATAACCTCCTGTTCATTATACTAGTGTAAAATAAAGGGGTGTAAAATTTTCAACCGAGGGTTATGTGGCGTAAAACCCTAAATATTCTCAAATAGTTGGATCTACTCTTAGGTGTGAAAAAAGTATTTTTCAAACCAGTCTAAACACGTTTGTAGGAAACTTCTGATGGTCACATCGAAATGCACAGTGGGAGACTCCTTAGGTTACATAAGGTTTGCATATCAATTACTATACTGTTGATGTTTCAACTGACTACAGCACATTTGATGTAGACGAAAGAAGGGAATTTCTTGGATGCATCATCCCAAAGGCAGGATCGACCGTTAGTAGCGTGGTGAACGAATCAGACCAAATAACTTTTCAGATCAACAACCCTGCCTCTTGTTCACTTTGAAATTCAAAGCCATCCTCTATCAAAGACACACTGGGGGATGTTTTGTGATAAAATAATGAAAGAGCAAAGGCTTGAGGTGATATGATGACCGTTTTCACTTAATAAAAAGTAACTTATCAAGAGTATATGCAAATGAAACGATGTTAACCATGTGTCTGGTTTATCAGTTTATCTTAAACTAACATCCATGTGAGCTGTTAATGCCTTAACTAGTGTTGAATTTGTAAAATAATATATCTTTCACTATTTTAAGCTGTATTTCCTGTTCTGATGTCAGGAAAGACAGTAATGTTTGAATACTGACATTGGATGGCAATGTCATGTTATCAAATCACTTGCCATCAATTTTACTTATTGATCAAGGTTATTTAATATGCAATAAGAAACTCTGTCTGACGTGTCAAGGTTATATATTGACCTAAGTTATTATTTCATGATATTCCAAGTACTTTGTTTTTAATATGTATCTATAGAGTGGTGGCTAACAGATGATACTTAAAACGTCATTTAATTAATGATTCATGATTGTGATTCTGGTATCTTAATCTTGTTTTGAAGTTCGCTGGACCATGCGCACTACCACATTGCGAACATAGCCGACCACGCTTTCGTTTAAATTGTACGTTTTCCTTTGTATTAATAACTTAGTGATTACATTATGGTGTCAACAGAACTGATTGTACATTGTAGTTCACACACACTTAGCGTTTGCTGTTAATAAACTGTTTTACTAATGTTTGCACAATACGGCCTGCTTATAACCCCATACCCCTCGGTCGGGTCTACATATATTTACTTGTTGTTTGCTATTTCTCATAATTTATGTTCTTTTTTAAATAATATTAATAAAGCAATTAAGACCCATTTTGCTCATAGGCCGGCTGGCAAGACTGACCGCCACCGCTGTGTCGTACAAGTCTGTCAAGGCCTGAAAATGACAATCCTCGTGGAATTAAGGTACGTATGTGGATGTATCATTCAATAAAATATATGTACTTGGTCTTTGTTATTTCTCATAATCAAAATGTGCTCTCATAAATAATAGTAAAAAACAATTGAGACGGCTTTCAAAATCTAGGCCGCGTTTGTCAATGTACGTGACGTGAAACTAATTAAAGCTGAAATAATGTCCCAATTGACCATTTACAAATCATCAGTAATCACCGGTTACACAATCAGATGAACTTTTACTTTATCGTGGCAGTTTAATGTGACAGTTGTTTAATACTCTGGTATATATCACATTACAATTCAAGTTATCCCGCCTGCACAGACTGCTATCGATGCAAGAACCGTTAACTGGAATGACACGGTTGTATGGTACTGCCGCGCTTTATGTAAATGATTCATTCACGGTTAATTATATGTATCGTCTTACGTGTTTTTATGTTTCATTAAGAAACGATTGGAAACAAAGTACCTTCCTTATTTCGGGAGAGGTAAACTTCAACGTGACCTAATTATAACAACAGGCATGAAACCTGTCGAATCAACCACGGTAATAAGGTGAAATGTATGTCATATTAACACAGGAATCACAATGCTGAAATCTTCCACAATGAGGGATACTTGACATTTAGGTCATCGTAAGGGTCAATGGATGTTTTCATGCATGATCCAATCAAACTCTCTTTAACAGTGACTTAGGAATCAACCTTTATTAACTGTCTGCATATATCCAGTTGTTCAAGAACAATGCTGTTCAAGTTCTTCATGGAAACTTAAGACTCACATAAGAAGAATAATATTTACTGAGATAATATAATAGAAACCCTCTGTACCGCATTTCTGATCACTGCATACTATATGTCGTGCTTATATTTAACACATCTTAGTTCAAAGCGATAAAGACATTGGTTCAATAACATATTGTTTCAATAACAAAGGTGTACTAATTTGTTACGTGGGTTCAAAAAAGAAACATTAAAGTAATGGAAATCTTCCAAGATGGAAGGTGTTCACTACAGTTCACTACAGTATGCACAACATTTCAAAGTTCCAGCTGGAAACTTAGAACAAATATTGAATGTTTAATTAACAGTAGTTTAAGAAAAAAGAAACATTAAAGCCATAAAATTATCCTCAGGTTCCCCTATGTGGCATGTTGACAAAACCTCGTACATAATGTTTACCTATATCATCGAAATCTAGGTTTACAAGAGATGATCGACAGGTGAGACAAACGCTTATTGACCTATAGTGTCCAATCGTTGGTTTACAGTGGCCGGTTTACCTTAGGCAGTTACACGGGGGCCCTCTTAAGAAAATTATGCGATCACTCATGTTAACACTAATCTAATGAACATTCATAAGTTGTTATATATAAGCAAGTTACGTGTTAAGCGCACAGTGGTGCCTGTCTCGCATTCAGTGAAGATCAAACTGGTTCTCATTTTCCAGTCTGTTAGAATTAAAAATTACGAACTACAAAAGCAAGATGTATCTGAAAACTTTAAATGATTACATATATAGCCTTTTTAAAAAGAGCGTCATCAAAAAATTTCTTTTTTATTCAAGAAACATTTCTAATGTACCACAAGAAAAATTTATGTGCGACATTAATTAATTCAATATTTTTCTGGTATCCTGAGAAGTACGAAAGACACTTGCTCGATTCTGCTTTAATTTAGCCATTATGAATATATTAATTTGTTGACAGGCCAGAGATATATAGTCCAGCAGCTTCCCCCATGAGGAAATTTAATTCTTTATCAGTGGTCCATATTATCAAATTATTAATTTTTTAGTGACTATATATGACTATATATATATATATATATATATATATATATATATATATATATATATGAAGCTACCAAGTGAAGTATGAATATAACATAGATGTATATTATATTATTATGTACATTATATAAAAGAAATTGAAATGACGTTGCTCTGTATACAGTTTATACTGATTTAATCCTGGAAATAGATGCCTGTTTCCTCCCCAAAACGATCCAACATGGAGTCAACCTTTGCCGTCTGCTTCTCATTGAAGAAATTCTTCCAGTCTCCAACAATACCTTTCCTCATAAAAGGAGATCCCTCCTCGAAAAAATGACTATCCCCAAAATTCAGATTAAGATTGTTCTTCATCTTGTTGAATTCTGTGATACGTACTATTCTGTCCAGTGTTTCGTCATCTACAGGTCTGTTTATGAACTCGGCCAACTTCCTGATTAAACTGTGGGGATCCTTGTTTAACTCCTCATACTTCACAAATAATATATTTGGTTCAGACCGGTTCTTCCAAAAGGACCTCACATGATCGAACCAATCCCCATAATAGATCTTTCCTTGAAAGAATGCATCATAAAAGACGTCCCATTCTCCTTTCCACGGTCCAATAAACTTAGAAATTGTATGGAGGTAATAGTTTGAAACGGCTACATCTTTCGGGTTGCGCATTATGTAGATGATCTTTCCCTTCTTGTCCTCAATCAAAGAAGAAGGCAGAAGATGATACTGTAGATGGCTCCAAAAGCACTCTGGGCGTTCCAGGGTCTCTGCGATTTCTATAGCGTAATCTGGCATACTTTCTTCAAAATATGCTTTGGTGTTTTCAAACGCCTCAAGGTTGTCTTGTTTCATGATAGCTCGAATGATCGTTCTCAACCAGTTGTTTCCTAAAATATGAATCGTCTCTTGACAGAATTCGGCTAATTACGCCATTATTTTGCAAATTGCCAATGCTGCAACATAACCCTGGAGAAAGTAGGGTTTTAAATAAAAGTGCAAAAGGTGCATTAATAATTAAGAAGGCGTTGTAGCATTTTTTCATACAGATGAACGCA
This sequence comes from Sipunculus nudus, assembly GCA_026874595.1. Classification (NCBI taxonomy): domain Eukaryota; kingdom Metazoa; phylum Annelida; class Sipuncula; order Golfingiida; family Sipunculidae; genus Sipunculus; species Sipunculus nudus. The sequence goes on from CM049316.1 coordinate 6,078,452, forward strand.
ACTGTCTCTTTGGCCTGAAGCAGGGAACCAAAAGATACAATAAATGTTTTGCCAGATAATACATTTTATCTTATAACTTGGAATATATATATATACATTGATTAAATTTAATTCTCCATAGCAAACACACAAGGGTGCACAATTGAAGAAAGTTATGCTTTCTTTTGAAAGGACTTAAAATCTGTACCTGATCTCATGAAGCCACACTCAAAGACATCGTTTTCGTCGAGGGTAAACTCTTTAATCTTCTTCAAAGTGGTTCTGTCTAGCTTTTTGTAGTACAGTGTACCATCGATCCAGTGGCTGTTGTCAATATGGAATGGGATTTTGTTGAACTTAGGCTGTGCCATTATTGCTTGCTTATTCCTCAATCCAGTCGGAAGCAGCTACCGAAGATAAATAAACATTTATAAGATCGGTGAACTTTATATACATTTTCAAGTTTACGCTCCCCTTTTGCAAGGTTATTTTCATAATATTCAATCAGAGTGTAGCTCTATGAAATTAATGGGTGATACAAAACATTTTACTTTACGTGTGTTTTAGGCTTTGCTTTAGTATTTCGATTTTTATATTTTAAATTGCGTAAGCATGGTCCAACACGAAACCGATAAAACGTAGTTTATATTGTAATCCCAGTACTCAATGCTGAAACTCCATTGCCTTGTTTGTGTTCCTGCATGGTGTTGCCAAGCGACACAGGGATTATTTATTCATACAGTGTCACATTGTGCAATAGGTATATGGAATATGTGGATGATACATGATCAAATCTTTATTAATTGTCATATTAATTGTTATGTCACATGTATATGCAATTCTTATGGTACGTACCCGTCTGATATAGTGTACTTACCACTGATTAATATAGTTTATGGGATTTTTCATGATTTTCAATATTTTTATTTGTTTGGTAATTATATATTCATATACAAGATGTATATGAAAACATTTCAATAGGAAGAAAAAATACAAATTATAAAAAAAAAATCTTGTTGAAATTAATTAAATTATATACCTGCAAAAAACTTAAAGCTTCCCTTTTACAGGTCATGTACATAGAGTAAAGCGAAACAGTGAAAGTGGTGATCTGTAAATAATACAAAGGTTAAGGCTGTCTCTTGAATGTTTACAGTTCCGATCTCTCAGCTTTTAGAAATGGAAAATCGGCGCGCTCGGGGGAAGGGTATGTGGCCCTCCCGCAAGGGGGAAACATTGTTCAGCATGGTGAGTTAGGCATACAATTTAGACACCGGGAGGTCCAAGACGTAACTTATATAATTGTCACTTACAATTATGCATTTAATCAATCTGGTATCTCCTTTTTATATCACTAAATAGACAAAGTTAGAAATCGTAAATTCCGTACATTGTGCCACCTATCACAGGTCATGACAAGTTTAAATAATATATATATATATATATATATATATATATATATATTTATATATCCTGTTTATACCCTCCCCGGATGCTTGTTATTACTTGAATAAAAATTATATTGATTATTTTCATAGGCTCAAAATATATTAAGGATAATAAATTTGTATGTCTGTTTATATTTAAATATATATATCATTTACAAACAAACAAATTAAAATTTTTAAGAAATTTGTTTTTATCATTATTCCAAGCAACCGCCAACACTGTTTTAGCCGCCCCCCCCCCCCCCCCCCCCCGTTCTGGAATTTCTGGATCCTTCCCTGCATGACGTGATTAGGGGCACCGATACAGAGGCAGTCTGATGTCTAACGGACGGAGAATATATGGAGAATCGCCGCATGTAATACTACCACATAAATCCTACATTTTACCGGGGATTCCCCTACATTTTGGTAGTACACCGCCTCCTTGCTGTTACTCACGCAGATACACATGCTTGCTGTTCCTTCTGTGCGTGGGGACGCCTGGCAATTACAACTGATCGGCTAGATTACACCATGGCGAGAGGAAATCGTCAAACATTCGGACGTTTGTCGGGAGTTTGTATTTTCCAATCGGGAGGTCGGGAGTTGACCTTGAAAATATGGAGGTTCCCGTCGAAATCGGGAGGATTGAAAGGTATGGTGTACTATGAGTTGTTACCCAAAGGGAAAAGATGAAGTGGTTTGACAGAATGAAGCCCATGACATAAACACGATATGCACAAAAACATTCAATAAAAATGACAAAACATAAAAATGTCTTACTTTTTCCCCTTAGCCTCTCAAGTGTTACCCGTAACCAAAACGGAGCTTCGCTAGTTATAGTTTGTGTGTAGTCTAGTACGTGTGTGAGTGTGACAGCTGTGGACTTGACCTTTGAGACCCTCCGGCCAATAAAAAAAAGAATATCTGCAGGAGTAAAAAGTGTATGTGCGAAAACACTAATGCAGTAGCGACAGCATGTGGTGATACAAAGAATCGTTACTTTTATAAGTACTATGCGTCTGTAATTTCATTACCTTTATTCTGCCAGCAAATTTTATATTGGTCTTTTTTTATTCTTTCACTCAGTTTAAAAACTGATCTCCGAATACTGTCAGAGGAGAAGATACTTATCCCTGTCGTTACTAAAACTACTGACGTTGTTTAACCTGTGGGTATCGCCCTCAGCCAGCCATCAGAAGATAAGTTCCATGGACAGTTCCAGGTCCAGTACTTGCTGCATATAGGGTTAACCCATTGTGCAGCCTCAGTTGTAGGTTTCAAATGCCCTTTATACTTTCGTTCATATGAGGCGTAAAACTGTTAAAATTTTAGCCCGATGCATGTGAGGAGGCGAGATATACACAAAATTTAGTTTGCAACATATATATATATATATATATATATATATATATATATATATATATATATACATATATATTTATATATATATATATATATATATATATATATATATATATATAGGCTGCAACTCAACGTAAATGTCAACCTAATTTTATAAACAGCCCGAAAAGAGTGCTCTGTACCGAAACAATTCACACACTAAATATGTACACAGTGCAACATCCCTCGACATTCTTGCATTTTCTGACCACGTACAAGTTATAAATATAGATAAATAACTCTAGCCGGTTTTACTTATTGGCTTTAGATTAAACAATGCCAAAATATGCCAAGGTGAACAAAACAAACTCGGTAATTTATACCTCCTGCGATAAGTGGCCACAGCCAACCATTTCAGTTTACACTGAAGTATCGTCTTTCACAGTCAGGGCTCTAGGTGAATCAATACATTTATTGACAGTGTCTGAACGTCAGGTCTATTTGTTTGTAGATGTTTCTCTGCTTTGTTTTTCTACGTCAGGTATGAGTGGATTATTGTTGTTTTGAATATCCTAAGCACAGGTATTTTGTCCGTTTGCTGCTTGTTATCTAAATTTATAAATTGTGTGTGACCATTAGGTTGATTAAGCACGTTTGCTACTAGGGCTGAATAATGATCTGTGAGACGAATAATGCTGCATACTTCTTTAACAACAAGTATTCTGATATTCAGGTAGTTTGCAGGTGTATATACCAAGACAGCGCTCGGTCCGGACAGTGCATGAAAATGCACAAGCACTTCTTGGATTAGGGAGCAACGGTATCAAAGGGCTTATTATTTTAGTATTGTTATAGTTATTATTATTGTTATTATAACTTTGTTCAGGGTGACCTTTTCAGCTTGTAGCCGACCTTTAATAACTTTCTGATAAGAAACAATTACAGTTAATATTGATTTCCAATAAACTAAAAGAAAATAAATGTATATCATTGTCTCATAATACGGAACAAACACGAGGGTGGGGAATGGGGAGAAGGTAAAAGCGTCTGAACCGCGGAAGGCTCCTGTTTTGCTTTCCACAAACATATATATGCATTATCATTTAGAGGAAAAATTAAATTGTCACACAAACAAATTAAGAATTTGGATGGTTGATATCAACTGCATATAAAAACTAAATAAACCTGGTACTTAAAACGAAAAAATATGTTAAAAAAATTACATAATTCATGAAATATTTGGTACTTTTTTCAATAATTTAACATGTCTTACTCTCATTGGACCAAGCATGAATTTGACAATATGCTATCGCTACAATTATCCGTTCCAATGGATGGATGAACTTAAAGGAACGATACATTTACCTTTAATCGATATTGACATATAAATTTATCAATGGACTCGCCCCTTCTTATCTTAATAAGAATTTTACTTTTACCTGTGATGTTCATCAGTGTAACACTCGTTTATCAGTAAATTCCAATGTTTATCTTCCGAAACCACGTACAGAAATCCTGAAAACCTCATTATTTTATGCAGGCAGTGTTCTATTGAATAGCCTTCCGACAGAACTAAAAAATGCCAACACTCTAATGGGCTTTAAAAAGCTAGCGCGCTCATATTTCCTTGCGTATAATACCAAGGAAGAATAATTTTCTTTTTTTTTGCAGACATTCTTTTCTCTTCTTTTTTATTACTTATATATTTATTAATATATATAATTTATAAGAAGGTGACATTAACACATACAATTATGCTGAAATATTTCGGCACCATGCAACTGATTTGAACAAACTTATACACAATGTTACGAAGACAAATTATTCAGGGGAATACACTGGGCTGATCCGGAATTCGAACCCATGTCGTTGGCGCACATGTCCGGCGTACTAACCGCTTCCCTAGAAAAGCATGCTTCACTAGCGAGTTAGTTCGGCCCGATTTTAAGTCACTCCGTAACACACCCCCTCTTAAGAGCTCTCAGAACAAGACTAATTACCCCACACTTTGGTGAGCTTATTCCCTGGCCACAAAGTTTACCGTCACGTTGGACGAGCCCCCATTTTGTTACGAAGACAAATTAATCAGGGAAAAAACATTGGGCCGATCCCGGATTCGAATCCATGTAGGTGTCGCACAAGTCCGGCATTCCAACCGCTTCGCTAGCAAAGCAAGTTCACTGGCGAGACGGTCCGCTGTTATGTCACCCCGTATAACACACCCCCTCTTAAAAAAGCATGATATTTAGTATACTTATCACAATCCACAATATCTTGATGCCAGAATAAAATACTGTTTTCTGGGTGTATATATCTCCTTTCTATAGGTTTTGTTTAGATTATAGAGTTCTGCGGATACTATGATTTCAGCTGGACGCCGCCGCCCCCGTCGCATATGTTTCGGGAGAATTCCGTAACCTAAACCACTGGACGGAATGTTATTATTCGGGCAGATATGAACTGCTGCGTCTTCATTTTGGGTTGATCTCTGGCCCTTCCTGTCTGCAGAGCGTTCATCTGTGTCTGTTTTTACACAAAAACCAACATATATCGTCCATTTTTTTGCCCGTCAAGGGTAAAAATCACTAATATCTCGTCAGTGGTTTGACCTATCCACCCGAATTAGCATGTGTATACATCTTCGATACCTTTTTCTTCAATGACAGGTGGCGCTACCTAAAATCATGTTAAGGTGCAGACTTCCATGCTTATTTGTAACACATCTCACTTTATTTCACCTTATAACTCAATCCATGCCACTCTTTGCCCGTTCCACTCTTGATTTCGGCGGATACACGTATAATCGCTCGTCGACTTCCCGTTTCTAGTTTGTATAATGTTATCAATTTTAAAAATCGAGGTATAATAGTCTGATTTGTTTCTTATTTCTTGTTTCCGTTTTGTTTTCATTAGGTGTAAAATACTGTGATATGTCACTATTTTTTATCAATGCCATAAATCTGTCTCACGTCTCCAGGCGAGTAGAATACATAAGCATTTTCCACTTTCTTTGTTATATTGTGTATATAACTAATACCTGTATAAACCAGGTTTATTAAGTACAATTGGTCCGTCTATGTGAAAATTTAATCACATAGATTGATTTAAATAATCATGTGTCTGTGTCTGAAGTATAGCAGTTATATTTACACCAATCATATAAAACTTTTTTTTCCAGAATAAAGTGTTATTTTTAAAGAAGCCGAGTTGATACAGAACTTCAGCATTTACATTGCATTTAATATATATTCAGTTAGAATATTAAGACTACAGTCAACTAGCTGTGCCCATCCTTGTTTCAAATCCGAGTTTAATAATCTATTGACCCAGGCAATTTCAGTTGCTTCAATTTCTTTATGTCAAGAATTGTAATGCTTCTTTTGCCCATTTCAGACCAAGTATTATTATCTTCCCTCAAAAGAATACATGATTACCAATTAGCATAATTGCTGTTTTATTTATGTAAATTTGCAACCCACCTATATGTTTGGATCTTTTTAACAGTTCTATGGACTCTTTAACAACTGGGTGTCCACCTCTTATAGATAATGTAGTATCATCTTATTACGAGATGATGTGTTTCACTTTTCTAATCTCTTTGCCTTAAATATTAGTATTGTCTCTAATTGTTGAAGCAAGCAGTTCTGCGGAAATAATAAATAAGTATGGTGAAAGGGAGCAGTCTTGTCTAACTCCTCTGCTAACTGGGAAATACCTGGAAGCCCATCCATAAATTATGACGCATGATGATATACTTTTATCAAATACTTTAATCCATTTACAGAAAGTATAACCATAGGTGTAATGTTTTAATGATTTCTGGATAATGACCATTCTAATAAATGGAATGCTTTTTAGCCCTCAGCACTTAGGCTGATGGGCTATTGTCGTCACCCAAGCTGTCCGTCCGTCCGTCCGGCGTCGTTAACTTTTACCTTGTGAGCGGGATATCTTAAAAAGGATTCACCGTCAGAATTTTATTTCCTCAGTAACGATGTATATCGACAAAATCTCGGTCAAGTTCGAAGATGGGTGACCTTGACCTATTTTTCTACATTTTAGAGCTGATTATAGAAAAACACTTAGTAGTACAGGCATTTTACCCGAAATATGTGGTCAACCTCACACAAATTGCAACAAAAGCAAACGCAACTGATTTTGATTCCTTAGTATGGCCTTAATGTAAGAAAAAAAGTCCTTAGCAATTATGTGGGGGGGGGGGGGGGGGAAGTTGGAAAATCGTCAAATTTGACAAAGTAGAAAATACCTTTTGTTTCACCATATATACATTAGCGTTCAAATGGTGTTGCATGAATAATCTCTTGGTTATCGTCTTATAACCTCTTGGTTATTCTTGTTCAAGTAGTTTTGAAATAAAGTGTATTTCATGAACTATATAACACTATGGTACCAATTTAAAATCAGCAATCTGTGAATTAAAGGGACATCATGACATGAGCAACACTATCTGAAAATGGCAACAATAACCAAAAATCTCCGGAAAACCTTATAAATCTCCAAAGTGTCGACATACATTAAAATTTTTAGTTCAGCCGCTTATAAGTCATTTGAGCTATAGTTATGATCCATTGTCTGTCATCCGTCCGTCCGTCTGTCTGTCCGTTTGACTGGCACGTTTTATAACGATTAGACCGACAAATCCAAAATATGCCATACAATTCGATGTCCATAAGTTCCCTTACTTCTCCTACCAAGCCCAAAATTGGGCTAATGCGACTTCGGTCCTTCGAGAATTTAAGGAGAAACCTGTTGTAACACTTTATGACTGCCTAAAATCAAAACCCCTCGTCTGTGTTTGTTCATATTTTTAAACATTTATAAATTTCCGCTATATATTTCCTATGAACGGGCCAAAAATTAGGTCAATATTACATAATTTTTAAAAATTATGGACCAAAGCATTAATTAGATACCTTATCAAAATATTAAGAAATATATTTTTTTGTTTTATCATGGTAACTGCTATAGTTGGAGTCTTTTTTAAGTTAACAACTATTTAATCAAGATTTAATTGTATGAAAGAAATTAGATCAACTTTTTGTAAATTCTTAAAATTATTAGCATGAGTGTATAATTAGTAACTTAAATTTTGCCCAACTTTGACCATGGCACATTTTATTCTAGTAAGCACTGCTGATTTGATTTTCACAGTATATACACATAAGGATTTAATCAGTTAAAATATTAAATTTGAAATCAAAGCTCACAAACAAGGCGAGGTAAAATTTGACTTGGGGGGGGGGGGGGGGGGCTCTATTGTATTCACTTGCATTGCCAAGATCCATTTGCATTGTCAATAACCCCCCCCCCGAGCTGTCGAAGGTGTACAGTTATTCTCAAATCACTCCCATTACCCCCACAGCAATATACATAAAGTGTAAGGGAATAATTGTTATTGCTTGAACTGTATTTCCAAAACTGAAACGCTGTTTTATATAATGTATGTTATATGAGCAAAATTAGCGATAAATGATGATGATATGTAGAATTTCGAATTGACTTATTTATGTATATCCAAATATATATGATATTTCAAATGTATGAAAATTATAAACTTAAAAAAATGATAAAATAAAAAGTGAGGAACTAAAGCAAACTTTTGTTCATCAATTTCCTGCCCAAAGAGAATGGGAAATAATGTGATCAGATTTTTTCGTCTACCTGTCTGTCTGTTGATTTATAAATATTCAGTAATTATGCATCTACTGTTAAATTAAGTTTCATATCCCATATGTAAATGCAGAGATGTTGAAACTCACACTATTCAGCGCCTCAAAATCCCTCCCCACCATAAGTCCTTGCACCTGTGGACTGGGGACGTTAATTATAAGGCAACTGTATAAAAAGGTATAAAAAAAAGATTTGGATACCAGAGATCAACCAGAGATCATGGAAATGGTATAGATCTCATGTTTACAAATTGCTCTCATGCTCCAGTTTCACCACTAGAAAACACATGGTCAGATCACAAAGTATTATTTGCAACAATTTTCTTACTTATCAGTTCAGATCAACTATATCAACCAATATCTAGCTTATACTACCTTTTCCGCTCAGACGTTATCTTTATTAGTTTATATTTTAGTTTTTTTTAATCACCATATCAATAAAATCATGTAGATATGTAATGAGCACATGTTAAATCAGACGTCATCTTGTCCATTCTTATTAAAAGTGTCTGTTGTCAGTTACGCACAGGGTTTCCAGCAGTCAACTCGGTTAAAAAAGCTCTGACTTTGAAATTTAAACTTTATTTATTTAATATAGCGCCTACTTTTATAAATATTTTTATTCAGTGGCCCTTTACAAAAGTACTAAATTATATTATGACACAAGAGTTAAAATTTGATAAAAATCTAAGTCGAAAAAAGGTACGTTTTCAATTTTTTTTAAAATCGTCAATATTTTCGCTTCATTTAACATCATTAGAAAGTTCAATCCAAAGAGATCGTCCAAATGTTGAAAATACCCGATCAGCAAACGTTTTGTTAGACTATTCCCGGACTTTCAGCTAGTTTTCTTGAAAAAAAAACTAAGCCACCAAATTCAATTTCTTCTCAAAAAACGTCATTCTACTGCAAACCGATTTTTTTTTTTAGATTGTAACTGAAAAGCAAGCAAAATGAAACTAGAAATTTGGAATTGACAATTTAAAATTCATTATTAATAATATTCAAAGATCCATGCACTCTGTTATCAAGCATATATCATGTGTATAAATTTATACCACAATAACATAAAAATGACTTCAGTGGATCAAAGTAACTGCACTCTGTTTGGCCTTTGTACTTTGTGACCTGTGCAGATTTATGTCCTTGTGTAAAATGTTTTACTTGTACTCTATATTAGTTATGTATTACCGTTAAGAAACAGGTGGCCTTGCATTAATGGTTGGTGCTACATGTATACATTTTGTATATCAATGCTATGCATTATCAACTTACATGTGTTTACAATAATCTAAAGGAAATAAGATTTTACCTACAGACACAACAAAACTTTAATTAAAAGGAAAATAAAAACGTAGTATGAAATTACTGAATGCTGGCTCATGACATGAAAAAAAGGCTTCCTACCTGATAATCAACCACAGTCGCCATAGCCAGGGTACACGCTATGTGATTCTTTTTGCACGTGCATCTGATGGTGCTGCAGTTACTCTGACAGTTGCATCTAATATCCTCTTGGAGCATTTCAAAAGCAGGCGACTCGTCATTTGACATAAACCAGACCAATCGTGACTGTTTTAGTATACTTTCTAGCAACCCCTACCTGGCGAGAACAATTCCGTTTTAACCCAGCATATCGGTCAAACCCTCTTCATGTTTGTTGAAAATCTTATTACTACAATATTATTGCAACAGGTTAGGTGAGCGCTGCACATTACCAAATTAGGGTTACCTGCTCAATATAAATGCCAACTGAGTCGTGCTACAACCCCCACCCCTACCGCACCCCATGCTTCAGACCGTTTCCACATCGACCCCCACATACGAGTCTTGGGAATTTTTAATTTAACAAATAAAGACCTGAATTGGATTCTGCAAACCAAAAAAACCCCTGAAAATGTCGTATTACATATTTATACCCTTTTGATTCATTAAATTTGATGGATTCTAGGCCTTTTGGCGGCCATTTTGGATATTCCCAAATTTTAGTACTTTCCCCCAGGAGAAAATCTTAGGACTTTATATGTTCAAAAGGATACCTTCTGGGATACAAAACAAATGAGATAGCTTTTGTTGCAATTTGTGTGAGGTCATGTTACAAAATGACTGTACTATAGATGCTTATTACTCGGGAACCATTTGGTGGATTTTCCGCAACTTACTATATTTATTGGGACTGATAGTCTGTACCTGCTTCACAAGTTTGGTGGCGTCACTGATTTTTAATGAATATTTATCGGATTTTTCAACTTTAGGCTTGTGAGCGGAATATCTCTAAAAGGATTCACCGTAGGAATTTTATTTTTTCGGTGAAGATGTATATTGACAAAATCTCGGTCAAGTTCGAAGATGGGTGACCTTGACCTATTTTTCTACATTTTAGAGCTGATTATAGGAAAAAAACCATTTAGAAGCTTATTTCTCAGGAACCATTGGGTGGATTCTCACAAGTCATGGGACTGATGGTCTGTAACTGCTGCACAAGTTTGGGGGCGCCACCTGCAATTTCTGATTTTTAATGAATTTTTCTTGGATTTTTCAACTTTGGCCTTGTGAGCGGGATATCTCTAAAAGGATTCACAATAGGAATTTATTTTTTTGGTGAAGATGTATATCGACAAAATCACGGTCAAGTTCGAAGATGGGTGACCTTGACCTACTTTTCAAGGTCACGGAGCTTATAATAGAATAAAACTTAGAAGCTTATTTTTCAGGAAGCATTTGGTGGATTGTTATAAATCATGGTACATACCTCTCCATTTTAAATTTATAACTGAGACATGTACAGATATACATCCATGTGAGATCAGATATTTAGTACTTGTACCTGTTACCACCTCTAAACACTGTTCTTTCGGCTGAGGGCTTTTGTCAGCTTCTACTGATATTCTAGTTTTAAAATCTATTATTATTATTCAATTTGCTTTTATTTCATTTTACAACAATAATTTATCAAAATGTAAATTCTTCTAAAGCTCTCACAAAAATATTTGTTTTTGAGAAAACCAGTCTGATCATGGATGGATTAAGCTTTTAAGGACCCTCTGTAATCTACGAGCCATGCATTTAGCTGATAATTTGAAATCAATATTCAGTAAAGATATTGGTGGCGAGGAGTCATTTGATTTTTGCGGATTTTAAACATTCAAATAAATCTTCTTATGACAATTCACTTTTACAAAATATTTTTTCTTCATCTGAAAAGATATTTTCTGTAAGAGTTAAAAACTCAGCTTACTGGTCTTCATTTGGTTTCAGCTCTGCTGAAGTATGTTCTATAGTAATTTTCTGTCTCTTTTAATGTATCCTTAGATTTAGTTAAATATCTATTATTAACCTTAAGCTTTTTTACATTTTTGTTATTATATAGTCTTTACTCCAAATTCAAAGAGTATTTAAATGGCTTTTGATGTTGATGGTGTTGATGTTGCCGTGGGGTTTGATTCCATCATTAATTTCGTTCCAAGGAACTTGGTTTGTAAAAATGAGCTGATCATGGGTACACCAGAGAAGAAGTTTTAAATATATAAACTCCAGAGCCGTACAATGAATATACTAGCACTTTTAAGCTCAATAGAATTCCTGCAACCATTAGATGAACTCGTGGTAAAAAGAAAATTAGAAATAACAGTGTGAGAATAACTGCACCAGCCAGAATACAAAGGAGCATATATTCAATTTACTCAACCACCTCTAGTCGGACAACAAATTACTCTTAGTATAAAGGGGTTTTAATATAAGCATTTGTAATAATATTTTCATACATAAGTCATCCAATATTCTAATCCATTAAAGCTTAATGACTGCAAGGTTCATTCAATGATCAATATCTGCACACCATATGATTATATGCCAGATATCAATTAATAATAAATTCATTGATACAAATTCTCTGATTTTAAAATTAACCATGTTCCATTCTGTACATGGTCAAACATGGAGAATTTGAAAAATACTGATGATATCAACACTTTATCTTATGAATCATGCAATGAGTTAATTATAAGTTTTTTATCACTGATATGATATCATAAAGAACACTCAAGTGGTTTTAAAATGTTTTTACACGCTTGAACCACAGTGTTTCAAACAAAGACGTGAACGTTTCGATTTCGTCTTGATCAGATTTAAATTATATTTATGCTATATGGATTGTACAAATGAATAATATAACTAACAGATGCACCCTCCATAATCTTGATATTCAAGCAAAACATTTAATAAGTTGGTAAATATAGTTAAGATTGTTTTACTATACGTCTTTTTGACAAACGCCATACTAATGTTGAAAAGCGTTAAAATTGTATCCGGTGGCGTCCTTCCACTTCGACTTGATTCATAAGATAAAGAATTGATGTAATCTGTATTTTTCAAGTTCTCCATGTTTTACCATATTTAGAGGGGAACATGGTATATTTGAATCATTCAGGCAATCTGGTGTGTCTAGAGGAGGAATTAAACCGGGTTAACCTTTCAAGTAAGCTTGATATGGACAAAATCTATTCATATTGTGTGTACAGCTCTGTATTTGTACACACGGAACTCCAAACCCATAATTATTAACGGTCACTATTCATTTAAAATATTTCCCCAAAATGGTTGGTTGATATTAATCAGAGATTATTTGAGACTTAAATATCACTTGGCATGATGTGATAAATGATAATGAATTTTTTCCATACGAGCCCATGATGACAAAGTTTAACGGATATACCTTAAAGATGAATTAACTTCACGAAGCAAAGAAGAAGATCTAATCGGAAGATAATTCTTGAGGAATATTAATCAATATAGGAAAGTATTGCAGACCTGAGGCTGTTATATTGAAATACAGCCAAATGACCAAGTTCGGCTTCCCCTAACTGAACAAAATAACTCACTATACCGGAACTATTTGAACTTGAAGTAAGTTATTTCTTTACAATATTGATGGATTTTGCCAAGTATTTTAAGAGAAAAAGCTTTTGTTTCCACTAGGCCGAAATGGGTTTAAAGCATATGAATTAATTAAAAAGCCTCTTATGAAGTAAAAAATAAAAGAATTGTATCAGAACCACTTCAACACGCTTGCACTAGAACAACTTCAGGATCTTTTGTGCAATATAAATAGGGGCGTAGCTAGGTGTTGGGCCGCAGGTGCATCCATTATGCGAGGATAAATTTTCAGAAATAAATATCTGCTTGGAAAACGTGTGTGTGTAAACAATATATATTACCTCTATTTTATGTTTAATTCAAACTCAATAAAGCGGACAACTATCTATCCATGACATCGGACAGGCTACCCGGTTCCTTGCAACGACCATAAAAGGCGAATAGACAGTTAATTTTTTGTTTACAAAATCACCGAGAGATGGCGCCAGGAGGTTTTTATTTCGTGTGACCTGTTGTTGCATCCTGGTACCCGGGCGACATCTACATTTAATAGATTTCGACCGGGTGCCAGGATGCTCTCTGGTGGACTGTTTCATCGGCTGGTAAACTCCACCTGTTATAGGACGGTCTGCGGCACAACACCGCCTCCCTGAACTAAGTTCTTTTCCAGTGTAGTCGGCAGTAACTGGTGGTTTTTCCCAGATTTTTTTTATCAGAATCAACATGGTTCATTCGGTTATGGTCTATTGCGGGCATCCAGTTGGCTACTTATGTTCCCATTCAAACAGTATTAAAATTTTAGGCCCTCGCCTAAGAAGAGATTTAACCATCGGCCCATTGTACCCTTTTATAAGACCATCGCTCTTCAAAGTGGGACTATTTTAACAAAACATAATAAACTCTGGCACAGCCAGTCAGGGTTAGATATTCAGTTGTACACGCAACGAAAACAGTCAAAAATCTAATACATATACCCGCTGGATGAAACGATTACAACGATTTGCGTGTTGGCACCTTGGCAGCGGCTAAAGGTGGTTTTCAATAAGTGCGTCGTGCGTATCCGTAGGCCGCATGCATGCGTAGTCCATATACGTAGTCCGCATGCCCAAAGTTCGTTTTCCATAGTACTCATGCGTAGTCCGTACTCCGTGTTGATAGGCGCTCGATAGCTGAAGATTCTCTTTCTTTGTTACATTTATATAAAGTAGTAAAGTAGTAAAAAAGTAGTTCTTAAAGTAGTAAAAACGCTATTTCGGCCCAAAAAGTGTCCGTTAGGCGGGGTTCCGCCTGCAGCCCGGGGTTTCACTGTATTGATATGGAGTAAGAAAGGGTATATTTATGACTTGATATATATTTAAAGGAATATTTCAATATTTAAGATCTAAAATCATTCAGAAACAATAAAAATCAATCTTGGTTTCAGTCTGTTCTGATATTCAGACAGAGCCAAAGAATTATTAATGTTCATCAGAAGACCAAGTATCTTATGGCAATTCAGTATGTTTGTAGAGCCTAAATGTACTCTCACAAATTAGCTCTAAATTGGTTTCTATGATGAGGCAGGCAGATTATGTTTATAGAGTTTTGAAATAGCATTGTAGGTCAGTCTATAACTGTATGCATGTCAGGTCAGACTTGGGATTTTCCATAGAACTTTTGTCGAATCAGATCTCACGAAAGTTAGGTAGAACACTTACAACTCTGATGTAATTGTGACCTACTTTGAGTCATCCAATAAGGTTTAGCTTTTATGACGAAATGCAGAAATATGGATATGTATGTATCATATGTCACGTGAAAGCTTTGTAACAAAACTATCTGTAGTGCGCGCTGAGAGTCAGAGTGAGTCAGGGAGGCTGGGCGGCTCTCTCAGAGAGAGAGACTGTCCCAGATCGCTTGCTATTGAATAAAGACTTCTATCATCAAATTGGTCTTGGAACATTGTCAGCCACGCGCATCAGCTACTGCTTGTGATACAGTGTGGGGACATCCCCAACCCCACATTGTATCATTATGGTGGAGACCGGGTCCTGTATCATTATGGTGGAGACCGGGTCCTGTATCATTATGGTGGAGACCGGGTCCTGTATCAGTATCATTAAAGTAAATAAGTGTGACACATAGACACACACACATAGGATATAGACGTGAATGTACCTTGTTTCTAGTAGCAATATGTGATGTGAATATCGATTTCATTAATAAAGAGGAAAGTCAGTATCATTTTCCTACTATCGCTTACATGCACCTGCTTGTCATGGAAGTACTGACGTGCATGCGTATAAACATTTCTTATCAAGTCTTAAAAGCCAAAGCAACAAATATACAGTGCATTTAGCTTTATAAATCGTCAAGGTTATATTTAAACTTAGAGTCATAGTCCTATTCGTTATACATTACATCGTTATATTTTACATCGATACGACCGATACAGCATGCAACGCATTTCGGTTATCGTATCGACGTCGTGTATCGATTCGTATCGATATATCGATATATTGATACAGCCCTAATGACCACCAAGCATGAAAGTTTATCATGATGATTGGTCTCTAGACAGCACGACAATAATTTTTTATTTCCTTAAAAACACGACATCTAAATAAGTTAAATCATTTATATGCTATTTTTTTCTGGAATACTCACACCTGGCGAAGATCTAGTATGGTCACAAGGCTGCCATCTAAGATTTTTTATGGCTTGATTTTTCAGAAGTTTTGATACATTGCGGTCATATGTTTACCTGAAGATTGGTCCTAAAAGGAGGATGTATGTTTTTAAATTTCAGATCCATTTTAAATGAAACATTGCCGCCAGGAAATGATATCAGATTTCTTACTTGTACATCCGTCTGAAAAGTTTTCTGAGCCAAAAATGCAGTATGGCTGCTAATATTAATGTCCCGTTATCCGAAGACTCGTTTGTGCCATTATACTGACATTACAGGTCCTAATATTAAGCTTTCACTTAAAATCACACAAAATCTTTACAACTGACATTATATTTCACCACCGGGAATCAGGAGTTCTAGGTGGCAGTCTTGCGTGCTTTATAATGTCCCTCAACAAAGTAAAGTGTTAAACTGTTAATGGGATTTGAGCTTGAATATATAATTGATGCAAGAGCTTTCCAGAACTAGCAGACTGTTACACAAACAGACAAATACACTCCTACACATTATCACCGTTTTCCATTGTATAACGCCTCTGCGCTCTTGTACAGACTAGCCGAATATGAAGGCCCCTTGTTCTGATACTCCCACAACTATCACATATGGATGGAAAGGAACAAGTTTACACAAATATTCCTTGTTTTGTTGGCACGGTCTCAAAATATTATATGTAACATATTTGCTCACGCTATGTTACAAAAAATTCAATAAATATTTACCATGAGAAAGCTAGGCGTAAAATCCAGGGGAACGATTCCCCTACCAGCCACCCTATATATGAACAGAAAAGAGAAGACAAAAGAATAAAATAAATGTATACATATTGTTATGAGGTGCACATAAAAACGGTCCGAAATGTCTTGACAGAGATATTAAGAAGCCTGTTTTTCTAGCGAATCGATTGGAACGCCGGACATGTGCGCCTTGACATTGGTTCGAATCCGGAATCGGCCCAATGTTTCCCCTGGGCAAAATGTGAGTGTAACAATATGTACATATCAGTGTATGATTGCTGAACAAATGCTTTATTGCTCTAATATATATACATAAATTGCTAAATAGAGTAAAGTAAGATATCTCTTCGGATGTTACAGTAGCACTGCAGTGATATATAAATACATCTCTTTGCTTGATGCGCCGGTGTTGTTATGCAAGTTAAGAAACAGTTTTGGTTGGTAATTAACGTTCAGGGACCTAAATTAACGTGAAGCTGTTACACCGACCGACATATTTACACAAAATCCAGTCTTCAGGGACGGATACAGGAATTTAGAATGGGGGGGGGGGGGGGGGGGGGAGGTAATGGTCCAGGTATAGAAATATTTTGAAAATTTAGGTTGTAATCGTGCAATCTGGGGTCGCTTAAATGCATTTTAAGCAATACATACATTGTAACTGTTCAATACACTTGGTGTACTATGAGTCTTTTCCCCCAGATTTTTTTATGTTAGGCTTGAAAAAGGGGGAACGCGCGTCCCATCGCCCTCCCTAAATCCGCCCCTTGTCTTCATCATTTGTAAATAGCAATAAAATAGATTCTCACCAATTCGTGCTTTGCAAACAATTGACGTATATTTTAAGCGATTGCTCTTGGGTTTGATGCGAATGCTCTAGCGATTTCCCTGAACCCAGAGGGAAATATTATAGAAAAGTGTCTTACAACTAATATAATTCTAATATCGTCAGCATGTCATAAATAAATCCAGATTTACCTTTCTGGTCTAAAACTTTTCCTGTCAAATATTAGCCTACATTATCCTCTTTTGAAGTACATATCCTTTTAATACAAAGCAGTTTCGCTATATTAGTAAAGGATACTAAAGGTCTCATAATAAGGCATGAAAATACAATATCTCTCCCGGGTATATGCTAAAAAAAATACTGACACTGTTTAACACAAACATGAATCATTCTGTGGAGTGCAGGTTTGTCAGCTGCCAAAACGATGTTGCTTAGTGCACATCCACAGAGACGATGGTTTTACACAGGTTTCTGGCTGTTTTCAGATTTAACCCTTTCGGACTAATACCGATTCCAATTAGAGCAAGCATAGACTCATCCCTTACGACATGCATCAAGTAATCTGTCCTTACATTTCATATCTGAATTAAAAAAAAATGCCAAGGAACTTATAGGTTCTCACTTGTTCAAAGTTCCTTTGTCCCTGTTTCCACGGCCGTACGGAAATTAGTCTAATAAGATGTGTCTGGGTTTCTAAAAAAAAATCTCACTCTGGTTTTTCTTCGGATCACCCGTTTCGACTCCATGTAAACAAATACCAATCATCTTTCCCCGGGCCACTTATAATAACGGATATTAACGTTACATCGTCTTCCTGTGTTGAAGACCCAGCATAAATATCTCTTATTCTGGCAAAACACTTAGCTTGACCAGGAGCTCATTTATGAAAATCCTAATTAAACGAGGAGACATAATCCCTCCCTGTCTTACAGAACGTTGAAGACCAAACCACGGACTTTGTATTCCATCATATAACACAGAAATTCTACATCTATTGTTCTATTTTCCTTTAAAATTCAGCATATTAATGTCACATGCATAGGTACTACTTAATAATAAAATAATATTATTAATAATAATAATAATAATAATAATAATACTAATAATAGTATTTTGTTTTGCAGATTCATTGTTCATAAACATACATTGATGGCATACAGGATTGATAACACATTAACATATATACCAGTACACATTGACACACACGTGCATTCTCTGAATATATATATATATATATATATATATATATAACTACATATGCATATCTACACACACGCAGACACGCCACATTATTAATCTAGACGTTCCACTAAAACATACAGGTACACTGTGAGAGTTTACCTTCTAACTACTTAAAACATAACACAGCATTTATATATTTATACACATACCGGTATATATATATATATATATATATATATATATATATATATGTGTGTGTGTGTGTGTGTTATTTTTCTGCCAAGGATAGTTCCCACAGAGTAAATAGATCCTATCGCAAGTGTAATCCTGAATTATATAAATCTTCATGTATAGAGTGTTGCTCTCTGGTATTCTTCTGTACAAAGTATATCTTTGCCTGCGCATCAAAGTATCAAATTGTAGGAAAATATGTGTCACAAACTCAGTTCTGACACTGGACAGTTTAGGTTATCCCATGAAAATTCTTGAGCATTGTAGTATACACCTTTAATATTTTGCAAACAAACCTTCTTCTTCTCTAAATAACACCACACACTTTCACGATAAATTGTGGAAAAATATATGATTTAAACCACAATTTCGTGGTTTTGAGCAGTATTTAAAGTGTTGACCTTGATTAGCAACAAGCACATTTATCTTAGTATACCATCATTATCTTGTGAATTGTCATACAAATTGCAGCCTTGTATGTGTACTTTTTAACGAACATCAGCTGTATTTCAGCCATCCCAAGCTACAATCTACAAAGTACTGGCGAGGACTATAGCTCACCTTTACTCATTATGGGCATACACAGGGTCTGTTAAATTTAATTAAATGTGACATATAGTAATCTACACTTAATCAGTTTTTGTAAACCTTTTACAGAGGATGTTAAAAGAGCACTGTGTCATCGGGAAACCTAAGATGATTTATGATTGCCCCATTAATGAAACATCTTATTGTAACAGCTGAGATCGTCCATGTAAATATTAATATTATGTAGTGGCAATACACCATCCTGTCAGATACCATTAGTCACACTTAAAACTGGTAATCTAAATTCTAAGGAATGCAAGTCTCCTCCAACGGGATTGGGGGGGGGGGGGGGGGGGGTTCGGGGGCTCGGTGCTAAAGTGGAGTGCTCCCATAACCGTGTTAGCATTCACTTTTTTGGTCCATATTCCCTGCTTCATTCCTGCATAGGTGATTGTACGTTGGTGAATACTGACACCAAAATCAAATCTGTTCTTTATTCGATCATTCCAAAAATGTTCTAATTATAATATCTATTGATGCTGCGTGAATTATGTTGTACAAACACACCCAGGAACATAGATGAACGTATTTCCTACTGGCAGAGGCAATATGATACATCATACCGATATTCTTTGGTGATGGTTAGGTGGTGTGACAGATTATATCAAATGCTGACGAAGTATTAAGAAAGCGAACACACGTGTGACCAGAATTCCCTATAAAACCTGAGGTTTCAATTAAAAAGCACACACAATTCAGTTCCGTGTTGTATTCTGTAACCAAATTGAGTATCTGAATGTTGAAGGAAGTGTCCGAGTCGATCAACAAGTACAAATTCAGACAATAGAGACATTATTGTAGAAAGTTCAACAGGCCTGAAACTTCCCTTGTCATTTATACTTTTGGCTTGCCATTCACAACCGATACCCAGATACTGCGTATTATTTCTTCGGGCAAGTACCATGGACAACAATGAATGGTTTTATCACTTCTCTTAGTAAGATGCCCGTTTGTTTTTGATCATAAATTGGTCCCTCTCTACTGCTTCACCAAAGATAACTGGGCGTGGTGCATAATGAATTCTTGGCTTCCGTTAAGAGAAAAAAAAGAGTTTTTCCTTTAACGGCAGCCAAGAATTGGTGAGCGTCAATTAAAACCGAGGCAGAAGAGTTAACTTCTTCATGTATCTCTGTTTCGAACCTAGAATACACCTCTCTGATCTGGCTGAAAATACACAGATTCTATATATTCCCTAAAAATTATTCTTTCTGTACCTTTTGGTCGTCCTTCTTTAAGCTAAGCTATTAATATCTCTGTCATAGCATCATAATTATTCTTCGGATGTTAAAGCAAGGTTGATAAAAAATTACAATATTTCTGTTTAGGAGATTTCTTTCTGATACAATTTCCCTTTGTATTAAATGTTTATAAAAGTTGATACAAGCTCTTTTAATAAAAATCGCCAATGAGAGGTTTAACAACTCAGTTGCATACTGCTGTATATACATTGAGTTGAAATCTCTGTTCTTAACGGCTTTTATCAATTTAGTAACATAAACTCATGAGGGTCCGCCCTACTAACAACTACTGGTAGGCTATAAACTAGTAAACGATCACAGTCAATTCGGGTTTCCTCTGGAATTACACATTCTTTGACAAGGTCACACACAATTTTAATTAAAATGGTATGATCTTAAGGACATATCGAAATCTCGAGATATTACATCAAATTTCTTATTTTAGTCCCCGTTAGCGTTGTAACTACCGAGTGACGTAAAGCAAATCAAGGTTAAAAACCAAAGACCAAAAGAGCTGATCAAACGGGTTGCCCTTTAAATTATATTCATGTGTTTATATCGGGGGGGGGGGGGGGGTGGCGGTGTGTTGAAAAAATGGCTGCCGAGAGTAATCAAAACTCTTCCATCAAAGACATCTATCTTCAATTCAGGCAAAACCGTGTTTTGTAAATGACAGAAGATATACGGATTCATTGATTTTAATCATTTATGATAGGTTAACTAAATGTGATCTGAGCTATATTCATGGACATGTACCCGTCTTCGTTAATTTGTGACAGGTTAATTGTAATTGGCAATACCATGTGTAATATCTCACGTTACTAGGTCATTTTGGCTTAATACAAACGTTCCCAGAAAAATAAAATCTTGGCTTTAGACCTCCTGTTCACCTATTCTACACATTATGGTCTGTCTGTGAGTAAACACAGTCCAAGTTTGTCGGTTTTCCCTAACAAGACCAGAGGCCCGATATAGTGCACGTGTGTCAAATTCCAAACGAGGCGAAGAAAAACATAAAAGAAAAAACGCGGAAGTAACTTCGGTTGGAAGCTTTAAAATCTTGATTTCTGAAGTTGTGCGAGTAGCATGCGCTATGTTTATGTTTTGCATCACTTATTGCGCCCGGTGTAAGCATTTTTCCACTTGGGAATAGGTGTAGGCAAACCTATTAGAACGAAAGAACGAATGGGTTTAGAACGAAACATTAACAGATACCGTAAGGTTGTAAAGTAATTATCATAAGTATTCCCGCGTTTATCTTTTCACGAGCCAAACATCAAATGGTTGTTACAAATGCAAAAGGGACTAAATATTTTCTTTTTTTTAATTCTATCTCGAGATAATTATGTTTTTTTGGTGTCCTAATTTTTTTGGTGAAATCCTATCTCGAGATGAAAAATAAATGTTCTGTGTCCTAAATCAGGCACCTTAGAAATGGGCTGATCCGTTCGTGTAACGATCAAATGTAAACCGTTGCACACGACAAGCGGGAATTACTGCAGGCGACTACATGTGGTTCATGATAATTGACGCAGGAGTTTAACAGAACCAGCAGAATGCTACATAAACAGAAGAATGTCACTCCTACACATCATCACTATTCTCCATTGCAAAAAGACACTGAGCTATTGTACAGACTAGCCATATATGAAGGCCCCTTGTTCTGATACTCCCACAACTATCACATATGGAAAGGTGTAAGAACCACATTTACATAAATATCCCTTGTTTTGTTGGCACGGCGGCAATTTAAATATTATATGTAACATATTTGCTCATGAAAAAGAGCGAGAACACAGAAACGGATAGACAAAGCGCCAGGTGTTGTCCCGCAAGTAACAGTTTGGATGGTAGTAAACGTTATACTCGGGACCTTAATTGTTGAGCACCTGACATATTTACACAAAATCCAGTTTTCTTCATTTTTATTTGAGTCCAAAATATATATATTGATGGCCTGCAGTGCACGAAATGGTGATTAGACTCATCAACCTAATGAGCTCTTTATGACTTTGTGAAATCACCTCTACAGTGTAAGTGGGGGGGGGGGGGGGGAGGAGGGGGTTTAGGTCATGATCCTCAATGTTACTGACCTCCAAAATTGTGCTGAGTTAGACTTTCGAATCGTGTTCAAAACTGCAAATAGTATCCGGGAAAACGGTATTTATCTGCCTATTTGATGTTAATACACATAGCTGATGTTTCACTCTGTTCAAAACTGCTAATAGTATCCGGGAAAACGGTATTTATCTGCTTATTTGATGTTAATACACATAGCTGATGTTTCACCATGCCTGATATTGGACAGCCGGATCAAGTTAATCACATGTTTAGGTTTTGCAAAAGTCATCCACGTTCCATGCCCATGCATGCTTAACTCGCCTACATGTGAATTTGATAAGGCATTTATGATCGCATGTGGTAACTGCTCATTATGTTGTAATATATTATTTTATTTCCAGTAACCTTGGCCATTGGTAGGATGACCCTGGATTAATGACCCTAAGTTAATTATCAGTCTAATCCAGGGGCGAATTAATATAAATAATATTAATTAATATTAGGAAGTATATCAGTGTCTACAATATATATTTTGTAATTGATATGTGGCGAGTCCGTAATCTAATCCGGAAGTTAATTCTCCATGTTAACTGTCTTTTGAAGCGAGTTCAAAAAAAGTGATTTTCTATTACATGATAGACAGATATGTTGACATGAACATCGTGCACCCATACCACCAATGATCTTGAAATATCCTAAACAAAGTTTACAACAGAGCATATTTAAAAACATTTCAGACATATAATTCAAGTATATACCGAACCTAGTTTTTGAAAGAAGCCCTCCGCATTGCATGGCCATGCTTAGCTCGCTTACTTGACATTATCAAAGGTACAGTTTACCTAATCATCCTTTTAACATAAGATATGAATGGGTACCGTGAACATATTTCATGATTTGCCGTTTGTCACTGGGGGAAAAAGCGTATTGAAACGTTGACTATATTCTCAGAATTAATATAATGAATCAAATATTCTTGAATATCAATATATCTCAAATATAATACTTTCGCCTTTTGGCAAAAGTTTTCCAAGGGCTGTTCTTGATAAAGAATTTTCCGTTTAAATGACGAGAGGAAGAATACCCCGACCCGGAAAATTAACAATCACTGTTGGGCAGGAGGTAGTGGAACAAACAATCATGTAAATGCACAACAAACAAATTGACATATACAATACGGATTTTCTATATAGAAAGGTCTTTCTATCTAAAGTTATACATCATCCACCCTTGGCGACAATTTGCTATTGTATAGCACCACGTACGTGGAGAGACGGCATTGTTCATGGCTGTATGTTTTGCTGCAAAATCGTGTGCCACAGATGGGACTACAGAGGCGGGATACCAGTAAGGATAAATATACAACCAGGATTGAGACCACCAACTACTTTTGAGGTTTGCCTTCAGAGTATCAAGTCGCAATCTATAGGTCAAGCTCATACAGGTAAGCAGATATGTTGCTTTCCCCGTATAGTGCATATGTCAAGCAAATGCAATAGCAATTTATAGTAATCCAGTGATTCCATAATATCTCATCTGAAAATGTTACTTAACAAAGACATCTGTAGTGACTTTAAAGAAGTTAAAATTCTGTTGAAGAATAAACCCTTAGTAAAGATTCAAAATAAAACATAGGAAAGAAGAAGACCTGCCAGTGTTATTTACCATGTTTATCCAACACAGTCTTTCTAAACTCTGAGAAAAGAAGGTCCAGGAACCTTAAATACTTGAGTCATTCATTATAAACTTCTTATGTTCTTCAGGGGAACATAAAAGTTTCATATAGAAACTCTGCATCAGTTTCTTAGAGGGCCGCTCAGGATTCTCAGCGAGCCCATTTAATACTCTTCTTCGTGTATCATTAACACTGGGTTTATCCACTTGTTCGTATGATTACACATACATATAGTTGGAAGATTTATACTCAATGGAGCGTAGTGGCGTAATGGATAGGGCGCAGGGTCTTGGGTTCGCGTCCCGTTCTGACCGCCGTCTGCGCTAAGATTCTTAGGCAAAGTCTTTACCACAAGGGTGCGCTCTCTCGACCCAGGAGTGAAAGGGTACTGGTCATGGGAGGTAGCCAAATGTAGAACGAATAACCCTCTTGCGCCTGATATGGCAGCTTGGGTTGTATGCTCCCAAGGGAGCCGAGAAAAGCTACAAGAATGAACAGGCCCCGAAAGACCAGGAAGGCAAAGTGTAAACTCGGATGAGACTGACATCGTCAGTGATATCAGATTATAAAAACCCTCACCTTTACCTTTACAAATTATAGATCGTAAAATATGAAATGTTATTATGAAAAAACGTAAAACACAATTGTTAGGGAGTCCTTTACCTCTAACCAATTGCAGCGAATTTGTCACCCATAGGCTGTTTTTTATTTGTCTGTTAACATTCCATTTTGTCAACATATTTGATAATCTAACATAAAAAATGCATGCGACATAAAAAATTCAAATTGCTAAACGTGGTGGATAAAGCCGACCCATTTGACTTTGCAGTACGACACAATTAATACATGGAGTATTGGATAAATGCGATGTGCATACCAGTTGCAATTGTTATATACATAGTTATTATTTTATTTTCTATTTCGAAATGGGAAACGGGCTGTGTCAACACTGTAACATTATGATCAGGTTTACGTTAACACAAACACACATAGGCCTAGGCTGTGCAGCATCACGGGTCTTAAATCCACAAACGAAGTGGCGATATGTCCATCTGCAAAATGAGAAATATAACTGTTTAGGGAATAAAATAGATGAAGCCTTATATTTATCCAAACACCCATCCTGCCACACATGGGAGGAAGAGAGAGGGGTGGGTCCTTTTGACGGGCTCGAGCATTTGGCTTTGTGAAGAATACAGGGTAAATACTCCGAACATTCCACTCATCGTAAATGTATAGCCGGTAATTTGCCCCACCAGATAACCCCCGCCCTCTCTCTCCAATTTGGACAGAGGGTCGATATAAAGTATAAAATATACTGTAACCATTTTCCCAAAGATAAAAGACAAAATTTTAAAAGCATTAAATTTGTATTACATCAGCAAGGGACATGTTATTTAATAACACATCTTGATGTGATGAATTCATGAAGTTATATACTTGCCGTTATCGAATGTGCAATATTTATTTAGTCTTTTTTGACTTCGAAAATTAGGACGGGCATGTCCCAATTATTTACATTTAATGCTCAGATTGAACAAAAGTTCATACTTTACACATATCTCTATCACCATGGAAAATTTGAAACAAATCTGGTTAGGAATGACATTTACGGTCCTCCGTGTATATAGATTTATATTGTACGTGCTCAAACCCGTTGACCTTTATAAATTACACAAGCTCTCAACACGTCCGAACGTTCAGGGACGGTAAAGTGAAGGATCAAAGGAACTGGGTAACAGAGATACCGGGGAACAAGAGTAGCCGGTAACCTAGGTACCGGGGCACCGGGTATAAGGGTACGTCCCCAAATTGAATAAATTGTACGGTAGTCTTAGTTTATGTGCTTAATGGTGTGGTGATCGTATTACAATGCTGGATAATAGTGAGATGGTCGTATTACAAGGTCGGATAATGGTCAGGTTATCATGATACAGGGTGGGGTATTTGTGCGGTGATCATCTTACTGGTGGGGGTATTGATCAGCTGGTCGTGTTATTGATGTCGATAATGGTGAGGTGGTCGTGTTACCGGGGAGGGTAATGGTGAGGTGGCCGTACTACACGGTCGGGTAATTGTGAGATGGTCGTGTTACTGGGGAGGTAATTTTGAGATGACCGTGTTACGGATGTGGATACTGGTTTGGTGGTAATATTACAGTGGTAGGTAACGGTGAGGTGGTGTTGTTACTGGGGAGGTAATGGTGAGATGGTCGTGTTACTGGGGAGGGTGATGGTTAGATGGCCGTACTACAGGGTCGGGTAATTGTGAGATGGTCGTGTAACTGGGGAGGTATTGGTAAGGTGGTTGTGTTACTGAAGTGGTTTCAAAGTTTTCGAATGTTTTAAAATACTCTATGTTTGCCATTTCCACGCTTGCCTTGTGACCCCTAACAAAGAAAGGGTCGTCGAAGTAAAACACGTTCTATGGTTTCGTTGCACATTTGTTCCATTCTTGCTTTCAATTTTCAGATCTGATTTATGCATTCTATATATGTATGAGAACTGTGTTTTTATAGTATGTACACAGCAAGCTGGTTTAGGAAAGGCATCAGCTGCTTCCAATACTACCGATTCAGATAATTATATAAATGTATCATGAATATATATATATATATATATATATCTATCTGTGTGTGTGTGTGTGTAGAAAGAGAGAGAGGAAAAAAAAGGAGAGAGAGAGAGAGAGAGAGAGAGAGAGAGTGAGAGAGATGACACAAAAAATATACATTCTAAAAAAAAGAAATCTGCATTTTAAGGAATGCAAGCCTCCTTCATGTGTATACGTAAGTGGGTTGTGTGTATGTGTATTGGGGGGGGGGGGGTCTATTGTGGCATGCTCCCAATACCGTGATTGCATTCACTTATTCTGCCGATATCACCAGAATCATACGTGCATAAGTGACTGTACGTTCGTGAATATTTCTAGATGACATTCCTGAATCATGATCATGTCCCGGATCAACACCAGTATCTAACCAAGTCTTCATTGGACCATTCCCGAAATGTCCTGAAAGCAGACAGACAGGAAAACACATACACATACAAACGCACACACTAACGAGGATGAAAGCATTAACTATTGCGGAGCAAAATTTCCGTGAAAGAGAGCTGGGTATAATGCAGCGATCTTCAGTCTTCTTTATACCATACAAAGAAGTATATCATTAAAACATAAAGAAAAGATTAAAATTTTCCAAAGGGAGATGTATAGTGCAGGTGTATTATATTTAAGAATGAATTATGGTCCTTCTAACTGTGTAACAAGCACCGGTCCACACATTACTCTTTCTGAACCAATGAACGAGCAGTGATTGAAAATACTTTGTGTCTGCACATTCACACCCCTTCATGCCAGGCAGGTATCATCGTTATCTTCAGCATGTAAACATCCCATCATGCTCAGTAATGGCTTCCTTTCTAAAGAAAATGATAATACAAATTCAGATCGTGCTTGTAAAATACCTTCAAAGAGATCCGAACCCTCTTTCACCACATGTTTGGAAGCAGAAATTCAGGTGCACCTTTGTTTGAATGAAGTTGTTACAAGGATGCGCGCGCACCACTATCCATTTAAATTCGCACCACTGATCATAATTACCCATTACCAGAGAAGAATAACAAACGTATAGCTAAATCTTCTATGGAATATTTCAATTTCATCAAGATATTTAAAAAAATGGTATAAAAAATAATACCTTTTGAAATTGGACCATTTATAAGTGTTAATTTGCCTTTTATAATTTCGATTTTTGCAACCACATACACTTACATCGAAATCAGCCCTGACAATTCCTCTGCAACGTATCAAAACCCCACCAATACCCACATCTGTAACACGCCCATCCAACCATTACGCACCTTGGTAACAAGCCAACCTTATCATTATCCACCCATGTAACATGACCACCTCGGCATAATCCACCCCATTAGCATGACCACCTCACCATTAACCAAGCCTGTAACACGACCAGCTTACCATTAATCACCCTATTCACACGAAACCGTCATCATTACCCACCCCAATAACACGACCACCTCGCACTAACCCACTCCAGTATCACGACTACTTCACCATTACCTATCCTAGTAACATGACAACTTGCCCATTATCCACCCAGGAAACATGACCACTTCACCATTAACGAACCAAGTAACACAGCCACCCTACCTATAAACACCCAAGTAACATGTGCACCTCGCTATACACCACCCAAGTAAAACGAAACCCTTATCATCGCCCAACCCTGTAACCCGATCACCTCACAATTAGCCCCCCCGGTACAAACCCACCTCAAGATTATCAATTCACTTCACCATTACCCACTCATTTAATACGACAACCTTACCATATCCCACCCCATTAACATGACCACCTCACCATTATCCACCCCATCTGTATATAATGCATATTTCACCAGGATAACCTATTCAGCATAAGTTGTTTTTCTATAGGGCCCTGGACTAAAACAATTCATAGAATACATGTATGGTTTAACACAAATGAACAAAAATAATTGCAAACATGTGAAATTATGACATCATGTTACACATTTTTTAATAAAAAAAAACCAATGCAATACAATTAAATGTATACAATTATGCGCATAGGAGCAATGACAAAGTCATTACATAGAGTTATTTAAAATTTTCTATTATTATCTTATATGCCATTAAATATTAG
Source organism: Sipunculus nudus (assembly GCA_026874595.1). NCBI lineage: Eukaryota > Metazoa > Annelida > Sipuncula > Golfingiida > Sipunculidae > Sipunculus > Sipunculus nudus. The sequence continues at coordinate 6,107,617 of CM049316.1, forward strand.
TTAAAGTCTTGGTATTAAAGTTGATAATGGAATAATACATATGGATTATAAAACTCACTGAACTAACTGTTCGTACAGAGATTTAAATTGGCTAATATTATTGGCAGTTTTTACACTCGCAGGAAGTACATTCCCATTGCTTGGCCCGGCATATGAAAGACTTGCGTTAAAGGATTCTTTTTCTTTGGGGGGGGGGGGGGGGGGGGAGTTGGGGGGTGGTAGAGATAATTATAAATTGAAACCTTTAGAGAAGCGAGTTTGATATGAAGTGTTAAGAAAGTTGAACGCATGTGTAAACGAACTAAGTGCATTACCAGTCAGGCATTTAAAAACGCTTAAGGAAACAAAATATTGGTATCTTTGATGAACGTTCATTCAACCCAAAGTTTGGAAAAGTGACAAAGAGGATACGTCAGTATTAAAAGTTCAAGAAACATTTCGAGCAGCCTTATTTTGAAGTTCCTAAAGTGGTGACAAGTGAGTTTTGGAAGGGTTCCCCCAAACGGATATGCAATAATCTATGTGGCTCTGAATAAAAGCATAGTATACCGTTTGTAAACTTGAGGTATCTAAAATCTGACTAAGTCTAAAAAGAAGACCACGTTTAGATGCGACTTTATCACAGACATGTTTTATTTGATTTTTCAAGGTAAGACCCGAGTAAATAAAAACGTCTAAAAGTTTAGTATGATCTACTGGGGCTACGTAGATATGATCGATCAAATACTTTAATGATCTTGTTAATTTTAGGTTGTTGAGGATTGATACACAGTCTACTATCCCTAAACCAGTCAAGCGCAATATTAATTTGTGCCTGTAGTAATTCAATAGCTATATTAACTGAATGTGCAGACGCATAAATAGTAATATCATCAGCATAAATAACACATTTATCATGGAGGAACAGAGGAAGATCATTAAGGAACATAAGGAAAAAAAAAAATTGGCGAGCACAGTGCCTTTTGGACTTCCTATATCCAAGGTGCGCTCCTTAGACTGAACTTGATTTGAGTGAACAACCTGTTTCCGATTAGATAAGTAATTATTGAACCATAATAAAGGGGACACCTTCTACAACATACTTTTTCATTTTAGTAAGCAAGACTTGTGATTAAGACTATCAAAACCTTTCCTTATATCGACAAGACATTATTGTTATTTGTATTGATTAAGCATTCATCGACTATACAATGCAAGGCAAATAAAGCTGATCTGCTTGGTAGGTACGCAAATTGTTTATCTGTGAATACATCATTGTTATTGAAATAAGTAATAAATCCTGATTTAACAAACTTTTCTAGTATTTTCGGTACGTGACCTGTAATATACTGATGGTCCAGTCATTGTTTTCATTGGTTTGCATCGCTTTTCGATGTGCATATTCTTTTGAATGTATCAAGGTTAATAGTTCTTTTTGTAAACCATTTATTTTGACGTGATTTAATGCGACGTTGGAGCACAGGAGCGTTATTATTACATTCTTTAAAAAATTCACAGCGCAATAATTCCCAAGCTAGCTCTATATCATGAATAAATATGTGATAGAAACATAGATGACGACAATTTGTCTATAAATTTAAGTTCATTGCTGCCCGAAGTCCGATTCTGCCTGAACCTTTGCTCGTCTTGCTTTCTCCTCTGCTTCAAGGCATTTTAGTTTTAATTTCTTTATGTCCTCTTGTTTCTTTGCTTGAAACATGTAGACCAGCTGCACGTTCTGCTAATAGCGCTCGTTTTGACGATGTGGAACTAAATTTCGAAATATTAGACGGGCAAAGAGACTTAAGACTTCCTGGACATTGGCTATGATGAGCAATAACAGTTTTTTCCTGAAGCATCTGTCCTTTGAATAAGCCTTTTTATGTCCTCTTTACAGCTGTCCTGGGGTACAGTACCACTTAAACTCTTTCTCAGGCTATCAGAGGCCTTGTCCAGTTCCTCAAGGCACATCTTAAGATCTCTGTTGATATCAGATAGGTCAAGCGGCTCAGACTGATCAGGATGGTCAAGGTCACTCTCTGCTGTTTTCACCAGGGAAGTTACTTGCTTCTTAACAGTCCACAAGTCGTCAACCAACTTTCTTTCTCGTTCAAATGATTTCAATACCTTCCGTGACGGTCTACTTTCTCATTGACTTCGTCTCAATCTCATGTGTTTAGAAACTTTACTCTTAAATGCCTGGCATTCATCATGTTCCAAGCATTGTAAATTAGATGGAACAAAAGCTGATTTATGGATATTCAACGTTTAAGACCAAAAATGTTTTGTTCAGAGCCAAGTTAATTATCTACAGAGAAACCATGCAGATCATATTATTCACTGATAAAACCAAACTCTCAGTATTGACGACACAACAAATATACCATGTGTATATAAAATCCAGGATGGTATATATGTGAAAGAACATGCATACAGATTCAAGATAATCTACTGTGATATATACATAAAAATAGTTATCGTCTTACATTCAGATGTAATTATGTATGAATCGTTGTCTCGATTGATTTTACCAGACTTGCTAAGCTTGCACAACCTTGTCGTAGGCTAAGGTAAAACAATAATATTCGCATTCGCCATGTTCAGATTAAAGAAAAAAGACCTAATGATGACCAGTAATTTGATGAGTTAGTAACGCTGTCCGTTCTGATGCATCAATCTTCTCATTAATCCACGGGTTTAACATGAAGTCATTAATCTTCTGAAGTCGGAGATATAAAGTTACCAATAAGCAGATAAATATACTTCATCCAGCAAGTTGATATGCATGCGTAGTATAACATAAGTCATTATATACGGGTAACGGTGTCAACGAGATATGTGCATCATATCACAACCCTGTCTTCAAGTCTATGGGTAACGGACAACCGGATATGTGCAGCATATCACTACACTATCATCAAGTCTATAGGTAACGGTGTCAACCGGACAGCCGGATATGTGCAGCATATCACAACACCATCATCAAGTCTATAGGTAACGGTGTCAACCGGACAACCCGATATGTGCAGCATATCACTACGCTATCAACAAGTCAATAGGTAACGATGTCGACCGGACAATCAGACATGTGCAGCGTATCACAACACCATCAGCAAGTATATAAGTATAGTAACTCAAGTTCATCATGTGCGGGTAATTATGTCAACTGGACAACTGGACATGTGCAGCATATCACAACACTATCAGCTGACTTTGATAATATACAACTTGACACAATATATAGTTCAAAGTTGAATGCGCTCTAAAGGTAGGTCAATAAGTAGTCAGAGTTCTCGATATGCATACAATTAAACATATTAAACTGCAGCAATATTAAAGTTGTTCAGGCATTGAAAGTAACTGTTTTATTTGAAGAGCTCAAGTGTCTCTTCTCAAATATCTACAGTGTCACTTGCAAAGCCAAAACCATATTTGTATATCTATATGGAATGTTCAAACAGTTATAACAGCTCTCAGCGTGCACAGTTGATCATAAACAGTGGTCTAAGCTTAGTTCTCAAACATCAACAAGTAGTTGCCAATCTCAGCATACGCAGTTCATCTCGAGTAGAAAAAATATAACAGTTTAGCTTGTTGACTCTCACATCTCTGATGGTAGATATCTAGGCTCGGTCGTTGACTGTAGTTTTGTACGTCTTATAAAGCCCCATGAGGGGAATGATTGAAGTACCTAATTCGTTTGATACTGATTTATTCTCGCATGATGATATAAACCGTCAAATGAAATGACAGATAACAACTGTCACCAGCTGGTACAAGTTTCGTGGATAAAACATTTTAAACAATATGGAGAAGATACCTATGCTCCAAATGCTATAAAATACATATTTACCTTACAGTCGATAAGTTATCTCAAAGAATAACATTAAAACACTTTACAAGTAGCTAAACGGACTCTGGTTCATATACGGTACATCGTATCCGGGAATATTAGTACAGAAACATCCTTAAAGTTTAACATAGGCTGAATATAAAGAGGGGCATATTTATAATTAAAACCAAGTACATATACTGACCGACTCTAGGCCTTCTCGCCATAGTCATACACATTATAGAATGTCTGCAAATGCACAGGCAAACAAAATGGATACAGCGTTCTTTTTGTCGAATATAGTTCTACAGTTCTGGGATGTTCTTACTTATTCATGCACGGTTATCATAGTAAACAATGCTTATGACACAGAATCATCTCAGTGGCAGTTACATCCCTAACAAAAAAAAGGTCATCAAATATACATATAATCAGGGGTTATAAAAATATAAAGAGAAAACAAGTTCAAATACGTCTAATGTTCACTTCTGACGATTCATATGTGTTAGTTTCATTCTCTAATTTCTCCATTCTTCAATTTTAGATTTGATTTATGCATTTTTATATGTATGGAATCTATATTTTAATAATTTATGCACAGAAATCCGGTTTTGGAAAGACACGAGCTGCTTCCATCACTGGCGAATCAGATAATCATATATATTCACACGCATATATATATATATATATATATATATATATATATATATATATACAGAGAAAATTTCACCTTTAAAATACTACATCACCATTACCCACCTCTGTAATACGACCGTCCCAACATTACCTGGCCCTGTAGTATGACCACCCCACCATTACCCGACCCTGTAGTATGACCACCCCACCATTACCAGACCCTGTAGTATGACCACCCCACCATTACCAGACCCTGTAGTATGACCACCCCACCATTACCCGACCCTGTAGTATGGCCACCCCACCATTACCCAACCCTGTAGTATGGCCACCCCACCATTACCGGACCCTTTAGTATGACCACCATTACCAGACCTAACAGTATGACCACCGTACCATTACCCGATTCTGTAGTATGGCCACCCCACCATTACCAGACCTAGTGGTATGTCCACCCCATCATTATCCGACCCTGTAGTATGACCATCCTATCATTACCCTACCCTCTAGTATGACCACCCCACCATTACCAGACCTAGTAGTATGACCACCCCATCATTACCCGACCCTGTAGTATGACCATCCTATCATTACCCTACCCTCTAGTATGACCACCCCACCATTACCAGACCTAGTAGTATGACCACCCCATCATTATCCGACCCTGTAGTATGGCCACCCCACCATTACCGGACCCTTTAGAATGACCACCATTACCAGACCTAATAGTATGACCACCGTACCATTACCCGATTCTGTAGTATGACCACCCCACCATTACCCTACCCTGTAGTATGACCACCCCACCATTACCAGACCTAGTAGTATGACCACCTCACCATTTCTAGACCTAGTAGTATGACCACCATTACCATGTTTAACTTTAAATATACATGTTTTAAATGGTAGGATACAGCCAGATTATGAGGGAGACCTAACTTACATGTCCACACAAGGGTCATCAGTAATAGATTATATCATTGTTAGTTCTGACATTTTTTATTATTTTAAGTCTTTTGAGGTTCTAAATGAAGACTTATCTGATCACTTTCCATTAACTACAACACTAGAAATTAAAAATGAAGTAAATATTGGTAAAAATGTGGAAAAGTATGAAAATTGGAATTAGTATAGGAAAAAGAAAAATTGTATATATGATATCATAATGATGATAAGATAATTGATACAATAAATAATTTAGAACCTGTCCTACTTACTAACAGTGAAATTGGAGCAGTAAAATTGAAAAACTTAATTCTTTATATAGCCGACAAAACATTTGTAAAATCAGAGAAAGTAAATGATAAGAAAACTGTTCAACCAGCATGGTGGAATATGACATGTAGCAATTTTAAAAGAGAAAAACATGAAGCATTGAATAAATTTAGAAATACAAATAATTATGCAGATTTGATTAAATACAAACAAATAAAATCAAAATTAAAAGTTGAATGTAATAGATCTCAAACAGGATATGCAAAGGCAAAAGTAGATGAAATAACCTCCTGTTCAACAACTAATGAAATATTTAAAAATATAAAGTCATATAAGAGAATGCAAATTAAAAATAGTATAACAGGGCAAGAATGGATAAAATTTTTCTATAAGTTATTAAATAATAATGTAAACAGTATCAACCTTAACTATGTAAATGAAGTAAATAATTATGATTATTTTGTAGAAGTAGATACAAGTAATTTTGACATGGAAGTAAATTATGACATAAACCAGGTAGAGATTAAGAGGCAATTAGACAGATTGCAAAATTGCAAAACACCAGGACCAGATGGTATTTCGGTAGAATTAATTAAAGAAAACAAAGTTATTTTGATACCACTTTTAGAAAAATTATTCAACAATGTTTTTTCATGTGGTAAATTTCCAAATGAATGGTCAAAAGCAATTTTATTTCCACTTTACAAGAAAGGTCCTATTAATGATCCAAATAATTACAGGGGTATAGCTCTTTTAAACGTTATAGGTAAACTATTCACCAAAATTTTAAATGAAAGATTAATATTATGGGCTGAAAATCATAATAAATTTATAGAAGAACAAGCAGGCTATCGAAGAAATTACAGTACAGTTGATAACATGTTCACTCTTATGGCACTAACTGAATCTTATTTATCAAAGAAAAAAGGCAGATTTTATGCAATATTTATAGATTTTTCCAAAGCTTTTGATTGTATTCAGCATCAGCTATTATTTCATGTTCTTCATCAAATTGGCATTAGAGGTAAAATGTATAACATATTAAAATCTATGTATTCCAAATTGAAGTCTTGTGTGTTAACTAGTAATGGTTTAACTGATTATTTTACATGTACTGTAGGAACAAGACAGGGTTGTATGGTTAGTCCTTTATTATTTACATTTTTTATGAATGAATTATATTTTACACTGCATTCTGAAGAAGAAAGTTTATACATAAACCCGGAAGCAAATTCACTTTCAATGCTCATGTTCGCAGATGATGTTGTATGTTTTACAGATACAGTTGGAAGATTACAGCCCAAAATTAATAAATTAGAAAATTTTTGTGATGCTTATGGGATGAAAGTTAATGTAGATAAAACAAAAATTGTAATATTTAGAAATGGTGGTATTTTAAGAAATTATGAAAAATGGTATTATAAACAAAAACAACTTGAAGTAGTTAGCAGTTACAGATACTTGGGGGGATTTTTCACTAGTCATCTGAAATGGTCCAAAATGAAACAACATCTAATAAATCAAGCCAATAAAGTAGTCATTATGATTAAGCAGTTTATTAGTAAATATAAATACCTAAACGTAGATCAGTCATTCTTTCTGTTTGATAGAATGGTTGTGCCAATCTTGTGTTATGGTAGTGAATTATGGGGACATGAAAACTGTGACAATATTGAATCAATACAAACTAAATTCTGCAAATATATTCTCAAGATAAATTCTTCATCACCAACTGCTGCGGCACTTGGTGAATGTGGACGGCAGCCATTAAAAATTAATTATTTATTGAGATGTATTACATATTGGACAAAATTATTAAGAATGACACAAAATATATACCCAAAACAGTTATATGTAAGATTATATCAGCTTGATCAATTAGGGAGAAAAAAATGGGCAACAAAAATTAAAAATGTACTATTTTCACTTGGATTTGGTTGATGTTTGGATACAACAAGATGTAGGAGATACAAAATTGTTTCTCTTTTAGTTACAGCAGAGACTCAAAGACATATGTTTACAAGAATGGATAAGTAACATTTCAAATAACAGGCGTTTGGAAACATACTCTGTATTTAAATCACTTCTTTCTGTCGAAATGTATTTGAATGTTGTTAGAAATAATAGTCACAAGATTAGTTTAGTTAGGTTAAGATGCTCTTCACATAATTTACAAATTGAGAAAGGAAGACATGAAAGTATACACTGAACACACAGAATCTGTAATTATTGTTTGAAACTTGGAGAATCTATAGTAGAAAATGAATATCTTTTAAAGATCAAATGGATATGAGCACGGGAAGAATAAGTTAATACGCATATAGTGCGGTGAATTTATTTCAAGCCTTCGAGAATTTGGTATGTTATGAAAATTAAAACATCTGTACATGGAAGCATCATAAATTTGGCCTTACACGATCTTTACATTTTGAGGGACTGCCAATTTATATTAATTAAAAGAAAATTTCTGACATGGATACATTATTTATGATTGTAAGGATATCTCCTGACAACCATGGAATAGTCAAACATTTTGCAGATATGCACAGTTATTGCTAAAATCTTGATGAATTTACACTTTGTGTTCCTCCTCTGTGAATAATGTGAATAATGTTGGATCAAGTTTGTTTTACCTAACAAACAGAACTAAATGGAGTTACATTTAAGAGTTCACACTTATTTCTATTCCGTAATAGCAAACTAACCATACTGAATCTGAGAGACATAGGTACAGGGAAACACAAGTATACTTCGCTATTGAACATAAGACTGACCCTTCTTTTTGCACTTTTTAAGGTATAGAAGAATGTCATTCTATACAGAAACTTACCCACGACCTCTCCTGCTCACAAGAATGTACTCAAAAACTGGGATAATTCAATGATATTGGAAATAAAGCAACTATCATAAACCGTGCAATAAATATTTTTGAACGACAAATGAGAAAAAAAGTGTGGACTTCAATCAATATATTGTTCACAGGTTTAATTGAAAGCTTATCAAGTTGACCCACGTATACCCATTGAAAAATACTTTTATTTAATATGAAAGAGACGTACCATTATGTTTCGTTTTGATAGATATTCCTTTATGATTTAGGAAAGAAAGTAAATCAAGTTTGTAAATAATACAAAAAGTGGAACAACCGGTCTGTGATCAACATCAGCTTCAGACGTTTCCTTTCATTTCTAAGCTAGAACACGCCCCCCCCCCCCAGACCCACCCACCACCCCCCACCCCAGCCCCACCCCCCCACCCCCACCCCCCTTCATTCTTTATCTGAGAAAAGAGAAAGTTCCGTTATACACTTTGAAATACGTGGGTGGACAACTCGTATATCTGTTTATATAAGGCTTGCCCAGGTGAAATCACACATTGAGGCGCTAGCTAACCCTGTATGAGGTCCATATATATATATATATATATATATATATATATATATATATATATATATATATATGTAACACCCCGGTCGTAGAGGCACGGATTGGCGGTGTCTTAGAGGGTTGGGCTGGACTACCAACAACAGCGTGGTGCGAAATCCGAAAAAAACGCATCACATCACCTTGACTGACTCGCTGACAATATATAAAATGTTATTGTGAATGTGTGAAATCAGGAAATACACCTATTTCCTAATACTTTCAGTAAAAACGTTTAATTAATAATTCACCCCGGTAACTTTATGTATTTACTGAAAATTCTTTGAAATATAAGTAATATACAATATATTTCCTAGAATTCAGGGCCATAAATTTCAAGGATTTATTGATGTGAAAAGCACTGACAATCTGTTTCTGTTGCATACGTATTTACCTAGAGTATATGCTAGCATGGTCTAGCTGTGCATCATCATCAATATACTGCTTCTGAATTATGATAATTTTACTATTATAATGTTATCAAAACATTGAAGTTGAATGCAATTTTACACTTGACTCTGTGTACCACTGATTAATCTGACGCTTTGATTCTATCATGCTTTGAGATAATTAAATGAAATAAACCTTTAAACTGTTGTCTCTGATTAAAAAGACATTTGCTAAATGAAAATATGGCCACCAAATGTTATTCCGTGAACCGGTGTAAACAGGTTTTATACGGATTAATTTGTCATTTTACCAGTAATTCTGTAATATACTGTAATTAAAAATGCATTTCTCCTATTACCGCAACAGCTTCAAATAATACTCTAGTTGAAATATGTTCAAATATACATGCCATAAAGCTGTCAACCATATCCACGCTTACAGGATCTTGCATTTTGGACATTCAACTGTTGTGTCCATTTCACTCACGTTACACGCGTTCAGATAACAGCGGTATCAAACGCATATTCAATAATTTCACTAAGCTGGACAGATTTAAAGATTTCATCCTTTGGAGCAGATTCATGAGCGCTTGTATAGTTTCATATATTTTCTTGGATACAGGATTGAAATGAAATGTTGTATGGAAGAGTTGAATGAGAGAATGAAAGAGAGAATGGAGAGTTCATAATAAAATAATTAAACGATATCAGCACTGATTTTTTTGGAGATTTATAAATAAAAATAAGACTTAGGTATATAAATTATCTCTTTTTAAGGGTATCATATAGAGACAAACATGAGAAACGAGCCGGAGTACCCCTGGATAATAACATTCTTTCATTATTAATTCTCAAATAAAGGATCAGTCACAAAATAAAAAAAAAACATATAAACTTATAAACATTCAAATGCATTAAACAACATTGAAAAAGGCAAATGAATAACCCATTAATGGATATTGTTCTCAAATTACCCTGCTGAATTTTTAAGATAATATTACTCAACCGCACTTATTTGAATAACTAGCAGCTTACATTAATGTTCAATGTGTAGATGCTTTATTATTCTATTTCTTACATATTGGTGTAACGTAGGTTAAATATACATTTGTAATGTACAATAAATGTTTCATAAAACAATGCTGTTGGTATGAAATATTTTGTCAGTTAACTAGAATCTTGTACCATTTTAAACAGTATATATTTTTACCAGCGGCGAGGGCAAATTATTTATAAACAGATAGGCACGCCTCTAAAAATTCCACCTGATACAAACAGCCAAAATAAATGCAAAAATTCCATAATACAATTAATATTCAGTGATTATTTATTCTTAAAACTCAAAGACCATGTATGAATATTAACATTTTTTTAAATTGAAGGATAATATATTCTCGATAAGGTAATTTTTTCATTCCTAGCTCAGGGTGAGATGAAAAAGGATCGTTTTAAACAATTAATGTTTAATCATTCATGTCCACAAGCAAGAAGGTAAAACCTAAAGAAGCTGAAATTGTCCAAGTAAATGCTTATAAGGAAGTCACGGTTGAGAAATTATGTGGATAGAATGTTGGAAAATAACAAACCAATTCTTTTAAAAATACATGATAATGGTGCAGTCTCTGGCATTTCCCCACGTTTCCTTCAGTTGAATCGTGATTATTTTTTGATGGCGTAGAGTTTTCATAACATAATGCCAAAAAATTCGAATCTATATTTCCCCTAACTGGGGACTACTAATGTCTTCCCTAAGACCCCTCTGGTAAGCCATGATATTTAAATGACATGACGATGATCCTCTGGAAACGTGATTCTTCTACTATCATCCTCAGAAAGCTTTTGATAAATCTTGGTAAAAATTAACCTTCAATTGAGTAAATACGTATATTTCCTGAAATTGTTGAATCATGAGAACAGCAGGGTCGCGCAAGGTAATACTGGCTTTTGTAGAGGCATTTCTCGTGTGACAATAGAAAAAAAACCGGTCAGCAGGTTTTGACACAAATGATAATAGGAATGTGACTAATCATGTGTTTTCAAACATCCGCTTCAGACATGGAGAGTTTATTGTCCGGTAACAAAATGTCCATTGTCTTTAAGAATGTGATCCCGGTTCACTTAAATCCTTCTTAAAACCTTAGTTAGAAATGTTGAGTGGAATAAATAAGCATTAACTTCTTTATTAGAACGTTAATCAGAAATACAGATTGTAATAAGGGAGCACTGGTTACTTTATTAGAAATTAAGAATGGAATGACTCCTTTGTCATAGTGGGAAAAGTTGTAAAGTACAATCCTTAATGTTAAATAATCTATATTTCTTCTTTGCTAGCTGGCTTCACATTCATCTGGTCGTTTCAGTCTTTATTGCCCAGCCAAGCCAACTCATTATATTTAGTACCTGTTTGCATCTGTTGCTCATTCGATTATGAAAGAAAGGTCAATACATTTAAACATACAGCTAAATTTCTGACACCATTTCTATCTTCATTGGTAACTATTTCGTCAACCATAACGTCAGCGACCATAACCATATCTGATATGTTCTCTCTGAATGAAATCCCGTGATCTTGTCAAAACTCACCTTTGAATAAATATAAGTTTTTTGGCTTATATTTTTGTTGCAGATTTTTCCACTGCGACACACAGGTAAAGGTTGGTTTACATTGTGGCATACCCAATTAACGCTGTCTTAAACATAAAAAAATATCTTCAATCGTGAATATATATATATATATATATATATATATATACATACATATAAATATATGTATATATCAACATAAGAAAATATCAGATGGATAAACCCTCTGACATAGATAAACACAAAAGCATTTCCTCCAAAAGGAACATCAGCCAGGTAGACAGATGAACGCACACACTGTTACATCCAAAGCTTCTGAAATTATTTATTTGATTAGTCTAAATTACGTTCCCTTGGTACTCATTTATTATTCTCGTTCGGGGTTTTACAACACGGTTCTAAAGTTGAGTTTTATAATAAAACCTGATGTCACAATTATGTAATCAGCTAATATTCTGTTACAAATTGCCGCCTTATTCCAGAAGCATTTTCCTTTTTTTAGAAATGTGCGGGATTCCCTGCAAATGATCAATAAATATATCTTAACTTTATCTTATCTTATCTTAAAGATCATGAAGCTCCAAATGATGCTGCTCGCTTCACTGGTCTGTCTGGTATTTAGCGTTGAGCTACAGAAACGCAGTGTCCTTGGGTCTGAAGAAGTAGGGGACAACGGAAACATTCAGGTAGCTTACATGGCCTGTTTAAACAAAAAGTTTCTTATTTATTGTTTCACTTTGGATGTACACATGTTCACATGTTCATTTTATTAATAAGTTGACGAACCACAAATCAAAAGAACGTTTCACTCCAGTAGTAATGTTCGAAATCATACCTGCAAATATATAGCTCTCTGTGGATGCTGCCAAACTCGCCGATTGTCACACATATTATATCAACGGAAACTTTAAGACCAAGTTGACTCATTCTCATGCAGGATCAAGTCAAGATGCTTTTTTTTAAAGTAATTCCATAACATGTTAATTTTTGGTCTCTTATATTTTCTTTTGGCTCAGATCCGGATCAAGAGCCGTTCATATTTCGGAGAAGGAACAGGTATGATTTTGCATGCATATTTGAATAATATATGCTTATGATTTAATTTCGCTATCATGAATTCATTCAAATTTATTCAAATCTATATTTTAAAATACCTGTTAATATCTATTTCCTTTATGGATTACCTTTATACTAGAATGTTTATTCAACCCCATATGCTTGTATTTCGGATTTTCGCATGATAGGTTTAGTCATTAATTTGTATAATCTTGTTTTTCAACTTGACAGTGGCGTTTGATGTCCTCTACGTGGGACCATTTATAAGGGCCGATGGTGCTGGTACTCGCGTTCCTTACAATGTCGTGCAGCTGAACGACGGCGGTGGATACAACGTGCACTCCCATGTGTTCACAGCCCCGGTACCTGGTCTATACAGATTCCACGTGAACGGAATGAGCCATTCTGACTATTTGTGCATCCAGCTGATGAAAAATTCTGCCAGGTTAATGCACAACTGGAGCGTCGGAGTAGACCAGAACATGTCACTTGATTCGTTGGTGAGACTGCAAAGAGGAGACACAGTTCAGGTGGAAACTTGTGCTGGTGGTATTATTCATAAAGATGGATACCATTCATTTCTCGGGTACCTGATGAAAGAATAAATGGCTAAAGGACATATTGTATGCTTCTTGGCAAATGAGATGGAAAATTATACATTTGTTTTCCATATATATACATAATATTGAAATACTGCTTAAATGTAGCAAGAAGCTTGAGATATATAATAAACTAAGTACATTAAAATTTTAGTTCTGAATTTCATTTCATCCAGATAAATTAAATAATTATGCTAGTATACTTGTTATATCTCCAGGATAATTTTATACAAAGCCCAATATTGAAGGCAATTTTTTAAATACATTTTACTGCTGAAAAAATCATACAATACACGTCACACATAATTGTACACAAAAACATCAAATTCAATATATACAAAGCACATTGCCCGAATATTATTCCAACTATGCTTCAAATTTTCAGTCCTTGTAATTTGTACATGCAGTTTATACATATATTCTAGTGGTCTTTGCAGAGTACATTTACCCCTTGTCTTTTCTTTCAATATTAAAACTACAATGCTACTGTATTTTAAAAATGCTAGCTTTTCCCCATTTTTCTAAACTTGCAGTTTTCTTATATTTCTAGTTTGCTATTACATGTTCAATTTTTCTCTATATATTTCAATCTGCCATTAAATTGCTTGTGTTCTGATTATATTCCTTTCTATTTTGATATACTACCATTTTAAATGTAAGGAGCACCTGATTTATTAGTAGGTTATTTTTAATTGGAAACATTCCATACAATAATGTGCTCAAGGTGAATGGTGGCATTATCACTCCATTTGATTTCATCCGATCCACAATTCAAAAATACAGATATTTTGTTACAAAACATTCATAAAAATGTGTCCCTTGGTCTTTAATTCTATGAAGCAATAAGAACATCGGTAACTGTCAACCAACTTCCATTTGTAAAGTAAACTATTGGTTGGTTTATAGTTATGGAGTATTTTAACTAAGAATTCCCTTGATTACATATCCAATGAGATTTTTTGGATGGCTCCAAAGTAGCTCTCCCAGTTGATATTATCATCCTGTATTGTATGTCTTAACTCGACCAATGTTGAGGGTGCAGTTGATTTTTGTTCCACCAATATATCATAAACATATTTAGAAGACAAAAAATTGTATATTTTAATATCCTTAGTTGTAATTATGATATGCTCTTCTGATATACCTTCATTAGATTCGATATCCTCATCTCGCAATAATTCCAGCCACTGACTTTTCATTCACTCTAATCCACCTATTGTTCCACAGAGTTTACAGTTTTACCTCATTTTTTTATAGTTGGGTTCTTTTTAGACATATTGTGACCAATCTTCCAAACATTGTTTATAAAAGCCTGGTATCTTAGGTGGTATTCTATGGTATTCAAAGTTCGAAGACACATTGGTAACTCCACCAATTTTCTCAAGAAAAACCATTGGTACTGCTTTCCATGCATAAGTATTATTACATAAAATCATCCTTTTAATCCGAATAATTATTCTTTGAGTATTTCAATCTGCTGGCTAAGTCTACAAAGATTATACCACCTTTGTGGTATAGTCTTATCAGTGTACTATATCGGACTTTTGGTTTTTTTCTCTTCATACAAAATGTATATCATTGACATAACAATATCTATGAATGACTGAGGTGGTACATGCATATTGCATACATATATAACTTTGGATAAAGCTAATGTCCTACAAATGTCAGCCCTTTCAAACAGTGTTAAATTTCTGCTTGACCATACAGTAAAGATATTTTTCACTTTTTCTCCCACATTATCAAAATTTAGTTTCCTGCTGATATCTTTATCTTACGAGTGCCAGATGCCAGAGTTTTAATTGCTCCTTTTGTCAGGTTAACCCATTTACATGAAACTGGTTCTAGTGTACTTTGTTTACTTGTACCTATCCAGGCTGCCTCAGATTTACTATAATTGACATGCAGGGAAGAAAATTGTGAAAACCCATTAATAGTGTTAATTAAATGTTCAAATGAAGTTGTGTTCCTGTTGAAAAAAGTTATGTTATCTGCAAAACATGTCATTTTAAGTTCATATGCACCAACATGGACTCCTTGGATATTTTTATTTATACGAACTTGATGTGTTAACACTTCCAGAACTAATATAAACAAATATGTGGATATTCGGTCACCTTGCTTAGTACCCCTAGACAACAAAAAGTATGGTGTTGTAAAACCATCGTTAATAACACAGCTTTTCATGTTATTATGTAAAGTTTTTATCCAGTTAATGAACATTGGGCCAAAGCCTAGTTTTATAAGACACTTAACATTAAGACATGATCTAATGAGTCAAAAGCTGCTTTAAAGTCAGCTCCAAAGAGAGTTGCTTCTTCCTGTTCCGTATTACAATATTCCATCATATCACTGATTAAGCGAACTGAATTTCCGATATAACGGCCTGGAACGAAAGCATTCTGATCTGAGTGGACCAATGTTTTCAAAACCTTTCGCAATCGTGAAACTAAAATTTTACTTGACACCTTACAGTCAACATTTATTAAGCTTATTGGTCTCCAGTAATCTATATATATTTTGTTTATACCCGGTTTTTCTACAAACTTAATAACTATTTGTTTTTGGCTCTCTGATAACTCTCCCATGTGATACCCTTCATTTAAAAAGCAGTCATTTACAAACCTAAATTAAATATACTTAAATACAATTATTTTGTTATTCCATCATTCCCTGGTGTTTTATTATTTGGCATATTTTTTAATGATTCAAGTACCTCTGTGACAGTGATGTTACCTTCACCCTTCAAGGACTCATCCTCAGTTAGTTCTGGTAACTCATAAATACCTTCTAAGAACTTATAACAATCCTCAGAGGTGACATCTGAAGATCTTGAAAATCTTTGCATAGAGTATTCATGAATATGGGACATTATTTTGTTGTGATCTATTATTTCTACAGACCCTACTATTAAGTTTTATAACTGTCATTCATGATTTTTCTTTTCAAGATTTAAGAAATATTTTGAGCTGCGCTTACCCTGCTAATACCACTGAGCTCTGGATCTAACAATTATGCCCTCTGTTATCAGATCATAACATTCTTCAAGTTTCTGCCTTAAATCTTTGTATTTTTCAATAATATTAATATCATTTTTCTCTCCAATATTACTCTCTAGCTGCTCCACTTCTTTTTCTAAACTTATTCGCTTTATTCTGTTAGCTCTGCTTTTTCCTTTTGAGCATGCTATTGCAAATTTCCTTATATGATATTTTAAATAGTCCCACTTGGTTTTAGCATTCATATTTGTCTGAAAAGCGATAAAAACATGTACCTCGCCACAGATTTTGCCAAGATTGTTTACTCTTTTCTACTGAATGAGTTTCATGTATAAAACTTACTCCTTTATCCACGTCGTGTTTTGTTAGCCAATTTAAGAGTTTCCTGCGTTTTACATACTGGTAATTACTGATGCCATGCACATTGACACTTAGTATTGGAAATTTATACTGATCACCTTCCATTATTGAATTCAAAGGGATTCCTGAATTTGAAGCTGAGTGTTATTGTTATCATTAATGATTTTCATTGAATTACTGCATAGTGTATACAAGTCAGATGATATAAGTTATTTTTACCATTAGTTGCCTGGATGTGCTGCATATGTTTCTTTATGATTTTTCTTAATGCCCGCATTATAAACTGATGATGTGATATGTAAGGAAGATTCATCTAAGTATTTACAGTTTATAGGTGTATTGTAAAACTTATGGCCTGGCAAAGATCCAACTGGAGAATAATCTGAATATGAATCTAAACTAAAAAAAAGTATACATATTACTGTAAACAAATGTCCGAGTCACTAAAATGATGAAAGGTCCATTCATAAATGAAATACTGATATAAATATAAGGGATTTCCTGGCGTGATGTGGTAACGTTATATCGTTTTGCTGAATTTTAAGTTTAGCTACTTTCGGGTAAGATAGTTTTCCATTTATCCCCCTGCTTATATATGGCAATGTTTATTGAGTGCTATTGATATTTAAGTCAGAATTGAAAAGGAAGCATGGCGTGGGATCCCTGTGCATAGTTCTAATACTTTGACCAGAGTTACTGTTCAATACGTAATTAAATAAATCTGGGTATCTCATAAAAAAAAATTACCCAGGAAGGGTTGTAAGTCAGATGAGAAGAAAGATTAACATTTCCTCCTTTAACCTTTAACTGAGATACTTTTGCCAAATAAGTGTAATAGAAATATCGTATTGTAAAAGTTATTTTACTCTTTATCTTTCACAATACTTTGTTATATTGGATCATAAAAAAAAGAGCTTATTGCATATAAAATTCAGTGAAGGCTACTATATCTGTATTTTATCTAATCCAAATAAATTGAATATGCTTGTTTACTCTTTCTCAGTGGTAAAGTATAGGAGACAGTGCGACTGTTCTACAAATGTATGTGTTTGTGTGCAGATTACAATGTGTGGATGCATCTGCTTGTTTGAAGTTCAATAGTTCTTCTAAGTTACACGTGCGGGGTCTTTAACTCGGAAGTACTCACAGAGCCTGATCTACTGCTTGCGCCTGTATCCGCATTTAGGCCCTCCTAAAGTTAAACGACCCCTCATCCCTTCATGCGGCACTAATTCACTGAAAATCATTGCAATCATTTACTGATATGTACTGTCAATATAATTGAAAAGAAATGCCTTTTGATTCCACATAATTACAGTGAAAGTCATGGAAAAAATATTTTTTTTTATTTATTTGCTGTGAAAGAAACTGGTATATGTATGTATAGTGTCCATCGTTTTGTACAGGCATTGTATGACTCATGATGGATTTAACTATTGTGACCTAAGGGGGGGGGGGGGGGGTCAGGCCTACCTGAGACGAGACATATCAACTAACAGCAAGGTATAACTAAGGGGAAATGGCTCAAAAGATTTAGTCCCCTGAAGGCCGTCGCTTGAAGTACACCTGACCATGAGACGTTCTTATGACGTCATCGTCTTTGCTCAGTATTTTCATGACAGCGATGTTGCCAAGACGATGTCGCAGCATCAGTTACTCTTCATAGCCCAAGGACAGTTATTGGACCTTCATGTCCAAAACTATCTCAAATTATTCTCAAATGGTTTAAATGAACATTTCTTTTACCATAGAGTACGGGGGAAGTGATTAAATTTACGGCTGACAGTTATTGGACCTTCATGTCCAAAACTATCTCAAAATATTCTCAAATGATTTAAATGAACATTTCTTTTTCCATAGAGTACGGGGGAAGTGATTTAATTTACGGCTTAAATTTGGAGTGGATGTAGGAAAAAATACAAGACAACAGGAAAAATATGGACGCATCCGGATCCTTTCCATTTTTTGTTTTATATTTACCGTCCTGTCCCAAATATTACAGTTTTATTAGTTTGATCCATATTCCATCGCCCACAAAATGTCATAGAAAATCAATTAGAACTTTCTAAGATGTTTGGATCAGGAAACACACACACACATATCCGGCCGATCACATAAATTCTCGTTAGTTAACTTGGCGGAGGTAGGGTAGACGGGGGCAAGACGCCCACCCTAAGGGAATATTTTTGTTGCCATTTTGTATATAGTTTTAAATCTTATTTCTTATTCCTTAAAGAATAGTTTCCATGGTGAAAATATATTTTTTTATTTGCGAAACCAAAGAAAACATTTTAATAAATAGGAAAAGAACAATTCCATAAACATTGGCGTTTTACCCAAGTCCTGGGGCATGACGCCAACAGGTGGGCTTTTACCTCGACCTTAGCCTTCCTCATTTTTTATCCGTTTTTAAGCATGAAGATGAATGTATATATATATATATATATATATATATATATATATATATATATATATATATATATATATATATATAAAACGATAAACGTAGGCTTACTGTCAAATAATCGTAAATATGCCAGGTATACTGGAAAAGAGGGTTTGATGATAAATGCAGGATACAAAGGGAATAACATGTCACTTTACTTCATAAGTAAGCTGGGAAAAGCTGTAAAATTTGACAAAAAAATGTTAAATCACCGTGCAATAATATGTCTGGCTTCCAATAATCTGGAATAAATATTGACCAAAATGTTAAAGTATGCTTTTAAAAAGTGAAAGAAAAGTGAGATAAGTATATTGGTTATTAATATGATATATGCTAATAACAATATATTTGGCGATCTGTGATTTAATAAGAGTAGGCCTATAAAGCTATACAATATTTATAAATAATTGAATAATTGGTGGCTACGCATACTCAGTGTATGTGCACCTGCTCAATTTATGTGCAGAAGCAGATCAAGCGGTGGTGTCCAGGGGTCGTGACGGCACGCCCCCCCCCCCTTTTTTTTCTTTGTCTGCCCACCGCAATCTTTCACGGCCTCAGAGTAAATATAGTGGCCTGGACACCCCAAATCCCCCTTTTTACCCTTTTCTGGACCTGAAGGCGGCATCCCTCAAGGCAATAGAAGACATTTTTCAAAGCGGCGTCACCATACGACCCCCTTTTTTTTTGGTTTTCTTTTTACGATGTAAGCCTACGAATTAACCGTCTACATAAATGTGACCGCGTCAACTCAAAAGTTTATGCTAACATTTTTTTAAAGAAGGTGACAATCTTGTTAAATAAATAAGGGTGATCCAGTTCGAAGCAAAATTAAAGTTATTAGCATTTTAATATGAAAATCTAGTGCCACGCTGGTCATTTTTAGTATTCCATTTCAAATATTATCTGAGCGATGACTGAATCACGACCTAAACAAAGGTACTTAAACATTCAAACTATAAATTAAGGATCTAGGCCTATATGGGGGCTTGCAGATCCTATCCGTAAATGACTGGGAACGAAGGCTTGGGAACATTGACGACATAAAACAAGATTATTCTATTAACTATAGTTACCTTTATAACAATGGTTTGATCTTTACCTCAATTAATATCTGTTTGGTCTAAAGAAACTATTGCTGACAGATAAACCAAATAATATAGGGTACAACATAATTCCTCTCTCAACCTGACGGAGGTATAATAATGTAGCCTTGTAGGTCTATTTATTATTTGAATATTTTAAATTCTTGGTCAGTCTAAGTGTATACAATATGTTTACAGGGTATACATTTGAACTATATATATATATATATATATATATATATATATATATATATATATATATATGACTACTTGCCAGTTGCAACAGCGTTATAATATATATATACTCCATCGTAGGGCTTTATATATGGTGCAAGTCAATATCTAATTTTAAGCACTTTGCCTAATGTGATAGGGACAACACGGCCAACTGGGCATTTTTTTCCCCCGACGTACATTGGGCGTTTTACCCCGAACCACGTGACTGTGTTTCGTTCCACACGGCACATTACTCGGAACAGTTCAAGGCTTGTAACGTTACACATTCAGACAATGTAAACTTAATTAAATATGCGATGTGTTGTTTTTTAATTTCTTTCCTATACTACAAATGACAGAGTTCAATAAATGAGGTTCACGAGTTAATTTTTACCTTTGTTTTAATGCCGTGAGCTGAATAGCGTCTCCATAGGCCGTTAAGCCTGGTGAAATTGTACTTAGCTTTTAATATGAGGTGCTTTTGAATTTTTCATGAACCATAATACCATATGAAACATCACAGGACAAATACAAGGGATGGGCCTTTTGCCCTCTGTGGGCGTCTTGCCCCTGTCTACCCTATATACGAGAGTATATTTAGAAAAAACGTTAATCCACGGCACAACTAAAAAATTCGTCGAGATTGCACAGATATTCCAAATGAAATCTCACAAAAGCTCAACTGTTAATGTAGATTGGAAGGGGAGACGGTGTGTGAAGTCAAAGTTCAATATTTAAAGCAGTTCGGTCAGTGAGTGGTTGGCAAGAAACCAGTGTTTATCCGCCGTAGACACAAGAGCCTGAATGAGCCCAAGAACGTTTAAGGAAACAATGACAGAGAATCGATTTTTCATTGTGTACGCAAGTACACAAATTGAGGTTTGCTGACATTTAAATATATTATATTAATACAGTGCTAAAAGTTTGTGAATGGATACTGCGTAACACTATCACGTCAAAGATCGTCTTTCTTATCACTTAAATACATATAAATTCTTAGGCATGAATCAAAGTCAATGGTCTGCATGCATCGTGTATTTTTGTAAATATGGAGTATTTTGTACCGTTAGGGGGCTAGGTTTTCCTGTTTCCTGTATCAGGTGCTTGAAGTTTCTTCAACAAAATATTTCTTATATGTAGACCAAAGATAAAAAGTATGCAGAATGTTTTTTAATCATTGATATAAAAACCAGTTTTTTTTAATAGCCTAGTGACCCGTGAACTTATTAAATATGCGTGGATGTTGCCCATAATCGAAGTCGGCCGAGATGATCTGTTGGTAAGTAGTTCATGAAAATTCGTCAAAGCCCAGGTAGGTATACACGGCAACACTAAAAGTTAATGGACGGACGAAGAAACAGAAGGACGGACGGACGGACGGTGGGTGTACCATAAATCTCCCAGCATATGACGGGCGTTTAATTATGATAATAATAATAATAATAATACACATAAACTGGTAATAAACTATGATAGGACATTAAACCCATTAAAGACATTAAACCCATAAAAGCAGTTAAAATCACGGCAGAATAAAATACGACAATCTACAAAATCACAGACCATCAAAATAGCTTGAGCATTTTTTTTAAAAAGTGGCCAGGTTTTTCGCTTATCTTGATTCCAAAGGTAATATATTCCTCAAAGAGGGACCTGCTAAACAAAATGTTATTGGAACAACCATGGAAGAATGTGTTCGTGGTAAGTAAGCCCTGATCGTCTTATCTGAGGCATCTACCTGGTGTGTACAAATAGTTAGATCTTGTAAGTAGACCGGAGCTGTGCGATGTTTGGTCTGGAAATGTAGTATGGCCATTTTAAATTTAATGTTGACTCACAGGGAGCCAGTGTAGCTCACTCAAATCAAGTGTAATGTAATCATACTTGTCACATCCACTTATTATACGGGCTGCGCTGTCCTGAACTCGTAGAAGCCTCTGAATTAACGAAGACGTGTACCAAAGAAGTAAAGCTTTCCCATGATCTAACTTGGTAGTGACAAATGCATGGATCAGGCGCTCAAAAGAACGTTGATCCAAATAAACGTTTATTTTATAAATGTGGAGATGCATGTAAGCTACAGGGCTGATGGTGTTAATATGCAGCTCCATGGTGGAATGGGAATCAAAATAAACACAAAGGCTGCGAATCCATGGTCCAGGCATTCTTAGGGCTCGCGATTTAGCTGTTTCACTGAATCACATGTACCCAATCATACTAAATCATCCATATTTTCCCTAAAAACAAAGACTATTAATACTTTAATCTGATTTACATTTTCAACAACACAGAACACATATGCTTCATGCGCCATAACAGTAATATATGCAGCATACTTCATTTTGTCGATCGTACATAAAGGCTGATTCCAGGCAAAGTTAATTAAGTTCTTCGTATCGTAGTATAGACATCATAATAGGTGAACTTCCTTATAAAAGATCAAGTCTGTCACGTGTGATTAAATACAGGCTTCTGTGGTCTTAGGATCGCGTGCCGAGAGACTGTGAGCTGAAATCTCCTCCGAGGAAAGGAGAGCTTTTTCACGTCCAGCTCCCACAAAGATTAGCATTCTGTTGGTTAATGGGAAGGTGGCTCCACACTGCCGTGTTTCACTCATAAACGGCCTAGTATTAGGAATGATTACACACAACGGACCAGCGTGGTCTGTTGTCACTGGCCCTTGTTAACACCAGGAAATATATGAGTGAAAAAGGGTCGAAATGGAAGTGGGATTCTTTGAAAGCGATACAGGATTTTACTTTTAGTTTTGAGAGCGGGTTTTCAAAATGTGATGAGGACCATCTGCGATTTGCTGTAAAAAATTTATAAATCGACGTGTAAATAATAATATGAGTATCCCGGAGTTTGGGGTAACAAATTATTTTCATTAGCTTCCTAGATACTTAGAAGCCATCATCAGACAAGACAGCTTTAAAACAAAATTGACTGTATGGTGGATTACATAACGGAAACCCCCACTGACACACTTTTATCTCGTATGCATGAAACGTAACCTATTATACAGCTTACTGTCCTTGAATGTTGAATAAGAGAAGTATTTTTACCATGTCATATGGCATATCGTATGATACATAAAGATATATTCCTAAATATGCAAGTTACATACCAATAAGAAAGAGACTGAAACATTCAATTATCAATTTATCAAAAGAATAATAATAATAATAATAAAAATAATAATAACAATAAAGGCATATTGCAGACTCAAGATACATTTTCAGAACCAATGACAGAAATGAAAAGGAAAGAAAAATAGCCCGTCTTAGGCTTTAAACACGGCTTTTTATAAGTTGATGAACATAAAAAGATTACTTTGAATATAAATCAGATTCATATAATAAATGTACAGTTATGAGTTTTAAAGGCGAAGATTTTCATGTAACTAAATTTCATTACTCATAGTTACTCAGCGTAATTTCTGTGAACGATTTTATCTTTCCACCAAGAATCATTCAGTCAATGCGTAGGTGCTACTAGTGAGGACATAAAAAACATTTGAAGTGCGTGGATTATACATTGGTGGCTGTGTCCGTGACATTTTTTCTTTTTGATGACATGCCAGGTTCAAAGTCCCCAGTTTTAGTTTAGGTAATGATAAAGATTAGCAATTATAATTAATTTAATGTGAAATAACCATGTTCACTCATAATTTGTTTGAATAGGTAGATCGAAAATTTGAGTTTACCATAAAATATAAGATGTAAAAAAAATGGATATACAATCATAAGTTAAAGGGCGCTTGTTTAAAAAATACCTGATACAAAGCAAATCAACATACTAAATAAAGATCAACCATGCAAGGTAGTGTCTGAATATAAGTCATATAAATCAATTATCTCCCTTGTGGCACTGTATTTGAGATCCGAAAATACTCCCTAGTCAATGACGTCCTTTCACTTTCAACTTTATATACATGCATATAGTACGGTCCTTAAGCCAAAGAGGCGACCTCAGCCATATATGTAGACTACGTAAACGCTGTACGTGAATGAATAAAAAAAGACATGGAACCAGCAGAAGAAAGCCAGATTCAGTACGAAATAGAACACAGTCACTGGATCGATGGAAAACTTTATCATCCCCAGGTGACTCCCGAAAGTCTAAGGAAAATACAGAGGTTTTTTTTTCACATATAAGAAAATTTTGGTGTGTGGTTTCTCAAAGTCAAGTGAGAGCCCCTTACCGTGCAATAAATCCATTATTCATTCACCAGCGCATATTCTGAGTAAAATTATATGTATGTCGTGCAGCTGTTTCTTGATATTTTTAATTCTCAGTTTAAATTTATTTTTAGGGAATATATGGATGACCGTGATTGTGCGTGCCATCATGAGTCAAGGCGATCTAGACGCGTTTGAACACACCAAACTATGTTGATGATAGACAGGTCGATTGCAACCTGCCAGTGGCTGAAACTCTAGAACATCCAGCTTGCTTTTGGAGTCATTTGCGACACCCTCTTCTGCCTTCTTATGTTACCAGTAACAAGAAAGGAAAACTTATCTACATGCTTAGGAACCCGAAAGATGTGGTCGTGTCATATTATCATTTCCATAAGGTTTTCAAGCCAATGGGACCATGGAAAGGAGAATGGAATGTGTTTTTTGAGGCATTTTTGAAAGGTAACGTCTATTTTGGGAGTTGGTGCGACCATGTGAGATCGTTTTGGGAAAATCGCGATGATCCAAATATATTAATTGTAAGGTATGAAGATATTCGGATGGATCCTCACAAGTGGATCCGGAGAGTAGCCGATTTCATAGACAGGCCTGTAGATGGAACACTGGAGAGAATAGTGGGTATAACAGAATTCAACAACATGAAGAAGAATTCCAATCTGAATCTGGATGGCCACCCGCTGTTTCTACCGGGATCGGTGTTTCTACGGAAAGGTAAAGTGGGAGACTGGAAGAATGTTCTATCGAAAGACCTGGTCAAGGCGATAGAGGATCGTTTGAAAGTATTAAGCAAGGAAACAGGCCTTCAGTTTTAAGAATAACTGAGATTTTATAACAAAAATGTAAATGTAAAGGAAAGAACAGAATCATGTTTAATACTAACAAATGCAACATAAACTTTGAGTATTACAGTCAAGGAAAGAATTAAAATATGGAAGATATACAAATACTGATAATCAACATTGAGATCCAAGCAGTTCTTTTGATACACTGGCATTGTCACCTGCCTGGCTGCCGGCCGGTTTCATGATTCTGTGTGCGGATTTTAAGACATGAGTCCAACCGTATAAACTGCAGGTAACAATAGCGAAATGAAAACGAAAAAAATAGGTAAAACATAGGAAGCATTTTTTTCTGCTTTATATGACCTCACAACCTAATATATTTTTCTTCTTTATCATCATATAGTCTTAAAGGGGCCTAATCACATAAAACATGTTAAATTAACAAGAAAAATTGCGTCTCCTCTTTTTAATTAATTGGTACCTGCTAAAATACTGCTGAGAAACGCATTCTGCACGAGTGTTAAAAAAGTGACCGGGCGCTATCACAGGCGCTAACATAGACACAGCACGTGGAACTCCATGAATCACCCGAGTCATTATTTCTGCCAATCAAGAGATGCAATGACTGATCTGGCCGAAAGAAAAGGAATACATGTTCACGCTGGCTAAATATCGTGTCTTGCGATTCCTCAGGGACCGGATGCACGGGCTCATTCCAGGTGAGGCCCCTGGACCCAACCTACAGATCTGTTGCGACAGGTTATAAAACGAATTTACATTCGGCCCATGGACCATGCCCATCCAGCAAAGATATATCAGAAAACATTAAGGTTTATGTAGATGTATGGACTATTTTGGACACGTCCTTGTTTCGGATCTGTTGCAAATACGAAAAGTCGGACTTCAGGTCATGCGGCCTTGTTATAGTAAACAATGTGCTTACTCACAACGCAGAACTATAGCAAAGTATTACCGTAAAATCTCCACTTAAAACCGCACTTCCGATTAAAACCGCATCCAGACTTCGCCGAAATTCCAGGTGAGACATCGCGAGGGGCTCAAATACTAAGAACCCCCCTTTAAAACCGCACCAACTTTCGATACGGAATGATTTGACAAAAGACACAATCAAGCTATCATCTAGAAATGAACACGCGTAGGTTGCGACTCGGCCATTCCTGTCCACTTTTAAATTCCTTGGCCATTTTATTTAAACACATCATAACACTTTTTTACAGGATCACTCAAGCATGAAGTTTGGGAAGACGTAAGGGCCGATGAACCGCTGCCTGTTTATACAGATTTTATATTCCGTGCCGTATTCTTGTTTGCTACCGATTTGTCATTATATTTTGAAAAAAAATATTCTGCTGATCCATTTCAAGTCACTGTATATTTTAATTCTAAAAAAATTTGATGAAAATTCCATTTTCTGGAATTACTCGGAAGATTCAAATAATTTTCATACCGGTTACTTCGGTATTATCATCGTCACATCGTACGTTGACATCGCTCCATGTCACAATTTGCTGGCGCGTTTGAAAACATCGCTGGTCAACTTAACTAAATATCAAAGTAATTGAAGTTACCTTGTCGAGATACGCACGTATAGGAATCATGACGCTTGATAACGAGTGATTTTAAGGTAAAATTGAAGTGGCCAGTCGGAGTAAGCAAGTTTTTTTTTCCTGAAGAAATTTTCCGTGTAGGGAGCCATTTTGTCAAGGCAGTGTTCACGCAAGGCACGCTGGGACGAAATAGGTGGCTGTTCTGTTTACCACCCACCGCGTACAGCCGTTCAAAATATTCTTAGCAGAATACCGGGGCGTTTCAGCACATGGCGGCACTCAAACTTGATTTTAAAACGATCGTCTGCCATTGTGTGACTCTTTACGATGTCAGCTTTTTATTCATTTTACGTTTTAAACAAATAATCATTGCTAAATAATGCCGCAAATGGGTTTAAAGTAGGCTTTTATTTCATTTTGCTTGACCATGCCCAACGAAGTGGGCCGCTGTGTGTTACAGCAGGGTTGTTGTAAACGTATTATTTGGTGACAATTACCAAAATTTTATAACAAGTTATATATCACACGAAATCTAATCAGCAATATTTAATTTAAAAATAACAAATAATCGTAAATAATACTTTTACACACGGCTCCCATGCATGCGAGACTGCTGCTAAGAACGGCCTTCGAAAGTTGCAATACTATCGCCCACTCGCCGGCCCCAAAACGATGTCTGTCAGGAAGATATTCAGGAAACCCTTCTAGTATAAACCGCACAGTGCTTTCAGGAAATCAACCTGATTTCAAGATTTTGAATTTCTTGATTAAACCGCGGTTTTAAGTGGAGATTTTACGGTACACAATCGTATGGGAGGTCATGAGATGGTTTTGCTTGGAAATGTTTGTGTAAGTACTGATAGTGTAAAAGAATAGGCATAATATTGCTAATATTATATTCAACATATAATTCCTCCTGATTGCCCCTTTAAGAATGAAATAAAATTACGCAGATGTAGCGAAACAGATGGAAAAGAGATAAAAATAAGCTATAAGGCATTTCACAACAGTGAAGATATGAAAAACTGCTAACTTGAAAGATTTCAATAATTTATTAGTGGAAAGCTACAAAAGTGAACAAAAGGCCAATTATTAAACCATATTTTGTTTTGCAAAGAACCAGGTGTACTTTCTTTACTTGAAATTAGGTAAATAATGCAGGGAATTGAACTCTGCATTTGACACTTGAAGTCATCATTTCTTGTTGAATAGGCTTGGATATTAAATTACCGGAAATACCCTCTCTTAGGTGAAATCATACGTGACAGACAGAAATCTGTCAGTAGAAGTGCTAGATGCTACATCCGAAAGTGTGAACATTAAATGTGATTTACTTCTTATTTGAATTTTGGGTCTTTTTTTGTGTACTCTGCAAAATGGATGACATATGTCAATAATATGTGCTATGTTGATGAAACTCGTGCATTATAAATAAGTAAAAATAAGAGAAGTGTGCTAGGGATGCACCTGAAAGCAGACTCATTATAGAAATTTTGAGCGCAAAGCACATGTAATCCACAGCAGTACTTTAAATGTTAAAGGATAAGGTCATTGCTGTCCAAGAAGACTGCAATCTGCAGTTAAGGATTTGGTCATCAGTCGTATAGACTATTGTAACAGCCTGCTCTTTAGGACGCATTGGTGTAACATCTCCTAATTATTGTCAAGGTCGCAGCTCCAGGTTTATCATTTAAGTCTGAAGTACCTTGTTTCCAGTTCTTTTTATGACTGACTCATGCCTCAAATACTCACCAAGATATCATCTTGTACCAGTTTATACAACAGAGACCTTAACACAAGACGGGTTGCTTGTGACGTCCCACAATATAAAAGGTTTATGGTGCTTATGGTAAAATAGAGTCCACAGTTGGCTATCTTCTGCAAGAAGAATATCTGCATGGCCAAGTCAAGGCCTAGTTTGAGTCCAGCAAATTTCAAATCACACCTTCACAGTTTGAGTGTGAGTGGCCAACTGACTGAAAAGGCAGCTCGGCTTTGCCTTCACAATTATTCTCAAAAGCGACAGAACTTGCCAGTAAAAATCATTGTGGCCCATTATATGAAGAAAACAGTGGAAAATCCCCTCAACAGTGGGCATAAGGGGTGGTAGCTGGCCAGGCCAGAAATAGGAACATGCGTAAAAAGGTCATTGTAAAGTTACACATTCTTTCATGGATGACTGGGCACAGGAGAATGGGTATTACTTGGCCAAGACAGCATTAGTTTAACATTAGCAACTGTTCCAGTTATGGGGAAAACCTTGTCAAATTCATTGTGTTTGAACCGGGGTGGCTTCTCAACCCAGTGGTAAGGGTGGAAGAATAGGGATTGACTTAAGGGGGAAATAGGGTAAACAACGGTACAGATGCCATTCTGTGACATTCACTCCCCCGCAAAAATACGAAAATGTTATCACACAAAGTTTATATCTATAACATGAATTATTGGCGAACTTACATTATAAACATGTAGAAAAGATTATCCAGCTTATCAAAAAAATATCATATCTATCAATCATGTTTGTATTCTTACTTGTGGTATTGATACCACTCAGACCGCTTAATTCTATGCAACTGCTTGTAATTACAGTGCTTGGACTCTACTTAGAAAGTCCGGTCCGTGGATGGACCTCCCGGGAATAGGTTCGATTGTGAATTGATACTCTTGGAGTACCATGGCCCAACGCATAATTCGCTTGTTAAAGCACTTTGCCTTATTGATGTAAGACAGCGGTTTGTGATCCGTTTGGATTATAAAATGCTTACCAAACAGGTATACCTCAAATTTACTTATGGCCCATACAATGGCCAGTGCTTCCCGTTCTATCACGGAATAGTTTCTTTCCCAATCGGCCAGCTTTCTACTGGCATAAGCCACAGGATGCAGACTGGCCTCATTCCTGCAAAAGGATGGCGCCAAGACCGTTATCAGATGCATCTGTCCTTAAGAAAAATTTCTTCGAGAGGTCAGGCAATTGTAATATGGGAGGTTTGACCAGCAATGCTTTCAAGGTCTGAAAGGATTTTTCTTGGGGATCACCCCATTTGACCTTGTTACTCTGACCTTTACGGGTCAGATCTGTCAGAGGAACAGCAAGCTCAGCAAAATTTGGAATAAATTTCCGATAAAACCCAAGCAGTCCCAAGAATGACCTTATTTCTTTTTTTGTTGTTGGTCTCTCTGTATTCTGCACTTTGTCAAGTAATAATTGATCAGTTGCAAGTTTACCCCTACCAACCTTATGACCAAGAAATCCAAGGTCAAGGAAACCAAAACAGCATTTGCTTGGTTTGGCTGCTAAATTCGCCTCTTTCAGGATTCTGAAAACCTGCTCAAGCAGAGTCAAGTGTTCTGACCATGACTCAGTATGACAAAGCACATCATCAATAAAACAACATACGCCATTTACATCAGTAAATAATTTTCTCATCATACAGGTGTATTGGGCTGGGGCTAGGACAAGACTGAATGGTCCCAAGCCATTCAGAAATCTTGTCCTCCTTTCTTTTTCTAGGCTAGAGCCCATGTACAGTGATTCCGTGGTTTCTGCCAGTACGCATCACGAGTGAGTCCAAAATGCCGCCCTTAGTGTACCAGGGAGGGATACCACTCAGTCCAGACATTCCAAAGCTGTACATAATTTAATAAATTCATTTGTTACTTCAGTCTTGTGTTAAGGTCTCTGTTGTATAAACTGGTACAAGATGATATCTTGGTGAGTATTTGAGGCATGAGTCAGTCATAAAAAGAACTGGAAACAAGGTACTTCAGGCTTAAATGATAAACCTGGAGCTGCGACCTTGACATTGGCGAGCGTGCCAGGATCCGCTTTTTCGAGGATCAGAGTAAGAAATTTGACTCAGTCACCAAGAATATATGCCCAGTATACACATATGAGAGACTATAACAGGTCTAGACAGTGGTCTATCTTCTGTAATTGGAATATGAGAAAACCTTGAGTGATATTATGGTAGCCAGATTGTTGTGGCTGTTTTTATGCTTTCTACGGAAAGAGGCCAACTCCTCAAGGTCAGGCTAATACCCTGGTGATTACAGCTTTGGCTGGAGTACAGCTGAGTCTCACTACGGTGGTAAGCTGTATCTTTTTTGTCAATTTCTTTTCCAGCAGAAATTGAATGGTTGTGCCTAAGGAAAAGGCAGTTTTACGGCTACGGCCTCTGTTTTACTTGTTCGGTAGGAGTGAAAACCACAATATCAAATTTATATTTGATACGACCTGGGGCTGGGTCTTCCAGACTTACAGTGACTTACTATAGTAGTAAAGTATAATAACTGAGTTACTGACCGGACTTAGATATATTTTATAATATTAACTATACAAGCCACACAAAGCAAGTTCTGTCATTGCTTAATGAGAAATAATTGCATATAAGGCTCACCATGCCATAAGACCCTCAGAGTGCATTGCAGAATCAGGGTTGTGACGTCACCAACATCTCTCTGGTTTAGGCATCAGCCAGGGTTGCTTGTGTCCACAGCAATCTTGTGTACCATCAAGGATTCAGCCTGGGTTGCTTGTGACGTCCCACAATATAAAAGGTTTATGGTGCTTATGGTAAAATAGAGTCCACAGTTGGCTATCTTCTGCAAGAAGAATATCTGCATGGCCAAGTCAAGGCCTAGTTTGAGTCCAGCAAATTTCAAATCACACATTCACAGTTTGAGTGTGAGTGGCCAACTGACTGAAAAGGCAGCTCGGCTTTGCCTTCACAATTATTCTCAAAAGCGACAGAACTTGCCAGTAAAAATCATTGTGGCCCATTATATGAAGAAAACAGTGGAAAATCCCCTCAACAGTGGGCATAAGGGGTGGTAGCTGGCCAGGCCAGAAATAGGAACATGCGTAAAAAGGTCATTGTAAAGTTACACATTCTTTCATGGATGACTGGACACAGGAGAATGGGTATTACTTGGCCAAGACAGCATTACTTTAACATTAGCAATTGTTCCAGTTATGGGGAAAACCTTGTCAAATTCATTGTGTTTGAACCGGGGTGGCTTCTCAACCCAGTGGTAAGGGTGGAACAATAGGGATGGACTTAAGGGGGAAATAGGGTTAACAATGGTGCAGATGCCATTCTGTGACAATTATAATTGATGCAGAACATTACTTCTCGTGCCATTTGTGGAAAATAAAATAGCATTTCCTCATATATACAAGACATTCACTGGTAGAAAACCAGAGTGAGTATACTTTTGAAGTAATAGTTTGTATGTATCAGTGTATTTATCGAAGAGTATCAAAATTTATACAGTCATCACCCGGTTATAATCATGGAAGATAATTGAGATCACGGAAAAATACAAAGCTGGCAGATTTGAAGGCAAATTTAGAGCAAGTGAGAAAATTGTAATTTCGGAAGTCAGGGCAAACAATCTAGAATGTCATCCCGGTATATGATAAACAGAGTATTTAATGACATTTTAAGGCCATCAAAATTTACAGGTCGATTTAGCAAAGAGTGAACCTTCTGTTATAAGATCTTTAGGTAGTCTTAAGAATCAATATCATTAAGCGATGCGTTCGATGGCATGAGTACCAACATTTGAAGACCCCTTATTGGAACAGTGCCGTAGCGAAAAACAATCGTGGGGGGTCTGTTTACAGTATTATCTTGGTCATTGTCCAGCTTGTCCATTATCCGAGCGTCTACCTTGTTGTATACCAGCCGCAGCTGCTTATTTAAAGTCTTTAATTGTAATGGTTGGTGGATGATGTTCAACCCGTCACACACCCTATTAGAACAGTATATACAGTCAGTGGGTCATGTTTTTGCAACAAGAACTTCGAGCCTTTTAAAGTTAGCGATCACTGGACAGGGACATATTTTCATTAGAGATTAGTCCGTCATTCTGTCCCTGGTCCCATGTCTTCGTCATTTGTATTGAGAGAAAACGTAAGAATCGTCAGACGGGAAATTTCCGTTACGAACTTTAAACATCTAGGTTTTCTGCGATTCTGAACAGTATCAGGATACCTGCTACTAATTTAACAGTTCATGAATATGTTAACCTGTCAAAATACTTGCAATTTTGTAATTTCTATGTGTGCACCCTATTTAAAAAAAATTCATCTTTGCACTCCCTGTACTGGTAATCAAAATCTAATATCGAATTCCTATGCTTCGCAAAGAGCAGCAAAATCGATACACAATTATACCGTTTAAACTACATTTTCTTTTTTAGGACTGTAATTTTTGTACCTAATCCCCCCCACCCCTCCAAGGCTAAACTTTTTGATTTTCATGAAAGTGGATCTGTCTAGCTTTTTATAATACGTTATACTATCGATCCAGGGGCTGTCGTCAAGTTGGAATGGAATTTTATTAATCTTAGCCTGTGTCATTATTTACTTCGTTATCCCTCAAGTCAGATTGAGGGCACTCTCAGAAAAATAAATAGCCATTTTCAGATTGAGGAAATTAAATACATTAAAAACTTTAAACTTCCCTTTAACAAGACATATACATAGAGTAAAGCGAGAGAGTGAAAGTAAGGATCTGTTCATATCACCAAAGTTAAGCTTATCGATACTATTTACTTTGGGCTGTTACCTACAGAAAAGAGATTATGTAGTATGGAATGCCATTGGTCCTCCTATTCCGTATGTAGCAGTACGCTTAAGGCAGTGAGAAGGTCAGCAGTACATATACATTGAGGTCAAGGACAAGGACAGCAGCTGATATACATTGAAGTCAAGGACAAGGACAGCAGCTGATATACATTGAAGTCAAGGATAAGGACAGCAGCTGATATACATTGAAGTCAAGGACAAGGACAGCAGCTGATATACATTGAGGTCAAGGACAAGGACAGCAGCTGATATACACTGAAGTCAAGGACAAGGACAGCAGCTGATATACATTGAAGTCAAGGACAAGGACAGCATCTGATATACATTGAAGTCAAGGACAAGGACAGCAGCTGATATACATTCGAGTAAATGGCAAAGAGAGCAGTGAATATACAATGGAGTCAATGACAAGGACAGCATTGGACATACATTGGAATAAATGACAAGGACAACAGTGGCTAAACTTTGAGTAAATGGCAAAGACAGCAGTGGTTATAGACTGGAGTCAGGTACAAGGACAGCAGTGGACATACGTTTGATTCAATAACAAGGACAGCAGTGGAAATACATTTTAGTCTTTATGAATATACTATGACAGCAACGGACATATATTGGGGTCAATGCGAAGACAGCAGCGGACATGCATCGAACTTGATTACAATGCCAGTAGGAGATATACATTGGATTTGAATAAAATGCAAGTGCAAAGGGATTTTATAGATAAATATGCGATTTGGAGAAAATTTACATTTAACATATTCATCAGCTTTCTTTAACGCATTGTATACTTGCATTATTCAAGAACATTTATTATTCAGAGTTTCCCATTGGACCTCATATTAAATGCCCTTAAGTTTGCTCATTTTGGATAAGAATTAATAGTTTTGTTCACCCCAATAAAGCTAAGATTCCTTTTGTTCGCAATGTGGAATGCGTCATGCAGAAAGCGAGATCTGAGAAAATGGCTATTGACTAAATAAATAAGGTGAGATTCCGGTATGCGGAATGCGTATCCGGCAAAACGAATTGCTGCATGAAGCGACTTTTGTCGATTCTGCATGATATCCAGGAGCAACACAAAGAAAACATGCATGCTGCCTTGCCGGTCCATATGAAATTTCTCAACATGCATTCCGCATTCGCATGCCACATTCCCAACACTTTGTTTATTAAGAGAATGAAACACGTTAGGTTCACAACTTAAAACAATCAGGAAAAACCAATGATGAACTATCGAAATGCTCAGCATTGGCGGGACCCTTTGACATTTAAATCAGCATAAGGGTCAATTACGGTTTTCATGTATTCTTCTCAGCTTTATCTAATCAAACAATGACTTAGGAACCAACCTGTTAGATTGTTCAAAAACAAATCTGTTCAAGTTCTTCATGGATATCTGAGGCACAATTAAGATGAATATAATTACATTCATATGAGATAATATAAAGAAACCCCCAGTACCGCATTTCTAACCACCGTATACTGTTCCTAAATTAAAAAAAACCGAAAACTATATTAGATAAAAAAAAAAATAGATACAGGAAAAAAATCAGTAATGGAAATCATCCAAGACAGCGGACATAACATTCTCTAGAGTGTGAACAACATTGACAATGAAATTAATAATATTTAGAGAAATAAAAACCCCATTAAAATCATGAAAAACCTGCAATATAATGTTAACTTTTATCTTCGAATTGTCCGTTTACAATGAACGCTCGACATGTGATACAAACATCTTTCAAAAAACATCTAATTTAAATTTCGTTTGAACCTATGGTTTTTTTCAGTGTTTGGTTTACCTAACACAGGTTACACTGACCCAGTAAGGTAACTACCTGTATTAGGTGAACACAGAGTTCTGTATCCTAATTGTCCGGCCACTCATGTTAATCCCAAAATACATTGATAAGGTTTTATAGAGAGGGAATGTATGAATTGAGCGTACAGGGGGCTTGTCTCATATTCAGTGATCATCAGTGCATTGTCAAAAAAGTTCTTACTGACTCTGGTCATGTGGATAATGTATCTGGACTTCCTTATAACATAACGTTAAACGAGTTAATTTGAACTTGCTCTAGGTGCATTTTTTAGACTCGTTTAATCCTGGAAGTAAATGCCAGTTTCCTCACAGAAACGATCCAACATAGAGTCAACCTCTGCGGTCTGCTTCTCACTGAAGAAATTCTTCCAGTCTCCAGCAATACCTTTCCTAAAAAAAGGAGACCCCTCCTCGAAAAGGTGACTATCCGCCATATTCAGGTTTGGGTTTTCCTTCATCTTGCTGAATTCTGTGATACTCACTATTCTTTCCAGAGTTTCTTCATCTACAGGTCTGTTTATGAACTCAGCCAACCTCCTGATCACACTTCTTGGATCCTTCTTTAACTCCTCATACTTCACAAATAATAAATTTGAATCCGAACGGTTTTTCCAAAAGGACCTTACATGAACGAACCAATCCCCATAATAGTTTTGTCCTTGAAAGAATGCATCATAAAATTCGTCCCACTCTCCTTTCCATGGGCCAATATCATTAGCAATCGTGTAAAGGTAATAGTTTGAAACGGCGACATCGTTCGGGTTACGCGGTATATAGATCAGGTTTCCCTTCTTGTCGTCAGTCAAATATGAAGGCAGAAGATGATAACGCAGATGACTCCAAAAACACTCTGGTCGTTCGAGGGTCTCTGCAATATCTTCAGAGTAATCTGGGATTGGTTCTACAAATAATGCTTTAGTGTTTTCCAATGCCTCAAGCTTGTCTTGTTTCATGATAGCACGAATGATCGTCCTCAACCAGTTGTTTCCTAAAATAAGAAATGTCTTTGATACAAATCGGCTATTGACGCGCTATTTTGTCAAACTGTTATCATAGCAACATAAGCTTATAGAAAGCAGCATTTTACACAATGGTGCAA
The DNA here is from genome assembly GCA_026874595.1 of Sipunculus nudus. NCBI lineage: Eukaryota > Metazoa > Annelida > Sipuncula > Golfingiida > Sipunculidae > Sipunculus > Sipunculus nudus. Next base: position 6,144,502 of record CM049316.1, read on the forward strand.
CAGGTATATTAATAATACTAAGCTTATTGTAGAGAGCATTGCAGCAATTATAACATAGATGATGAGCAACTCGCTCTTCGAATGATACAATAATACTTAAGCCCAATAACAGGTTAATCTCATGACTAGGATGATTTATCATTTAACGGAACTTTATTCTCCATGGCGAACATCTTGTTGGACAAGTTACAAACCAAGTTACATTTTATTATTAAAGGATTTAATGTAAGTACCTGATCTCATAAAGCCACACTCAAAGACATCGTTTTCGTCGAGGGTAAACTCTTGAATCTTTTTCAAAGTGGTTCTGTCTAGCCTTTTATTGTACATTATACCATCGATCCAGTGGCTGTTATCATTTTTGAATGGATTGTTGTTCATCTTAGCCTGTGTCATGTTTTCTACGTTATCCTCAATCCAGATGGAAGCCGCTATCAGGAAAATAAATGGACATCGATAATATTGAAGAAAATCATGTACAGTTAAGCTTCCCTTCAAGCTTCCCATTAACAAGTCATATACAGAGTAAAAAAGTCAGAACTGAAAGTGATGATCTGTAAATATTATCAAGGTTAAGGGTATCTCCTGAATATTTACTATGAATCGTTACCAACAGGAAAGAGATCATGTAGTGCGGCATGGAAACCATGAGCCACTGGTCCTCATATTCCATTACACTGTGCAGTAGATATATGAAATGTGTGGTTGATAAATTAAATGATTCAATCTATATGTTCGAGAGGCGTTACTATTGTACATACCAAAATTTATATTTTAATCATCCTTTGTCCAGCTGCCTTGCGTTACTGGTGCTGGCTATTGTTGCCAATCCGCATTTTTAGTTTATATTATTCATACTCCGTCACATTGCGCAATAGATATATAGTTAGTGGTCAATAATAATAATAATCAAACATATTTTCTTACCGTCTTATTGTGAACTTTTAAACCTAGCGTTTAGATCAGATTTGGATTTGTCTTAGTTTAACTAGGTATGGATATAATATATAACCTTGTCATATAGACAAGACGCTTGGCTTTGCGTGACCGCTTTTTTGAGAAAATCAATGTAAGAAAGTATAACATCTTGGGATCTTAAAAGTATTGCGAGAATATTGGTTTCAGACCCGTTCGTTATTTAATACAGGGTGTGTTTCCTGCCACGATAAAGCTAGCCCTTACGAAACTAACCATAAGTATAAAAGAAAAAAGAAAAGAAATTTCAGGCACATAACACAGGTGAAGAGTAAGTCCATCCAGCCCTTAATTTGAAGTGGATCAGGCAGTCCTTGCGAATGAATGCCCACTGATCTGTTTTATAATAAATTTGTAAAGGCTGTCAATATGCCAAGGAGTTTTATCTTAAACCTAGTTGACACATTTTTAACATTAATGCCTTTCGTACTACTGGTTTTAAAATGGTTTAAATCATATTATGACAAAATTACTTGTTTTTTGTCCTATGTATTAACATCCTTCAGAAGATCTGTTATGAAGGTAAAACTTGAATGCAAACTCATTAGTTAATAAAAACTTCTTTAACTACCTACACCACTGTGAGTTATATCCGATGGTATAGATGTAACCCAGATTGTATGCACAGGACAATTGAAACACGTAGCAAATAATAATTAATAAGAAACCTGAAATATAGAATCAAGTCCTGGTTTAGGGGAATTATGTTCCAATTCATGAAATTATCTGTGTGTTGCTTTCATAAATAAATATAAAATTTCCTTCTATACCCAAGTTGTAAAACATTTTAACTGTTGTAACACAAAATAAAAGTACCTCCCAACAGGGCAAAACTGTGTTTATGTGTATATGCATGAACTGGCAGAAGTATGTTGGTACAGTGATTCTACTACATGTCCCAAAAAGAATACTCGAGTGACGTAATTTTACCGGGAATCTCTTAGTTCACACAACCCTGTGCAATGTGACGATTTTCACTCTTATACATAAAATACCATGGTTATCAAATCATATGAGCTGTTTTTCACGTATAGACTGGTCCTGTCTAAAAGTCGGAGGTTCCGCGGAGAGCCAGAGATTCACGGAGAAATTTCGTTTTTTTTTATATTCACAGATAGTTTGAAATAAAAATTAAAACAAAGTTGAAATACAAACATCCGACTCCATCCACACACAAAAAAGCGCCTTTTAGCTAATGAATTAACTTGGCAGCATCATTAAATAGAAAATAAATAGTAAATATTGTGATCACAGTTATGGAGTTAAACATTTTATACAGAATATGCGTGACTTATTCGGATCTCAGGTAATATTGTTTCACACAGCTTACAGAATATAGGTCACAGATACCTCATTATGGATGTCATAGGCGGCATCACAATGGCCTCCTTTTATATTAAGAAAAACATTTCTAGGGGCAGCAGTAAGATTTGTAACCTGTCTGACTTTCTGGGTGGTAAAAATCAGGTTTTCTGTTCATACCTCAGAGAACATAGGTCACAGTAACCTAATTTTTATTTCAAGGTAGACTTGCCAAGGACCTCCCTGGATATTACATTAGAGGATTCTAGGGCTAACCGAATCAGTTTGTGCACATCTGACTTCCAGGGTGCTCAAATCATGATTTTTTCCTATATCTCACAGAATATAGGTCACAGTGATCTTATTAAATATTTCCAAGGACATTTACCAAGGATCTCTCTGAATGTCACATCAGAAGATTGTAGGCCAAATGGATACAAGTTGTGCCCCGTCTGACTCTCTGGGTGCTCAAAATCATGTTTTTGGTCAGTAGCTTTCAGTAGCTTATAGGTCGCCTTGTTTCAGGTTTATGATGAGATGAGTGAAGGACATCTCTGGATGTACAGTTAGAACGTTCTAGTTTCCAATTTGTGCCCTTTCTAACTGTCAGATTGCTCAGTCCTGTTTTTGGCCAGTTACTCGCAGAATATAGGTTTTCATAACCTAGGTTTAGGTTTCTGAGAAATTTTTGCCAAGGACGTCCCTGGATGTTGCTTTAGAAGATTCTAGGCCAAACGCATCTGGCTTTCAGGGTACTCAAATCATGTTTTCCTATAGGTCGCAAAAGAATAGGTCACCATGGCTTTATTTCAGTTTATCATATAGATTTGCCCGGGACCTCCTTGAAAGTCATGTTAGAAGATACTAGGTCAAATACATACAGTTTGTGCCCCGCCTGACTCATCGGGAGGTCAAAAGTTTTTTTTTGCCTATAGTCCGTAAAATATAGGTCACTATGACCTATTTTCAGGTTTCCCAAGAGATTTGCCTGGGAACTCCTTGTGTGTTAAGATAGAAGTTTCTAGGTGCCCTATTATCAGCCAGACTGCTCCGATTGGTCTCAAATATAAACAAGTGGCCCATGAGCCATGACGCTCAGCTCAGTTCATGGAACCTTGCATAATGGGAAAAATGAATCCCAGAGTGCTCAAAACATGCATGTTGTCAATAGACCTTAGATATAGGCTTCAGTGAGATTATTCACAGTCATTCGAATCCCTATTTCAGGGGGGAATGTGAAGAAACTGTGCATATAACGCCTCTATAGTGATACATGCTACGGAGAAGTATGCCAAGCGATATTGTGGCCCTCGGGGGTATTACGATTTTAAAAATGAATCGTCTGGACAAACAATCCGTAAAATGAAGCGATAAATCTTGCCTAGACGTTATATGGGTTTCTTTTTCGGGGGGGGGGATTCGGGAGAGCCGTAGAATTCACGGAAAATTTTTTAGGATGTTTTATATATTCATAGGTACAAATAAACATTAAAATCTTCTGACCAAATAAATTAAACATCGTGTGTTTTATTGTATTTTCACTACTATAAAAGCGTTATCCCATTTTCACCATTACAATCATTTCCTTAGTTGTTAACTATTACTATTGTTAACTATTATTAACTATCATGATTATGCATCACATAAGTTTATGTTCTTTATTAATAAATTTAAGCATTAGTTGTCGTATTGAAATAATATTATATTTACTAACACTTTTATTATTAGAATTGGCAAAATAATCTTAATTTTTGTCATTAATGTTATAATTAATATTTTAAGTAATGCAATTAGTATCATTTAATACTTAGAAATATATTTTATAAATATTGTTTCATCATTAAGTTTTACACAATTTTACACTTGCATTAACATTGTAGCGTGCTTTCAATCTACATAGACTTAATTATTCAATATATGTCATCAAAATATTGTCAACTTTTGCAATTTTCAAAAAACCAATTTTAAAAAGTAGCTTTACTGGCAATTATTCATATTTGTACATAATTATGTCTTATTTAAATTTTATATATTTCAAAAACACCAGCACAGTCACGGTGATCAAATGTTGCTGAAGTTAATAAAATCTATGACTGTAAATTCTATATACATGCATGGTTTGGTTATGGTTTACACAAAAAACTGTTGAAATTTCTTATATTTTATGTATTTTGCGTCACAAAGATTGGGCATTCACAAGTGTCATATTGTAAGCATGTTTCCTCAGACATTAACCAAAGAGACCTTATATTGACAACTCCAAATACATGGCAAGTGTTATAAATTAAATTGGTGTATTGACAGTGGAAATACTATTTATAATAGTATGCTAGAAGTTTTCAAGTGATTTTAATGCTTATATGCAACTGTTAATGTATAAAACATTTTTCAAAAACTCAAAAATTTCTCCGGGGATTCTCCGTGAATTCTCCAGCTCTCCTAGGATTCTCCGACTTTTAGACGTCACAATAGGTGTCGGATGCACGCTTCTGATTGGATAACACGTTGTTTTGACTCGGCTGTGGACGTAAAGCATTTGATGTGCACGCGCACGTGGACAAATTAAACAGCTGACCGATGCAAGGGATTTTAGATCAATAATCAGGTAAAGGAAAGTGTCATTCATTACATTTTGTGCAATTGTATCTCACCAATTAAGTAAGCACTTTCGTAAGATCTGAAGCCACGCTTAAAATTGCCCTTTTCTGTTAATAAAACGAGCTTTTATCCGTCATCAGTTCACATGTGACTGCTGGTGGATGAAACACGTGTATTTGTTAACAAATGTCAGTTTGAATTTTGGGTCGCGTTTTTTAGTCTGTTGGTCGTCTGCCGAAAATTAATTGAGCCTATAGGCCTATTTTCACTTTCATTTATTATGGAAGACAGGTTTACGTAATATTTTTAACTGAACTCCCGCAAACAATTTATTTTTTTTATAGTAGAACCATGAATAAAATTCAGCCCGGGATTGCATAGGTCAAGGTTGACAATTGTGCCGCTGATCAAGCCAGGAGAACGTCCTCTGGGCTAATTAAAGTGGATAATTTCCATAAATCGTAAAACAAAATATTGTTTATGGGGTACCCAGCTAACAAAGTTACGTAGTCACAACGTAATCACAACGTAGCGGTTTGGTTGTGATTACGTAGTAATATTACGTAGTTACTACGTAAAAGTGTGAACTACCAGAAAGGTTCTCACAACGTAAAAATGTTACGTAGTCAAATTACCTATTAATGACCTTTTGGGTATATTGGATTTTAGATACAGGCCTTCTGGTCTACAGTAATTAAACAGGCTGAAAAACTGGTGGAAATGATTAATGCATCAGGAAAAGGCCACCACATGATAAATTAACCTGTAATGCTTCTTTCATGTACCATTTCCGTGCATTTAATCTTCATGCGAATATGTGTGAGACAAAAACGAAACAAACAAATTGGTTAAAGTTAATATTTTATTTTCCAGAAATTTTTTAAAATAATTTTCATCAGTGTCTCCATCAGTGTCGGTCACTGGAGTAGCCTTTGTAGCTTTTCTGGCAGCTGAACGAGCCTGAAAAGAAAATCATAAAAAAGTGCACACATTTTGTTTACATCCTAAATATATAATAATACATCACATTTAAATTAATACACGTAGCTAATTGTTTTTTTATTATCTGTATTGATTTTGTTTGTAGATTCGACGTACTATAAATAGGTGTCGCATTCAAAAAACAGATTGGTTAAATATATAACCAATTTAATTGGTTAAGCCAGTTTTGGTTGTTTTAACCAAGATATTGTTTATCTTAACCAATGCATTGCTAAAGAACTAACCAAACCATTTGGTTGTTTTGACCAATTTTTATTGGTTAACAGAATAAAAAAAACAGTATGTAGGTTTAACAAAAATATTGGTCAATTGATAACCAAAATATTGGTTACTTAAACACACATATATGACCAATTTGGTTGTTTGAGATGATATTGGTTGATTTAACCAACACATTGGTAATTTCAACCAACTTGTAACCAAACTCATTGGTCATTTTGACCAATTTTTATTGGTCGACCGTTTTTTTTGCAAATATTTAACCAGTTTTCTTGGTTGAGTTAAACATTGGTTAATTTTATCAACATATTGGTTATTTAACCAACTGATTGGTCCAGCACTGACCAAACCGTTTGGTCAGTTTTAACATCAGACACAAAAGTGCCCAACTCAGACACAAGAGATGCAAGCTTCACTGGCTGAGGGGCAAAACGTCTGACTTGTATGAGATTCCACTGGGCGGAAAATGTGTTTCACCTTGAAACCCACACCAGCACAACCCGAAACTTACAAGAAAGACTTACAAGAAGACTCCCAATCAATCTAAACAATAAAACAACTGAAAAGGGGACTGAAAGTAGCAGTGCACACATAAATAAGTCCACTACTCTGACCAATTTGAATTGATTCATGTGACCAATTTATTATTTGATTTAACCAATTTTTTTTTGGTTGACCTCAACCAAAGTACATTGGTTGAGATTAACCAAATTATTTTGGTTAAACTGACCAATTTTGTTGGTTCAAATGATCAGCTGTGTTGGTTGTTCTGACCAATATATATGTTGATTTGACCAATACCTGTTGTTTGATTACGACCAAAATAAATTGGTTGTTTTGAACAATAAATTGTTTGGACATATTTTGACCAATTAAATTTTGTTGGAATCAACCAATTTTTTTGTTGATTCAACCAATCTGTTTTTTGAGTGCGGGATATTTTTCTTGTATATAGGGACAAACCTATGAATAACAAGAATTTGGTCTCAGATGTTAAGAAATTAGTCCTGAAAGATCGAAGATTTGTGCTATATATGGTTGCCTTCAATTATTTATTAATATATATATATATATATATATATATATATATAGAGAGAGAGAGAGAGAGAGAGAGAGAGAGTATAACCATCAGCTAGGGTACAGGTACGACCTGAACATGATAAATCATATCTGGATCAGGGAGGCAGCAGGCACGAAATTTACATACAGAAATTTATATACATCTTATAGTATATACTGACAGACGAATGATGGACGAACCTGTATCGCTCTATAGCTCAGTTGACTGTGTTAAAAATTGACAAAAATCTAGAGAAATAGTATATGAACTCACATTGTACAAATATCCTCCACGTTTGCTTGGGGCATGCTTGAGGGTCTCGGCTATCTGTAGCTCGATTTCGCTTTCGCTTACATTTGTATGGACTCTCCTGCAGGCTTCTGCAATTTATCGAAATGTGTGGCTTATAAACAGTTATATACATAAAATATATTTATATATATGAATACTAAAATATAATTAATATTCAAACAATTATTTCTAATGATTACTTTTGACACTTTTTATGCTGAAGGCTTTTAATTTTTTTATTATTGACAAACCTAAAATTTGTTAAATTTTAATAAAATGCTGATAAATGTATCAAAAACTGAGAGATCTCATGATAATATTTGATAGTTTTTAATGGAGGGTTATCCATACAACTCAGACCGAAAATAACAGTGCAGGTTAAGGTATACATACTGTAGATACCCCTGTTCAGAGGAAGTTCCTCAAAGGACCTTTTGTTTTTTCGTCCTTTCATGTTGAAGCTGGACCACAGGTTGTATGTCCCAATCTTTTGCAGCATTCTCCTAACGGTGTCACCACAGTTGTGCCCGCCCATGCCAGTCATCAAGGTAACCTGTCAAAAGAAAAAAAATATATATCAGGATTGCAAATGTATCAATATTTAATTTTAATGTTAAAAATATGCTATATTTAAAAAAATCCATTTTAAAATATTGATCAAAGTCATTGAATCAGAATATCCTATAAACAGACCAGCCAACTAGTCTTAATCTTATTTAGTCTTATTTTAAAGATTTTTTTTAAGCAGAAAATCAGAAGCAGAAAAAATAGTAAGATTTCTTAATATTTTGGGAATGAGAAAGTTCACTCTGCTGATCAGTAGTTTTCTTTCCAGTAATGACACAAGATGTACAAATAGACAGCAGCATTCAGATCAAGGATGATTCAAGCATTGAGCCTCGAGGGGTTCTGCTCCTGGACCCTCGCCATGTTCTTGAACGAGGAACCCAACCAGGGTCCTATAAATAGAAATTTTTATTTAATAATAACGTATACAAACATATACAATCTAAATACACACCAATTTTTTGCGGAACGCTGAATCTTCCAGCTTTTTGCAGAAATTTTTGAGTTCTTCCACTTTATCAAATGGTTTTGCAATAATGTCCTCGATGAGAACTGCCTCCATCCCTGAACCTGTAGGTCTTGACCTAGAAGAACTGGATAGCTGACGCAGCAGAGTTAGCATTTCTTTTTGATTTTCGATGACTTCTTTCATCATCATCGTCATTTTTGTTTGGTAACCTGTGAAAGAAAAAGTCTCTTGATAAACCATTTCTGTAGGGTGATAACTGAGGGGATATTGATTATCTATACCAAAATTAGATAGTCGGCTTTACCTGTAATGAAAATGAATGCCTAAATTATCAAGGGGCCCATGTGTCATGGAGCTGGGCTGAGGTTGTCTATGAGGGATATTTATATATATAAGAAATATAATAACACATATACAGTAGAGCGCCGTTTTTCCGTAAGCGTCGGGGGACAAGCTTTTTGTTCGTAAAAACTAACATTCGGAAATGCGGACAAGGGTCTAGCGGCAAGTTAGTAGACAGTTAATGATTAACTTAATGCCATTTTACCCGAGAAACACGGTGTTTCTTTTCGATATTCGTAATTGACGACCTGGACGCATAAAAAATATTGGATTATTGCTGAGCAAAATTGGCAAAAATCAGTCTAATCTGCTTTAAGGATACGTGCGTGTTCTTTTTTTCCCATCAAATTCACTGGAGTGAAAGGTCAAATGACATCGCATAGGAACACGGTGTTTCTTATCAATCTACGTTATTGAAGACCGGGACATTTAAAGCTGCTCGAGCACAAGCGTTTTATGAATTATACCTCACCAGTATTGATGCGAGTAAACTGCTCAGTTATTTGGCATGACATCCTGTCCCAAGCCGACTAACTATCCTTGCTTGAATACAAACGAGATGTGATTGATAACACACAAGTGCTCTTGGATAAACTGCTCAGTCGCTTGCTAGGGGTACAGGGGGCCGAGCGTTGCGGGGCTAGCTATAGTTTTCACACCCTTGCCCCGGTGCCAACAACCACCCAGAATTAATTAATAAGGGGCACCACTTGGCTTAACAGATGACTGGAGGCTTAGTGACTCGTAATTACAATACTCATTTTAGGTTTTTACATACTTGAAATATGTTTCGGAAAAACAAATACATTTTCGCTCCCCATTTTAATTTTCGGAAATTCGGCATTCGGAAATACGGCCCTCTACTGAATTATTATAATAATATTTATTATTATTATGACTATTATTATTATCATTACTACCACAAATGCAGAACACCCTCCAAGGCAGGGATATAATGTCATAATATGTTTGCAGAAATCCCTTCTTCTATGCACACCACAACTGAATCAACTGAGAACTAATTGAAGCCGAACGAAAGCTGGCTAAGAAACCCGGCAGAAAGAAAGCATGGGTTTATTGTTATTGTTGCCTGGGTTTGACTAAATTGCACCTTGTTTTTGTCCCGGTTGGAATGATGGACCTATAAAATAAAGTAACTGTGTAAAGACCTGCTGTTTGACTGCCTCTCTCTGAAATTGTCTCTCTCTGCTGAAAATCAGAGGGGAAATTTATTTAAATCTTCGTTGGATTGAGAGTTTCTATGTAAGTGTTCTGAATGTGACTTGCCGCTACACTAAATCCAAAGATCCCCCGGCAGTCGTACCAATATATATATATATATATATATATATATATATATATATATATATATATATATATATATCCTGCCATGACAGAAATCTTTTTGTTAGGGTCTCTGAATATGAATCTACTTACTGGTGTCATCTGTCCTTTTGGGCTGCTGCCTAAAAGTAGATGGAGATGTCACCGGAGAGACTGGAGGTAGAGGTGGTAGCAGAAGCTTAGGTGATGCTGGTCCAGGCATGTACACTCTATGTACCTCTGTTGTTGGCCTTTTAACAGATTTGCTGTATTCCAAAGGGACCATTTCGTCATCTTTGCCTAGAATGAAAAGTATAATGTATTGATACTGTAAAGGGATATAATTAATTTAATGTGCAATACCAATTTACTGCTAAGACTGATAGCACAGGTTCAAAATTACTATGTTATTACACTTTCTTCTGTTTTTTTAGCAAACCTGTGAGCTTATGCGATGGTGCGGCGTCGTGCGTCGTCCGTCGTGCGTCGTCTGTACGTTAACCATAGCTATCTCAAAAACGGCAGGACCTAGCATCACCAAATTTTTTGCAAATAGTCAGTCATCCAAAAAACTATATAAGATTTTGTTTATTTTTTTTCTAACTTAATTTTCTTAGATTTTAAAGGGAAAAAGCTAAAAAAGCTTTAAAAATCTTCTTCTCCGAAACTGTCCAGCCAAATTGTCCAATATTTCCCAGAAATGATCATCTGTCCAAAAAAGCATACTAAAATTACAGTCTCAGAAATGGCTTGAGCTATCATCACCAAATTTTATGCCATATCTGAAATTGAGGTATTGGTGGCGCCACCTGCATAGGCCTTTTTTGTACGGGGGTCATCAGTGCCCGTATCATACTGAAGGCTACAAATAACTTCTTCTCTGAAACGATATTGCCAAATTGTTTAATACTGCACAGAAATGATCCTAGGGTAGTGCTTTCTGAAGTTTGTTCAAATGGTCTCAGTTCAGTGACTTTTGGGAAGTTATGGGAAGCTGAATTTAGTCATATGACATAGCAGCCCATTTTAGCTAAGTGACTAAAAAAATCTTCTTCTCAAAAACCACTGGGCCAAATTTTTAAATCTCACACATTAATTATCCTTAGATGTTGATAATTCAAGTTTGTTCAAATGGTCTCAGTTCAGTGATTTTTGGCTAAGTTATGGGAAGCTGAATTTAGTCATATGCCGTAACAGCCCATTTTAGCTAAGTGGCTACAAAAATCTTCTTCTCAAAAACCACTGGGCCAAATTTTTAAATCTCACACATTAATTATCCTTAGATGCTGATAATTCAAGTTTGTTCAAATGGTCTCAGTTCAGTGACTTTTGGCTAAGTTATGGGAAGCTGAATTTAGTCATATGCCGTAACAGCCCATTTTAGCTAAGTGGCTACAAAAATCTTCTCCTCAAAAACCACTGGGCCAAATTTTAAAATCTCACACATTAATTATTCTTAGATGTTGATAATTCAAATTTGTTCAAATGGTCTCAGTTCAGTGACTTTTAGCTGAGTTATGGGAAGCTGAATTTAGTCATATGCCATAACAGCCCATTTTACCCAAGTGGCTACAAAAATCTTCTTCTCAAAAACCACTGGGCCAAATTCTTAAATCTTACACATTAATTATCCTTAGATGTTGATAATTCAAGTTTCTTCAAATGGTTTTGGTTCAATGACTTTTGGCTGAATTATGGGAAGCTGAACTTTGCCATTTTGCTGTATTTTCCCATATGAGTTATAAACCTACAAAACGTTTTTTTGACTGATGAGGCCAGTTTGTTTAATATTTTGCAAGACTAATTCCCTGAATAATTCTTATAATAATTGTCTTTTATGGTTCCAAAGAATGAATATTTGCTGATTTATAAAGATTGAATTGAGTCATTTTACCATACATGTTAGCTGTGTGAAGCAGATACATCTATCCTAGCACCAGTTTATCAGCATCCATTACATCATGCATCTAGAAATTTAGATTTCAGGTTATCTATGGAAAATATTGACAAGAACGTTTTTTAAAAGCTTTTAAAAATGTAGATTTATGATATTAGATATCATCTGTACAGTAACTCATAATTTCTCAGGAATAGCAGGAGCTACCATCCCCAAATTTTATGTAATTATCTGTCACAAAATAAATGTTGATCGATTCAGCGTATTTTTGCTATCTGCATTTACTTAGATTTTACAGGGAAAAAGCTGAAAAAAACTTTAAAAGTCTTCTTCTTGTAAACGGTCAGAAATTTACAGAAATGATCCCAGAGGCGAGCCCTCACAAGTTTGTTCAAATGGTTTGTTTTTGATAAATTTTAGCAGAGTTACATAACAGGCCAAGATTGTGTATGTTTCTTGATTAGGTTGAGAAACTGCCAACTGTTTCAGATTTGGCAACAGATCATGAGTTCATTCAGTGCAGCCAAATATAGGTCAACACTTCAATCAGTGCAGCCAAGCACAAGGCATGTGATCACCTCATGGGTGTCATGTGAGCACCTCATGGGCAGCATGTGATCATCTCATGGGTAGCATGTGATCACATCATGAGTATCATGTGATTACCACATGGGTGTCATGCCCCTAAGGGCTGCATATGAAGCCAATATGTGAGCTTATGCAATTGTGTGGCTACTATTTCAGATTTGGTAACAGGCAAAAGATCAGTCTGGATTTATTTATAGCTTTGGCAGACTGCCAACTGTGTCAGATTATGCAACAGGTCAAGAATTCACTCAGTGCAGCCAGGTGCAGGTCAAGAGTTCACTCAGTGCAGTAGCCTGAGCCAGTAATTTGACACAGTACACCAGGGGCAACAGCCTTTCTCACCTAAGCCTGGTCAGCCCCATGCATCAGACTCAAGGTAAGTTTGATGTATTGGCCTGTTATTCTGAATTGTCTATGTGTCTTTAATGGCTTTCTCGTTCACAAGACAGGTGTCGCCATCTGCAATGACTTTTGCAAAGTGTATGTGCCTGCTTAATTCTAAGGAGGAATTTGATATATCAGCCTGAAATTTGGCATATTTATACATGTCAAATAGCTTTGTTGTATACACTTGTATATACTTTGTGTTGTGTGCACCCATGCGAGAATTTCAGCAGTGATGTTTGTGTATTGTTTCTTGTTCAGATGTTTAGTACTTTGCCTTGTTAGCATCTTCCATTTTTAACTTTCCAGAATGTATAATTCAGGACATATAACCTCCATCACACTCAGGTAGGGCAGGTTTTCCCGTAAATATTTACGGTTAATTAATTATTAACATTTTTGCAGGTTTGACTCATACAACCAATGTTTGAGAAGATGGCACCAGAAGGTTCAGGTGATACATTATCTGTTTACAATAGTTTATGCTGTTATATGGTAGTAACGCCATGGATATTGCAGGGATTTATGGAAAGGGGCCTGGGGAGGAGTTGGGGGGGGGGGGGGAGGGGCCTGAAGAAAACCTGCTGGCCAAGAGTACATATTTTCATGGTATTTTTTTATTAAAAATAATTTTCATACTCAGATTTTCTTAGCACTTAAAGCAGCTATTTAGAATCTGGAAAATATTTGGTAATATTACATAGAACGTTTTGGGGGGGGGGGGGGGCATGTCACGCCCCTGGTAACACAACTCATGTGAACTGGCAATTTTGACTTGTAGATTTATAGCATGTTTTTTTTTTTTAATTTCAGCACTAATTTCATTAATTCTATCTATTATCATTATCATATATGTGATAAATCATTTGTTTGATTTAGTAACCATTTTCAGTGTTATTATTTAGTATAGCTGAAAATGATATATAAAAGTTTTACTAATACTCAAAAATGCAATATTTTATTACCAGCCATTCCTGGACAGTTATGTTGTGGTGGAGAAATGAGTACTGGCCTCTGGTGTTTCCCTATGGGTGGTTTTGGAATGATGTTTGCATCATTTTAACTGAGGTTGGAGCCACTCGAGTTAATCCAAAGGTTTTTATTTTATTGTTATAATTTCAGGTATATCTTTTTTACTAACAATTATTTCACATCTGTCTAAAATGTTTTAGATATTTATAACTCGGATGTCTTAGTTTTCAGTACATACCAGAACTTTGTGAATCTGATACCTTCAGAAGTACTGCATATTTTCATGAAATTTGATACATAAATTGTTTTATCCAACATTGACCTTGGCCTTTAAGATTATATTTCTGCTTAAACTATATTCCAGCTAATATTTTAATATCTTAAATGTTTTTGAAAACAGAGCATTTTACAGAATACCTTTGAGATATTAGTTGAACATGGGATGATTTCAAATAATTTAACCTAATGTTAACCTTAACTGAAAATTTGTATCAACATGTTTTCCCTTTTTTTCATGTTTACTTGTGTTCATGCAGCTGCCAAATTACAAAAGTGGTGTCAGTTTCCTAACTCTGGTTTTAAAGCCAACTGAAAATTTGTTTGACTGATGGTGACTAACACTTTATTTACCTTCCTTGTCTTAAAGTAATTTGTGTTGAATAATAATACAATTCAATTGTTTGATCATGAAAATGAATTCAAATACTAATACAGGAAAAAGAAATAATCAAATGCCAGTGCAAATACCTTAAAAATGCATTCATGAATACATTTCATAATATTATTTTTATAATATTTTTAAAAAAATATCTTCAGATGATACTGTTAGTATTTTTAATTAAATTGTATTTGGCCCAATAATTGCAATTTTTAATAAATAATTAAACTCTCATATAATTTTTGCTAATGCAACTCTTGAGTATAGGTAACCTGTAATTATTGAATAACAGTTAACTCCTTTGTAAAAAGCATGATAATTAACATGACTTATAGTGGACATTTTTTTCGAATACTTCTGCTGCAATGTAGATAAAGTTATTAGGCCAAGTCAAAACCTGTGTGACAATAGCACTCCTATTCCAAATATAAAAAATATAAATGACATAAGTCATCTTCCCTCTCCAAAGATTTGAATAAAACTTTGTACAACTTAAGTTAAACGCTATCATCCTCATAAATCAGCTTATATTGCCACACAAAACCAATATTTGTCTACCCCTCCTTCCAAATCATATTTTATGATAATAGATAACAGCTCAATTGTTCTAAGTTATTAGCATAAATTTAAAATCAGTACCTTAAGTTTTGCCCAAATTTGACGATGGCACATTTTTTTACTGTTAGTGCTGTAGATTTAATTTTCACAGCATGTACAAATGAGCATTTCATATGTTAAAATCTGAAATTTTAAACCAATTGATCAAGACCTGTAGATTCCATTCGAGTTTTCAAGCACCATGTCTTCATCAAGTCAGTGGTATTCAGTGTTGTTACATAACCCCTTTACTCTTGGCCTTCTGCCTCTGTGAGTGTCTGCGTCAGGCTGGGTCAGGTAGTAATTACTAGAGAGCCTCTCCCTCTCTCTGGGGCAGTCTAGCTCTCTTTCTTTTCTCTCTCTCTCTCTCTCTCTCTCTCTCTCTCTCTCTCTCTCTCTCTCCCCTGTACCTCCCTTTCTCCCTCCACCCCATTCTGTTGAAAGGTACTCTAAACCAGATTTATTAGCTACAAATGTTGATGCAATTTAGGAAAGTGAATCAACTGAAATATTCACGTATATATGTTATACTGTAAATGTATAGTAACATTTTTAAACCTGGAAAACAAAATTGATGTAATGAGAAAAAAGAAATTAATGCAGTTATTGTTATTTATTTCCTGGCTCAGTGGAATGGGAATTAAAATTATTTACTTTGTTTCTCCATAATTCTGCCTATTTTGAATATTTAATAATTATGAATAAACTTTTTTTTCCTGTAAGCACTGTTGAATTAAATTTCTTATTCTGTATGTATTATGCAAGGGGTTGTAACACCCAACATCCCCTTTCCCCACCCCACTGGGTCCTTGCTCCTTGGCACTGTGCACAATAGTTCTATTGCAAATGCATAAAATTTAACAATTAGAGAAAATATATACAGAGAAACAGAGGCGCCCCCCCCCCATATCCCCCCCCCCCCCCCCAACAAGTCCTCCCACCTGTGGAGTGGGAAGGTTATGGCAACTGGATACATATCATAAAATAGAAAAAAAATTTATTAAAAAAACTGGATCTCAATAGACAAATGTGTAAACTGTTAATAAAAAAAATATTATTTGCAACAATTTCTTCAATCATATCTACCAACTATGGCCCAGATTACCTCTTTATCTACATTTATTAATATGTTAGATTTTAACCTTCCAGGTGTTTAAGTACTGTTGAATACTCTGCCCCCCCCCCCTCTCTCCTTGTATCTCTACATCCTGTTCCACCCCTCCTTGCTGCCCTCACTGATCCCTTCTCCGAACCCAATCCCAATGTCAGCCTCATTATACAAGAACCAGATGAATCAGATATATTCATATTTTTATATTTTGTATAACTATTTGCCCATATGTACCTATGTACATGCCAGAAATTATATCAATATTGTGTAATATGAAGATGTGGTTGGCATCAAAATAATGTAACTTGTCAAGACTGAAGAGATATCATGTCATACAGTCACAAATTCATAAATCCCCTCATCAGCATAGTAAATCATAACATTATATCTGTCAAATCGAAATCTTGCAGACTTCCATACGCAATAGATCCTTCAACAAATAGCCTTATCATCATTCCACCACTGCTTAGTATACTGTCATTGCATTCATATTTGCTCAAATATATCGCTATTTTCAGCACCTCCTAAATAGGTAAAACATTAACCACTATATTTTACTTCATATTAATCCAACAGTCCGGTTATTTCATATACCATTTACTCACATATTACATTATATTCCCTTATAATAGCCCAACATGTCTATGACATTCATAAGCATAAATCGACTCAGCATAGTATCACAATGGTGATACAGTTTTAGTCCAATCACTATCGGCTGAGCACCGTGACCAATGGGTCCCTTGTTTTCTCTATTTTTGAGACCTTCAAAGATGTGGTCGTCCGTCAACAGGTCATAAATCTGGTCATTGCACCTAGAATATTCTAACTTGAAATCCAAGGAGGTCCATGAAAAATCTCCTTGGAAACCTGAAATTAGGTATCTGTTACCCATATCCTCCGAGCTATGCTTCAGTTGAATGTGGATAACACCTACAAAATTTGGCATTCATCTGATAACATTCCCTTTGTTAATGTCTTCCTTGTCGGCTGAGCATCATGACCCCTGGGTCAATTGTTTTATTCCAGAAATAAATTTGCCTGACTACTGTCAAATTTCATTAAAATTAGTTAGAATGGTTTCCCTTAGATGAACCCATCACAGCATGGCAGACAATTTGCACCACACCCCAACACCCATTTTCTTGCCATTTTCCGTATAAATTTCTTCCTGCAGATTAAAAAAAAATATTTCACAGATATTTCTTTATTATGTTATACATGACTACAGGTGAGAGATAAATTGCATGCATTTGCTTGCTTATATATTTATTTAGGGTGAATGATCAGACTTTAAAAAATATCAATTTTTTCAGGGCACTGGCTGGCATCAATTATGACCATGGATCAAAAGTCGTAGTCACTGATAAGAAGAGACCACAAATCGAGAAGAAAGTAAAAAAAAAAACTGTGATGACCTAAGGAAATCAAGTAACGAGTGGGACTTGTACGTAACCCATAAAAATTTGTATTGCCAGTTTTTATTGTATAAATAATTGTTGCAAGTTTCAGTAATAGATTCCTAGCAGTTATTTATTTTATTATTGTTACGTTATTAGTGAGTAGAAAATAAACGTGTTATATGCATTTTAATTTCAGCCTGTGTAGCTGGAGCATTTTATTCCTAACCTATATTTTTTTCTTTTGGTTGTTGATCACATATGTATATGAATTAAAGTAATTAATGCCTTTTTTTCTTGTTTATATGATTTATAGATGTATATGCAGCTTTTTAACAATTGTTTCCTGCATGTAGACTTATTATTTATCAAACAGACACTTTGATGAATCAAATTTTAAGTTAAAACATAGTAAGTTTAATTTAAAACTAGGGAGTGATATTTTTCTGTAGTCATTGCATAACACTTTTGTGATCAGCACAATTGTCATCACTGTTGCATAAAAGAACGAAACTCCGTTTTTACTTTATTTTTATGTATGAGTTTCAGAATAAAAGTGTATTTGCTTTGAGTTTTTCAGAAAATTATAAGAATTTTGATATGAAACAAGTCTGTTTACCTCAGTGTAGAGGAGTCAGCATAAGAGCAAATATTTGGATGTTATATTCTAGTTGCAGTTCCTCGGGGGGGATATAGTACCACTGAGCTCTATTGTAACAGTGAATTATACTAGGAAATAATATTTTAAAGTTTATCTAATCGCTATGTTAAGTGATTGCAGGTATTTAATGATTATTGAAATATCTGTATATTATGACTTTATTTTCATTTTTTAGTCGTTTAAAACAAAGGAGATAACAGCTTGGTTGTTACCACAACTTTTAGGACCCTTTTCCATATGGTCACTGTGATAGCTTGATGTAATTACATACATGTTTGTTGGACAACGCTATGAATTGAATTGTTAATAAACATTTATTTTTAGATTGCTTTATTTTTTTATATGCTCACCGAGCTATTTGAGTCTAAACATCATCGTACAACCAGCAGGTCCTTTAATAATATTGTATCCTACCATCCCGTAAATTTACATCGACGTACATGTTCATGTAAATATCTGCCTTTTTCCATGAAAAAGTACATGCCATATCAGCGTAAAATAGTATGGACTGTCCCCAAAGTGCACATAAAATTACGGTGCATTGTCATTGTAAGTCGCTGGAAATTACATGCAATATGAAATAAATTTACTTTCCAGTTACCCGTAAATTACATGGAAAGTAAATCAGGGGCACATTTTTTAAACATTTTTAACAATCACTTTCACATGTAAACCTACATACCTCACAGACAATTACAGATGATGCGGTCAAAAAAGTCTCTGAAACGGGGATTGGAATGAGTCATATATTACACCTTGTACAATTTTTGTCTCACAACATTTTCATCAACGATTTTAAATCTTTTAAAATGTTTTGTAGAAAAATGTATAAGAAAAATGTTTTGAAAAAGTTTTATAACATTTTTTAATAATGTTCAGGTGGAACATTTATGCGCCATTATTTAAAATGTTTGAATAAAAATGTTCTTTTGTAACATTTATGCGTCATTTTTAAAAACGTTTTAAGAATATTTTTAAAACATTTATGCAACCCATTTAGCAAAACAATTCTGTCATTTCATGCTTTTCCCTGGTCATATGACAATTTTATCGAAACATACAAAAAAGGGTAAAATAAAATATTGCCCGCCCGCACTGGTTTCTGAAAAAAAATGCCTGAAACCCATACCTTTTTTTTGCCATATATTTGTATATTTTATATTAGTATATTTTAAATTTATTTAAATTATAAATGATTTCTTCATTACTATTTACATATGTATATGTTTGTTTATATTAATTAGGTTTTATATAAATACAATCTTCCGTGGGTTCGATTCCCACCGTGAGTGAACCGACCTTTCTGTTATACCATTTCCGTCTATATACAATGAACTCAGCATGGCTATTCATTCATCTATATATATAATATATGCCGCACACCATAATAGGCCATTAGTTCTCCCTGCTGCATGCAAGTCGCCCTGCCGACAAATGTAGTGGGTAAGACTATGACGTCATTTCGCTGGTTCCTATAATAGTTTCCTCAACTTATGAAAATGAATGTTATCAATTGTGGGTAAATTAATAACTTAATTGCTAGGATATGAAATAATATATATATATATATATATATATATATATATATATATATATGAAATTTTAGTAATATAACTGCGAAAAGAAATGAATAAAATGAGAGATGTTAGAACTCAACCTTGGCCGCCCTCTGGATCCGGGGGGGGGGGGGGAATCTAGGTCCATTAAAATAACGGTTGCGGGGCCTGAAAAGGAGCTCCCCCCCCCCCCCACCCCACCCCCCCGGACCCGCTCCTACTATTCAGGCGCGGGTACAGGAGGGGGGGGGGGTCTGACCTGCTCTTACCCAACGACCTTTTTGTAGACAATTTTTATGCATGACACCCGTTGACCCCTCCCTGCAAAAAAATCCTGGATCCGCGCCTGCCATTGTTGTATGCTGACATAAGAAATTAATGCCAAGGGATCGAGAAACATCTGTTGATCACATTTATTGACCCTGTAAGTGGGTCAGTCACATCCGGGTTTATTTACATGCACAATAGAACTTAATCCCTTGCTGCATGAAGCTCGATTGAATTGTGAATGACCACAAGGCCGCATTTCTTGGCATTGCCGAAGCCAGTTCGGCTGTTATCGGTGGTATATACTCTCCACTCAGGTCTTAAAACACGCAAAAATAACTAAAAATGTTGTGTTCGTTAAGAATTATTTATTCTCACATCGACCATGTCACTGTGGGGACAATAACCTTAAAAATGATTGTTTAACATGGTATATGGTATGGCACAGTGTCATATGCAATGCGGTTTCAGAGAACATTGAGGACAAAGATGGTGCGAATTCCTTTTATAAGTATTATATATATATATGAACACACACACGCAAATATATATTTATGACCAATATTTATAATAAATGTTTTAGTGATTCCTATTATTAGATCATAAGTCTGTCAAAAAATAAAAAATTGGTCAAATCGGCCATCTGTTTAACGGTTAATGTCTGCATGAGAAAGTCTGATAAATATTACATTGGTCATAACAATAATATTTTTATACCGAATTCCTAGTTAATCAATTTTACATACTTCAAGATCTATATATCTTTTAAGGTACAGCTATACCTCTATTGTCTCTTTATCATTTTTATTTACACAATAAATGAGTTTCAGTACATGATTTCATCTTTCCATAAGTCGTTTATAATAATTACACCGGTTGAGAACAAACGGACACGGCTATATTTCACCTTCACACAAAACACATGACTTATACATTTAATAAATATCATATAATTACACATATAAATGTAAAATGTGTGTATGACCAATATTTTGGTACTTGTGCAACAAATTTATTTTGGTTACCTCATAGTAAATTCATAAATCTGCCTAAACTATAATAATTGGTCAAATAAATCAATGTTTTTGGTTAATGCCTGACCAAACAGTTGGTTAAAATAACCAATTGTTTGGATATAATAACCAATATCATTTTGACCGATTAAATCGTTAAATTTTAACCAATTTGCTTTTAGAGTGTACTACAACGTTATCACAACGTAATTTGCGACGTAGTATTTACGTATTAGCACGACGTTGTAAAACTAGGAATTTACTACGTATTCACGACGTTATTGCCAGACGTTACCTAACTACTACCTATATACTACGTCGTGTATACGTAGTGTGTTAGCTGGGTAGTTTAGTGTATTAGGAGGTTTTCAATAGAAAGACAAACGATGACTCCTTTAAAACGAGGGGAAAACTTGTGCAGGCGGGAGTGATATCTACCGGATCGGCGTTGTCCAAATTCTCAGCTTGCAATACTGGTGCCTTACTACGTAAGGCACTACTAAATACTCTATATATGTGCAGTATCGTCCATTACTCGAAAAAAACACAACCACAAATAGGGATACGAGCGACTGTGGTTTAAACACATCGAGCTGATACCATTTGTGCTTATTTGAAAAATACAAATTTATTGATATCATCACAGTGACATGATATTTCAGGATTTCAAGAAATGTTTACAGGAACCTCCCTGGATCTTAATTTCTAGGAGTTTCTAGGTCCAGCTGTAACCAATCATGCAAATCTGTCCTTTAGGGTGCTCATATCATATTTTTTCACATATGTTGTAGAGTATAGGTCACTATGACCTAATTTCAGGTTTCCAAGGAGATTTTTCACAGTTCTCCCTGGGTGTCAACCTTGAAAATTCTAGGTCAAACAATTACGATTAGTGCCCTGTTGACAGATGACCGCTTTATTTGAGGACTTCAAAAAAGAGAAGAAAAGCGTAATAAAAATGAGAAAATATATAGGTGGCGCCAGTTGGTCTTCATGAGCTGATGCAACACTCTATGATTTGATTATTCAGATACTGGAGGTTTGGATCAATTTTTTAATTATTGTAGGAGATAATTACGAGCACATAGCTTGGAGAATATAGGTCACAGCAACCTTATTTCAGGTTTCTAAAGAGAATTTTTTATGGGCCTCCATGCGTGTTTAGTTAGAAATTTCTGTATCAAACGGTACTGTGTCGAGTTAACGGACAACCGGACGACGGACAAAGAGTGATCGCTAAAGCTTGGATGAATTTCAGATCACCAGGGTTAAAACTCTTCGATAATTCTCCATGAGTTCTCCTGGATTCTCCGACTTTTCGACAGGTCCGCATATACGTGCGGTCGGTCTGTATGCTGTGTGTGTATATATATATATATATATATATATATATATATATATATATATATATATATATATTTCCTGCAAATACTGTTCTTCACAATAAAAATGTTGGACTGTTCAAATAATAATTAATGTATTAATAATTAAGTTATTGCAATGATCACGTCAAATGGTAACATTTGTCAGGCGTCAGTGGTAGCGCTCGGCAGAAAACCCCCAGCTTGGGTCACGGCGCTGACAGCTGTCAAACTGGGTAGCGCTCGTTAGTGCTTGGCACGCTCAATAGCGCTCGGCATAAGACCAACTATACTCGCGCATAGACACAGTCCTTAACATAAACAAGACTCATAAACAAAACATGAAAATTATAAAAGAAGGACTTACTTTGTCCCAAGACTTTTAAATGTTTACAACAAACAAAACGGCGCTTCGATAGATCTTTAGTACGGTCACGCCGATAATCCAGTGCGTCAGTTATTGTGACAGATGTGAACTTTGAGACTTGGCAGTTGGTTTAATCTGGACTCGGACTCCGGGCCTCGCACTCCAACATAGGTTTTAATCTACTATATAATTTTATGTTAATTGATTTTATCAATCATTATATCGTATTCAATTGTTTCCTAGAGATTATTATGGAATTTGCATCAAATAAACCCCTATAAATATGGAAGAATAATTTATGTACAATCAGGCAACCCGTACCATATCCGACTGGACAAAACTATCCTCAAGAAGAATCCGTACCGCCATTTAGCGAACCGTTCCTATTCGTACCAGGCCTGTAACCGATTCGTACCTCGTGAAAACATTATCTTAATCCAAAGGGGACCGTGTACCTGTCCCTCTTCAGTACACACACACACACACACACACACACACACACACACACATATATATCTTTAGAGAGAGAGAGGAGAGACGGGTTCTTCCTACAGGTGTATAGAATTAATTA
Source organism: Sipunculus nudus (assembly GCA_026874595.1). Taxonomy (NCBI): domain Eukaryota; kingdom Metazoa; phylum Annelida; class Sipuncula; order Golfingiida; family Sipunculidae; genus Sipunculus; species Sipunculus nudus. The sequence continues at coordinate 6,168,053 of CM049316.1, forward strand.
TGGAAATATATAATAACAAGTGTAGGCCTAATAAATTAAGAATACAATGTCATATTTAATTGCAGAAATCAATTTGTATTCTTAATTTATTAGGCCTACACATATAATTAATATATTTATGTCATATTTAATTGCAGAAACCAATTAAAAGTAAAACGTTTATTATCTTTAAAGAATAATGTATACTCATATATTATATAAAATTATTTTATAAAAAAGGCGTACAATAAAATTATAAGGAAGAACCGTATTTACAATTTAATAATGAATATATATATATAGTGTGTGTGTGTTAGAGGTGAGATATCCCAAGGTCGGTGGTTTTCTCCGGGTCCTCCGGTTTCCTACACTCCTACCGACTACCGAGCGCCAACATCCGAGCCATGGAGTGTGCCTTGTATTAGTTTTTTTTTAACTAGTTGTACAATCCATGTAAAATAAATTAAGTTTATATTTAGATGTTATCGATATATCGGCATATCGGCGTATCGCGATACAGCTCAAATATCGATATTTTTGTTAAACGTGCCTAAAACAGGCACTTTATTGGCATACAAAAATACTACCATACAGCAAAAAGAAAGTGCTGAATACGGTCATAAAAATTTATAAATATTAACATTTACTCCTCATGTCTCTTTTTAAAACTGCAGGAAGATAAAGTGTTTAATCAATTGTATTATTATTTCGAAAGGTATAGCCATACAATCTGGCACATATCTGTGATTGTGCACACATTCTAGCTTCTTTGTGCTGAGCTAAATGTCTACCTTGATCGGCATAGTTTGTCTCCGGTTAGATTAAAAAAATATTATTTGTATTAGTATAAGGAGTATTTACCAATTATCTGTGCACAGCTATACCATCTTTCAAACCGGCTAAAGCAATTTTAAACTGAAACAGTTTAAACAAAATTCGCTATTATGGTGTTAACGTTTAGTGTATCAATTGCAGTGCTTACGCTCGTGTAGAAAACTGTTGGCAACTGTTGTGAAATCGCAAATATATTAAGCCCATGACTGTCCTCCTGGTAAAGTGTTTACATGTAGGTATTACATGCCTTTTATACATATACTCACATGATGTATTAATTTAGTCATTGACCCCATGACACCACCGCAGCTCGCTGCATGTGATGAGGAATTGATGGAGATATTTTTTAATCACACGTGTCAAAGTAATAAGATTTTTTTTATTATAAAACACATACATGTTTGAACAACTGATTTATATTACTCTACGTTACAAGGATTACGTACCGGATAACCTATTTATGACGGAAATTTATCCGTGCATGCATTTGCAGTACATCGTTCCGTTTGTAGGCCATTATGTTGATATTTGGGAGTTTTTTTTTAGCTCAGCTGACTGAAAGTCATTTGAGCTGTAGCGATCACTCTTTTCCGTCGTCCGTCTGTCTGTCGTGCCATCTGTCTGTCCGTCTGTCCGTTAACAGGGCACAAATAGTAACCATTGGACCTAGAATCTTCTAACGTGATATCCAGGAAGGTCCATGAAAAATCTCATGGAAACATGAATTTAAGTCACTGAAACCCATATCCTCTGAGCTATGGGACTCAGACGTACCCCCTAGAATAATCAAAATTTGTTACAAATGCTCAAGTATCTGAACAACTAATGCATTGATCACCATGAATTATTGCATGCATATTGATCATTGAGTGTTTCATCAGTTTCTGCAGACTGGTGGCGCCACCTGGATATTTTTGAAATTTTACGCAATTTTTTTCTCTACTTTCGAGACCTCTAAAGATGGGTTCGTCCGTTTAAAGGGCACAAATTGTAATCACTGGACCTAGTATCCTCTCACTTGACATCCTGGGAGGTCCATGAAAAGTATTCTAGGAAACCTGAAATTAGGTCTCTGTTACCCATATCCTCTGAGCTATAGGGCTCAAGAGTACCCATCATAAAAAGTTAAAAAAAAAATGATACAATAGCTCTAGTATCTGAACAACTAATGCATTGATCACCATGATTCTTTGCATGCATATTGATCATGGAGTATAAGGCATGCTATAGGCATGGTCCTGTGTCCGTCTTCTGCCCGGCCGTCCGTCCGTTAACAGGGCACGTTTTGAAAATGTTTGACCTACAAATCCAAAATTTTGCATACAGTTAGATGTCCCCAAATTCTCCTACCACGCTGAAAATTGGGTCACTAGAATTTTGATCCTTTGGGATATTAAGGAAAAACCTCCGTTTTTCATCAAAAACTCATTGTTACACTTCAAGACTGCCTAATATAAATATTTTCCAATACTTTTCCTATATACATACCAAAATTAAGCCAGTATTGCTTAAATTATTGAAGGTATGGGCCTAAACATAATGCACTTATAATTATCAGGAAATATATTTACTCACTTAACATGAGAATTGTTGTAGCTAGAGACTTTTTTTCAGAGATATAACTTTATCAAGATTTAGTTGTATACCCAAAATTAGATCTGAATTTTGCATTTTTTTTTAAAGTTATTAGCTTAATAAAAAATCAATACCTTATTTTTTTCCAACTTAGGCCCTGACACGTTTTTTTTTCCATGTAATTACTGATTATTTAATTTTCACAGCATAAATACATAAGGATTTAATCTATTAAAATCTGAAATTTCACATGAATTGATTGAAAAGAGTAGCTTTTAATAAAGTTTTCATACACCATGTCAAGTGTTGTTTACATTAAGCCCACCTAGTACAGCCTTCACCTGTGTTGTGTAACCCACTCAAGGCAGCTTGCCTTAGATCAGCTTGGCCGGCTTCCCCTGTTGGCAGACTTTCTCTCACCCCCCTGCACCCAACCCCCTGCTATAGCTGAGATAGTAATTAGCATAATGTTATTGTTTGTCCCTCATTCAACCAACAGTGTGTATACTTCATTTGATAAGATGTTTTTATTTTATCAAATTTACTTAATAATTTATTAGAGTGAATAAAATTAAGCATGTACTGAAAACTCCAATGTACAAAACTGTTCAATTGTGTTTCAAGGATTAATCTGGAAGATGCCATGTTGTGGCATTATTTTCTTTCAAATAAAGTTTAAACATTTGTGATTTAAAAATAATAATATATTTGTGTATGCATAATATGACCCAGTAATTCCATATTACTGAATATTGCAAGTTTCTATACCAAAGTCAAAACTGACACCATCAAATTTAAAATGATTATTATGAACTTATGAACTAAAGCGATGGGTTTCATGTAACTGAATTTCAGTGTGCACAGTAAAGAATGATTACTGTTAATGATTATATTATTCCATTGGGGGGGGGGGGGGGCATTTTTTAATTGAAATTAGTAAAAAAAAGAAATGTAACTTATGAGAAGTAAATATAAATCTGAATGTTTGGTTGGTTTTTACACTTATGAATAATTACGTTATATTGAAATTTCCACTACGTCCCAGACCTTAGTAGTCGCTTTCTATAGCTTTTCCAGAGTTGCTTGGTAAGGACAAACTTCTTTTGTCTGTCTGTCTGTTTATATCCATATAGTCCCATGTATCATGAGATAATTCGCAGAGGTCAAACGGATCCAGCGGCATATACCGGCGTGGATTACCCTGTTAGTTCAACAGTCGTTTTATATAAAAATATGTTGATTAAAGAGAATTCACATGTAATGTATTCATCAGCTTTCTGCACCGCCTTGCGTACTTGTAATATGAAAGAACGTACATTACCAAAATTGACGTAATAAGCGCCCCCGACCGGATTTGAGAGGAGATCACATTACGAAATCTAAGGGACGAGCCATCCTAACCTCATTTTTTCTCCCTATATAGCCAATATAAAAAGGCAAAACGTAATTCTTTAATTTCTCCCCGTCAAGCTTAAAAGTTACCACAAGTATTTATTCTATCTCCACCATGCTTTATCATCAAATAGAATAATAATATAAGTTGCACACAACAGGGTCAGTGGTCAAGTGTGTCACATATTACATTGACCGTGTCATTGAGGGCCGACCCTGCAGGTGGTCATGTTGATCGGATGACCTGAATCCAGGTACGTATGTGGATGTATCATGCAATGAAATATATGTGATGGTGTAGGTATAACCATCCCGCCTGGTACCGGTATCCGCACCCGAACCCAGTCATTACTTATTTGTTAAACGGTCATATATTTCACTATTTCTCGCCAACTTATGGAAGCGGGTTGCCGCGCAAGCTCGGTCCTGTCAAGCGTTTCAAGATTAAACAGTTATTAGAAGCTATTGTAACTTTAATCAATTGTATTATAAACTATTGAAGTTTAGTCTATGTTCTGACTTAAATATAAACAGTTATTACTGTGTTAGATTATGTTAGGACATCAACATCGTTTCCTAGCGTTCTTTGAGAGTTTTTGCTGAGGTCAAAGGTCAATTGGGATCAATAGAATTGACCCCTCTCGGGGAATTGACTAGCTATTTCTAAGTCGACGCAGCACGTGTTATTTTACTTGTACTTATGATCATTATCTATACATGTTTAAATGTTCAAATTTTTAAATCACAGTTAATAACTATATCGTTGAAGCTGTTTCAGTATGGTTTTCTGCGATGTATAACAGTAGTTTCATGCTAGTTTTGTGATAATTCGGCTCACATTCCGATGGTTGTTAAGAGCCGTTCCACTGACCGAGCTTACAAACATAGGTGTTTTCCGGTGCTCAGGTTTAACCATTTATCATATTTTCTAGTAAATCTAGTCTTGGGAACTGACGCGTATATGTCTCTCTTCAACCTATATCAAACTGTGTAGTGTAAAGCACATCTAATTGTTGAATTCAATTGATATTACATGTTCATCTAAAATATACATTTCATGGATAATACGATTGTTTCCAGTTTTCCGTCAGTCAGGTTTGAATATATAAACAAAGGCTTGAGGTGATATGATGACCGTTTTCAGTTAATAAAAAGTTATTTATCAAGAGTATATGCAAATGAAACGATGTTAACCATGTGTCTGGTTTATCAGGTTATCTTAAACTAACATCCATGTATGCTGTTTATGCTTTAACTAGTGTTGCATTTGTAAAATAATATTTCTTTCACTTTTTTAAGCTGTATTTCCTGTTCTTATATCAGGAACGACAGTAAGGTTTGAACACTGACATTGGATATCAATGTCATGTCATCACATCACTTGCCATCAATTTACTTATCGATCAAGGTCATTTAATTTCCCATAAGGAACTATTTCTGAGATGTCAAGGTCATATTTTGACCGAAGTTATTATTTCATGATATTCCAAGTACTTTGTTTTTAATATGTGTCTATAGAGTGGTGGCTAACAGGTGATACTTAAAACGTCATTTAATTAATGATACATGATTGTGATTCCGGTATCTTAATTTGCAGTTCGCTGGACCATGCAAACTACCACATTGCGGACATAGCCGACCACCCTTTTGTTTAAATTGTGTGTTTTCCTTTGTATAAGTAACTGTGTGATTCCATTATGGTGTCAACAGAACTGATTGTACATTGTGGTTCACCCACACTTGGCGTTTGCTATTAATAAACTGTTTTACTGCAATAGTAAAAAAAAAATGAAAACGGCTATCAAAATCTAGGCCCCGTTTGTCAATGTACGAGACGTGAAACTAATTAAAGCTGAAATAATCCCCCAATTGACCATTTGCAAATCATCAGTAATCACCGGTTACACAATCAGATGAACTTTTACTTTATCGTGGCAGTTTAATGTGACAGTTGTTTAATACTCTGGTATATATCACATTAAAATTCAAGTTATCCCGCCTGCACAGACTGCTATCGATGCAAGAACCGTTAACTGGAATGACACGGTTGTATGGTACTGCCGCGCTTTATGTAAATGATTCATTCACGGGTCATTATATGTATCGTCTTACGTGTTTTTATGTTTCATTAAAAACGATTGGAAACAAAGTACCTTCCTTGTTTCGGGAGAGGTAAACGTCAACGTGACCTAATTATACCAACAGGCATGAAACCTGTCGAATCAACCACTGAAATGATTCGCGGCTTTGGGTTTAACAGCAGCAAAGATTTAGGGACGCTAATTCCACAAAGAGGTCAATGGCCAGCAATTAATCGGGCCGTTAAGAGCAACATGCACGACATTGGATTCCGATACGGCTCTTTTGTATTAAATTTTAACTGGAACCTGAATTTGAAATGAAACTAGGGACCCATTGGTCTTGACGCTCAGCCTAATTTATCTATAACTAGCTGATAGACCCAGTATACCGGGCTTATTACCGGGGTTGGGGAGATTTATTAACTGAGATGCGAAATGTTGGCCTTTTTACTCTAAAAGTTAACAGAAAATATAGTTTTCAGTGGTAAACTGTCTCCATAAGATATGTATAAACATCACACGCACCTCTCTGAGGCACAACACTTCTATGAACAGAACACGTTTCTATGTCCAGCTGCTTGAATCTTAAATTTGCCATTTACTTTTAAATTACATGAATCCTAAACACTATACCGTCCGTCCGTATAGACTCATAACCTGGTGGAGACAGTGCGTGAGTGATCCTGCAGTCGCTCCAATATTTTTAAATTTATTTTGTAGGGCTGTCCTCGTGACAAGAAATTTATACCCCGGTATGTTTACCTTGAAGACCTGGTCAGTGATGGTGTTGACATTGCGAACCGGTATGAGACGCGGGGGCATTCAGGTTTTCGATGATACTTGAATGAATTCTATCGGTGGACGTATAAAGATTAGGTTGATGTGAGGAACACATGAAAGATTTATTAAATGTACGTTGCAAGGAAACTGTTCCTGAAGAAAGAAACAGATATATGCATACCTCGTAAGCAGCAGAAGCGGACCCAACGGGACTCCATGCAGAGGGTCCGTATTCATTTTCAACCGCCGCAATCTTTTTTTTCATCGTATCAGACAATTTTTGAGGCCTGAAACCCCAGACACTACTCCACCCCACCCCACGCCTGTACGTGAAACTGGGACCTTGAAATAGGTTGTGTCATTATTCCCCCTGGGTTGAACTCTCCATTTCATAAAGCGAGAAACGTGTTTTTCTCTTTTACCGACTACGCGCGTTGGTGAGAGCCTCATTCAAATGAAAGGCCCGAAAGGCTAAAATCCCTCACTGAAAGCAAGCGTTGTTTATAAGAACAATAGTAGTGTTTGAGGTTGAAAGCCCACGATGCATGCAATCCGGTCATTGCCGAAGGCTGTTCGGCTATGCTCGGTCTTACCTCTGAGCAAGTAAGTAAAAACGGAAAAATCACTCAAAATTATATGTATATTAAAAATTATTTATTCTCATATTGCCTATGTCACTGCGGGCATGATAACCTTTAAAATGATGTAAGGCACACTATTGTACACAACGTGGTTTTAGAAAACATTGCGAACAGACATGAACCGAATTCCTTTTATAAGTATTAGATAACAGATTTATGAGATTTTTTTTTCAAAATATGGGCCCTGTGATAAGTTTGAAGCCAATCTGTATACCGAAAGTGGAGTTATCATTCATAAACATATTTGTGAATGGATGGGTCCTGTGACCTTGACCTAGTGCCCCCAAAATCAAAAGGAACATTCCCCAACTGACAGGTTCGCCATGAGGAAGACGGAGAGTTCACTTATTGCGATCCTTATTAATATTCCTCTTCACCTGCAAAAGAATTCTCAGTTTCCAGTCATTCATACAATTCTTGCACTCGCATAAAACTCAAAATTAAATCGTCTGCAAATCGGTATCACTTGAATTAGTTATTATGTTTCACAACTTCACACAATAATCGCTAAAGATCGTTGGTTTTTCTGAATTGCCGTAAATGTGCTGTGAAGTCAAACACGTGTACCCAAGCCTCAGTGTTAGAGGATCGTAACGCACTTTTTTAACAGATGTGGGTTGGTTGGGGAGGGGGCGCTGTTTAGGATATAAAAAAATATTCGTGAGCGCCCAGGACGCTTATTACGTCTTTACGGTTATATTTCTGAAATTACAGTTTTTTCACTGAAATGCACATCAAAGACTCTTAGGAAGGCTATGTTTGGATTAGAAATACGTGTTAGCTACGAAAAAATGATTGAATTCTGGTCTCAATAGAGCACAGAATAATTATTATCACATTTAGTTTAGCAAATGCGCGTGCATTACACAGTTTGAAACTTAATATAATTCCAATATTCTTTAAAATAAGATAAAAGGAAAAAATATTCCTTTATCTTTTCGTGGAATAATCTACATGTACCAGTTTTATTCAGCAAATTTAACTTAATGCTCCAAACTCTATAAGCCGCATGCTGAATGAATACCGAACAGAATGTTCATTAAGAGCATGAAAACACGTTAGATTTTCGTGTAAACGACCGTATTTCTAGGCAGGTAATAAGGTGTTATTTATGCCATATTGACACAGGAACACCACTTTTAAAGTACCGGGATATTCCACAATGAGGGACACTTGACATTTAGGTCATCGAAAGGGTCAATGGATGTTTTCATGCATTATCCAATCAAACTCTCTTTAACAGTGACTTAGGAACCAACCTTTTTTAACTGTGTGCATATATCCAGTTGTTCAAAATAATCCTGTTCAATTTCTTCATGGAAACTTAAGACCCACATAAGAAGAATAGAATTTACTGAGATAATATAATAGAAACCCCCTGTACCGCATTTCTAATCACCGCATACTATCTGCCGTGCTCATGTATGACACATCTTAATTTAAAGCGGTAAAGACATTGGTTCAATAACATATTGGTTCAATAACAAAGGTGTACTAATTTGTTACACAGATGAAAAAAAGAAACATTAAAGAATTGGAAATCTTCCAAGATGGAGGGTTCTTGGAAGTTCACTGCAGCATGCACAACATTTCAAAGTTCCAGCTGGAATCTTAGAACATATATTGAATATTTAATTAACAGTAGTTTAAGAAAAAAGAAACATTAAAGCCATAAAATTATCCTCAGGTTGCCCTATGCGGCATGTCGACAAAACCTCGTACATAATGTTTACCTATATCATCGAAATCTAGGTTTACAAGAGATGATCGACAGGTGAGACAAACGTTTTTTTTCGGAAAGCCTGCCATTTGACCTATAGTGTCCAATCGTTGGTTTACAGTGGCCGGTTTACCTTAGGCAGTTACACGGGGGCCATCTTAAGAAAATTATGCGATCACTCATGTTAACACTAATCTAATGAACATTCATAAGTTGTTATATATAAGCAAGTTACATGTTAAGCGCACAGTGGTGCCTGTCTCGCATTCAGTGAAGGTCAAACTGGTTCTCATTTTCCAGTCTGTTAGATTTAAAAATTATGAACTACAAAAGCAAGATGCATCTGAAAACTTTAAATGATTACATATATATGCTTTTTAAAAAGAGCGTCATCAAAAAGTTTCTTTTTTATTCAAGAAACTTTCCAATGTACCACAAGAATGATTTATGTGCGACATTATTTATTTCAATATTTTTCTGGTATCCCTAGAAGTACGCAAGACACTTGCTCGATTCTGCTTTAATTTAGCCATTATGAATATCTTAATTTGTTGACAGGCCAGAGATATATAGTCCAGCAGCTTCCCCCATGAGGAAATTTAATTCTTTATCAGTGTAGTCTATATTGTCAAATTATTATTTTTTTAGTGACTATATATATATATATATATATATATATATATATATATATATATATCTACCAAGTGAAGTATGAATATAACATAGATTCTACCAAAGGTGTTTCTCCTTCCTTATAACATTATATAAAAGAAATTAAAATGACGTTGCTCTGTATACAGTTTATACTGATTTAATCCTGGAAATAGATGCCTGTTTCCTCCCCAAAACGATCCAACATGGAGTCAACCTTTGCCGTCTGCTTCTCATTGAAGAAATTCTTCCAGTCTCCAACAATACCTTTCCTCATAAAAGGAGATCCCTCCTCGAAAAAATGACTATCCCCAAAATTCAGATTAAGATTGTTCTTCATCTTGTTGAATTCTGTGATACGTACTATTCTGTCCAGTGTTTCGTCATCTACAGGTCTGTTTATGAACTCGGCCAACTTCCTGATTAAACTGTGGGGATCCTTGTTTAACTCCTCATACTTCACAAATAATATATTTGGTTCAGACCGGTTCTTCCAAAAGGACCTCACATGATCGAACCAATCCCCATAATAGATCTTTCCTTGAAAGAATGCATCATAAAAGACGTCCCATTCTCCTTTCCACGGTCCAATAAACTTAGAAATTGTATGGAGGTAATAGTTTGAAACGGCTACATCTTTCGGGTTGCGCATTATGTAGATGATCTTTCCCTTCTTGTCCTCAATCAAAGAAGAAGGCAGAAGATGATACTGTAGATGGCTCCAAAAGCACTCTGGGCGTTCCAGGGTCTCTGCGATTTCTATAGCGTAATCTGGCATACTTTCTTCAAAATATGCTTTGGTGTTTTCAAACGCCTCAAGGTTGTCTTGTTTCATGATAGCTCGAATGATCGTTCTCAACCAGTTGTTTCCTAAAATATGAATCGTCTCTTGACAGAATTCGGCTAATTACGCCATTATTTTGCAAATTGCCAATGCTGCAACATAACCCTGGAGAAAGTAGGGTTTTAAATAAAAGTGCAAAAGGTGCATTAATAATTAAGAAGGCGTTGTAGCATTTTTTCATACAGATGAACGCAACTGTCTCTTTGGCCTGAAGCAGGGAACCAAAAGATACAATAAATGTTTTGCCAGATAATACATTTTATCTTATAACTTGGAATATATATATATACATTGATTAAATTTTATTCTCCATAGTAAACACACAAGAGTGCACAATTGAAGAAAGTTACGCTTTCTTTTGAAAGGACTTAAAATCTGTACCTGATCTCATGAAGCCACACTCAAAGACATCGTTTTCGTCGAGGGTAAACTCTTTAATCTTCTTCAAAGTGGTTCTGTCTAGCTTTTTGTAGTACAGTGTACCATCGATCCAGTGGCTGTTGTCAATATGGAATGGGATTTTGTTGAACTTAGGCTGTGCCATTATTGCTTGCTTATTCCTCAATCCAGTCGGAAGCAGCTACCGAAGATAAATAAACATTTATAAGATCGGTGAACTTTATATACATTTTCAAGTTTACGCTCCCCTTTTGCAAGGTTATTTTCATAATATTCAATCAGAGTGTAGCTCTATGAAATTAATGGGTGATACAAAACATTTTACTTTACGTGTGTTTTAGGCTTTGCTTTAGTATTTCGATTTTTATATTTTAAATTGCGTAAGCATGGTCCAACACGAAACCGATAAAACGTAGTTTATATTGTAATCCCAGTACTCAATGCTGAAACTCCATTGCCTTGTTTGTGTTCCTGCATGGTGTTGCCAAGCGACACAGGGATTATATTATTCATATAGTGTCACATTGTGCAATAGGTATATGGAATATGTGGATGATACATGATCAAATCTTTATTAATTGTCATATTAATGTTTATGTCACATGTATATGCAATTCTTATGGTGTGTACCCGTCTTATAGTGTACTAACCACTTATTAATATAGTTTATGGGATTTTGCATGATTTTCAATATTTTTTGTTTGTTTGGTAGTTATATATTCACCATACAAGATGTACGTCAAAGCATTTCAATAAGAAAAAAAATAAATTATAAAAAAGTTCATTTTGAAATTAATGAAATTATAAACCTGAAAAAAATTAGAGCTTCCCTTTTACAGGTCATGTACATAGAGTAAAGCGGAACAGTGAAAGTGGTGATCTGTAAATAATACAAAGGTTAAGTGTATCTTGAATTATTATAGTTCCGATCTCTCAGCGTTTAGATATGGAAAATCTTCAGCTCGAGCGACGCGCACGGCGTGCTCGGAGGGAGGGTATGTGGCCCTACAGCAAGGGGAAACATTGTTCAACATGGTGAGATAGGAATACAATTTAGACACCGCGAGAGCCAGGACGTAACTTTAATTATTGTCACTTACAATTATGTATTTGATCAATCTGGTTTCTCCTTTTTACATCACTATATAGGCAAAGTTAGAAATCGTAAATTCCGTACATTGTGCATACCACCTATCACAGGTCATGACAAGTTTATATATATATATATATATATATATATATAATTATATATATATATATATATATCTTTATATATCCCGTTTATACCCTCCCCGTGTGCTTGCTATTTATTTAATAAAATTGATTAATTATTTAAATAGGCTCAAAATATCCAATGGTAATAAAATGTTTGTCTGTTTATATTTAAATATATATATATATATATATATATATATATATATATATATATATATATATATATAATTAACAAAACAAATTAAATGCATAATTTTAAGAATTTTTTTTTCATTATTATTCCAAGCAACCGCCAACTCTGTTTTAGCGCCCCCCCCCCCCCCCGGTTCTGGAATTTCTGGATCCTTCCCTGCATCACATGATTAAGGGCACCGACAGGTTCAGCCACACAGCAGCATGTGCTCGCGGGAGGGAAATGTCTAACAGACGGAGAATATATGGAGGATCCCGCATGTAATACTACCACATAACTCCTACATTTCTCCGGGGATTCCCTTAAAATTTGGGTAGTACCCCGCCTCCTTGCTGTTACTCACGAAGATACATATGCTTGCTGTTCCTCCTGTGCATGGGGACGCCTGGCAATTACAACTGATCGGCTGAAGTACAGCATGGCGAGAATAAATCGTCAAACATTCGGACGTTTGTCGGGAGTTTGTCTTTTCGAATCGGGAGGTGGGAGTTGACCTTCAAAATTTGGAGGTTCGCGTCGAAATCGGGAAGATTGAAAGGTATGGTGTACTATGAGTTGTTACCCACAGAAAAATAGATTATGTGGTTTGACAGTATGAAGCCCATGACATAAACACGATAAACACAAAACATTCAATAAAAAATGACAAACCATAAAAAAGGTCTTACTTTCCCCCGAGCCTCTCAAGTGTTTCCAGTAAGCAAAACGGCCCTTCGCTAGTTATATTTTGTCACGCCTATCGCTGGTACGTGTGTATGTGTGACAGCTGTGGACATGACCTTTGAGATGCTCCGGCCAAAAAAAAAGATATCTGCAGGAGTAAAAACACTATTGCAGTAACGACACCATGTGGTGATTCAAAGAATCATGTCCCATCTCGACATCGTTTATTCTGTAGCTATATTAAAATAAGCGCATTAATTGTTTATGATAATATTAATGTTAGTGTAGTATGTGCATCTGTTACCAGGTCGTCTTTGACGGTAACAATGAGATACCTAGTTTGCAATACAGGGGGATGGTGGTATATATCCCCCGACTTTTTAGTAAGGAAGGATGGTCAAAGTAATCATCCTCCTGATATTCAGAAAACAATATTTATAAATTGTGAATAAAATAAATTAATTATCAGAATGTTAGAGTTTGTTTCCATTTCTGAGTTTAGTAGGAAATATTCTATATCTACACCTGGTTTAATATTCACATATACCGGAAACATAATAGCCTTTTTTTAAAGCCTTATAATATATTGAAATATATTTGAAATCTGTTTTACAGACAATATATATATATATTGATTACCCTCCATGCCTGCAAGTCAACCTATTACACATGAAGGTAAATTGACGCCACTGCTGTTTTGTCATAAGGGCAAAAGACGTGTGGGCCAAGTGCTTATGATGCAAATCAGCAGAACATAATTAATTCATATATATATATATAGTCTTTCACAGTCAGACCTCCAGGTGAATCAATACATTTATAAACAGTGTCAGAACGTCAGGGCAATGGCTTTGTAGACGTTTCTCTGCCTCGTTATTCTACGTCAGGTATGGTTTATTGTTGCATGGAATATCCTCGGCACAAGTATTTTGTCAGTTTGTTGCTTGTATTTTAAATTTATAAATTATGTTTGACCATTGAGTTGATTAAGCAAGTTTGCTACAAGCGCTGAGTAATAATCTGTGACACGAAAAATGCTGCATACTACTTTAACAACAAGTATCTATATATTAATAGCGTAAGGCAATTTTTGTAATTTTCCGTACCTTCTCTGATACCACCGTACGGATTGCCGTGATTTTCGTCATTAATAAGCTCCGGGCTTTTCCGAAGAGATTCCAGCCACTTTTATTTACAATATTTGCGTTAACGTGCATAATTAATAATTTTAATATTTGCTCCCCCGCGGGCGCCTCTTTTCTTTACTTCTTCGGGTCCGGTAACACAATGGCCATAGAGTATGTGATGGCGGGACAGTGTTTTACTCCGGGGGCCCTATCTGGGGTTTTCACGGTGACCGACTCGAAATAATCCCATCGGCGATCCCTTCTCAAAAGGGGGATCTTTGAAAGAATTGTTTTGCAGGAGCCCCTTCCCCGTACTCGTATGTTTAAGTCCGTTCAACTGTGTCAGGAAGGCATGCGATTGCCGCGCGGCAAACGCATACAAAACGCTCATATGGAAAAGGACTGGCCGCGCGGCAAACGCATGCGTTTGACGCGCGGCAGTTTCTGCCACGCACATGGAAAAGCACCCTTAGGCAAAAAAAAAAAAAAAGGTATGGTTCTTAGGCATTTTATTACAGAAACTTGAGATATTTTACCTTTGTTTGGTTTGTTTCGATAAAAATTTTATATAATCAGGTAAAGCATGAAAATAAAAGAATTGTTTTGTTATACACGCAAAAGCACGACATAACAAAATAAATCTGATCAAAATTGTATCATTTTATCTCTTGAAAGATGAAAATCAAAATAAAATGTTTTGATGCGGGAGGGGGGAGTAGAAGGGGGACGATGCCTGAGAACCATACCTTTTATTTTTTGGTCTTATACAGTCGCACTTGGTCGCCTGAAGTTCAGGGCCTTGCATGCGATTTAGCTCCTTGACAAATATTCACCAAAATGTAGGCCTACTATGTAATAGATGGAAAGAAAATGTTAACCAAATTCACGTCGTGGTTGGTACAGTGTGATGTGTACACGTGTGGAGTGGCACCACCAAAGTTATTAATATTGACTAAAATATATTGAAAATCAGAATTTTTTCTCATTACTGCAGTTACAAATGTATCATTTCTGTAAAAATGTATATTTACTGGTATTTGTTTCTTTTACATGCATGCGCCATCTGATTTTCAATGTTTATGTAATACTCTTTTTTTTAAAGACTTTTGATTCTTTCATTCAGTATGTATGCTAATTGCGAATAAGTCATGGCCATCAATTTTTCTATTTTCACAAATTAAACAGGTATTTTTTGCATTTTCTTAAAAAAAAATTAAATTTTCACACTCTTCTCAGCATTCATCCATCATTCGTTCATGCATTTAGGAAATAAATAGCATTTAGATGGTTAATATTCACCGCTTATAAAAGACGAAATAAACTTTGTAGAAAAAATGAGCTCGCGTGTTATTTAATTTCATAATTTACGAACTATAAGGTACTTTAATACTTTAATTTCAATAACTTAACATGTCTTACTCTCATTGGACCAAGCGTGAATTTGCAATTATTGCTAATTGTACATATGAGTTATAAATTTTCCGCGTGATTTCTCTCTGTACTATCTACAACCCTTATTCATAAGACCTTTGTCCTCTACAAAAATGATTTTCACTAAAATCATGTCGGATATATCCACTAACATTCGTTCAAATGAACGGCCCTCTTAGGATTCGCTCCTGCCTATTATATATACCAATTGCCAAAATCACTGATCGTTATCTTATTTGTTTTATTATATAGTTTCTACAATATATCCTAGATGACATACGTCCATGACCAGTTCTTTGTGTTATAATTTTCACCATCACATTTTGCAGACATACTTTCATCTTTTTCTTTACTTTTTTATTACATAAGAAAACATTTCATCCACATATACACAACAATCTACAAAACATAATTTATAACATGATGACATAAACACATACAATTATGATGAAATGTTTCGGCACCATACAACTAATCTTTAACAAACTAATAATATAAACAAAAAGCATAATATTAAGTATATCAAATACAGAATGTGTTAGAAATTATGTAATATATAACAGACATCAATAAAATAATGTAAATATGACCACTTTTATCTGTTCCATAAAAAATCCAAAGTTAATATTAATTATCTGAACCCATAATAGTGCATGTGTTAAGAGTTTGTCTTTTGATATCGCCAACCTTTTTTAATAGAATGGTAATTCTTAATGAATTTTTATGATATTTGACTAAGATTGATCTCTGTATTTAGAAATATATATCATACTTCATCAGCAATATAATTTTATCTGTTAACAGATCTGTCTTTACATAAAGCAATACCTCTGAATGTGAAAGAATATTTGAAAGATCCAAGTTCTTTAACCAATTGCATACAAAAACCATATCTTTTACAAAAATACAATCATAGAAAGTGTAAGAGTGTTTCTTCTTAACAGGAACAGAACTCATGTTCTTTAAAACCGTCTTGTAAAAGAAATGGATTTAATGCGAGAATACTATGTAATATCTTAAAATGAAAGTATCTAAGTTTTGTTGATATTGTTATTGACTACATATAATATATAAAAGGCTCAAGTACTCTATCCTTATCTGGATCAACAAAATCTTGATATTGTTCCAGGTCATATTACCTCTCGCTCTCACGTAACGTCTAGACTTTCCGCTAGCCCCTCGCGCAATACGTGTGACGTAATACCACTGTCTCTAAAGTACTTTATAGAGTATCAATAGAGTGGCCTCCCTGAGACGTAAACTCTCACAACACGGACCCGATTCCTCAAATGAACACCAAGAAGTTGAACACTCTCAGGAGACGCTGCACTCACCAAGCGCGCCGGCTCATTCTGAAGGTTACTTGGACCCACGTCTTATATGAGACTCCTGATGTCAAACTCTCGATAGACTTCGCCGCCAATCAGTACTTAAATCCAATGTCCCTTGTCAACACACATCAAACTTAACACAGACACGCCCCCGGGATGAATTCGAGGGAAAACTACCCTTAACCAATTCGCAGACAAGACGTCCCCTACCAGACATAGTTACTGTTGTGACCGTCATAATGATCGGTTCTCAAGAGTTTATGCTACATAGAAATGAACATCAAAGGATACAGGTGGCGCCTACTGATTGCTAAACAGCTTTGAACGTTTGGCCAAATGAAGCACTCGTTCATCCCAACTGGGTTTCTCACGTTAATTGCTTATATGATAATTAATAAACCTAAAAAAATTATCTGGTCAAACTCCCTAAACCTAAATATACAAAGTCACAGTCCTCTGGTGACACTTATAAATAATGTAGTATCATCTTATTGCGAGATGATGTGTTTCACCTTTCTTATCTCTATGCTTTTAATATTAGTATTGTCCTTATTTTTGCAAGAAACAGTTCTTCCGAAATAATAAATACGTATGGTTGGTAGACGTAGGGGGTAGACCTGTCTAACTAAGCTGACTGAGGAAAACCTGGAAGCCGATCCATTATTTATGACGCATGATGATATATTTTTTATAACATACTTTAATCCATTTACAGGAAGTATGACCATAGGTGTAATGTTCTAAAGGTTTCAGAATAATTGACCATTCTAATAAATCAAAAGCTGTTTCAAAATCTATTGTTATCAAATTTGCTTTTAATTCATTTTTAGAATATGAATTCATCAAATTGTAAATTCAACTAAAGCTCTTACAAATATATCTGCTTTTATTTCATTTTGAGAATTTAAATTCATCAAATTGTAAATTTTATTAAAACTCTCACAAATATATCTTAAAAAAAAACCAGTTTGATTTTGCAGCAAGCAGTTCTGCCGAAATAATAGTATTGTAAAAGTATGGTGAAAGGGGGCAGAGTTGTCTAACTCTTCCGCTTACTGGGAATAACCTGGAAGCCCATCCATTATTTATGACATGACGCATTTATGATATACTTTTATAAATTTTTAAAATCAATTTACAGAAAGTTTGGATGGATTACGTTTTGAAGGACCGTCTCTTATCTACGAGCCATACATTGAGCTAATAATTTGAAATCAGTATTTAGTGAAGTTATTGGTCTCAAATTCTCAAGTAGAGAGAAGTCTTTCGATTTTTTTGGGGGGAGGGGAATTAACGCAAATCATCCTAGTCGCTGTGAAATATTTAAACTACCATTTTCAAAAGAATACTTAAAAGCTTTCAAATCTGTTTTAATTACATTCAAAAAGTATTTACAAATCCAAAACCTTCCGATCCAGTGGTTTTCCCATTAGTAAAAGGATTTTAAACATTCAAATAATACTTCTTTATACAATTCACAATCACAAAATATTTTTTCTTCATCAGACAAAATATTTCTATCGGAGTTAAAAACTTTGCATATTGGTCTTCATTTCGTTTCAGCTCAGCTCACCATCCTGTCCTACATCTGAACAATGCTGCTTATGTTTTATTTCTTCAATTTTCTTCTCAATTTCTGATTTATTATCTTTTACATCCTCTATTATTCTATCATTCGGATTATTGATATATTATCCTTCTAAATATTTCTAACTATTTTCTAATTGTTGTAACATCGTCCTTTTTGTTTATTAATTCTAAAAGAGTAAGTGATTGTGGCACTAGACATACCTATCTTACTTATGGTATGTTAATTTTACTTATTTTACTTATGGTATATTAATATTACCTATATAGTGTTTTGCCTTTTCTGTGAGTGAATATATTATTTTCACCAGAAAAGGTTAGACAATATTACCACTTCAGCTTATTTTCTTTACAGCTAATCTTTACAAAGAGCTTGGGAATATCTTGAGTCTAATAAATTTCAGAATGTTGGATTTCCGGAACTTTAAATTGTTTGTCCTGATCAAAGTTCTGCTGATAGAGGCAATAAGAAATTTTTTTTCGGATCTTTATAGAAACAAATAGGACAACTGACAAAAAAAAAACTAAGAATTCATACACAATTCAGCATTTCAATTTAATCAAACCATTCAACATTTTAGCACATTCGGAGATCTTGATTGGACAAACAAACGAGCCATAAATCTCACACATAAAATAACGACGCATTAATCGGCGAAGTGAAAAGAAGCACTCAAAACGCAGAGACATGGATGAAAACAAAACCCTGTTGGCGGAATGAAAGATTCCACCTTCTTGGATCATTTGATATTTAATCAGGCTTATGCAAATGCTCTGCCTTCTATTTCATGAATAATTGACAAGCCTGCACGTGTATGGACCGAAATCTAAACTGTAAACGTAAATGTACACGTAACACTATTCACACGCCGTCTGAACAAGAACACATAGACCAGAATGTTTGATTGCCCGCTGGGCGTCCTCCAGCTGCTTGTGTGTGTGTGTGTTTTTTTGCTCGCCGGAAATCAAAGATTTCTGCATGTATGTTGGTCAGTTGCGTATGTCTATTTTCGTGTTTGTTTGTCACAATGTTGTTTTGATTGTTTGTCTCCACTCTACTGGTCACAATTTTGCAGCAATCGCTCTCAATCGTACACAGTTGAATGACAACCAAAAGCCCTGGAGGCCTCTTCTTTTAGGTCAGTATAGGTCAAAGGTTAAGGTCATAAAAAACACAAACTCGTTTTTTTCTTCATATCTTCGTCAAAATTTACTGTAGCGGCCTAAACTGTAGCTCCTTTTATTCGCCATCCCATGGACTTTCCCGTGATATGTAGCTGCCTCAATCTGCTGTTATCATGGTTACGCAATATTGGGTGAAATTCATGAAATTTCAACATATGGGGTCTCGTTTTTCTGTGTCATATTTAAAGCTATACAGGTCTAGTTTTTTCAACTTCCTGCAAGCGCTCCACCTATGATCGTCTAATTTAAAGCTTCTAAACCCAGAAAAAAAACCCGGAATATCTGCTCATTGGAATCCCTTACAATCTGGGGAGATATAATACCCTTCTGCTACGTCTTGAAGGATCTGCGTGAAACCTAGCGAATCAGTGCGGAATTTTGGCGTCATATTAGATTCAACACTAAATTTAGACTTGCATAATACATCGATTTGTAAAACTGCAAACTTTCATTTGCGGGACATTGGTAAGATAAGAAAGTATCTGACGCAGGAAGAGGCAGAGCATGCAGTTCATGCCCTAATCACATCACGGTTGGATTACTCATATGGTCTCCTTTCAGTGACTGTGGATAGGCTTCAACGCATTCAGAACAATGCAACACGTCTCGTTACCAAGGCAAAAAGACGTTAACACATTACTCCAGTACTAAGGTATCTTCATTTGTTGCCATTAAAACAAAGGATCTTGTGTAAAATGTTTATGATCATATATTGTACTATAAACAACATCGTCCCTGAATACATTACCGAATTGATAACTATTCAGCAGCCCAGTCGTACTCTAAGATCCATATCTAGTATTGTTCTCATGCAGCCTGAGTCAAGAACCTTTTTCATATGATGACAGAGCATTTGCATGTGCTGCACCATCAAAGTGAAATAAGTTGCCAGCCATATCAGAGATGCTGACTCCCTCCAATGCTTCACATCAATGTTGAAAACATCTGTTTGTATGTGCTTACATGTCATGATTTACAATGTCTTGGACTTTAGTATATATCATATCGTGTTACCTTTTAATTATATGTTCTAATTTATATAATGCGCCTTGAGCAGTATTATTACTTGATATGTTACACCGGTTTTCCCTAAGGCCTGTGCCTACGTTTCTACAATGTACAAATGGTCCTTAAACGTAATCAGTAAGCGCTGAATATGGAAACCGATAGTATCCCTACGATCATAGGTGGGTTACATCAAACATGGACGACGGACGGACGGACATGAATCATGTGATACTGGGCTGTCTCTACGTTACACCAATCAAAGGAGACACTACCTGTCGTGTTACCTTACTCAATCCACTGTCTCTAAAATGAACCAAGCACTTGTAACTATCAAACCTCTTATCTAACCTGAGTAAGCTGAGTAACTATCAACAATATCACAATGGTTTACCACACAAAAGTATTAACATGCATAAACTATGTGTAAAGTGTTTATATGTCAAGTCTCAGCAGTGACACGCAACTAGAAATTATCACCCGTAACGATACTAAACTAACAATTTAAAGAAGTTATAACAATAACTTATGAAGAGTTCGCCAAAAAAACCACTGAAAAGCCGTTATAACAACGCACATCATTAGACCATGTGAGGAATAATTAAAATTATACTTTGAATTTAATATCACAACCTTTAATGAATTTTGCACCGCCTTATCGAACACGACATGCAGAGCCCGGTGAGGGTCGCACTGTAGATGAGCTGGGAAGTCGATAGCACTGAGGGCAATAAGAGTACACGTGCTTCAGTTTTTTCTATTACCCATCGATAAAAGGCTATACAAAATATGATAGCAAAAAATGACCGGAGTGTAGGGTCAGTATTTCTAGTGTTTTCGTCTATATGTGTCTGTGACAGTTACATTAGACCATTCATTTGACATTACTATATCATAAGCATATTATAGTGGGGGAACTCTGCGCTTTTTTGCTTCCGTTACGCCTACATTAGGCCTATGTTGGTGTTAAATTAATGCAGGACAATTCCCTTATCACGCGTAAGTGATCTCAGTCACCCTTACGCATGTTCTGTCAAGTGTCTTTCCAGCGAGGGAGGATGTTTGTAAGTAGAAATGCGTGGAAAATAGATGTCCATATAACACTTGCAGCGGTTGGTTGCGTTCTTTCTAATGGACAAGGGAAGTGAATACCTTATGAAGCACCTATTCGACCAGATGACGGGGTCAGGAGGTCTGACAAATTAATTGTACGAAACGTTTCCTCCTCCAACAAACGGGAATAATGATAAGATCATTCGCCTTAATGATCAGCATTATTTTTCCAGCTGTAAACAGAGGTATTGGTAGACTGTTCAGAAGATTGTATTCAACATATTATAACAGCATTCCAAAATCACCACCGCTGGTAAGAGTAACACTCTTGAAAAAACGTAGTAGCTGATACACCTAGTTTTCTGTCCAAGGTTTATTAGTATAATGGTTGGAAACACGAATAGTGTGTATTTTGGATTATAAAAATATTCTCTCTTTACTATTAACGTAATATCGTACTTAGCTATAATATTTTTACTTTAAATTTGTGTAAGACCAATTCATTGTATTCACTAAATGCAGTCCTTTCGTATGGTTCACTAATATATCATTCAGTTACTTTTACTCACAAGGTTACTCACAAAGCAAACAATCTGGCAGCCCAGAAACCTCAAACTCTTAATAACACGGTATATCAATTTTTGTCTGTTGATACTGTGCATGATGTAGTTCTTTTATTCTGTTATTCTTATTTTTTGTTTTACCATATTCCGGTTCAAACCGTATCCATGTTCGTATCTGCATTTCTTGCGGAAACCCTCGTTATCAATTTTAAGTGAATTGCTTCCATTATTTTGAATAATTATTTTTTTTGCATCTATCATTTACATACAAG
Source organism: Sipunculus nudus (assembly GCA_026874595.1). Classification (NCBI taxonomy): domain Eukaryota; kingdom Metazoa; phylum Annelida; class Sipuncula; order Golfingiida; family Sipunculidae; genus Sipunculus; species Sipunculus nudus. The sequence continues at coordinate 6,190,574 of CM049316.1, forward strand.
AGAGTCATCAGATACCATGAAGCTCCAACCAATGCTGCTCACCACGGTCGTCTGCTTAGGACTTGGTGCCGAGTTGATGAAAGCAAGGTCTATCGCACCTGAGCCGCAAGTACATATATTCTTGACTTACCATACATGTAATGTGATACATTAATATATTAACTTAACTGTTATTTATTGCCTATCTTTTTTCTCAAAATAACCCTTTTAATAATTTTAGCCCCATATCCGTTTTATATATGTTACACTCATTCCTTAAATTAGTCAATTTGTAAACTGCCTGAAATTTACGGTCAATTTACAAATTGCCAGATTCACTCAGACACTATAAAATGATTTTCTTGGACTTTAATATTGACTGTCAATCAGTCAGTTTATTAAACACATTGACTGAAATATAAAAAGAAGGAAATACTATTATAATAGAAATAGAAAGGTAAAAATAATATTTAAATCAATCTACTTCAGTCTTACAAATTAGGCCTGTTTGTGGAATATACATCATATTTTAGTAGAGTTTAATATCCTTCGTTTAACCAACCATTTGGCCTAATTCTAGTTACTGGAGAAATAAGTATGTTATCGTATGAAATGTAAAATATTATACTGTCAGGGGCGAAATTTCCTTTTACACTGAGGGAGATGGATGGGCGGGGACATTCTCTCTGAAACCCTATCCTCCGCCTACCCCCCCCCCCCCACCCAGCCCAAACAACACGTTGCAATAAAAGAAATTTTACTGCTGTTACAACCAGAATCCAATTAGGAATGGAAGCGAAGTGGGGGAAGTTATTGTGGGGAGTGTAAATATCCAGAGCTTTTATCGTGCGACGGGGTAGATGTTAGAAGGGTGTCCCCCACTCCAACAAAGAGGGAAACTATTTAATTTCCATTCAAAATTTCAGCAATTTAAGGGTGTGCCTGAAATATTCCTATGCAAACTCATTTTTGGTTATTATCATCTGTAAGATTAAAACTCGTTAATACAGGTGGGTACTTTGACATATTTTTGTAAATAATTTATAGTTCATGTGCGGATCTTAGTTAGGGCCTATTTTTTCGGCAAAGTAACATTCTTTCAATTTGGAAATATGAAGGGGGCGGGCTGGGAGGTAAAATGGTATGTCCACCCTCGAAAGATTAATGGCCCCCAAATTGCGCTGATGTACAATGACTCATGAAAAATTGATTACTCAACTTTAAGCCATCACTCTTTGGCTCTACCAAAAATGTAAAATTAATAGTCCAAAGCCACATTACAAGAACACTATCTTAATGCGATAAGAATCCAGGCGACAAAGTTTATGCAACCGCAGTGTCAAACCTGACTGCCCTCTCAATGAGAAATGCCTTGCATCGTCCATTGAGCATTAAGCCGATATGTACAACAACGGCACAGTTAATAGGTACATTGACATGACTGTAGGCTCCAATAAACAAATGTATTTAACCACAATAAATCCTTCATACACAGGACCCATTCAAACACAGCAGAGTTCGGAAAACCCTGTAAATGTGTAGAACCTGACGAGCAACAGAGTTTTTCCATCACCTTGTTTAATATCCAGCAATCAACACATCCATGACATCTTCACTTCAGGCCAATTTGTGTTTAGGCGAGAAACTGGTAATCCTAAGCCCCAAACAAAAGATCTTACCGGACAAATGTTCCGAAACTGTACCCACCCAACCGTGAGGAAAAGAAATTATAAACAAGTGACCCATGGGTCATGACGCTCAGCTGACTGGGAAGAGATTCGCAAAAGGAAATTTTATCATCAGAATGGTAGTATATACCCATTCAACTGAAGCATCAAACAGATTAACCAACAAGCCAAGATTTAGTCTGTATTTATATATCTCAAAAATAGAGAAAAATGTGTAAACTTTTAAAACTAGAATACAGGTAACCGACAAGTGACTACATGTATCTGCCAAAATCGGATCGTGAGGCATGGATTGAGTGGCAAGGGAAATAGAGTGAGGTATGTTGCATATTAGCATGGATGTCTGCAGCCTTAATGTGTATGTAGGTTGTGCCACCTACCACAAATCCAGAAAGCTGTCCAAGTTGTATACACCTGCAAAATTTTAGGCAGAAAAGTCAAACCACTACATGTATATGAGCGTTTTTTGCCCATGGCAGACAAACAGACAAACACTGTGCAAAAATCTTTGCAGGTAACCCCTCCAGTTTTGTGTATGATAAAGACCTATGTGAGATCTAAACACATGCACAATTTTGGCCCAATCGGTCAAATGGTTCCTGAGATATGAGCTTGGATGTGTCCAGCGTTAACTAGAATGTATGTGGCGCCACCTGTCATAAAATCAAGAAAGCCGTCCACGATGTATAAACCTGCAAAATTTTAGGCAGTTATGTCGAACCACTAAAGAGAAATGAGTGATTTTAGGCCACGGCAGACTAACAGACAGACCCTGTGCAAACATTGTTACAGGTGGCGCCACCATTTTTTGTGTATGTTACAGAGCTATCAAAGGGCTACATTGTTATAAATTTTATTTCCTGATCGGTCAAACGGTTCCCGAGATATAAGCTTGGATGTCATCAGCGTGAACGTGAACGTAGGTGGCGCCACCTGTCATAAAATCAAGAAAGCTATCCTGGATGTATACACATGACGAATTTCAGGTGAATTAGTCAATTCACTGCAGAGATATGAGTGATTTTAACCCAAGGCAGATGAACAGATGGACACTGTGCAAACATGGTTACAGGTGGCGCCACCATTTTTTGTGTATGTTATAAGCAATCCAAGGGCTACATTTGTATCAATTTTATTTCCTGATCGGTCAAACGGTTCCCGAGATATGAGGGTTTATGAGTGGAAACAGACCCACAAATGGACACTGGATAGAGAGAAAAGGTCAGAGGTCAATGCAAATTGGTTAGGCACCAGTTCACATGTGACCCGATAACAGGTGTAAGTTTGGGAAAAATCGGTCCATTAGTCTCCGAGGAGCTCTCTGGAAACGAACGCCGCCGCGGCGGAGGAACTCTGTCAAAAACATAGTATCCGCAAAACTTCGTTTTGGCGGATACAAAAATACAGGTGGCTCCACCACTCTGCAGAAACTAATAAAAACACTTAATGGTCAATATCCATGCAAAAAATCATGGTGATCTCTGCATTAGTTGTTCAGATACTTCAGTTTTTGTATCAAATTGTCCATTATTCTGAGGGATACTTCGGAGTCCTATAGCTTGAAGGATATGGGTAACAGAGACCTAATTTCAAGTTTCCACAGGCACCTTTCATGGGCCTCCTTGCATGACAAGAATGAAGATTCTAGGTCCAGTTGTTGCGATTTGTACCCTGTTGACAGATAACCACATCTTTAAAGGTCTCAAAAAAAAAAAAAAAAAAAAAAATTCGTAAAAATTTGAAAAAAAAATAGAGGTGGCACACCCAGTCTGCAGAAACTGATGGAACAGCTCATGATCAATATGTATACCATAAATCATGACCATCAGTGTTGTAGTTATTGAAATACTGCAGTTTTTGTATCAAATTTTCCATTATTCTGGGGGGGGGGGGGGTATTTTGGACCCATACAGCTTAAAGAATATGGGTAACAGAGACCTAATTTCAAGTTTCCATGGAGACTTTTCATGGGTCTCCCTGTGTGTCAAGAATGAAGATTCTTGGTCCAGTTTTTATGATTTGTGCCCTGTTAACAGATGTTCATATCTTTAAAGGTCTCAAAAATACAGAAAAATTTCGTAAAAAAACGAACAAATACAGGTGGTGCCACCAGTCTGCAGAAACTTATGAAACACTCCATGATCAATATCCATGCAAACAATTATGGTTATCTCTGCATTAGTTGTTCAGATACTTTAGCTTTTGTATCAAATTTTCCATTATTCTGAGCTGTACTTTGGAGTGCCATAGCTCAAAGGATATGGGTAACAGAGACCAAATTTCAGGTTTCCATGGAGACTTATCATGGGTCTCCCTGTGTGTCAAGAACGAAGATTCTAGGTCCAGTCGTTACGATTTGTACCCTGTTGACAGATAACTACATCCTTAAAGGTCTCAAAAATGGAGAAAACAATTCGTGAACATTGAAAAATACAGGTGGCGCCACCAGTCTGCACAAACTGATGAAACATCTCATGATCAATATGTATGTCAAAAATCATGACCATCAGTGATGTAGTTAATGAGATATTGAAGTTTTTGTATGAAATTTTTGACTATTCATGGGGGTAATTTTGGGCCCCATAGCTCGAAGGATATGGGTAACAGAGACCTAATTTCTGGTTTCCATGGAGACTTTTCATAGGTCTCTCAGTGTGTCGAAAATGAAGATTCTAGGTCCAGTCGTTACGATTTGTGCCACGCTAACAGATGACAGCATCCTCAAAGGTCTCAAAAATAGAGGAAAAAATCGTAAAAAATCAAACAGTACAGGTGGCGCCACCAGTCTGCAGGAACTGATCGAACATCTCATGATCAATATGTATGCCAAAAATGAAGACCATCAGTGATGTAGTTATTGAGATATTGAAGTTTTTGTATGAAATTTTTTACTATTCTGGGGGGTACTTTGGGGCCCCATAGCTCAAAGGATATGGGTAACAGAGACCTAATTTCTGGTTTCCAAGGAGATTTTTCATAGACCTCTCAGTGTGTCAAGAATTAAGATTCTAAGTCCAGTCTTTATGATTTGTGCCTTGTTAACAGATGTTCACATTTTTAAAGGTCTCAAAAATAGAGAAAAAAAATTGTAAAAAATCGAAAAATACAGGTGGCGCCACCAGTCTGCAGGAAGTGATGTAACATCTCATGATCAATATGTATGCCAAAAATCATGACCATCAGTCAAGTAGTTAATGAGATATTAAACTAATAAAAACACTTAATGGTCAATATCCATGCAAAAAATCATGGTGATCTCTGCATTAGTTGTTCAGATACTTCAGTTTTTGTATGAAATTTTTGACTTTTCTGGGGGGTACTTTGGGGCCACATAGCTCGAAGGATATGGGTAACAGAGACCTAATTTCTGGTTTCCAAGGAGATTTTTTATGGACCTCTCAGAATCCCAAGTTACAAGGTTCTAGGTCCAGCGGTTACGATTTGTGCCTGGTTAACGGACGGACAGACGGACAGACGGACAGACGGACGACGGACAAAGAGTAATCGCTATAGCTCAGATGACTTTCAGTCAGCTGAGCTAAAAACTGATATCGCTGTAATGGAATTTCAGTCACCTGATGAACCGATGAGACGAAAACGGCGGTACTGACTCAGATCTATCATGTGCCTTAATATATCATTCTCTGTTGCGCAAAATAGAAGCGCTGTGTGACCGCACAGGAACGACTGCATTCACCGATATCAATTTTAAGCATACACATGTGCACACACACACACAAGTAAAAATCCAAAACAACTCGTTCAAACCTGTCACACATGAGAGAGCACTACCCTATTATTATTCCTAATCAAAACTAAACTATTGACTGTTTCGTCAGAGAGGAGTTAGTGAATGGCTGAAAGAGATTAAATTTTCTAGTTTTCTAGTTCTTGCCACCATTAATCTTAAAGGTGCCCACTCACCTATCTTTTGAAAAAGAACTTACTAGATTCCTGGCTTCCTCTGTCTATATATTAATGATCTAAAGGTAATTTTGGTTGTATAAAGTTCTTATAAGGCCTTCGTGAAGGATGTATGAATTTGTACATCAACATCATGTTTGTAAACACAGCAATGTTTACAAATGGGAAAACATGTAATCTAAGGTGGTAGGTTGCGTGTATGCTGAGGTAGAAAGGTAACTTGTTTCAAATTGCCATTTGCAAAGCCCTGGTTTATCTGACTTGCTGCCAGATGTCCTTGTTGAACTTGTTTCGATTATTTTGGCGGGCCCCTACATATTATAAACATGTTGATATAAACAAAACAAGCAGCCCGTTTGCCGTGATCTCTACGCTATCTGACCTATTGTTCTGAAAGCTCCAATGTATTACCTTTAGAGTATAAAGGTCATATAGGTAATTGGGCCCCTTTAACTTCAAATATGAGTTATGTATACAATATTTGCATAAAATTTGGTGATAGTAGCTCGTTTCTCAGATTTTAGAATTATACTTACCTCCATAACTCTTCCAAGATTCTCAGTTCTGGAACCAATCGAAATTCTTTGAGAGAGCATATCTTTGAAATTATTTCTGTGAAATATTAAACAATTTGGAAAATGTTTTTAAAGGTTTACTTATTCCACCATCCCCGGTGAATATCGTTGCCAAAAATAAACTATAAAGAACATCCGTCACACAACGTTTGATGTGACACCATTATAAAACTTGTCGATGCTCGCCTCTGCCTTTCAGGGACAGTAATGTAGCGTACTGAAGACGGACGACGACCGAGCTTCGCCATCCCCTTAGCTCACAAGTCCACCAAAGGGGGGGGGGGGGGGGGGCATGCGACCATTATTTAACTGACTGTTATAATTTATAGACAAACAATGGCAGAAGGATCTGACTTTTTATAGTGTTTAAGCGGCCAAAGGAAGTATGCTAACATTGGGATATATAGTTATCGCTGATAGGAAAGTCATTTAGTTTGTTATTAGACATCGACAACACTGAAACTGAGATTTTTCTTTCATTTCAGTGTAAAATAGTATCTGCAGACCTCTAATTCGGTTCCATCATCTAATAAATGCCTAAAGGCATTTTTAATAAATTATTCGGTTAAGTGGGTAAAGTTGTCAATTATCAAATAGCACATAACATTTCTTTTCAAACCACGGAGCTTTTCTATGTAGACATACGAAAAATTTAATTGCATAAAAATAAGATTGTATTCTTGTTCAACTGATAAAGTAATCAAAGGTAGATTCGCACACGAAAATTTACATCAAACTTGGAAAATATTCCTGAAACAAAGCAAATAAGTAAATTGAGTTCATGAATTTAGGTTAACAAAACCTATATAGAACAATTAGGAAAACTGTTTTTCCCCAAAATATGAATGGTATGTAAAAATGACCAATATAAAGATATATGGTTTCTCTAAGATATTAAGTGTTGAGTCCATTTTATACATAACTGAATTATTGTTTAAGTTAGCATGTCTACCTCAGCTCCAAATATTTATATATAATTAAATCTACGCAGAGCAAAAGTACTGTAGGGGCGGATAACGTTATAGTTATTATCAACAAAAATCAACGACCACGTCATATTTTGGTCTTTTCCGTAAATTTAACAGAAACAGATACAAAGTAGTTTCAAGGTTATAACCTAGTCAGATCAACACCTTGCTTTGAATAAGCGTAGACGTCTAACACATTTTGTAATTCTAATTATATACTTATAAGTTGTATCTGGAATAATTAAGTTTGATGTGTTGTGATATAATGATGTTGATACCGGTGTGGGAAGAATGTCTATGCTAATAACTATCCTTGACATCTCATGCTCAAGGTAAGTTGAATGCCAACTTTTTACAAAGGTTATCCTGATATTTTATTAAGATTATTTACCTAAATCGGATATTTGTGACATCGTAATGACTCCAATAATACTAGTAAAATAAAAGAGCATATCATAATCCTGGTAACCTGGGAATTGAACATCGCTTGTTAAGCGAAGATGCAAATTTAACGAGTTATTCATAATTTTTCTCTTGTTTACTTAACAGAGGATCAAGCGAAAATCTTTTGATTTTGGTTTTCACCCAAACTTTTCTCAAATGCTCACTTGTGGCTTCAATGGAAGATAATTAGTGCTGGTATGCCTTAATCACACACTGAACTAGATAACACTGTAGGATATAGTTTCATGTTGCTGTCCCTTTCGACCCCTTATACTGCCCTACACTAGATTACATAACACTAATATGAAGTTGTGTATTGCTGTCCAATACACCACTTTTTAGAGCTCTAGAGTGAAATTGCGTATTTTGTCCCATATACCATACTAACCTACACAACACAAAATGAAATTGACTGTTGCTGTCCTATTCAACATACTAAACTACAATCTACAGCACTAGAAAGAAGTTAGGAATTGCTGGTCCATACACCACACTACACTATAAAGTACTGGATTTAAGTTGCGCATGACTGTCCAATACACAACAGTGCAACATAAGTGTGAATTAGCGCCTTTTAGTTCCATACAGCAAACTACACTATACATCACTAGAGTGAAGTTTGTTTAGTTGTTCCTTGCAACGCATGAAACTAAACAACACAAGAGTGACGTTGCGTATTGTTGTCCCATTCACAATATTACTCCAAACAACACACGTATAAAGTCGCGTACTGTTGTCCGATACCCCACACTGGAATAAAGTTACATATTGCTGTCAATTAAACAACACAACCCTACAAACCATGGAATAAACCTGCGTATCACTGGCATATTCAACAAACTACCCTCTACAACACTAGAGTGAAGTTAGGTATCGCTGTTCCATATACCGTAATAAAACCACACTCCATTGTACAACACTGTAGAGACTTTGCTCTTGACTGCCCAATACACCACATAAACATTCCGCTAAATCTCACTTATACTCGTCTGATATCAAACTATGCGAGATTTGACGAGGCTTGTGGTATTGCGACTTAAAGAATGTTAAATACGACCCAATGCAGAAAAAAAGTCCCGTTTAGCATAAAAATGGACATATTATAGGCATGTTTTCAAGATCTTGCATATTCGGCAACGTGGTCGTGCCAATACGCCGATGGATCCCTCTTTTACATGACGTAATAAAGTTGTAATATGTTTTACATATATGGAGATATAGCACAATATTTTATTTTATTTTTCTCAGGTGTAATGCCCCCTGGTGGCCATTCTCGAAAAATTAGAATAAGTTCTGAGGAATAAGGATTGATCAATTTAATAATGATCCAAGCAAAATTGTGGCATGTAGGAGATTTTAAAACGAAATCTGCTTAAAGGTGGGAGCTGAGTATGATACAAATGTTGCGCCATCGTCTCTTTATACACGCCAAATTCTTTTCAGTCGTAGGCTGGTCCATATTTATTTTAGGTTGATCCTACGGTTCTGGTGATTTCTAAAGCCCAGTTCCCACTTTCACGAATTTGACGCCGAATCGCCACGATGTTGAATTCGTGGCCAATCGGCCTGTCGAATGATAAAAATTCAATTACGAGGACAATGTTGTACGAGAGAAATACGATGCCAGTACGAATTGCTACGACAGTGACACGAAGCCAGAACGATATGACACGACACTTTTAAGAATGTTCACGACTCCGTTACGACGTCTAAGATACCGAAGTGATATCTCAAAGATTGATCTGCGACTTGTGGACGATGCTCCTACAATCATTCAAATTTGCTACGCCATCGCCAGAAAGGTTATTTTGTTACTTTGCATCCTGTCTGCAACAATAACTCATAGTTACTTCTGCTCTGTAAACAAAATGCTGATACTGGCCGTGGGTGTGCTGAATCTTGAAATGCGATTAAGCAGTGAGAAACCCTAACTCGGACTTTTCCTAGAATGTGACTCTCGAGTCTGTGACTGGGACTTGGACTCGACTTGACATCAGGCCGAGTATATATATCTCAAGTCCATTGAAAAGGAAAATGAAGATGACGACATATATGTTCAAAAAATTTTCAGAATATGAAAAGATAGAAGTGTGTCCTAGACCAACAGATTAACAATATACTGAATTGTTAGATAGCTATGTATGTGTCAAATGAAGAAGATATTAGTAAACTAACACATTAACAACACTTTACTCAACTTCTCCAGTTATTTTCCGTTACATTATGAAGGCAGTTCGTGGTGATTCGGCGCCGAATTCGTGGAAGTAGGAAGAGGGCTTTATGAACGTGACTCTCGCTTTAGAGGTTCTTGTGGTAGTCGTATTGTAGTCGTTTCGTAGTCCTGACAATGTCGTGGTCCTTCGGGAGCATTCGTGACATTATTTTACATCTCGAATAAACACGAATTATGAAGACTCTTATACGACTTACCAAAAAACTGTTACAGCTTAGCTACGACTTGTGACGACAAAGCTTTATTTTTAAATATTTCAAAATAGCGCCATGATTTCTGATGGTCAAGGCCTCGCCATGAACACTGCCGAATGTTCAAGACATCTACGACACCCCCACGACGTCCCTACGAATTAAGTGATGTCAGTTCGTGGCGATTCGACGTCAAATTCGTGAAAGTTGGTACGGGGCTTAATGACTCTCACATCTTCTTATGGAGCACAAAAAACGTCTGGAAGTTAGATACGGTTCTTTAGTTTTATATTACCTACAAATGCAAGACCATCAATAATAATACAACAGCTTCGGAAGTACCAAACTCTGAAGTCTGAATAATCATTTTTGTGTAGGGTGGGGTAGATCTGTGTGTGTTTGTGTGTGTGTGAGAGAGAGAGAGAGAGAGAGAGAGCGAGAGAGAGACAGATATTTAAAGCCATGAACTTGACTAACATATGTAATTCCTAGTCCAGAACTGGACTGTACGGGGCCTATATATAATCTGATAGACTATATTGCCCTGTCACAATCAGATTATAAAAAGGCCTAAACAGTCCAGTTCTGGATTTATGTAATTCCTTGATGATATATCAACACAGTGGCGGTTGACACCCCCCCACCCCCTCATACGTCTGACCTGCAGCTTTCGGGTCCGTAACGCCCACGTAATGCGGGCCGGGTTCCTGTAAAAGATCACGTTAATGGGAACATTAATTGATTTTAAAATTCTTGGACAAGTGCGTCTGGCTGTGGAAATGAATGAAGTAACGTAAGTGTTAATCTGAATACAATATCTTTGTTTAATCAAGTGTATTTCCAGCGAATGAGGATGTTTGTAAATAGAAATGTTTGGCAAAATACATACCCATATAACATATATATTGGGTTAAAATTATTTTCATGTAGCACCTTTTAGACTAGGTGACGGGGTCATGAGGCTTGGCAACTAAATTAAACAAAATGTTTCCTCGTCCAAATCTGAGATATTGATAAGATCATTCACTTTAACACAACGTTATTTTCCCCAGCTGGGAATAGAGGTATCTGTAGACTGTAGAGTATTGTATTCATAATAATATAACAGCGTTGCCAAGTCACCATTGCAGATAATACACCGCAGCTGATACACCGGTTGTTGGCAAAGGATTAATAAATATAGGTCGGAAACACCTACCTTGTACATTTGATATTAGAAAATATCTTTCCCCCTAACTTGTATCATGATACTAAGCTGTATTTTTTCTCTAATTTTGTACAAGACATAACCCGTGCGCATTAAATGCAGTTCTTTCATATAGTCCATGATATATATATATATGTGTGTGTGTGTTATCTTTATTGACAAGGTTTGCACATTAGCTTACAAATCTAACTAAAGAATTTCATGACTAATGTACCGCGTTAAAATGTTATTTAAAGCAAACAACCTGGCAGCCTATAAACACTTAAGAATACAGTGTAAAAAAAATTCTGTTGTGCTAAATTGTGGCGTTATCTTTTTATCCTGTCTTTTCTTTGGAGAGGAGATATACTCATGTAGTGTGAACATCACTTGTGCTTTTATCTCTGAAATTTGATCGTTAGAGGAGGACCAAAAATACCATAGGTATATTGATACTTTTAAGTATTATTTAGAGCTAGAGTTCTTTTGCACACGGATAGGAACTTCCTATAAAATCAAGCTGTAGAGTAAATATTCATATATAGCCGTATACGGTGCCGTTTGGGGGAACAGTTAAGTCAAATTTCTGAAATCTGAAAACACTACTTCTGTTTTATCATATTCTAAGTTCAAGCGTATGCGTATATGTATCTTTTTGAAACCAACTGCGCCTATGGAATTTAGGAAACAAATGCATATAATATCACTGTAAATGTTTGTCTCATTTGTCCCGTCATCCAAAACATTTGCTATTATACAATTTCATGCAGTGTCATTGTGGATACAAGTTTCTTACAGCAACTTGTTTTAAGCCTTAAGAGAGGCAGATTGTTTCACATATTTGGTCACTTAGTTACTGTAAAATACATCGATATCCGAAACAGAGCGAGAGAGAAGCTGTTAATATCTGGTAAACATTAAAAAATAACAATACATCTAACACAGACAATATAAATGTAAGTAGGATAAACCCTCCACCATACCCACAACGGCATTTCTTTATCAAATAAGAAAAGACTTAAGCTTACTGGGAATACTAACGCCTGCATAAGAGACAAACATGTCCTATATTTACATGTGTTAGGCAAAAAAAATTAAAAATATATAAGGTATGGTTCTCAGGCACAGCCCGCGTCAATTTTAATCCCCCGCATCAAAATTTTTATTTTGATTTTCAATAGTAATCTACCAATTTTGAGCTCCAGCCGCTTGGACATTTCTTTCAAGAATATCATACAATTTTAATAAAATAGTCTTGGTTATGTAGTGCTTCTACTTATTTAACCAAAATAAATATTTAATTATCATGCAGTTCCCTGATCATATAAATTTTTATCGAAACATACCAAAAAAGGTAAAATAAAAAGTCGCCCGCCCACATCGATTTATGAAAAAGTGCTTGAGAACCAAACCTTCAATACTGCTACAGCCCTAATACTGCTTTCTAGAAGCTAATTAAAGCTTATTAAAGTAATCTTAAGTCCCAAATATATACCTAAAGATCCCAATGCTCTGAACTGGTTCGTAAAATAATTGTTCTAGTGCGCATAGCCTCTGTGTCAATTTTAAGTAAACTGCTTGGATTATTTCATTTTATATTATTAATTTGCATCTTATCTTTTACTCAAAAGAAAGTTACAAGATGTCATGGAGTTCAAACTAATGCTGCTCGCCTCGGTCGTCTGCTTGGGATTTGGTGTAGAACTAAGAAAATCAAGGTTGATTGGATCTGTGCTACAAGTACATATATACGCTTGACTTACCAGTGTGATACAATAATATACTAACCTATGGTATAATCTGCGATTTAGTGCCTATCCTATTTTTTTAAAATAAACTTTCTCAAGTCATTTAATTCCATGTGAGGGTTCATGTTGGGAACAGACCTCTACTTCGATTTGATTTCCTATGCGATGAAACGCTTTTAGGTAATATATCGTTTCACTGATTAAGCAACATGTGACCGAACTCAGAATAACAATTTTAATACCGATGACGAGAAACTAAATTTTATTCCACTAATTATGTTTCTTCTTGATAATTTTAATAAAATGTAATAGAGCTTCCCTATACTTATCTCAGAGACAAACCAGACCATTTTGATGATTATCTAACAGCAAAATAATACTCTTCCATGTGTGAATTCATATAATTAATTGAGAAAGAAATGACTATATAAAGAACGGTCTTGCGAGAATAGGTGACGACCTATGCTTGCAATCATAAACGTGATGCATTACACGATTCATAGAGGTGACCTCACAGTGGTATTTGTACGTCAAACTAAAACGCAATGTTATTTATCCCTCAATGAACCCCTTATAACAATTGACAGTTTCTATGGTGCTGAGTGTTCGACATTACCCGTGTTTCTGCTTTGAACATAAATGTGTCTTAAGACGATTCTTTAAGTTGTTTAAGGGTATCACAACATGTCATGTCCACAGGTAGAGAATTCCAAAGCCTTAGCAAAATTCTTTTAAACATCCTCAAAATATATAAATGATGGAATTATTTCGTTTAGTGTACTGGTATATGTCAGAAAAAGAAAAAGACCGGCGCAGGAATCGTGTTGAACAGAACAAGTGAAGTCATATTCCTGAGAGTAGTCGATACCTTCATTTACTTAACACTTCCTTGAGCTAAGTCCTGTACCAGCTTAGTGGAGAATCACAAACACTAAACGTATAACTAAGTACATCAAGTAACACTGTATGATCCACTGTGTGGACGCATAGATGTCTTTGGAGCATTGTTATCTCGTCCTTCTTTTAAAGCATTTTCATAATTTTGTACAGTTTGTATATTACTACTGGTACTCTGAACAAGGTCAAGCACATCCTTTGTGAATGAGTCTTTACTGAAGTTTTTGTAATTCCTGTTGGTCAAGGTTCTCCTGTATGTTTTCTCTTTCGATACTGTTAGAGCAAAGTTTATGCAGAAATGATCTGACATTAAACTGCCTTGTTCACATTTAGAGATCTGTATACGGCTGTTACTGATGTATTCTATTTTATTTTTATTTTTACGCTATATACATTAAATAAGCATATGTAGTTTAAAAGTAAGGATAAAATTATAAACATTTTATGTTATTTCATTTTATACAATTTTTCTTTATTTCAAAATTACCTTTATACCATTATCCTGGTCTTCGCACCAGCTAAACCTTCTTCACTAGCAGTACCTCACGTCTAGCAGCATCGGGTAGATTGAGCTTTGTTATATTGAGTAGTTTACAGCCATTATCATGGGTTCAAATTTGTAAAACGATCATTATTAAGAACGTTACCATGAAAAGAACATTGGTCGTTGTGGTCATAAAGAAGTCCTGAGCAAGATCAAAACATACATAGGTTAAGCGAACAATTGATACAATGGAACACATGATATTAGGCGTGTCCTGTAACACTACTTGCCTAAACATATCTGTCAAGTTGTGGAATAAATATCGCCATTTATTCATTACACATAGTCATTTTGCGAAATACATGTGTGAATTCAGTCATTGTGATAAATGCCATATTACACAGTTTGCCTCAAACACATACACACACATATGTATAATGTATGTTTTTCTTTTCATTCAGAGCCGACACCAGGATCGCTCAGTTCACCGAACCGGTATGTCTATAATAATTTGTAGAAAACATATGCCTTGGAACTCTTCACTTTACGCCTCCTCTCCGGAGAATTGATAGGTAGCACAAAATTCATTTCTCCGATTTTTTTTTAATTTACTGTGATTTGATATTAAATTCTTTGTAAAATAGTTTTATTTCACTTAAAATATTCGGGTAAAAGAAATACATAAATCATCTGAATTATAAGTGTTTGCTAAAAAGATTAATTTAAAATTTTCATAAAAATGATTCATCAAAAGGTCAGTCATGAATTTGACTTGTATATCTTTTATCTTGTCAGTGGCCTTCAATGTCATCTACCAAGGACCACACATAACGGCCCATTCGGCTGGTCTTCGAATTCCATACAATATCGTGCAGCTGAACGACGGCGGCGGATACAACCCTCACTCCCATGTGTTCACAGCCCCGCTACCTGGCCTTTACAGATTCCACGTGAACGGAATGGGCCAATCAAACGCTTTGTGCATCGAACTAAAGAAGAATTCTGCCAGGTTAATGCAAAACTGGAGCATCGGTGTAAACCAGAACATGTCACTTGATTCGTTGGTGAGACTGAACAGAGGAGACACAGTTCAAGTGGCAACTTGTTATCCTGGTGTTGTTCATGGACATGGATACCATTCATTTCTTGGGTATTTGATCAAAGAATAAATGACCAAAGGACAAATATTATGCTCCATTGCAAATGATATGGGAAATTGTACAATTTTTTTTATGAATTGATGTTGAAATACTGCTTCCATGTAAGAAAAAGTTTCTCAATTAATTAACGATCTTTGCTGCTTATCTTTCAAAAGATTGAGATATAAATCAAAGTAAGTACATCGAAATTTCATTTAAGAATGTTCTGCATTTTTATCATCCGAATAAATTACATAATTTTGCTTGTATACTTGTTCGCTTTTACATCACCAGGAAACTGTTATATAAAGCCCAACAGTGAAGACAATGTTAATTGAGTGATATTTAAGTCAGAGTTAAAAATACTGAAAATGAATTCAGTTAGTGGGCTGTCTATAATGTGAATTGTTGCAGAGGTAAAGTCAGGTCTATTTTCATGGGTGAGATTCTCCCATAACGTTTTGTCAAATATTTCCTCTTGGTTTTCAGGTCGGCATGAAACTACATTCTATTATATATTTGTAGGAATTAATGAGTCCGTGAGAAATAGGTTACGTCCCGTGACTAATATCTATGGACATTCTATTTAGGTGGCCCCTTCTTGCGATAAAGGTAACCGAGATCAATGAGCACACACATTCCTTTACAATCCACGAACCAGACCCCGTTGAGACACGTTTATTCTTGTTCTTCTGACCGGTTGTTGTAGTGTATTGTTGTACGACTTGTATACTGTACTGATTTTGGCTGACTAATGATGAGTTTGAGACTTTCGTGGACACTGCCGATTAAACCACTGTACGAGCGACAAAAAAAAGGGTTCTTATTAGTATCATGTACCAGTGTGTATTATTATAACTACGTATTTGCCCGGAAAGGGGCGCCTTTTCTTGCATAGATATTTAGAGCGACACATGCTTCTAATTAACTACCAAAAACAAAGCTCCCCGTGGGGACTATTTTAAGAAATTAACTATCGCTTTTCTCACAAAACTGGCCCTACGAAAAACGAAAGAGGTATTTGGCATCATCGAGCACAGTATTTATGTGTATGTTTAGTCGCAATACAAGTACAAATCGACCCTTAATGTTTATTTGAAACATTACAACCCAGCCATATTTTGATCCAAGCCTCGCAACGACAATCCAATAACGATTGCTCTTATGACTTCAAGGCCCCATCACAATTTTAAAAAAGGAATGTGGTTGTTAATTTTTGAACGATGATGACGTCATGATGATCACGTGACCCTCTGCCACTTTCGTCGGCGAATGTAACAATATACCTTTTTTACATATTACACAGGGGCATATATAACACATAAAATTGCTGACAATAAGTCAATGCTGAGGTTTAAATAAATGCTTATCTTTCATTGTAGTTTTCCTTTGCCTTCAAAACGGTGCTGTGTTTTAAGGTATCAGTCTGGCAGTGCAAAAGAGTTTCATAACATCAAGTGCATTAACAGACGTGCGCAGGAATTTGTCATCAGGGGGTTGTACCATGGCGTCTGTCGGGGGTTGGGGATGGAGGGAAAAGGGCTGTCCACATCCTATGATTTAGAAAAGTTTTGAAAATTTAGCATATTTTGCACCTCCTTTTATCAAATTTGTGGTGCAGGAAAATATTTTACAAATTCTGTGAGCCATCTTATTATTTTTCAACTAGAAAACCTGAATAAAATATAGAAAATGTCTAGAGGACCAAAACCCCCATTCAGCCGTCAGAGCCATCTGCCACCGTCAAAACGCTTTCACCGGGGCTGCTCAACTGAAGGCTTAAGGTCAAGATTCTTTCATAGCAGCCGATGTGTCAGCTCGACATAGAATCATGTAACAAACAGTCCATAATATATGTATCTCATATATGACGAAAAACGACAGCTTCTTAAGCTGGCCATTAGATGTCACCACCTCTTAGGCCATTTCCCAGACATATATACATTTTTCAATCCCCTCCAAAATAAGCCAAAAAAAGCCAACCCTGCATTTTTTATTTATTAAATTTCTCCTGTCACCCACCTGATATAAGTATTGTATGCACCATCAATTATTTTTCCTGAAATTTTCTGCTGCGCTGCAATGTTTAATGCCCACTCAGTCTCGACGCCACAAAATGGGCCGACCTTGACCGGACCCGGAAATAGGTCACTCTAACCGGAAAAGACATGGCGGCAAATATGGAAACTTCTCTGGTACCCGGCCTCTGAACAAGACCCGGCATGTGACTATTTAAGGCCCGGCGTCTGATCAAGGAAATACGGTATATATATATATATATATATATATATATATATATACAGTTCTATATCACTTTAAATGATATGCATAAACAGGACTTTCTCAGTCATACCGGGTCCACTCTGGTTTGTAGCAAAGAGTAAAACATGCTCCAAACTTTAAAAAGTAGGTACGTTTTCGTGTTCCCTGGATCTTCCTTATACACATGCAAATACAAATACACATACACAATACACAAATATTTTCTCTCACCTTTCCTCAGTGATCCTGGAGGTTCTTTTTTTGTATCGTTCTAAGATGCAGCGAAACACCAGGAACCGAAGAAAACCACAGCTCTACTCTTGTAACCCCAAATACAAGACACATTAGACCAGGTTTAGCTGAGCAGGAGACTGGGTGACTGTGTCACATGGTTCCATTACCATTAAAGTCATGAATAATAAAAGTTAGCTAGCTAGGAAACGAGTCGATAGTATGTTCAGTTAGCCAGAACCCCTGAGTTGGAACGTCGCTATCAGGTAGTATTTACAGATATGGAGAACTATAGTATGATTCATCATTTAGGACCTTCCTGCAGGTGAGGTGCTTGATATGTCGTAAGAGAAGATGTATTTGTCTTTAACGCTTCTGCCTATAGGGATATAATGGTATATCTTTGAACGATTGTATGAAAACAGGACCTAGCTTGATACCTAACAGCACTCTAATCCGTACATTTTAAGAGATGGCGGTAGCCATTTAAGCAGATATTACAAAGGCTTATCTACAAATTAGGTTTAGGAAACATGACCAAGATGTCGAAGATTTTTGTGGAAGGTTCATCATTCATAGAGTCACGAGGTTTGTCAGACTGGCCATTAAAGCAGATATTACAAAGGCTTATCTACAAATCAGGTTAAGGAAACATGACCAAGATGTGCATAGATTCTTGTGGAAGGGTCATAATTCAAGAGAATCATCAGGTTTGTCAGAGTCGCTACCGGGAATCGAGGCAGTCTTTTCCAAAACTGTCAGGTTTCACTTCAGGACTGTTCCAGATACACTTGTTGTACAGGAGCTGAAGGGTAACATGTACGTTGATGACTGGCTGTCTCCAATAATTGGAGAATGTCATGGTCGAAGTGTTCTAGTGACCCATATCACGGACATATCATATGCCATTTGTGACAACCACATACTGCAGTATTCCATGGCCGAAGGTTTATGGCAATCCATGTGAGGGAGGTATCGTGTCACACAATGGACAAGTACAGACTAGATTATTCCATGCCCGAAGGGATAGGGTTACCCATATCACGGACATTAAATAGCATCTGTGACAAGCACTCAGTGAAGTATTCCATATCCGAAGTTTAAGGGTTACCTATATGACGAACATATCATAAGCTGCAAGCATTCTGTTGGTGCTATACTAGAGAATATCAGAATTTCAATGATATGTAATCGCGTTTAATCTTTTACTGTATCAGTATTTTACAAAGAGAAAATTGTCTTTACTTACAACCAACACACACGTAGCCTGGGCAAAATTGGTTAAAGCAGAAAATTGCGACAGGCACTGAGGTCACTGTTTTACTGAACCCTAAAAGATACAAGACCCATGACCATTTCAATGAAAATGCGCCTTTATGGTGTAAACATGGTGATTGTGTTTCTTGTTAATGTTGTATTGATCTACAATGACCATCAGACGGACCTTATGAAGATGCAAATATTTTCATCATTTCTGACAACGCTTCATGGCCTACAGATTCACAGACAATCAACATAAACCAGACCAATCGTTTGCATTTTTTGTGTTCTTTCTAATAATACAAAAAAAAGGGCGGGAAAAATTCCGTTTTAACCAAGCACATTGGTAAATTCCTCGGCATGTTTGTTGAATTTATGACCGCATCAACACATGCCAGGCTTGCATGGGTTACAGGACGCAGGCAGCTTGCAGGCGATACAGGAAATGACCCGTGTCTATGGCAAAAGCGGATCCGCGGGGGGGGGGGGGGGGGGGGGTCCAGGTAGTCCGGACCCCCCCCCCCCCCCCCCCGTTTTCAGCAGAAGCAACCTTTTTTAAGGGTTTCAGACCAATTTTAGGGCCTACACATCCCCTTTTCCCGACCTGAGGACCTTTATTAGGTTTTATCTTAGTCCTCCTTGGTTGGACCCCCTCCCCCCCCCCTCTTTTCCTAAATCCTGAATCCGCCCCTACATGGAGAGGGTGTTTCAGTTTGGGTTGTGAGCTGACATGTATACTATTGTGTACATTCATCATTCTTAACATAATATTGAGATTATGGGCCGTTTACCACAATATGATTGCAACCTGACGCAAGACCACTGCGATATACATTAATTCCTCGTTATTACTGGTATCACGACTCGAGTAGGCTTACCAGCACAATTATCCGATTGCCTACTGAGTCGGGTTGTGCCGGCTAGGTGGCACACGGCAAACCAACAGCTGCCTTTGCGCCTCTGTTATTCACTCTCGTGATCCGCTTGTTATTTACTTTCCTTAGGCTGAAGGTTAGTTCTTCACACACTTGCGAGACTGCATAAGACTTTAATTTTATCATTTTACTTTATAAAGTATAGCACATAAACAAGTCAGTGCTGCAGAAAGCAGTTAACGAACTCTATAATGCTAAACTCTACAGCAGTTTATACGCTCGATTGTCAGGGTTATATCTAATATTCCTGAATTCATGTAGATGCGTGTAGAGAAAAGCTATTATATATGTTAAAAGGTGTTAAATTCCTGAGAAAGGGTTTAAGTAATTGCATAATTCGGCCTAAGGGGTTACAGTGTTGTCAGTTAAATTGGTTACAATACTGGTTAAGTTTTAGTGATTTTGTTTTTAGACAATGGAAAAATTAAAAAAAAAAAATAGAAATAAAAAGGTGAAACTTCAAAACATGGAGAGTAAATTGTTTTATTTATCACCCACACATTTCACAAAGATGTAGCTCAGTATGACGAGATATGAGGAAAAAGCTTCCACATGGCTCTTGGTGTTGCATACCTATTGGTAACAACTTTGGTTACTATTCAGGTGATGCCTTCGTCTTTCATAATAAACCTAGCCTTAAAAACTTCACTTGGCTGCTTCCACTCATGCATTAATATAGAGCATGAGTGGAAGCGAAAAAGCAGGAAGATTGAAAAGTTGTTTTAAGCTTTATTTAGAGGTCATTATAGCATGATTAAGCCTGATGGACAGTCAAAGTAAGATAATTATGTTTAATAAGTGGGTTGGTTGGTTAGATAGGTGACAGGGGGATGGGCCCAGTGATGCTTGTAATATTGCTCACCAGGTGAATACATTGTGTCAAGTGCCTTTGGTCCAGGGGCTTCAGCTAAAATGACACGCGTAGCACAGTGTGAGCTCGTGTATCGTGTGCCCAGGCATGAGTCACTAGAAAAAATGCCATGTAGAAACCAGCGCGACCATGTTTTACATTTTTGGGGGCCAAGTCAGTCAGGGCATCTCCTTATTGACAGGTGTTGTGGCCAGGGCGATGCACGGAGTCACACGCGCTGTGAATTTGTTGACGCCTGCATGTGATCGCACCCGGTCCACTGTTTTTAACACTCGTGCTCAGGAATAAGCCAACGTTTTCAGTGCCATAGTTTGGCTAGCCCGACAATTCAGCCTCAGTTCAGGAATGGAGTCCGAATACCTGTGGGGAGAGTTTCCCCTGTAATTCAACACAACCCCAAATGGGACTCCAATGCAAAATGCTGGGGGGGGGGGGGGGGGGGGGTCTAAGCATGAAAATTACCTGAACACACGTGAAAGATGGTGGTTTCCCTACAGATCTCCATGCATGACTTTTCTTCTCCAAAGCCATCCGAGCAAGCCTTGCCAGGCTATAAACAATAGCTGTTGAATGTAACAAATACCTGATTTTCATTAGAGTTAAGTGCCAATATTTATATACATATTGAACATTAACTTACAATTTATATCCCAACTTAGTCAACACAGTTGTATTATGCTTTATAAAATCTATTACATAGGGCTGTTGCATGTTCTCACGCTGAACGCCGAATACCGTGGTCTGAACCACTTTGGTCAGATCTGACCAAGCTTTAGAGGGTAAACTCTCCACCTTAGGAACTGTAACGCAAAACAATTAATAAAAAAAACAATTTTAAGATTTGTTTGCGTTAACTGGCCTGTAGCTTATTTTGGCAGGTACCATTTTACGTTTGTATATGCTGGCATGGAAACGCTTAAAGGGGAGGCTCACTGTAGATCTGTTTAATAAATCCAAAATTCTTATATGCATACTTTGATGTCAACTATCAACTTTTTATGAACGCATGTAGCTTATTTTTGTGACCTTTCCATTGATGCGTTTTATAGTTATACAATGCACATATTTAACAAAAAGCGAATATATGCTTGGCCTTTTTATTGTAAATTTTTCCCACACATTGGTTGATGGATTTCCCTACAAAGTAAACAAATAAATTTAATGGTAGGTTTGATCTGTTTGGTAGAGCATGATGCTGGAATATGTGAGCCGTGAGATGTTTGTATATATCTATATGCTATGTTTATATAACGCCTATAATTGTTAGTATATCCTTGAAGGGGCGAAATTGAAATCTTGCCCAAGAGAAGGACCCCTGAGGCCTCAAAATGTCTCTCAGAGGCCCTGAAGGTGTGTTCGGATGGCGAAAATATCTTATCAAAGTACCAAAGTGTCATATGAAAGTCTGTGAGTTCCTGTTCCTTCCGTTTCACAGCTCCAAGGGTCTGGAATTCGCTTCCTACTACACCAGAAATTCTTCGACTCTTACGTCATTTAAAATCTATTTAAAACCTAAGCTTTCTTTTGGTCATTAAATGTATAAGTTTTTTTTGTATATGAATTACATTGAGTAAAACACGCGAGGGAATGTTAAAAGAAAGTGGGCTTGGGTAGAGGTAGAGGAAGGAGGTTTCTGAGAAAATGTGCTCTGTAAGAGGTTTGAATGTGTGTGTGTGTCGAATAACACTGCGAGTCCCACTCTCGGACTAGTAGCCTAAAGACTTTTTATTATAATTATTGTTACAAAATCTACGAAATGTAACTAAAATCGACACAAATAATTTGTTTTTTATTAACATGAACGTTCAAAATATTGTGATTAATTATCCTCTTAATGGCTCCTACTGAATTTCCGCCCCTTTTCTTCACATCTCAATTGGTTCCCAGTGTGTCTTGGAACAGCCGAGTTTCTCTGCAGGCCGAGTTTTCCTAGGCCGCTACGAGATGACTTGGGCACGAGTTGACCAAAACTCACCAGAGGTATGGACATAAAATCCCGGATGTCAGAAGATGGATATCGAATGCCCAGTCGGATGCCAGGTCCAATGCCAAACCGGATGCTAAACCATGCTAAATTTATTCAGTCCATACCAAGTATATACACATTTGTGTCGACATTACGAAAAGTGAGGGATACAGGTTGCACTTCTAATTATGTTCTTTTAAAGTGGACTTATTATTCTGTGATTTCACATGCAAAATTTAGTGCAAACTTGTTGTGTATAGTTATCTTAACTGAAACAGTGAAAAAAAAAATCCCGAAATGGATGGGAAAATTGCTATTTATTATCATTGATAGATTAAAAACCGAAACATGTTTTAGAGGCTGTTATAAAAGCATTATGCGGTCGCTTTTAACTGGATATTAATTAGGCATTTCTGCATTGTGTTACCCCCACAAAGAATTTTTGAATTATCATAGAAATTTAATATATTTTGATTACCTGGCTATAGGAAAAGGATTAAAGGAGTTTTATTAAGAGTCTGAACAAAGAAAAGTTTACCTTAGGCCTAAGTAAAGATTTCAAAGAAGTATTGTGTCAAACTGCACAATTTATAATTCAGGAAAATTCTACTAAAAAAATAAAATAAATAATAAAATAATCTCCCTTTTCCCATTATTCTATGCTGCACGAAATCGAAGTACCTGTTAAACCTAATTAACTGTTATCATTGATGATTCTTAATCGTACGCTACAAATATTTTGCCATTTTTGCCGTTATTATATTAAAGAAATAGGTCAAACATTAAGGTTGAATACTATACATCTGTTTTATATATCATGCAGATAAATTCGATCTAATTTTATAAATTATACTTGCATTATTTGGTTGAAACTGAAAGTAAAAAAAAACTTAAAAATAGTTATCTCAGATGTGATTCGTTAGTACAGATTGTCTCACATATAATTATTACAAAGAATAATCAAAATATAATATAATTATAATACACTATGATATACTATATAATATTTAATTTTATTTTATTGAATGGTAATCAGCTAGAATAATATTAAATCTATTGCTCTTGTAAGCATAATCTTGCACACTCATGCGAAATTTACACTAAAAACACTAGTTGGTACAGATCAAGTATCGCATCTTGGATTGACATCCAGCTTGGCCTCCGAATCAGCATCTTACATCCGACATCCAGGTTTTAGTCCGTACCGCCACCACAACCAGAGCTTTTCCAAGTCTGCAAATTTCCAAATGTCGGACACTTGGAACGATATTCAGGCTTTAAAGAGCAAAAGGCAAAGTCTCCGAGAAAAGCATTCCCGCCGAAAGAAAGAACTCGAAGGACTGTTGGTCGGAATAACAGGAGCATCAGCTAGCGGTAACATTTTCTCTTATTATCGCCCTCGGTCCACGGAAATGTTTTGGGACGGCTGCCCCTAAACCGCTAACAGGCTAAAGGCTAATGTGTTGGCTACATGTGATGAAAGACCAAGAAACCCTTTTCTTATTTCGAATTTAAAGTAGAAAATTGGTATCAGTTGATAAATTATCATCTGCTGACTATATCAATGAAGAAGGCTATTAATTTTGCCAATCCTATGGCAATAGTTCTTTGTAAAATATTGTACTGTACACCTGACAAGTGCTCATCTTGATTGCAGCTTGTGTCACTAGGGGGCAGCATCATAGCCAACATAAATAGTTGCTGTGTTGGCTGCTGAACTAGCTGCAAAACAAAACACTCATCTATCTTTATGTCATGATTTTATGATACAATATTGCATAGTAGATTAATTCAGCTGTTGAATATTAATCGGTTGGTGTTATTTTTTTTGTTTAAAATGTGAAGTTATGTATGTGTTTTAACACAGTGTTTAAGGGGACCGTTGTGGGACATGTCAGAATACATGTGAATTCACAACCCAAACTGAAACTCTGTCTTTATGGTAAATAGTCATTTTTTGAATCTCGTGCACGTTTGCTACATCCAGTATTCATGTGGTCAGAAATTCAACAAACATGCTGAGGGAGTTATCAATATGCTAAAATAAAACGTATTTTTTTCTCATGCATGCTACTTGCTAGGTATTGTTAGAAAGGATACTAAAAAAGCTAATAATTAGTCTGGTTTATGTCAAATTACAGCTTGTAGGCCATAAAGCGTTGTGAGAAATGATGAAGCTATTTGCATCCTCATAGAGCATCAACCAGCAACCATCCATCAACCAGCATTCATCACCAGAACAGAGAATACAATATTTTCTTTTAAAAAATGGTTAATTATTTACTTTGGTTTGATCCAAGACCCTTGACCAGTTAAAATCTGAAAAAGTCAGCGAGTTCTAGCAATAACCATTTTTATTTTGTTTCTTTTGTTTCAAAACTGAATATTTGTATTGCCTTTATAATGTTCAGTAGTGATGGCTAAAATGATGATCAGGTGATGGTGTTAAGTTTGATTGAAATGTCTACATAAATTCAGATAATGTAGGCCTATTAGAGTGAGGAACAATAATCTGTTTTATCATTTCAAGTTATAAGCATGTGTAAACTTACATTAAAATACACATGGTAATGTTTAACTTCTATTTTAAATTCTGTTAAAGGTGATTAGTCTTAGACTTTGGTTTTAAATTACCTAGACTTTGGAAAGGTTGACTTGGATTCAATCTTTAAGGACTCTAACGTGCACTCCAAGCAAAGTCAGACAGTGTGTACTCAACTGTAGCACTGGTCTTATAATAAAAACAAAGACTTGATATTATGTTGTCCAACTGACTGAAGATGTCTTAGGCTTGTTTAGCTCTCAAGTAGGTGTAGATCTATGACCTCCGCCTTGGGAGCTCATAAAGTACAAATTTTGAGGGCCAATATATTAAATATATTATGTTGTATCTGATATTATTTTGTAATTTTGATTGTCTTAGAAATGAAACTAACATTTAAAAATGGCCCTGGACAACTTGTGTTTTTTTATGTAAAGATTCTGTCAATAAATTAAAGTTAAACAAAAGAATCGATACCATGTAGTTCTTTAGGTAATATTATGACTAAACATTGTTACCCTCAGATGCGGCCAGCAAGTCAAGCAGCAGTGCTTCACCAGTGCCTGTCGGCTTCTCCAGCAAAGACTCCAGCAAGAACCTGCCTGATGATGCCATTAAGCCTAAAGTTGTCAAGCTACACGCTCAGCTGCTGGCGGAGGTGGAAAAGAGGCTGCTCGTCATCCTGTGTGACCTGACGCTGAACCTCCCAGTCGAGGCACCAAATTTGACAAACAACGTGAGCAAAGTTTTGAAAGAAGATGTACCTTTATCATCCGTGGAGAATCTGCTGCAGAAACTGGCTGCCCAGCAACACATCAGGTGAGCAGATGGAAAACTGTAATAAGTTTAATAACAGTAATATAATCTGCAGTGTTACCAGAGGTGGATGCAAGGCCACCCCCCTCCCCCCCCCCCTTTTTTTTCCCCAGCAAAACTTTGAAATAGCACAATATATGCTTATTACATTCCCCTTCTAAAAAAACACCAGGTACCATCATTACATCAAAATGTTTCTTAAGCACAACTGACACTCCCTCTCTACTACCCCCATCCCCAACCCTCTCCAGGGTTTATTAAGCCCACCTGACACTCTCTTCCTGCTGCCATCCACTCCCAAATCCCAACCCCCTCCACAACCCCCTACCCCATTCCCTTAAGGTGTATTGTGTCTCCACCCTATCATAAATTTATAAATCTATAAGTTTTGCACAGGTAAGTATATTTGTGGATGCTAAATCATCTGATTCATTCACTTCAGCAAGAATTAACTTAACACACTGTTAGTAGGAAGCCTTGTTAGTTCAGTAGACTAAGGTTCCATTTTTAGCTCAGCTGACTATAAGTCATCTGAGCTATAGTCGTGGTCCATTGTCCGTCCGTCCGTCCGTAGATGTGGCACGTTTTGAAACCGTAAGACCTAGGATTCCAAAATTCGGCATAGTGTTAGATGTCCCCAAGATCTCTTACCAAGCCGAAAACTGGGTCTTTGCGACTTTGTTCCTTTGAGAAATTAAGGAAAAACCTCAATTTTTTATTAAAAACCTATTTTCACACTTCAGGGCTGCCTAATATCAACACCACTCATCTGTTTTTCCTCATATTTACCATAAATATTCCTCTATATAGTTCCTATGTACAAGCCTGAAATTATGTCTGTATTATATACTTTAAAAAAGTTATGGGCCAGAACATAATGCATTTTGTAAAAAATCAGGAAAGATATTTGATCACTTAACACAAAACTTGTTAAAGCTATGGACTTTTTTTCAAGTAATATAACTTTGATTAATCAAAATTAAATTGTATACCCAAAATTAGATAAAAATCTTTTAAATTTTTTAAAATATTAACAAACAAAAAAATTGGTACCTTAAATTTTGCCTAACTTTGACCATGGCACGTTTTTTTTTTCTGTAAGTACTGTGGATTTAATTTTCTCAGCATGTTTTTGTTAGCATTTTGTCTGTTAACACCAAAAATTTGAAACCAGTTGATCAAAAACTGTAGATTTTATTCAAGTTTTCAAGCACCATGTAACGTTATTGTTTACATCAGGCTAGTGTTATGCAGTTTGCAAGAGCTCAGCTCCCCAGCTTAAGCTCTCAGTTCGTAAAATTTTGCATACAATTAGATGTCTCCAAAATCCCCTATCATGCCAAGAATTTGGTCACTAGGACTTAATACCTTTGAGATATTAATGAAAAACTTCATTTTTCAATTAAAAACCCATTGTTACACTTCAATACTGCCTAATATCAAAACCACTGATCTGACTTTAATCATATATAATATACATGTTTTTCTATACATTCTCTGTGCACATGCCAGAAATGATGTCAGTATTGCGTAATTGTTTTAAGTTATGGGCCCAAACATAATGCTCTTTGTAAAAAATCAAGAAATATATTTACTCCCTTAACAAGGGGCTTGCTGAAGCTAGAGATTTTTTTTGACAGGGATGTAACATTATTTAATCAAGATTCAATTGAATACCCAAAATTAGTTCTGAATTTTTAAAATTTTATAAGTAATTAGTATAAATATAAAATTAGTACCTTAAATTTTGCCCAACTTTGACCATTTCACTTTTGTTTCATGTGAGCTCTGTTTATATAATTTTCATATCATGCGCATATAAGTATTTCAGCTTTTTGGTTTAGAAAGCTAAAAGAAATTGGCCAAAAATTGTAGCTTTTATTAATGTTTTTATGAGACCATGTCAGACCTTGGCTCTCTCAAACCACTCTTGAGTCACCTGTATGATGACCTTGTTGAACTTTCAGCAAATTATGCACGCTTGAGGCGAGGCATATACTGGGGCAGCCAGGCAGCTTATGGCCAGCTACAGTTCATCCAGGTGTCCAACCCAACTCATCTAGTGGTTTTAACGAACAACATAACAATAAACAATAAATTAATCAATTTTTATTGGTTTTTAATAACAAATTAAAGAAAAATAGAAAAGGAAATTGTTAGTTTATAATAATAGGGAATTAACTTGCAGTTACTGATGATATAAGAATCTTGAATCGATGGATAGAATGTCACGTATTCCAAATAACACCATGCAGTCACCTATGGCATTTTTCAGTTCAATTTTAATAATAAAAAAGAAAATCATATTATTCATTACTAATCATTAGGGATCATATGAAGGAAATTAATGATAGACAAAGATGCAGTTGATAATATTAATCTAGATTCCTACTTTGTCTAGTGTGTACATTGATGTGAAATTAGTCCAAAATGAATATATCACATTTATTTTTTTTTAATATAAATAAAAGCCATAAAACCAGGTACTTATGATCATTATTTAAATGTGTGAATTTTGTACATTCTGGATTCTCAACACCATTGTTTGATGAAAACTGAATAAATACCAGACATGATGGGAATACTTTGCAATTGTATTTAAATACGAATATGAAAATGTACTCCATTATAAAATTTTTTGCTTAAAGAATGGGAATTCAGGTAAAAATGAAAGTATATGATTACCAGTGTAAATACTTTCCAAATGTATTCATGAATGCATTCATGAATATTTTCTTTAATAATATTTTAATAATCATTTCAGTTATATTTCATTTTAAAAATCATACGATTCTCTTATTATTTTTAATAAAAATTATATCTGGGACAATATTTGTAATTTTTTTAGCTCAGCTGACTTTCAGTCATGCTGGGCTATAGCGATGGGTCTTTGTCCGGCGTCCTTCCGTCTGTCCGTCCGGCCAGCCGTCCTTCCATTAGCAGGGCACAAATCATAACTGTAGGGGCTAGGGCCATGAACCCTATGCAGTCTTAGAGGTTATAAAAAGATCTCCTTGCAAACCTGAAATTAGGTCACTGTGACCTATATTCTCGAAGTTATGGGGTGTGTTTGCACCCCCCAGAAATAACTCTTTGAGACAAAATTTTCATCCCAAACCTTCCATCTTTCACATACAGCTCACCTACCAACAGGGGAAAAACCATAATTTTTTTTAGGTCAAAAGGTCAAAGGTCAAGGTCACAGGAGCCTCTTCTTTGAAAAGCCTGTGGATGCATTTTAAGCCAACCCTTTCATCCCAATTCTTTGATCTTTCACATATAGCTCACCTACTAAGTTCGAGAAGAATCCTATAGATTTTGAGGTCACAAGGTCAAAGGTCAGGGTCACAGGATCCACTTCTTTGAAAAGGTAGTGGACACATTTCAAGCTAGACTTTTCATTTCAAACCTTCCAGCACTGATATCGCTTCCTGCCAACAGGGGAAAAGACCTGTTGATTTTGAGGTCAAAGGTCAAGTTCACAGCACCCACTTCTTGCGTGGAGTCATTTTCAGGCAAACTTTTCAATCTGTACCTTCCATCTGTCATATATGGCTTACCTACCAATAAGGGAAGAAGCCTATTGATGTTGAGGTCAAAAAGTCAAAGGTCAAGGTCACAATATTTAATTGTTCTAAATGCTTGTGAGCATATTTCAAGTGTAACTGTTCAACCCAAACCTTCAGTCTTTCACATATGCCACATCTATGCATCACTCAGTTTGACTCAAACTTCATATTTATGGGTCTTTTTGCTTGAAGAAATAACTTATTGATTTTGGGGTCAGCTGGTCAGCAGGTTAAAGGTTGCAGGTCAAAGTTATTCACCCATTGGTTGCCAAGTAATTACACCAGATTTAAGTGGTCAGTAGTTACCCATCATTTAGAAAGAATCCAGTTGATATATGGGCAAAGGCCAAGGTCATAGGTCAGGGATGTTCACAATTACTTATTTTATAGACCATCTCTATTTTTCTTGTATATATAACCATCCCACTCCAGCTGGTACATCTCCCTGTGTGGCTGTAATTGTGAGTGACACTGGTGACATATGACTCCCTTTTGTATCAGCCTATTAAGTGATAAGGCTCAGTGATAAGTACCTCGTTACTTCATAACAAAAACACTGTTGTCAGAATGCTTCAGCCAGGCATTAAGACTATGAGAGTATAGTATTAAGGTTTAGCTACTGATTTATAAGATGATGGGAACATTTTGCAGTTTATTTTATGGAATCCTAGCAATAAACTTAGTTTCCTAGATATCTGAATATTTTAATATATATCACCACATATAAAAGCAAGTGTTTGTTCTCATAATATGTGGATATGTACCTTGATTTAGGATGGCTTTTTGTTTTATTTCAAGACTCTTAGTCATGCTTTCTGCATTTCTTTTCTTTCAGGAATGGCAGTTTACCTACCCTGCTGACCCCATTGAAAAGCAGAGTGATAATATAAAATATTGGACTTACACTTTTTGCAATTGCATATCTATAAATCTGATATGAGGGCCTGGACATGCCTTTTGAATTATTTTGGGCATTTATTACTGGATAATTTGCCCCAAGTTTGGTCTCTTATTGGAGAATGTGGGATATCAAATGTCATACTTGTCAGAAATCCATTATGTCTGCCAGTGAGCCACCTTAGAAATTCTTTCTTCTGGGCAGTTTCAGTAATTTTTCTTTAATGTTTGGTCCGATTTAGAGAATGTTTGTTGTCTGACTTCAGACTTGTCAGAAGTCCAATATGGCCACCAGGCAACCATCTTTTAATTCCTTTTGATCATATTATCTCAAGAACAGTTCAAGTGAATGCAGTTGGATGTATATTTATGTAATCTTGTAAAGGATTGGGTCAAATATTTCTGAATAAATATTACCATCATTTATAAAAGTGCAGTACAGTTGGCTTGTATTGAATAAAAATTCATACAGAAGCACCTGTTTCTCAATAATTCTTGCATGTATTTCCTTGATTTTTGCTATATATTTTGATCTTATATTTGCCCTTTGTGGTGTTCCTTTTGAGACTGACAGGTTTCAAGCAAGCTGTTGGAATAGTTCCTGATGCATTTTCCTCAGACCATCAATTCACTGTGTTTTAACCAGACATAGGTGATATATATTTCTGTTGTCATAGAAAATATTCAACAAATTGGCTAATTGGTTCTTCAAAATTTGACTGGAAGTTGTGAATCTCAGTCCATGATGTCACAGGTCATGCTTGTTTAATAAATAGTTAAACTCTTATATTATATGTTCTGCTTATAAGTTATATGGCCAAGTCAAAATCTGTGTGACAATAGTACTCCATTTGTTAATAAAATAAATGAAATCAGTTCTCTTCTCTGTCTCCAAAGGTACTATCAAAATCATACATAAGCTAAACTTTTTTCTGTAGTCACTTGCTTTGATAACAGATGCAGGGTCCCACTCCAGGTCACTGGAAGTCAGCTATGCCAGGGTTTCTGATTTGTTACTGTCACTGGGGGAGATCCCCTGCTGTGACAGGTGTACAGTTATTCTCATATCACCACCCCAATCACCCCCCCCCCCAACCCAACCCACCAAGTGTTATGCAGTAATTGTTATTGTTTTCACTGTATCTCCTTAATTGTAATGCTGTTTCCACTCCGATATGCAAAAACTTTCCTTGAAAAAGATGCAATGTTGTGTAATGTAGCATTTTTAAAGAAATCAGTTTTATTTTAAATGATTTTAACAAATATAATTGAACCCATCAGTATGCTTAAATTATAATAAAATATGAAGCACATTATGGATAAATAAAGACACAATTAAAAATTGTGAAATCTAAATCAAGTATTATTTTTAGATATTTATTGTTTTGCAGATTTAAAAGATATATTTTTGTGGTAAAAAATAAATAAACATTTGTATGCATGATGTGGTGTTATCTGACAAGATTGAGATTTATAATGATGCAATTGAGAATTATGAATCAACTTTTATATTCAGATATATATGTTAAATTGGAAATGTATAGAAATATAAACTTAAATTAGAAAATAATTGATGTGATAAAAAAATGAGGACTTAATACAAACATTTGTTCATTATTTTCCTGCCTCAGTAGAATTTGAGATCAGGCTTTGTTTGCCCTGTTTTATGTTGTTAATTATCTATATTTCAACTGTATACATTTCATAAAAAAAATACATATATATTTAATAATATATATTATACAAAAATAGATTCAATTGAACAAATGTGTAAACTACTGAAATGTCAACAGTTAATCGAAAAACCAACTAATGATCATGGTAATAGTACAGATCATTTGTTCCCAAACTGCTCACATGCTTTAGTTTCAACATTAGGAAACACATGGTCAGGTCACAAAATATTTTTTGCAACAATTTCTTGCTCATCAATACAAACCAATCATATGAACCAACCATGGCCTTTATTACCTCTTCCTCTTACACTTTATCTCCATTTGATATTATTTTAGATTTTTACCTTCAAGGTTAACGTCAGCTGAGCACAGTGACCCATAGGTCCCTTGTTCTGTCATGCCATGCCACCAGGATATATCAGAGACATAATTGTAACTATTTGCGGTAGAAATATGCTGTCAGATCATGACAGCTGATCATATGAACTGCATAAACTGTACCAAATTTAGGCAGAAATCTCTAAAATGACCTGCTCACCAATCTTGATGAAATCTTTTTTGAAACCAAAAATTAGTTCATTGTGACCTGATATTCTGTGAGCCAAATTGAAAAAGGTATTTGCAGTCCTGTTGCTAAACCATTTCTGGAAGAAGCAGGATAAGTTAGAGTTCGCTATTGATTAATGTTATTGTTCTTTGTGAAGATACAACTTCAAACAAATAATTGCAGGTCAAGTCTACTTTCATGACAAATCCATCATGAGGGTAAAATATTGTGTACTTGAATGAAAGATGTATCGCTTTTGTTTTCAGTATCAGCTACAAGGAAGACGATACTGACTTAAAATCAAAAGTGCTGATTGTCACATCGGTGGACCATGCTAAAGTGAGTATTAAAAATGGACTATTTAATCCCTGCAAAGCTCTTGTGTAACATTCATGTACATCTGAATTAGTGTAATTGAAAAGAATTATAGCCAGCTCTACTCAGCCAGGTTTCTAGAAGTATATAATTGTATAACATAATATAACATAATGTTACTAAGATATGAACCAAACCTCATTGAAAAAGAATCAGTTTCAGGTGAATAATAAGAACCACGAGTATTCACAATTTAAACAATTTTCAACTTTCTCAGTAAAAAAATATTTTATCTGTGGAGCTGTGAAAATTTCATTGATAATATTATTAAGGTCCTGTCTCTTGAATGTATGTTGGCAGTGTTTAAGTTTTCTTGTTATATTTTACAACTTTCTGCCCGTGAACTCTTCCATGCTTATTTACATATTCAGAAAGCAGATATTGTGCTCCATATTTTGTACAAGTTTATTAAAACTTTAGGCCATCGGCTAGTGGGGGTCATAGTGCACCCCCCTTGTGATTTACTTTAATGGGTATCTTCATGTAGCCCTAGGTCTAATAAGTCAGAAAATTGATGTTGCCAGCAAAAAAACTGGGATGGAAGATACCCCCCATTGACTTTTTAACCACGCCTACTTTTACAGCTGGAGGCAGATAATTAGGGGTATGGAAAATTCAAACAGTCCTAACTTTGCAACTCTTCACCAAAATATTTCAAATGACCACTTAAAATGTTTGCCTTGTCAAGATCTACAAGTCCATGCAAATGATGTGCAAATTTATTCTGTGAAAAGGTCACCAGAGGTCAAAAGGTCACAAACTTTGACCTTTACCTATAATTTCTCGCATTATCAGGTTTTATTTATTGCCAAGACCATATAACTTCATTTTTAATGAAAATTAATTTAATGAAGGTCTACTGGAGCTTTTTAATACCTGAAGTAAAACAATTTGAAGTTTAGTAATTACCTCGCGGTATGTGAGATATTTCTGTACTTTCACATACTCTTTTTGTGTATTGCGGAATGTGTTGAATAGGAGTAAGGCAAACTCTAACAAGTGGTACTTTGGAATCTTTCATTGAATCTTTGCAAATGACCACAAAGGATGATATCAGAGTTCATCTATAAAACGAAACATCAAATTATGCAAATATTTTCATCGAACAGTTTGTTGAAGGCAAAAGTAAACAAAGGTTGACCTTACCAACACCATAGCTGTTTGTTACCCATGGTCGTTGTAAATTGTGCCATAAAATCTTAATATTGAAACTAATGTTTGTTACTTTCTATCTTTCAATTAACACATATCCAGTAAACATTCTTCCTAATTATTACCGATTTGTATCTTATCTCATGAAAGTTATATATGTTCTTAGATAGTTGTCACTGGTTTATTGATCTCTGTTCACAGCAAAACCCTAATTTTAATTTGACTGGAATCAAGCAATTTTTTCAATTTTTTTTGCATTGTACGCTTATATCACATATATCCATTTCATATAACAATTAATAATAAATTCTCTAATTAATTCCATATGATTAAGATTATATATCTCCCGGATATTTTACTGATGTCATCATAGTATATTTTTTGTGATAATTGATTAAAAAATTGCAATTTTATTAATGGAGCTATCTTAATATTTATTTTATACTTATCATTAACGCCTGCCTCCATGCATTTTGGAGGACTTTGGCAGTCTAGTCTTTTTTATTTATGGACCTCTGTCAGTCTTTTTTTTTTACTTATGAATGTCTGTAAGCCTATTCGTTCGCCTGTCATGTCTGACTAT
This sequence comes from Sipunculus nudus, assembly GCA_026874595.1. Lineage (NCBI taxonomy): Eukaryota > Metazoa > Annelida > Sipuncula > Golfingiida > Sipunculidae > Sipunculus > Sipunculus nudus. Next base: position 6,225,712 of record CM049316.1, read on the forward strand.
CTGTCTACCTGAATATCATCTTGACTGAGAAAAACCTCTCTGACAGGCTAACTCATTATGTAACCGATACACCTGTTTCTCATGTTGACTCTCTGATCAAATGACTCTTGCGGTACATTTTATTTTCTGTTTGAGTGAATGTCTGACTGACAGGCAGTTTGTCTAACTAGTATTTGAGCAACTGCATAGTTTATTAAAAATACAGAAACACTGCAATTTGGGTTGTCAGTCAGATTACCACAAATAGTCAGTAAATATTTAGATAACAAAGTAAGACCTTTTTCACAGAGCTTGTCAGGCAGTTACTGATATCTGACTTGATCCTGACTAGCTGTGGTAGTAAACCATTCCCACTACCTAGCTATATCTCTAGCTGGTCATCTGCCATCGTCTTTGTGACTGACTAGCTCTCTAACAACCAGCCTGTTTGACATATTTATTATTTATCCGGTGTTTTGTCTACTAAACCAGCTTCCTGACCGAGTTCCCTGGAGCCCCAATGCCTGATTAGTTAGGCTTAGCTATGTCTCTAGGAGGATAGTTGCCTGATAGTCATATTAATGACTATAGCTCTACGGTGTTCAGTCTGTTTGATTAATAAGCTAACACTCTGGTATTCCAGGCGCCTGACTGTCTTTCTACCAACATATCTTGTTGACAAGTGGTCAGTTATTTTCTAACTACAAGACTTCTAATCCACAAGACGGCGCCTCCTTTGTTCAACAATACATAAATGCTAGAGCAAGAGCTATAGTCATCAGTCTGACTATCAGGTATACATGTATATCCTTCCAGAGAACTAGCTAACTTAGCAGGCAAATGGACCTTCAGGGAACTTAGTCAGAAAGCCTGTCTTTTAGACAACACACCAGGTAAATAAAAAATATATCAAACAGGCTAGCCATTGGAGAGCTGGTCAGTCAGAAAGACCATGACAGATGTACAGCTAGAGTTTTAGCCAGGAAGTGGGTATGGTTTGCCACCAGAGCCAGTCAGAATCAAGTCAGATATCAGGAACTACTTGACAATCTCTGTGAAGGTCTATCTGACTGTCTTATTTGACTATCTACTCACTATGGACAGAGGTCCATAAAAAAGATAGACTAGACTGCCAAAGTCCGCCAAAATGCACAGAGGCAGGCCAATAAAGGATAAAAATATAAAGATTGCTCCATTAATAAAATTGCAATTTTTAATCAATTATCACAATTATCATACTATGATGACATCGGTTATATATTCAGGAGAGAAATTATATTAATCATATGTAATTAAGTCTTCCCTCCCATGGGGGAGACATACAGTGTTTGGTCTGTCGTCATCAGCGTCGTACTCAGCATCGTCTCTGTAATATCATGTGAACACGATAACTTTTGAAAGACTCAACAATTTTTCATGAAATTTAAATTTAAATTGTTTCTACCAAAATCTCGGACGAGTTTGAAAACTGGTGACCTTGACAGTCATCAAGGTCAAATAGGTCGAAATAGGATTTTTGGTGAACCCCACAACTTTTGAAGTGTCCCATATTTTCCCCTCAAATTTGAACACTAACTGTTAAAATCAAGTTTTTTAAGGAGTTAAAAAACTGGTGACTTTTACCTAATTCTTCAAGGTCAAATCAATCAGAACAGAAAGTATTTGTGAAGATTATAACTTTTGAACCACCCAACATATTTTCATTGAATTCGACTCGTGAAATGTCTCTACAAATATCTCGGACATGTTAAAAAACTTATGACATTGACCTACAACATCATGGTCAAATAGGCCAAAACAGAATTATTTGTGAACCCTGTTACTTTTGAAGTAGCGCATTTTTTTCCTCAAATTTAAAACACTAGTGTTTTAATCAAGTCCCTTGAGGAGTTCGAAAACTGGTGACCTTGACCTGTATATTCACGAAAAAATCAGCCAAAATAGAAATTATTTTCAACGCTATAACTTTTGAACCACTTGATATATTTTCATGAAATTAAACTTGTGAAATGTCTCTACCAATATCTCGGACCGGTTTAAAATATGTTAACCTTGACCTTCATCATCAAGGTTAATTGGATGAAATAAAAAAATGGGAACCCCTTATCTTTTGAAGTATCACATATTTCCCTCAAATTTGAACACTATTGTTTTAATTGCGTACCTTGAGGTGCTTGAAAACAGGTGACCTTCACCTGGATCTTCAAGGTCAAATCAGCCAGAATAAAATCTCAGATCAGTTCATAACTAGGATACCTTGATCATCATCATACAAGCTCAGATCTTTAGAAATCCAGGATTTAAGTTAACACTAAACCTTTGAAGGGGCCCATTTTCCCCCTGATATTTGATAAAATGAGGCCCGTAGTGAGGGGAGATTTAAATTAAAATTAGGGGTTTGCTGTTAACAGAGATCAATGAACCAGTGACAGCTATCTAAGAACATATATAAAGGTCATGAAATTAGATACAAACCGATAAGATTTAGGATAAATGTTTACTGGAAATTGAGAGAGTAAATTGAGAGAGTAACATATATTTCTTTCAATATAAAGATTTCATGGCACGCTTTACAAGGACAATGTGTAACAAACAGCTATGGTGTTGGTAAAGTCAACCTATGTTTACTTTTGACTTCAACAAACTGTTCCATGAAAATATTTGCATGATTTGATGTTTCATTTTATAGATGAACTTAAATATCATCCTTTATTGGCATTTTTAAAGATTCAGTGAAATATTCCAAAGTACCACATGTTAGATTTTGCTTACTAATATTCGACACATTCAGCAAAATGTACAAAGAGTATGTAAAAGTGCAGAAATATCTCACATACCATGGGGTAATCACTACTTCTTTTCATTTTTTTTTTACTTCAGGTATTGAAAAGCACAAGTAAAAGTTCATTTTTATTAATTAAAATAAAAATAAAAGTAATATGGTCTCGGCGATAAATAAAACCTAATTATGCGAGAAAATATTGGTAAAGGTCAAAGTTTGACCTTTTGACCTCTGGTGACCTTTTTTACAGAATAAATTTGCATATCATTTGCATGGACTTGAAATTATTTGACAAGACAAACATTTTAAGTGGTCATTTGAAATATTTTGGTAAAGAGTTGCAAAGTTAGGGCTGTTTGAATTTCCCATACCCCTAATTATATGCCTCCAGCTGTAAAAGGAGGCGTGGTTAAAAAGTCCATGGAGGTATCTTCCATCCCAATTTTTTTGCTGGCAACATCAATTTTCTGACTTATTAGACCTAGGGCTACATGAAGATACCCATTAAAGTAAATCACAAGGGGGGTGCACTATGACCCCCACAAGCCCATGGCCTATTAAGGTTTTTGAAGCTGTTTGCTGATTTTTTTAAAAATATTTTAATATTTTCAGGTATTGGACTAAAATTTGTCTTTTCTGCTAACCTTTTGCAGATACAGAATTCCTTTGAGCATTATACTAGAAGTTGCATGAAAAACAGATTGCCAGTTAGTGGAAAACACTACCAGTATAACACATCTTGTTTTTGCAAATTTCATTTTGAAACTGTATCTGCATTGTGTGTATTTCTTATTAACAGTTGTCAGCAGTGACAGACCTAGAGGGACCCAGAGATGATGAAACTTCCAGTAAGAGGAAGGCTGATCAGTGAGTTAAAGCACCTCCATAAAATAATTCCTATCTGACATCTTTCACATCAAGTTTCCAAGATTTCCAATGTTTATGTGCAATTAACACACAGAATGTCTGGTAGTCTAATGTCTCCAAATTTTGGTACATGCAGTAGAAGTGCTCTCTGCTGGGAGAGACTTTTTGTGCTTTTTAGCTCAGCTGACTGTAAGTCATACTTTCAGGTATTCTTATTTATTCAGGGTTGGCCTGTGAGAGACAGCCCCGGCTTTAACCACTTTCTAAAGCAAGCTTTAGTCGGCCTGGTCAATGCTTCAAAGGTGGCCAATACTGGCTATTACTGGCTAACACTCCTCAACTGAATAAAAATATGCCCCAAACCTAATAAACAACAACAGAATTATTTTAAAATGTTTTTATAGTTCTACAAGCTTGTCCATTGTACATTGTGCCAGGAAATACTAAAGTAAATGATTTCCAATGATACAAGGTCAAGGATTATGACACAAATAAGACAAATATACCAATTTAGCAAAGTAGTAATGATACTGCAGGGGGAACCACTGTTATCTTACAGCAGTAATATGCATGCTTTTAACTGTAAAGATTTACAGTTAGTGCAAATGTTTGACGTGTCAAATGACATAAGGTCAATGATAAATGTCACAAACAAGTTGCTTCACTGTGCCAGTCTCATATGAATCTCTCTGTGCCTGATAGCAGGCCATCAACTCAGCAGTTTATCACTAAATGTCACAGTTCATGTCCTGCACCAAGGCCCAATATCAAAGCTCTGTACCAGAACGTCTTTGATAATCAAAAGTTAAGATCAAACTACAGCAATAAAAAGTCAAGGCAAGACCGAAATTGACTCAAAACTGACTCTGATTTTGCTCACTTATTTAATCTCCATCCCCATAGCCTCTGGATTAACAACTAAACATCCTTTAATAATGGAACTTATGGAAGTCAGTATTGTGAAACAAACAATGACTATCAGGGAGCCATACGATGGATCCAGTTTTGTGCTCAAGATCACATTAACACTAATTAAGTTTGGTCACAATACTGTCTTGCTTCCACCTGTCCATCTAGTAGTAGTAACCAGATGGTTCACTGCACTAGTCAAGAGTTAGGCTTTGTGTTGTTTAACTTATATTACAGCCACTGCTTTAAAGCCCATTTAAAAAAGTGTTCATTATGAATGGTTTGTCAGATGACCAGTATATCACTGCAACTACTTAAAAGCCTAAGTAATAAAGAATATTGTATGAATGATTTGTCAGATGACCAGTACATTAACCGGTATTGACCAGTAACATCCAGTAGGACAGTATGAGTAAAAGCTAGCTTTTGGCCAACCCTGTATTCATTTACTGTGGAAGTGGTTATGTTTGTTTTTTTTATTTTATTTTGGCGCTTTTCACGGGAGCTTGATTTGCGCTTAATTAAGAACACACGTTATTTCGAACACCTGAGACATGTCCGTGTAGTTTACTTTTTTACTGTCAGGTGCAGACACTATTGTTAGATACAAGTAAAGAGTAATGGCTAATTGAATAGACAATCTTGTGTCATATAGATCGTTAATGTTTGATGGTGCACTGAGAAATTGAACAACACTGTTTTTATATACAAAATTTATTCTTTATGCACAAAAGTCTAGTGTTTTTATTGTAATTTTGGTATTCACCCCGGTAGCGCTTGGCAGGTTGTGATGTTGTTAGCTGATTGATGTGATTGTTTGCCACTTGGAAGACTACAGTGTTCTTGCCTGACCCACAGTCACGTGAGCCTGGGAATCCCTCCTCGCGGGTTGCTTGAGCTGAGGCTTCTTCGAACAGGATGTGAGAGTAGTCATGTTGCGTGTTTTAAGATTTCATAGCAAGTGATATCTCAGCCGAAAACCACTCCGCTTAATAGTAATTTGTAGAAACAACTGTGAAACAAATAGCCTTTGAAGCCCTTTAGAACCGCTCTCCAAATGTCCTTGAAGTACAACTGAGAGCCAGCTGTGATCGTGGTCAGCTCTGTTTGTTTGTTCACACATAGCAGCCAGCTTCTCGTCAGTTTCAGTAAGTGTTGTGAGCAATTCTACGGTTTACTCATATGTCAAACAGCGTTTCTGGGTGCAGTACCATAACATCATCAAACTTAATTAGTCCTGGTAATTACGTATTGTTTACCCTGTGCAATCACGGTACTCACTAGCCCATAGCATGTACACAGTCATCCGAAGCTTGTTAGATGGAAGGTAGGTTGCGTTAAAAACCTATCTTTTATGTAATCGTTTAAACATTTTGATAATTTGATACAAATTGTATTCTCCATCAGTACTGATTTGCGTGAAAATTTGAACTGCGCTAATGCTGTAAAATAGAAAAAGCTAGAAAATTCAGACACGCCAAATTAACCACTTCCACAGTATACCTTTGACCTAGAAAGCTCAGACCTGATAACTGGATTGTTCTGCAGGTGGTCTCCTGGGTAATCTGAAATTAATTGAGAGTAACTTGTTACTAATATGATAGAGTAACATATTTTGTTTGCTATGGGGCCTTTTTTTCAAGCACCTTTGAAGTTAAAATCTTCATTTTTGCTTGAAATATTAAATGTAACTACTATATTATCTCTGGTATATCTAGAATGTGTGATTAACTCATATATCTGATTTGTGTGTTTAACTCCAGTACATCTAGAATATGTGTGTTTAACTCCAGTATATCTAGAATGTGTGTGTTTAACTCCAGTATATCTAGAATGTGTGTGTTAAACTCCAGTATATCTAGAATGTGTGTGTTCAACTCCAGTATATCTAGAATATGTTTGTTTAATGCCTGTGTATCTAGAATGTGTTTGTTTAACACCAATGTATCTAGAATGTGTGTGTTTAACTCCAATATATCTAGAATTTGTGTGTTTAACTCGTGTGTATCTGATGTGTGTTTAACTCTTGTATATCTGATATGAGTGTTTAAATGTTTCAGAGGAGATTCAGGGAGACCTGTCAAAGCTCAGAAACTTGAGCATCCTCCCCCAGAAGACTCTGTTGAGGTGGGTTTCACTGTATTATGTCATGATTTAAAAGGGTGAGCTTTACTATGTGATTCATGATATGATGGCTGAACTTTACCATACCATGTAATGATAAGATACAGTTTATTTCCTTTTATACACATGTAAAATATCACAATGTACTTTTATAAAATTTCTGAGCGTGGTGAAGGTGTTTAAGAGTTTACTGTATGTGTAGACTTTCTGAATGTGCTGGTTTTATTACAGATTGAATGAAACAATTTTCTTAATGTGATGATTGTATTACAGAGTTTACTGTCCATGCACTCTGCCAAGGAGAAGGAAAATAAGAAGCTGAATGAAGAAATCCTACAGCTGCTAAGTGCCCCGTCAGCCAAGGTTTGTTACTCCCATGTTGTTTTCATTGCCATCTTCGTCTGTCGTCATCTGTCGTTGTCTGTAGGATATCTTGTAAACACAATCACATTTGAAGGGCTACATATTTTCCTCCAAGATTTAAACACTGATTCTTCCTACAAAAATCTTGTAAACCACCAAAAAATAAAATTTTTGTGAAGCCCATAACTTTGAAATATTTTGTCCTCAAATTGTCCACCAATTGTCCATACATTATTCTCGAAGGAGTTCGAAAGCTGGTGACCTTGACCAAGTATCTTCAAGGTCAAATCAGCCAAATTATAGTTATTGTCTTGTGTACACGATAACCTTATTTTGAAGGGTTGGATATTTTCCTCCCAAATTTGGAACACTGATTGTTCCTGCCAAAACCTTGGAAGAGTTTGAAAAATTGGTGACCTCACAGGGTCAGATCTCTCACCGTGTCTTCATTGATATAAACTATATGCAAATTGGGGGGGCATCTTTTTTGCAAGTGCGATAACAAGCCATTCTAGTTGTCCCCCTCTTCCACAGAACAAGCAGGGGACATTGATTTGGGTTTGTCTGTCTGGCCGTTGGGTTTTGTTTCCATGTGATAACTTTCCTAAATATTATCTGATTTCATTAAAAGTTTGATCAGTGATTGCTCTCATGTATACCTTGTTTGGTATTGGTTTTGGAGTGTCTGTCTAAAAATTTGTTATCACCTGCTCCAAAACCAAAAAAAAAATCCCTTAAACATATTGAGAAGGCAAGCATGAAGATCACAGTAAGCTAAAATAACAAAAGGAAGCGAGGAACATAAATTCCACAAATTTACTTGTTGCAGTAAAAGTCATGTAAACTCTGTCACTAACAGACCTTGCTCAAAAAGGCAACCAGGCCAGCTATCATAGTAATTCTAATTTGGTGACACCTTAAAAATAATTAATTCTGTTTTTAATGTTCAAGATAATGGAGGAAATAAAAAAAAAAATTATGTTCTTGCTGATATTTCCGTGGTTGAGATTTTAGAGGTAGCCATTTGGATCACCTTTCTTAAAAATACGAAACAACAGGAACACTCAGGCAGTCATGGGGAGTGTGTGATAACTTGAGTTTTTAACTTTTATATTGTTCTGATAGTTATATAGTATTATTAAGAATGGACATGCTGCCTTACTCTGAGTATCACTGAGAACACATGCACCAGAAACATTGAAAGGTTTACAAGCCTTGCTTTGATAGGTCAGATTCTCTATAACATCTGACAGAGCAAGACTGTTAATCTAAAAGTAGCAACAGATTTGTTTCACTAGATGCATTGAGGGAGCATAGCTGAGTCACCAGATTGATTCATCTGCCTTCTCTCAATTAATTATAAATCAGACTGGCATAAGCTTTCTGAGCAAGGTTGGTACAGAAAGGAGCAAGAGAACTTGCTTATAGAAAGACACATAAGGCACATTCATGAAATCAAAAGGAAGTATAGACATCACTCTTCTGTTGTCAGTATATGTTTCAATCACTGTAAAGTCTTGTGTACTAGCCGGAAAATTTTTTCCCAAATATCAATGTAAAAAATCCATAACAACTTATACACGGGCATAAAAAATTGACCACAGTCTGCAATGGACCACCAACCGACCTGTTGGAATGGTCCTGTTACTAGGAGGCAAAAATTTTGTTCTGATGTCAACAGCAAATTACAACAGCATGTATAATATATAGTTCTGGCAATAAAAATCATTGTATATAATAGTAGTGTTTTTGTTTCGTAATAAATATATATTTATATTTATATACAGTGTATTTATCAGCAAAGTTGAGATTGACCATAAGGGATTTTAAGGATGCCCGCCATATTCCTTGGTGTATTTGACTCACCAGTGCTCAATGAATTTAATGACGTGCATTTTACTGAGCAAGCTCTGTGAACCTAGCACACATTATGCTCCTGTATAAACAAATCACTACCAAAAAAAAAGATCCTGTTCTGTGCAGAACAATATCGTCATGACCATATTTAAAAAAATAATTGTACATATCTCCGTTGTAGAAGACAAGGCAACATATCCGATAAACCAAAGATGGCTTGACTAGTGCGAAACGGCACTGGATACGTTCAGAATCATTCAGAGCTGGTGTGTGAGGGTTCATCAGTTCAACGATTGCCTGATTACAACCCTGATCAGTGCTCAGCTGTTACGCGGGTACGGGGAAGCAGCCTGAAGCAAGAGGCCCTAAAATAGATCACAATTCGCACCTGTGTACTGACACAAGCGAGGGAAAATTATTATTCCGTCGAAAGTACCTACTTAAAAATTACCCCAATTCCTAGTGAATGACGGCAGCCCTAGTTAAAACAGATCCGAGTTCAACGTGACATCAATATCACAATGTTATTGGACAAAAGGACACAACACCTGCAAGAATTAGTACTCCAGAGATTGTGGATTATAGCAATAACACATGAAAATTTTCATCAAAAAGACAGGACGCGAGTTTTTGAGTGATAAGAACACAGATTTTGATCAAAGATATGATCAAAGATCTATGATAATTTATACTAAGTAATTAAGTTTTATTAAACGTTACTTAGTTTTAACTTTCTTTACCTGCAAAGATAAGATTATGTTATAGTTAATTTTTTCCATTCATGTGCCTCCACAAACGATGATGTTGTCTGCTCAGCTGCCATGAGCTGGGACTTCCCACTATCCTTAGGGCCCCAAAAAATTTTTCCCTCTCTTCCACCTCAAAACTCCGGACAGTCTTATACACGGGTCTGGCTTGTACAGGAGATTTTACAGTAACTAGTTTTTGAAAAGTTTCAAGCAAGACCATCTCATAACCAATCATGGGTATTTTACACATAGACTTCATAAGTGACTTAATTGTGAAATTGAATGATTTTGAGATAGTGCCCACTGATGCATTGGTTGATCTAAAAGACCTGACCATTTTCATGTATTTTTGCAGGAACAATATCTTGCAGAGAAGTTCAAGTCACAAGGAGGTAATGTATTTATATTTCATACTTTAATTTTACATTTCAGGCTTCTTACTAATAAAATATAATGGAAGCTCACCTGCTATTAAAGAAATTATATCACACAATAAAGTTTCAAAATATGTGATAACAAATTTCATCATAATGAGGCCATCTGTTAATATAAACTTATCAGTGTTATTTCTCCACGTAGTGGTATTTTATCCAGGTGTAATGTAAAATGGTGACATGGTGATGTGTTTTTTTATTTCTTTATCACTGTGTGTCTGTAATATTATAAAGCAGAACTTGTAATAGCAGAGTTTAGAGTGTTTCACCACCATTCATTTGGGTCAGGATTAAATGTGTTAAATGAGTGTGGGGTATCATGATTTCATACTTGGATGGAATATATGATACCCTGCTGTCATAGGGCTGAACATTCTTGGCCCAGTGCCAGCTGCCTGGTGGCAAAACCAAGCAATCCATGCTAAAGCAAGCAATGTTTAAGTGTGAGAGCTACAGAACTTATGCAGCATACAATCATTGTGTAAGAAATATATGAGCACAGTTTTGTCAGTATGATCTGCAGAACCATCACTATCAGATTAATGTTGTTTATTATAGGAGCACAGGTGCAGGAATTCTGTCAGTAACATCTGTAGAACCATCACCATCAAATTTATATTGTTTATTATAGGAGCACAGCTGCAGGAATTCTGTCAGTATGATATGTAGAACCATCACCATCAAATTTAAATTGTTTATTATAGGAGCACAGCTACAGGAATTCTGTCAGTATGGGACCAGGGAAGAATGCAAAAAGGTCAACATGACACAGTATGCGTGTGAAAAATTACATTTTCGGAAAATTATCAACAAACACACAGATGGTGAGAATGTTATGCCATCTGTTAAAACTTATTTTTTTTTGCAACCAATATTGTCACATTAAACATTGGTTTAAGATGATGGTACGATTCATATTTAAGTTGTACATTAATATTTTGTCTGTATATTGTGTATACTATTATTCAGGCAATATTCATTTAATAATGCCATGCAGCCCACAAGCTGCTGACAAACCAGTTGATTATTATGTAGTACATATGAAACACAAGCAGTTGAGATCTATATGTATAAACTTACTAATGTAGTCAGTTTATTGGAACCAATAGTATTATCACTGCAGTTTATATTAGTACTCCATATGCAAAATGTATACTTACCACTGTAGTCAATATTCTGGTACCAGTGGCTTTACAGATTTTGTAAGCAGTCCACATGTAAAATGTACACTTAAAATTAACTGGTATATACTTATTAAAAAATTGATTTATAATTTTTGCACTGATATGACCTGTGGCATTATGATTGTATCACAGAATCCCTGGGTGACTGTTCCTTCCTGAACACCTGTTTCCACATGGACACGTGCAAGTACGTCCACTACGAGATAGACTACCCAGCAGGGTACTTCTCCCGCCACCGAAACCAAGCCACGCGGAAACAAGAAGATAAAGACGAAACAACGGTCCTCTTTCCTCAGCAGGTAACCGATATCACAGCAGAGCTCAGCTGAAAATATCTAACTAATGGCTGATATTTAACTTAGCATTCCACTTGACTTTTCCCAATCTGTATACGCCAGTCGGCCTGTCTTCAACAATTTCTATGATATGTAGCATGATAAAGAAAACTTAAAAGTAGTCAGAGAGCACACTATGCCACCAGGAACTCAATAATTTTCATCCAAGTCAGATTGTAACACTCAGTCTGACATGTTCTCAACACAGTAGGGTACATGTTGTCCTGGTTGCATAATGGGTATTGTGCTGGAGTCTTGTTGGCAAGCTTTGGGTTTGTGTCACAATCAGACCATCTTCTGCACCAAGACTCCTGGCTGGAATCTTCCCCACAAGGGTGAGCCCTCTCCAGGTAGTAGTGAATGGGTACTGATCAAACATGGGTGGCAGGCAAAATGTTATATGAAAAAAAACAGTCGTCAAGTGTCGCTACGTGGTTGTATGCTCCTCAGGGAGTTTAGAAAAGCTACAAGAATGAAAAGCCCCTAAAGACCAGGAAGGCAGATTGTAAAGTCGGATGAGACTGATGTCATCCCTGAAATCAGACCATAAACCCCCACAGTTACCTTTAAACCCAAAACACAATAACGCGTGCGTGACGCGTCAAATCTGGAAAAAGTCACTCCACTCTATTTATCAATGACAAAACAGACTAACACCCGCGTGACGCGCGCGTCAAGCGTCAGCTATCGCTCTTGGAGCGATTTTTTATGCATGACGCACGCTGGCTGCGTGGGGATTCCTGATAATGACATAAATTAAGAGAGGGTTTCCCTCATCAGCACTTGCATCCTGTATTAAATTGCGGGTGAAACGTTTCTTATAATTCATTGAATTATAATTATTGATTTGTATCTGGATAGAAAACTTGCAATGAAGCCACACAAATGTATAAATATCATTTAGAATAGTAACCGAGTTCTGTCATATTAAGAACGTTTTATCACAAACAGATACTTATTTGTATACAATTAACCAAATGCTGATTATCAAAATTACTAATTTTACAAAGAAAAAGAAAAATAATACAATAGGTCCTTGGTTAATACCATCCAATCTGACGTGTGTCGTGCGCGTTGTAGTCACGTTAGTGTGTTTGGAATTTGTTGCGAGCCTCACGCATGGAGTACACTTGACGCATGATGAGCACGTTAGTCTGTTTTGGGCTTTATATGTTTGAACGAAAATGAGCATAGATAAGAGGGACCACTTTTTCTCTACTATTTGTTTCAGATTTTGTTACCTTAAAGATTAAAATTTAAAGAAGTAAATGATTTCTATCATTTTTATTAAACATTTTTCATTAGTTGAGCATCTGAGTAATTTTCATGTGAACATTTCTGACACTTTTTCACAGTGGATCCAGTGTGACCTGAGGACATTTGATATGAGCGTGCTGGGTAAGTTTTCTGTCATCATGGCTGACCCACCATGGGACATTCATATGGAGTTGCCGTATGGGACAATGAGTGATGACGAGATGAGACGACTTGATGTTCCCAGTCTTCAGGATGATGGTTACATCTTCTTATGGGTAACAGGAAGGTCAGTATAGATTAATGTGGTTTTAGACATATATGAACCTATTTGTTGTTTTAGGGTAGCCTCTGGGTGTATGGTTTCAGGGCTACATCTGTTTGTGTTTGTTTTTTTTAGGATTACTTTAGGGCAGTATTTTGTTACCTGTGTGTGTTTGATTTTAGAGTTATGTGAGCTTGTGGGCAAAACTTAAACAAATGATTTTGCTTGTACATTTAATGGACTCCATGGATGGCAAGATATACTGACAAATGATTGTAAAATGATGGTCAAAGGAGAATTAAGACAGAAGAAAGAACTCAAATGTTGAGCATAGACTAACAGCAGTGGCACTTTTACTTACATTTATAACATCCATTTACAATATGAATATATAAGATATATGTTAAACTGTAATTTCTTTATCATATATGCTAGGATTTTATACAATTACTTTCATAAACTGTCTCAACTGAATACAGTAACCCTGGAGTCCCTAGCTCTAAGCAACAGAAAATGTACAGAATAGATTATGACTTGATCAGCTTTGCTAACCTTTGCTGCATATTTCTTTTTTCTTTTCTGAAAACAAATTATAACTGAGAATCATAAACTTTTGTTCATTTGTTAGGTGTTACAAGTGTTAATATTTCCTCAGTTTGTATTTTTACTCTTTGTACAGGGCAATGGAGCTTGCTCGTGAGTGCCTGAGACTATGGGGTTATGACCGAATTGATGAATTAATTTGGGTCAAAACAAACCAGCTGCAAAGGATTATTAGGACCGGTCGAACAGGACATTGGTTGAATCATGGCAAAGAACACTGTCTGGTAAAAAAATTGATTTAACATGTAACTGACCTGCATTACCTGTCAGTTGTGAGTTATGGATGTATACCAGCTTTTTATCATAAATTAAATGACTGACAACCTGTCAATCATCTGTTTGAGGTGTAAACAAGCCTTCTACTAAAGATTAAAGCATTAGGTGCATACACAGCTTTCCATCCAGACGGTCATTGCAAATGGTAAGCTGACATGTTTGAATAATGTTAGGAGAGACTGAAATGTACAACTTAACTGAATAGAGGTGTTAATCCAGTTAATCCAGTTTGATACTGTTTCAGTCATACTGAGCCATAAATTAATTCTTTTCTGGATTTTAAGAATATAGTGAGAAGGCGTTTTGTGCACCTTGAAAGCCAGCTCATTCTGATGTGTCAATTTTACAGATCATACAGTTTTTATAGGATCATTAAATTAAAATAATGTGCAATCTATTTCTGAATTCATGTTGTATTTTTATGGAATTTCTTTTTCATGTTGGGTTCTACTTATTGTTGAATGTTTTGCCTGTTTAACATTGATATATTCTCTTTAATTCTAAACTTTCAGGTGGGTGCCAAGGGCAAACCTAAAAATGTTAATGTTGGCCTGGACTGTGATGTGATTGTGGCAGAGGTAAGAGAACGTTTGATTAGTTGACATTATATATGCGGCTGAAGCATGTTTTAATCAATTGTTTCAGATAGGCAGGGTCCTTCTTTAAAGACCTATTAAGTCTTTATGCCTTTAAAAAAAAAACAACTGTTTCAGTTCAGTAGAGTAAGCTTTAGCCATGGCTCTCTGTTGGTCATCTGTCCAGCTGGCTATTGACAGGCAACAAAGAGCTGCATACTTTTAAGTGTACCATGGTTAGTTATGGACACGTTTCTATTTTTACTTTTTTCTACATATTAAGGACTAGACCACCATACCTTGGATCAGCAAGAGCACCACAAAAATGCATAATATGCCTGCCATAATCCATTTAATTATTCAGCAGTTATTATGGAGATGCCACAGAGACATCTGATGACCTCTCACCTCATTAAATATTCAAATATTTTGCTGAGCATTGATCCAAGTCCAGACACTATTGGTAAATACTCATAGTGAGTTTTATTAGTTTCCATCAAAATTCTTGTAAATTATTGTGATGGTATTACTTATGGTGTATATCCTCACTTGGTTATTGTGTTAACTGGTATATACAGTCTCTGGTTTGTGATTTGATACACTCAACTTGAGCATACATTGCTTGTAGAGCACACATTCAGTTGTTTTATGTGTTTATGTGTTTGCTGAATAATTGGTGTATATAATGATGGGAACTACTCAATTATGAGGTTATTAAGGTAAGTTTTAAGAAGTAACAAGTTGGACCATTGAAAATTTGCATTAACTCAGCTATGTCTTGCTCCATGCTGAGGGGAATGTTTTATTTGATCAACTGAAAACAAGATTGTAATTGCTGTGTAAATTAGATAGTTTGTGATTTATCACCACAGGTTCGAGCCACAAGTCACAAACCAGATGAGATTTATGGGATTATAGAAAGGCTGACCCCAGGAACACGAAAAATAGAACTGTTTGGACGTCCACACAATGTGCAGCCAAACTGGTATGTAAGCCTGAAACTGTGTACTGTTCAAGAAATTGTATCAGCAGATCTTGTTTTGAGTAATTTAATCTACTCTGTGAATTTGTTGGATGACACAGCAGTAGCCTTTCACTGGCTGCAGTGCTTTGTTAAAATAATAAAAACTAAAAACTGCAGTTATTAACATAAATTTGTCCATACTTTGGTCATATGATCAGTATGGAGAAAGAATGCCTTCTTCATTACCTCTCGGATATATAGTAAATACAAGATGACAATTGGCTTTGGATACTTCTTCCCCTTTGTATTACCAGTGGTGAACCAGGACATGCTGGAGCACCCCCATTTGCCCCACTTGGAGAGCTTCTGTTTTATCTGTGGCAATGGCAGTGGCCAGGGAGCAAATAATGAATCCACAATTATACTAGTGATAATAATAGTTCTTAATGACAAATTGAAATGCAAAATTGTGATTTGTAAACAAATTATGAAACAGCTCCTGTCTGGTTACTCTGACAACTCTGACATCTGGTCATTCGGTACTGAAAGGCTGCACTTGGTATACATCAATTGGCATCTGGCAATCACCATAAATCCCAGAGGTAATGAATGAAGCATAAACTTTTATATGGCTGTGCTATCTATGTTGACTTACTTTCTGCAAGCCAAAGCAAAATTTTCCCCACTTCTTTCACTGAGGTGTAAACAAATATTAATACTTTTAACTTTGGTTACCTGTCATACTATTAAAAGGCATGCTTGCCAGCTGAGCATCATGACCCATGGGTCACGTTTTATAATTGAAATATATCCCTATTGCCTCATCAGGTATGAATGTTTCATAATGATGCTTATTGTTTCATAGCATCTTAAATAGTGATATTAGCTAGCCAGATGTTTGTTTTTAAAGTTTAAAAATTTTGTTTCAACTTTTATAGGATAACGCTCGGGAACCAGCTTGATGGTGTGAAATTACTCGACCCTGAAGTGGTGAAGGCTTACAAACAGAGGTACCCAGATGGCAACTGTTTGCCAAAGTGAATGTCCAAAAAGGATTTGTTAATTACAATACCAAGGGACTGCCAAGAATAGCCACCTGTTGAGAGACGCCTGAAGGGAGAGACATTTAGAGGTAGTTAGAAACAGAGAAGTGGAGATTCACAGCAACCTGGCTGTACACAGACATTCTGCCCTCACAGCTCTTTAAACTGGCCTCTTAAATGGTATTCTGCACTATGATGTGCTGAAAAAATTGGTAAGAAATCCAGCAAAGGACACGCCTTCATACAACACGATTCCCTGTGACTTTTTGCGACCAATGTGTTCTTGTTTATGGAACTACAGTGTCTATGATTATCTGCAGTTTTCCATCTTGATATCCTGCGATTTAGGGTTGTAATGATACATTATCTCATGATACCAAATGTATCACAATATTTGGCTTGCACTACAATACATGATATGACATTTTTTCTTGTACATTATCTATATTAATTTACATCCCATGGTAAATTTTCCTTTTTACTTAAATTTTGGATGGGAATGTAAATACGTTTACTCTCCTTAATTATTTCCAACATTTAAATCAAAATGATTAATCAGTCATATACCAAATTCAGCTTGTTTCTTGCTGATGATGTGTACCTTAGATGTCTAAAATGGCTCTGAAAGACTACTTTTAAATGTCAGATGCTTTCCATCAGATGATCAAATATTGTCAATATGTAAATACAGGGACCTCTGATGATATGACAACAATATTTGCTCTGCATTGTGATGTATCGGTGCACAGGTGAATTGTTACTGCCTTAATACTGTGATTTTCTAATTACATCCAGGAAATTGCACAATGCAAGGCCTGCTTTAAAGATGTTTTGCTAAAACCTCTTAAATTTAGGAGAAGTTTCAACAGATATTAGATTACAAAATGATTGCCATATCTCATTCTTATCCACATATTATGACCTCTGTCATTTTGTTGTGTTTTTTTTATCAGAACATCACATATTCTTTACTTCCATGTATGCATAAACGATGAAGAGATATTCAAATTAAAGAATATTATTTCTCCACTACATTCTTAACTTTATGGTTTATTTGTAATCCATTTAGTCAACAATTTTCAGTCAACAATTGATTTATATGACGCTTAAATGAAGTCTCTTCAAATTTAATATCTTATTACCAGTAGTTTTAATATTGAAAAAAAAAATTCAGCTATAAAATATGCGAGTTTGATTTGGAACAAATAGATCCTTTAAGATCTAAATTTTCAAAAGGATTTGAAAACATTGTTTTATTAAAGAATGTAAAAGCAGACAGCCAGTAAAAAGAATTTAAATATGTAACAGAAATACAAACATATTTATATGAAACAATGCATATCATAACAGACACTTGCAATACGTGAAATGGGTGTCATGCAGTCTTAATTCTTTATCAAGACAATTTAAATAATATAAAATGAACTGGAAAACTTTTCAGACAAAGGAACCAGTTCATGACAGCTGCCCGCAATTTTCAGTTTTATGTATGAGAAGAATGGACACATAAAAAAACCAGCTTCAAACAAACTGAAGGTACTGGCCAGTACCACCCAGCTCAGGCACTGTTTTATGTACTAGTATATTGTCACAAGAATGTGTTTTTTTTGGTCTGTGTAAATAAATTATTTAAATGAAATTTCTGGGTTGTCTTTATTGCTTCTTAAGGCAGCACCAATTATATATTTGTTCTGTGGAACCATTGCTGTCATGTTTTGGAGAGTCAAATATTATTTTATCGAATGAACACCACAAATAGATCCACAAATAGATTAAGATTTAGTTGGGTGTATGTGTGTGTAATCATTAACCATTGGGTCATGTGATTTTTCCAGGAACTGTTGTTGGCATAGTCTATTAAATGAGGATTCATGTAACCAAACAATAAGAATATGTTACTGTTAGAGTGGTCTGTTCAAATCTCTGACATCTCTCAACTTCTAATAATCCCATGAACATTTCATAAAAGTAGACTGGAGAACAATGAATCCACTGAGCCTGGTTTTTTAGCTCAGCTGACTATAAGTCATCTGAGCTATAGTTGTTGTCCATTGTCCGTCGTCCGTCCGTCTGTAGATGTGGCACGTTTTGAAACCGTAAGACCTAGGAATCCAAAATTTGGCATAATGTTAGATGTCCCCAAGATCTCCTACCAAGCCGAAAACTGGGTCTTTGCGACTTCGTTCCCTTGAGAAATTAAGAAAAAACCTCAATTTTTAGCTCAGCTGACTATAAGTCATCTGAGCAATAGTCGTGGTCCATTGTCCGTCCGTCTGTCCACCAGCCCGTCCGACCGTCTGTCCGTCCGTCCGTAGATGTGGCACGTTTTGAAACCGTAAGACCTAGGAATCCTAAATTCAGCATAATGTTAGATGTCCCCAAGATCTCCTACCAAACCGAAAACTAGGTCTTTGCGACTTCGTTCCTTTGAGAAATTAAGGAAAAACCTCAATTTTTTATTAAAATCCTATTTTCACACTTCAGGACTACCTAATATCAAAACCGCTCATCTGTTTTTCATCATATTTACCACAAATAATCCTCTATATAGTTTCTATGTACATCCCAGAAATTAAGTCTGTTTAGTATAATTCTTTAGGTTATGGGCCCAAACATAATGGACTTTGTAAAAAATCAGGAAAAATATTTACTCACTTAACATGAAAAATTTTGAAACTAGAGTCTATTTTCCCAAGTATTTAACTATGTTTAATTAAGATTTAATTGTTTACCCAAAATTAGATCTGAATTTTGTAAACTTTTTAAGTTATTAGCATAAAAATAAAATTGGTACCTTAAATTTTGCCCAACTTTGACCATGGCACGTTTTTTTCCTGTAAGTACCATTGATTTAATTTTCACAGCATGTAATTATAAATATTTAATTTGTTTAAATCTGAATTTTGAAAATAAAAGCTTGAAAATTAAGCTAGTTATTGATTTTTTTTCTTGAGGCTCTATTGTAGTCATTTGCTTTGATTACAGATTACAGATGTTGGGTCCCACTCCAGGTCACTGGAAGTCAGCTATGACAGGGTTTCTGATTTGTTACAGTCACTGGGGGAGATCCCCTGCTGTGACAGATGTAGAGTTATTCTCATATCACCACCCCAATCACCCCCCTCCCCCCCCCCCTGCAAACCCAACCCACCAAGTGTTATGCAGTAATTGTTATTGTTTTCACTGTATCTTAATTGTAATGCTGTTTCCACTCCGATATGCAAAAACTTTCCTTGAAAAAGTAATTCAAGATGATATCCAGAAGATGCAATGTTGTGTAATGTAGCATTTTTCAAGAAATCAATTTTCTTTTAAATGATTTTAACAAATATAATTGAACCCATCAGTATGCTTAAATTTATAAAATATGAAGCTCATTATGGATAAATAAAGACACAATTAAAAATTGTTAAATCTAAATCAAGTATTATTTTAAGATATTTATTGTTTTGCAGATTTAAAAGATATATTTTTGTGGTAAAAATAAATAAACATTTGTATGCATGATGTGGTGTTATCTGACAAGATTGAGATTTATGATGATGCAATTGAGAATTACGAATCAACTTTTATATTCAGATATATATGTTATATTGGAAATGTATAGAAATATAAACTTAAATTAAAAAAGAAATTGATGTGATAAAAAATGAGGATTTAATACATACATTTGTTCATTATTTTCCTGCCTCAGCAGAATTTGAGATCAGGCTTTGTTTGCCTTGTTTTATGTTGTTAATTAGTTATATTTCAACTGTATACATTTCATAAAAAAAAATACATATATATTTAATAATATAGATCATACAAAAAAATTGATTCAATTGAACAAATGTGTAAACTACTGAAATGTCACAGTCAATCAAAAAGCCAACCAATGATTATGGTAATAGTACAGATCATTTGTTCACAAACTGCTCACATGCTTCAGTTTCAACATTAGGAAACACATAGTCAGGTCACAGACTATTATTTGCAACAATTTCTTGCTCATCAATACAAACCAATCATATAAACCAACCATGGCCTTTATTATCTCTTCCTCTGACACTTTATTTCCATTTGATATTATTTTAGATTTTTACCTTCAAGGTCAACTTCAGCTGAGCACAGTGACCAATGGGTCCCTTTCTTTTTATTAAAAACCTATTTTCACACTTCAGGACTGCCTAATATCAAAACTACTCATCTGTTTATCCTCATAGTTACCATAAATATTCCCCTATATAGTTCCTATGTACATGCCATAAATTATGTCTGTATTATATAATTTAAAATGTTATGGGTCCAAACATAATGCATTTTGTAAAAAATCAGGAAAGATATTTGATCACTTAACTCAAAACATGTTAAAGCTATGGACTTTTTCCCCAGTAATAGTACTTTAATTAATCAAAAATTAAATTGTATACCCAAAATTAGATCAAAATCTTTTAAATTTTTTTAAATATTAAGAAAAATAAAAAATTGGTACCTTAAATTTTGCCCAACTTTGACCATGGCACGTTTTTTTCCTGTAAGTACTGTGGATTTAATTTTCACTGCATGTTTTTGTTAGCATTTTGTCTGTTAACACCAAAAATTTGAAACCAGTTGATCAAAAACTGTAGATTTTATTCAAGTTTACAAGCACCATTTAACATATTGTTTACATCAAGCTAGTTTTATGCAGTTTGCGAGAGCTCAGCTCCCCAGCTTCAACTCTCAGTTCCTAAAATTTGGCATACAATTAGATGTCTCCAAAATCCCCTACCATGCCAAGAATTTGGTCACTAGGACTTAATACTTTCGAGATATTAATGAAAAACTTCATTTTTCCATTAAAAACCCATTTTTACACTTCAAGACTGCCTAATATCAAAACCACTGATCTGACTTTAATCATATATAATATACATATTTTTTTTTTTATACATTCTCCATGCACATGCCAAAAATGATGTCAGTATTGCGTAATTATTTTAAGTTATGGGCCCAAACATAATGCACTTTGTAAAAAATCAAGAAATATATTTACTCCCTTAACAAGAGAATTGCTGAAGCTAGAGATTTTTTGTCAGGGATGTAACATTATTTTATCAAGATTCAATTGAATACCCAAAATTAGTTCTGAATTTTTCAAATTTTATAAGTTATTAGTATAAATATAAAATTAGTACCTTAAATTTTGCCAAACTTTGACCATGGCACATTTGTTTCCTGTGAGCACTGTTGATATAATTTTCATATCATGCACACATAAGGATTTCAGCTTTTTAGTTTAGAAAGCTGAAAGAAATTGGCCAAAAATTGTAGCTTTTATTAATGTTTTTATGTCAGACCTTAGCTCTCCCCAGCCCCTCTTGTGTCACCTGTATGTTGACCTTGTTGACCTTTCATCAAATTATGCATGCTTGATGTGAGGCATACACTGGGGCAGCCAGGCAGCTAATGCCCAGCCACAGTTGATCCAGGTGTCCAACCCAACTCATTTAGTAGTTTTAACTAACAACATAACAATAAACAATAAATTAATAAATTTTTATTGGTTTTTAATAACAAATTAAAGAAAAATGGAAAAGGGAATTTGTTAGTTGATAATAACAGGAAATTAATTTGCAGTTACTGATGATATAATAATCTTGTATCGATTGATAGAATGTCACATATTCCAAATAACAACATGCAGTCACCTATAGTATTTTTCAGTTCAATTTTAATGATAAAAAAATAAATCATTACTAATCATTAGGGATCATATGAAGGAAATTAATGATAGACAAAGATGCAGTTGATAATATTAATCTAGATTTCTGCTGTGTCTAGTGTGTACATTGATGTGAAATTAGTCCAAAATGAATATATTACATTTATTTTTTTAATATGAATAAAAGCCGTAAAACCAGGTACTAATGATCATTATTTAAATGTTTGAATTTTGTATATTCTGGATTCTCAACATCATTTTTGGATGAAATGTGAATAAATACTAGACATGGTGAGAATACTTTGCAAATGTATTTGAATACAAATATGAATATGTACTCCATTATAAAATTTCTTGCATAAGAATGGGAATTCAGGTAAAAATGAAAGTATATGAATACCAGTGCAAATACTTTCAAAATGCATTCATGAATATATTCTTTGATATTATTTTAATAATCATTTCAGTTGTATTTTATTTTTAAAAATCATATGATTCTCTTATTATTTATAATAAAAATTATATTTGGGACAATTTGTAATTATTTTTAATAAATAGTTAAACTCATATGTTCTGCTTATAAGTTATATGGCCAAGTCAAAATCTGTGTGACAATAGCACTCCTTTTGTTAATAAAATAAATGAAATCAATCGTCTTCCCTGTCTCCAAAGATACTATCAAAATCATACATAAGCTAAACACCCACAACTCATAATACAGCTTATATTTATTTCCACACAAAACAAGCATGTGCCTCATTTCTAAATCATATTTTTTTATCATATATAACAGCTGAGCGCCGTGACCCATGGGTCCCTTGTGTGTACATTGATGTGAAATTAGTCCAAAATGAATATATTACATTTATTTTTTTTTAATTTGAATAAAAGCCATAAAAACATTATAAAATTTCTTGCATAAGAATGGGAATTCAGGTAAAAATGAAAGTATATGAATATCAGTTCAAATACTTTCAAAATGTATTCATGAATGCATTCATGAATATATTCTTTGATATTATTTTAATAATCATTTCAGTTGTATTTTATTTTAAAAAATCATACGATTCTCTTATTATTTTTAATAAAAATTATATTTGGGACAATTTGTAATTATTTTTAATAAATAGTTAAACTCATATGTTCTGCTTATAAGTTATATGGCCAAGTCAAAATCTGTGTGACAATAGCACTCCATTTGTTAATAAAATAAATGAAATCAATCCCCTTCCCTGTCTCCAAAGATACCATCAAAATCATACATAAGCTAAACACCCACAACTCATAATACAGCTTATATTTATTTCCACACAAAACAAGCATGTGCCTCGTTTCTAAATCATATTTTTTTATCATATATAACAGCTGAGCCCTGTGACCCATGGGTCCCTTGTTATTTGTATCCATGTGTTTATAATGTGTAGAACCAGCCATATAATCCAAATACATTCAATTGGGACATCTGGTGGCAATTTGGACAAATCAGAATTTTTCAAATGGTGTTTTGCAACTAGTGATCTTCCAACCTCCACACATGCATACGCAACCAACCAGATACATGGTCTTTCTGTAGGGCTGTACCATGTTAAAATTTGTTTATAAACATCCAAGATAAACAAGCTTATATATTCATCATGGATATACATTGAGCCCACATCCATTAAATAATATACCAATCCTACATCAAAGGAAGTGTCACATTTCAAAGTTTATAACATTATCAGATTATCTGTATATACTTTTCCTCTACTGGTATATGAAATTATTGGACTTGATATTACAAGCTGTGTGACATCCAGTTTCAAAGAGACGTACCAGTCTATGTCCCATGGGAAGAACCAGGATTCAACACCAATGATCATGAAAATATTGAGGATATTGACAGATTCGTCACTACCATGTTAAATATTGTTTATAAACATCTAAGATAAACAAGCTTATATATTCATCATGGAGGGATTATAAAAACATGTCTTAACAGGAAATACCTACAGTTCATTAGTATTTAAGCAGAGAAGGGCAGAAATGACATTTATTCATCAGATAAGGCAGGTGAATAGCTGACTTTAAGCATCCTGGATTTCAGGTTTTATAGGCACAGGCCTAGGAATAAGTTAGAAGTGAAAAAACTCAGCAAATCTCAGGTTATATATAGGTTTGTCTATTTTGGGGCTTCCAGCTCTGTGGCCCTACAGCTTAACCACATGGCAACCCCCTGACTCTATGTCATGAGACGTTATAACAAGCTCTGATAGTCACCCCATTTTCTCACCAGTGAAACAGGAAGCAGCCTGACATTTCATTGCTGAGACTTAAAGGGGCTCAATCACCTAACTGACCTTTGTAAACTAAAGGTAATCCCTTGGAGCTTTTATAAAATTAAGCCTGAAAACGTCGATATCATTGTTCACAGGCTGCTTGTTTTGGTTATATCAATGTGTTTATAATATGTGGGGGCCTGCAAAAATAAAACAAATTCAACAAGGGCATCTGGCAGCAATTCAGATGAGCCAGTGCTTTGCAAATGTTGTTTTGCACCAAGTGACCTTTCTACCTCGGCATTTATGTAACCTGCCACCTTAGGTTACATGTTTTTAGCTCTGAGATATAGTCGTGGGCCTTTGTCCGTCATCTGTCCGTCCGTCCATCTGTTAACAGGGCACGTTTTGAAACCATTGGACCTACAAATCCAAAATTTTGCATACAGTTAAATATCCCTAAAATCTCCTACAATACTGAAAATTGGGTCACTAAGACTTAGTTCCTTCGAGATAATAAGGAAGACTCTCCGTTTTCCATTAAAAATCATTGTTACAGTTCAAGACTGCCATATCTCAAAACCACTGATCTAAATTTGATCATAGTATATATTCATATTCTTCCATTTATTTCCTATGTACATACCAGAAATTAGGTCAGTATTGCATAATTTGTTGAAGTTATGGGCCCAAACATAATGCATCTTGTAAAATATCAGGAAATATGTTTACTTAACATAAGAATTGCTGATGCTAGAGACTTTTTTCAGGGATATAACTTCATTTTATCAAGATTCAATTGAATACAGAATTTTAGATCTGAATTTTGCAATTTCTTTAAGTTATTAGCATAAATATAAACTCAATACCTTAAATTTTGCCCAACTTTGGCCACAACACGTTTTTTTCCTTTACGTACTGTGGATTAAATTTTCACAGCATGTACACATAAGGATATAATCTATAAAATTCTGAAATTTGAAAATAAAAGCTGCAAAATTAGGCTAATTATTGAATTTTTTTTTTAGGCCCTTACATTGTCATGCAGTCCACTT
Source organism: Sipunculus nudus (assembly GCA_026874595.1). Taxonomy (NCBI): domain Eukaryota; kingdom Metazoa; phylum Annelida; class Sipuncula; order Golfingiida; family Sipunculidae; genus Sipunculus; species Sipunculus nudus. The sequence continues at coordinate 6,251,274 of CM049316.1, forward strand.
TGGTCACTGTAGGTCATTCAGTGCAGCTCTCTATGCTCCCCAGGCTGTTATGTAATCCCATCACTCTGGCAAGCCCTAGCTCTCTCTTGTTGAGCTTGATCAGGCTGTCTGCATTGAATACCACAGGGAGCCTTTCTCTCTTCCCCCCACCCCCATTCTGTTGACAGACCTGTTCTATAAACAAGATGAATCTTATAATTTCACATTTTTTTCAGTAACGAGCAGTAACAACAGAGACCCCACCCACCACTTCAATACACAGGACTATTAAACAAGACAAATCTTATAATTTTAATGTTAAATAAATTCTTTTTGTTGAGACTTGGTCAAATTTGATATTTTTTAAAGAAAAAAATGTTCAGGAATTTTATCCTAATAATCAGATGTGATTAAATATTAGGATCTAATGTAAGTACTAACTGACAAGATTTAAGAAGATATAAATACTTTGTTGCATTTCATTCATATCTCTTAAAGTCGGCCGGGCCTAGGTGTGAAAAACACTGTTAAAATAAGTTTTAAAATCAGGAATATTGGTCAAACTTTGTGGGATTAATTTTTAACTCATATGGCCATATATTTAACTTTTGAAAACTTAATTACCTTTACACATTATTTGTTTATGAAATGTATTTTTTATATAACACCGATAGCCATTTTTTCCCTTGGTGCATCACTAAATGGTTTCAGGCCAAAGGTTTCATTTAGTACACAGTGCATATGCTTTAGCTCATGTCCATTATTCAATAATTTACAGTTTCATTTTAGCAGGGCCATTTTCTCTAAGTTTTTCAAATGGTAATATACATTAAAAACCAAAAGAAATAAAAATATTTTGCAGTTACTAATATTTTTCCAAAATTCAGCTGAGCGACGTGACCCATTGGTCCCTTGTTTCCAGTTTGTCAACATTGCTGTGTTTACAAACATGTTGTTGATAAACAAGTTCATACTTCCTTCGCTAAGCCCTCATAAGAACTTTTCCCAACCAAAAGTACCCTTTGATGATTAATTTATACACAGAGCAAGTCAGAAATCACAAATTCCCTTTTAAAAGGTATGTGATTGGGCACCTCTAAAATGTATGTGAAGGTTGGAATTCTGCTGTGAGAATTTCACGGAGAGGTCAGTATCCTAACATATAATACTACTACTTCCATATCATATTTCCATATTTGCCTTATTTTTTAATTATATACCTACTTTGAAATATGTAAGGACCTTCAATGTGTAGGCAATACAACCAAAGTGAGTGAAGAGGTTTTGTCTAATTACAGTGTAACAGCACCCACTTTTGCAGTCCATACCCTTGGAGCCTCAGTGCAAGTGCAAGCCACTAAGTCCCAAGTCCTTGAAGTTATCCAAGCCCACCTTCTTCGACAAACTCTACTGCAAGTCCCATAAAAAGTGTCTTTAAAATGGAAATATGACAAATATGTGTATATTGATGATAGTTTAACCTTTCTTTTTACTTTAATGTTTAATAACATTTAGCTCCTGTTGAACAAGGCCAAACATGACCCTTTGTTTTCCTACTCCAGATGGACTCCAAGCTCACATACAAGTACAGGGCCCTTGAGCCCACATCCATTAAATAATATACCAGTCCTACATCAAAGGAAGTGTCACATTTCAAAGTTTATAACATTATCAGATTATCTGTATATATTTTCTTCTACTGGTAAATGAAATTATTGGGCTTAATATTACAAGCTGTGTGACATCCATTTTCAAAGAGACGTACCGCTCTATGTCCCATGGGAAGAGCCAGGATTCAACACCAATGATCATGACAATATTGAGGATATTGATAGATTCGTCACCACTTTTAATATTAAAATACTGAAAAAAGGCTCAATGTAAAACAGTTTTAGATAATGTAAGTCTTTTCAAAAGTCAAGGAATGCTGAACTAGAGTATAGTCAGTCAACAAGCGCCTACATTTACAAACCAAATTCAGTGGATTAAGTAGTTAAGGCATGGGATGGCTCAGAATGTGAAAGTCCTCCAAAAGTGTGGTATATGAGATGCAAAAGTATCCAAAGATGCATAGAGAGATGCAAAAAAAGTTATAATAGATGGCACAGCCAGTTGGGTGCAATATAAAGCTATCCAAGAGCTTTGAACATGCATAATTTCCGGCTGATACATCCAACCACTCCCGAGATGTGTAACAAGTGACCCATGGGTCAAGATGCTCAGCCAACTGACATGTTGACAATATGTCCTTGCACAGGAAACTAATTAAGATAATATAGGTGGCATCATCATTCATGCATATTAGCCTAAGTTCATTAAGACCCATTAGCACACCATATTTGATGACAATCCAACCAGCCTTTCCTGAGGAACCTGGCAATTTGTGTGTATTTTTCATTACTTCTGGGATGCTCAAACATATCCCAAAATCTGAGAATATAGGTCACAGTGACCCAGTTTCAGGATTTGGGGGGAGAGCTTGAGGAATTCTCAGGATGCCATGTGAGAAGATTCTGGGTCCAATGGTTATGACTTGTGCCCTACTTTGGTATCAAATTTTCAAATATTCTGGGGTGTGCTTACCAATTGCTCATAGAATATGGGTAACAGAGACCTTATTTCATGTAATGACTTTTCATAGACCTCCCTGGATTTTAAGTTAGAAGATTCTAGGTCTAATGGTTATAATTTGTGCCTTGCTTTGGTATCAAATTTTCAATTATGCCAGGGGTGCTTATAAGCCCCATAGCTGAGAGAATATGGGTAACAGAGACCTTATTTTAGGTTTCCAAGGATATTTTTCATTGACCTCCCTGCCTTGTTAACAGACGACCGCATCTTTGAAGGTCTGAAAATAGAGAGAAAATGCATAAAAATTGGAAATAATCCAGGTGGCGCCACCAGTCTGCAAGAAATGATGAAACACTCCCTGATGAATATGCATGCAAAGAATCATGGCAATCAATGCACAATTTGATGAGATACTAGAGCTTTTGTATCAAATTTTAAGTTATTCTTGGGGGGTCTACTGAACCCCATAGCTCAGATCATATGGGTAACAGAGACCTAATTTCAGGTTTCAACAGAGAAAATGTTATTGACCTCCCAGCATGTCAAGAGAGAAGATTCTAGGTCCAGTCCTTAGGATTTGTGCCTTGTTAACAGATGACCCCATCTTAAGAGGTCTCAAAAGGGTATAAAAATTTGTAAAAATAAAAAAAAAATACAGGTGGCTCCACCAGTCTGCAGAAACTGATGAAACACGTACTCAATGATCAATATCTATGCAAAGAATCATGGTGATCAATGCACTAGTTGTTCAGATACTTGAGCTTTTGTATCAAATTTTCCATTATTCTGGGGGGTATACTTCGGAGCCCCATAGCTCCAAGAATATGGGTAACAGAGACCTAATTCCAGGTTTTCAAGGAGAATATTCCTGGACCTCCTTGGATATCAAGTTAGATGATTCCAGGTCCAGTGGTTACGATTTGTGCCCTGTTAACGGACAGACGGCCGGATGGCCAGACAGCCAGCCAGACGATGGACAAAGGGTGACAGTCAGCTGAGCTAAAAATGATTGTGGGTGGTACTGCCAATCCAGTTCACATGACCCCATAATGATGCCAGGTTTCAGAAAGAGCCATCCATGGGTTTCAGAGTACTGGTAGTTCTCTGGAAATGAGCATGGCTGCAGCACAACCTGGCTAAAAATATAGCAACTGTGAAACTTGCTTTGCTAGATACAATTTTATACTTCTACCACTTTCGAAACCATGCCCTGTTAATGTTCAACCATGATGTCTAACTTACGTGATTTTCCCTTAATGATCCTCTACCCATAATTGCGACATGTGACATCCAGGTTTTAGTGTGTATGCAAAATGGCAGTCTCCATGATAATTTTCAAGAAATTAGAAGAAATCAGGGTTCACGGAGGGTGCAAGGATGCAACACAAAAGTATTCAAAGTACAGCGTCAAGGCCAGAATCGATGTGCAGAAGTTGGTTGGCAAGGTTATGTGTATCAGCAAAGTTTAGCTTGCAATAATGCTCTTTTTACAACGCCCAAATCCTACAATTACAGTAGGAATAATGCCTTGAAATTAAACACCTCTTTTAAAATTATAGTTATTATGATTTAGCTTTCACTCAATTTAATTTTTTTAAAGGATAGATCCATGGCCTGTCAGAGACTGCTAATCATCCCAATATCCAGCCACATAAATATTCTATGACCCATTCTAGTACTCCATCATCATCCCCACCAAGTGATGTGACACCAATGCCAGACATCAGTAACATTGACTTTGATGAATATTCAGACTGTGGTTTGGCCCTTATTGAATGTGAAGATGAAGCATCTGAATCATAAAAAATAGAAACTCCACTGGCGCCAGTCCAACAGCAAATAACTAACCTGTCATCATCCTCTCTCTACATGCACTCTACATGAAGGGTAACATGGCTTGAAGGCACTGCCAGCAGTATGATTCAGCACCAGGTAGCCATTGTAAAATATCAAGGCTTTCCTCCAAATAAAGTGTCCTGCCATGGGAACAGAAGAAAAGCAAACATCCAGAACACAAGAACCAAGCCAGAAGTCATGGACAAAATTAGGGGAGAGGTAAAAACTGGAAAAGCTGCCAAACAGATTTATACTGGTCTGCTCATGGGTGAGTCTGATATGGCACCAAGAGATACCAGACAGATGAACAACTTGAAAAAAAGCTGAAAAAGTAAAAGTTGACCAAAAGTTGGCCCACAGGAAAAACTGTGAAATGACAGTAAGGATCATCCAGTATTTCTTGGACTTAATATTCTTGCACTGGGATGGGAGTTTTGAAACTTATTACTTCTTCTCACATCTCGAGATGTGTTATCTTGTAAACCAAAAAACTGGAGCATACGAAGGCTACAATATCAAATGATCAGGGTCCAGCAGTTCTGGAAGTCGACCGCACCTTTAACATTGGACCCTGTTATGTGACATTTACAGTTTACAAGTGTAAAACTGTGCTGAGGAATGACAGTAAGGATCATCCAATATTTCTTGGACCTGTATTCTTGCACTGGGATGGGAGTTTTGAAACTTATTACTCCTTTATCTCGCATCTGCAAATGAAAACTAAAGCCTATAATGTTGAGATGAAGTTGGACACTTTTGTATTGGGTAGTGATGAAGAGAAGGTTCTCACTAAGGCTATGAAAATGTGTTTTCCTGAGGCCCAGCAGATGTTGTGCATACACCATCTTAAGAATAATGTGAAGAATTTTCTGACAAAGAAGGTTGCAGTCACAGAGAAAAACAGGAAGAAACTTGTGAAACTAATGTACTGGTGCAGTGGCCTGGTGTCTAGTGATAATAGCATAAGCTTTGATGTGAAGGCAGATGAACTTTCAACTGAAGTCAACAATATTTGCCCTGATGCACTCAAGTATATAATTCAGAGATCTCTGCCTTTGCCTGAAAAACATGTAAATATTCCAAACCAGAAAATCAGCTCAGATTCTCTCTGGACTAACAACAATTCTGAATCCATTAATCATGTGTTGAAAATGGCGATGGACTGGAAACCTCAGCAGCTTCCTGAACTGATTGAAAAACTTAATAAATTTGTCCAGGTCCAGTCTGCTGACCTCCGTAGAAGTTTGTACCATCAAGGTAACTATCACCTTGTTCCAGAACTGACTGAATTATGTGTAACACCAGCTGTCTACACACAGAAAACTAAGGATGAGAAGGTCAGACTTTACCACAAGTTGTTGAGGACAAGGTGAAGAAACCCTTAGTGTCAGTTTCAACAAATAAGAAACTAAAGGTGTCTGTGGTTCCAAATGCAGGCAAAAAACCAGGACAGAAGAAGAGAAAGGGTGCAGACAGAACGGTCTAGTTCAAGAAACATAAATTTTAACATTTCATGAAAAAGCTCAATGATTTTGAACACATGATCATATGACATTCACAAGTTTCTGGATCAGAAATAATTTTGTAATATTGACTCATCACAATATTGCTAATATTACTTAAATTAATTTCATATTGCAGGTGTAAACAAAATGCAACAGAGTGATGAGGGGCATGAGGGACACAAGCTGATAGTTATAAACAGGAGTAAACAAAATACAGTACAGTGATAATATTGGGCTGTTATATGATATTGGATATCTTATGGGCTGAAAATGGCCAAGAGATGTTCATTATGATTATCTATAAAAAAACATGAAAGTAGTGTCCTTGCTTGTGTGTATATTAGGAATGAATTTATAAGTATGAGTACATCATTTTCAAAATTTATAGGTTTCCCTAACTATTTCTACTATTAAGCCAATTTCTTTTTATTCACAGATTAAATGATATTTCAGTAATGATACAAATTTTTTGCTGCAGATATAATATGTAACACATTCAGGTTACTTATGCCTTTGAAAAAGCTGGATTGTTGACCAAATCAAATAATTTCACAACCACTTTGTGATATTTATATATTTATTTTGATGCAAATAATGCGTGTGTGATTAACTGTTGTGCTGATATTTATCAAATTAGTTTATGCTTTAACTTGTATGTGACACAAGTGGCAAAGAGATATTTAAATATGTCACAGCTATCAAAATATGAAGGCAGTTCCCTTGTTTATGTGCAATTTTTACTGAATGTACTGGTATGTGCTCATTAATTATTTGTATATTTTGCTTAAATAGTGTTTAAATATTCATACTCTCAAGGTTATTCTTTTTAATATCAACTTTAATTACTTTAACATTTATACAAATTGTTTGCTGCTATGTTGTTCTTTCGGGTTACTGATGCTTGCTCTCCACATGAAAAAATTTCATAATTAAATTCAAACCCATGCTTTCACTAATAATACTGTAATATCTGTTTATATCTGTTCGATGAGAAAAATGTGTTTAACTATAAAGTGTTTGTCTTTGTTTCACACTGTACAAGTACATATCCATTTAACAATTTAATGTCATATTGAATTAGATAGAAAATATACTAAATACAGACAAGTATACCAAAAAAATACAAAAAGTATACTAGAAAGTGTCCCAAATGTAATCTTGGGTACAATTTGGTACACATTTCAGTACTTTTCGGTATACTTTTCGGTAATTATCAAAACCCAGTCTAGGTGCATTTCAGAATATGCATATGGACTGATGGTTGTGAGATAAGATGTACAGGTCACAACAATAATACACTATTTATCCGTCTCTTAACATCAAACATGCCTCTCTTTTATATCCAAGGCTTAGTAATCAATAGTCAGATAGTGTCAGGTACCTTATTTAGCTGAGACCTGCTCTCTCCAGTACTCTTATATAATTAGCACCAGTGGTCACCACCTGTATAACGGCTGGCCCCTGCTTGCCTTAACAATAGGCACATCCTGGGCAATCACTGGACAAGAATTGAGTCTGTTCAGCATTATTTGCTGATTTACTTCATGACCAAGGGGCTCACAGGAAGTAATAGAAAGTAATATGTATTACTCTATTACTTTGCCTTCTGTTTCTATTACTACTACTATTACCCAATGTCTGTCTATTGAATGAGGATGAAGGTATCCATACAATAAGAATGATATGTTATGATTAATCTTTCTGGATTTCAGGTTTTATATGCACAGGGTTAGGAATAATCCAGAAGTCATAACCTGCCATTAAGACATTAGAGCAAATCTTTGAGGTTCTAACAAGATTTTGTCATTATGCCAGCAATCAGATGACTTACAGTCAGCTGAGCTAAAAAAAACAATAGACTTACAACTGAGATGAATCACTGAACTGCAACTGAGGTTTCAAAAACAATTCTTAAATCAGAATAGATAAATCTGAATTGACCCCAGGTCATGCTCTGGCTCAGCATTTTTTAATCACTTTCACACCAATCAGCTGTCACTTTCACTGGTCAAATAAAGAACAACAAGAGGAGATGCAGCAACATTTTACTGTTTAACAATAAATATGATGCACATTTTTGTGCTCTGAGAGCTAGGCAGTCACACCTTATATACAGTTTAGCAATCGCAACTGGTCTTCAAATTGAAGTTCAATATAGGTGTACATAATATATGTCAGCTGATACTTGGACAAACATGAAGAATGAATGATCTCTTTTCTCATTACATGACATGTTAAACAAGGCCTACAGGCCTAATGCGAACCTGTGCAAAGTTTTGGAGTATGAATGTTTATTTTTAAAATTTAATACTGATCCTCTCATGTCCTGCATATCTACCTTAGTCATTATGATTTCAGCCAAATGGACTTTTCAGACCTGCACGTTTCGGACTAGGACAGTTTAAAACTAGGATGTATCAGTCAGGATATTTCCGATATGTTCTTTTTGCCAGGGAGGGATATTGGGACAGATGAACAGACAATTTGGCAGTATGGTTTCGGAGAAGAACATTTTAAAATGTTTTTTAGCTTTTTCTCCTTTAATATAAATTAATGCAGATACCAAATAATAAGCTCTAGGACACCAAGTTTCACATGTGACTAATTCTTGCACGTAATTTGAAGCTGCTAGCTCTGACGGTTTCTGACTTACAGCCATGGACAGCCAACCTTGGACTGCGGATGACGCTGCGCCATCGCATAAGCTCACAGGTTCGCTAAAAATGTGACAGAAGTATTAATAACATAATTGCTGAAAATCTCTAAACAATTTTCAAATTATACTATTGATCTTTCCCTTACAATGAAGCTGGCAAAATATGATGAAAGACATATTCCTTTTTAATTGATGATGATACTGCAAAATGAATAACTGTTCTTAAAAGTTCAATTTTACAAAAACAAAATAAAATGCCTCATTTAGAATAACTTGAGATGATCAAGAAGCTTATTGTTATGTCAGAAAGAATGATTTCTTGGTGATAAAACTAGTTCTTGCTTTCACTAATTACAATATAGTCAAGTCATAGCACCATACCCCCCAGCACTCACATAGGTTTCCTCTAACTGACAATGAACAGCCCACTGCAACAACCTCACACTTGTGGTCTTGGTGTATCATTTTAATACATGTGGTTTTGGAACATGAAATTCTTTACAAACATTATACCTGAGATTTATACCTCAGCCAGGAGGCCAGGCATTAAATCTTTCCCTTGGTTGGCTGGTTTGTTTGCACCTTTATGCTAAGAGTAATGGACAGGTTTTGATGAAATAATGATAAGGGTTAGGATAACAACCAAGGAATAATCCATTAAATTATGTTAAGGTTATTTGGATCACAATGATATTTTTTCAAACAAAGAATTCTATACTACTGTGACTTAAGTTTATTTCTTTGTTCTGGCCAAAAGCAAACCAATTATCGGTAAAAAAAAACTCAGTTGAAACAATTGTTGTACCAAATTTGAGGGAAAAATATGCAGTTACCTCCAAAGTCATGCAGTTCACAGGAGTCACAGATTTCCACAAATTTGACCTTGAAGACCAAGGTCAAGGTGACTAATTTTTTTACTCTCGGGGAAATTTTGGTGGATGCAAATTTTGTTTCATATAAGTGGGAAAAAATGGAGTACTTCAAAGTTTGTTTCTGACAGTTTGACCTTGAAGGTCAAGGTCACCTGTTTTCAAACTTGTCCTAGATTTTTTGTTGAAACAATTTGTTTTGATAGTCAGGAAATCTTGGCTTCAAAAGTAACTGTGTACACAAGAAATCCTACTTACAAAACTGACAAAGAGAGGAATTAAAACAGCATGATTATCCTCCCTCCCCTGTGGGGCACAGAGACATTATTAAGGTGCATGTGCAATATATACTAGTATCTGACAGTACCACTTAGTAAGAACTCTGATGGATCACTTTGCAGTCACCAAATATCTTAATATTTATGACTTTTTAAGTAAATTTCATAAGTCAAATTCCAGACTTTTTCTGGGGCTTTTAAGATGTCCAAAGCCTGTCACAAACAAAATTATGATAAATAAGATGTCTACTAACATGGCAAGCAGTACTCTCGTTAACAAGTAGACTAAATTGATCCACCAAAGAGAAACAAAACTACCACACACACATATCCAGAGGAGTGTATGAACTGTCCTTATATTAGCACTGATGGATCATCTACTCTGGATTCGGGCTGTGCTTCCATTTGTTATTTCTGGATATAAAATGTTACTATCTCCGTTTCCGAAAAAAATGACACTAAAATATATGGAGGTTCTGTGTGTACATTTAGAAAGATCTGTATCAGTGGATACACCAATTCTGATTTCATATTTAATTCTTATCATATATAAAGTCAGTCTGTTTTCATATATTCCTTTTAATGGCATTCTTTAAACTTAAACTTAAACCTATAGTTTAGTGTGACAACTGTTACTCAAAAATCCACCCTTGCCCAATGGATTCAATCATTTCACATTTCAAGATAAGAAACCATGTTACAGTCTCATTCAGTTTTCAATAAACAGTAGTTCAAAAGGAAAAACTTTTGGAAAAATACAATCCTTTGGCAAACACTTATGTTCAAAGAAAATATAAATGGCAGGTGTTTTGGGAACACAAATAAACTTGAAATAAATCACTGAGTGTAAATGCATGCTGAAGAAATTCTGTCTCCCAATGAGCTTTAAGATCTGATGAATGCATCCACAAGGTGAGACAGTGGAATGTATAAATTTAGCAAAGGATTGTAAATGGACTTTCAACCTTTAACAAAGATTTATGAAACCAGCGGACACCAATGGCTAATTTCGGTTACACACATTGAACATCTGCACATTGGGTCCTCTCACTTGGCCTCTCTGCGCTGTTGACCCAGGTTAAATCCCAGGCTAGCTAGCTGTGAGAATAGGCTGTATTGCCCATCAAAGGGCTGTGTTTTCTCAGAGTCCTCTGGTTTCCTCTACCCTAACATACTGCCGAATGCCTCTCTCTGAGCCATGGAGAGTGTCTTATATTAGTTATAACTAGTTGTACAATCCATGTAATATAAATCAAATTTAAAATTTCAGTTAATGACAGTACCAGTGATAAATAATGAAGGATGCCAGTGAGAACAGAGAGGTTTCAGCTGAACATTGGTGTCCAGCTGACCACATCACTGTATCTCTACCATATGCTCACATCCTCAATGTTTCCTGACAACGATTACAACTGATCACTTTGTTAACAATCTGGTTCAGAAAATTCAAAACACCTAGTATGGATATTCTTTTGCACAACCACTTACTAGCTGTGACAGTCTCATCTGCTCGTATCAGCAGAACTCTCCAGACTGTGGGACCATTCACTGTGAGCAGGTTCGGTCCCAATGTGAAAACTGCTGATAATAGTGGATGAAACTGTCACCACAATTAGATTGCTGTCCATATGATTGCCCTCAGTATTTTTCACATAAACTGTCCTTCTGCAATTATTCAGACAAATTTAAAACAAAGACTGCTTGACAGTCACCTTTTAAAAGCTGGTAAATGTCAATTTTTGTTTCAGTGATGGTGGCTGAATATACATAAAACACCGCGGTAGGCTTCATATTTGCGTGGTTTAATATTCATGATTTTAACTTCTTCATGGTTTCATTTTTGCAATTTACAATACATTTACCTACACCGTGTGCATAACCATATTTTTATAACAATTACCTAATATGTATGCGAAACCTTAACAATTACATGAGTGGTTACATCAAATAGGTGAAAAATTCTTCATGTAACTTTGGTAGATATATACATACATATCGATATCATTAAAATAATTTATCAATGTTTGAATAACGAGCAAGATAAAATGGATGCCAATAAAGATGCAACCAGCACAACTTATATGAGATGCCATTGTAGCTTTGGAATAAATTACTGTAAACCTATGCACATGTTGCGTCTTCTTCACAAAGGTTCTATTTTTGTGGTAATTTCTCCTTTGCAGAAATCATGAATTTGAAACCTGGATAAAAAAAAAAAAATCCACAGTAAAATAAAGAGTTATAATAAGAAGCAAACGAAGGGAGAGTGCAATACTGATGGTAGCAGTAGGATGAGGGTACGGAGGTGGCGACCCCTGTCTAATTAATACAAAATTTTTGCTACTCTCAAAAATAAATTAAATAAATATAAAATTAAGGATACTAGTTTTATGATGTGTAAATTTAATACTATCTAGGTTTTAAGAATAATTAATTTGGGGATTCATCCAGTAGCACTTTTTTAAGTGGTGAACTTCTAAGGTTTGTTAAAATAAACATTCAAAGCATATATAATATATATTTATGTACTGGTAATCTAAATAGGACACAACAATTTTGTTTCCTGGTATGTGGTCCTAGAAATAAGCTGGTTTGAACATTTGTTGGTGCCTGATGATCCTACAAGGCAGATGAAGACAATTTTCGCTGACTCTACCAGCTACAATGCCTGATCCTGTTTATGTTGGCCTGGGCAATTCTTGTTGGGTCTACAGCTAGTGCCTTATCTTACATAAGCTGATGTAGACAATTCTTGCTGGGTCTACCAGCTACAGTGCCTGATCCTATGTATGTTGACCTGGGCAGTTCTTGTAGGGTCTATCAGCTAATGCCTGATGATCCTACATAAGCAGGTGTGGATAATCTTTGTTGGATCTGTCAGCCACCATGCCTGATCTCATGTAAGCTGTTGCAGACAATCCTTGTTGAGTCTACTGGTCAGTGGAAATGCCTGATCCTACATAAGCTAATATGGAGAATCCTTGTCAAATCTAACAGTATAAATGCCTGATCCTACATAAGCTGGTATGGCCAATCCTTGCTTACCTTTAATCACTCAATCAATCAAAATATAACTATACACCCAGAAACAACGATCTGACTTAATAAGAATGATGAATACTGTGATGTAACATGGTGTGAACCATGAAACTGAGAGAATGCTCGTATGTATATATGTATTTGCTCTGACCACCTGCTATTATGTATTCATGATAATGATAATGTAATCATGTCCTCTTCATTAAAATATGACTCAACTATTTCATAATATCAGACTTCATATCGCAGGAAATCTTTGAGACGACTTGGCAGTGGCAGGGCATCTATATGATCCTTGTTGACATACTGCAGGATGGTGTCACGGCATATATTCTGCAGGGTACCCACTGCAATGTAAAACAAATGTGCTGTTTGAAACTGAATTTTAATATTAATGTATCCTGTAAATATTAATATACATATACATATATAATACCATCATCAACTTTAAAACATTTAATTCTTGCTACTGATATTGACAAAAATATAATGTCACATGTAATACTGTGGAAGTGGTTAATTCTGAATTTTCGCGCTTTTTTCATTTTAGAGTATTAGCGCAGTTTGTTACACAACCTGTGACTGCGTACATGCTACAGACTCATGAATACTGTGATTGCACAGGGTAAATAATATGTAATTGCTGGGACAAATCACATTTGATGATGCACCCAGACACGCTGTTTGACATCTGAGTTAAAAAAGTTGTAGAACTGCTCAGCTACAACAACTGTGTTTATTCACTAGAAGTAGTCCACTCTGTGTCAACAACAAACATAGCTGACCACAATAGTGGCTGGCTCTCAGTCGTACTTCAAAGACATTTGGAGGGCAGTTCTGAAGGGCTTCAAAGGCTATTTGTTTCACAGTTGTTTCTACAAATTACTATAAATCGGAGTGGATTTCAGCCGAGATATCACTTGCTATGAAATCTTATTATGAGCAACATGTCTACTAGTGGTGGGAGTCGGTTCCTTTTTCATAATCGATCATCGGTTTGGGCAAACCGATCAATGATCGATTATTAATCGGTTCAGACAAATATAAAGAAATGTGCAATTATCTGTGAAACTGTACTCTCTTAACCCAACAGGCATGTCTTAGTAATTCTACCTGAAGAAAAGAAGTTTTTGTTTTTTTTTCATATTTTCCTTTTATCACTAAGATATGCTATTCAAAGTTTCATTTTAATTAAATATAGTACTAGTATTCAAGAATTAAACCACAGTCCAGGACATCTTCTTGCTGGCCCTCATGAATACTTCCGCGTATCATTTTAACTTCACCACCAGGACTTTCATTTTATATCAATTGTGATGACTGCCGCCATGCATACTGGTTTCACAGGCCCATATAATTTTTGGTAAAAATTAAAAAATAAGTAATTGAAAGCTAAAAATATATTTACTAATGCGGCAGCAGGACCTGACATCAGTTGAGGAGATTATCTCTAAGAGAACCTTGCAAAATTGGCATAGACCTGGAGCATTATGGAGCATTTTAACGCCATACCGCCCATATTTTGGAATGAACATCTCGTTAGAAAACTCTCCGCTGATTCTGCAGCTCCCTGCCAGTTCACAGTGACAAGTCCTCTGTTCCCTCATCTACCGTGTCATACTCAGTTATATATACGGAGGTTATTTGACTCATTATATGAAGTTGTAAAAAATGGAAGAGTAATTTTTGCCTATAACTTAAAGACATTCTGGTAAAAACAATCATGAGTATGATGTAATCGATAGTTGCCTTTGGTAATCAAGCGCTTGAATGTTGCAGCAAACCGACTGAATTTCGAGAAAACTCGATCGGCCCACCACTAATGTCTACTCTTACATCCTTAATTGTTGAAGAAGCCTCAACTCAAGTGACTGTGCATGAAGGGATCACCAGACCAACAAGACTGTGTGTCAGGCAAGAACTCTGCAGTCTTCCAATCGGCGAAGGATCTAAATGACACAAGATTGTCTATTCAATTTGCCATTACTCTTTACTTGATCTAAAGAGCGCAAATAACGCTCCAGCAAAAAAAAAAAACCTGCTAACAAAACCACTTCCACAGTATCTGAGTATATCAATATGTTGTTTTCTATTATCTCTGTGCAAGCTGAGAGGTGATTTAGGAATAGCTGAAGTTAATATGATGTGGGATTGCACATGAAACACTGACCTCCATATAACTGGATTATTCGCACTTGTTTTGTTGTTCCATAGACATCAACCACAGCGAAAAGGGGGCCATCATTATATGGAATATCTTTTGCACACGGCCCCTGATCTTCTCCATTGATGATAAAATGCATTTCAGCTTTACCACTGTCTTTTATCACATATGTAATTCCTATTCGACTACCGACATCCGTCGGTAGTATATTGTCCACAGTCTCGGCTCCACTCGCGTCTGAGCTGAGACTTGAATTAGAGGAGCTGTCATCAGGATCTGAAGTCCGACTCACACGCGGTAATGGTTTCAGTATACTTCTTTTGAAAGCTCCCCTAGACGTGTAAACATAATCACCATCGCCTAACAATGGTTTGTCAACTTTTGTTTCTACTGTCTCTGTTTCTCGTACATCCGCTACAATCTGTGCCTGATTATGTGATTTTGTCACAGCAAATATCCAGGACTTGCCCATATTAGTGAGGTCTGGCAAGGCATACTGCGGCAAGTGAAACCGTTTTGTCGGGTCATGCTGAGTTAGTCCAATTCGAAGATGGCCACTCCATCCTCTCTCATTCTTTTCTATCTCCACTAAAAAGATTTCCGTGGGATAAATTGGCTTTTCACTAAAACTGATTGCATGGGCAAAACTACTCTGTCTGTACGCCACCATGTTGTCATCAAAGAGCCGTATATTTTGCCCATGGTATGGATGGAACCTCGTCACCGGCATAGCAGCCCTGCAAAACAGAAAATCTAGTTACCTCAAGCATGCTGCCCTACACTACACAATATTAGGCTTGTGAATTGTGGGGGCCTTTAGAATCAATTCAATTATTGATTCTTTACCTTTGATTCAATCCTTACTTAAGAAGTGAATTAAGAATTAATAGAAGACTATTTAAAAAATAAATGCAATTTTACCAAACTGGATGTCAGTAAATTTCAGCATATAAAAGAAAACTAAAATTTAGTGCAAATACGTGATAAAGGGCTTTGACATCATGAACTTCTCTGTTAAATTTGAGAGCTCACAGAGAACTTCAGAATGGCACATGTAAAAAAAATAATCAAAATGAATTAATTAAGAAGTTAATAATTGATTACAATTTAATTAAGGGCTTGCAATTCAATGCATCCCTTCTTCGATGCATTGTTACTTGCCTTTATAATTTATATTACAGATCTTGTTGAAATTTTATGACAGGTGTAGTCTGAAGCTCCCAGTTCAGTTGTGAGCACTGAATAATGGTGCGTTGTCTGTGGCGTACCCACACAAAAGTGCTGGCTACAAATCTACACTATTTATTGGCATATACAAAAAGTGACCCATGAGTCATGACACTCAGCTGGTCAACACGGATGCTCTGATACATCTGACATGGGTGATATGCCTAAACTTTTCAGTCTCATTTTGAAGAACTTGTATACCAAATTTGTCCAAATTCTATAGCTGGGTCGCATTTTTTTCAGAAGAAAATTATTTATTACAAAACATTGGAAACAGAAAATGGGGTTTCTTCCACAAGTAACTTTAATAATGTGGAGTTAACTGGAAAGAAAGTGATGATGCTGGTGGTGACACCAATACCTCAATTTCAAAAATGACTCATGTGCCCCACATTTGCAGAAAATTTGGTAATTATCACGCATTTGAAATAACTAAGTTCTGCTTCCTGTAACTCAGCCAAAAATTCACAGAACAGGAACCATTTGAATAAACTTGAGAGAGACTGATTCAGGGATTATTTCTGTGAAATATTGAAAACCAAATGTGATAAAATATTAGGATCTAATGTAAGTGCTCTTTGACATGTTTTAAGATTTAATAAGATATGAAATTATACTTTTTAGTATTTCATTTATATCTCTTCAAGTTGGCCAAGCCTTGATATGAATAACACTGTTAAACTCAGTAAATCAGGAATGTTGGACATACTTTCATGGGATTAAATTTTGGCTCATATGGCCATATATTTCACTATTGAAAACTTATTTACATTCACACTTTTTGTTTATGAAATTTTAACAGATGAAATGCTTATGGGTACATGCTGTGAAAATTAAATCCACAGCACTTTCAGTTACAGGAAAAAAACGTGCTATGGTCAAATTTAGGGCAAAATTTAAGGTACTGATTTTAAACTGATGCTTATAACTTTTAAACTTTTAAACAAGGGACCCATGGGTTGGGGCGCTCAGCTGAATGTGACAGATATAATTGTATCACCATTGATGTATGTAGGTCTGTAAGATTTCATTTTGACAGATGTAATTTTTTGTATTAATTATGTAGTTGAGCAGAATATTAATACAGAAGTATCAGTATTTCAAATATGTACAAGAATGTGTGTCTAAAATATTGCATTGGGAATAACCAGATGTTGTAAATTGCAGAGGAAGGAAGCTGAGATTTGCAAGAATAAAAATACACATTTAATAAATCAAATAATTAAGGAAAAGTACAAAACCGATATGTTTTGGGAAGTAGTCGTTGCTGAATTGGAGAGGAAACAGAATTTCTCAAAAAGTATCTATAGAGAAGAAATGGTAGATTAAGCTATGAGAAGTTGAATGTTTGATCTTAATTGAAGAATGGGGGATTGTTGCTAATAATATCTTGTGATCTGACCATGTGTTTTCTAATGTTGAAACTGAAGCATTTAAACAGTTAGTAAAGACAAGATCTATGGTATTTCCATGGTCATTGATTGGTTCCCTGACTAGTTGTTGACATTTAAAGAGTTGACATAATTGTGTCAATTTAGTGTTATATATTATATTAGAAATGTCAATATTGAAATCGCCCATGATCACAATAGGCAGGTTGAGGTCAACTTCAGAGACTAAAACCCCCCCATTCCCTCCCTGTGAATGGTGGTTTTGTTAGTAAACTGTTGTGAGCTTTTCTGTATTAATGAGAATTTTCTCTGTTAAAGTTTATACGCCAGAGTAAGCCAACCGAAAATTTTCCCTTATTGGGCCTATTATCGCCCATCCCGCCTCGTTCCCGTGTATCTAGGTCACACTTCCGTTACCCATAATCACATTTTCGAAGGCATAAGGAAGAGGACTGGGAGGGAGCGATGTTTGTAATACAGAAAAGCTCACAACAGTTTACTAACAAAACCACCATTCACAGGGAGGGAATGGGGGGGTTTTATTACGTAAACATAATTGTGAGCTGTTTCTGTATTAATGAGAAAAAAAAAAAACAGACATGCCTTGGGGAGGGAGCACCTACCTGTAACGCTGAAACGAGGAATCACAGTGCTGTGATGGAGCAGCAGACGACGTCGGTGGCAGAACCAACATAGAGGAATAAGATGGCCTGGAAAATTGTAGGACCTCACCCGACGCGAACACAGGGCCCATGGAGGAGAGGCCCGAAGCCTGGAGCGGAACAACTGTCAGATAGAAGCGTGTGAACGGAGATGGGGATATCCAGTATCCCATCTTGACCAACTGATTAGGTGAGATCCCGGAGAAATGGGCCAAGGAAGTCGAAATAGTACGAATGTCATGGGCCTTGAAGTGAAGTTGGTCTAATGTGGAATGAGAAACTGATTCATATGCGGCGACGATAGTAGCGTTGAGTCACGCACTAATGGTGAAAGGGCTAATCACCTAATTGGAAGATGTGACTTTTGTAGTAATAAACAACTTCATGCGCCCCCCCCCCCCCCCCCCCCCCGTAAAGAAGGAGGAGCGTGTAGATAATAACGCAACGCATGAACTGGGCAAGGGGTATCCCCAGAACGGTACGGACCGGTAGGGAGTGCCGGAATGTGCCAAGCAGATGGAGGGCATCGAAATTGTGATATTTCCTATAAAAGTCCGGAGGAAAATGTAGGGTGGCCGACGAAGCGGCGGCCGCAATTTGCGGGAATTTCGAATCAGCCACGAGGGCATGAAGCTCAGAACGGCGACCTGCCGAGGCAAGAGCTAGGAGGAAAACCGTTGTCTGAGACAAAGGTAGAAGATGGGCCGAACGCAACGGCGCATAAGGGGGTTCCCGGAGGTGACGTAAGACGACGTCCAGGCGCCAGGAAGGCGCAACATACTGGGGACGAGACGCACGGGCCTGAACCCCCTTGAGAAGGTCCGACACCAACGGGTGAAGGACATGATCGTGACCCAGCGGACGGAGCACCGACAGCAGGGCGGCGCGATAGCCACGCAGAGAGGGATAGGATATATGTTTATCCTGCAGTAAGAACACGAAAAAATCCAAAACAGCCGCAAGCGACGGATCGAAAGGGGAGATTCCGCGGGAAGACGCCCACTCCGTGAAGAGACGCCACCGGGAGTCATAGATGCGGTCCGAAGAATGGCGACGGGGAGCCGAGGCAAGGAGAGCAGCCGGACTTGAAATGCCCTGATCCTTGAGGTGTCCGATGAGAGCACGCATGCGCATAGAGGGCACGACCGAAACGGGCGACGCGTGCGAGGGAACGACGGGAGCGCGATGCGGAGCGGTAGTATAAGCGGGGGGCGAGAGAGAAGCGAGCGCCACAGAGGAAACCATGGAGCCGCAGGTTGAAACGGAAGGATGAGAAGCAGGGTAGTCTGGTCCGCGCGGGACAAGCGGAGAAGGACACGGCGGAGGAGAGGAGGCGCCGGAAATGCAAGAGAAACCGGTGAGAACACCCGGACGTGGCGTGGTGAACAGATCGAATTCCGGCCGCCCCAGGCGAGCGAAAACACTCCGAATAACCGGGAGCGGAAGGAGCGGCGGGGAAGGAAGAGACGCCGGGTGACGAGAAGGGGCGTCCGCGGAGGACAGCATGGAGAATGAACATCCGAAACGGGGGCGGACGGATGAACGAATTGAGGCGCTACAGGTCTATGATCGGGCGCCAACGGCCGTGCGGGTCGGGAACAAGAAAAGGCGAGAGTGAAACCCCACGGTGGATGGGGAAACCTCGAAATAGCCCGATTGTCTAACATAGATTGAAGGGCCACCGCCAAGCGAGGCGTTTTTTCCGGATCGGACAGAGGCGGAGTGTGCTAAACGTAAGACGGAACCCGAACTGTAGGGCGCTGAGAATTAACCGCTGGGAGGTGAAACCTGCCCACGCGGGAAAACAGTCGCTGAGCCGAGCGCCGACCGGAGCTAGAGAGTCATTTCTTGGTCGAACCTCGTTGGGAGGAGCGACCACGAAAGGCGGAGAACGGCTGGAACGTCCTGAAGGACGTGACGAGGTAGCAGATGCGCGACGTGGCTGAGGGGAAGCCGCAACCGGAGGCCGAAGGCGGGGAACGCGGAAGGAAGGCCGAGGCGCAAGGGAGGTCGAGCGGAGGCGGGCCTGACGATCCAAGCGCGCCAAGGCGCGGTCAAAGAGAGGCCGTAACTGGCCCCAAAACAGCAGGGAACCGGGAAGGCGGAGAATAAAGCTCGGTTAACTCCGCCGGAGAAGCCGCGGCCGTAAGTGCATAAATGACTGAATGCAAGCCGGGCGGCGTAACAAGATGCAATTTACAACCGGGCGCCAACGACCTGAATGGAACACAGCGCCAGTATGGGCAGAAGCCTGCCATATGTCAGGGAGAGTGAGCGTGTCCAGAAAAAGCAAGCAAGCAAGGGACAGCCTGCAAGTCGTAAACCATACCGGCCGCTTGTCGGCCGAGCCCCTCCAGATCCGACAGGTGACGATCGGAAAACTGGACAGAGGATGGAATTAAAGACTGACCGTCCGCAAACGGCTGTGCCAGGCTGGACACGAGGCGCAGCGGAGCAGACTGAACATCCGGGAGCTCAGGAGAAGAGAGCAAGCGAACGAACAGGTAGCCCAGGAGCCCGGTACCCAAGGGAACTCCCGAGGGTACCGGGGGACCAAGGTGTATCCGAACCCGGCGGAAGCGGGGCCCCAGTAGAGGGAGACCCCGAGACCACCGCGGGGCGCCCACGGAAGAGATCCCCCGTGCGGTCAGTAATACCAGACACACTGCGGGCGCGGCGGAGGGCGAATGAAGGGGCCAGGATTCAAAGAAGAACCGGCCGCCGACGCCGAGGAAGTCCGAGGTTGTACCTACGGAAGTTTGGACCACTAGGGTTAGCCTCCTGTGTGGAGGTAGCCTCCAGGTCCATAAGCGCAGATTTGCGCGGACGCCAAGCCTGGCGGCGCAGTGCGATCGCCGACCACTGGTCTGATGCCAGGGCGGGATCGGCTGACTGAGCAGTCAGGGACCCTGGAGAACCCCGTGTAGGGGGAGCCAGAGAGACCCGCTGAGCCGGAGCCACGGGAGGCTGGAAACAGGAAGCCGGGGAACGAGCAGCAGCAGGAACCATCCGGGAAGGCACAGGAACCGGAGCCGCAGGCCGCACAGCAGATGGTAACTGAAAAAAAGAGCCGGCCGGCCTTTAAGTAACAACGGCAGACGGAGGAACCGGAGGCGAGGCCGGCAGCCCCGAATGGAGGCAGTAGGGACCGACGCACTTACCTGCACACCAGGAAGGTCCGGGTGATCCAGCGGGACGGCTCCAGCCGGCCCCGGGGATAAGGAAGGAATCCGGCGAGGAGCCGGCGACGAGAACAGCCGGGGAGAAAGTACCGGGACGCCGGCGAGGGCGCCGGGCGGACAGAATTGGGTCTAGACGAATCATCGAGATCCGACATAAGTGATTAACAAACCCGGGACAATAAATGTAATATGGAATAGGCAGATGTGCTGGCAGATCGGGAGGCCGAGGGAACGGAGAAAGAATTCCATTTCTGTGAATGAGAATTCAACGATATAACTGTCTAAACCACTGGAGAGGTGACAGGACCGGCGGGAACGGACGGTGAACGCAGCACGGCCGTGGTGCGGTCAACCAGGGTAGGCCCCCCCCCCCCACCCCCTCGGAGACAACCACGGGGTCAGACAATGGAATACATGAGGGGGAACCCCCAAGTACCGGGGAATGAGCCCAATCCAGGAAAGGGCCCACTGGTCAGACGTCCAAGTGTGGCAGTGAAAACAAGGATCAGCCGGAACACGGCAGGAGTCAATGATGGAGAGGCAACGAAAACAAGGGGGTGGGAGTCCCAACCGGGATTAAGAACCACAAGAGCCACAATAAGTGGGGTTCTCCATGGCGGGCAAGGGAAAAAAGAAGACAACTTACAGTTCAGTTGGCAAACTCATTAGTACAAACCCAACAGTGGACGAATCTCGCAGAGCGGGATCACACGTCCATCATGGCGAACGCCAGAAGAAAATGTGATTATGGGTAACGGAAGTGTGACCTAGATACACGGGAACGAGGCCGGATGGGCGATAATAGGCCCAATAAGGGAAAATTTTCGGTTGGCTTACTCTGGCGTATAAACTTTAACAGAGAAAATTCTCATTAATACAGAAACAGCTCACAATTATGTTTACGTAATAAAACTAGGGAGTTCAGAGAAGAAGTTACTGATGGGACATGCGGTGACCTATAGAGGAAAACAATCTGAAGTGACTGAGTCTGTGTGTGAATATAGTTGTTTGTTGTTCCTCTGACAGCAATTTGATCATTTCTGATAAGTTTGTAATGAGGACAGAGAGATAGAAAAACAAAGAAAATCACTTTAATTCCCATTCTACTGAGGCTGAAAAATACTGAATGAATGTTTGCATTTGATCCTCATTTTTTTAATACATCAATTTTTTGTTAAGGGAAATTTTGCACAAAATTCATAAATTTTACTTAACATTTACAGTATAAATCAATTATATTTGAAAATTTAAGCTGATTAACAAATCTAAATTGCATCAACATTAATAGTTAATCTGCTCAGGCAACATCACATTATATATACAGATGTATTTATTTTTTTCTTAAAACATATTTTTGAAATGCGCAAAATAATAAATATCTGAAAATAACACTTGATTCAGGAAAAGTTGTAAACATTGGATCAGAAACAGCAATGCAATTAACGAATGTAACTAATGCAACATATGAGGTTGGGGGGGGGGGGGGGGTCTGGGTTGCCACATGATTCTACATTTGTGACAGCAGTGTTGCATCACTAATAAGTTTACCCAGGCAAGGCTGTACTGACCAGACATGGCTGGTCTGGAGGTTCAAAATGTAAATACATTAGAGCCTCAGAAAAACGTCAATAACTAGAATACTTTTTAAGCTTTTACTTTCAAATTTCATAATTTAACAGGTTAAATCTATATATATACTGACTGTGAAAAGTAAATCATATGTTCTTACAAGAAAAAAACCGTGCCATGGTCTAACTTGGGCAAAATTTAATTTACCAATTTTATATTTTTGCCAATATTTAAAAAAAATTAACAGATTCTGATCTAATTTTTTGTATACAATTAAATTATGATTAATTAAAGTTGTATACTGAAAAAAAAGGCCCTAGCTTTTACACTTTTTCTCTTAAGTGACCGGATATCTGTCCTGATCTGCCCATTACTATTTTAAATTATATAATAGACCTATTTCTGGCATGTACATTGGGAACTATATAGAGGAATATTTATGGTAAATATGAAGAAAACCAGATGATATTAGGCAGTCCTGAAATGTGAAAATGGATTTGTAATAAAAAATTGAGGTTTTTCCTTAATATCTCATAGGAACGAAGTCCTATTGACCCTATTTTTGGCATGGTAGGAGATTTTGGGAATGTCGAATTTGTATGCCGAATTTCAGATTCATAGGTCGAATGGTATTGAAACGTTCCAGTCTTACGGACGGACATCCGGACGGACAACAGACAATGGATCACGACTATAGCTCAGATAACTTATAGTCAGCTGAGCTAAAAATTGGTAAAATTTATATCTAATTTTGGGTATACAATTGAATCTTGATTAAATAAAATTTCATCCCTTACAAAAAGTGTCTAGCTTTAACACTTCTCATGTTAAGTGACTGAATATATATATATATATATATATATATATATATATATATATACAGTGAAACCTCGTTGTGTCGAACTCGCTTAAGTCGAATACCCCGCTTAAGTCGAAGTTACTGATTCGATATTTTGGACAACTCTAGTTAAATTATAACCAAATAAAACCCACTTGTGTCGAACCTTGGATGTGTCTAAGTTTTCTGAGGGTCCCTTCGACTTCGACACAACGAGGTTTCACTGTATATATCCTGATTTTTTACAATGTGCATTATGTTTTGGCCCATAACTTTAAGAAATAACACAATTCTGAATTAAATTTCTGGTTCATACATAGGATATATAGAGGAATATGTACATTAAACAGGATAAAAAACAGAGCATTTGTTTTCACATTTAGCAGTCTTGAAGTGTAACAATGGGTTTTTAATGGGGAAATGAGGTTTTTCCTTAATATCTTAAAGGGACTAAGTCCTAGTGACCCAATTTTTTGTATGGTCTGAGAGTTTGGGGACATCTAACTGTATGCTGAATTTTGGATTTGTACGTCAAACAGTTTCAAAACATGCCAGTTTAATGGACAGACAGACAGTAAGACAGATGCATGGACAGCCAATAGACAAAAGACCACAACTATAGCTCAACTGACTTATAGTCAGCTGAGCTAAAAACATGTGGAGCATGTATCAGTGTGTATGAGGGGCAATGTCTCATTCCAGTCATCCAGCAGAGAAAGGATTTAAAAATAGTGAGGAAAATATGCAGATAAAACATTTTTTTTATGGTGTGGCCATTGCTTGGTATTATCCTTGTCCAAAACGTGCCTCAAACAAGTGGACAGGATTTTGGAGCGATTTGTTCACGATTATTTATGGCATAGTCTCAGTGTCCCCGTTGTGAGTGCCGTGTTCACGTCGTCTGTCGCCGTGTTTGTCAGTCCGTCACACTGGGGCCTACTGTAGTTCTGTTTAATTATCGTACTCTGCACATTTACCCCCTGTCTCCCACAATACTGCACAAGATTTATTAATACTTGATGGCACTTCTCGCCTCTACCTACCAAACAGTGACGTATTCGGGCTATTAGAACCAATCAAGGTGACTTTGTTTCGCTTTCTTTCTGCATAAACACTCCAGTTTTTCATTCAAGGCAGAGACAAGTGCTGGTCATCCCCCAACAGTTCACAGACGAGAGTTATCCACTCAAATCACGATCCGTATTGACTCTCTAGGTGGCAGCACCTATGCTGAGTCTCATGTTTCAGCTGAAACCATTCCGTGTGGACCTACTGATCAATTTAGTGGGGGACCAATTCTTGACGTAAAGTGATATTATATCATTATAAAATGATATATTATCACCTTACGTCAAGAGCTGTAGAAGTATGTTAGATCTAAATATCATCAAACTATTTTTGGTTATATTTAGCTTTAAAAATATATTAAAATAAATTTGAGCCCAAAATAAGGAACCGGTATAGGCATATATATTCAATACATACATATAGGGTATCACTTTACACATTTCTCCAGACTTTTTTTTAAATTTTTAATTGTATATATTTATAAATCGTCTATAGGTATTGCAGTGGTTTTCAAACTGGGGGGGGGGGGTAATTTAAGCGCCCGAGGGGGTGGGGGTGGGAAGGGGTATCCCCCTGACACGGTGTATAAAATTTTGAAAACAATAAAACATTAAAAAAATGAATTTAATGTTTTTTTTTTAAACTTTTTTGCCCACTTTAAATCACATCCTGCATCACAAAAAATCAACAAATATAGAATTTACAAAATCATGCATGCAAAATTGCTTCATTTAATTATAGCCTCATAGATAGTCTTTTTCGTATCACCGTGTTTTAATATTACTCAAAACCAAAGTCATGCATGGTATATGATTGTGAACCATGAAAAAAAATATATTAAGAGGCAATTAATGGATATACCCTTTTACGCTTACATGAAATTTAATATGTATTTTTAAATTAATAGGAATAATTTATGGGACACTGACCAGAATTCAAGGATATTGGCCTATATTTAACACATTTTCCTATACTCTAAAATTGTTATATTCTGAAACAGACCCGTCTAGATAATTTTAAGGTGATCAATTTAGATATTTAACATTAAGTATATATGTATTTCCCACCATTCTCACGAATATGTACTACATTATTTTTCAATGTTTTGAAAATATATGACAATTTCAGAAACAAGGTCACATATAAGAAAAGCTATCCATGAACAAACTGCTGGTTAACTAAATGCTGCGCCCCAAATGGTGCCCCCCCCCCCCCCCCCCCCCGGCTCCAAAGACTATATGCCTATCCTTCCTTGTTTCTTAAATCCAGTTTGAAAAAAAAATACAAATGAACAAACGATTCTTGCAAAAATTGTCTGTAACTACTTTACAACTTGAAGCCGAATGTTGGGAAAATCAAGGCAATGATCATAGACTTTTGGCGTAAAAGATCTATGATCTTGCCCAAAGAAATTAATGGTTCAATAGTAGAAATTGTTGACTTTTTTAAATTGTTAGGTATCCACATATCATCAAACTTAAAGTGAGAGGAAAATGCAAATTTTTGTACGATTTAGGCACAACAGCGGCTGTACTTTTAAAGAATACTTTAAGGGTTTGATATATGCTTATCGATACTGCTGAAATTATAGCAGTAACAGAGAGTGTCTTGACGCACTGCCGCTGTGTGGGGAGGAAGCAACAATGTCGAGGAACGGAATACGTATAAAAAGGTTGTAAAACGTCTGAGAAGATAGTCGGGAGGTCTTTACCATATCGTTAGGATCCATTTATCATATAAGAGGCTGCTGAAGAAAGCGAATGCTATAGTTGTTTCTCTGTTTCTGAGCAGTTTTACGTATCTCAGGAATGGTACCTGGTGTCGAATGTATAAACCTGAAACTTTGCACACCATTATATCTTCTATACCAATATCTTGTATAAAAGAATGTTGGCGTAAAGTACAATCTTTTTACTGTCCCCATCCTTTCGTTTCTTTTCTTAATTGTTTTTTATTCACACTTTTCTTGAACTGTTTTGTTCATTATTCTAAACATAGATATATTTCAATATAGATCTCCCCTACTTTGTCCACTGCACATTCTTGTGGCACCTCCTACAGATAAGCTATAGTTGTCTGTTGCACTATGTAGCATACCAAAATATATACGGGTCACAAATCGAGGAATATTTAAAGGTGGCATTTCAAAGTCCGGGGATACGTCGTTTGAGCAAATGCCAAAGAAAATCTTTAGAGCTCTCACGTTCACCTGGAGACATTCCATGCCTGACGCAGTCCATGCTTTAATCATTTAGCGCATATATACAGTGTATATGATCGCTTGTTGATTGCACATATATTCTGGGTGTTAAGACGCACAGTATGGAGCAATTCACACTTTCAACGGAAAATTTACGATACGTTTTATTTAGAATACATTGTAATTCATAATAAATAATTTAACGATATGTAAAATCGTGTCGTCTTTGGAGAAAATGGAGCACGCTTACAGTACGTCAGTTAAGCAGTCGCTCCTATATATTAGTTCCATCTCTGAATATGGTAAGAACTGGGGGCTTTTTTTGTCCTATATTGGCAGAGCCACTAGCACCTCCCCACCCATCCTTAATTCCTTCACAAATAATATAAATCAAATTTATAGACAAAAATTGTTTTGTTTAGACAGCAGATAAATCTTCAATTACTGTCAGATTTATATTCAGTTGCAAAGATAAGTAAAAATCATGCAATCTTTGCTTCTGTTCCACAAATACATAGGAAATATTATTTACGACATGTCACAATGGTATATATAAAGATCATTTATTAATTACTTATAAGGTCGCTAATTAGGCCTTCAAAATATAACCTCCACCACTGGCAGTTCGAACATTTTTAATTTTAAAGATGCTTGTCAAACTTTGAAATATAGGCACAATTTAAGCTCTTCAGTTCTGAAAATCCCTGGAACTATCGAGATTTCTTTTTTTAAATCTAGCACGAATAATCTATCCGATGATTCATCGAGTTATGAGAACAAAAGCGAGGTATGAAAATTCACCAAGGGCCACAACTGAGCATCCCTTAATTATATCTGCCCCAGACGCACTAATTGGCTAACTGCATGGTATATATTATATATAAAACTAGCACTAGGCTTTAAAATGGCATAACCAAGGGCACAGCCAGACTATATAATGAACCGAAAGGACCGAGCAGCTCATCGATCGAACATGACACATATGACCATTAACAGAATACAGAAATATATATATATATATATATATATATATATATATATATATAAAGATAATAATAAAAGGATGTTAAAAAAATAAGTTCTTTAATTTAATTCTTATTACTTTTAATTAATCAACAATAAAAGGAATTTAATATTGCTATTTGCTAAAAATATTAGTCTGATATTGCTTTAAATAAAATACGCGTATTTCTTTTCAGTTTTTAGAAACGAAATGATATATATTAGTTTTATTTTGTCAAAGTTCAACTCTTCAATCGATCCCTATACCATTGCAAGACAAGTTATAGGGATTTTATTTCATATGCCTAAATTAAATTCATGTTCAGATTTAAAAACAATTTAAATAAAAACGGCAATTTCAAATAATTTCTTTTTTATTCATATCGCACATATATTATTCTGTGCCTTTCATTTATCTCATTTAAAGCAATATTCATACACCAATAATTTTAAAACATATATATTAATAGAACATTCAAGTTTAACAAATGGTAAAAAATGCGTTTGGTGCGACTGAGTTGTGGTTACGAAAGAAACAGGCGCCTTCTATTGCTTAACAGGATGAGTGGAAATAATACGTTTCATATATAATACAAAGAACGGGAATGTGATGATAACAATGATGCTGCTGTGATTACCGAGAATATACCAACCGACTTGATAGACGTTTTACAGTGGATAGCTCTGTTGTAGCTGCCTGTAACACTCCATCTCATTGGTCACCTGTCGACCAATAACCGGGTATTTGAGCAAAACATCCGTGAGCCGATTTTCTGTGAAAGTTTCCCAACGATTCGATGATGTTCGTCGCTAAAAGTATACAGGCAGAACATAAAGATTTGATTCATGACGTCAGTTACGACTTCCATGGACGACGGATGGCCACATGTTCGAGCGACCAAAGTGTCAAGGTATCATTAGTTTACTGTAGAAAAGCCGATGTTTTAGGCCGGTGCCGAGCGATAATGAAGGAAACATGTCTGTCTAAGGGGGTCTCCATGATCTGTCAGTTGATGAAAGACGACAGGGAAGATAAAATATGTCCGAAACTTAAAGTAAACACTACTGTTCAGTTCAGAATCGCATTAAATGCCAGCATTCCTATTTTAAATAAATATATTTCTCAGGAAGAGTCCATCATCTTCAGCCATCAACCTGGTCAATTTTATTTTTTTATTAATATTTACTAATACTATTTTAGCACTATATATATTAACCCATGGAATTAGGTTGATATCGGCCGCCGGCCTCAAATCGACCATATCGGCCGCCAGCGCCCAGCGGGCAACCATTTTGGCCACAACCTCGACGATGCCAATGCTCGGTCCTGACTCAGGCCAGTCAACCATATCGGCCGTGGCTTGGATGGGCCTGGCGGGGCACCATTTCGGCCGCCGGGCTACCTCATTACCACAAACATGGTTACATTATAATTAGAACTAGCTTATTCAACCAGAAATATGATGGACTTTATAAAATATATTTGTTCAAAATATGATTAGTCATATTTATAAGAAACATGCACGAGTTAAAATCTCAAATTCAACACGTGTACATGCATTGAATGATATAGAATATTAATTTGTCCTGTAACTTCGTTAACAAATGTATATGAAAGGATATCAAACCAGGTTTCAACAGTCATGAAGTATTGTAAGCAAATCGTCTAATTTTTAGCTCAGCTGACCATAAGTCATCGAGCTATAGTCGTGGTCCATTGTCCGTCGTCTGTCTGTCTGTCCGTCCTTCTGGATGTCCGTCTGTAAGACTGGCACTTTTGACACCGTTGGACCTACGAATCTGAAATTCAGCATACAGTTAGATGTCCCGAAAATCTCCTACCATGCCGAAAATTGGGTCAATAGGACTTTGTTCCTTCGAGATATTAAGGAAAAACCTCAATTTTTTATTAGAAATCTATTTTCACACTTCAGGACTGCCTAATATCAAAACCACTCATCTGGTTTTCTTCATATTTACCATAAATATTCCTCTATATAGTTTCTATGTACATGCCAGATGTTAAGTCAGTATTATATAATTTAAAAAAGTTATGGGCCATAACATAATTGACTTTGTAAAAAAATCAGGAAGATATTTGGTCACTTAAGACCAAAAGTGTTAAAGGTAGGGACTTTTTTCCAGTAATACAACTGAAATTAATCAAAATTTAATTGTTTACCAAAAATAAGATCAGAATCTGTCAAATTTTTTAAATATTGGCAAAAATATAAAATTGGTACCTTAAATTTTGCCCAACTTTGGCCACGGCACGTTTTTTTCCTGTGAGTACTGTGGATTTAATTTTCACAGCATGTATACATAAGGATTTAATCTGTTAAAATCTGAAATTTGAAAATAAAAGCTGCAAAATTAGGCTAGTTATTGAATTTTTTTGGAGGCTCTTGTTGTATTCCCTTACATTGTCAAGCAGTCCATTTTGATGACTGTAGGTCATTCAGTGCACATCTCTCTGCTCCCCAGGCTGTTGGCATAATTTTAGATGTCCCCAAAATCTCCTATCATAACGAAAATTGGGTCATTAGGACTATGTTCCTTCGAGATATTAAGGAAAAAAACTCTGTTTTCCATAAAAAAAGCCATTGTTACACTTCAAGGCTGCCTAATATCAAAACCACTGATCTGTTTTTGATTGTATTTAGTATTCACATTCATTCATACATTTTCTATGAACATAATAAAAATTAGGTCAGTATTGGGTATTATTTTGTAGTTAAGGGCAAAAACATAATGCAATTTTTTTAAAAATCAGGAAACATATTTACTCACCTAACATGAGAATTGCTGAACCTAGAGACTTTTTTTCAGGAATATAACTTTATTTAATCAAGATTCAATTGTTTACCCAAAATTAGATCTGAATTTTGCAAATTTTTCAGTTATTAGCATCAATAAAAAATCAATACCTTAAATTTTGTCCATCTTTGGCACTGTTGATTTGATTTTCACAGCATATTTACATAAGGATTTAATCTTTTAAAATCTGAAATTTCAAAGAAATTGATTGGAAAGAATAGCTTTTATTCATGTTTTCATACACCATGTCAAGTGTTGTCTACATCTAGCCCACCTAGTAGTACAGCCTTCACTTGCATTATGTAACCCACTCCAGGCAGCTTGCCTTGGCCCAGCTTGGCCACTACTAGCAGGCTTCCCCTCTGCACTGCACTCACCCCCCCAGCCTGTGCAAAAACTAGATGAATGTTATAATTTTCTGTATTTTATTTTATTCTTGGACATGCTACATTTTACATTTTGTATTGTACCACCAGGGTTACAATGATTAAAGTGTACATTTAATTGTGTCCACAAAGTGGTGTATTGCTATGAAAGTGTGGATGTTCATTAGATAAGTAATTCCTTACTTCAGAAGAGTAAAAACTTCACCAGGTGTGAAATTGACTATTAATTCCAGTAATAAATTAAAACTGGGATAGTAATTAGCACAATGATATTGTTTGCCCCTCATTCAACCAACAGTGTGTATACTTTATTTGAAAAGATGTTTTATTTTATCAAATTTACTTTTATTTTATTTTGATGAATAAAATTAAGCATGTACTAAAAACTCCAATGTGCAAAACTTTTTAATAGTGATTCAAGGAATATTCTTGTAGATGCCATGTTGTGGCATTATTTTCTTTTAAATTCAGTTTGAACATTTATGATTTAAAAATAATAAAATATATGTGTATGCATAATATGACCCAATATGAGCTACAATCTAGATATATGATGATTGCAACTTTTGCAACAATTCTAATATTTTAACTTATAGTTTCAGTTTTTTACTCTGTATATATAATGATTGCAACTTTTGCAACAATTTTAATATTTTAACTTATATTTTCAGGTTTTTTTATTAAAAATTTATAAAA
Organism: Sipunculus nudus; assembly: GCA_026874595.1. Taxonomy (NCBI): domain Eukaryota; kingdom Metazoa; phylum Annelida; class Sipuncula; order Golfingiida; family Sipunculidae; genus Sipunculus; species Sipunculus nudus. Next base: position 6,283,209 of record CM049316.1, read on the forward strand.
CCTGTAAATAAAAAAATGATTCAGATAAAAACTTTTTAATTGAAAAAGTGGATATGCTTAAAAAAATAGGATTATATATAAACTTAAATGCATTATTCCCTTGAAAGTGAAATAAAGGTATTAGTCCATTCTGTCCACTTGCCTGTCCATCAGTAAATTTTCATATGCATCACAGTATCTCAAAACTTTTACTGTTTTTCTTCATGACAGTCTTGTCAGAGTATTAGTTTGCAATCATATATTTAGAACTTTACTATAACCAAGTAGGAGGGCCCCTTTCCTCTTAGCTTTTCATATTCTTATATAAATGAATAACATTACAATAGAATATTTCTACATCCACCTTCGTGCTGCCCTCACTTTTCCCTTATCCGAACCCCATCCCAAAGTCAGCCTCAGTAAGCAAGAACAAGATGAATCAGATATATTCATACTTTAATATTTTGTATAACTATTCGTCCATAGGTAACTATGTACATGCAAGAAATTATGTCAATATTGTGTAATATGTTGACATAGTAGGCATCACAATAATGTACCTTGTCAAGACTAAAGAGATATTGTGTCATACAGTCACAAATTCATAAATCACTTCATCAGCATAGTTAATCATAACATCATATCTGTCAAATTGAAAGCTTGCAGACTACCATACACTTTAGATCCTTCAACAAATAGCCTTATCATCATTCTACTACTGCTTATTACTGCTGTCATTGCATTCATATTTGCTCAAATATATCACAATTTTCGACCCCTCCTAAATAAATAAAAAATAAACCACTATATTTGACTCTATTAATCCATCAGTCAGGTAATTTCATTTATCATTTACTCACATATTACATTACATTCCTTTATAATAGCCAAACATGTCCATGATATTCATAAGCTTTATCGACTCAATATAGTATCACAGTGGAGAAACATTTATAGTCAAATCACGATCAGCTGAGCGCCGTGACCCATGGGTCCCTTGTTTTTATAATGTTTTATCAATATTTTTCTGTAGATAAGTTTTTGATTTTTGAGTTTTTTGAGAGTTTACTTTTTATTTGTTAGCAAGATGGATAGGCAGATAGGTAGATAGATAATGATTTATTTCAAACTCACGGTCCATATACATACATGAGTAGGTCAATAAACACATAATATGCATAAAAAAGTATAGACATATATATGTATATAATTATATATATACATATATAGCTTTATATTTACCTACATATTCATACATACACATACCTACACGCATATATATATATATATATATATATATATATATATATATATATATATATATATATATATATATATATATATACATGTGTTCAGATATACACATACATGCACATAAAAATATAAACATATACACATTATACACGCATGCATATATACATGATATATAAATATACAAATTTACACATATACTATTGTCTTAATTTTTACCATGAAACAAGGATTGCTCCCAAGATGTTTATATAGTTTTAAGACATAGTTTTATATATATTTGGGGATAGAAAGTTTTTTTATGACTGCTGTATATATAGTTATGATTTATAGTTAGATATCTGGCAGTTATTTAAATTCCGTTTGAATTAAATAAAAAACATATGTGATTTCTCTTATTATCATATAAGTAATAAAATGTGTGTTAAATAGGTGTATAAAGTGTTATTAGTTTATTTCTTTCTGCTTGAGGTTGCTTGTGTTATGTTTTTGTTTAAAGGTGTTTGTGTAAATGAGTGTACTGAAATGTGTGCGCTTGGGTTCTTCCAATGATTTAACTCACATTTAAGGTTTAATCAGCTAGGACCTCATATGTAGCCGTGTATGTTGTAATTATGTAGCCAAGAAGAATGGTGGCTAGTAATGAGGTAGCCCGGCGGCCTAAATGGAGCCCCACCGCCCAAGTCGCGACCGATATGGTTGGCTGGCCAGAGTCGGGGCCCAGCAGTGGCCTCGTTGGGGTTGCTTCCGAAATGGTGGCCCGCTGGGCGCTGGTGGCCGATATGGTCGATTTGAGGCCGGCCGCCGAAATAGACCTATACCGACCCACTGATAGGTATATCAATAATAAATTCAAAGTTGTAAAAAAAAATAAAATTATATTAAGAGCAGATAGCTTTTTGCATTATTACCATTAATTATTTAATGCAATATGAATTTTTTCAATATGTCCATTAAAAACAAAATTTATTGGGGAATAAATGAGAGAAAATAACAGGGAATGTGTACCCAGATTTCAGTTTCAGAACTGTCCACTGGTCCAGGGCCCAGCAGCAGCCTAATTAGCAAGGGCTGGCCAGCCTGGGCATGGCTCAAGTGCAATTAGCCGTAATCTCTGTCAGCAGTCCTCTTGATTATTAGGCCTACTTGTGGCCAATGGGACAAGACTTTGTAATAAGGATAGGAATCTAGGGATTTAATTAATAATTTAATTGTGAGCAATTAATACAAAAAATTAAACAATATTTCTGTTATAAAAGGGAATGCTTTATTATATACATGATTGCACATGACTGTACATGGAATGCCTTTTATTCATATAATCAACTAACACTGCTCATTTAAGGAATGTTAAATAGGTGTAAACACCAAATAATTTATATTTAATTTACTTTATAACTAAAGAGCATAGTTCAAATGCAAAAATTTTAAAATATGAAATATTATCCATCAAAAATCCTAATTTAAAAGAAAAAAAACAGTAAATGCCTCAAAAACTTTTTACCTTAAATATAAACATCCTGAACATTTTATTTTTTCAAACTGTGTAATTTGTACAGAATCTAAAAGGTAAAAGGTAAAGTCTGCTGGGCTTTTACACCCGAGGCTAATGGCTCATCACTCATCAGGCCAGAGCTTATCCTGGTTTCTGTAGCGTGAAGTGACTTAGGAGTTAAACTCCTCCTGGATGGGATGCTAGTCCATCGCAGGTTACCTTCCCAGTATTTACTGGTATCCATTTCTACTGCTGGGTGGACAGAGGCACACTTGTGGTTGGGACCTTGCCTAAGGGTCTTAGCACAGTGGGGGTCTGACCAGGATTCGAACTCACGACCTCTCGATCATGAGCCCGGCACCTTAACCATTACACCACCGCCCCCACAAGTACAGATTCTAAGCAGCACATTAAAAGCACTCTGAAGATAAAAATATGTAAACTGATAATCATGTATACATATGTACATATGTAATATTTATAAAATGAATTAAAATATTCCTTGACACAAATATTGCTAAATATGTAATATAAGTATGTGAACAGAAAATATGTAAAATAAGTATATGAACAGAAAATATGTAAAATAAGTATGAGAACAGAAAATATGTAAAATAAGTATGAGAACAGAAAATATGTGCAACTGACAACTAGAATGAATTGTCAATGAACATCTTTAGAAACCTCCATTCACAATGTCCACAAGGACCTCTGTCATGTAGCACTTGTCAATTTAATATATATACATATATATACACATTCAAATTCAAATTGTGACTGATTATTTTTCACAAGTTCATTGAACACACCTTCATACCATGCTTTGGTATCTCCATCCCGCCAGGCATGTGTTATTGTTGCACCACAAACCTGTTGGATTCACAATCACTTCAAACAAGTCAGTCAGATCTTGAGGCACTGCTTGATACTGCTTGAGTAAGGCCACAGAACTTTCTGTGAGCTGAACCTTGGATTTAACATTTTTTTTAGAATTTTAGTTTGCACTTGAATTTGAATATGTCGTCCACAATTTCCCATTGGATAGGATACAATTTTGTCTAAGTACTGTTCATACTATTTCCGGATAAATTTTATGGATATTACCATGAGAGGAATATTTTGATATTATCTGATCAATTTTGTGAAGAACAAGTGGGTTTGGGAAGGGTAAGAACTTTTTTTAGAGTTTTTAATTTTGTAGGCCTACACATGCATGCCACTAAAGCCCTACCCAAACCCTTCCTGTCCATTCATACTGCTTAATAGTGATCCTTTAAATGTCATTGTACAACCAAGACCTTCAACTACAAAAAACTATTTGACATCAGATCTAACTGCTCGCCCAAAACCATGCATAGCACGAGTAATTGCTAGTTTAATTCTATTCGTGTTCAAAATAGGTTGACAGTCATATTTTTTTTTGGCCAATGGATGCATAATTTTCATAAACACAGTTATAGATATAAGCAGTGAGAGTAGCATCATTTTCTGATTAACTGGTTTATGTACTGACCTGTCCATCTGGAAGCTCATATTTTTGGAGCTCAATTTGAGTATCCTAATTCGTAAATATATGAAGAAATTATATATCAAAGCTGCCAAGCATTTCAACACTTTGCGATAAGAAAAGAATGGATGAAAACATCTTGAAGCTAGAGTGAACATAAATCAGGCAGACTGTCAGAATTTGCCAGACAGAAATCATATTTTGCCTGTAATGTGTAGCATTAATATATAAATTTTTGTCCCTGGTTCAGGTAATGTACAGTCTATGGGTTCTCTTCATTGAGATACTATACTGTTGATGACCATGTATATCTTTTTATTCAGAGAATGAACAGTAGTTCTTTGTGTATTTTCAGGTGTGGGATCAAGAGGATGGAGAGTGGGTTTGTACAGCTAATTGGAAGGTGAGACTTGGTATATCAGTGTAGTGGCATTCATATTGTATGATCAATCAACAGTTTTTGACCAATTTCATTTATTGACCCTGAGAACATCTGTAGGCATTAGGTGTCATAAGGTGTGCACAGTTTCCTTTCATGTTGTTTAACTGGCTTGGGTATTACCTATCACGTTACTGAAAATGTGAATGTGCTGTAAATCACATACTGCTGACATGCCTGTAGCCCTGCCTGGGCCTTAGTATTTGCATTTACTAATAAAATGCTTAAAATAAAACGTGATTCCATGTACCAATAGACTCAACCCAGTGACAGCTCTTATCACTAAAGCCCTGTAAAGTCTGTATGTTGAATCCCTGATATTTGCATATTAAGGCTTCACAAGTCTCTTTGAGGACTAGCCCTAGCTCCCATGCTCTCTTACATACGCTACGCTGTGCGAGAGCCCTAGATGATGATTTGAGGAAACTGGAGACATTCCACATGACAATTAAATTCTTATATTTCAACTGAAAATGTCGTATCCGTTATGAAATAAAGATATTCTTATCAAATGAGCATATAACATGCCACTTAGACAGTGTCCACTGTAAATGTTGATTAGAACTTCAGTGTAGAAGAATATATATTGTCCTAATAAACGGTGATACGCGGGGAACTATGTTTGCTCTGGGTTTTTCCCCAGCCACGGCTGGCCTGCAGAGGCCTGTGTAACCAGTGGTAACGGGCCGTGTTGGCTCAGCGAGCAAAGGTCACGCAGTTCATTGTTTCAGATTCTGAGACAGTTTCAAGCGCCAGGGTTGCAAAGTTTTAAAACTGAGTCTTGTTTACATACAAAAACATAATATTTAGCTGAATTTCTTGGTCCTTCAAGTAAAGTACTAAATTGTCTTTAGAAGACTTAAAGTTTCCTTGTCATAAACGCAATATTTGATTTTACACGATTTTTTTTCATACAAGGTATTTAAGTTCTCCAGTTTACTCTGAAGCTTTTTATGCGGCGGTATCCAGGATCCTTGATATCGCCGCCTTTAATGCAGTTATTTGAGGACCTGACGATTCCCCCGTATTTTCATATCAGGCCGTCACGCCTCATGTGAGTGGCATTGTTGCTATGAGAAAGGCAACAGCGGTCCCACAGCTCGACCCGCTTGGTAACATTCGCACTGAAATCATGTATTAAGGTATTCCACACATGGACCTTCGTGTCCTATGATATATCTCTGCTGAACAAATGTTACAGTCCATAGGCCAAATGTAAGTGTATATTGTAGACACTATCACAACAATTTTGTATTGACAGGTCCAGTAAAATTCCCTCTGCCGAGGTGACAAGAGCAGCCGGCAGCATTTGTCTGATCCCATGTATTAACTGTCAAATTGCGAATCATGATCGTTTCAGTCAGCCGGTACATTTTGACTGCACTCATCACGTTTGCACATGAATATCTCGCGCTGATTGGCTCAGCCAGTTTGTTAGGCCTACTGTCAAGAGTGGTGGTCCGATAAACGTTAACATTGAGGCTGAGGGTTACAGTGTTTTAAAGTCTCGAAGAACTCAACATAAGCGATGGCCTAAAAATATTAAGACAAATTAAATTGGAAAATTAGTAGCCAAGTGGAAGCCCAGAATAGGCAATGACTAAATGAACCATATTGGTTTTGAAAAAGATTCTGGGAAAAACCACTGCTGATGTCACTGGAAAAGACTTTTGTTCAGCAAGGCGGTGATGTTTGATGCTTACCGTCCGGGAACCGGCCAAGATTACCAGTCCATGAAATAAGAGGGTCAGATAGTGTTAAATTAGTTATACAAGTTGCAGCAAGATGGCGGTACTGATACTAAGTGCAATACAATGCGGGAATGTTTGATTTCTCTGTCAGAAGCAACAATTAAGTCATAATTATTTCATGGACTAGGCCAGTCTAACATGCCTGGTACTGCTGACTGACTTAACAGGCAGCTTACGTGAAACTGAAAAACATTATGAAAGAACACTACACTTTTGTTCCAAGTCTAAATAATATGGTTAACAATAGTTATTGTATCTCTTAAATATAAAGGGACAAAAGATGTTGACAGTTACTCACTACTCAGTACTGTAGCTTATATGTCCAACAGTATAAAAGATCACATACAGTAAAGTACAGCTATAAGCCTTAATGCATATGTCCAGGTCTGGCATGCAAGCCCATGTGGTAGCGACATCTGGTAGCGAATCCTAAAACTAATCACACTCCCAGTTAAATGACTTGTGAAGTCTACTTACATCAGTAAGCCATGTTTCTGACATAGATGCACCTTATAAAATATATAAAAATAATAAATGCTTATATGAGCTCAGTGTTACTTTGTATTGCTCTGTCTGGGTTAGGCCTTTATAACAATTGAAAATGGTTATTTTGGTATGAACATTCTGAGCCGGAACTTACAAGCAAACTGTTAGGCAAATATCTCAAGAATAACTTACCTTAAATATGTATCTGTGTGGACCTAAACTTTTCCCTACAGACCTCCGTGCCAGGGCACACTCACAAGCACATCTGTGGCTTCAAAGTCAAGTTCCTTTACAGACTCCAGGATCTCGCCACTTTGCCATCGGCGAATGGATACCAAATGTGGCTAACTGATTTCATCAGAAGACCACCACCCTTGCGAATCCAAGCTTCACTGATCTGTCCAAAATCATAACATTTCTCTCAGCTCTATTAACAATATTTTTGTGTTTTTGAGTCCAAATAGTCTTTTTATTCATTAAAAATGGTGTTGGTTGTCTAAATCCATTTTAGATGTGTTTTCTGAGCTTATCCTGGACCTTGCATTCAGTTTATTAGTCCAGCTTTATTTTTTTTTCTCATAAGAAAAATCTCTTTTTCCCTGCAACAGGCCTTTCTGACAGTTCTGCAGACTGTTTACTATTATAAATTTCTGTCACATAGCTGCAATTAGCTGCTAACAGGGGTCTCCTTGGAACACTTGTGCAAAGTCACATAGGAAAATAATTAATTCTCTTATTTTTGCTCATCAGTTTAGACTGTTTGCTAATCAGTTTCGGAATTGATTAGCAAATACTGCTAATCAGTTTTCAAAAAGTAATTCAAGCCTTGCTGAAGTAATTACTTTGACCCTAGATTATTTGCAATCCAGTATGGAAAGCATCTAAATTTAAGAATAATATATGTTATTCATTGTCATATAGTCACCTTCATGTCCATGCATTGTACATTACAGACCGTATATCTAACTCAGAATGAAATCTGGCATCAATAGATGTTTTTGTATTTGAAAGAAACATTGCTAATTAATTACTGCTGTGGTCTATCAAAACGCTCAGAAATTAGCCACAGTGGCTACTGATTTTCATAGGCTACCAAGAACCCTCACAGACTGATCTAACATGCGATCTCCCAAAATGGAGAGCATGACAGATACTAATAAATGTTACCTGGTCAAAGGTCATAGGTAAACAAAATCACCTGACTGTGGAGACTGTAAAACTATGCTGCATGCCACTACATCAGGGAGTTTACAAAGTCAATACACTGACGTCTGAGCAAGTCATCTAAAGTTAATGATATATTGATATATGACTGGTGGAATCAGCTTAATTGAATCTGTTTAAATCACAATCTTCTTATTTTTTATACCAATTAAATCTTTTGCAGCATTTGTATTTTCTTCTCATCTGACATCAATTAGTCTCCTTTGTCCTTCCATGAAGCTGTTCATCCAATCACATGTCTGGGTCCCCCTTGGGAGGAGGGGATGGGGGCACAAAACATCCAGAGAGGTCCTGATGAAATCTCCTTCACTTAGGTCTCAGTGGCCCATGTTACGGTAATATTCAAGGAGTTACTCAGTAAAAACAAGATTTTTAAGTGCTTTGAAAGTCAGACCTTTCTGAATGTTGATGGCTGTTTAACAAATCTTTACAGCCGAACCTCAACATTACTTGGTACATCTCATTTACACAGGTATACCTGTCCAGGTAAGTTAAGCTGAAATATAGGTTTTTTAGCTCAGCTGACTGAAAGTCATCTGAGCTATAGCGATCACTCTTTGTCCGTCGTCTGTCTGTCCGTCTGTCCGTCCGTTAACCAGGCACAAATCGTAACCGCTGGACCTAGAACCTTGTAACTTGGGATTCTGAGAGGTCCATAAAAAATCTCCTTGGAAACCAGAAATTAGGTCTCTGTTACCCATATCCTTCGAGCTATGTGGCCCCAAAGTACCCCCCAGAAAAGTCAAAAATTTCATACAAAAACTTCAATATCTCATTAACTACTTGACTGATGGTCATGATTTTTGGCATACATATTGATCATGAGATGTTACATCACTTCCTGCAGACTGGTGGCGCCACCTGTATTTTTCGATTTTTTACGAATTTTTTTCTCTATTTTTGAGACCTTTAAAAATGTGAACATCTGTTAACAAGGCACAAATCATAAAGACTGGACTTAGAATCTTAATTCTTGACACACTGAGAGGTCCATGAAAAATCTCCTTGGAAACCAGAAATTAGGTCTCTGTTACCCATATCCTTTGAGCTATGGGGCCCCAAAGTCCCCCCCAGAATAGTAAAAAATTTCATACAAAAACTTCAATATCTCAATAACTACATCACTGACGGTCTTAATTTTTGGCATACATATTGATCATGAGGTGTTCGATCAGTTCCTGCAGACTGGTGGCGCCACCTGTACTGTTTGATTTTTTTACGATTTTTTCCTCTATTTTTGAGACCTTTGAGGATGCTGTCATCTGTTTGTGTGGCACAAATTGTAACGACTGGACCTAGAATCTTCATTTTCGACACACTGAGAGACCTATGAAAAGTCTCCATGGAAACCAGAAATTAGGTCTCTGTTACCCATATCCTTGGAGCTATGGGGCCCAAAATTACCCCCCAGAATAGTCAAAAATTTCATACAAAAACTTCAATATCTCATTAACTACATCACTGATGGTCATGATTTTCGACATACATATTGATCATGAGATGTTTCATCAGTTTGTGCAGACTGGTGGTGCCACCTGTATTTTTCAATGTTCACAAATTGTTTTCTCCATTTTTGAGACCTTTAAGGATGTAGTTATCTGTCAACAGGGTACAAATCGTAACGACTGGACCTAGAATCTTCGTTCTTGACACACAGGGAGACCCATGATAAGTCTCCATGGAAACCTGAAATTTGGTCTCTGTTACCCATATCCTTTGAGCTATGGCACTCCAAAGTACAGCTCAGAATAATGGAAAATTTGATACAAAAGCTAAAGTATCTGAACAACTAATGCAGAGATAACCATAATTGTTTGCATGGATATTGATCATGGAGTGTTTTTTCATAAGTTTCTGCAGACTGGTGGCACCACCTGTATTTGTTCGTTTTTTTTTTTACGAAATTTTTCTGTATTTTTGAGACCTTTAAAGATATGAACATCTGTTAACAGGGCACAAATCATAACAAGTGACCCATGGGTCATGACGCTCAGCTGACTGGGAAGAGATTCGCAAAAGGAAATTTTATCATTAGAATGGTAGTATATACCCATTCAACTGAAGCATCAAACAGATTAACCAACAGGCCAAGATTTAGTCTGTATTTATATATCTCAAAAATAGAGAAAAATGTGTAAACTTTTAAAACTAGAATACGGGTAACCGACAAGTGACTACATGTATCTGCCAAAATCGGATAGTGAGGCATGGATTGAGTGGCAAGGGGAAATAGAGTGAGGTATGTTGCATATTAGCATGGATGTCTGCAGCCTAAATGTGTATGTAGGTTGTGCCACCTACCACAAATCCAGAAAGCTGTCCAAGTTGTATACACCTGCAAAATTTTAGGCAGAAAAGTCAAACCACTACATGTATATGAGCGATTTTTGCCCATGGCAGACAAACAGACAAACACTGTGCAAAAATCTTTGCAGGTAACCCCTCCAGTTTTGTGTATGATAAAGACCTATGTGAGATCTAAACACATGCACAATTTTGGCCCAATCGGTCAAATGGTTCCTGAGATATGAGCTTGGATGTGTGCAGCGTTAACTAGAATGTAGGTGGCGCCACCTGTCATAAAATCAAGAAAGCTGTCCACATTGTATAAACCTGCAAAATTTTAGGCAGTTATGTCGAACCACTAAAGAGAAATGAGTGATTTTAGGCCACTGCAGACTAACAGACAGACGCTGTGCAAACATTGTTACAGGTGGCGCCACCATTTTTTGTGTATGTTACAGAGCTATCAAAGGGCTACATTTGTATAAATTTTATTTCCTGATCGATCAAACGGTTCCCAAGATATAAGCTTGGATGTCATCAGCGGGAACGTGAACGTAGGTGGCGCCACCTGTCATAAAATCAAGAAAGCTATCCTGTATGTATACGCATGACGAATTTCAGGTGAATTAGTCAATTCACTGTAGAGATATGAGTGATTTTAACCCAAGGCAGATGAACAGATGGACACTGTGCAAACATGGTTACAGGTGGCGCCACCATTTTTTGTGTATGTTATAAAGCAATCCAAGGGCTACATTTGTATCAATTTTATTTCCTGATCGGTCAAACGGTTCCCGAGAAATGAGGGTTTATGAGTGGAAACAGACCCACAAATGGACACTGGATAGAGAGGAAAGGTCAGAGGTCAACGCAAATTGGTTAGGCACCAGTTCACATGTGACCCGATAATAGGTGTAAGTTTGGGAAAAATCGGTCCATTAGTCTCCGAGGAGCTCTCTGGAAACGAACGCCGCCGCGGTGGAGGAACTTGGTCAAAAACATAGTATCCGCAAAACTTCGTATTGGCGGATACAAAAATACAGGTGGCTCCACCAGTCTGCAGAAACTAATAAAAACACTTAATGGTCAATATCCATGCAAAAAATCATGGTGATCTCTGCATTAGTTGTTCAGATACTTCAGTTTTTGTATAAAATTGTCCATTATTCTGAGGGATACTTCGGAGTCCTATAGCTTGAAGGATATGGGTAACAGAGACCTAATTTCAAGTTTCCACAGGCACCTTTCATGGGCCTCCTTGCATGACAAGAATGAAGATTCTAGGTCCAGTTGTTGCGATTTGTACCCTGTTGACAGATAACCACATCTTTAAAGGTCTCAAAAAAAAGAAAAAAATTCGTAAAAATTTGAAAAAAAATAGAGGTGGCACACCCAGTCTGCAGAAACTGATGGAACAGCTCATGATCAATATGTATGCCGAAAATCATGACCATCAGTGTTGTAGTTATTGAAATACTGCAGTTTTGGTATCAAATTTTCCATTATTCTGGGGGGGGGGGTATTTTGGACCCATACAGCTTAAAGAATATGGGTAACAGAGACCTAATTTCAAGTTTCCATGGAGACTTTTCATGGGCCTCCCTGTGTGTCAAGAATGAAGATTCTTGGTCCAGTTTTTATGATTTGTGCCCTGTTAACAGATGTTCATATCTTTAAAGGTCTCAAAAATACAGAAAAATTTCGTAAAAAAAACCTAACAAATACAGGTGGTGCCACCAGTCTGCAGAAACTTATGAAACACTCCATGATCAATATCCATGCAAACAATTATGGTTATCTCTGCATTAGTTGTTCAGATACTTTAGCTTTTGTATCAAATTTTCCATTATTCTGAGCTGTACTTTGGAGTGCCATAGCTCAAAGGATATGGGTAACAGAGACCAAATTTCAGGTTTCCATGGAGACTTATCATGGGTCTCCCTGTGTGTCAAGAACGAAGATTCTAGGTCCAGTCGTTACGATTTGTACCCTGTTGACAGATAACTACATCCTTAAAGGTCTCAAAAATGGAGAAAACAATTCGTGAACATTGAAAAATACAGGTGGCGCCACCAGTCTGCACAAACTGATGAAACATCTCATGATCAATATGTATGTCGAAAATCATGACCATCAGTGATGTAGTTAATGAGATATTGAAGTTTTTGTATGAAATTTTTGACTATTCTGGGGGGTAATTTTGGGCCCCATAGCTCCAAGGATATGGGTAACAGAGACCTAATTTCTGGTTTCCATGGAGACTTTTCATAGGTCTCTCAGTGTGTCGAAAAATGAAGATTCTAGGTCCAGTCGTTACGATTTGTGCCACGCTAACAGATGACAGCATCCTCAAAGGTCTCAAAAATAGAGGAAAAATTTTGTAAAAAATCAAACAGTACAGGTGGCGCCACCAGTCTGCAGGAACTGATTGAACATCTCATGATCAATATGTATGCCAAAAATGAAGACCATCAGTGATGTAGTTATTGAAATATTGAAGTTTTTGTATGAAATTTTTTACTATTCTGGGGGGTACTTTGGGGCCCCATAGCTCGAAGGATATGGGTAACAGAGACCTAATTTCTGGTTTCCAAGGAGATTTTTCATGGACCTCTCAGTGTGTCAAGAATTAAGATTCTAAGTCCAGTCTTTATGATTTGTGCCTTGTTAACAGATGTTCACATTTTTAAAGGTCTCAAAAATAGAGAAAAAAAAATTCGTAAAAAATCAAAAAATACAGGTGGCGCCACCAGTCTGCAGGAAGTAATGTAACATCTCATGATCAATATGTATGCCAAAAATCATGACCATCAGTCAAGTAGTTAATGAGATATTGAAGTTTTTGTATGAAATTTTTGACTTTTCTGGGGGGTACTTTGGGGCCACATAGCTCGAAGGATATGGGTAACAGAGACCTAATTTCTGGTTTCCAAGGAGATTTTTTATAGACCTCTCAGAATCCCAAGTTACAAGGTTCTAGGTCCAGCGGTTACGATTTGTGCCTGGTTAACGGACGGACAGACGGACAGACGGACAGACAGACAGACGGACAGACGGACGACGGACAAAGAGTGATCGCTATAGCTCAGATGACTTTCAGTCAGCTGAGCTAAAAACTGGACCAAGAATCTTCATTCTTGACACACAGGGAGACCCATGAAAAGTCTCCATGGAAACTTGAAATTAGGTCTCTGTTACCCATATTCTTTAAGCTGTATGGGTCCAAAATACCCCCCCCCCCCCCCAGAATAATGGAAAATTTGATACAAAAACTGCAGTATTTCAATAACTACAACACTGATGGTCATGATTTTCGGCATACATATTGATCATGAGCTGTTCCATCAGTTTCTGCAGAATGGGTGTGCCACCTCTATTTTTAGCTCAGCTGACTATAAGTCATCTGAGCTATAGTCGTGGTCCATTGTCCGTCGTCCGTCCGTCCGTCCGTCCTTTGATGTGGCACGTTTTGAAACAGTAAGACCTAGGAATCAAAAATTCGGCATAATGTTTGATGTCCCCAAGATCTCCTACCAAGCTGAAAACTGGGTGTTTGCAACTTCTTTCCATTGAGAAATTAAGGAAAAACCTCAATTTTTTATTAAAAACCTATTTTCACACTTCAGGACTGCCTAATATCAAAACCACTCATCTGTTTTACCTCATATTTACCATAAATATTCCTCTATATAGTTCCTATGTACATGCCAGAAATTATGTCTGTATTATTTAATTTAAAAAAGTTATGGGCCAAAACATAATGCATTTTGTAAAAAATCAGAAAAGATATTTGATCACTTAACACAAAAAATGTTAAAGCTATGGACCTTTTTTCCAGTAATATAACTTTAATTAATCAAAATTAAATTGTATACCCAAAATTAGATGAAAATCTTTTAAATTTTTTAAAATATTAATAAAAATAAAAAATCAGTACCTTAAATTTTACCCAACTTTGACCATGGCACGTTTTTTTCCTGTAAGTACTGTGGATTTAATTTTCACAGCATGTTTTTGTTAGCATTTCAACTGTTAACACCAAAAATTTGAAACCAGTTGATCAAAAACTGTAGATTTTAATCAAGTTTTCAAGCACCATGTAACATATTGTTTACATCAAGCTAGTGTTATGCAGTTTGCAAGAGCTCAGCTTCCCAACTTCAGCTCTAAGTTCCTTAAATTCGGCATACAGTTAGATGTCTCCAAAATGCCCTACCATGCCAAGAATTTGGTCACTAGGACATTCGAGATATTAATGAAAAACTTCATTTTTCCGTTAAAAACCCATTGTTACACTTCAATACTGCCTAATATCAAAACCACTGATCTGACTTTAATCATAAATAATATACATATTTTTCATTCTCTATGCACATGCCAGAATGATGTCAGTATTGCGTAATTGTTTTAAGTTATGGGCCCAAACATAATGCACTTTGTAAAAAATCAAGAAATATATTTACTCCCTTAACAAGAGCATTGCTAAAGCTAGAGATTTTTTTGTCAGGGATGTAACAATATTTAATCAAGATTCAATTGAATACCCAAAATTAGTTCTGAATTTTTCAAATTTTATAAGTTATTAGTATAAATATAAAATTAGTACCTTAAATTTTGCCCAACTGTGACCATGGCACGTTTGTTTTCCGTGAGCACTGTTGATATAATTTTCATATCATGCACACATAAGGATTTCAGCTTTTTAGTTTAGTAAGCTGAAAGAAATTGGCCAAAAATTGTAGCTTTTATTAATGTTTTTTATGAGACCCTGTCAGACTTTGGCTCTCTCCAGCCCCTCTTGAGTCACCTGTATGTTGACCTTGTTGACCTTTCATCAAATTATGCACGCTTGAGGCGAGGCATACATGGAATCCAGGCAGCTTATGGCAAGCCACAGTTGATCCAGGTGTCCAACCCAACTCATCTAGTAGTTTTAACTAACAACATAACAATAAACAATAAATTAATAAATTTTTATTGGTTTTTTATAACAAATTAAAGAAAAATAGAAAAGGAATTTGTTAGTTTATAATAACAGGAAATTAACTTGCAGTTACTGATGATATAAGAATCTTGTATCAATGGGTAGAATGTCACATATTCCAAATAACACCATGCAGTTACCTATGGCATTTTTCAGTTCAATTTTAATGATAAAAAAGTAAATCATATTATTCATTACTAATCATTAGGGATCATATGAAGGAAATTAATGATAGACAAAGATGCAGTTGATAAAATTAATCTAGATTCCTGCTGTGTCTAGTGTGTACATTGATGTGAAATTAATCCAAAATGAATTTTTTACAGTTATTTTTTAATATAAATAAAAGCCATAAAACCAGGTACTTATGATCATTATTTAAATGTGTGAATTTTGTATATTCTGGATTCTCAACATCATTGTTTGGTGAAAACTGAATAAATTCCAGACATGGTGCAAATACTTTGTAATTGTATTTAAATACGAATATGATTATGTACTCCATTATAAAATTTCTTGCATAAAGAATGGGAATTCAGGTAAAAATGAAAGTATATGAATAGTCGTGCAAATACTTTCAAAATGTATTCATGAATGCATTCATGAATATATTCTTTAATATTATTTTAATAATCATATCAGTTATATTTCATTTTAAAAAATCATATGATTCTCTTATTATTTTTAATAAAAATTATATTTGGGACAATATTTGTATTTTTTTTAATAAATAGTTAAACTCTTATATTATATGTTCTGCTTATAAGTTATATGGCCAAGTCAAAATCTGTGTGACAATAGTACTCCATTTGTTAATAAAATAAATGAAATAAATCCTCTCCCCTGTCTCCAAAGGTACTATCAAAATCATACATAAGCTAAACAACAACAACTCATAATACAGCTTATATTTATTACCACACAAAACCAGCATGTGCCTCATTTCTAAATAATATTTTTTTATCATCATATATAACAGCTGAGCGTTGTGACCCATAGGTCCCTTGTTATTTATCAACTTCTATGTACACTCTTGTTTTCATTGTCGTGATGTGTCAACCCATCAGAACAAAATCATGATAATAGAAACATACCTTAGTAATTTGCCATGTGCATAGATTTAGGTCAGAGCTTTGTCTTGGATATCTTTATACATTGAACAAGACTACTAGCATGTCAGGATACATGTTAACTACATAAAAAGGGGACCTATTTCAAATGGGGCTGTGCTCAATTTACAGGGATTGTATAGTATCTTCAGTGCCAGAAATTTCTAGTTTATCGGGGTCCCTTAAAAATCAAATGTGTTACATTCATCAGGTGCCTCAAGTTCAGTGTTCAGATGTGAGTTGCGTTGCATTATTCATCAGCTGAGTGTTATGATCCATGTATCCCCTAGTTGATGCCATGGATCTTTTTTTTGGTTGTGTTCTATCCTGTTGACAGGTTGACAGTAAGTACAACACAAGTTAATTCAAATTTCTTGTGACAGGTGCACAGTGGCTCCGTCTGGAGAGTGATTTGGGCCCATCCAGAGTTTGGACAAGTCCTGGCAACGTGTTCATTTGATCGCACAGCAATAATCTGGGAAGAACTACGTGAGTGACACATTCATTGACTGATGCAGTGTCATTTGTGTGTGAATATTTCTTGTAGTTGACAAATGAGGCAATGTACTGATTAACAAAAAGAATAACCTTGCAATTTGAGTTACATGTCCTTTAAGTTGAATAAGTTGGTTCTGACAAACTGTTTACCATACAGTCACCTCAGTAGACTCTTGTTGACCTGTGTGTGACATACAAGTTGGTTGGTGATCAGGATCCTTGATTATAAAGGTTAAGGGAAAGGTGGTGGTTTATAGTCAGATATGACAGCCGACGTCTGTCTCATCATTGCCTTCCTGGTCTTTCGGGCTTGTTCAGTCTTGTAGCTTTTCTCATCTCCCTGGGGAGCATACAACCCAAGCAGCCATATTAGGCGCCAGAAGGTTATTCGTTCTACATTTGCCTTCCTCCCATGACCAATACCCATTCACTCCTGGGTCAAGAGAGTGCACTCTTCAGCTCTTATGGTAAAGACTTTGCCTAGGAGTCTTAGCGCAGACAAAGATCAGAATGAGACGCGAACCCATAACCTTGCGGTCACAAGTCCAGTGCCCTCAACCATTGCGCCACCACGCTTGTATATCCTTACAGTAAGCATTTTCCTAATTCGGTAAACATTGTCAGTTTTCTTCAAGCATCATGTCCCCAAAATGGGAGAGATACTCAGCTCCATCCAGTATTGAAACTTAAGCTTTCATGTGTCTTGCTACTTGACAGCTGGAACAGAGTCGGTGGAGGGAGGGAGGTCACACTGGGTCAAACGCAGCACACTTGTGGACAGTCGAACATCGGTTACAGATGTCAAGTTTGCACCAAAGCATCAAGGGTTACAATTAGTAAGTATGATGTGAATCCAGAATGGATTATGTGTTAAATTTGATTAAGAGGGAGAAATTACAAGCTCAAACCCTGATTCTCGACCAAGGGAAAGACTGTTACATATCACCTGGCTATAGAAAAATAGAGTTAATTTCTTTGTGACAGCTAATTGGAATACATAAAAGTGATGCAAGAACATATGTCTCCATCTAGCCAGGCAGACTGACAGATGGACACCCTCCTACAATGACAGGTAGATGCCCAGCCACAGTTAGAGGTAGACACATGACCACAAGGACAGCCTGACACAGCCATGAGGGGAGCTAGACACCCAGCTACAATGACTGGTATACAACCAGGTAGAACATGTAAAGATACACACCCAAACGGGCAAGTAGGCAGATAGACCAGGGCTTGACATTAACAGTTAACTGCTTGTCCTTGGCAAGTTAGTTTTTTACAGAATAAGATGATAGGGCAACCAAAAGTGGGCTACTACTAAGGTGACTGGGCAAGTCGGCCAACATAAACCAGTACCTAAAGGAAGACATTTTCAGTTAGAGCCATTTCCTTCTTGGAGAAATGATTTCATGCTGTTATACCTTTATTAACTCAGCTGACTATGAGTCATCTGAGCTATAGTCGTGGTCTTTTGTCCGTCGTCCGTCTGGCTGTAGTGCCGTCTGTCCATCCTTTAACAGCAGGGTTGGTTTTCTTCCGGAAGAAATTGGAGAATATGAGGTTTCTTCCACTTTTTTCTGGAGGTAATGGATGAAAGTGGAATTTAGTGGACAGTAAGAGTGATAGTGTGATACACAAAAATCAAAACAGATATTTGAGCTTTTTTTATTTCTTTTGAGTAAAATTAAAAAATATGACTTTTAATCAGTGTACAGGAACAATGCTCTAAATTATTAATCTAAATATAATTCTGTTAGTTTTATTCTAATTTAGTATTGCCAAAATTGCAGCTGATGGATGTGTATTTCAACTATTTAGTATGAAGTGTTGCATAATATATATTGATATGTTAATTGACAAAAGATTCTTGTTTAAATGTCCACTTGTATTCACATGAGGGCTAGAGGAAGTTTTCTGTAGTGTAATTGTAACTAGTTCTTAACCCATTTGTGTCTCACAACAATGTTACTTTTGTATGATAGGGAATTACAGATTGATATACTACAATTTTCTCATTTTGTATCTTAACAGTCAAGTATTGCTGCCAAGGGGCATGCAGTGCTGCATACTAACTCACTAACTAATGCGGAATATAAATGGTATGCAAACCGCACTTCCTACAAAATATAACACAATTTATAGCTTCCTTGTGTATGATTTAACAATATCCAGTGTGATATTACACTGTGATTGATAAGTGATCACCAGTTGAACATATAATTATCACTCATTTAAATTTACGCATCTCTCCATGTTAGTTCTGTTCTAATAATCTGTTATAACAAGGAGCAGTTTGACCATTTGATTAGTATAGTGAATGAAAGCCTGTAAAAGATATGGGGTAGCCATGTCATGATTAAATCATGAAATGGCTACCCCATACCCTGCCTCTCTGTGCAGTCAGGGGTAACTTTACTGAAGCTGCACTTTTTTAGGTAATCACCTGGTAATCATTGCATGGTTAATTTGAGAGACACCTGTGTCTATTGATTTTGAAATATGTCACCTGAACTGACTAACTCAAAACTACATGAGGCATATTGTATAACTAAATTAAAATAATAGTCATACATTCTAAGATAACAATTAATATTTATATAAACCTTTATATTTGCAAATAAGATGGAACAGATAATGTTTAAGCAGAAACAAAGCTGAAAATTTATTACCTTTATGTATTCTCTTATGAAATTAGAAAGTTTCTTCGGAAAGAAATGGAGGAAACTATTTCTTCTGAGCTGGAAGTTACCGCAAGTTTCCTTGAAAGAAACCACTTCTCGGAAGAAATTGCCAACCCTGGTTAACAGGGCACATTTTGAAACTGTTGGACCTACGAATCCAAAATTTTGCATACAGTTAGATGTCCCCAAAATCTCCTACCATACCAAAAATTAGGCCACTAAGACATTGTTCCTTTGAGATATTAAGGAAAAACCTCTGTTTTTTCATAGAAGAGTCATTGTTAAAAGGATGCCTAATATTAAAACCACAGATCTGTTTTTGATTGTATTTAGTACTTCCATACATTTTCTATGAACATACGAAAAATTAGGTCAATATTGCATATTGTTTTGAAGTTGTTGGCCCAAATATAATGCAGTTTTTAAAAAATCAGGAAATATATTTACTCACTTAAAATGAGAATTGCTGAAGCTGGAGACTTTTTTTCAGGGATATAACTTTATTTAATCATGATTCAATTGTTTACCCAAAATTAGATCTGAATTATGCTAATTTTTCAAGTTATTAGCATACATTAAAAAATCAATATTTTGGCAATGGCACATTTCTTCCCTGTAACACTGTTGATTTAATTTTCACAGCATGATAAATACCTAAGGATGTAATCTTTTAAAATCTGAAATTTCATAGGAATTGATTGAAAAGAGTAGCTTTTATTCAAGTTTTCATTCACCATGTCAAATGTTGTTTACATCTAGCCCACCTAGCAGTACAGCCTTCACTTGTGTTATGTAACCCACTCTAGGCAGCTTGCCTTGGCTCAACTTGGCCAATACTAGCAGGCTTCCCCTCTGCCCTGCACTTCCCCAGATGGTGCATAAACTAGATGAATGTTATAATTTTCTGTATTTGATTTATTCTTATTCTAGGCTATGCTACATTGTAGATTTTGTATTGTACTACCAGGGTTACAATGACTAAAGTGCACATTTAATTGTGTCCACAAAGTGGTGTATTGCTATTAAAGTGTAGATGTTCATCAGATAAGTAATTCCTTATTTCAGAAGAGTAAAAGCTTCACCAGGTGTGAAATTGACTATTAATTCCAGAAATAGATCATAGCTGAGATAGTAATTAGCACAATGATATTGTTTGTCTCTCATTCAACCAACAGTGTGTTTACTTTATTTGAAAAGATGTTTTTATTATGTCAAATTTACTGAATCTTTCATTTTGGTGATTATAAATTAAGCATGTACTGAAAACTCCAATATGCAAAACTTTTTAATAGTGATTCAAGGAATAATCTTGAAGATACCATGTTGTGGCATTATTTTCTTTTAAATTCAGTTTAAACATTTGTGATTTAAAAATTATAATAAAGTATATGTGTATGCATAATATGACCTGATATCAGCTACACTCTTGATCAATAATGATTGCAACTTAGAATTCTGATATTTTAACTTTTATTTTTAGAATTTTTTATTACAAATTTATAAAACTTGTTAATAATAAAAAAAAAGAATTTGATAAAAAGTATTAATGGAAAAATGGATATGCTAAAACAATAGGCTTCAAAATGAACTAAAATGCATTATTCCCTTGAAAGTGAAATAAAGGTATAAGTCCATTCTGTCCACTTGCCTGTCCATCTGTAAATTTTTCATATGCATCACAGTTTCTCAAAACTTTTACTGTTTTTCGGCATGACAGTCTTGTCAGAATATTAGTTCTGCAATCATTTATTTAAAACTTTACTATAACCAAGAAGGTGGGCCCCTTTTCTATTAGCATCTCATATGCTTATATATATGAAAAACATTACAATAGAATATTTGCTTATTTTGCATTTGCAAAAATTTCAAACTTCAGGTGAGCGCCGTGACCCATATGTCCTTTGTCTTAAATTACCTGTTTGTATATCTGTGCAAATAATAACAGGCAATCCTGTTAACAGACAAACATTTGGACATGTTTACTGGTGCAAAAGTGTTATGTGGAACACATTTTTTGTGTTAGTGCAATCACTGATATTTAGGACAAAAAATCATGTAGGGCAAGTAAAAGGTACATGTTACTGAACAAGTACTTTCAAGCATCAATGTCTAGCCCTGTAGAGACCTAGCCTCAGTGGCAAAAGCTTTCCAGGTAAAATGACAGGTGGACAACCAAGCACAGTGACAGATATCCAGCGACAGGGAAAAGTAGACAACCACGTACAAAAACAGAGGGACTCCAAGCTACAAGGTGAGGTAGACACAGCTACAGGGACAGGTAGACACCCAGCTACAGAGACAGGTAGACACCCATTTACAAGGACAGGGTAGACACCCACCTACAGAGACAGGTAGACACACAGTTACAGGGACAAGAAGACACACAGCTACAGGGATAGGTAGACATCCAGCTACAGGGACAGGTAGACGCCAAGCTACGGGGACAGGTATACCCACAGCTACAGGGACAGGTAGACACCCAGCTCCAGGACAGGTAGACCCCCAGCTACCGGGACAGGTATACCCACAGCTACAGGGACAGGTAGACCAACAGCTACAGGGACAGGTAGACCCCAGCTACAGGTAGACACCCAGCTCCAGGACAGGTAGACCCCCAGCTATGGGGACAGGTATACCCACAGCTACAGGGACAGGTAGACCAACAGCTACAGGGACAGGTAGACCCCAGCTACAGGTAGACACCCAGCTACAGGGATAGAAAGACGTCAAGCCACAGGGACAGGTAGACACCCAGCTACAGGGACAGGTAGACACCCAGCTACAGGGACAGGTAGACGCACAGCTACAGCAACAGGTAGACTTCCAGATACAGGGACAGGTAGACACCTAGCTACAGGGACAGGTAGATGCCATGCTACTGGGACAGGTAGATGCCATGCTACAGGGACAGGTAGATGCCTAGCTACAAGGACAGGTAGAAGCCATGCTACAGGGATAGGTAGACACCTCATCAAAATACAAGTATGCTCTGCCCCAATGAAACAACCTTTCACAGTCTGCCAGGAACTAAATAATTGAGTTTTAGGGAAATTATGTGTAGTGAATTTATTTATTTGTTGAATATCACTTTAATTCAAACTACACTTTTATCATGTGAAATATTTCCTTCTGAGGTTTTCTAAATCAACTCATTTTGATTGACAGGCCACATGTTCAGCAGATGGTGTAGTCAGGATCTATGAAGCTCCAGATGTTATGAACCTAAGTCAGTGGACACTACAGCATGAAATTAACTGTAAACCCAGCTGTTCATGTTTATCCTGGAACCCCTCCAGGTAAGTCAGTGGACACTACAGCATGAGATTAACTGTAAACCCAGCTGTTCATGTTTATCCTGGAACCCCTCCAGGTAAGTCAGTGGACACTACAGCATGAAATTAACTGTAAACCCAGCTGTTCATGTTTATCCTGGAACCCCTCCAGGTAAGTCAGTGGACACTACAGCATGAAATTAACTGTAAACCCAGCTGTTCATGTTTATCCTGGAACCCCTCCAGGTAAGTCAGTGGACACTACAGCATGAAATTAACTGTAAACCCAGCTGTTCATGTTTATCCTGGAACCCCTCCAGGTAAGTCAGTGGACACTACAGCATGAAATTAACTGTAAACCCAGCTGTTCATGTTTATCCTGGAACCCCTCCAGGTAAGTCAGTGGACACTACAGCATGAAATTAACTGTAAACCCAGCTGTTCATGTTTATCCTGGAACCCCTCCAGGTAAGTCAGTGGACACTACAGCATGAAATTAACTGTAAACCCAGCTGTTCATGTTTATCCTGGAACCCCTCCAGGTAAGTCAGTGGACACTACAGCATGAAATTAACTGTAAACCCAGCTGTTTATGTTTATCCTGGAACCCCTCCAGGTAAGTCAGTGGACACTACAGCATGAGATTAACTGTTAACCCAGCTGTTCATGTTTATCCTGGAACCCCTCCAGGTAAGTCAGTGGACACTACAGCATGAGATTAACTGTAAACCCAGCTGTTCATGTTTATCCTGGAACCCCTCCAGGTAAGTCAGTGGACACTACAGCATGAGATTAACTGTAAACCCAGCTGTTCATGTTTATCCTGGAACCCCTCCAGGTAAGTCAGTGGACACTACAGCATGAAATTAACTGTAAACCCAGCTGTTCATGTTTATCCTGGAACCCCTCCAGGTAAGTCAGTGGACACTACAGCATGAAATTAACTGTAAACCCAGCTGTTCATGTTTATCCTGGAACCCCTCCAGGTAAGTCAGTGGACACTACAGCATGAAATTAACTGTAAACCCAGCTGTTCATGTTTATCCTGGAACCCCTCCAGGTAAGTCAGTGGACACTACAGCATGAAATTAACTGTAAACCCAGCTGTTCATGTTTATCCTGGAACCCCTCCAGGTAAGTCAGTGGACACTACAGCATGAAATTAACTGTAAACCCAGCTGTTCATGTTTATCCTGGAACCCCTCCAGGTAAGTCAGTGGACACTACAGCATGAAATTAACTGTAAACCCAGCTGTTCATGTTTATCCTGGAACCCCTCCAGGTAAGTCAGTGGACACTACAGCATGAAATTAACTGTAAACCCAGCTGTTCATGTTTATCCTGGAACCCCTCCAGGTAAGTCAGTGGACACTACAGCATGAAATTAACTGTAAACCCAGCTGTTCATGTTTATCCTGGAACCCCTCCAGGTAAGTCAGTGGACACTACAGCATGAGATTAACTGTAAACCCAGCTGTTCATGTTTATCCTGGAACCCCTCCAGGTAAGTCAGTGGACACTACAGCATGAGATTAACTGTAAACCCAGCTGTTCATGTTTATCCTGGAACCCCTCCAGGTAAGTCAGTGGACACTACAGCATGAGATTAACTGTAAACTGAGCTGTTCATGTTTATCCTGGAACCCCTCCAGGTAAGTCAGTGGACACTACAGCATGAAATTAACTGTAAACCGAGCTGTTCATGTTTATCCTGGAACCCCTCCAGGTAAGTCAGTGGACACTACAGCATGAAATTAACTGTAAACCCAGCTGTTCATGTTTATCCTGGAACCCCTCCAGGTAAGTCAGTGGACACTACAGCATGAGATTAACTGTAAACCCAGCTGTTCATGTTTATCCTGGAACCCCTCCAGGTAAGTCAGTGGACACTACAGCATGAGATTAACTGTAAACCCAGCTGTTCATGTTTATCCTGGAACCCCTCCAGGTAAGTCAGTGGATACTACAGCATGAGATTAAATGTAAACCAAGCTGTTCATGTTTATCCTGGAACCCCTCCAGGTAAGTCAGTGGACACTACAGCATGAATAAACTGTAACCCAGCTGTTCATGTTTATCCTGGAACCCCTCCAGGTAAGTCAGTGGACACTACAGCATGAAATTAACTGTAAACCCAGCTGTTCATGTTTATCCTGGAACCCCTCCAGGTAAGTCAGTGGACACTACAGCATGAGATTAACTGTAAACGCAGCTGTTCATGTTTATCCTGGAACCCCTCCAGGTAAGTCAGTGGATACTACAGCATGAAATTAACTGTAAACGCAGCTGTTCATGTTTATCCTGGAACCCCTCCAGGTAAGTCAGTGGACACTACAGCATGAGATTAACTGTAAACCCAGCTGTTCATGTTTATCCTGGAACCCCTCCAGGTAAGTCAGTGGACACTACAGCATGAAATTGACTGTAAACCCAGCTGTTCATGTTTATCCTGGAACCCCTCCAGGTAAGTCAGTGGACGCTACAGCATGAAATTAACTGTAAACCCAGCTGTTCATGTTTATCCTGGAACCCCTCCAGGTAAGTCAGTGGACACTACAGCATGAAATTAACTGTAAACCCAGCTGTTCATGTTTATCCTGGAACCCCTCCAGGTAAGTCAGTGGACACTACAGCATGAAATTAACTGTAAACCCAGCTGTTCATGTTTATCCTGGAACCCCTCCAGGTAAGTCAGTGGACACTACAGCATGAAATTAACTGTAAACCCAGCTGTTCATGTTTATCCTGGAACCCCTCCAGGTAAGTCAGTGGACACTACAGCATGAAATTAACTGTAAACCCAGCTGTTCATGTTTATCCTGGAACCCCTCCAGGTAAGTCAGTGGACACTACAGCATGAAATTAACTGTAAACCCAGCTGTTCATGTTTATCCTGGAACCCCTCCAGGTAAGTCAGTGGACACTACAGCATGAAATTAACTGTAAACCCAGCTGTTCATGTTTATCCTGGAACCCCTCCAGGTAAGTCAGTGGACACTACAGCATGAAATTAACTGTAAACCCAGCTGTTCATGTTTATCCTGGAACCCCTCCAGGTAAGTCAGTGGACACTACAGCATGAAATTAACTGTAAACCCAGCTGTTCATGTTTATCCTGGAACCCCTCCAGGTAAGTCAGTGGACACTACAGCATGAAATTAACTGTAAACCCAGCTGTTCATGTTTATCCTGGAACCCCTCCAGGTAAGTCAGTGGACACTACAGCATGAGATTAACTGTAAACCCAGCTGTTCATGTTTATCCTGGAACCCCTCCAGGTAAGTCAGTGGACACTACAGCATGAGATTAACTGTAAACCCAGCTGTTCATGTTTATCCTGGAACCCCTCCAGGTAAGTCAGTGGACACTACAGCATGAGATTAACTGTAAACTGAGCTGTTCATGTTTATCCTGGAACCCCTCCAGGTAAGTCAGTGGACACTACAGCATGAAATTAACTGTAAACCGAGCTGTTCATGTTTATCCTGGAACCCCTCCAGGTAAGTCAGTGGACACTACAGCATGAAATTAACTGTAAACCCAGCTGTTCATGTTTATCCTGGAACCCCTCCAGGTAAGTCAGTGGACACTACAGCATGAGATTAACTGTAAACCCAGCTGTTCATGTTTATCCTGGAACCCCTCCAGGTAAGTCAGTGGACACTACAGCATGAGATTAACTGTAAACCCAGCTGTTCATGTTTATCCTGGAACCCCTCCAGGTAAGTCAGTGGATACTACAGCATGAGATTAAATGTAAACCAAGCTGTTCATGTTTATCCTGGAACCCCTCCAGGTAAGTCAGTGGACACTACAGCATGAATAAACTGTAACCCAGCTGTTCATGTTTATCCTGGAACCCCTCCAGGTAAGTCAGTGGACACTACAGCATGAAATTAACTGTAAACCCAGCTGTTCATGTTTATCCTGGAACCCCTCCAGGTAAGTCAGTGGACACTACAGCATGAGATTAACTGTAAACGCAGCTGTTCATGTTTATCCTGGAACCCCTCCAGGTAAGTCAGTGGATACTACAGCATGAAATTAACTGTAAACGCAGCTGTTCATGTTTATCCTGGAACCCCTCCAGGTAAGTCAGTGGACACTACAGCATGAGATTAACTGTAAACCCAGCTGTTCATGTTTATCCTGGAACCCCTCCAGGTAAGTCAGTGGACACTACAGCATGAAATTGACTGTAAACCCAGCTGTTCATGTTTATCCTGGAACCCCTCCAGGTAAGTCAGTGGACGCTACAGCATGAAATTAACTGTAAACCCAGCTGTTCATGTTTATCCTGGAACCCCTCCAGGTAAGTCAGTGGACACTACAGCATTAAATTAACTGTAAACCCAGCTGTTCATGTTTATCCTGGAACCCCTCCAGGTAAGTCAGTGGACACTACAGCATGAAATTAACTGTAAACCCAGCTGTTTATGTTTATCCTGGAACCCCTCCAGGTAAGTCAGTGGACACTACAGCATGAAATTGACTGTAAACCGAGCTGTTCATGTTTATCCTGGAACACGTCCAGGAAAGTCAGTGGACACTACAGCATGAAATTAACTGTAAACCCAGCTGTTCATGTTTATCCTGGAACCCCTCCAGGTAATTCAGTGGACACTACAGCATGAGATTAACTGTAAACCGAGCTGTTCAGTGTATCCTGGAATCCCTCCAGGTAAGTCAGTGGACACTGCAGCATGAAATTGACTGTAAATCCAGCTGTTCATGTTTATCCTGGAACCTCTCCAGGTAAGTCAGTGGACACTACAGCATGAAATTAACTGTAAACCGAGCTGTTCATGTTTATCATGGAACCCCTCCAGGTAAGTCAGTGGACACTACAGCATGAGATTAACTGTAAACCCAGCTGTTCATGTTTATCCTGGAACCCCTCCAGGTAAGTCAGTGGATACTACAGCATGAGATTAAATGTAAACCAAGCTGTTCATGTTTATCCTGGAACCCCTCCAGGTAAGTCAGTGGACACTACAGCATGAAATTAACTGTAAACCCAGCTGTTCATGTTTATCCTGGAACCCCTCCAGGTAAGTCAGTGGACACTACAGCATGAAATTAACTGTAAACCCAGCTGTTCATGTTTATCCTGGAACCCCTCCAGGTAAGTCAGTGGACACTACAGCATGAGATTAACTGTAAACCCAGCTGTTCTTGTTTATCCTGGAACCCCTCCAGGTAAGTCAGTGGACACTACAGCATGAAATTAACTGTAAACCCAGCTGTTCATGTTTATCCTGGAACCCCTCCAGGTAAGTCAGTGGACACTACAGCATGAGATTAACTGTAAACTGAGCTGTTCATGTTTATCCTGGAACCCCTCCAGGTAAGTCAGTGGACACTACAGCATGAAATTAACTGTAAACCGAGCTGTTCATGTTTATCCTGGAACCCCTCCAGGTAAGTCAGTGGACACTACAGCATGAAATTAACTGTAAACCGAGCTGTTCATGTTTATCCTGGAACCCCTCCAGGTAAGTCAGTGGACACTACAGCATGAGATTAACTGTAAACCCAGCTGTTCATGTTTATCCTGGAACCCCTCCAGGTAAGTCAGTGGGTACTACAGCATGAGATTAAATGTAAACCGAGCTGTTCATGTTTATCCTGGAACCCCTCCAGGTAAGTCAGTGGACACTACAGCATGAATAAACTGTAAACCCAGCTGTTCATGTTTATCCTGGAACCCCTCCAGGTAAGTCAGTGGACACTACAGCATGAAATTAACTGTAAACCCAGCTGTCCATGTTTATCCTGGAACCCCTCCAGGTAAGTCAGTGGACACTACAGCATGAGATTAACTGTAAACGCAGCTGTTCATGTTTATCCTGGAACCCCTCCAGGTAAGTCAGTGGATACTACAGCATGAAATTAACTGTAAACGCAGCTGTTCATGTTTATCCTGGAACCCCTCCAGGTAAGTCAGTGGACACTACAGCATGAAATTAACTGTAAACCGAGCTGTTCATGTTTATCCTGGAACCCCTCCAGGTAAGTCAGTGGACACTACAGCATGAAATTGACTGTAAACCCAGCTGTTCATGTTTATCCTGGAACCCCTCCAGGTAAGTCAGTGGACACTACAGCATGAAATTGACTGTAAACCCAGCTGTTCATGTTTATCCTGGAACCCCTCCAGGTAAGTCAGTGGACGCTACAGCATGAAATTAACTGTAAACCCAGCTGTTCATGTTTATCCTGGAACCCCTCCAGGTAAGTCAGTGGACACTACAGCATGAAATTAACTGTAAACCCAGCTGTTCATGTTTATCCCGGAACCCCTCCAGGTAAGTCAGTGGACACTACAGCATGAAATAAACTGTAAACCCAGCTGTTCATGTTTATCCTGG
Source organism: Sipunculus nudus (assembly GCA_026874595.1). Taxonomy (NCBI): domain Eukaryota; kingdom Metazoa; phylum Annelida; class Sipuncula; order Golfingiida; family Sipunculidae; genus Sipunculus; species Sipunculus nudus. The sequence continues at coordinate 6,312,542 of CM049316.1, forward strand.
AACCCCTCCAGGTAAGTCAGTGGACACTACAGCATGAAATTGACTGTAAACCGAGCTGTTCATGTTTATCCTGGAACACGTCCAGGAAAGTCAGTGGACACTACAGCATGAAATTAACTGTAAACCCAGCTGTTCATGTTTATCCTGGAACCCCTCCAGGTAAGTCAGTGGACACTACAGCATGAGATTAACTGTAAACCGAGCTGTTCATGTTTATCCTGGAATCCCTCCAGGTAAGTCAGTGGACACTGCAGCATGAAATTGACTGTAAACCCAGCTGTTCATGTTTATCCTGGAACCCCTCCAGGTAAGTCAGTGGACACTACAGCATGAAATTAACTGTAAACCGAGCTGTTCATGTTTATCCTGGAACCCCTCCAGGTAAGTCAGTGGACACTACAGCATGAAATTAACTGTAAACCCAGCTGTTCATGTTTATCCTGGAACCCCTCCAGGTAAGTCAGTGGACACTACAGCATGAGATTAACTGTAAACCCAGCTGTTCATGTTTATCCTGGAACCCCTCCAGGTAAGTCAGTGGACACTACAGCATGAGATTAACTGTAAACCCAGCTGTTCATGTTTATCCTGGAACCCCTCCAGGTAAGTCAGTGGATACTACAGCATGAGATTAAATGTAAACCAAGCTGTTCATGTTTATCCTGGAACCCCTCCAGGTAAGTCAGTGGACACTACAGCATGAATAAACTGTAACCCAGCTGTTCATGTTTATCCTGGAACCCCTCCAGGTAAGTCAGTGGACACTACAGCATGAAATTAACTGTAAACCCAGCTGTTCATGTTTATCCTGGAACCCCTCCAGGTAAGTCAGTGGACACTACAGCATGAGATTAACTGTAAACGCAGCTGTTCATGTTTATCCTGGAACCCCTCCAGGTAAGTCAGTGGATACTACAGCATGAAATTAACTGTAAACGCAGCTGTTCATGTTTATCCTGGAACCCCTCCAGGTAAGTCAGTGGACACTACAGCATGAGATTAACTGTAAACCCAGCTGTTCATGTTTATCCTGGAACCCCTCCAGGTAAGTCAGTGGACACTACAGCATGAAATTGACTGTAAACCCAGCTGTTCATGTTTATCCTGGAACCCCTCCAGGTAAGTCAGTGGACGCTACAGCATGAAATTAACTGTAAACCCAGCTGTTCATGTTTATCCTGGAACCCCTCCAGGTAAGTCAGTGGACACTACAGCATTAAATTAACTGTAAACCCAGCTGTTCATGTTTATCCTGGAACCCCTCCAGGTAAGTCAGTGGACACTACAGCATGAAATTAACTGTAAACCCAGCTGTTTATGTTTATCCTGGAACCCCTCCAGGTAAGTCAGTGGACACTACAGCATGAAATTGACTGTAAACCGAGCTGTTCATGTTTATCCTGGAACACGTCCAGGAAAGTCAGTGGACACTACAGCATGAAATTAACTGTAAACCCAGCTGTTCATGTTTATCCTGGAACCCCTCCAGGTAATTCAGTGGACACTACAGCATGAGATTAACTGTAAACCGAGCTGTTCAGTGTATCCTGGAATCCCTCCAGGTAAGTCAGTGGACACTGCAGCATGAAATTGACTGTAAATCCAGCTGTTCATGTTTATCCTGGAACCTCTCCAGGTAAGTCAGTGGACACTACAGCATGAAATTAACTGTAAACCGAGCTGTTCATGTTTATCATGGAACCCCTCCAGGTAAGTCAGTGGACACTACAGCATGAGATTAACTGTAAACCCAGCTGTTCATGTTTATCCTGGAACCCCTCCAGGTAAGTCAGTGGATACTACAGCATGAGATTAAATGTAAACCAAGCTGTTCATGTTTATCCTGGAACCCCTCCAGGTAAGTCAGTGGACACTACAGCATGAAATTAACTGTAAACCCAGCTGTTCATGTTTATCCTGGAACCCCTCCAGGTAAGTCAGTGGACACTACAGCATGAAATTAACTGTAAACCCAGCTGTTCATGTTTATCCTGGAACCCCTCCAGGTAAGTCAGTGGACACTACAGCATGAGATTAACTGTAAACCCAGCTGTTCTTGTTTATCCTGGAACCCCTCCAGGTAAGTCAGTGGACACTACAGCATGAAATTAACTGTAAACCCAGCTGTTCATGTTTATCCTGGAACCCCTCCAGGTAAGTCAGTGGACACTACAGCATGAGATTAACTGTAAACTGAGCTGTTCATGTTTATCCTGGAACCCCTCCAGGTAAGTCAGTGGACACTACAGCATGAAATTAACTGTAAACCGAGCTGTTCATGTTTATCCTGGAACCCCTCCAGGTAAGTCAGTGGACACTACAGCATGAAATTAACTGTAAACCGAGCTGTTCATGTTTATCCTGGAACCCCTCCAGGTAAGTCAGTGGACACTACAGCATGAGATTAACTGTAAACCCAGCTGTTCATGTTTATCCTGGAACCCCTCCAGGTAAGTCAGTGGGTACTACAGCATGAGATTAAATGTAAACCGAGCTGTTCATGTTTATCCTGGAACCCCTCCAGGTAAGTCAGTGGACACTACAGCATGAATAAACTGTAAACCCAGCTGTTCATGTTTATCCTGGAACCCCTCCAGGTAAGTCAGTGGACACTACAGCATGAAATTAACTGTAAACCCAGCTGTCCATGTTTATCCTGGAACCCCTCCAGGTAAGTCAGTGGACACTACAGCATGAGATTAACTGTAAACGCAGCTGTTCATGTTTATCCTGGAACCCCTCCAGGTAAGTCAGTGGATACTACAGCATGAAATTAACTGTAAACGCAGCTGTTCATGTTTATCCTGGAACCCCTCCAGGTAAGTCAGTGGACACTACAGCATGAAATTAACTGTAAACCGAGCTGTTCATGTTTATCCTGGAACCCCTCCAGGTAAGTCAGTGGACACTACAGCATGAAATTGACTGTAAACCCAGCTGTTCATGTTTATCCTGGAACCCCTCCAGGTAAGTCAGTGGACACTACAGCATGAAATTGACTGTAAACCCAGCTGTTCATGTTTATCCTGGAACCCCTCCAGGTAAGTCAGTGGACGCTACAGCATGAAATTAACTGTAAACCCAGCTGTTCATGTTTATCCTGGAACCCCTCCAGGTAAGTCAGTGGACACTACAGCATGAAATTAACTGTAAACCCAGCTGTTCATGTTTATCCCGGAACCCCTCCAGGTAAGTCAGTGGACACTACAGCATGAAATAAACTGTAAACCCAGCTGTTCATGTTTATCCTGGAACCCCTCCAGGTAAGTCAGTGGACACTACAGCATGAAATTGACTGTAAACCGAGCTGTTCATGTTTATCCTGGAACACGTCCAGGAAAGTCAGTGGACACTACAGCATGAAATTAACTGTAAACCCAGCTGTTCATGTTTATCCTGGAACCCCTCCAGGTAAGTCAGTGGACACTACAGCATGAGATTAACTGTAAACCGAGCTGTTCATGTTTATCCTGGAATCCCTCCAGGTAAGTCAGTGGACACTGCAGCATGAAATTGACTGTAAACCCAGCTGTTCATGTTTATCCTGGAACCCCTCCAGGTAAGTCAGTGGACACTACAGCATGAAATTAACTGTAAACCGAGCTGTTCATGTTTATCCTGGAACCCCTCCAGGTAAGTCAGTGGACACTACAGCATGAAATTAACTGTAAACCGAGCTGTTCATGTTTATCCTGGAACCCCTCCAGGTAAGTCAGTGGACACTACAGCATGAGATTAACTGTAAACCCAGCTGTTCATGTTTATCCTGGAACCCCTCCAGGTAAGTCAGTGGATACTACAGCATGAGATTAAATGTAAACCGAGCTGTTCATGTTTATCCTGGAACCCCTCCAGGTAAGTCAGTGGACACTACAGCATGAATAAACTGTAAACCCAGCTGTTCATGTTTATCCTGGAACCCCTCCAGGTAAGTCAGTGAACACTACAGCATGAGATTAACTGTAAACCCAGCTGTTCATGTTTATCCTGGAACCCCTCCAGGTAAGTCAGTGGACACTACAGCATGAGATTAACTGTAAACCCAACTGTTCATGTTTATCCTGGAACCCCTCCAGGTAAGTCAGTGGACACTACAGCATGAAATTAACTGTAAACCCAGCTGTTCATGTTTATCCTGGAACCCCTCCAGGTAAGTCAGTGGACACTACAGCATGAAATTAACTGTAAACCGAGCTGTTCATGTTTATCCTGGAACCCCTCCAGGTAAGTCAGTGGACACTACAGCATGAAATTGACTGTAAACCCAGCTGTTCATGTTTATCCTGGAACCCCTCCAGGTAAGTCAGTGGACACTACAGCATGAAATTGACTGTAAACCCAGCTGTTCATGTTTATCCTGGAACCCCTCCAGGTAAGTCAGTGGACACTACAGCATGAAATTAACTGTAAACCGAGCTGTTCATGTTTATCCTGGAACCCCTCCAGGTAAGTCAGTGGACACTACAGCATGAAATTAACTGTAAACAAAGCTGTTCATGTTTAGCCTGGAAGATCCTCCAGGTAAGTCAGTGGACACTACAGCATGAAATTAACTGTATACCCAGCTGTTCATGTTTATCCTGGAACCCCTCCAGGTAAGTCAGTGGACACTACAGCATGAAATTAACTGTAAACCCAGCTGTTCATGTTTATCCTGGAACCCCTCCAGGTAAGTCAGTGGACACTACAGCATGAAATTAACTGTAAACCGAGCTGTTCATGTTTATACTGGAACCCCTCCAGGTAAGTCAGTGGACGCTACAGCATGAAATTAACTGTAAACCCAGCTGTTCATGTTTATCCTGGAACCCCTCCAGGTAAGTCAGTGGACACTACAGCATGAAATTAACTGTAAACCCAGCTGTTCATGTTTATCCTGGAACCCCTCCAGGTAAGTTAGCATTAAATCCAACCCTCAAGAATACAGCCATTTCTGGCCTGAGGCCTCTCAGAGCATAACACATGCTTTCCTCATTTGCAAAAATCATTTAACACATATTTTACACACAAACTGGTATAAATCTCCACTTGGCGGCAACTGATTTACCCTGATAGATATATCCTGCTGCCATGAACATTTCCTTTCAAAGTGCTTCCTCAGATGATACAGCATTGTATGATTCTTGCTTAATGTGTGTAAAAGGGAATCTGATTGGTTAGTATCTGTCATGTGGGGTGTGTAGTGTGACAAGACATTCCTATACCGTAAATATGTGCATATAAGTGGACCTTGCATATAAGTTGGGTATTATTTTCCAGGGTAAATACCAGGTAAAAATTTTTCAAGCCATTCTGGGGGTCAAAACAGGTCAGAAGTAGCATACATGACCATCGAGAGATGTATGTCAGGCCACTGGGGAAAGGTGAATTGTAGACTGGCCACTCATAGAGTAGACTGGCCTTCTGTAGTGTAATCCCTTTACATATTTGGTATCCCACAAGACCCTTGATTTACTTTTTTTAAATACCCAGAGAAGACTAGACTCTGTACTCCATAGTGTTGCATGTTATTGTGTGTGTGTGTTATACTCTGTATATGTCATTGTGTGTGTGTGTTATACTCTGTATATGTTGTAGGGTTCATCCTCCAATGATTGCGGTAGGAAGTGATGACTCCAGTCCATCAGGAGGTGGAAAGGTCCACATATTTGAATACAATGAAAATGCAAGGTAACATTTCAAATTTGTAGTTATCATTAAAAAAAGAAGGAAATACAATAGTCATTTACTTGCAGTTACTAAGGTTTAATTACAACAACAGTAGGTTCATTGATTGCTCTGAATCATAATATGTTTATGCATTATAAATATTTCCCAGCAACACCATAATGTTATTTTTTTTTTTAATTTTACCCATTTTGGAGGTTTTATTTTTACTGGTACTTTTTAAGACTACCAAGTCACAGAAGTTGTTTTATCAGATTTGAGCTAATATATTTCACAGGCTTCGCTTTTGAGGGTCAGTCATTAGTATACTTAGGTATTAAAATTCTATCAGTGACTTTATTAGATGAATCAGTTCATAATCCATTTGATTACACTTACCTGCCCTTACAGTGACTTAGGCTTTCTGATTTTGCCATGTTTTAACTGACAGGCCTAGCTGAGACAACAAGGATGGAATTTGAAGTCACCATAAATAAGGAGCAACCACAGTATTTTGTTAGCTTCTGTTGTAACTTTTACAAAATTTTCAACAGAAAGGATTTGTTTCAGGTTAATGGACTGAATATATATATATATATATATATATATATATATATATATATATATATATATATAAATAAAATAAGTATATTTTGCATTTGCTAGAGTTTTCCAAAATTTGGCTGAGCAACATGACCCATAGGTCTCTTGTTTTCCCATGTTATAATTGTATCTGTTTGGTATTCTCTTGTATTTTGCCACAGGAAATGGAACAAGTTAGAAACATTATCCTGTGTCACAGACAGCGTGCGAGACGTGGCATTTGCTCCTAATCTGGGAAGATCTTTTCATTTACTGGCAGTAGCATCAAAAGACATCAAGATCATTAAAATATCACCAATAAGGTGGGTGTGAGACGCCTATAAAGGATATTAATGTAAGATTCAAAGATATTAAAGTCATTAAAATATCACCAACAAGGTGGGTGTGAGCCACTTATAAAAGAGATGAGTGTAAGATTCAAAGATATCAAAGTCCTTAAAATATCATCAGTAATGTGGGTATGAGAATTATTCAGAGGATAATGTAAGATTTTAAGACATCCAGATCATTAAAATGTCAGAAGTGAGGATTTTTTATGATTGGATATCAATGAATATAAAAGGTTTTACAATCATCAGATAGCCGCAGGATTAGAGGAGCCAATTTACCTGTCAGTGAACTCTTTTTTTATTTTGTAACAGAAAACCAGCATGAAGTGCAAGATCAATAATCACCAGATGAAAACAAAATTAAAAAAAAACATGTTTTTTTTTAGACGAGACCCTTCAAGTGCAAGTGGACCTACCAGTACTGTCAAGTTTGAAATGATCGCTCAGCTAGATGAACACCAGGCACAGGTATCATCACATTTGTAATCCTGTAAAACATGTTAGTTGAGTTATAAACTTACCTTTCAGCACTAAAAGGACTAAAGGACTAAAGGTTCCCATTCATTTGTTAGGTATATAAAATTAACTTGCATATTGTTTTCATCATGAAACATCATGGGTTCTGCCAATGGTTTGTTCTGAAACCCCTTTGCCTACTCCGTACACTTCTAGAAATAAACTTGCACTTGGACAATCAGTGGTGTGAAACATAAACATAGCATGCACGCCATAGAGCCTATTATTTCATCAATAGGGCATTTGCATACAGGTCTGTGTTTGAAATACATGTATTGACTGTTTTCATCCTGAAATCCAGTGTTGTTTTATGGTATTTGATCAGAACCTATATGTTCTCTTGTATTTAATGGTGTAAAAAAATTATAAATGAAGCAATAATGTATATATGCTACATGTCATCATTTAGCATTCCTGAATTGATTTAACCTGAGTTGTTGCAGACAAATTTGTGAATCAGAATGAACTATGAGGCCTTTTTACTTTATTTGTACAGCTAACCAGTCTGTACAAGTTGGTTGAGGTTGGGCTTTGACCCTACATATACATAAACATATATATTTACCTTTAACCTCATCTAAATTATTCTGTGTAAGATTAGTGTTATCAGATTGTAAGGTTGTCCAAGTTTTAATGGTGGTGACAAGCATGAATAAAATATAAATATATTTAGTATATATCAGGCCTGTCAATTGTGTGGAGCTTAGAATTAATTCAGTAAGCAGTTGCTATACCATTGATTCAATTTTCAATTCATTTATTTCCTTTGTATTAGATTTAAATCTCCTTTTAATTAAAAGCAAACATTTTCCAACCATAGATGTTAGTTAATTTGATCAAGTTAAGGAACAATGTAGTTCTTCAGTATCTCCAAATCATTTTTTTTATGTGAGTGGAAATGTCTACAGGAAACATATTTGATCAAAATCCTTGACAATGTGGTGTGCTCTGCTAAATTTGACAGCTCACAGAGGCTTTCAGGATGGTATATTCAAAAATTAATAATTGAAAAGAATCAGTTCGAAGGTTGAAATTCAATTAGAATTAATCTTACACCTTCAGTGTATAAAAGGATACCAGTATGTTTAGAGTACAGTCAACCTCATGTACAGGTAGGACTTTTGGGAATTCCTACCCCAGGTCCCCAAACATCTAAGGCTGCAAAGCCCCTGCTATAAAAATCCAGGCAAGTGTACCTGAGAACCACTCTTACATTTATGAATATTCAGTTTAATACAAGCTGATATAAATGAATCACTGTTTTAATTTGCTGGTCCACCAGGTATGGCGGTTAAGCTGGAATGTCACGGGGACGATATTGGCCTCAGCTGGAGATGATGGGTGTGTGAGACTTTGGAAAGGTATGCAGTTTGTTAAATATTCAGTTTAATACCCTGTATTATAGTGTAATACCTTGTGACATCTGTGTAATACTATATAAATAGTGTATAACATGAGCTGTATATAACACTTGGTAATCACTGTTTACTAGGCAGCCTTACTTTGGCTAGCATGGGTCTATGGTCCTACAGCTGCCTCCAAGGTTTGAGCATAGCTAGCATGTACCATATGGACCTGTGGCTCCCATGGGAATAAAACTCACTGACAATGACTGGATCTCTCCAGGTCTAGCAATTTTGAAATCAGTTAAATAGGAGACAAACCAACAGAACTCTGAGATATAGTTTTAGATTAATATATTGAACACTGCGTTGTACAAAGGACATGAAATAGGTAGAATTTTCAGAGTTATCTCAGATCGTAAACAAAACTCAGTTTGAGAAAAATAAAATTATGAACTACTTTTAAAACTTTTATATAGTGCATATATTGATACAATAGAACTGGAGAAAGATTTTGTTTGCCCTTCATTACCAGTAATTGTATCCTGTTACATTTCCTGTGTATTTATGATATGCAGCAAATTACCTGAGCAATTGGAAGTGTATCTCAACCCTGAAAGGAGATGGGACAGCCGCTGCTACCAGTAAAGACAAGCCCCAGCAGATGAGCGGAAGTTACGGCTCTTCAGCAGGGGCATCAAACGGAGGTCGATACTTCAAGATGAACGCGATGGCTAATCCTGGACAGATGGCATGGCAGTAACATACATGGAAGGGTGGCTTAAAATGGCTCACTCAATTTAGACAGAAGGCGATTCCTTTTATGTTTAACAGTGGTTGGAGCATTGGTGGAATACATGAAAAATGGTCAAGCAGTGATGGATTGTGAGAAATAATGGTCAAGCAGTGATGGATTATTGGAAACAATGGCTAAGTAGTGATGGATTATGGGAAACATTGGTTCAGCAGTGATGGATTGGGGAGATATTGGTAAGCAGTGCGGGAATGTAGTAACAATGGTTAAGCAGTGATGGATTGTGGGAAACATTGGTCAAGCAGTAGTGGATTGTGTGAAACTTTGGTTAAGCAGTCATGGATTATGGTAAACTATGGTTTGGCAGTGATGAATTGTGGAGAAACATGGTTGACAAGCAGTGGATTGCACATGGTAAACAAATGACCTATCAGTGTTGGATCCTGTGAAACATTGTTAATAAATGATGGATTTTGTGACACACTGTTTATAAGTGATAGATCTTGTGAAACACAGCAGACCAGTTGTGTATTCATGAAATATGATTGACCAGTGATGAATTTTGGAAACAAACGGCTAATTAGTGATTGATTCATGGTGACTAATTACAAGCAGTGATGGAATTTGGAACCTTTGGTCAAAACAATAAGTGATGAATGTTTATGGAGATCAAATGGTTGACAGTGATAGACTGTAATAAACAGAATGAACAGCTCAAGGGCCTTAGTTTACTAAATACCAGATAAGTTCATTAGAGTTTCATTTTTATGTGAAAATCCAAAATGATCATTTAATGGAGAATAATTTTAATATTTGAACATTCCCTTGTCAGTTTACCTGGAGAAACATGATATTTTTGTGAATGTTAGAATTTACACACATGGAAGTAATAAAAGTAGTTTTGTAAACAAAACACACATACTAGAAGATACACCTGCTGTATGCCAGTATGGACATTATTCAGAGGTCTCTGAAACAGCCCCAGAAGCAAGGGTAAGCATTTTGGGGTTTGTCTTTAATGGTATCCAGTCTTTTTTCATATCTGCCCATTACTGTTATTTCCCCTTGATACACACTAATGTGTTTCAATCAGTTTTGCATCCAAAACATTCTTAACTGCTGATGATGCAGGTCAATAGAGGTGCATGTATATATGCACAGTCCTCTTTATATTATTGTTAGAAATAGAATGAGAAAGAACAAGGTCTGTTGTCCATCTGTGATCCACCTTTCTGAGCAATAGGCAAATTTTCACAAAGTTTTGTACTCGTGTATTTGTTAGGCCAAGTGCAACACAAAGCAATTTTGTTGATGCCACCGAGATTGTTCCTGTCGTTTAATTTCATATCATGTGCACACATGGATTTAAGTTATTAAAATATGAAATTTAAAGTCAATTCCCCAAAAATGCCAGTCATTGCAGTGTATCAGGAGATGTTACCATCTTATATTAGCAACTAAGGGAACAAAAGCAAGCCACCAGCAAAGGTCACAGAGTGCACTTGTTGACAAGCAAGAGGTTTGCAGCGCAAGAATGGGACACACAGCAGGATCCCTTTGCCGCAGGGACCGAGAAATGATGTAATCTTAAGAGATCCAGCCAGACTCAGCAATGAAAAGGGTCATTCAATGTCAAATAGACAAAAATTAAGAAAAATAGTTGCTCCAACCATCTCAGAATTGCACAAGGTTTTTTAATGCATTCCTTGATACATTTGACTGAGAATCCCAAAATATTGGCTTTCAGGACTCATTCCTATCATTTTTATAGGCCTACAAAGTTGGAAGGGTCTCCTTTCTTAAATTTCCGCCTGTAATTTTTCTATTTTTTAAATCAATATACCTTCAGAACCATTTAAGATATCCCTCTTAGGTTTTCAGGACTTTAAATATTTTTTCAAATGCAAAATGTCATATGACAAAAACAAAGTGTCAGACAAATACTTTTCATGTACTAGAGCATTTAAAACTGAAAAAAATAATAACTGGTGGATTTCAATTTAATTAAATAACAGCCAAAATGGATAGCAGAGACATCATAACTGGCTCAGTGGAAGAGAATAAGACCTTCAGCAAACATCTGTATAAAGTTGGTGCTTTAGGTAATTTTTATAATCCTAAAATAAGCTCTGAAATACCAGCTGTCAACCAAACAGAACAATTTTTACCTAAAATTATGAAATTTGTACAAGGTTGTATCAACTTCATATCTGATATAATAAATAACCTACATTTCTACTTCCAAAAAAATGCATATGACAATCTTGGTTCAACTTGTCAATGTCTTATAACTGGAGTAATCAATATGTAATTGTAGGTATTTCAAGTGATTTTTCTGTCAGTTAATCACAGTCAAGTCTATAAATCAAAACTTTGTTACTGTATCAGTAGCTAAAACAGTGTCTTAACACCAAATCCATGTTTAAATACATGTTTGTTGTATGACAGTTTTTAGCTCAGCTGACTTTCAGTCATGCTGAGCTATAGCGATCACTCTTTGTCCGTCCTCCGTCTGTCTGTCCTTCTGTCCATTAACCTGGCACAAATCGTAACCGCTAGACCTAGAATCTTGTAACTTTATATTCTGAGAGGTCAAGGAAAAATCTCCTTGGAAACCAGAAATTAGGTCTCTGTTACCCATATCCTTTGAGCTATGGGGCCCCAAAGTACCCCCCAAGAATAGTAAAAAATTTCATACAAAAACTTCAATATCTCATGAACTACATCACTGATGGTCATGATTTTTGATATAAATATTGATCATGAGATGTTTCATCAGTTTCTACAGACTGGTGGCGCCATCTATATTTTTCGATTTTTTATGAATTGTTTTTATTTTTGAGACCTTTAAAAATGTGAACATCTGATAACAGGGCACAAATCGTATAGACTAGACCTAGAATCTTCATTCTTGACACAGTGAGAGACCTATAAAAAGTCTCCATGGAAACCAGAAATTAGGTCTCTGTTACCCATATCCTTTGAGCTTTGGGGCTCCCAATTACCCCCCAGAATAATGGAAAATTTGATAATAAAAAAGCGCAACATCTCAATAACTACAACACTGATGGTCATGATTTTTGACATACATATTGATCAAGAGGTGTTCCATCAGTTCCTGCAGACTGGTGGCACCACCTGTATTTTTTCAAATTTTTACAATTTTTTTTCCTCTATTTTTGAGACCATTAAGGATGTAGTTGTCTGTCAACAGGGTACAAATCATAATGACTGGACCTAGAATCTTCATTCTTGACAAACAGGGAGACCCATGAAAAGTCTCCATGGAAATCTGAAATTAGGTCTCTTTTACCCATATCCTTTGAGCTACCCATATCCTTTGAGCTATGGCACTCCAAAGTACAGCTCAGAATAATGGAAAATTTGATACAAAAGCTGAAGTATCTGAACAACTAATGCAGAGATCACCATAACTGTTTGCATGGATATTGATCATTGAGTATTTCATCAGTTTCTGCAGACTGGTGGTACCATCTGTATTTGTTGGGGTGTTTTACGAATTTTTTTCTCTATTTTAGAGACCTTTAAAGATATGAACATCTGTTAACAGGGCACAAATCATAACAACTGGACCCAGAATCTTCATTCTTGACACACAGGGAAACCCATGAAAAGTCTCCATGTAAACCTGAAATTAGGTCTCTGTTACCCATTTCCTTTAAGCTGTATGGCTCCAAAATACCCCCAAGAATAATGAAAATTTGATACAAAAACTGCAGTATCTCAATGACTACAACACTGATGGTCATGATTTTTGGCATACATATTGATCATGAGGTGTTCCATCAGTTTCTGCAGACTGGGTGCGCGACCTCTATTTTTTCAAATTTTTACACATTTTTTTTCTCTATTTTTGAGACCTTTAAAGATGTGGTTATCTGTCAACAGGGTACAAATCGTAACAACTGGACCTAGATTCTTCATTCTTGTCATGCAAGGAGGCCCATGAAAAGTGTCTGTAGAAACCGGAAATTAGGTCTCTGTTTCCCATATCCTTCAAGCTATAGGTCTGAAGTATCCTTCAGAATAATGGACAATTTGATACAAAAGCTGAAGTATCTGAACAACTAATGCAGACATCACCACGATTCTTTGCATGGATATTGATTATGGAGTGTTTCATCAGTTTCTGCAGACTGGTGATGCCACCTATATTTAATTCAATTTTCGAAATTTTTTTCTCTATTTTTGAGACCTTTAAGGATGCTGTCATCTGTTAACATGGCACAAATCTTCCCAGTCAGCTAAGCGTCATGACCCATGGGTCACTTGTTAGACCATATGAGATATGTATGCTGTTGAATTGTTAAAGAGAATTAACTGATTCCAAAACTTTGCTTTATTCAGACTAAATTTTTTCCAAGTGTAAATGGTTGTATCTTTCTGAAACTTTTTTAGAATGAAGGCTGACATAAAGCCTTCAGAATAAACACAGAATGCAGTATGGTCCAAGATTCCAATAAATATTATGTCCTATACATTAATAATAGAGGTGTATTTGATTTCATTTTTCATCATGGAACAAGCTGGGAATTCCCTGACCAGTTCACATGTTTGTTTCCTTTAATTGCACTGGCATAACAAGTGTTCCTTCCTGGACAACTGCATAACAGGTTATAACTTTATATACATGCATGTTAAGTATTTACATATACTTTTACCTAAAGCATTGACCAAGGTCATAATCAGGAAATATGTAAAATGTAAAATATATAAACTTTTTTGCCTAAGATTTTTATGCCTAAATCAAAATGGGGTTTATGGATCTCAGTCAATTATGCCAAGGCTAGCTATTCTGAAAAAAAAAATTGTGTGTAGTGTCTTGTCATATTCTGTCTCAAGAAGATTCACTGTCTTGCGCAAATAAGACGTATTTACTGTCTGAAAAGCAACGACCAACAGCTTCTAGGTACTACACATGCACCACCACCATGAAGTTAAGTTAAGAAGCACAGGATCCCATAAAAATTAAGGTTTTAGCAACACCTATACTTCAAGAGAATATAAATTAATTTGAGGGGAAAATATTTTTAAAAAATTATAAAGACGTGTTTGATATTAGTTGAGAGTGAATTCCAAGTGATTTTCAACTATAGCCTACCATGCTATCAGATCATCAATGCTTTCAGTTTATTTAAAACAGTGCGATGATAACCAAAAGCACATGTTCTGGTGATCATCTCCTAAAATACAACAGATTAACACTTTTAAGTGCTCCCCTTTTCTATGCGCGCGGAAACGCGCGCCGCGCGCTGAGAAATCGCGCTGAATTGGGCTTTTCCATTTGCGCGGGGCGCGTTCCCGCGGAATCTCCCTTTCGCGTGACGTAATTACACAAGGGATTCCCCGTTCTAAAGCCTTCCCGGCATCATGTCTAGCGTGTGTCTGTTATGTACAATTCACTTTATGCATGTATACCTTTTTAAATTTCGTTATATTTGCAGGAACGTACAGTTTTTATTTCGGTAGTGTGCTATTGACAGGTAGGTGGGCGTCGTATATAGGCTATATAAGAGATTTATAACTACCGCTGTCGGTAATAAGATATTTAACACCCCCGCCGCATATATATATATATATATATATATATATATATATATATATATATATATATGTTTATTTAATTAGGGCCCCGCTTGACAAGCGGTGCTCTATAATAACTACCGCGTCAGTCCGTCCTTCCGTCAGTGACACTTTCTTTTGCGCGCGATAACTCAACAACAACATACTGCAGCTTTCCCAAATTCACAGGGTTGATTGGTATCTATGAGGGCTCCAGACCTATCGAATTACAGACATGTCGGAATTCCAGTATGGCCGCCACAGCCCGATCGCTGATTTTCTTTTACGCATGATAACTCAACAACAACATACTGCAGCTTTCCCAAATTCACAAGGATGGTTGGTACCTATGAGGGCTCCAGACTTAATAAATTGCAGACCTGTCAGAATTCCAATATGGCCGCCACAGCCCGGTCCTGATTTTCTTTTGCGCGCGATAACTCAACAACAACCTGCTGCAGCTTTCCCAATTTCACAGGGATCAATGGTGCCATCAGGGCTCCAGACCTATTGAATTACAGACTTGCTAAAAATTAAATATGGCTAACAGACTACATTCGGTTATTATCCATTATACACATTATTTCAGACGTATCTTCTTTGATATCATTTGATGCTGTAGGATTTTTTTCCCTCATGCAAATGGATAAAAAACCTGTTTCTGTTTGTCATATTTTTCAAATTTAACTTAATTTTCACCCATATGTAAACTAGTCCAGCACTTGCAGAAACGCGGGGCCCTCTGAAGACCATTGTCCGACCACATCTAATATATATATATATATATATATATATATATATATATATATTATATATATATATATATATATATATATATATATATATATAATCATGCATTAAATTACACGTCCTTGACCTCCACAAGAAGGCTCACCCGCGCGTCTTTCCGCAAGCATGGAAAAGGGACATATGATTTACACTTGCGCGATTTTTTCAGCGTGCGTTCCGCGCGCATGGAAAAGGGGCCTTAGGGTATAGTTGTCTTTCATGCTTGATAAGCAACCAAAATTAAGACACGTGGAAAAAATCTTTTAGGGGACATGAAAACTTTACCAGATGCACTATGACATGTGGAGGCATCTGCAGGAGACCATAAAAACTAAAACACATTGAGAAATAGGACCAAAATTTAATAATTTTGTTTTTGAGCTGAAGAGAATTATTTTTCAGAAAGACACTCCAAAACCAATCCCAACAATGGTATGCATGAGAGCAATCACTGACCCAAATTTGAATGAAATCAGATAAAATTTAGGAAAGTTATCGTACGGAAACGAAAAAAAAAACCTGACAGACGGACAAACAAAGTGACAGACAGACAGACAGACAGACAGAAGGCAGACACTCCAAAACCAATCCAACCCAAGGTAAGCACGAGAGAAATCATTGACCCAAATCTGAACGAAATCAGATAAAATTTAGGAAAGTTATCGAACGGGAACGAAAAAACCTGACAGACGGACAGACAAAGTGACAGACAGACCGAAGGCAGACACTTCGAAACCAATCCCAACCAAGGTAAGCATGAGAAAAATCACTGACCCAAATTTGAACGAAATCAGATAAAATCTAGGATAGTTATCGAACGGAAACGAAAACAACCTTACAGACGGACAGACAAAGTGACAGAAAGCAGACACTCCAAAACCAATCCCAACCAAGGTAAGCATGAGAGAAATCACTGACCCAAATCTGAACGAAATCAGATAAAATTTAGGAAAGTTATCTCACGGAAACGAAAAAAAACTGACAGACGGATAGACAGAGTGACAGACAGACAAGCTAGACACTCCAAAGCCAATCTCAACCGAGGTATGAACGAGAGCAATCACTGGTCCAAATTTGAATGAAATCGGATAATTTAAGGAGAAGTTATCTCACGGAAACGGAAAAACCTGACGGACGGACAGACAGAGAGACAGACAGACAGACAAACCCAAAATCAATGTCCCCCGGATGTCCATGGAGAAAATCTGGCTTAAATATGGTGAATTTTTGTAACTGTCGCATGTTTAACAGGCTCTCGAGATCTTCAACAGCATGTATGGTGTCTCTTATGGTCTAGAAAAAATTGTTAGACACCAAACGAGTAGAAGTTGACCTATAATGACAAAAGAATGCCATGTCGTATATGTAAAAAAAAATCGCATGATTGACAGGCTCTCAAGCACTTCAACAGCATGTATGGTGTCTCTTATGGTCTGGAAAAACTTGTTAGACACCAAACGAGTAGAAGTTGACCTATATTACAAAAGAATGACAAGTTGGGTTTATTTGAGAACCTCCTGTGATTTATCACATTTCAATTTATTGAAGAATTTGTTTATGTTCTCAGAGGGGCTATATGTTTAACTTATACTGTACAACTATAAAAACTTTAAAGATCCTAAAAAAATTGATGGAGTTATGTTCAATACTTTTTGAGTTATCTTTGTTTGAAATCTATAAAAAAATACAGGCGGAATTTAATTAATAGGACCCCTATCACTTCACAGGCTCATAAACAACAAACCATTGGGCATATAAAGCTGTAATTTTGGGTTTCCCCACCAATTTCACCCTTCTTAATACTGACGAAAATGAAGACAATCTGAGATGGTGGTGCAACCACCTTTTGTCTATTTGATATGAAATGACCCTAAATAAAAAATGAAAAAAAAAATAATAATAATAATAATATCGTCATTGAGTCAATGCTGCTTCTTAGTATAAATTCAATGACACCATTTTGTCACCCTTGGGTATTTGTAAATCATTTTTAATTTTTTTAAAATAAAAAATAATGAAATCCAAGGATTCTGTATAATAAGGTATACAGAGGAAATAATGACTATTGATATTTCTGAATTAACAGGGTTTCAGATCTTTGATCCCAAGCTTTTCATACAGCATATTCTAATAATTTATTAAATTTAAAATATAAACTTTTTTAGACTTTTACAGAAAAGAAATCTTTGATATGTTTTAAAGCTTTAATAATGGTATTTTAGACACGAATTGTTTATTAAGACTCCTGATCTGGTGAATTTAAAGGGCGTAATCAGAAGCTATATTACGCCTGTTCTTTCACACTATCAGTTCAGCTTTGCTTTAAACAAAAATTTCCGAGCAAATCCATCCCAGCACACCGTCTCAGTACCTTGCAACCGGCTATTTAACACCTTGTTTTGGTTGTTCATGTTTGTAAACGCAGTTCATGTTTGTCTGTTTACCATGCCAAGGCCCTGTGACCGACGGTCCGATTGTGGGCCACAACACGCGATGTTTTACCAGCGGGAACATGTATTACATTTTTTGGCCCAAGTCATTCAGGGCATCTCCTGATTGACACGTGTTAAGGCCCTTGTTGTGTTTATATTGACATCTGTGATCGCTCCCGGTCCATGTTTACAGGAGTAAGCAAACGGTTTCAGGGTAATATTTTGACAGGCACAAATTTATTTTAAAGGGAAGAAGCTATTTTTTTGTTGGTTCGACATGCTTTATAGGCGATTAGGACCATTAAATACCAGTTTTCTGTAAGCTGTACTTTAGTTTTCAACTGAATATGTTCAGAGGTTACTATAAAAAAGGGCCGACAGATGGCGCTAATATAACCCCTCCTAAAAGTAATTATGGAGAAATAAGGAAAATGCCCCCCCCCCCCTTAGGACACACTTTACATCATTCTTAACAGTTCAAGACCAAAAACGTGCATACCCGAGGCGCCAGTGGCCACAGAGTGACAAGCACTCGGTGAGACTTCCGTCAATGGTTACATAGATTAAATGCTGAGAAATTGTATACGTTATACCTTTAAACAAATCTATCACCACAAAATTTTATCCGTATTACACGTATATTTTTCATGTTGATGCATTTTATCACTTCAACATATATCCGTATTACACATATTTTTCATGTTTATTGGTTTTACCTCTGAAGCCTATTTCATTTACAATTGAGGTCACTTATTTTATAAGTTTGTGTGTCTCTACCTCCTAATGGTTTCAGTCCACAAGTTTTAGTTATTACCATGCTGAATAAAATCTATGTGTTATTAAATGCTAGCAGTTATCTAAGATGGCGCAGACTGCCACGTCTGTGAAACGTGCTTGTTTTATTAGCACTTATTCTCTTAGAATAAACAAGTGGCTTTATTGAATAAAAAACCATGTGAAGTCACGAGAAGCCTTTAGAAGGTTCTACCTGCCAGTTCCATCAGGCAGTAAACGTCGCTTGGTTATCCCCAACGAGGTGAAATTAAAAGAAAAGTCCGATATTGACAACATGAAATGAGCCACCGACGAGAAAGGCTACGGTGATCATGAACATTTTTTTAACCTCGAGGAGCAGGTTAAAGACTTCCTGGAAAACTCTGCACATTTCTAGGAAAAAAAGGCTCGAGTGGCAAAGTGGGCGAACATGAATCTGATACTTGGTCAAATTTACGTTATTCGCCAAGAATAAAATGTTGTTAAAGCGACAGGCTCGCGTCCTCTTACCGCTCGCCATTAGGCCTATCAGGTTTCTCTCATATTGTTTTTGCACATCCTTGGCATCAACTTAATATTTCCCCTACTTTTGGAGCTAATTTTAATTCCTGTTTCTAGGGGGAAATTCCTATTTTTATGGGCATGACGTGATTTAATACTTTACTTCATGTGGATCAGGTTAAACTTGACAAATTGTCGAGCATCAGGATGTAACTAAGATTACAGAAACCTAACCCTAATCAATTTGGTATAGTTGTTTACCGGGTCAAAACATGTAAATAATTGGTATTTATCTAGTGTGGTTATGTTACCGCAGCTTTAAAAGAAGGATACGGGCTGATGCATGTATGTACTTGACAGCTGGACTTTGAAATTACGTGGTACTGTAACATTGGTGGAATTACTGGCTCATCATACTAGCTGAGATATTATGTTAAGGTTAGTGGTCAGAAAGCAAGGTCAAATTAAATACTATATAACAAACTATTTCAACCGATATTTTCATGAAATAGGTTTTAACATTGCACCTATAATACTAAAAAAAGCGAAATATTAATTCATGGTATACCTTGAATTGTGTGGTACAAATCACTTCGTGCTTGTTGTGGCAAGCACATGTAGCTGTTACGATACAATACATACGAAGTAGTTTTAATACACAATCAGCTCCTGGAAAAGGATTCTGTTACCAGTCAACCAATTAATTCTCATTTACAGTATCTAAAGAATCTGAAAAAAATGTATGACCGGGTCTATCTTGCAGTATTCTATTCCATATGCATGGCTTTCTTAAAAATCATTTTACATAATATGCCTCACTTTAGGTCCTAGATGTCTTTACTTAACTCTTGCAGCAGAGAACAGGTTTTCACCTCTTGCAATATTTCTTGATTTGCTATACTCCTTTTACAGGACAGATCACAATAATTTAATTCAGAAACCTGAAATATTACGGCTAAAGTGACACGTTGTCGGCATTGTTCAAACGTTATCTCAGCAATCGAAAGCACCATATTGGCGAAGACCTCCATTCTCAACATGTTTACCTTAAGGATCACACAGTCCTAGGCCCTTTATTTATTATTCAGTGACTTCTAAAGATATCAACAAAATGTCCTTTTTGTCGAACTTGTGATGTATGCAGGTGTATGCTCAATTCTCATACGTTATAAACTGGAAGGTGCAAGGAAAATGAATCATAAACAAGCTAACGTACATATGTGGTTATATCTATACAATCCTCTGAATATCAATAATAAAACTAGTTTATAATTCATATTCAAAATATGTCAAATCATCTCACGTGTATAACAACTCAAGTTCTTTTCATTCAAGCCCCCCCCCCCCCCCCCCCCCAAGGTCTTAGGATACATAAAAGTTACAAAGTCCTACTTAAAGGGCATTATATAACAAGGGTAAGTTGATCTGTGAAACAGATCTAGTATGTCCCCCGCCTTATGTGGGATTATTTGGAAAAAAAATTGTGAATACATGTATGAAATTTGAGATGGGTTAATATCACACAGACAGATTACCTCTGCAACCTTGAAAACTGCATGAAAGTCATCCATTTTTGAACCGGACCGGGCCCTTCATGAGTTACACCAATGCTGCAAGTTTGGTGACTGTGCCTCAAATTCTTTTCGAGTAAAATTTTGCTTTGACATTATTTTAGCACTATCGCCGCTGTGACCTTGAACATGGGTTAAGGTCATCCATGTTCTAACTTGACCTAGCCCTTGATAAGGTTCATCAACGGTGCAAGTCTGGTGACTGTACCTCAAATTCTTTTTTTATTTATTGCATTAACATCTTTTTAGCATTATCACTGCAGTGACTTTGAAAAATGCATCGTCATCCATGTTCGGACTTAACAAGTCCTTGGTAAAATGCATCAAGTTTGCAGGTTTGGTGACTTTACCTAAAATTCTTTTCGAGTTATTGCGTGAACATCACTAAAGCATTATCGCCGCTGTAACCTTGGAAAATATGTCAAGGACACCCACGTTCGAACTTGTCCTAGCCCTTGATAAGGTTCATAAATGCTGCAAGTTTGGTGACTGTACCTAAAAATTCTTATCGAGTTATTGCATTAACACCATTTCAGCATTATCGTCGCTGTGACCTTGAAAAATGCGTCATGGTCATCCATGTGTGAACTTGACCTAGCCCTTGACAAGGTTAATCAATGCTGCAAGTTTGGTGACTGTACCTAAAAATTCTTTTCGAGTTATTGCAGTAACACCATTTCAGCATTATCGTCGCTGTGACCTTGAAAAATGCGTCATGGTCATCCATGTGTGAACTTGACCTAGCCCTTGACAAGGTGCATCAATGCTACAAGTTTGGTGACTGTATCTAAAATTTCTATCGCGAGTTATCGCGTTAACAAATGTGTGACGGACAGACGGACGGCCTGACGGACGGACAGACGGACTTCGGTGAAGGTGGGGGACAAAATTATCAAATTGGATGTTATAACATCAACCGTTGTTGCGGCTCAGTCCGTCGCGTCATGAGTTGCCACTGCACTAGATGGCGTTATTCATCCTTCGCCGTGGATTTCTGACGGATATTAATTACATTACATTATATATTACTTAGGTAAATGACACGTTTGCTTCCTGTAATTTATCGTCGAATAAAAAGTTCATAGTTCAAATATATTTTATTCTGACTTAAAGAGGGAAATTATATTTTTACATCCTATAATTTCTGTTGATAAATTAAACATGTATTACTGAGAGCACTCATCTTCCATCATGTTACTTAATGTAAACCTTACTGTGCTTTGTACATTCCCTATGGGTATTTGTTAATGCATATAAAGGCCCGTCCACACCGACCGCTTCTCAACGCTAAGCTGCATCGTGCTGTGCTGCCATAAGGGTTAAGTAGGCCTATATGCAATTAAACTTCAAAGTTCAACATTCTCCGCTTTGCAGCGCTGCAAAATGCCAAGCCGTTTTAAGTATAGTATTTGTACAGGGTTCGGTGTGGCCGGTCCTCAACAGTTCCACAGTTGAGATTTTTTTTTAAACTTTACTGGTACATGTATAAATATGTAAACGGATATGTTTTGATGATTGGCTCTTGTTTTATGTTTTGTCTTTATCTCTCGAGTGTAAACACATTATTCAAGTAAGTGTTACGGCCCGAGAAAGTTGTAAAGAAAAAATAAAAGGATAACAGATGGCAAATGATCGGCCTGGCACAGGATGTTGGCCTGAGCAAGTTTTCTTGAAGTGGCACTCTGGCTGCGCGCATCTCCCAAACAAGTGCCCTGTTTAAATGCTTCCTCCTGCCGTGGTTCAACCATGCGTACCATAAAGCCGATGCTGCTTCCGTCAGATGCTGCCCCCCTGTGGCAGTACTCTGAACTTCTGTCACGACTACATGGTTCAACCTGCGGCATTAAGCTTAATGAATAATCAACACACATAACAGCCCAGGAAAAAGTACCTGCCCTTATAACATGTGAGCAAAGGTATGTACAAGTAGGCATACACACAATATAAATATCCATATGCTTGAGTAATACAGAAACGAAACAATCCCTAAAACAATTATGCACGAAAGCATCTGGAAGGTGCTGATCCCATATCTGGCTACTCAGCATTCTATGTCTGGTACATCCTGAATACCCTCCCAGAAACCAAGATGTTGTCATATGCCCTTGATCAGCACTCCTGTAATATTCCAACAAGGAGTATTAAGGCTCTCCGTGTTAGCCGTCTACACCAAGAGCTCTCCTCTCGCTTCAGCCCTTCCCTCAGAATGTATAGCATGAAAGCATATCATCAACCAATCTCTGTAAGAGAAAAAACCCAATTCTCTCCAGTTCATTCATTTACTGGACGCCTCGTGTCCGCTCGCGGTCTTCCATCTTCTCAAAAGCATCTACGATAAGCGTGGACGGTAGACTGGACAATAAACAGCACTGCTATGGTGCATCATACGCTAGTCAAATGTCACGTGACCTCTGACCTCATTAAATATGCGTGGGTTTTGCAGAGAATTTAATTTAGTTGAGACACTGTCTGTTAATATTTATAATAAGTCCTTGAAAGTCCATCAAAATATTGGTAAGTCATCACGGCATCGCCAAAGTCTGGTGACTTCTGACCTCATTAAATATACATGGTTTTGCTAGATATTATTTGTTTTTTATTTAAGTTTAAAAAAAAACATAACGTCATTGATGAGATTCGATGACAAATTAAAATTCATCAGATAGGAAATGGAACGACTTGATAATTGGCATTTTATTTAGACAAGAGTGCAAAAATGAATGCAGATGACGGTGCTGGACAAGCACCCTTGTAGCCGGACCAAACATCCATGGAAACGTTTCCTTGCCAGAAAGCCTTGTAACTGAAATATATAATGCATACAGTTAAGTAAGTAAACAAATTATAGATAAACAGAAGTGACAGGTCAACTGTCAACTGATCAACCTTCGAGGGCAAAATTACAGGAAATTTAAAAATACACAATTTTTTCCATCGTAATTGTGAATATTTCTAATATTGGTATTCGTCTTGTGAATTTTTGTCGGTCTGATTAACACCAGTAGAAAATGATGTTAACACAAAGATTGAAAAGGAATTATTAGAGAGGTTGATTCTTATCTCTATAAAATCGTTTACTGCAGATGGACAAATCCCAGAGAGTGTTCGATGGTTTTCGTCTTTTGGTGTCTTAAATGAAATCATTTGTCCTATGACCAGGCAGGAGGTATTCAGGGGGGGGGCATCCCCCAAATCCGTCTTTGCATGTAATACTGAGGGAAAATTTCAAGACAGTAATATCTACTAAGAAAATTTAAGTGTGAAAGTAATTATAAAAATATGGAAATATCAGTCTTGTTTACGTCTAGCGCCATTTCGGCCCTCTGACAATAGAGAGTATACGCCCAGCGTACTGGCTGTCGATACCAATGCCTTCTGAGTCGTGATGTCACGGCTTGTTTACGTCAGGTTTCAGTACTGTAGACTGCAGGTAACACACTTTTCTGTCTTAAAATAGTACACGGATTTTGAAGTAGGTAGATATATATATTCAAGATAGCCTGGGGCTCGTGCTTATTTTTCTAGGGCAGGCAAATACATCCAGACCTCGGACATAAGCTATACAAGCCAAAACGCGAAACAGGTTTTAGCATATACAGAAATTTTACTTCGTATCAAAACGTGACCAGATACATGTGCATATACAAGAGAACTAAATTTGTACAACAGATTATAATGAAATGTTTGCTTAAGTGAACAGTGGTGAAGTTTTAACTGTGCTGGGTGCTTTTGAATAAAATTTGTATTAAACATACATAAATATAAAACAATATGAAAGAGAGCTAAACCCTAAGCAACACTGAATATTATGTACATGTTAAAAAAAACTGTTAAGGCTGGCTCATAAACCTAATTTATATAAATATGGACCAACCAAGGTCTGAGCCCTAATAACGGCTCAGGAATTTAGCTCGTAGAAATATTAAAATACATGGGCGGCGGACGAATCCAACGGACAGGAACACTGAAGAAAAAGGTTTAACGAGTAAGGAAAATTTACGTCTCTCAGACTATGAGAGAACGAAATAATGAGGCCTGATAAATAATTATAGGCCTGTGTCTGTAAACGTCATGTAACCTCGGTTTATGATGGGCCTTAGGCTCTGACACCTTTATATCTACGACGAGAACGCACCCATTTAAATGCCACAAGGCCAAACTATGTTATATATGATAACACTACAAGTACAGTATAAAGTGGCCCTAAGCCAAGTCCCTGTAATCATTTCTGTATATTATACATCGCCAGGTGTATTAAGGTGTTCTAAAAATACGTATTTTCTCGCATCTGGATTATAATTAACATTATCGTGGCTCAGGTGACAGTTAACACAAATCTCTCCGGTGCGAACATCCTTTCAGTAACTATAGAAGTGAGCCAGCCTTACCTTACGCTATTCATGCTTGTCTACGGGCTGCCTAACGAGCGCCGGCGCCATAAGTAACGGTAAATTCCCCTCTGAGTTCGGACCGCGCCCGCTCTTTAAAGATTCCATGGAGGCGGGCACACCTCAGCTAATTTGCCATTAACAGTTCAAGCCCCTTGAGTATTTGCATAATGCGCCTATTCAAACGGTGCACTGTTGATCAAGGTTGCTTGTCGTCATGCACTAATTTATATGCACATGTCCACTCGTGTGGTACACAAATGGGAGTCGTCACAAGATATAATATATATAAATGTATATATATTAGAGCCCTGCGCGGGCCGGTATTTAGAGACCGAACCCGCCTCGCAAGACAAACCTTCAGCCCGCAACCGCTCTGCCCCGCAGCTGTGTAAACCCGTACCGCCCCGCACCTATGAAAAATCAATCGCCCCGCACCCGCCTTGCAAGTTTGGCTTTCAGCCCGCATCCGCCCCGCCCCGCCCCGCCCCGCAGTTGCTCCAAAAAAAGTCAGCCCGCATTCAACTCGCAGATAAAAATTAGGGACAAAAAAATGGTAGCCAACTAAAATAAAATATTATGATATATTTTCATTTATTTATGATGCATGACCATCTTTTTTAGGCAGACAGCTTTCCCATGTTTGTCGATGGTATGACTTTTTTATTTTTTCGCTGGTAAGGACATTAATGAACATGTTTATTGTATTTTTAAGAATTTCCACTTTACAAAATACAATTATTCACGGCACAGTAAGTAGAAATGTCGGACACTCATCAAATGCTGCCTTTGTATTTCCTTTAAATATTTAAAGTAATTATAATTTCAGCGTGTTCAGATGTTTAGCTAACATAATTTACATAATTAAAGTTTAAACATATTTTCCATGCATATGTTGCCATATACGGAAATATAAAATGAAACTTAACCATCAAACAATCAATGTCTATTAAGTATGTATGCCTATAGTACATATACTTAAGACCAGTATGTTACACTGCTGGTCACTAGCTGCACTAGCTGGAGGACAGCATTTGCTCACCACGGTTCAAACCTTTTATTTGACAAAGAGATTAATCCTGTTCAGTGACGATCAGCTAATTAACTGAAATGGGAAGGCTATGGAACTGCAGAGGGTGTCATTGTCTCAAATGAGCACCATGCTCTTTATCTCATTCTGCTTTGCCTAAGCATTCATCTGAACTAGCCAGTGCTCTTTGGCTCATCCATGATGAGCACATCTCAGCCTTTGTGAGTTATGTATTAAAGCTATATTCAGCTGTTGTCAGAGCCAGATGCAACCAATGCAGTTACTATTAGAAGATCACGTGCACAGGTAATACTCCTGGTGCTCTACCATCAGCCATGTTATGTAATATCTGAGACTGGCAACAAGTCCAGGCCTTCCGAGCTGCTTAAATATACAACACTATTGCTAGGTATATATGTATAAAATTACAACCAGTGATCCCTGCAAAGATGAATCGGTCTCAAAACACAGGAATTTTATATTTCACAAGTGCATTATACTAATCAGAAAACGGAATAACCGTAGGAACATTAACAGACCTGCAGTTCTTAAGTAAATGTAATCATCTCCTCGCTAAAACCGTTTTTTTGGCCCGCAGAAACCCTCACTAAAATATCTTATAGCCCGCCTCTTCCTGCATATCCCAGCTTTCAGCCCGCAACCGCCATGCCCCGCAGGTATTTTCTCTGGCCCGCCTCGCCAAATAAAAATAAATCATGAAAAAGTCATCCCGCAGGGGCCCGCGCGGCGGGGCGGCTTGTGGACTGCGGGGCGGGTTTAGGCCCGCGCAGGGCTCATATATATAGGCCTTTATGCACTCTTGGACAGCAGATATGCTGTACCCTCTAGTCCCGCAGCCCCCCCCCCCCGCCCCACCCCGAGCCCCCCTTTCCACGGCGGCGCCTTTCCGTATGCTCTGGCGACGCCCCTGATTGGATTTGTGATAAGGTCTACATGATGATAAGATACATTAAGTCGTTGTATGGGCTGAACAAGGCACTGTTGAATACGGGAAAATAGTGAATTGAATTTGCTTGAATACTTATGAAACTAATTATATTGCCCGTGCACAAGATAATTTGGCTAATTAGTTTTCTGCTTGTTGTTTAGACAGGAACCTTAGTGGCGTCTATATATCTTCAAGGGGGGTGGGGGGGGGGGGAGGTGGGGTGTTGTCTCGCAGGTTGGGACAATTTTTTTTTCACACAAACATATATATATATATATATATATATATATATATATATATATATATATATATATATATATATATATATATATATATACCTTTTATTGTCTGTGTGACACATTTCACATATATTAAAATCAAGAATAAATTAAAAAAAAAATAATGTATTATGTTTCCAGTATATATGTTAATTCTAAACCAGGTTAGTAAACTCAGAAATAAAACTAAAATATATAATTCTAATTATAGATATATTTTTTTCTAATTTATAAATATTATTCTCCGAATTTCTGGGAGGGGGGACCATCCCCATTGCTCAAAGGGGGGGGGGATATTTGACGCCCCTGTATATATGGTTATAGTCCTCATCATTCCAAGAACTGTTTAAGGAATACCACGAGCTTCAAATCGTTGAACATTTTTGAATATTTCTGTGTTTTAAGCTTTGAAACAATTTGAATAGCTTCTTTTTAAAAATTTCTTTGAAGGAACTTTTAAATTTACTTTAACTGCTAGACTGCTCACGTGGCGGTTAGTTCTTTAATTTATCACCTTCGTTTTAACCGTTGCTTAATATAGCAAGATTCTCTGGGTTTCACCACCAGGGGAAGCAAAAGGCAAAGAATTGTAATCAGACCAATGAGAGTATGGTATCATATTGTGCATCAAACGCAACGTTTGAAACAGTCGTAAGGAAACTTGCACCGTGTAAACTGGCCTTAATAAGGTCTAAACTAGTGTGGTCGTAATTCCCGCCAATATTCTTGCGACCTGATACTGAAAACTTTGGACGACTGTACTGGAAAGTGCTAGGATAGTTGATAATTTACTAACCTTTTCTGTAATAAATCTTCTTTGCAGTAAAGTTTTTAACGACTTTCGAAGTATGAGCTTTCAAAATGACCCGCGAGTCAGTTATGAGTCCAAGGTGACAATATTCTTAAGTGCTCTAGATGGCTACTTTAATCTATCTAACATTTAATGCATGGTTTATTGTATTTAATTGAGTTTTACAATGCCTTTCAACATTGTAGCTGATTTATTTTCATTGGCAATAATTTGGTTTGTTTTTATCATTCTACGCTCAATAGTTTATGTTCTAGAACGACGTGCTAAATTAAACATTTGTTTACCACATCTCGTGAAACTATTAATTGTTTTCATTACTCTTCCCTTATATAATTGTGTTTCATTTTTTGTCTGAAACCTTATAGTTGATTGTATTTTGTGCCGATAAGTGTTTTGAAAAAAAATGTAGTTGAAAGGTTCGTTTTCCTTTACATTTGATTATGTTGAATTCTGGGTGGATTTGGGAGAGATGTTTCAATAACTTCAATCCGGGCTCTGAATACCTCTGGCATCAAAAGGAAACTGGTAGGAGTCCTCATTATTTTGACCCAAAAACACTTCCCTGTGCAGATGAAACCACGAAAAAAATGTATGTTAAGAGCACTTGCAATCTGCAAACTGCCAATGAGCCTTCTGCAAAAAATATTAAAATGTCGAATGTCTTGAGGTAGTATATGAGTCCGCGTTTCTTGTGTTTATGGAAGCTTTCGGTTGGATGATACCAATTCGTCGTTCGGACAGTACCAGTTTGTCGGTCTTATGGAACCAGTTTGTCGTTTTCATGGTACAAGAGTGTTGTTTCTGATGACACTAGTTTGTCCTCCTGATGACACCAGCGTGTTGTTACTGATGCACCTGTTTGTCGTTCTGATGGCACCAGTTTTTTTTTCTATTGACACTAGTTTGTCGTTCTGATGGGACCAGTGTTTTGTTACTGATGACACTAGTTTTTCGTTCGGATGGTACCACTTTGTCGTTCTGATGGCACCAGAGTGTTGTTTCTGATGACACTAATTTGTCCTTCTGATGACACCAGAGTGTTGTTTCTGATGACACCAAGTTGTCCTTCTGATGGTATCAGAGTGTTGTTCCGGTGACACCAAGTTGTTGTCCTGATGGCAGCAGAGTGTTGTTCCGGTGACACCAAGTTGTCGTCCTGATGGCAGCAGAGTGTTGTTCCGATGACACCAAGTTGTCGTCCTGATGGCAGCAGAGTGTTGTTCCGATGACACCAAGTTGTCGTCCTGATGGCAGCAGAGTGTTGTTCCGGTGACACCAAGTTGTCGTCCTGATGGCAGCAGAGTGTTGTTCCGGTGACACCAAGTTGTCGTCCTGATGGCAGCAGAGTGTTGTTCCGGTGACACCAAGTTGTAGTCCTGATGGCAGCAGAGTGTTGTTCCGGTGACACCAAGTTGTCGTCCTGATGGCAGCAGAGTGTTGTTCCGGTGACACCAAGTTGTTGTCCTGATGGCAGCAGAGTGTTGTTCCCGTGACACCAAGTTGTCGTCCTGATGGCAGCAGAGTGTTGTTCTGATGACACCAAGTTGTCATCCTGATGGCAGCAGAGTGTTGTTCCAATGACACCAAGTTGTCGTCCTGATGGCAGCAGAGTGTTGTTCTGATGACACCAAGTTGTCGTCCTGATGGCAGCAGAGTGTTGTTCCAATGACACCAAGTTTTCGTCCTGATGGCAGCAGAGTGTTGTTCCGATGACACCAAGTTGTCGTCCTGATGGCAGCAGAGTGTTGTTCCGGTGACACCAAGTTGTCGTCCTGATGGCGGCAGAGTGTTGTTCCGGTGACACCAAGTTGTCGTCCTGATGGCAGCAGAGTGTTGTTCCGATGACACCAAGTTGTCGTCCTGATGGCAGCAGAGTGTTGTTCCGGTGACACCAAGTTGTCGTTCTGATGGCACCAGAGTGTTGTTCCGGTAACACCAAGTTGTCGTCCTGATGGCAGCAGAGTGTTGTTCTGGTGACACCAAGTTGTCGTCCTGATGGCAGCAGAAAGTTGTTCCGGTGACACCAAGTTGTCGTCCTGATGGCAGCAGAGTGTTGTTCCGATGACACCAAGTTGTCGTCCTGATGGCAGCAGAGTGTTGTTCCGATGACACCAAGTTGTCGTCCTGATGGCAGCAGAGTGTTGTTCCGGTGACACCAAGTTGTCGTCCTGATGGCAGCAGAGTGTTGTTCCGGTGACACCAAGTTGTCGTCCTGATGGCAGCAGAGTGTTGTTCTGGTGACACCAAGTTGTCGTCCTGATGGCAGCAGAGTGTTGTTCCGGTGACACCAAGTTGTCGTCCTGATGGCAGCAGAGTGTTGTTCCCGTGACACCAAGTTGTCGTCCTGATGGCAGCAGAGTGTTGTTCTGATGACACCAAGTTGTCGTCCTGATGGCAGCAGAGTGTTGTTCCAATGACACCAAGTTGTCGTCCTGATGGCAGCAGAGTGTTGTTCTGATGACACCAAGTTGTCGTCCTGATGGCAGCAGAGTGTTGTTCCAATGACACCAAGTTTTCGTCCTGATGGCAGCAGAGTGTTGTTCTGGTGACACCAAGTTGTCGTCCTGATGGCAGCAGAGTGTTGTTCCGGTGACACCAAGTTGTCGTCCTGATGGCAGCAGAGTGTTGTTCCGGTGACACCAAGTTGTCGTCCTGATGGCAGCAGAGTGTTGTTCCGATGACACCAAGTTGTCGTCCTGATGGCAGCAGAGTGTTGTTCCGGTGACACCAAGTTGTCGTCCTGATGGCACCAGAGTGTTGTTCCGGTAACACCAAGTTGTCGTCCTGATGGCAGCAGAGTGTTGTTCTGGTGACACCAAGTTGTCGTCCTGATGGCAGCAGAAAGTTGTTCCGGTGACACCAAGTTGTCGTCCTGATGGCAGCAGAGTGTTGTTCCGATGACACCAAGTTGTCGTCCTGATGGCAGCAGAGTGTTGTTCCGATGACACCAAGTTGTCGTCCTGATGGCAGCAGAGTGTTGTTCCGGTGACACCAAGTTGTCGTCCTGATGGCAGCAGAGTGTTGTTCCGGTGACACCAAGTTGTCGTCCTGATGGCAGCAGAGTGTTGTTCTGGTGACACCAAGTTGTCGTCCTGATGGCAGCAGAGTGTTGTTCCGGTGACACCAAGTTGTCGTCCTGATGGCAGCAGAGTGTTGTTCCGGTGACACCAAGTTGTCGTCCTGATGGCAGCAGAGTGTTGTTCCGCTGACACCAAGTTGTCGTCCTGATGGCAGCAGAGTGTTGTTCCGCTGACACCAAGTTGTCGTCCTGATGGCAGCAGAGTGTTGTTCCGGTGACAACAAGTTGTCGTCCTGATGGCAGCAGAGTGTTGTTCCGGTGACACCAAGTTGTCGTCCTGATGGCAGCAGAGTGTTGTTCCGGTGACACCAAGTTGTCGTCCTGATGGCAGCAGAGTGTTGTTCTGATGACACCAAGTTGTCGTCCTGATGGCAGCAGAGTGTTGTTCCGATGACACCAAGTTGTCGTCCTGATGGCGGCAGAGTGTTGTTCCGGTGACACCAAGTTGTCGTCCTGATGGCAGCAGAGTGTTGTTTCTGATGACACCAAGTTGTCGTTATGATGGCCCCAGAGTGTTTCTGAAGAAATAAGTTTGTAGTTATGATGGCACCAGAGTGCAGTTTTTGATGGCACCAGTTTGTTATTATGATGGCACCAGAATGATGTTTCTGATGACACTACTTTGTCGTTTTGATGGCACCAGAGTGTTGTATCTGGGGACACTAGTTTGTCGTTCTGATTGAACCAGAGTGTTTCTGATGACACCAGTTTGTCGTTCTGATGGCACCAGTGTTGTTTCTGCTGAAACCAGTTTGTCGTTCTAATGGCACCAGATTGTTATTTCTGATGACACCAGTATGTCGTTCTGATGGCACCAGATTGTTATTTCTGATGACACCAGTTTGTCGTTTTGATGGCACTAGATTGTTGTTTCTGATGGCCCCAGTTTCTCGTTCTGATGACGTCAGAGTGTTGTTTCTAATGAAACCAGTTTGTCGTTCTAATGGCACCAGAGTTTTGTTTCTGATGACACCAGTATGTCGTTCTGATGCCACCAGAATGTTATTTCTGATGCCACCAGAATGTTATTTCTGATGACACCAGTTTGTCGTTCTGATGGCACCCGAGTGTTGTTTCTGATGATACTAGTTTGTCGTTCTGATGGCACCAGATTGTTATTTCTGATGACACTATAGTTTGTCGTTCTGATGGTTCCAGTGTCGGTCTGATGACATCAGTTTGTCGTTCTGATGGCACAAGAGTGTTGTTTCTGATGGCACCATTTTGTCGTTCTGATGGCACCAGATTGTTGTTTCTGATGGCACTAGTTTGTCGTTCTGATGGCACCAGATTGTTATTTCTGATGACACTAGTTTGTCTTTCTGATGGCTCCTGTGTCGTTCTGATGACATCATTTTGTCGTTCTGATGGCACCAGATTGTTGTTTCTAATTACACCACTTTGTCGTTCTGATGGCACCAGATTGTTGTTTCTGATGGCACCAGTTGTCGTTCTGATGGCACCAGATTGTTGTTTCTGGTGGTACCAGAGTGTTATTTCTAATGGCACCAGTGTTGTTTCTGATGACACACCAGTTTGTCGTTCTGATGGCACCAGATTGTTATTTCTGATGACGTTCTGGTGGCTTCAGATTGTTGTTTCTGATGGCACCAATTTGTCGTTCTGATGGCACCGGATTGTTGTTTCTGATGGCACCAGTTTGTCGTTCGGATGGTACCAGTATATATCCATGCAGCCTCAATAGAACTGCATCCAGTATGAAGCCTCTATCTCTCTACATTTGTTAAATACAACACATGCATATTCAAAAGTATTGAGACGCTCAAGTGTGCTTCAGATTATTAAATATTTAAATTGTGCAAGCTGTGTATGTTCTACATGCATCTTATATGTGATGTCCAAATTAAAATAATCTCCTACCTCTTTCACAGGATCTGAATCTAAGTTGATTAACCCTTGGTTTTCCGAATTATGGTATGATCTTCATTAATGCTGTTTTGGAGGAATTAAACATCACACCTCGGGTGATGAAATATCGTTTTCTTCTAGTTGAGTTATAAAAAATCACATTTCTGTTACTCGCCACTCTATAGAAGAAACCAAAGGTCATAGGTCAGGATTATTCACAACTGATGCCTGAATAATAACTTCATTTTTCTGATCAAACTTTTATATCTATTTACACCATGGAGTTTTTGAGTGCCCATATATTCATTTATTTTACACTAATAAATATATTAGATT
This sequence comes from Sipunculus nudus, assembly GCA_026874595.1. Taxonomy (NCBI): domain Eukaryota; kingdom Metazoa; phylum Annelida; class Sipuncula; order Golfingiida; family Sipunculidae; genus Sipunculus; species Sipunculus nudus. Next base: position 6,346,123 of record CM049316.1, read on the forward strand.
TATCTAACCTAATCGTATCAATACTGCTACATTCAATTTAATTTTAAAGCATTTTCCCTTTTTCTTGAATGAGTCCCCCCCCCCCCCAACCAAGAAATCCTGGATCAGGTCCTAAATAAGGTAATGGCCTGTCCGCAGCGCCAGTGCGCGCGCCTAAATCTGTTTAGATCCATAAGAATTCTAATGAGCGTCTTCTATTTCAAGGAAATATAATAAGGACCAAACGAGGGAGAATGAAAAGTTGCATGTACCATGTTGAACTCACTCCGGTGTACTCATGTATATGAAGGATGCCCCTAATAAGCCTCATTAAACGCTGTATCTTTTTCATTATAAGTCCAGAACTGGACTGTTCGGGGCATATTTATAATCTGATAGTCTATGTGACCCGACGGGGCAACATAGGCCTATGAATTAACTTTTCTCTTGTATTACCTTTTCAGTTTAAAATAATTGTTTGATTAAACAGAGGGAAAAACATAAAGGTGGCATAATCAGTGTTGTGAAACTGTTGAAGGTATTCCTCTGAATAAAATAAGTTTCATGGTGATCAGTGTGGCTATTATTACGAAATTTGAGCTTCTTTATGAAATGAATTAATAATGACAATTAAAAGGTCCTTGACATGTTGGTCTTAATGAAATCTCAGTAGGAAGTGGAATTCAAAATTTTTTCGGTGTAATGTTGTGAATTGTGCCTTCGTAACGTCCTGACGACACGACAAAAGAAACAGCCATCGTTATTGCCACGCATTTACAAATATATCATATTATTCAATGGTAATTGGTCTGTTCATTTTAATCAAAATTATACTTAAAGTTTTCATCAACTTGCACCAATTAACATTGAAAAAAAACCTTCTAGCTTCAAGGGAGGGCACATCCCCCCTCAGACTACCCTGTTCGCGCTATCGTGAACTTCGGCGCTGTCGAGCCAACCATACCCCCCCCCCCCCTATGAAAAAAACCTTTTCTACGCCACTACTCTTTATAGAGCACGGTCCACGTCATAATTTGCCGGAAACCGTCAAGCCTTGTCAGGAGGCATAGCCACAAACCTAAAGGCGATCCATAAAATTAAGAAAATTCAGAGTTATAATCGATTAGTGCTAAAATGTCTCTAGATGATCGCCCCATATATTGCTCTAAGTCTGGAACTCTACACCCCTTTGCTGTTTAGTTCACCCGACACTATTTCCTTGTTTCCTTTGTACAAAAAAAGACTTCTGCATCCGTAATAGTAACATCTGGGTTAATCCGGGGGTTCAACTTACTTTGCATTTGAATTCGTTGATCCACTATTCTTCATGTGTCCCGGTTGTTCCAGCCCTGATACAAAAGAGAACGTAATAACTAAGTCATTTTAAATATTTAACATATTTCCTGTTAATATTCACTGGCGCCTCTCTTCCTAATGAAAGGTGCCTCTGAATACAACTGTACCAACACCTTTGTGTTTTTTGAAAATCCTTTCATCGTCCCCAGAGCTGAACAGGAAGTGCTTCAAAGGAGGAGAACAAAGGGTTAGCCAAGAAAAACGATCCTCCTCGTCTTGTCCTAACTGTACCAGAGGGGAAACGGGAATCTCATTAATGGACACCAAGTAAGTATCGGTTTACGTGTGCTCTGTAAGATAGGGTGGTGACCTAAAACTCATGAGTATATAATGAAATAGTCCAGAACTCGACTAATCGGGGTCTATTTATAATCTGATAATCTATATAGGCTACATTTGTTGTTGTCTGGAGGAATGATAGCCCCGCAATTTCTTAATTCGCGACATATTGACATTATAAGCCCATTAACAGTTAACATTCACACTAAAACTAATATTTCGCAGCAGTCCTGAAAGTTGGTGTGCTTACTGATCAGTCATATTGTTGGTTATCAAATACTAGTGGCACCTAGAGTTGTCGTTATGTTAAGGCTAACAGTTACTTCCAATTGGATAAAAAATTTGACGTGTGTCACGGATAAATAAAATCTCATTTACCTATAAATCTGTATATTTTTAACTGAAAATTCATAACATACATCTTATTTTCACATAATAATGTTCCTCATTAAAAGTAAGTCAACAGATAAATACCTTTCAAACTTAAAAATTCCTCGATTTGATATAAAATAACTGATATCAGTGAACACAACCCTTCAGTGTGAAAACGTGACTTGTTGTAGGTACAAGATCTGAGGACAGAAGTGCATACCTCAGCCTATTGGTACCAGATAATTCCTATGCTATCCAAATAATTCTGTCACCAAAATTATGCTATTTCTTATTTTAGGTAAACCCATGAGACATTGCAAAATATTTCTGTTATCCAGTTTTTTCACATCACTTCCACATATTATCTAAGAAATCTCATTAGAAAACCCATTTGAATTATGCGTAATTGATGTTAACTTTCCAAGAGGATGATTATTGAGTTGTATACATTGAGTCATTTTTTAAATTTGTTGAATACATCTCAGGAAGAAATATGCTACACCTAATAAGTAAGCAGATTTTCCTACTTATGATCTTGTAAAGCATGTGATCTTTTATGTTTGCTTATTAGATGATGGGTTTACAATTTGTCTATGATAATGATCACCGGCATGCAAAGGATTTAAAAAATAATTTGTTTCTTTCTTTGATTTAGTTCAAGCATAGGCGGCTATTAGGCGTTGTTAAGCTAAAGGTGACAACCCTGGTTGACACCTGTGGTAACTTACTGATTTAGGTTTCTTTCAGCATATTTGTGGGTTTTCCTCTTCCACTTTATAAAATCCAAGCATTTTGGTAGCAAAAACGTAAGACATGCCATTTTAATTATGAATTCTGTGGCAGGGTTTTAAAGTGTGAAAATTCACATTTCATCCCACACACATTCAAAATATTGGAGGTATAATACAATGGGCCATACCCCCCTTGTCAAATATTTGGGGGGGGGGTATATATACCTCCCCCCACCCCACCCCCCAATCCCCTCGGGATCTTCGCCTATGTATAAGAGGGTCGAAGATAAATTTGTTTTGTGGCTAGTTGTGACCAGATGGTTGATCTGCTTAACCATTTTGCGTCTGGACTACCCTGGTCATGGTGGCATATGGTACGTCCGGCATTGTTATGTTTCTGTGGCTGATCACCACTTCCCCGTGTCCTTATCTGCGTAGCGACTTGCACACCTGTCTAAAGGTGGACTCGTTTCCCGCCGGCACGTCACAGCATCGTGTTTTTTTCTCCTGCAGACGGGTTTATATCGTCGCTGTGTAGTGACCTATAAGTAACCGTCAAATGAACGGTCGATCAGCGCGTATCTTCTCCCAGTTGAGACGATCAGCTGGTCATTGTAGCTTACTGCTGGTTGGAAATTATCTCAAACGCGAAAGAGCCACATAAGTTTTTGATCTGTTTGAGAATGTGCGACTTAGACAATTCTCTTGACAATACATTTGTTTGGGTTCTAACTGGTTCCTTGTGTGGCAATTAAAATCCAACAGTTAAAGCCTCAGCACAGTTGTTCGAATCCCGGTTTGTGGGGTTATTACTCAATAAAACAATATATAGCGACAAGATTTCATGAACACACGCTATTTACATTTAAAGAATAAATATGGGGAAAGCAGAGGGTACAATTGAACCAAAACAAACGGAGTTAAACAAAATTATCATTTCATTATAGACCTGTATCATGTCTCCGTGTGATATATAAATATTGATATAACAAGATAGAAAGGACTCGATGTAAATACTGTCCTTGATTAAATAAAATGTGTACCTTTCTTCGTTTAGCATGACTTCTGGGAGGTTAACGTTTGGGACTTCTGGTCACGTCTTCGATTTTCAGATTCCATACTGTGAACTTTAATGGCTGGGAGTCCTGTTTCACCGACCAGATAGACTAATCAACTGTACGATAAGGCCGAATGGTCTAACAGATTACTGTATAACCACCTCTGTAATGTCTGGTGTCGGTCCAATATTGGAATCAATCTTTCCTTCCTTAAGCATACGACTTGTACCAAAACAACTCCAAGATTCGAGGTTTTCTTTTAATCCGGGACGTCTTGTTTGGCCTAGATGTATTCTGTGCAGATTTAAAGCCGCGTGAATAAAATGATAGATGTTGGGTTGTTGATTTTAGGTTGCGACATGCCATGATCAGTTTGCGAAAAAAAAAAAATAGAAGATTTGTTTAGTATTTCAGTGTGTACATCATCACAGAGGGGTTCATCATCACAGAGGCATGGATGAGTTTAAAAATGGTACACCAACATAGAGGCCTGGGTAAGTTAAGAAGGGGAACACCAGCACAGAGGCCTGTGTGTTTAAACGGAGTGCTTCATCACAGAGGCCTGGGTGAGTATAAGAAGGGGTACATCATCACAGAGGCCTGGGTGAGTATAAGAAGGGGTACATCATCACAGAGGCCTGAGTTATTAAGGAAAGGGTACATCATCACAGAGGCCTGAGTGATAAAGGAAAGGGTACATCATCACATAGGCCTGGATGAGTTTAAGAAAGGGTACATCATCACAGAGGCCTTGGTGAGTTAAGAAGGGGTAAATCATCACAGGCCTTGGTGAGTATTAGAAGGGGTACATCATCACAGAGGCCTGGGTGAGTATAAGAAGGGGTACCTTATCACAGAGGCCTGCGTGAGTATAAGATAAGGTACATCATCACAGAGGCCTGAATGAGTATAATATGGGGTACATCATTACAGAGGCCTCGGTGAGTTAGAAGGGGTACATCATCAGAGGCCTTGGTGAGTATAAGAAAGGGTACATCATCACAGAGGCCTGGGTGAGTATAAGAAGGGGTACATCATCACAGAGGCCTGAGTGAGTATAAGATGGGGTACATCATCACAGAGGCCTGGGTGAGTATAAGATGGGGTACATCATCACAGAGGCCTGGGTGAGAATAAGAAGGGGTACATCATCACAGAGGCCTGGGTGAGTATAAGAAGGGGTACATCATCACAGAGGCCTGGGCGAGTTTAAGATGGGGTGCATCATCACAGAGGCCTGGGTGAGTATAAGAAGGGGTGCATCATCACAGGTGCCTGGGTGAGTATAAGATGGGGTACATCATCACAGAGGCCTGGATGAGTATAAGAAGGGGTAAATCATCACAGGCCTTGGTGAGTATTAGAAGGGGTACATCATCACAGAGGCCTGGGTGAGTATAAGATAAGGTACATCATCACAGAGGCCTGGGTGAGTATAATATGGGGTACATCATTACAGAGGCCTCGGTGAGTTAGAAGGGGTACATCATCAGAGGCCTTGGTGAGTATAAGAAAGGGTACATCATCACAGAGGCCTGGGTGAGTATAAGAAGGGGTACATCATCACAGAGGCCTGAGTGAGTATAAGATGGGGTACATCATCACAGAGGCCTGGGAGAGTATAAGAAGGGGTGCATTATCACAGAGGCCTGAGTGATTATAAGATGGGGTACATCATCACAGAGGCCTGAGTGAGTATAAGATGAGGTACATCATCACAGAGGCCTGAGTGATTAAGGAAAGGGTACATCATCACAGAGCCCTGGATGAGTTTAAGAAGGGGTACATCATCACAGAGGCCTGGGTGAGTATAAGATGGGGTGCATCATCACAGGGGCCTGGGTGAGTATAAGAAGGGGTACATCATCACAGAGGCCTGGGTGAGTATAAGAAGGGGTACATCATCACAGAGGCCTGGGTGAGTATAAGATGGGGTACATCATCACAGAGGCCTGGGTGAGTATAAGAAGGGGTACATCATCACAGAGGCCTGGGTGAGTATAAGATGGGGTACATCATCACAGAGGCCTGGGTGAGTATAAGAAGGGGTACATCATCACAGAGGCCTGGGTGAGTATAAGAAGGGGTACATCATCACAGAGGCCTGGGTGAGTATAAGAAGGGGTACATCATCACAGAGGCCTGGGTGAGTATATGATGGGGTACATCATCACAGAGGCCTGGGTAAGTATAAGATTGGGTACATCATCACAGAGGCCTGGGTGAGAATAAGAAGGGGTACATCATCACAGAGGCCTGGGTGAGTATAAGAAGGGGTACATCATCACAGAGGCCTGGGTGAGTATAAGAAGGGGTACATCATCACAGAGGCCTGGGTGAGTATAAGATGGGGTACATCATCACAGAGGCCTGGGTGAGTATAAGAAGGGGTACATCATCACAGAGGCCTTGGTGAGTATAAGAAGGGGTAAATCATCACAGAGGCCTGGGTGAGTATAAGATGGGGTACATCATCACAGAGGCCTGGGTGAGTATAAGAAGGGGTGCATCATCACGTGGGGCCTGGGTGAGTATAATATGGGGTACTTCATCACAGAGGCCTGGGTGAGTATAAGAAGGGGTACATCATCACAGAGGCCAGGGCGAGTATAAGATGGGGTGCATCATCACAGAGGCCTGGGTGAGTATAAGAAGGGGTGCATCATCACAGGGGCCTGGGTGAGTATAAGATGGGGTACATCATCACAGAGGCCTGGATGAGTATAAGAAGGGGTACATCATCACAGAGGCCTGGGTGAGTATAAGATGGGGTACATCATCACAGAGGCCTGGGTGAGTGTAAGATGGGGTACATCATCACTGAGGCCTGGGTGAGCAGAAGATGGGATACATCATCAAAGAGGCCTGGGGGAATATAAGAAGGGGAACTTTGTAATGGAGGCCTCGATTGCTTTAAGAAGGGTGCGTCGTAATGTGATGTGTCCGAAAAGGGTTACACCACCAGGGAGGTATGAGTGAGTGTAGACGCGGCAAACCATGCATATTCATGAGGAATGAGGAATTCCTCTGTACATTATAATGGAGGATAACGGACTTTTGCGATTGAAAATGGACAAAGACTGTTCCATAGAATGGATACGCTTTTTATTGAGGGTATAAAAAGCGGCACTACAGGGATTCGTCAGGCACATTAATTGAAACACTTACACGCAGTTTATAAATATTCTTGCATGAAAACCATTCAGAAAAACATATACATCAGTACATATTTAAACGTTAAGAAAGTAAACATTCCCATAATATTTGGTTAACATTTGTTAGGATAACAGCCTTAATTTTTTTAATGATTGTTTTATTTCTGCCAAATATGGCCACTTTATATATTTTTTTGCCCAATAAATGTTAATATACTTCATCGGACGACTTGGCAGAACAAATAACATAAGAGATAATGGAGAAGACTATCACACGCCACTAAATCAATTACACTGGATGAAGCCTGGTAATTAAGGAAAGGAAATGTGTCTCATAATAGGAAATAAATAATTATCCAACGGAAATAAATTTGACACTTAATTGTACTTTGCAACATGGTCGACAATTACACCCACACTGCTGCATTACGAGCAAAATATGAGAACCGGCGGTTGGAACTGACGAAGACACCATGTAATTTTAGCCCCTGTTATTTAATCTGGGCAAACAACAGATATGCAGTGAGGCTGGTTGTATTAAGTGTAAACTGGTATAGTGGGCATGAGCACTATGATATCTAAAAGATGAATGTCTAGTCTTGTCTTATCTAGCATTAATTTACTTGTATTGACCGAGGGCCGGCTCCAGGGTTTTCATAAATTGGATCGGGTCGGGTTCCTGTGAAAAACGTGTCTTACAGAAATGTAAGTTTTTATGTGAGGCTTTAATGAAAAAAAAAAGGAAATTTTATAATTAAAGTCTTTATATGTCTACATGAAAGAAATACAAACAACAAAGAACTAACCGATTATCATCCACAGGTTTCTGCTCTTCAGTTTTACCGTAATCACTTAATATTTCCCAGTTTTGTAAAAAGATTTGAAAAAAAAAATGTAACCCGCCCCTTCAGATCGGCCCTGTAACAATGCACACATATAATTGAACGGTTAGAGGTGCCGTTTGCCCGCGATTAGGGTAGTTTCGGTGCCAACATTTTTCCATGGGGTCAATTAATAAGTCTAAAATAAATGTGTCGGTCGTGGAGTCTGTGAATGCGGGCGGCGCCTTCTTTACACCAAATCTAATTGTTTTTGCCTCTGTGGGGTCATGTGGTAAAACAGAATCGGTCCATCTTTTGCTGAAATGATTTGCCTTTGATCCTGCGCGATTTTTTTCAGACCGAAGCTGTTTTGTAGTAGATCCGTAGTCCACAGGCTGTGTTGACCCGGATCTAACGACTAGTATTCCTGTATTGGTTATTTTTGTATCGTATACTTAGTTTGCTGTAGAGTTAAGCATTAAGAAGACTGTTACAGTAGCCCACGTCTTAAGTGATCCTCCTGTTAGATTATCTACTAAAAAAACCTCTTTATAGGTTTGCATATTAGGAACTTTAATCTTGGTATCATTTCGGATAATGCAACTTGATTTACATTTAATTTTTTTTTGTTTTATATATACCCAGATTCCTAACTCTTTGATCGCCATTGAAGGTGAACATCCCCTTTATATTTTCTCACCATTTTAACACCCACATATACACCCAAACACAGGTATTGGTGAATATGAAATGTTATAAACGCAAGGCATGTGTTCTGTTTTTTCTAAGACACGTGTTCCGGTGTGATAAGTTTGTCGAAGTAGAAGAAGTCACAGAAGCGATGCCAGGTCACCAAAAGGATCTTGGAATAGTAAGAATCTCATTTATTTCATTAAAGCTATCGATATAGATTCCAGACTTACGGGCTACAAGGGTTATTGACTCTACGTCTTTTGATAGAAACAAACGACCGAGTCAGAAAGCGGCCAGTCTAAGTTTGGTAAAAATAGACCAGTAAAATAGATTGGCAATTTATCTAGAACTTGGTGTCACGCCCGTACTCCGTTACAACTATATCATTCTGCCAGTTATAACTCTGGTCCCTGCTGAATATCGTCCTTTATGCCAGCCAAGGCGCCGTATGTTGATAAAGTATATGGGAGTTATCAAAAAGAAAATGCCTTTTAATCATATACAAAGAAATACTGGATGCAACGTAAAGTACTTTAAATCGCTGAATGAATGTCATCCCGTTAAACCATCCAAATATGTTTAAACCCCCTAAGGATTTTATATTGAAATGAAAAGAAATGTGATTTCAAGCTACGTATAAAGAAAACGAATGGATCATGTGCAATTTGTAGTTATTACAGCAACCGGTATATTCATGATTCTTTTTTTATGTCCAACCATTATCTTGGTGGAGTATATTCCCCTTCCATCAAATTTCTGTCCCTACTTAGTCACAGTCTATAGGCCTGACCCCCGAGAAAGATATTTAATTTAGCTTCTCTGACAAAACCTGCTTGATTTAAAATCAGTCCAAATTTTTTTTTATTTCATAAAAGAATCCCATGCGGTTCATATTCTAGTGGGCCAATGTGAAAACCAAAGACAACATCCCCTGATAGTTTTGTTCGGTCATCTCCGATGCTTCTTTCTTCGAACATGTTATGATTAAATAAAAACATTTCAAACAAAGTTTAAAAGATTGTGCTAAATTGAGAAGCGGGCATGGCAGATGGAGAAACCTGTCATAACGTTCAGCATTAGCCCACAGACACCTAGGGTTCTTATGGAAATCTAAAACAATCATTTCATTGACCCTTAATGAAGTTTCTTTTTAGGTCAGAGATGCTACCTTAATCATAATGCCCACTCCCAACCAGACCACCCACCCACCCATACACTCACACCGCACAGACCATTCCCGTGTTCACATAGATGTAGCATACGTCATTGGATATAATAACGGTTTCTTTTGGAGAACTGACTAATAAATCACAGCACTCTGTTTACATAGTATGCTGCAAATGTTCCCAAGTAGTCAAGATTGCTGATATCATTTCTAAAGAGCTGTCTTTAAATACATAGACACCCTAAGGCTGTGTATTATCACCAACATTATATTCTTTATTTACATATGACTGTGTGCCAAAATCTAATGAATGTCTAAAAGTGAAATTTGCAGATGACACAACAGTTACCGAGCTTATCTGAGGAGGTACCGAAAGTGAATACCGTCATAAAATAAAAAAGATGACTACGTGGTGCTCTGAGAAAGAAAAAAATAACAAACTTAGAGTTTAATGTTGAGAAAACCAAGGAGAGGGTCATATATCAGCAGAATGCGGCACCAATAGGTAATCCTTAAAGACGAGGATATAAAAATTGAATAAATGTATAAGAATGGAAAAATTGGAAGAGACTGATTTTTTTCCAAATATATACTTATAATTATTTTTTTCCCAGTAGATATGTAATAACATCCTAATCGGGGTTATAAATAAGATAAGATAAGATACATTATTTGCTATACACGTTATAAAAGTATTACATACAATAGTATGTCTTGACTGGCTTGTCGTTAAAGATATTCTGAAGAAGTAAATTACTTTATTAAATCTTATATAAAAAATTTGTCTACATATTAGTTTTCCGCAAGGGATCAGTTTAATTCCCGGACTGCTAAAACAAAGGTACTCGTTAAAATTCTTTCTGAATTACTTGGAAATGACCGATAATGAGCTCCAGATTACATTATTCAAAATGGATGGTACGCTCGCTGATTAGAATCTGTAACTATAGCATTAGCTTTCTTAAGCAATCTCTCACGATAAATTGATTCATAAGATGGTAAAGAAGTCCCGACTATCTTCCCAGCCGTTTGAATAACCCTGTTAAGGAACTTCCGTTCCTCGGCTTTGATGTTCCCTCCCCACACAGCGACAGAGATCTTCAAGACACTCTATCACTGCTCTATAAAACTTCAGCAGCATCGGTAGGCCAGACCAAACCCTTAAAGTGTCCTTAACAAGTACAGACGCTTCTCCGTACAATAATTCACATTTTCCTCCCGCTTATGTTTTGATGATATATGCCTTTGATACCAAAACATTTAAAACAACAATTTCCACCACAGAATCATTAATTTCTATGGACAAATTCTCAGATCTTTTACGCCGACAGTCTTTCATATTTGGACTTTTTTCTGAATTGACAATTAGTCATAAAGGATAACAAATATATGTTTTAATTACATTTTCCCAAATTGTCATCATTAATAAATCTAACTGGATGAAGAACAAATGGAAAATATATCTCATTTTATTGGTAAGAAGACTGCAGAGGTAGGAGACTTCTGTGGGCACACGAAAGGAAAAATGCCCATGTTGTATGGGGCTCAAGCGGAAGGCGGCACAAAATATTATTGCCCTTAGACTGACCATAAAATTATAAAGGACAATAAAAGTCACAGTAGATTACTTTGTGTATTATTCTACCTATTTCGTGGAAGTTTCATTTCACACAAAGACAAGCTTGTAAAAGGCAGGCCAAAATTTGCGATAAACTACCGGCCAATATTTCGGAGCACATATTTTGGGATTTCGGAATTTCAGAACACAGATTTTTGAATTTCGGAACACAGATTTTTGGATTTCGGAACACCGATTTTATCAGAACAACTGATTTTATGTCTCTATAGTGAACTATGCTCTGGTTGCGAGCGGTATAATACTTCACCCTCGGTTTGTCTGTCTGCAAAACTTTTATTTATATTTTGTGTAGCCTTAGGAAAACCCTCAAGAAACCATCTTTTAATATTTGAAGGTTATTTGGATCACATCATATTCTTTTATTCAAAAGCTTCTTTTCCATGTCGACATCCGACTTCCGGTATTTCTTTTGTGTGTGTCGAGGCCAGAAAAACCATTGTTAGAGAGGTTTTCTTTATTTTTGTAGCAGTGGGTATTGCAATTTATTTTCCTTCAAGAATATATTATATCATATCTTCATATACTAAAAAAACCCTAGTTATGTGAATTATCTATATAATCAATACGTGGTTTTCTTCTCCATAAAATCATTTACCTACTTCCGCTCTGATTAAGACCCTCCACATTTGGCACACGTATCGTCGGTGCGCTTTTCTAGGACAAGTTTGTCTTTCTTTTCCGCGATTATTTTCTATCTGGCTTCATAATTAATTATCTAAATATTTATCATCATGAGTTTCTTTGTTTCTTTTGTGTTTGAAAGGCTTCCACGTAAGTCATGCTCTTTTTTTCTGGAGGCGCCTTTAGAATTTTCTAGCATTTGATCCCAAAGGCCACAGAGCATGTCGTACCCTATGAATGGTTTTGTGCAGCTGGTGTTCTCAGGTCCACTTTAATGCCCATTGATCCCAATATCCATTTTAACGCCACTAAAGGAATATTACTTGATCAAAAGGAGGTAAATGTTTATAGCTCCGCTGATTGAAAGTCATTTGAGCCTTAGCGATTCCGCTTTGCCAGTCGTCCGTCCGTCTGTTGAACCATCTGTCAGTGTGTCTGTCAGTTAACAGGGCATAAATCGTAATCGCTAGACCTGGAATCTTCTAAACTGACAAAAAGTTCATGTAAAATATCCTTGGAAACCTGAAATTCCTTTGAGCGATATTGGTCGTAATTACCCCCCCCCCCCAAATGAATAATTAAAAATTTGATATAAAAACTCCAGTAACTCAATTACTAATGCATTAATAGCTATGATTCTTTGCAAGCATATTGCTCATCGAATATTTCGCCAGTTCTTACAGAATGGTGGCGCCCTTTGTATTTTTCGATTTTTACGCTATTTTTCTATTTTAGAATCCTTTAAAGAGGCGACCGTCCTTTAAAAGGGCAAGAAAGTTAACCGTAAGACCTAGAATCTTCTAAGTTAATATCTAAGGAGGTCCATGAAAAATCTCCTTAGAAACCTGAAAACAGGCCTCTGTACCCAAACTCTTTGGGTTGTGAGGCTAATAAATACCTCCCGAAATAATTAGAAATATGATACAAAAGCTCCAGTATCTGAATAACTAATGCATTGATCACCATGATTTTTTTGCATGCATATTGATCATGGAGTGTTTCATCAGTTTCTGCAGACTTGGGGCGCCACCTGTATTGTTTCCGTTTTTTACACATTTTTTCTCTATTTTTGGGACATCTAAAGAAGCAGTCGTCCTTTAACCTGGCACACATCGTAACCACTTGACCTGAAAATTTTTAACATGAGACCTACGTAGGTCTAAAAAAAATCTCCTTGAAACCTGATGTTAGGTCTCTATTACCCATATCCTCTGAGCTAAGGGGCTCCTAAGTACCCCCGACCCTAGAATACTTCAACATTTTATACAAAAACTTCTGTATCTTAATAACTAATGCATTGATCACCATGTTTTTTTGCATGCATATTGATCATGGAAAATAAATCGCAACCACTGGACCCGGAATCTCCTACCTTGAATTCCAGGAAGCCTGAAATCAGGTCAAATGCTTCAAGATATGTAAAAGAACATGATTTGAGCATCTTACAGGATACATTTGCATGATTGGGTAGTTGGACCTAAAACTTCTAATTTGATAAAGAACCAGGGGATTTCCTGTAAACCAGAAATTATGTCACTGTAACCTATATTCTGCAAGCTATGTAAATGAACATGATTTTAACACTCTTTTTTCAGATGGGCACACATGGTGGCAGCTGGATGTAGAATAAAGGTCACTGTACTCTATATCTAAGGTCTATTGGCAAAATGCATGATTTTGAGTACACTTTGAGTAATGTTTCCTATTGTTCAAGGTTCTTTGTTGTATTCAGAAATCACGGCTGGCCAGTCATTATCAAGAAACAAATCGTAATTGCTTGACGTAGAAACTTTTTTTCATAATATCCTGGTAGGTCCTTGCTAAATCTCTTTGCATATTAAAAAAAACATACAAGTTAACTGAGCGTGATGACCCACGGGTCACTTGTTTATTCCAGCGCTAATTAAAGAACAGCCTGACTGCGCTTTCAATGCGAGGGCTGTTAGTCTGGTCAACACTGGGTTACCAGTGACCACTTACACCACCACACTTTGACATTCTTTTAATGAGTTTACAGGTATGTTGGTTTCTGTTCCTTCATAAATATCTTTTCATAACCATGCTTGTTCATAGTTCGGGCAATGTATGAGTTGTTGTAAAAAAATTGTTTGTAAAAAAAGAATCTTACCAGTTCATCTTTAAACTGATATCTATGTTATCAACAAACTAGATTCTGTTGCCGGAGCCTACAAACCTCCGCCAGAATCTCCTTATCATTCTTGTGGTCATATGTGCAGGTTTCATATATAAACACCGTTACGTTGTAGTAACACAGGTTCACCTGGGGAGTGGCAGAACAAATGCACACGAATTCGTAGCGTCTACAAGGGAAAAAGAAAATGTGCTTTGGCATAATGGAAAAAGTATATTATATTGATCCTTATTTCCTTGAAAATCTAAGGGATTGTTCATACGGTTTAGTCTTACTATTTACACAGTTTTCTGTAAAATCCATACATGATTTTTTGCTTTAAACTTTCCCATTAATCTTCTTTTTAAAAAGAATTTATTTGATTTCTGGCTTTCTCTGTGTATATATTAATGATCTAGGGGTAATTTTAGTAGCGGAAAGTTCTTGTAACGCCATCGTGGCGGATGTATGAACTTGTTTGTCAACAACATGTTTGTAAACACAGCAATGTTGACAAACGGGAAAACATTTATCCTAAGGTTTTAGGTTGTATATATGCAGAGGTGGAAAGGTAACTTTCCAAGCCATTTGCAAAGCTCTAGCTCATCCGACTTGCTGGTAGATGCCCTTGTTGAATTTGCTTTGATATTTTGGCGAGCCCCCAAATATTATAAACACGATATAAACAAAACAAGCAGCCTGTGTGCGGTAAGGTCCACGTTTTCTGGCCTATTTTTTTTAAAAAGCTCCAAGGGATTACCTTTAGTTTATAAAGGTCGAATAGGTGATTGGACCCCTTTAATATGCTAAGAGACAAAGCCAAGAACCAGGGTTGAAGTATATCTTTGCCACAGACTTGCACCGAAAGATGAAAACCGACATGTTATCTGGAAGCGTTGTCAATTTGTACAAAGTCTCTTCCATAACTTTCACGTTGCTATTGTCATATAACTTCTTGCAATGATTTTCACAGTAGATGGCTTCTTTATACAGTCGTTAAATATATTATATTGTCATCACTCCAGCTATGACGATGTCATTTTTGTTTAAAAAAAAAATTCTTACTCTAAATTCGTACACCCTATAAATGCATCACGTCTTCATCTAAAATATATTTCTTTGTGTTCTTTCTTGAATTTCATTATAAATAACGCTTTACTGACATTTATGGGGGAGGTGTTTCCTGATGGATCCTAGCACAAGTAATGTTTAAATCATGCAACTAAAAAGTCCCGACGAAAAGCTCAGGACTAAATGCCACATTCAATCCTCTTATAGCACATTACAAAACTGTTTATCTGATTATCTGGATATTTCATCGGAGCATCTGGTTGTGATATTAATTTTATCTTTTAATCGCGATATACAACATTGATGTAGAAATTATGATATTACTTTATGAGAGTGATATTAAACTTAATATTTTCTCACGTACATCCCATCTATATGTTTCAAGTTATCATTGAACAAACGTTTTGAAACGAAACTGCGTTGGCGGAGGTGTGCGCTCTCTGACTTCCTTCTAGTTTATGATGAGGTTACTGTTGTTCATGTTGTCCAATTATTTCGATTATTCTTTTCTTATAGTGTACCCCATTTGGAATTATATTTATTGTAGCTAATGTCGTGATTTTTTATAACTTCTCGGTGCACGCGCACGATTATAGTGTCTTGTAACTTGATTTAAACTAAATAAGTCATGAAGTCTACACCTTTATTCCTGATTGACGATAAATTAATTTTTCACAAAGGTTTCCTTTTAATTTAGACATAACGACTATTACCTGTAGGTTTTGTCTTGTGGTTTTCATTTTTTTTGCGTTATTACTCAAAACATATAAAGGTTACGGGACTAGAAGTCTATATATTTCTTTTAGTTTCGAAATTAAATATACTTCAAGACGTATTTACAATAATTTGTCATTCTCAATGATTTTTTTTCTGCCATGATTGTGTGTCTCGTTGATATTTGATCACATCTTCTCCAGACAGTAAAACTAACGCTAATCCGCCTGGGGCGAATCCCGGGGACCAAAATGAATTTCCAGACAACCAGGAGTATAGACAGGAATTTAGGAAAGATAGTACTAATCACCGTTTGCTACGATGAACAAACGTGTCTGGGATGCGTTTTATTCTTTACACATAAACCCAGCATGCAATAGTACGGATGAAACAAACTTTGCGCTCCTTTTGGTATTATAAGCGTTTTATTTTTCCAGATATTAGAGTCGAAAAAGAGAAAAGGGAGTGACAAAGTATAGTTTGTCTTCACTGAAATATAATAATAATAATAATAATAATAATAATAATAATATTAATAATAAAAATAATATATATATATACATATATATATATATATATATATAATGTACGGAGCCCGGGAGAAGACATAGTGAAATATATTTATTAATCAGGAGTAAAAATATATTTCCAAGGTGGAAAAATATTTATTAATTCGTGCGCTTGCACGAATTACTTATCCGTGCGCATGAATTACTAGGTGTGAAACGATATTTGGTTTATACATATTCATTTCAACAGAAAAACAAAGGAGCCGATAAGGCTAATGCAAATACTTTCCTGTATAAAAATTAAAAAGAAAGTGAAAAATTAACATGAATGTATATTTGTATATACAAATGATCAGATAGGAAGAGTGCACATATATTCACACACGGTGAGATATATACAGATACATAATATACGTTAATACAGATTGACATTCCACATACACAGATAAAAATATATATATATAACTGGCAGGCGTAATACAATAAAACAATAAACGTTTAATTCCATATCGAGCTTATCAATTAGATTAAACCCAGTCTTTCCAATGGAAAATAGGTACATTACATAATATACAGATACATAATATACGTTAATACAGATTGACATTCCACATACACAGATAAAAATATATATATATAACTGGCAGGCGTAATACAATAAAACAATAAACGTTTAATTCCATATCGAGCTTATCAATTAGATTAAACCCAGTCTTTCCAATGGAAAATAGGTATTGATTTAAGCAACTAGCGCCTAGTCGTAATCGAGTAAGGATAATTTCATGTCGACGATGATAGTCACAATAATAACTTTGTATTTCTAGAAAGACACGGTTTAAGAGCATTTTTCTTAAACAAATCTATTGAAGTAGACTGAATATTTGGAATTGGGAGACCGTTCCAAAGTTTGCAGGCTATTGGAAGGAAAGAGAACGACAGTCTTTCCGTGTGAACCTCGGTATCCTTAGCAAATGCGATTTGCGCAGACGGTAGGGCTGAGCATGAGAAATAGCTTGAGGTCATATATTATGAAAATAATCTGGAGCAAGTCCATTAACCATTTCATAAACTGTGGATAGTATAGCAAGCTCTCTTCTTATTTTAGATTTGACCTTTTAACAGAGCTCCAGTGCTGGTATTCCAGAGCGCTACAGCACATGCTAAAGCTGCTTTCTGTTGTATACTGTCCAGTTGGTATGACTGTCTGACAGAACAATTGTTAAATATTAAATTACCATACTCCTGTAATGGACGTATTAATGATATATACATACGATCTAAAACTTTCATAGAGAAATGGAAATAATATTTCAAAATTTTAAAACGCTAATTGGCTGTCAAACATATTATGTTAATGTGTTCATGCCAGGAAGCGAATCAGTTAAGGTGACTCCCAGATATGACATGAGGTGCTCAGTTTCTGTGAAGCTCATTTCTCCTAGTGTATGTGTAATGTGCATTGTAGCATTATCATCAAATAGCGAATGAGAACTGTAACTGTAGTCACTTTGTGAAGCAAATGAAACTGTTAAAAATTTCAGTCTGACCGGCTTTGACTACCATTATGTTCCCATTATGCTCAAACGATGATAATGCAGGTTGTTGTTTTTACAAAAGAAAACCCAAGAAATTTTCCACCATGCACGACACTGAGTATATGGGTCTGTGAGTTTTATATTTATGTTCTTTAAGTATAGCTTATAGCATTTTCAATTTTTAAGCACTACAGAGTTCCAAATTTTTCCAAAGTATAAAGTCAGGGAAAGTCGTTGGGCTCCATTTGGCAACCGTGTGTGCCCGCAGAATCTGCCAGCCTGTGCCTAGACTGAGTCGATGTGTGCTTGCTTCTCATTGGCTAGTATTTCGTGCGCACGAGTTATTAATTCCTTCTAGTGTATGATGAGGCAACTGTTGTTTATGTTGTGCAGTTATTTCGATTATTCTTTTCTTATAGTGTACCCCTTTTGGTATTTTAATTATTGTAGCGAATGCCGTGATTATTTACCTTCTCGGTGCACGCGCACGGTTATAGTGTCTTGTTACTTGATTTTTAAACCAAATTAGTCATGAAGTCTACACCTTTATTCCTGATTGATAATAATTAATCTTGCACAAAGGTTGGCTTTTTATATAGAAATATCAACCATAAGCTGCTGTTTTGTCCAGTGGTTTTCATTTCTTTGCGTCATTGCTCAAAACTTATAAAGGTTACGTGACTAGAAGTCTATATATTTCTTTAAGGTTTCAAATTAACATATACTTCAAGACGGATTTTTCAATAATTTGTCATTCTCAACGACTTTTATTCCGCCATGATTATGTGTCTCGTTTATATTTGATCACATCTTCTCCAGACAGTAAAAATAAGGCTGATCCGCCTGTGGCGAATCCCGGGGACCAAGATGATTTACCCAACAACCAGAAGTATATAGAGAGGATTTTAGAAAAGATAGTATTGATCACCCTTGTCAAGGTGCACAAACGTGCCTGAAATGCATTTTGTTCTTTACACTAAAACTCAGCATGAAATAGTACAAAAAAAAAAAACACGATATGAGTTGCAAACTTTACGCTCCTTTTGATATTGAGCGTTTTATTTTCCATAAATTTACGTCGAAAAGGGGGAAAGGAAGTGACAAAATATTATATTTCATCACTCAATAAATATATATAATATATATGATGGGTAGAACAAATAAAAAATAAAGAATTATGTTGTACACTCATAAAATAAGTAGTGCATAAAGGTATCAGAACGTGATATAGCTAAACAAATCACGACTTTGTAGCCTGACGACTGCACCTGTACCAACATTACATTTACGTTTTACACAAACAAATTATGCTGAGAATCAAGGAGGTAGGTTCAGGTGACCTTTGCTCTAACAGAACAGCACCGGTGAAAGAGAACTGGAGGTTCTTACAGCATCAAAATATACCACTGAATGTTGCCAAACATGCACAATTCTGTTCCGGTCTTCTACCTTAAAGGATACCTCCAATCTTTAACCAGAACACTTATGGTTTAAAACTGATCTTTTGTCTATCCGGTTAGTTTGGTGTATGTATAATTAGAATTTATCCGTTACGTTAAAACAAAGACTATATGTTTCACAATCCTTTGATTTACACATAGGAACAAACCGTCATGATAGAGGAAAAGAAATTGAATTGTTTGACTACGATTTTCCTAATCATTTTACATCCATTGTCCAAATCATCATACTGGAGGGGATGAAACTCACAATAATTCGATTTTTACGCCTGTAAATGATAAAAAAAATATTTTTGAGAAACGTTTCCAGATGAAAACGTCTCCAAATTTCTTTAAAATTTGATTCAATATATATAAACTAAGGAGATGAGCCCACTGATCACATATTTTTTTAAAGAATTGTTTCATGTTCTTGTCCGCTGACCTGGAAAGTTCTCGTGCTGGACTAGTTATTATTAGGGCTTATGGTTTGTCCGGAGCTAGTATTTGCTGGCTGTCACTCTTTACTGCAGACAACCACACAGGCCAGCCTTTGTGAAAGGGCCAATTGAGATTTTTTGCTCTGTTTATCAGATTTCATTTATGAAGAAAAACACCCCCGTCCTGGCCAATATAGATTTTCGTCGTTTACTTAAAAAATTCGTTGACTCCTTCTGACTGCGAATTTTGATTCTGACAGAAGTTATGAACAACCGATAAAATTAAATTATCTCAGGGCCAAAAGGATATGAAAAATTCAAGACAATCCGTGAAATATGAGAGTTGTATGAAACAAATAATATCTGACATACATCCCATCAAAATTCTTCAAGTAATCATGGAAGAGACGTTTTAAAAATAATGACAATATGGAGAAACCGAACTGCCAGCTAGTCTTACTTTTATGAAACTAGCATACGTGGGTAATTTGCTCCCTTTGGTTATACCCGGTTTAACCTGTAAAGAAGTATATGTAATCTTAACCTGACTATTTCATTAGCGTATGAGTGTGACTGCAATAGCAGGAAATCAAACTCTTCGCCATTTCGGGACAATCCATTGAAGTACCCCTGCAGCATGTTCGTGTCATCTTTGAATGGGGAGGTAATTATAGGGTCAGCGTATGGACTGTATTATTCTAAACTGTCTGTCTGATAAAGCCAATATATCTGCGTAGGTCGTTGAGAGAAAATATTTAAGATCCAAGATGCTTGTTATATATGTTCGAATGAAATACAGATTTATATGAAATTATTGTTGCTAATATATGTTGTATAAAATACAGATTAATATAACAAGTAATACAAAAGGAATATTCTACACAAGAATCTTAATCTTTTGACTAAATGTAACGCTTTTTGTGTTTGGAACTAATGTTATTAAAAAATCAGATTCGGGCGTTTGGTTAACCTGTCAAATTAAAAAGAAACCAAATATATTCCGTAAAATTAGAAACTGCCGCTTATCGATATCGTATGCGGAATTTGTGCAAAGGTAGCTTTCGGTTAGCATTTTGCAACAGTCCTATCAAGAACTGTCCGGGTTGATATCCTACATGCATGGACGTTCTTCTTTCTTGGGCTCTTCATCTTTAATTCCAAGGCGGAGAATACACCGCCTAGATAATCCGATGCAATTCCGGAGACTGTCAGAATTTATGTATATCCGTTTCAACTGGTCCCCTAATAGTTTAAATCAGTAGAGTTGTACCATTTATTGAGCAGTGTCATTGTGGTTTTTCACATATAATTAACTCTGCAATAGACGAAGATGTACACTTACATTTTATTTAGGCATTATGAGAAAAATATACATGTCAAATTACAAGGCAATCTGTTTAATAATGAAACTTATATTGTATGAACAACCGATAAAGTTATGTTAGAGCCAAAGGATATCATATTTCAAGACAATCCTTGAAATGTTGATTTCGGATCCGCTGCTGCTAACGTTTGTCACATATAAACACACTATATAAAACGCCGTAATCCGTAAGGGCTAGTCGGGTCTCTCCACATATATCTAAAGGACCGGTCAGATCTCTCTACATATTCCTAAAGTATTAGTCGGATCTCTAAAAATATTCCAAAAGGACTAGTCCGATCTTTACACATCTTTCCACTTATTCCTGAAAACCTCGTCATTTGAACTATAGCGAACACCCTTTGTCCGTCCAGTCGCCCGTTAATAGGGCACAAATGGTAACCATTCAGTCTAGAAACTTCTAACGGTACACCCAGGGTGGTCTTAGGCCAGTCTCCTCGGAAACCTGGATTTTGGTCATGACAAAGGATATTCTGTAAGCTAGGAGCCAAATACATAATATGAGCAGCCCCCAAGCCAGATATGGCGCAAATGTTATAAGATAAATCTAGAGAGGGCGCAGGGAGGTCACGGGCAAGTTTCCTTAAACCTGATATTAGGTCACTGCGACCTATATTCTGTGGTCTATTGGAAAACCATGATTTTGAACACCCTGAAATTCAGAGTGGCACAATTTGTAACCCTAGAATCTGGAAACGTCTCACTTATTATCATATCAGGTAGCAGATCAATTGCCTAGAATACCTGGAATATTTTTCACAGGGACCTATATTATGTTAGCTACGAGCCAAAAAAACATGCTCTTGAGCAAACTGGAAGTCTAACAGGGCACTTATCTTAACCATTGGAACGAGAAATAACTTAAAATGGTCTTTGTGGTGTCTCCTTTGAAACATGAAATAAGGTCAATCTGATCCGCATGCTGTGAGCTATGGAAAAATATGACTTGAGCAACCTCATATTCAAACAGGTCTCTACGGAAACCTGAAATAAGATCACTGTGACATATATTTAAGTACCAAATTGTAAAAAGTGGACCAAGGAGTTCAAACAGGGAGGTCTTGGTTAAATGTGTTTTGCTCCCTGAAATTCGGTCACTGTGATCTATATTGTGCAGGCATTGTGAGAAAATATGAGCACTGTGAAAGTTAGATGGGCGCACACTGTAATAATTGGACCTAGGAACTTAAAATGTTTTATTTATGGTGCACGTCGTTGAATCTCGGCGATCAGAACTAAGGTCACTGTTGCTTATATTTTGCCATTTATCGGGAAAACCCGGAATTCGAACACCCTGAAAGTCAGACATGACACACGTCAAAACTGTTGTACTTTTATCTTACTTAGCGTCCAGGGAGTGCCTGATTTAATATTCTGGTCAACCCTAAATTTGTTCAGTGTGTGACCTATACTGTTCAAACTTTGGGCGGTATCATGAACACTCTGGAAATCATTCTGCTTAATAGATATTTTGCTTTTGATCATAAAATTAAAATATGATGCGACATATTGAAATCTTTCCGAATGTAGGGCTTGGTCAAAACAAGCTAGACACTTTTTACAGAAATGTCATAAACACTTGTTAACATTTCACTACAATATTATGGATTCGCAGATATATCAATAATTAAAGCATGAATGTGCATTTATTTCAAATTCAGCTTAACGTGTTGACCCACGGACCACTTGTTATATATAATTTTATCTAAGAATGTGCTTGCAGACCGCAAAGTGTGACATGACTTTTTTTATTTCTTAAGCCTAAAAAGAATACAAAAGCAGATGGCGATTTTATCAAAGATTAACTAACATATCAAAATAAGTATGTTTGGTGCAGCATTGTTCCTCTGTAATGAACCTTAATTATTGCATTGTTTTTAATAAGCTTGTTTCAATCATATTCTTTAGCCGTTACAGCGCCATATTTAAGTACTAGGATGTGAATGAAGCATATGATATGGTGTGATACAATCCGAAATATCTGTGCAACATTTGTTTGTTTACAAGCAGTGAGGTACGCCTTCTTATAGCTAATTGCTCACTGTGCTGGTGTTTGCATAAAAAATCCCAAAACCAATAGATCATTATCAATAATATTTTTTATCACTTATCTTTTTAACATTTTATATAGCTTTGGAATCACATGGCCCACAATATACAAACGTTAACGGTGTGACAAACGGTAATCAGGCAGGATACCTTATTGTGACTGCAACGAGAGATAAGCAAGAGAGTGGCCCTCTAATAAACAATTGCATCAAATAAGACAGAAGATTATTTTATGAATTTATCCGTGTTCCCCATCAGGTGATAAGCAGGGAGAGTTGTGGGACGGTTTAACTGTTTTCTCATATTTAGCGAATTTACCATTACAAAGTTATGTTCAAATATAGTTAATATGGTAATGACAAACAGCTCGAACTAAAATACCTTGAAGTTGAAACATCCAGGTAAAAGACAGTACCTGATAAGGATATAGCCTCCTTTGAATAAATATTTCTCTAGATGTGATTTAAAGTTAGGTAGCACGTTAGGTCTTTGACTGCATTCCTCATAGAGTTCCAGATATATCTTTTTTTTTCATACCCATGCTTGGATCTGGAAGGCAAAGTTGTTTCAACTGGGTAGATCGTGGTTCCCTTTGTGGAAGGCAGGAATGCATCAAGGCTCTGGATGCCTCATCATGCAGTGCCATCCATTTGAGGGTAAGGATATTGTAAGCCATGCGTTGCCTGACAGGTAGCCCATGAAAATGTTTCATATTTAGATGTTCAAGTGAGAATCCTTGCTTCTTATAGTGTACCCACCTTTGATATGTATATATATATATTGTAGCAAATGTCGTGGTTTTTCATACCTCCTAGGTGCACGCGCACGATTACAGTGTCTTGTAGCTTGATTTTTTAACCAAATGAATCATGAAGTCTACACTTTATTTCTGAATGATGATATATCAAAATACACAAAAGTTTGGTTTTAATATAGACATAACGACCGTTACCTGCCGTGTTTGTCGAGTGGTTTGCATTTCTTTGCGTCACCACTCTGGGGCAAAACATAAAGGTTACGGGATTAGAAGTCTATATATTTCTTTCAGTATAGAAATTAGATTTACTTCAAGAAGGGTTTTACATTAAATTGTCATTCTCAATGATTTTTTTTTCTGCCATGATTGTGTGTCTCGTTAATATTTGATCACATCTTCTCTAGACAGTAAAAATAACGCTAATCCGCCTGGGGCGAATCCCGGGGACCAAAATGAATAACCCAACAACCAGGAGTATAGACAGGATTTTAGAAAAGATAGTACTGATTATCGTTGGCTAAGGTAAACAACGTGTCTGGAATGCGTTTTATTCTTTACACATAAACCCAGCATGTGTAGAACGGATGAAACACGGTATGAGCAGCAAACTTTGAGCTCCTTTTCGGTATTAAGCATTTTTATTTTCCAGCTATTTACGTCGTAAACGAGAATGTACCACTGACTGTTACCACACATGAACAATTCTGTTCCCGTCTTGCACAATTAAAGGATGCGTCCCATCTTTTACCAAAACACCAATGGTATATAGCTGGTCTTTTGCCAATCAGGTTAGTTTGGTGTAAATATATTCGATTTTATCTGTTGCGTTTAAACAGAGACTATATGTTTTGAAATCTTTTAATTAACACATAGGAACAAAACGTCATGAAGGAGGTAAAGAAATGTCCAGAAAAGTCACTGGTTGCTCTGGTTATCAGCTGCAGGATATGGATTGTTTGACCACGATTTTCCTAATCATATTACATCCACGGATGTCAATGAAGCATATGATATGGTTTGATGCAATCCGAAATATCTGTGCAATATTTGTTTGTTTGCAAGCAGTGAGGTACGCCTTCATAAAGCTTATTGCTCACAGTACCGGTGTATGCATAAAAAATCCCAAAACCAATAAATCAGTATCGATATTACTTATCACTTATCACTTTTACCACTTATCTCTATTACACTTTATATACCATTGATATCATATGGTACACAATATAATAATGTTAACGGTGTGAGGAACGCTAATCATGCACGATACCTCATTGTGACTGCAACGAGAAGCAAGGGAGTGGGCTAATAATTAACAAGTTCATCCAATAAGACAGAAGATGCTTTTATGAATTAATCAGTGTTGCCCATCAGGTGATTTTACTGGTTTCATATATAGCGAATTTCCATTACAAAGTTATGTTCAAATATGGTTACTATGGTAAGGACAAACAGCTCGAACTAAAATCCTTGAAGATGAAACATCCGGGTACAACTGGCCAGGTAAAAGGCTGTACCTGAAATAGGTACAATAGCCTCCTTTTAATAAATATGACCCTAGATGTGATTTAAAATTAGGTAGCACGTAGGTCTTTGACTGCATTCCTTAGAGAGTTCCAGAGATATCTCTTTCTCATACTCATGCTTGGATTCTGGAAGGCAGGTTGTCTCAGATGATTAGATCGTGATACCCTTTGTGAGAGGCAGGGATGCAACAGTTCTGTGATGGTGGATGCATCATCATTCAATGCCATCCATTTGATGGTAAGGATTTTGTAAGCAATGCGTTGCCAGACCCAATGAATTTGATTCAGATATAGCTGTTCAAGTGAGAATCCTTACTGCTGTGTTTGGCATCGTCTTTAATTTTATGAGTAGTTCAGATGGCAAACGCCAATTCAGTAAGTTTCACCTGTCTAATCTAGAGCTGAGGAGGGCGTGTGTAGGTTTCTCCTTGACCTCCCTGGTAAGACAGCCCTTGGTGGTTATAGATATTCCTGAAGTCGACATAATACGCTTAGCATTTGTCCTGACTAAGACTCGGCTAACAGGGGTAAAACGTAGCCTAGTTGTTAAGGCGTTGGACTTCGGAGATGAGGTCCCTGGTTCGAAACCCTTAATGATGAAATAACGCTAGAACCTCACAGATTCGCTCTGATGTCCATAGAGGTTTGTCAAATTGATATTTTGACAACCTGCGTTATTGTTTTAGGTACACCCATTTGACAACTGTAAAGTTGTGTATTTGACAACCCTATGTTTTCAGTGTAACGACGTTTATGACTTCTGGATTATTCCTAAGCCCGTGTATATAAAACCTGAAATCCAGAGGGATAAATAACAACCTATCACCATTACCGTATGGATACCTTTATCCTCATTCAATAGACAGTGCCACCAACAGGCCATGGACTTATCCCTATAAAAAGAAAAACTGAAGTTACATACGAACTATAACCTCCAGGCTTCGTGACTAGATGAGCATATGTAACTGACATGCTGTTCAGGGATGATGGTGGGAACAAACACACAACTTATAGCTCCGACTTCTGTGCTAAATTGTACCTAAGATGTTCTGTATCAGCGAAAGGGATTGACGTTAGTCTTTTTCAGCACCATTAACAAGTCTGATGCTAAAACTTTATATAAATAACATAAAATAATATTGACTCGTTCAAACATTAAAATGCAACATAAGAGGAGAATTGTACGCAGATAAAAAAATACAATGGCAAAAACAATCAATATTTTCAGTAAAGGTAACTCCGGAGCTACGATTGACACATTTACTATAACAGGATATTAGAGATCATAAAAATTCTGACAAATAACGAAACGTTCATTTAAGGTAGTGCTTACATAATGTCACATGATGAAAACCACGAATCGCGATACAGACTTAATATTTGTAAAATTCTATAGAGGATGCAGACTTACTGAATGCAGTGTAAGACCGTCAATTCCGAGCTTTTTGGATTAGTTGTCAGGACCATGTATTTAAAGTTAGGAATACAAATATAATATAAATATACAATATAATTTTATGATAGTATATGTGGTGGGGTATTTCGTTTCCTTTTCTCTTCATGGACATAAATCACTTTATTTTAAATACTTTACGTTGCTTCATGTATCAAAAAGTGAATATTTTGCTGGGATTTTCTGTTGCATTGTGAATTAATCCACCAAGTGAAGTACCGAATATACAAAAACACACCACCACAAGGGCTGAGGGGCCTGCAGGTCATGGCCTCAATATATATAAATATAATACCACTTTTTTCTTATCTTGCGCTCGCGAAGCCTTACATCAGCCTGAAAACCATATATGATGTAGTGATGCTGGCTTTTGTTCGCGAGGGTTTCAAAATCGCGATATTTGCGAAAGGAGAGGAAATGTCGCGAAGATAAAACCATCGCGAAAATAGCGCCTTATCTGCTCAAGTTATCAGTCACCTATACTGTAGCATCCCATGTAAGTTTTTATTGCGTAAAAAGGTGAAAGACAAAAGAATGATATTACAAAGGGGAACCTGTATTGAATGTAACCTGTCAATCAAAGACTGACATTAAAATTATATAAGATCTTTAATATATTAGGTGCACTGATAACAAATATTTTCATTCCTTGTAGGTTTACCATGTTTGTTAAAATTTTACACGTAAATTATGAACTCTGTGTTGAATGCTCTATTGTGAGATCGCGAGAAAAAAAAAACTCGCGCAAACCCTTAGAAAGGAAAAAAATCGCGATTATTAACCTTGCGAATTTTTAGTTTTCCACAATAGTTAAGTAATTTATGCAAAAATGATATGCATGCATAATGTTTAAAACTGGGCTTTGTTAAATCTGTGTCCTTGATACTTAATGTCTTAGTTTTATTAATTAATGCTTTAGCTCTGCATAAATGAAAATTATGCGTTACTCATGACCAGCTGTCTTCAAATTAAGTCTGATTAGGTCTAATATCCCTGAGTCTCCAGTTGATAAGTTTGTCACTGCATGTGACTGACTTTACCCGGAAAGAGGAGGTGTATTGACCAATAGTCTGGCAAATTATGAAGGTGATACCAAACAAATTTACGTGTGGACTTATGGCAGCTGCAATATCTTACCGATAGACCTGGGTGACCGATCAGTTACGATGTCATAACCTGTATTACGACTTCAGCACCGTGCGTCGCCGCGTCCAGGGAACTAAGGCACTTCATCGACGGGTATCTGCAAACGGACAGCACCGAACACTTACGGTGTTCACGTGGTAAACGTAACGGTTCATAACCTTCAGCCAGAGGTTGTTACATCTCTAAACAAACGTCATTGTGGGACGGCCGGGAATACCTGTCTGAACTATCAGACTTTTAAAATGAAAATCTGTTACATTTCAAGGAAGCACGTTCTATTTTCATTTCACATGCGTATGCTTACAAAATGTTACATATTATGTGAAGTCCTTACCACAAAAACATCAGAGTTAATGTAATTTGCTTTGAAACGATTGTTGTTTTACATATTGAACGGACTACATTGCCCTTTTCACTACATTTATACCTACGCCGCTGCATGGTGTATTTAGAGGCGCGTTGTGGATGGCAGATTTTGACGCCCACAAACCCTAACCAGCAGAGTGGTATGTCAACAGGACAGGCGTCCCTCCAGAAAGATGTCAATTCACGCCAAATCGTCTGCCCCGACCAAAAGGTTCATAAACGGATATTTAAAAATGTTGATGAGGTGTCTGACACCGCAATTTACCTTTTTTCCCCTTGGAAATGCATCTCAGCAAGTATAACGCAAAGAACATATTCATTTTAACTTTTCAAATTTCTTTGCATGTTCGCTCTCATCCTTGATGCAATTTCCAGTTGATTTTTAATGCACAGAATAGAGTACAGAATGGTTTGGAGAAAACAATAAGCCATAAATGCGAATTCTTTGAAAATCAACCTTCCTAACAGATGGCCTGGCACACTATTTCTGGAAGGTTTCATTACAAAGAGATAGCAGAGCATATTCTATCCCAAGTTTGAATACTGTTTTTATTATCCCTGTTAATACAGATTTGCCTTTCTATATTTAGGTAGCTGTTCAATATTCTCTGAAAGGCTAAAAGAGAAATGGGTTCATTTCTATATCGAGCATTATGGATATAGAATCTTGCGATTAACAAACAAAAATTAAGATGCTTTTTATCTTGATTCCTATATACCACGAATATTTTATCTTTGTTATTCAAAAGTAAAGGTGTCTGAAATATATTTGACCACCAGGCCTCAAAATTAAGCCAGAATGTCTGTATATCTTTACAAAAAATGAACTTGTGTAACAGTGATTCTTCGTTCGTTTTGCAATATTGACAGTTCGGTGATTCACTTATTTTCATTTTTTGCAACCATTGATTGTGTGCTACAATTCTGTGAACCAGTCTGTATTGGAAATCCTGAAATTTGACACATATTGTGCATGTATACGGACACATAAATATGAAAGACCAATCCTCTGGTGTTATCTGAAGTTCCGAGTTCCATTTTTTTAATCCCGGTTGGTATTTGCGTTTTATGTCAATCAACTTCTTAAAATATTCTTACTACAAGTTTCATGTTAGATATATAAATCATATTTTCATCTCTCATATTACTCTGTTCAATGTTTATTCGTAACAGTTGTATTTTTCCAAAATGATGGTATGGCTTTGCGTAGTGAAGTATTATTAGAAATTAACTTTAATATGATATTTAGTAGCTATATCTTCAATTGTCATAAAATTTGCATCCCCTGTTAAAATATCCTTTAAAATGTTATCCCTGCTTTATACCACCTTAGGTATAGTGTAGAATTACCATTGGCACATATGCAGTTATTATGAATTCATATAAAATATTTCCCACAGAGCAATGATCACTTTTATCATATAATTGGTTAACGTTAGTAAGGATATCTCGGTAAAAAGACGGTAAATGGATTGGCAAGTCCATATTGCATCTGCTCTGAAACAGATCTGTTATAGACACAGGTGACCATCTGAAATGGGATTCCATAGCAGTTTTCAAAGCAACATTATTTGAACAGAGAAAGCGTTTAACCCAGGTGAACTTCAATGAGACGTATTGCAACCTGACGTCTGGAGCATTAAGACCACCATGTTTAACATTGGAAATCAATACACTGTGTTTTATCTTAGGGGGTTTCTCCTCCCAAATAATTTGATCTATCAACTGCTGTGCCTTTTTCAAACAGTGTTCAGGTATATGCAGAGCAGACATAGGATATATCGGCTGGGACATGGCTAAAGTTTTGGCAATTAAAATTCTTCTTTTAAGTGTAAGACATCTTAATTTCTAAATTCTAAACATATTTTGAATAAGCAACCATTTGTCATTGAGGTTAGCATCTGCTATTTTACTTTCATTGTCATCAAATATAATTCCAAGAATTTTAAAGGACCCGGAGCACCATCTCACTGGTAAATCACCGTCTTCTTTTCCTCCTGAATTTCCAATCCACCTGGCTTTTGTTTTTTCTAAATTAGCTTTCAGGTCTGAACATAAACCAAATTCAAAAAGGGACTTCAAAAGATATCTTCCGGATTCCTCATCCTTAAGAAAGCATGTCGTATTATCTGCAAACTGTGAGATTTTTATTTCAGTGTTTCCAATAATTATGCCGTTTACACGTTCGTTATTTCTGATATGTATGGAGAATAATTCAACGACTAATATGAAAAGGAACGGAGAGAGAGGGCAGCCTTGACGGACACCGCTCTCGGGTTTAAAAAAGGGAGACCTGTGCCCATTATTTATAATACTTGTACTAATGTCATTATATAGAACTTTTATCCAAACGATGAATTTCGCTCCAATATTAAAGGACTTAAGTGCTCTCTCTCTGTAATTCCAACTTAAAGTGTCAAAAGCCTTTTCATAATCCAGTTGTAATAAAATCCCGGGGTCTATTTTTTGGTAATATAAGTGTAATATATCGAAGATAAGACGTATATTCTCACCAATGTAACCGCCTTTAATAAAACCGGTCTGGTCACTGTGAACCAGTGTTGATAGGAAGGGTTTCAGCCTGTTTGCCAAGGTTTTGGCTATGATTTTATAATCGGTGGGCAGGAGTGTAATGGGCCTCCAGTTTTTAAGAAACATCCTGTCTTTACCTTTCTTTGGAAGTAACGATATGACCCCCTTCTTTGCTCAACTGATAGGATCCCGCATTCATAACTATATCTCACATAATTCACAACATTCTTTTAATATATTATCATCACCCGTTATAGTACCATATTTTCCTTTAATCTGTCTTATATGTTTATTATTATAATTACTGTGCTCTAAAGAAAGAAAATATTTCGTGTTTTTTTTTCGCCTTCTTCATAACTTTGTACACGTGATCGAAGAATAGAACCTTTTGCTTTTTTTCATAAATTTCCTCTAATTCTGACTTTAGGTATTCCAAACGTTTGCCTTTTTCAGTCACGTCAATCGTCGTAAAGATTCTGATATACTATCAATCTCTTCTTCAATAATTTTCTCCTTCTGTCGCAACTTTCTGGATTTCCTTCTCGAAAATTGAATAGCGAATCCCATGATTTCACATTTGAGAGTATCCCGTACCAGAGTTTTATTTAATTCTTCTGCATATTTTTCTTTGTTTTCTTTTATTATTCGTCTGACACACGAACAAAAGTCCTTATCATTTAAAAGAAGCGAATTAAATTTCCAGTAACCTGGACCCCGTTTTGATAACCCGATTAATTTTAAGTTTAATGTTATCAAGCTGTGATCCGTACATATCGCGGTTGTTATATTAGCCGAGGACACCCGTGGGGAGAGGGCAGCAGGGATTATCCAATAATCAAGCCTGCTCAAAATCCTAGGGGTTTTCTGCACTCTGGTATACGTGCGCGTGTTTGGATTTAAATCCCGCCATATATCTCTGTAATCATAATCATACAGAAAATTGGTGATTAAATTTCTGTAATTAGATTGAGGTTCATTATTTCCACCCAATTTATCTATATTAGGATTTAGAGTTATGTTGAAATCACCACCGATAATTATTGTTTTATCCATAAAAGTTTCCAATATTGAAAGAAATCTTTTTAAAGAAAATATATTGTTCACTGGGGTTGTCTTTTGTAGGTGCATATATGTTTATCAGTATAATTTCTGCTTCATTTATATTACAGTGGAGAAATATGTAACGTCCGTTTACGTCTGCATTCATTTTGTGGATAATAATATTAATATTGTGTGGAAAGAGAATGGCTACACCTCTACTCATCCTATTCCCATGAGCAAACACAATTTTTGATCTCCATTCTCTCTCCCAGGATTTCTCATTGTCAACACAGCTGTGCGTTTCTTGTAGAAAGATTATGCCTTTCGGTTTGCATCCTAACCATTTAAATATTTTTTCTCTTTTTAAAATCTCTTAGACCCCTAACATTTAGTGCATGCAACGTAAATTCTGTATATATATTAATTTATATAAACGAATATGTTCTCTTTGTAAACCAGTGAAACTCTGCTTCTGCAATAGCAAACTTCCGTATACTCTCTTTGCTTTGACTTCTTCCACTCGAGCCTAACATAACATCAGCCAAATGTGCTTTCCATATGTCTTGAATTACAAACATTTGTGCAATAATATTATATAAATAACTAACTGAAGATATACACGAACTGTAACTTTTGAATATACGTTTAGTGCTGTACTGGGAAAACATCATTTCTTTAGCACAGCTTGGATTGTTTTGTAGAATATGCAATGATCGCGTATATATACGTATGAATGAATATACCAGGGCGCCCCAAAAGGATATCCAGAAAAATAAATAATCATGCAAAATAATAGATTTACCAGGTGTAAACTTGATTTTGTTTTCATAATATAAATATGTGTTGCACACGTGAAAGAGAAATTGAATGAAGGAAATAATATTTTTTTAGAAATTTGCTGTGACTATTTCCTGTTGCAGGTTGGGTCAGGTCGGCTCCACCTGTTTATACATACTTAAACATATTTTAATATTCATTGTCTTTTTTCAACTTTGTCAATATATCCCATCATAGTAATCATTTATGTAATATACCTATGTGTTATACCGTGAAAATTCAAATGTTCTCATTTAAGAAGAGCTCAAAGTCCACATAGCGTGCATAGCCCGTGGAGTGATTTGATTACTTCGGCGTAGAGCTGCTAATCGAAACAGCTTCATTGTAGTGTTGTGGTGGGTTCTCTCTCAGAGTTATTTCCCAGTCATTTAACACGTTAGGTGAGGTAAAATACGAAATCTTTTCTTGAGCGTCCCTGATTGTGATTTTGCCATGCATTGTCCAACAGTCTCTTATGAGGCCGTCCTTTTTGAGTTGTCTACCCTGTTTAAACATTTCAAGTCTTTTCTTTGTGAGGTCTTCATTAATCAAAATGTGTTGTCCTCTGTTGCCAGCAAACTTTGACTTGTTCTTTGAGCGATAGATTTTAGCTTTTGTTCGGTAAGTCTTACAAAAGTGGGTCTCGGCTTTCCATCATGTTGGGGCTTCCCAACACGATAAGACCGTTCTATATCATCCTCCGAGATATTCACATTGAAAAGCTGTTGTGCCATATTCACAATTAATGTGTCTGTATTTTCCTCCTTGCTTTCTGGCCAGTTATTTACAACGCGCAGAGACGTACGACCTGAATATTGTTCATGTTGGTCAAGTTTCTTTTCTAAAGATTCTATCACAGTATTAAGAGAAAGAATTTGTTTTTCAAATGATGTTAATTTAATTTCTAATTCTTTTGTCCTTTCGGTTACGGCTTGGTCTTTGACGCTTTTTAAAGCGTTTTGCACAGTCTCGACTTTCAGTGCCTCAGTCAGGCATCTGGTAAATTTCTCTGACTCTTCCTTTAATATATGCTCGTCATCACAATTTTCTTTCAGTTGAGACAGGGGCTGGTTATCTGAATCTTCAGATATACTAGTACTCATGAGTTGTTTTTTATTACTCTGAATGGGTGACGTGGATGGCGATTCCCTATTTGACCTTTTTCCCACTGCCCACTTGGTGCACTTGCACTTTGGTTTGGTGACTGCGTTTGCGGTTGTGGATTTGCCGGAGCTTTTGTGTGAGGTATTGTTGTTACGGGTCGACATTGCGTAAATGTTATTGTGAACCTGTGCATGTGAATTTCCTGCCCTGGCCGAATGGTCTGGGGTCTGTCTGTTGAGTTATAGAATTCAATGTTCTGTAAATTGGCAACATAATAAACGAATTTCTACCAAAATGTTACCAATAGGAAGCTAATACCTTAAATATCATATGGTCTTATTTTTATAACAGTCGCAATATTTTGTACAACATACAAAGACAAAACAAGTGGAGCCGATCCTACCTGCAGCTTACTCGTGGAGCGCCATCTGGTGTGAAAGTTTATGTAACTTGCCTTGAAACGATTGTTGTTTTACATATTGAACGGACTACATTGCCCTTTTCACTACATTTATACCTACGCCGCTGCATGGTGTATTTAGATGTGCATTGTGGATGGCAGATTTTGACGCCCACAAACCCTAACCAGCAGAGTGGTATGTCAACAGGACAGGTGCCCCTTCAGAAACATGTCAATTCACGCCAATTCGTCTGCCCCGACTAAAAGGTTCATAAACGGATATTTAAAAATGTTGATGAGGTGTCTGACACCGCAATTTACCCTTATGGTGTGCAAATGTCTCCAATTCTCAGTGCCTTCTGTTTCATATATAAATGTAGGATATTTCCACGTTAATTGTAATTTGTTATTAAATGAGCCAACATCAGATTAAATAATTCATAGATTACAGAATGCGTTCTTACGTATTATGTTACAATTATTTTACAGGATATCTATTTCAGGCTAATGCCATCAAAGGGTAAACCAGTAGACAGGCAACATTTACTTGTGTATTTCATCTCAAGTCAAATGATATACAGAGCCTGGCTCAGGTGCGCTTGGTGGTAAACTGATTGAGTAATGGAGGTGCTGACGCCACGTGGGCCGATACAGGGGGGCATAAACGTAGTGTGTGTAACCGGACCGCATTAAATTTAAATCTTATCCGCCTGGAAAACTAAGAGGATATAGCCTTTTACTCGTGTCCCAGTGACCCAGATATTAAAAAAGTAATCCAGTCGGTTACAGGATTGATAAAACGGTTCTTAACAAAGAGCTCGTTACACAATGCCTCATGGGTATTTTAACACATCAATTTAGCCGTAAGTTGCTGGTACCGGTAAAAAAGCGCTGCACAGAAATTATTCGGAGAGTTTTATGTGACCGATATTTATTTATCCTTAGACAAAGTCGGGGGATACTATGGTTTCATTACAGTTCCGCCGCCGCCGCAGATAAATCTGGTCTGCGCGAAAACTTCACAAATATATCACGGATCTTTACAAATGTGTATAGATATGGGTGAGATGACGAAGCCTATTAAAAAGGGGCCATGGTCTTGACAAGAAGAGAGACCTTGAACTTTAATAGGTGCACTTTTGGGGAAAATCTCACACATTCTTAAATATCTCTGGAAAATATCTCCCAAAAATAAAATTGACCGCAGATCTTGGATAGTTTTATCTTCTGCGGAAGACAGGTGACGCCACCTTTTGACATTTTCTTGTTTTTGCGTCTTTTAATACCCCCATCATTGTAACATGACAGTATTGTTAGCATTATAAGTAAAAAAACTAATCGACAGATTTCTTTCTTATCAGGCATATACATAAATATGTGTAATGGAATGGGGTGTATTCAATTTGGGGTCATGACATTTACTATGAGTGGCCTTGACCTTGATTTATTTCAGTATGTGGTGTGAATCACACAAAATCTGAAATATTTCAATAAGGGATGCGTGGATTGTCTAAAAAATGGCCGATAGGTCTTAGATAGCTTTGTCTTCTTCGAAAGACAGATGGCGCCACCTTTTGCCCTTATCTTGTTTTCGCGCTTTTTAATACACCCGTCATTATCACTTGACAGTACTGTGAGCATTATAAGTAAAAAAAAAAAACAAATCGACAGATTTCTTTCATATTATTCCTATACATACATATGGGTTATAAGATGAGGTATATTTTAATTGGGGTCATGACCTTTCCCATCAGAGTGGCCTTGACCTTGAATGTTCATAAATTTGGTGAAAAAATATTGTTTCTCAAGTCAATAGATGTATCTTACTGAAAATCAAAATGAAAGATGATAAGTCGTTAAAAGAAACTAGTGACCTTGACCTTGGTAATGAAGGTCCCGCATGAAGAAACCCTGGTGGCTTGTAAAGCGTCAATATATGTTTCTGAAGATGAGGGCTATTTTTTTTTTGGGGGGGGGTAATTGCCTGGGGATACTATGTCATCTGCGATTCCAGGAATGTCTAGTTGATTCCCGTGTACAGGAAACATTGAGTAATTGAGGAGTAACAATTACTTTCTTGCAGCATATTTTACAAGATAATATTCAAAATAAACAAAACCAGGCGGTCAACAAATAATCACGTTATGTGGACGATATCATTTAATTCAACAAAACACAATAGAAATATTCGACCAATTAAAAATGGATGAAACGTAATGTTAAAACAGTGAATGAACTTTCTGTCCTGGACAATCCATGACCCTTGCGTAGCTAAAGATTTTCTATCCTCCAGCCAGAGGTCGTTTCTAACTAAAACGGACCTCTTCCAGCATGGGACGGCCGGGACTTCTCCCTACTGTCAAACTGTCAAAATTTGCTACATTTCAAGGAAACACCTTCTGTTTACATTTCACATGGTCATGCTCAAACTATTACTTATTCCATGAAGTCCTTACTTCAAACACATGTTCATATAATTTGCCTTGAACAATTCTTATCCAACGAACTTCAACAGACATCTGTGTATATAGAAGCCGCGATGCATTGCGGTGGCCAGATAGTGACGTCCACACACCAAATAACAAGTAGAATCGTCCTCTCGTGAGTCCGCGTCTGCGCAGTGCGATGAATTTTCTAAATTCAGCTGCATGCATTCCAGTAGATCATCCTCATTTCATTCTGACATCATTGATAGATTCAGTATGGAAGATACACCAGGTTTGTTTGATTTGTCAGAATTTCTCATCACCATTGAACTTGTCGCGATAGCTCCACTAAAACATGCCATTAAATAGACAGGAGTTAACAAAGTTAGCAGCTGTTATGTTTAACAATAGTGAAATACAAAATTAAGTTTAGTATTTCAATTCAATATTTAGCCGAATGTTTAATGCTCTAAATTAAAAAAAGGAATAGTATTTTGCTTTGTATTTCTGGTTAGTCTCCTTGGGTTACAGGTTTGTGGCTTTTCCATGATCTCTGCTAAATAAACCAATCTTGATATATGTATATATAAATGACAATCACAGGTATACCTTTCTTCGTGAATATATGATGTCTTATGAATAAACAGTTTCCCGTGGCACATATTTGGCGTATGACATTTTTTAAATTAGAAATCTCTACAAAACCAGTTTCCGTGATACAGGGATAGGGCACATGGCTCAAAGCCGGGAGATACTGAGTTCGAATCTCAGCCGAGGAGCGGTACACAGAGCCTGGTAATCATGTGTTTCCGCCCTGTCATGAAGTCAAAATCCGGAATGCAATTCCCCAGATGTACATAGTACCTAGTTAAGAAGCTTTGAACAATTACGGCGTGAGCACTGTACACATAGAAACCTGTACAGATATCTCATTGATACATAATACAGAATCTCAAACATAAATTGAACACGCTAAATATAGGACGCCCCCTGGACATACTTCATCACGCTCAACATAGTTCGGCCCCCCGGACTTAAATTCAGCACACTCAACATCGTACGGCCACCCGGACATAATTTCCAACATAATACGACACCTCGAACATGCATATATTCACCACGCCCAACATAGAACGGCACCCGGGACATTAACCCACCACGCACAGCATAATAGAGTATCCGGGACTTAACCTCACCACGCTCAACAAAGAAAGGCAGCCAGGACATAACCTCACCATGCTTAACATAGTACGGCTTTCCAGACATAATCTCCCAACGCTCATCATAGTACGGCATCCCGGACATAACCTCACCATGCTCAATATATTGAAGGACTCCGGACATAACCTTAACAACTTTCAACTGAATACGGCGCCTGGACAAAGCCTCACTCCACTTAACATAACCCCCGCTTGCAAAACAAAGAACTGCGCTCTGGAAATAACTTCACCACGCTAACAAAGAACGACACATCAGACATAACCTCACCAAGCTCAACATAGTACGGCACCACGAACAAAACTTCACCGCTCTCAACATTGTATCGCCTAGGACTCTAGGACCTTATCCGACGAATGCGGCAATTATACATTTTCAAAGACTTTCTCCTGGATTTTATGCATTTGGACTTCAGTTTACTTTCTGTGTTGTTGCAAGAACTTGCCACTGGACTGTCATTCTCCGAGAGTTTACATTTAAAGGACTTACCGTTGTGATGGTGTTGGTATCCAGGTACTGGTATCCACATACATTATATTCTGTGTGATTGTATTGACTTGTTGCTATACTGCTGTTTTACTGTATAATTGTATTTAGTGTATTGTATTGTGAGGGTTGTTTTAAGAATAAATCATAGTTATTTTTTAACAAAAAAAAAACCACTGACTTCTTTATTCATTCCCTTAGACATTTCACGCTGCCTAGTGTTACAGAATCTGATTTTTTTTTATCTCCGTTACAGAATTTGTGTTCATCACGCATACGTGATCTGTTTATATAAGGTTCCGTAACAACATGATGACAAAATTACGGCTTTAACTGA
Organism: Sipunculus nudus; assembly: GCA_026874595.1. Classification (NCBI taxonomy): domain Eukaryota; kingdom Metazoa; phylum Annelida; class Sipuncula; order Golfingiida; family Sipunculidae; genus Sipunculus; species Sipunculus nudus. The sequence goes on from CM049316.1 coordinate 6,384,869, forward strand.
GCATACTTACCAAAAGATCAAAGACATTGCTGAGGAAAGGTTGGCACCAAAAAAAAATGAAAAATCCCGATGGCCAGAAATATCAAGCAATATACCAAATAAACTGAATACTGCGATACATGGAACTCATAAAAGATGCTATCGACTCTTCACAAACATTTGTAGATTAACAAAGCGTCCCAATGTTACTAAAACTGAAACAGATGATTGCAATTTGCCAAGCACGTCCAAGCGAAGAAGATCTTCTACGGAAACCTCCAGCACCCCCTTGTTTTCATCAGACAAATGCTTATTTTGTACCAAAAAAACTGTAAAAGTTGAAGGCACTAAACAACCACTGATGAAATGTGTTACTAAGTGTGCTGTAGAAGCTATCAAGTTATCTGCAACAGAAAGAAAAATGATAAGGAGATGTTATGCAAAGTTAGTGGGCAAGACTTAGTTGCAAGGGAAGTGCATTATCATAATATCTGTAGAAGCAACTATACCCGGAAGCAAGAAAGGCATGAACCACATGAAGACTCTGAGTCGACTCAGTCACACAAAGCACATGAAGATGCCTTTCGCTATATATGTGATCACGTCGTACAGCATATAATGGTAAACCAAAATGTGGAACGGCTTACCATGTTGCGTGAAAGATACCTCACATAACTCTCAGAAAAATACCCTGCAGAAAACTACAAAATATACAAGCTGAAGAATAAACTAATGAAACTATTTGGTTATAAGATTCGCTTTTGCCAACAAAGTTTGAAAAGTGAACTTGCCTATGCAGCGGATGTTGAAGGTCAGGCTGTTGAAATGGCGTTTAAGCTAGCGGCATTAGACCAGCGGCATCTCCAAGAGGCTGCAATGATTCTAAGAAGATATATCAATGAAGCTAAACTAGAGTCTCGTCAGTGCCATGGCCACCATCATCTGCTTGGCTCCTATCTGGACAATGTAAACCTCCAGATATAGTGAAAACCTTCCTCCAGTATGTAACTTCTGGTAAGTCAGGTAAAGACATTTCCAGCAAATCTGAACGGTTGTCCTCATCAATTGCCCAAGACCTTTGTTACGCCGTAACTAATGGAGAAAGGATCATGCCTAAACAATTTATCCTGCCTATGACAGTTCGACACCTCACAGGAAGTGCTGATCTCATTACCATCCTGAACCGTTATGGTCATGGTCAATCATACACACGTACAATGGAACTTGAAACCGCACTTTGTAATTATGTAACAGCATTAAATTCTGTGTTACCACCTAACGTATCACTAGATAAGAGTCCTGTCTTACACATGTGCGGGGCTAAGTTTGACCTGGATGAAGAGACCCTATCTTGGTCCGGTACCACACATTCAACTCATGGAATTGTTATCCAGGAGGTTCGTGATGTTTCCCCATCGAAAACTGTGGATCAGAATGAACCAATACCTTAAACAAAAGAATGAACCGTGAAGCCACAGGAGGTTGAGATAAGACCATGCTATGCCAAACAAAATGCTGAGCCAAACTTAAAGGTTGACAATTTTAAACCAACCTTTAATTTCAATCAGACTGACATGCAAAATTTTGCATATTTTCTATGTTGAGACGTTGGGAGATCGTTTGAAATGCAGACAGTACCATACTGGTCTGGTTGGCTCTCACTCACTGCTCTGGAATCAGAAAGCAGTCTGTCACTTTTTGAGTACATGGCCCAAATAAAAATGTTTCTATTAATGAGAGTTCAACAGTACAGCACATACTGGATACGTCATTGGCTGCCAGTCATGAAGTTGGACAACAGTATGCAATTGTGACATTTGATTTAGCAGTCGCTAAAAAAGCACACTCCTAGGTATGGCAATATCCTGACGCCTTTGGTAAGGTCGTAGTTAGAATGGGTGTGTTCCACACAATCTGTACTTTATTTGGTACTGTCGGTAAGATGATGGAGGGCAGTGGTCTTGCAGAAATCATAATTGAGTCAGAAATTTGTTCTAGTGGGTCACTTGACAAAGTATTGTCTGGAAAGCATTACAATCGTACTCTCCGTGTACATAAACGGGTAAGTGAAGCTCTTGAAAGGCAGCTGTTGCATATGTTCGAAGAAACAGAACCGCTGACTAGCCTTGCAGATGAAACATCACGGTTGATAAATGGCCTTGCTAAGGGTCCAAATGCAGAGAATTTGAAAAAGGTAGAAGACCCCGCAGATTTTAAGACCTACATCAGCCTATACCCAAATTTCAAAACAGCAATTAGAAATGGTCAGCAGGGTAAAGCAGCTCAGTTCTGGTTGCAGTATATGGACATAATCCAGTTAATACTGACATTGATCAGAGCTACAAAGGAAAATGATTTGGATCTACACATTGCCGTTCTTTACAGGCTATGCCCGCTGTTGTTTGCCTTTGACAACAACAACTATGCCACATATGTTCCGGTGTACCTAAGGACCCTAATGAATCTTCCCAATAGTCATCCAGGATCAACAGAGCTTTGGAAGAACAATGGGTTTAGTGTCTCAAGATCCTCCGTACTAAGAAATGCAGTGGACATAGCATGCCGGTAAATCGTTGGCTTCAGTCGAAACTATGCTGCCTACTTTAAATGGTGTATGACCCACCACCACAGAGCAAAGTACGTCGAAACAACACTTCAAATGACAGACATCACTTCTGGAGAGGTATCAGCACACAATGATTTAAAGCCTGCCCAAATAAAGGGCAGTGAAGCAGGTGTACAAAGGTTCACTGCAGCAATAGGGAACTTTTTAAATCCATTTCAGCATGACAACAACGGAGATGAGCTATATCTTCAGGTGTGCCTGCAAAAGATGAAGTAGCTAATGCTCTTAACTGCAACGGATGTTGGAAAACAACAGTTGGATGACTTTATCAATCAGCGGCTCATTGAGAAATCTGTTCCTTTTCATGAACAAATAAAAAGAAACAAACTGAAAACATTCGCTGCTGCCGAGGTAGCTAAAAAAGTGAAAAGCTCCCAAAATAAGATCGCTCAAATTAAGGCAGAACGAAACATCTTTGGACAACTAGTTCTTCTGTCTGCGAGTATAACATTGACTTCAAAATGACGCTGGCCTTTCCCCTCGGGCCTGTTCCATGGTCTTTGGCCACAGCAGATGGTATGCCAGTCAAGACAGTCAAGGCAAAATTACTCCATAATGTAGAATCCTCATTTGGACCGTAACCAGCCGTCCAAAGGAGAATGTGGTTTCTGTGATTGATGGCAATGCTGTCATTCAAAGTTTAACTGCCATACCGGACACGTTTGAAGAGGCGGCTGAGGTTATATTTAACCAGCTACCCAAAACCAATCGGACTGACTTTGTAACCGACACATATCATCCAAATTCCATCAAGTCATATGAGCGTCGACGACGTGGGACTACTCCTACATTCTTGGTGTCAGGTGGGAAAACCAAAACACCTCGAGACTGGAAAGGTTACAAAGCTCTACTTTGTCATTGAAGAAAACTGCTTCTGTCTTACAAGTGAAGATGGTGTCAATGTCCTTACATGTCCAATTCAATCATTATCGTCATCACAGGAGGAGGCAGATACTAGAATCATCTTCCACTGTCTTGATATCAGTAACAGCTCTCCGGAAAGCACCATAATTGTGACATCTCCAGACACTGATGTGTATATCTTGCTAATAAGATATATAAATCAAATGCAGAATACAGTGCTATTTGATACCGGTACCGGCAATAAATGGCGCCTTCTGAATGTAAATATGATTCTGGAAAAGAAGGGAGGGGCCATATGTTCAGTTCTCCCAGCAATGCACTGTTTCACTGGATGTGATACTACAAGTGCCTTTGTCCGTCGTGGTAAAGTATCTCCTCTAAAGTTACTGGAAAAAAATGAACAATATGTAGAAACTTTTGCAGAGCTTGGTTTTGAACATATCTGCTCCTCTGAACTAATAGACGGCCTTGAGGAATTTGTTTGTGCCATGTATGGAAAAGCGAGTTACAATAATATCAACAAGCTTCGGTATGACATGTTTCTGCGGAAATACCAAGGTCGTGGTGATGGGGTCTTTAACGCCTATAGTGGCATGGACATTAGTGTCTTACCACCATGTCATTAATCACCTGAAATGCATATACGGCGGGTCAATTACCAGGTATATGTGTGGATACATGCACATGAGCAGAACCCTGATCTTCCGAGAGTCCACCAGTGTGGGTGGAAATTTGGTCCTGAAAACACCCTGGAATTCGACTGGTGTGATGGTAACATTGTTCCAGAAGAACTTGTAGAATTTGTTTGCAACATTCCCTCAGATGAGGCAAGTGATATTGAAGAGGACAGTGACGAGGTTGAACTAATAAACATGGCCGATGTTGTTTATGAAGATGAAAGTGAAGATGTTTAGATATAGAATTGTCAAAAGAGGTTTCTTACTCAGGGTGTAAGATCTTGTAACTTTTTTGCAATTCTTTGGAATTAAATTTTACATTCCATAGTGATTTGTGTGCTATATTGTGGGTTTAAAAAATAGAACATATTTTTATAATTAAAAAAAGTCAATTACCAAATAAAAAGGTGTGTTTCAGTATATTTTAGCATTTATTGTTACGAAATTAGTGAAATAAGATCTAAAATAATGACAATTCTAAGGTGTATATCCTGAGGTACATCCAAAGTGAAAATTTGTGGTTTTTAGCATTTTCATTGGATTCCATACCCTTGAAAATGTATGGTTTGACACTAAGATAACAGCCCTATGACCGATATTAGCCGAAATATGAGAAAAATAAGATTTTCAAGGTTACTGCGGTGGCCATTTTTTTTCAATGGCCGTAGCTTCCAAAAGCCCCAATGGCCAGATTGTAGAAACCATAAAAGATGACCTATAGGCATCAGGGTTGAGAAAATCAGGGTGTAGAAAATTCCCTCTGCGGGGGGAGCAAAGACCCCCTTGGCTCCAAGTCTAATAATTGCACCACCCTCCACATAGTGCGGCACTCCTAGCAGTACCTCACCACGCTTCACATAGTGCAGCACCTCAGGCGTATCTTCACCATGGTCAACGCAGTACGGCACCCTGGACATGACCTTACCACGCTTAACAAAGAACTAATAATTGCACCACCCTCCACATAGTGCGGCACTCCTAGCAGTACCTCACCACGCTTCACATAGTGCAGCACCTCAGGCGTATCTTCACCATGGTCAACGCAGTACGGCACCCTGGACATGACCTTACCACGCTTAACAAAGAACTAATAATTGCACCACCCTCCACATAGTGCGGCACTCCTAGCAGTACCTCACCACGCTTCACATAGTGCAGCACCTCAGGCGTATCTTCACCATGGTCAACGCAGTACGGCACCCTGGACATGACCTTACCACGCTTAACAAAGAACGGAACCCTGGACATAACATCACCTCACTTGACATAATACGGCAACCTGGACATTTCCTTACCACGCTCAGCAAAGTACGGCACACCTGACATAAAACCTCACACCCGACATAGTACAGCACCCCGGACCACGCTCAACATGGTACCCCACCCCGGCCATTACCTTATCACGCTCAACATAGTATGGCGCTCCGGACATAACTTCACCACGCTCAAAATAGAACGGCACCAAGTTCATAACCTCTAAAATAATACGACACCTCTAACAAAAATTCACCACGCTCAACATATTACGGCACCCCGTACATTTACTCACCACGCTCAACTTATTATGGCACCCCGGAAATTAACTAACCACGCATAACATATTACGGCACCCCGACATTTACTCACCACGCTCAACATAGTATGGCACCTCGGACATTTACTCCCATGGCTCCACATATTAGGGCACCCCGGACATTAACTCACCACGCTCACCATGTTACGGCACCCTAGACATTTACTCACCACGCTCAACAAAGTATGGTACCCCGGAAATTTACTTACCACGCTCAACATATTACGTCACTCCTGTCATAACTTCACCACGCTTTACACAGAACGGCATCCCGTACATTTACTCAACATATTACGGCATTCCGGACATTTACACACCACGCTCAACATAGAATGGCATCCCGGACATTACCTCACCACGCTCAACATAGAACGGCATCCCGGACATTACCTCACCACGCTCAACATAGAACGGCATCCCGTACATTACCTCACCACGCTCAACCTAGTACAGCACCCCGGACATAACCTTACCTTCCTCAACATATTACGGCATTCCGGACATTTACACACCACGCTCAACATAGAATGGCATCCCGGACATTACCTCACAACGCTCAACATAGACCGGCATCCTGTACATTACCTTACCACCCTCAACATATTACGGCATTCCGGACATTTACTCAACACGCTCAACATAGAACGGCATCCCGGACATTACCTCACCATGCTCAACATAGAACGGCATCCCGTACATTACCTCACCAAGCTCAACCTAGTACAGCACCCCGGACATAACCTTACCACCCTCAATATATTACAGCATTCCGGACAATTACTCACCACGCTGAACATAGAACGGCATCCTGTACATTACCTCACCACGCTCAACATAGAACGGCATCCCGGACATTACCTCACCACGCTCAACATAGAATGGCATCCCGTACATTACCTCACCAAGCTCAACCTAGTACAGCACCCCGGACATCACCTTACCACCCTCAACATATTACAGCATTCCGGACATTTACACACCACGCTCAACATAGAATGGCATCCCGTACATTACCTCACCACGCTCAACCTAGTACAGCACCCCGGACATAACCTTACCTTCCTCAACATATTACGGCATTCCGGACATTTACACACCACGCTCAACATAGAATGGCATCCCGGACATTACCTCACCACGCTCAACATAGAACGGCATCCTGTACATTACCTCACCACGCTCAACATAGAATGGCATCCCGTACATTACCTCACCACGCTCAACCTAGTACAGCACCCCGGACATAACCTTACCTTCCTCAACATATTACGGCATTCCAGACATTTACACACCACGCTCAACATAGAATGGCATCCCGGACATTACCTCACAACGCTCAACATAGACCGGCATCCTGTACATTACCTTACCACCCTCAACATATTACGGCATTCCGGACATTTACTCAACACGCTCAACATAGAACGGCATCCCGGACATTACCTCACCATGCTCAACATAGAACGGCATCCCGTACATTACCTCACCAAGCTCAACCTAGTACAACACCCCGGACATAACCTTACCACCCTCAACATATTACAGCATTCCGGACAATTACTCACCACGCTCAACATAGAACGGCATCCCGGACATTACCTCACCACGCTCAACATAGAATGGCATCCCGTACATTACCTCACCACGCTCAACCTAGTACAGCACCCCGGACATAACCTTACCTTCCTCAACATATTACGGCATTCCGGACATTTACACACCACGCTCAACATAGAATGGCATCCCGGACATTACCTCACCACGCTGAACATAGAACGGCATCCTGTACATTACCTCACCACGCTCAACCTAGTACAGCACCCCGGACATAACCTTACCACCCTCAACATATTACGGCATTCCGGATATTTACTCACCACGCTCAACATAGAACGGCATCCCGGACATTACCTCACCACGCTCAACATAGAACGGCATCCTGTACATTACCTCACCACGCTCAACACAGAACGGCATCCCGGACATTGCCTTACCACGCTCAACATAGAACGGCATCCTGTACATTACCTCACCACGCTCAACATAGAACGGCATTCCGGACATTACCTCACCACGCTCAACATAGAACGGCATCCCGTACATTACCTCACCAAGCTCAACCTAGTACAGCACCCCGGACATAACCTTACCACCCTCAACATATTACAGCATTCCGGACATTTACACACCACGCTCAACATAGAACGGCATCCCGGACATTACCTCACCACGCTCAACATATAATGGCATCCCGTATATTACCTCACCACGCTCAACCTAGTACAGCACCCCGGACATAACCTTACCTTCCTCAAAATATTACGGCATTCCGGACATTTACACACCACGCTCAACATAGAATGGCATCCCGGACATTACCTCACCACGCTGAACATAGAACGGCATCCTGTACATTACCTCACCACGCTCAACCTAGTACAGCACCCCGGACATAACCTTACCACCCTCAACATATTACGGCATTCCGGATATTTACTCACCACGCTCAACATAGAACGGCATCCCGGACATTACCTCACCACGCTCAACATAGAACGGCATCCTGTACATTACCTCACCACGCTCAACACAGAACGGCATCCCGGACATTGCCTTACCACGCTCAACATAGAACGGCATCCTGTACATTACCTCACCACGCTCAACATAGAACGGCATCCCGGACATTACCTCACCACGCTCAACATAGAACGGCATCGCGTACATTACCTCACCAAGCTCATCCTAGTACAGCACCCCTGACATCACCTTACCACCCTCAACATATTACAGCATTCCGGACATTTACACACCACGCTCAACATAGAATGGCATCCCGTACATTACCTCACCACGCTCAACCTAGTACAGCACCCCGGACATAACCTTACCTTCCTCAACATATTACGGCATTCCGGACATTTACACACCACGCTCAACATAGAATGGCATCCCGGACATTACCTCACCACGCTCAACATAGAACGGCATCCTGTACATTACCTCACCACGCTCAACACAGAACGGCATCCCGTACATTACCTCACCACGCTCAACCTAGTACAGCACCCCGGACATAACCTTACCACCCTCAACATATTACAGCATTCCGGACATTTACACACCACGCTCAACATAGAATGGCATCCCGGACATTACCTCACCACGCTCAACATAGAACGGCATCCTATACATTACCTCACCACGCTCAACCTAGTACAGCACCCCGGACATAACCTTACCACACTCAACATATTACAGCATTCCGGACATTTACACACCACGCTCAACATAGAACGGCATCCCGTACATTACCTCACCACGCTCAACACAGAACGGCACCCCGGACATTGCCTTACCACGCTCAACATAGTACAGCACCCGGGACCACGCTCAACATAGTACGGCATCCCGTATTTTTACTCACCACGCTCAACATAGTGGGGCACCCGGGACCACGCTCAGCATAGTGCGGTATCCCGGACATTACCTCACCACGCTCAACATAGTACAGCACTCAACATAGAACGGCATCCCGTACATAACCTCACCACGCTCAACATAGAACGGCATCCCGGACATTGCCTTACCACGCTCAACATAGTACAGCACCCGGGACCACGCTCAACATGGTACGGTACCCCGGACATTACCTTACCACGCTCAACATATTACGGCATCCCGTACACTTACTCACCATGCGCAACATAGTGCGGCACCCCGGGCATTTACTCGCAACGCCCAACATAGTACAGAACCCTGGCCATTACTTCATCACACTCAACATAGAAGGGTACCCCGGACATAACCTCACCTTTCTGTACATAGTAAGGCACCTAGACAATAATCTCAGCACGCTTAACATGGTACGGCATCCCGGACATAACCTCAATATAGTAGGGTACCCCGAACATAATCGCATCACGCTCAACACGGTACGGTTTTCGGGGATCAGCTAACCACGACCACCATAGTACAGGACCCAGGACATTAACTCAAACGCTCTAAAAATATGGCACTCTGGGTATGAATGTTGAATCCTAAAAAAATGGAAATATTGATAAAAATCCCTTCTATTTTTCCTTGTATGATAACTAGTGGCCCATGGGCCATCACGCTCAGCTGATTTCAATGGGGGAGGCTAAACAAGGGAGTGGTTATTTCAGTTCCTTTTTTTTAAATCAAACTCCTGGACAAAGCATTTCTCTGCCTGTCTGAATACCAGGCCTGATCAATCTCTGATACCTTCTGAATGATATCATGTGTATCCTTAGTTTTTCCTTTGTACCAATACTTAAAGTTACCACTTCGTGACATGTTCACATACTTCACATAATATAGGTCACAGTGACATTTTTTTCAGGTGTCCGGGAAATTTTTACAGGTACCTCCCTTGATCTTAATCGAATTAGAAGTTTCTATCTTGTGCATTATGTCCATAGACTCTTAATTAGAAATTCCCTAATTATTTCATTGTATCTTACTCATACTAGGGATTTTTGTCTCGTGCATTGTGTGCACAGATTCATAATTGAAAATTCCCTAGCTGTTGAACTACATCGTACTCAAAATTAGAGGTTTCTGTCTTGTGCATAAATTCTCAATCATAAATTGCTTAGTTGTTGAATTGTATGTGATTTAATAAGATCTTGTATTAGTTGTACTGTGTACTATATAACTGAACAAGTGTAGACAAAAATTAATTTGGGCATAGGTGTCTATGTGCCAAGTTTGAAAGATCTGACACAGGGGATTAGAATAAATATGTTTGATCAGTTGTAAATGGGGAAAATGAGGTTTTATGGCCAACAGCTCACAAAATGGGCCACAGTTACTTAATATCAGGTGTGCAAGAACTTCACTTCACTGGTGATTTTGACACTGATACCTACTTTCAGCTTCAATATGAACTAAAATATTACAAGAAGTGACCTATATTTATCGCTGCAGGACAGGATATAAAATACATCAAATTGTCCATATAAACAGCAATTTTATTTCCGGTAATTTTTAGTCTATCTAAAGTAGTATCAAATTTAATACCATTACTATGAAAGAGTCAAATTCATTGTGAACCAATATCAAAATTATCAGTCAAGATGAAACTGGAAAAACTAGTTGGAACAATAGAGAACAAGACTTTATGATCAGACCATGTGGTCTCTATAGTTGAAGCTGTAGCATCAGGGAAGTTTGAAAATACCAGATCGATAAGACTCCCATGATCAGTTGTCTTTTCTGTTACAAGTTGTTGAGAGTGCAGAAGATGTGAAAGATCATTCAAGGCTGATATATTGTTGTGTACTAACATCTATATTGAAATCTCCCATTACTAACAATGGTTGTTGGATATCAACATGTGTCATAAGCTGGGCAAGCTTGGATTTAAAGTCAGACAGTTTTGACTGAGGGGATCTTTACACACTAATCAGTTGTAAATAAGAGCTCGGAGTATTAATTATTAATACAGATGCATCAATGTTTCCATTAGACTGATGATGCACTACAGTGAATGGGCAGAGGTCTTTGTGCACATAGAATGCTAATCCATAGTGTGGTCTTGTTGAAGGACATGTTGAACCTGTTATTTGATGATCATTTCGTATCAGTTGGAAATTTGGGATAGAATATGAATCATCAGTATCAAAGGAACACAAACGAGTTTCAGCCAAAGCAATGATATGGGCATCAAGGATATGACAATCGGAAATAACATCTGTGAAATGCAAATGAAGAGATCTTGTGTTATGGTATATTATCTTGAGTGTATCAATTGGTACAGATGTTGGTGGTATGAAATTAAGAGCAAGTTTAGCATCATTACGGAATCTGGCCATTTCATTTGTCACCTGGGGATCAGTTGATATTTTGTATTCATCTAAATTTAATACATGCAAGCCATCCATATTTCTTACCCTGCTCAAAGCAACATAATGTGCAGCCTTAGTTTTCTGGTACTTGTCATATCCACTACCACCTGATCGAGTGAACTGCTTTGTGCCTTCCATATTGTTTTTGCAGCACCAATTTTTAATGGAAACTGAGAACGAGTTACTAGTATATGTCTCCTGCCTGTATGGAATGTGCATTTGGTGACAAAAAGTGGTGTCCATTCTTTTGATATAGCTGGAGTGTAAAAGGCGGCATAATTTCTCCTGGTGTCTGAGCCAATGTTTGAATCTTCAAACTGAAGCCAAAGAATGCTGGGTACAGTTTTGCTATGCAGGTAGTGTATGTGCTTCAATATACAAGAACAACCATTAGTGATTTCATCTTGAACTGCAACATTGCATACGATATCATATGGTAAACCAACAGCAATCTGAAGCATTTTCAGCAGTCCTGCAGTTTCTGATGGGTTATCTGGTATTCTTGAAAGTACATCTTTCTTCACATCATCTGTCACATCTGTTACTACTGTGTCAATTGCAGTAATTATTACTTTAGTTGTGTTTGTACACTTGAAAATTTGCATATTATGATTGTCGACACTGGTGTTGTTTGTGAACAAATGAGTAGTTCCTGATGGATATGAACTGTCATGACCAACAAGACAAGATTTTAGGGTATCAATGTCAGCTTTCGTGTGTTGTCCTTCACGTAGCCTGTTCAAAAGTTCTGCAAAATCATGATCATTTTTTTGCCGCATGATTTCAGTTAGTTCATACATATGAAAACTGTTTGCCCACAGGTTGAGTGCAAGAGGTCCATAGTTGTCAGACAAGTTCTTGAAAATCCAGTTGTCCATTACTGGCTGAAGTTGGAAGATGTCTCCAATAACAATCACATGGATACCACCAAATGGTTCTTTGTTGCCTTTAATTTCTTGGAGCCGCAAATTTACAAAATTGAACATGCGATTTCCTACCATGCTTACTTCATCAATCATTAACACCTGAAGGTGTCCATACTGTGTCCGCAGTGTATTCAGTATGTCAGATGACAATTTTCTGTAATAAAATCCTTTGTTTGGATCGATTCGAAAAGCATTATGTAATGTGGATCCATGGACATTATAAGCAGCCTTTCCTGTAGGTGCAGTGATCAGTATCTTGCACTCCAATGGATTTTCACCCTCAGTTCCACATAAGTGACGATGCAAGGCTTGAAAGAGAGCTCTTAGCAAAACTGATTTACCAACACCTGCCCCACCAGTAATGAATAGGTGTAAAGGCATAGTCGAACATTTTACATGTTTGGTAATGTGTTTGAATACTGTTAGTTGTTTTTCATTTAGACCCTGTATTAACTGTCTGTACTCTGCATCAGGTATTCTACCAGGCATTGTTAGTGGTTCTTGTGCAGTGCTTCTTTGTGGCAGTCCAAGATCAGTTGTCAAATCATAGATTTTCAAATGATCTGACCTTTCTGGGTCTAAAAAGGAAAATTCTTCACTGGGAACTGGTTGTTGAATTGCATCTTCATTCTCTGCATGTTCTGTTGTAGGAGCTATCTGTGCATATTCAGTTTCATGGTCATGTTCAGCTTAGTCCTGTGCTTCTTGTAGAACATCTGCATTATGCTCATACTGTTTTCTTTTGAATTCAATTTGTATTTTGTTCTTGTTATATTGTTCCGAGTATGTTTGTGAACCATTTAAAAGGTCTTTGGTTTCATCTCTCCATGATGTGAACAACTGTAGCCTTTCCACAAAGCAGTTTTCCGGGTCTATTTTCTCAGTATAGCGGACATATCTTAGAACTCTGGGAACCTGTCTTTGAGTGTATGTTGTACCATTTGGTAAGGTGATACTGAGCTTTTCTCCTGGGTTTACCTTAGCATTTGCTTCATTTTCATCCGTGATGTTATGATCATCAGTGTTGTCATGGAATGCATCATCTGCTCTTTCCACTGGGTATTTGATATTAATCTGTGATGCAAAGTCAGCCAGACACCAATTTTCAAATGCTTTTGGTCGATTTGAATATCTGTCAATGATATTATTTGCCGCTATGTCTGTTGAATCATGTGGGAGATGTTGAAGCTGTTCTTTACTTTTAAGTAGAAAAGTTCTTTCATCTGGAGGAGCAGTGGGTACAAATATTACATTCCTGGTGGCTCTTGTCATTGGAAGTTGTAATACTAGATACGCTGCTTCCTGAGCACTTATTTCCACAGCATTTAAAAACTGATTTCCCATATCTCTCACCTGCTGTCTGAGAGTTTTTCCCCCTTTCCTAGCTTCTTTGCAAGCAGCATCTAACAAAGCACTCTTTCCCTTTGACTTTTGCTGACATAGGAAACTATGTATGTTGCACATGCATATGGATCAAGTATAAACTGAAGGTCATGGTTGGCTTTCCATGCAGTAAACAAAAGTCTTATGTATCCGTTGGTTTTTATTTCAGATGGTGACCTTTTGAGGAACTCTTTTGGACCTTTAATAGATGTACGCAAGGCCATGTAGTAATCATCAAGAGACAGTTCTAGAGAGCTCAGGAAATCATGAAAGGATAGGTCATTGTCAACATTTAAGCTTGCAAGTGTCTGAGAGATCTTTTGGTAGTTCTGGTTGTGTTTTTCATCAACTTCGGTGTCATGAGGTGCAAGGATTTTAGTTTCTGGCATGGGTGGCAATGGAAAGTTAAAACGACAAATTGGCTTTCCATTCTTTCTACAAGACCTGGAGTGTCTGTGTGTTTGTAGACCTATTAGATCCTGATGGTCGTCATCATTCTTGGAGCAGATAACATGCTCATCAATGTATTTGGTGACAGTATCTTCTTCATGTTGACCAATATGGGTGCATTCTCAATCCACATAAGCATATGAATATGTGGAGAGCCACGTTGCTGAAATTCAACTCTGTAAAAAAGTCTTTGAGCTTTCCAAGAGGTGAATGTGTACTTTGTAAGATGCAGCACAGCGCACACAAGTTACAGGATCTGCCTTAACCAAGCGCGTTTGATTTACCCAATACATTTGTTTGATATAATCACTTGAATACGTTCTGCCATCAATCAGTTTACCAAGCATGATCAGCAGGTATTCCCAATGGGTGTCTGCAGCTGAAAGAGATACAAACCATGTTGGCAATCCTAGTTGTCTAATCATTGCAAAGAGGTGTTATTTACGTGCTTCAAAATATGGAGGGGAACCTCTTATGGATCTGAATATTCGGTAGCCCTCATCCAACCTTGTCAACTCATGAACTTTGCTTTCATTCAAGACATCCTGGACAGCATATTTCTTCCCTTTAGTTTTGATTCGACGAATAGCTAGGCTAACCTTTCCTGTAATTTGTTCTATTTGTAATTTCTTCATTTTGTAAAAAAGTTTTGGAACATTTGCAGCAACTCTGCGATCAAGTGTTCTTAGTTCCCATTTGCAAATGTCACTGTAATGAACAGAAGTTTTTCTTTCAGCACTGTCTAATCTCCTTTGCCCACAAAATACTGAAGGAAATGACATATATTCTGAGTCTTTGTCTTGGAACAGACTCAAAGGTTTCTGTCCTTCTCAAGGAGCTACTGATATTATGTCATTCCCTGTGAGTTCAGCATCATCAAGCATGGTATCTGTAATTTCTGCTTGATCATCTTCATGTATCTCTTCAAAGTGGTCATCATCAGATACATTATCTTCCACTGAATTGTCAGTTGTTACACCAGGTTCATGCTCTAGTGAATTTTAGGAAGTTTGAAGCCAGTTACTATTTATTGTAATGTTGGCATCTTTGTACAACTGACTATGTCTCATCAAGTAGTGTAGTGCACTTAATATCACAGCTAGACTTACATTCTGGGTGCATTCAACGTTTTTGTACTCAAGTTTACGCTTTAAATTGATTGGTATGGTAGCAGTGGAGTCTGACGTGCGTGGTAACATATCTACAGTGGTTTCAATCTGGGTAGGAACATTGACCAATGATCCTTTCAGTGACAACTGTGAACCTCTAGGTACTTCTCGTATTTGCATAAACGGTTTGCGTAATGCAACAAGCCTTTCTTCTTGGGGATACAAATCCAATTCAGGTGGTTTTTCTGGAAACTGCATTCCATTTAATACAGATAGCTTTGGAGTCTTGTGGCATTTGAGAGCATCAAGGCAAGTTGTGCATAACCACTGTTTATTCTCCACCGATTTTACATCTGTAATATGTGTAGCTAGGAAAGTGGGATCTATTCTGTCTGGACAGCTATTAGAATTCTTTACTGAGTGTTTGAACCATGTCTGATTACAACAACAGCAGACATATATGGGACCTTCAGATATTGTAGTATGAAATTTCTGTATACATTCTCTAAGGTCTGCACCCTGTTTTCTCTTCAGATTAATTGCTTTTTCACTTTGTCTGTACAATTCATCCGTTCTTTTTTTATGCTCTAGTGGCTGTGTTTCTTATTGTCTCAATTTTCCTGTGTAATGAATTTGTTCTTTTCCTTCTTTTGGCTAATCTCTCAGTTTCTCTAAAATCATCATCCTTGGCTCTTTTTCTTTTCTTGGAAGTTGATTCTCTGACACATTCCCTTTGTCTATAGATTTCATTTTGCCTAGCAATCTGTTTTTGTTTATTAACTGTTCTTTCTTGTTGTCTATAAGTTTCATTTCGCCTGGCAGTTTGCTTCTGTTCTTTCTCAGCTTCTCTTTCTTGTGCCCTACGAACTTGATCTTTTCTTATCTTTTGATTGTATGCTTTCTCTGCAGAACGTTCTTTTTGTCTGTAAGTTTCATTTAGACTAGCAGTTTGCTTATGTTGTTTGTCAGCTTCTCTCTCTTGTGCCCTTCGAACTTGATCTTTTCTTATCTTCTGATTATATGCTTTCTCTGCAGAACGTTCTTTTGTCTGTAGGTTTCATTTAGTCTAGCAGTATGATGTTTGTCAGCTTCTCTCTCTTGTGCCCTTCGAACTCTTTTTCTTTTCTTGGAAGTTGATTCTCTGACACATTCCCTTTGTCTATAGATTTCATTTTGCCTAGCAATCTGTTTTTGTTTATTAACTGTTCTTTCTTGTTGTCTATAAGTTTCATTTCGCCTGGCAGTTTGCTTCTGTTCTTTCTCAGCTTCTCTTTCTTGTGCCCTACGAACTTGATCTTTTCTTATCTTCTGATTATATGCTTTCTCTGCAGAACGTTCTTTTTGTCTGTATGTTTCATTAAGTCTAGCAGTTTGCTTCTGTTGTTTCTCAGCTTCTCTCTCATGTGCCCTTCAAACATCATTTTGTCTGACAGCTTGCTTCTGTTGTTTCTCAGCCTTTCTTTCTTTTTGTCTACAAGCTTCGTTTTGTCTTGATAACAGCTTTCTTTGTTGATCTTTTAGGCGTTCTATTTCCCTGTTAGCATTCTTTTCTGTCGCATGTACTCTTTCAAATACAGTTTTCTGTTAATTTTTAGTTGCTGATCTCTAAAGTATTCTTGGATCAAATGAACACCTTGTTGAGAATCATTTTCATGTTCAGGTCTGCTTTAATTTACCGTGTCCATGAGGTCTGTGTTTGACTGGGTTGCTTGCTTTAGCTGGTTATCTGAACTGGTAGACTTTGGTTTGGCGTTTCAGTCCAAGTTTAAATGCTTTAATTGTAACTTGGTTTATTCTGAAATAGGTCACTTCAAACATAGTTGCATTCATCATATTTGCATAGTTTGATATATACTGAAAGAATTCTGACTGCAATTCAAATGCAAGAAGAACTGATGTGCCACATTGTGCCGGATACCCATGATGATATCTGCTGTGTAGATCAAACATATAGTAACAATTCTGCTGATATGAAATTGCAATTGCGTTTCCTCCAACTATAATAAGACCACATTTCTTTGAAGTGATTTCTGCCAAGGCATCCTGGTAAAACATATAGGGTGCTTGCACATCTGAATGATTGAGGAAACCACCAGTGATCAAGGTTGGTTTTATCTTGAAATTATGATCAAGACATTGTACATACTCTTGTATTTCATCCCAAGCCATGTATCCTTTATCTGTTTTATTTGATCTGGTATGTTTGTTCAACTTATTTAATCTTGCTTTTTGTTCTTGCTTTTTGTTCTTGCTTTTCTGTTCGAGCTTTTTTAGATCTTGCTTTCTTGTTCAATCTTATTTGATCTGGTTTTGATCTGGTTTTATTTGATCTGGAATTTTGCTTAAGTTTTGATCTGTTTTTTTGTTCAGGTTTTGATCTTGATTTTCGCTTAGGTTTTGATGTGAAATTTTGCTCGTTTGATCTGGATTTTTGCTCAGGTTTTGATCTGGATTTTTGCTCTGGATTTTGCTCAGGTTTTACTCTGGAGTTTTGCTCAGGTTTTGATCTGGTTATTTTTGTCCGAGTTTTGTTTGATCTGGAGTTTTTGTTTAAGTTATGTTTGATTTAGCTTGTATAGTATCTGGCCTTTTTGTTCGTGAAATTTTTATCTGAGTTTGGTGGAGGTTATATACCAACCCTAGCAGGTATCTGAAAAAGAAACAAAAAAATTATATTGTTGGTAAATTTTAAATAAAAAGTGTTTAAAGAATCAAAAGGATGTCGAATTTCACCTTCCTGAAACATATCAGTTTTGTGCTAACATTTCTTTCATCGCTGCAGGCAGCTACCTGTCCTAATGGTATGAAAGCTGTAAACCGCCTGAGTAACGCGTGGTCTAAAAAGACTGTTTTGTCCTACATGGCTTCTTGTTGTTTTCCCAAGCGCAATACTAATGTGGTTTGAAAATGACAAAATAGCCGTTGAAAATGGCAAAGTTTATGGTTAATGCCTATAATCCTGTTGTAAAACCTGGTTCCGGTTTTAGCATAAAAGTTGCAAAGTCACAGCAAATATGTCAGATGTCGTACATGGTTTTTTAGTGAAGTTAAATAAAAAAGGACACCTTTGGCTTTGATAGGTAGGTTTAATTCTCACTACAAGTCGAGAATGAACTTTAAACCTAAGCTGGGTTGGAAACTGTACAAATGTTGTTCGTTGAGTGCTAATTACTGGCATATAAATTAAAATATGGTTAAATTAAAAAATTTAATAGCTGTGCTAAATATTGTCACTGTACATCAGTCTCTTAAGTTTAAATGAAATACCTTAATATGTAAGAAAATGGAGCAATGAGCGAAACAAAACAAAAAATTATCAGGACTTGTTCATTGACAACCGGAGCCTGTGACCTTCATCTTTGGATTCCTAATCCCTGTATGCAATACATATGTGAAATACAAAAGCGATAGGGTAGGGCATAAGTGGTAGCAAAGTTATAAAGAGTTAACAAAACTTTAACCTGAGGCTGAGCTGTGTTTACAAATTCCAGAAATTAAAATATGGAAAAAGTGTTAATACCTGTGCTAGGTATTGTCACTGTACATCAGTGTATTAAGTTTAACTGGAATTTCCTCTTTAGCAATATACAAAATGTATAAGCAATATTGCCAATAGCACTGAGCAGTATCATGTAGCACATTTCAAGACCAAATAAATGAAAATCACTATTTACATGAACAAACAGACACCAAAGAGTTTTAAAATACAACATATTTAATCATTTTACAGTAAATCAGCGTCTTTATTTCAGTTAAATCTTCCATCAAGGATTCTATCACGTGTCATCATTGTTCGACCACAAGCCAAATTTCAAACAGTTGAGCTGCCTGAATATCCTGATTATCACCCAACCTCGTCACTTGGATTTGTAAGCAACAAAGAATTTCTTCAAAACCTAATGAACATAATCAATCGATGGCGTTGTATCCTATAACTCCACTACATGAATTATTGCCTCATTGAATTAAAAAATTGTAAAAAGCAAATGTCCGCACCTTGTTCCCGCCTGTTTCTCCCTCACGGCCTCAGCCACGAAACACGTGTGACTGAAAATGTAACCAAGTTACACTGAGTGCACCACCGTACACTGACTGTTTAAATAAGCAGTTCACTGCTTCGAGTGCTTCGTTTGGAAGCTCTAGACAAGTTTTTTAACACTGTTCAAGGTTGACAATGCAGTCAAGAATGTTCTTGCCAAGCTTCTACAAGTCCACAACAGGGCTCACGAGTCACGAGACCTTTCCCCTTTGACTAAAATCGGACGTCCAATGTTAAAATATCATCGTCCCGTCCCCCAACACGGGACCGACGTGTGATGTCAAATTACAAGAATTCTTTCATTAGGAACCTCCATATGGCGCAACAACTCAATTAAGTATTTTTAAAAAAGGTCACACTGATACAATTCTGAACTTGTGCCCACTGCTGATCGGCCGTTGCAGAATCTACCCCAGCTCGAGCGCCACCGTGTATCCGTGTAAGAGACTAAGTCGTAATGCAGACTGAAACATGGACGTCGAAAATTGGATGTCGGGATCAATATGAAAATATCACATGTCACAAAACGTGGGCTTAAATTTTTGAACCAACCAGCATTTAAAAATAAAAATAATTGAACATAAAAGTCAATGTTGCATTTTGTTATATAATTTCAAAATAATTATCACGACATATCATACAGATATCCACTTGATGAGTAGTTATTAGAGAGTGAACTTAATGTTCCACTGTGATAGAAAAGGTACGTGATGCAACAAGTCAAAATTATAAAATTAATAAGTGCACTAAGTGGTAGAAAAATATGAAAAGCAACAAGGTCTTTTGAGTATTTTGTGTTGTTTGGAAATAACATTATAATGACCATATTATTTGCAAATACTATATAATAATAAATATTGAAATCAGACTCACATTCAAGACTTGAAGGCAATTGATAAGAATATGTTTGCACTTTGATGATAGTATATCTAGCTATTAAAGATGGTGTGTTTATTTATTATTTCTCTTATTATCACTTATTACAGAAGGCATATTGGCTGTATATACACCATCACTAAATATGACATTCAGGGCACATGCTTAATTTAAAATTCAATGTGTTAATAAAACAACATACAGTAACTACACAGACATATACAGTGAAACTCCTACTTGCGGACAACTCAGTAAGGCGGACAACTCACTAATGCGGACACTAAATCTCAGTCCCTTCAATGTTTCCTCTATATTATGTTTAACGTAAACTCAGTAAAGCGGACAACTCACTATCCCGGGCAAACGGACAAACCTTCCCGTCCCGCCAGCAAAAACAGTACATATTATGACCCTCTAAAGCGGACAGACCTCGCGAGTTCTAGTTTTGTTCATATATTTTCCGGGAGATGGCGCTCCGAGGTCATGACCTCGTATGACCTGTTTTGGTCAAAACGACAGCCCGGGGACAAGCGTAATTTGGTGAACCATTGGAATGTTATGTGTAAATATACAGTATCGAAATTGTTGTTTATTTCTATAAATGTGTTGATAACAAAATCATTATTAAATTAAGATTGGCAGGTCAATCAGGAAAAAATAAGCTTTCAAATCATCAAAGACTGCCGTTTGTGCTTTGTGATCGGGGTCCGGCCCGGAGAGCCGTAATTATAGTTTGTGACAGTTTGCCCCTTCGTTATGGTGAATGAGTGGTGAAGACTTTATCCTTTAATAAATAATCATGCTGTCCGGATGCTGTCAATAATTAATCTTCAATATGCCTCGTGCAACCATTCATGAACTGCCGCTTTCTTAGAAGATGAAGCATGGTACGTCGAAGGGAAACTGCCAAGATTAGTTTGCAAGGCCTAGATGATGTTTGTCTTTCTTTCTTTTTTAAATTATTTTAAATTATATTTTTTAAATTGCAAGTGCATATTTAAGCTATTTTGAAAATGATTTAAATCAAATTTATGTAGCCTATTTCAAATTAGGCGTACATTTAATGAAAAGATAGGATATCAGAAACATTCAATGACCAATTGACGCAATATGCCAAACTCCTCTAAACAGGACAACTCACTAATACGGACAAAATCCTCCAGTCCCTTGAGTGTCCGGCTTAGGGGAGTTTAACTGTACTAGTATTCATTGAAATGGTTGATATTTGTAATTAAGAATGTAACAAATATTCAGCTTATATTAAACTGGTGATACGTAGATTAACCAACATCTAACATAAAAAAATAATTCATAAGACAGGGAATTTCTGGTTTTGATATGTAAATTTCAACAACAGCCATGATAAACCAGTTTCTTAAGTTTGAAGATTCCAGGTCCAGTGGTTACGATTTGTGTCCTGTTAACAGATGACAGTTTCATTGCAGGTCTAAAAAAAAAAAAAGAGAAAAAAATTCGTAAAAATTGGAAAAAAATACAGGTGGCGCCACCAGTCTGCAGGAAGTGATGGAACAGCCGATGATCAATATTCATGCAAAGAATCATGGTGATCAATGCAGTAGTTATTCAGATACTTGAGCTTTTGTATCAAATTTTGCGCTATTCTGGGGGGTACTTCAGAGCCCCATAGCTCAAGGGATATGGGTAACAGAGATCTAATTTCAGGTTTTGAAGGAGATTTTTCATGGACCTCCCTGGACATTAAGTTTGAAGATTCCTGGTCCAGTGGTTACGATTTGTGCTCTGTTAACAGATGACAGTTTCATTGCAGGTCTGAAAAAAAGGAGAAAAAATTCGTAAAAATTGGAAAAATACAGGTGGCGCCACCAGTCTGCAGGAAGTGATGGAACATCCGATGATCAATATTCATGCAAAGAATCATGGTGATCAATGCAGTAGTTATTCAGATACTTGAGCTTTTATATCAAATTTTGCGCTATTCTGGGGGGTACTTCAGAGCCCCATAGCTCGGAGGATATGGGTAACAGAGACCTAATTTCAGGTTTTGAAGGAGATTTTTCATTGACCTCCTTGGATATTAAGTTTGAAGATTTCAGGTCCAGTGGTTACGATTTGTGCCCTGTTAACAGATGACAGTTTCATTGCAGGTCTGACAAAAAAGAGAAAAAAAATCGTAAAAATTGGAAAAAATACAGGTGGCGCCACCAGTCTGCAGGAAGTGATGGAACATCCGATGATCAATATTCATGCAAAGAATCATGGTGATCAATGCAGTAGTTATTCAGATACTTGAGCTTTTGTGTCATATTTTGCATTATTCTGGGGGGGGGGGGGTACTTCGGAGCCCCATAGCTCAAAGGATATGGGTAACAGAGACCTAATTTCAGGTTTCCAAGGAGATTTTTCATGGACCTCCCTTGATGTGAAGTTTGAAGATTTCAGGTCCAGCGGTTACGATTTGTGCCCTGTTAACGGACGGCCAGACGGCCGGACGACGGACAAAGAGTGATCGCTATAGCTCAGATGACTTTCAGTCAGCTGAGCTAAAACGTTACAATCGACTAAACAAAATATGATATTGATTCACTACGTTAAATTGGTTAAAGATAATGACAAAAATAGTAAACCATGTTCTTGATAAAACTGGAATAAGATTCTATATAATGAATTGCAGTAAATATAACCAGTCTTTGAATAGTAAGTGAACAACAATTAGAGCTGTTGATCATTTTATTCAGTATACTCATACAATACCTCACGGAGATTTAATTCGTAACTTGTGCGTCGATCCTGCATTCCGTTAAAGGAATAAAATATACATCCTCCAGATAAAAACTGTCAAACATCGTCTCGGGTGTATATTTAACATTACCTCACATTCCTACTGAGTAAATCAGTCATACTGTATTTTTAAACACCTACTCGTGTATAAAAGGTGCTTTAAACGAAGATGTGGTCTTGTTTGTGTAAGAGAGAGGGAGGCGGATTGGATAAGGAGTTATTGAGCAATATCTAGATTCAGTAGTCATATCACAAAGTTCAAAGGACCCGCCGTGATTTTGCTTTTGTGAACGTTTACCGCGTGTCAGATGAAGTTATCTCATGGCTGAAGACCATTTTGTTTTCATCGGTTCTTTTAAATTTAATGCTTAAGGTAAAGTGAATTAATGTTTCCATGAATATTTCTGAAAAAAAAGACTGGGAGACAAACCACTTTACAGCACCACTAACTTCACAATGGAACAATCTTAAATAAAGAAAACCCTGTAATATAAACTAAATATGCAGTACAAGTGCTACGTACCGTGTGCAAATACGTCTACATCCCAATCACGTGACCTCATAGTTAGCGAATGTCACACAATATGGCGGTCCCTGTTTATGTGAGGATGCTGATATGGTCGAAGCCTAGAAACAGTTGTAGTGTATAGTTAATGCTTCCATGGTTACTATTGTCAATAGAAAACACACTATTCAGTTAGCCCAATCCATTATTTTCACCATATGGCATATACACAATTTTTTTTGTTACAGCCTTGACATATGTAAACACAAAGTTCCTTTCAAGCTTCACGTGTAACTTAATCAACCTGACGTGCCGGTTACGTCAGAACACGAGTATGCGTACAAACACGGTGACCCATGTAAGACATCTGCTTGTCTTGATAACTGCCTACTGGCTCATTAAAATAACGACTAAATGATACCACGATCTTTGCTACAAAATCACCGATGCTCTTCTGTATATATAGTAATGTAGTTATATTTCAAACAATTTGAGCAGGTGTTCTGGAAACCAATTTCTCTTGACATAAATCCGTCTATAAATGTACAGTACTTCATATGATTCCCACCGTCGTGTAAGTTTAGTTGCAGAAGTCAGGCAATACTGTAACAGCCTTCCAATGTATAGAAAAAACGATATGTTCACTCACATTCCGAGTCAGGGATCTCTGAGAGGAGACTATCAGTAGTCTTGATCTGGCTGTTGTTTGGAATTGCACCTTATTTACAAAACAAAACAAAAAAGAGTACCTTGCGTTTCGTTGCATCACCTTTTGAAATCTTACTTTCCTTACCAACACACAATGCTCCTTGTATGTAAACAGGCAGTTTATATCATGTATCAATGTATATCATATAAAACAATACGTGGCAAGCAGGAAGAATGTGTATTAACTGTATCCGATACTCCGGCCATGTACCTGATATTCTCTAGAGGACTAAAAATCGCTCGGTACAAACTTTCTGTTTTTCACATGATAATTATCAATTGCCACATTTCTTCGAGATACACTAATATATCCCTTAAAAAGGCCACGCATACAAAATTGGTCAGATAATGACAATTAACCTCTCAACAGTAGCATAGTGAATACACAAGAGAGGGCCTTTCAGTCTCCCAGTGGCATCAGAGGTCTTGATCTGGTCTTCTATTGCCAGGTCATAGCGTGCACGCTTAAAACGTCTTCACTATAAAGACTGGCTTTCTCTGGCTCAAACCTGTCTTCAAAATAGGATTGGCCTATTCACAACGAGTCATATTTTAGTCACATCAGTCAATATAAGACTGATCTCTCGCGGATTCATAGTGTAGTCGCATCAGTCCTCACTATAAGACTGACCTTCTCTCGCTGAGATTCGGCAGCCCAGCTACGGAGCTGTTTTTTGCGGTGTCTCCTGCAGTCGCTGTGTGTAAGGTCCCCACGAGAAACAACACCTTTAAGTTTAGTCCCGGCCTCAGGCGTTCTGTCCCTCAGAGCGGGCGCTCCATTGTTTACCCGTGCATTATGCATATATGTCTTTAATTGTCATAAATCATTCGATCTGTCCGTTCTGACGAACTTTTTGCAGTTCTGGCCCACGGGGATACAGGCCTTGTAGCGCATGAACCGTTCTTGTGTCCGCGCGTGCGTAGAAATGCCATGATGGCGGTCAGAGGACGAGGACGAGGCAGAAAAATGTAACCACAATGGATACTTCCGGGGCGGAGGGTTCTTGCGGCAACCTTTACAACCAAAAGCTCGTCGGAAGGCACGTCGGAACTTGGTAGAGATAATGTTGTACATGAGTGGATTGAGCGAGCTGTTCAAATAAAACAAGAGACGAACCGAGTAGATCAGATTCAAGTAACCTTCGATTCCCAAATGCACCATCCCCTCACTGGCAAAAATACTGCACAGAAGTACAATCCTGACGGGTAAAAGGCAAGAGAAGAACACAGTAGCTACTGCGAATAAAATAATGGCGGCCTGTTTGCGGGCGCGATGTTTGGCTGTGGATGAGCAGTTTTCATTGCGAACTCGGGTACTCTCAGAAACCAGCTTACGTCCTATGACACCGTACACAATTATCAGAGCAAACAGCGGCACAATAAATAAGACACCGTATATAAAGATGACGTAGACCTTCGCTAGGATGGTGTTACTGTAGGTGGTACAAGACATGATCTTTTCCCCGTTTTGGGCCTCTTCCTCATATACCGTCATCACTGCGAACGGAGCGGACACAACGAACGAGATAATCCAGATGGCTGCAGTGAGCTGCAGGGTGCGTTTGGAGCTGCAGCCGTATTGGGCTTTAAACGGGTGGCAGATGGCAATGTATCGCTCAAAGCTGATAGCGCAGATCGTCAGCATGGACGACAGGGCTACTGTGTTCTCAAGGAAAGGCACCACGCGACCTGAAATTAGATTATTTACAAGCATATAAATGTCTGAATAATAACATCCCTACAACATAAATTTTATGTATGTTAGGTTCTAAATTAGACTCGTGCTATAACGGATACTTTAATCTTTATGAATAAAAGTAATGATCATTACTGTTTCCGCTTTGTAATTATATTCGCGATACAATCTTTATTTTACCTTCGCGAGGCAGTTTATTACGTTTTCTCCTTGGTTGGATCCCCTTTGTATGTCTATTAGCATTTTGCTCTTTTCGCAGTGAACGGATTTACATGAAATTTGGTCGAGGGTTAAAGAATAATCCATTACATTTTAGAATTACTCTTGGTCAACCTGATATGATTTTAATATAAAACATTCTTTCTTATCTTGAGTTTATGTGTCAATTTATTATCTGGGCTAATTTATTATCCGGTGAAATTTTGGTGTCAATCACAGGAAAGCTTGATATGATCCTTTTTTATTTAAAGTTCCTGATAATTATCCCTGTGGCTTAATTTTCTCACATTATATTTGTAAATCCCCTGATGAAATGATAAGGGGTTATGGCAATATGATAAAAAAATCAAATCTGTTCCAGCCACGTAGAAATAAGATGAAAAAAAATAGATTCCTCATTTATTATTCACACTTTATACGGAGATTACTTTCAAAGCCCATTTCCCTGAACCATGTCAATGTTTGACAAGACAGCACGATGTTCATCCTAGAAGAGCCCAGTATTTTATCGTCAATTCCGAGCGTGACCCTTATCAATCAATAACTCATGTTAGTGAGCGTCTGCTGCGTCTAACGGTGTGTACATACCATGTGTTAGCGGGCTGTCACGTGCGGCTGTCTCCATATGGACAAATAAAATTAATAGCAAATGCGCCCCTTGTTTGCAAACCGACTTTGGTGCTTCCTGTGAATCCATTTTGTTCACAAAGTGAGTTTGAGCGGAGCAAGGAGGGCTTATATCTTAAAAGGGTATTCCAACCAATTAACTTTGTATGTAAAAGATACTGCGAGGCCATATTTGCCTAGCTTTCGTTACCGAGCGCTTGTAAGTTAGCTATAATGCCTGCCGATCGAAGGTTGAGTCCATCGGTACACAAACGGTTGCTGAAGCTGGGCGGTCTTTGTCTCATTGTTTCCGGCAATATTTTACATCCGTTAGTTCCTGCATCATCACACGGTCAACGCTACTCTGTTTTCCGTATCAAACTGGTTTTCATTTAAAGTTAATTACCTTTCATCAACCTGCGCTTATACAAACGTTTATCTCAACCTACCAGTTTATAAAAGGGCATATTATTAGCTGACTGGACAAATACCGATCTTGATTTAAGGTTTGTTATATATGTGTGCCATTGAGATAAACTTCGGAAATATAATGCTAGAACCCGAATAAGTCATCAGTAGTGATAAAAATGCATAATACACAAAAGGTGGTATATAATTGTAATACTTGTATCGATAGAAATATAAATGTGAGGTGCTAAAGACTGACCCCAAGCTTCCGCCAACAGGTTTACGTAGGCCATTTCATAACATAATAAGTCCTACAATTGTTATTTTTTGCGGAAGTAACCGCCTCCATTATTAATGCTTCTCTTTCTAATTCCATTTCGGTTTGGGACAACGTGATAGGGCGGTAGCACTCGCTTCTTTTTATTTTATTTTATATCCTGGTGTCCCCCAGACCCGGTGTCTACTAGACCTACAGGTTCTGGATGTGTAATCATTTTCATTGGACTCGTTTGTGAGTGATACACGGCTGTTGGGTACAGCCTTCCCATTAAGCCTACAGAATGCTAACCTTTGGTTGAGGCCGACCATGAAAGTCTCACGGCTCCTCCGCTCAGATCTGAATCGTCTTTGAGTCCTGTGCTCTATCACTGGACCACCGAGGCCGGTGGTTACAGAACTGTCGATGGGGTTTCAAGGTGTTGTAGTCTACCTGGGTATTTCATCTTGAACGCTGACTTACATGATGGCGGTGTTAAAGACAAGCCCAGAGATCACCAGGATCACCTCGCCAGAAGGTGAACCATGGCACGATTTTCATTCGTAAACGTACAAGGGCAATTCGAAGATCGGCGATATTACACCTTTATGTTAAATATGTAATACAACAAAGCCGTGTGTCACAGGAAGTTGAGAAGCCTTGGGACTTACATTCAAAATGTATCACTGGGGTACATCACCTGGTAATGAGGTTTTAAAAGAGTGTACCTAGGCTTCCGGAGAAGACGGATTCCTTTGAAGGTATTTGATAATAGGTGTGACGAGAAAATTAATCAACTGAGGTTAATTGTGTTTTTGACTACTGCATCTGCCATGGGTATCAGTCAGTGAGGGTCATACGGGCGCCACCGGGTTTACATCTGGGCTGATCGGGCTGCACCGCAGGGCATCATTATCTATTTAGGGGCACGGCCTTAGATATTTCATAAAATTTATAATTATTTTAATTCGATTTCGAGCATAAAATTCAGGGACGTGTCTAGAGTAAAATGTTGTTTAAGCTCAAATCCAAGACCAAGTCGAACATAGACGGGCGTGCCGAACGCGCCTGTTACGTAAACCGGCCAGTATTGTAAAAACGGCCAATATTGTAAGAAAACGGCCAAAGGTTTATATTGCCGGCCAGGATTGTAATAAACTGCCAATATTGTAATAATGGCCAATATCGTAAAAAAGGTCAATATTACATAATGTCCAATGTTGTAACAAAAACAGCCAAGATTGCAATAATGTCCAATATTGTAATAAAAAAAAAAAAAAGGCCAGTATTGTGGTAGTTATTCCCCACCTATTTTCTAATATAATAACAAATGGTTCATGAGGCAAATGAAGTACTGCTTAAAATTTAGACAATATGATGAAATTTCAATATTTAATAATAGAAAACACAAATACGGATTTCCCCTGACACGATATTTTAGTGAACATAGAACTATTAAAAAATAATCATTGAATTTCTATTATATATGTATTTCTTTTGATCAACCCAAATGACAGTTTCCATAACACCTCATTTTTCAGAGTTGATACACGATTTAAACAGATGTGTGTGTGCTGTGTGCATGCAAACTAAAAAAAAAACACGCATTTTAAGTAATTTGAGTAATTTTAAAGGAATTATTAAAGGTTCAATTTAAAGAATAAATTGGGGAGAGATTTAATTTGTGAAACCATTTTTGAATGTGATAGTATGGTTCAATCATAATACTGGTGCGAACAGTGTTATAGATTTTAACAAAAACCTCTAAGATTGTGGATTACTGTAAGTTAAGAATATACTTAATGAACATGGAAAATTTCCTTTCAAAATATGACAATAAGATGAAGATTAATCATTGAAAAAGTTAAAAAAAACGTAACCAATGTAATATTGATACACAATAAAAATGATCATATTAATTGGGGTGACTTTTGTTTGTTATGTCATGATATACAATCCAAATGCATTAAACATAAGTTTTCACATAAATATCTTCCTATAATCATCAGTGGTGAGATGAAGCTTGAAATGCATAAAAAAATAGTAGATTTAAGGAGTTTTTAAAATTTATGTTTATGTAAAAATGGTGTTCTTCTAAGTTATCCTATATTCACTGTTTATTTTATCTTATTCATTTGCTTGTGCAAATATACTCATATATATATTAATGGTACTGAGGAATTTTCTTGCATATGTAAGAAATATTTAAATTTTTATTGCAGGAAAAATAAATCAGCGTTTGTTTTTTTATGACAGGTCGACTGGTTTTAATGTAAAATTTAGATGAACTGAACATTGTAAACGGTAAATGCATGTGTATACAATGTCTCTATAGATTTATTTGAATTTGATTTTAAGTATTTTAACTGATGTGTGTATATCAATAATTATTCTAAGACGATGAAATATTTATATATAGTTAAGAGCATATGAAATAAGTGTCCTATCACCTTTGTATTTCATGTTAAGTCCAACAGGATATTAAATTGACTGAATGTTCGTGTGTTAAGTCCATTAAATTTGTTTGCCAATCTTTAGACCTATTTCTAAGTATTGGTAATAGCCCAATGAAATGTTATGCAAGCTGTGAGGTTTGCGAGGCTTGTGTCACATGGCAGGCGAGCCTGCCATGATTGACACAAGCCAAGCAAATTACATTTCATTGGGCCATAACAGATTTGTCCCACATGCCCCGCCTCCTTGGTCGAAGGTCATTTTTTTTTTGGCTACGCACCAGTTCTTTGCCATATTTGGAAAGTCGGCATGCAACTTCACTTGCATGGTCACTTTTCATGACCCTGTGATGCAAGCAGATTTGAACGTACAGTTATAGAACAAAGGAAAATACGTCGCATATGGGATAATTTTTAATTATTGAATTAGGTCTTCAGATTCATTTATAAGATCTGTGTAGCTAGGGTTATGTATTAACAATAAAACTTCCTTTTAATCGCCTTTTTATAGATTTTTATATGATCTATTTTCGGATGAATTTTAATTTTGGCCGATTACAGGTTTTTACCCTAGCAAAACCGATCTGACACACGGGCTTACTTTATCCAGTTAAACTATTTTATAGGTTGTGTGTGAGTAAAGCCCGTCCACGGGTGTCTGTTTACTATGACAAGAACAAGGGTCCCAAACAAGCAGAATAAATGCCAAACAAACAGATCGAAAATGGAATTTGAAAGACAAAAGAAGCACCGAATGCAAGCTTAAAAAATTTAATTTATGAAGTCACGCAGTAGGGCAGTCAGTGGGCGTGCGAGCTATGTTTATATCTTGCTCCACTAGTCCACGGTGGAAAACTTGTTTCACTTGTATACAGGAGTAATCAAACGGTTTCAGAAAAAAAAATCGCAGATACCATAATATTTTAAGGAGAAAACACTTAAGTATCTGTATATTTAACATACCATACCTGGTTAATGAATAGTTCCCTTTAAACCAAATTTGAATATTTAGGAAAGTGATCGTTCTGAAGGAAAGATAACGGAGAGACGGAAGGACGTTCGGTCCAAAAGCTATAACTGCAGGGCTGCTTCTAATGGAATCAGATAATATAATGGAGAGAAATCGTCCGGAAACCGGAACGTAGCGGACAAGCAGTCAAGTATAGACAGACAAGGGCAAATCAAGACCCCCCGACATCGGAAGCTTAAACAATGAGGAATATTTAACTGTCAAATCAATTACTATTTAACACAGTAACGAGACAAAGATCAATCTTTAATGACCATTACACTCAAAACAGCATTCCCCAGTTATAGGCTAAAAAGTGCCATCTCAATCAGTTCAAAAATATTCATTGGAGTGTTATGTTAAAGATTTACTCTTAAGCTCAAAAATGTTGTTATTACATTATAGCTCTGCTTTCTCCGTTCGTTTTCCGTAACACAAATTGAGTTAAGGCAGTTATTAGAATTTTATAAGAAAAATTGTTATAACATATTTTTAAGAAATTGGCGATTTTGTAACAATATTAACCGGTTATTACAATATAAGTCCTAACAGCACAGGTCATTAATTTTAATGAGAAAGCCTACAGTTGCCTCAAAAGACTGAGCACGATCTGCAAATACTCGATTTTATTACATTTTAACCTCAAGGTCTTCGCTCTCGGGCACTACAAGGTTTAATACCAGTAAGCCCTGTTGCATGTATAAACCGCAAGCGGTGCAGCGGGCAGCGCGTGGTCAGCGACACACGGTATATAAACGTCCACTACATTTTAGATCGGATAATCTTGTTCAGCTGACGTTTATTGATTATCTGATACTTTGAGCAAACGGTGCTTACAATGATAAATTGATTTAGGCCTCCAGAGGAAGATCGGCGGCCGGACGAGGTCAATGAAATCGCCGATTTTGCAAACTGTATTTGCACACAGATTGATCATGAGAGTCATATGAGCAAAACCACGTTTTGAGAAAAACCGATGAACATTGTATACTAGGAAATACCCTGAAGGGGAATTGACGGAAGAATATAAAGGCAGCGAAATACGCCCATAGTATGGCGAGCCCGAAGGCTGATACTAGCCTTTATTGAAATATTTCTTTTGAATGACACTTGAAACACAGTTTCTAGATCAGCTTCATTTTAGTCACATTGTAACATATTCATAAATGACAGATATCTGGAGATTCTATATAGATATTCATTCTGTGTATATTAACCTTAAGTTCTCCTCTTCTCTTAGGTTTTATTATATTTCTTATGTTTTAGTATATTATACTAAGATAATCAGTGATTCTTTATTCCTAGCAAATTATATCTAAATGTCAAAACACTATTATGTGTATGTGTGTATCGGGTAATTTACGTAACAAATCACGTTAATATTAAAGGAACCATCCTCTGCCTTGTAAACTTAATTTTTCTACAATAATACCTGAAAGAGTCAAACAAGGTTATCAACACCGAGTCGCCGCCTTGTTACCGGCAGTTACTCTCCTGCATCATTTATATTAATTATACACTTATTATTACCTATTCTACTTTTAACTGAACTTCTAAACTGTGGTAATTAAGCAACAATTATATTTTATAATATTTGGCTATAGTTTCTACGAACAAAACTGGAGCGGTTTTATTTTTTATTTCTTTTTTTACCGGTGGTACAAACCTATGTTAAATTTGGCACTTTCATAAAGAATACAAGCAGTGTTTAAGCCCTTGAACCGATGCGTATGAACAACCGTTTAAATCAATTTTCCATGACACCTTTGTACTCATTTTTCCAACAAAGTCAAGAGTAACCGTTTATAAAACGAAAATAAACTCGACGAAAGAAAAACAGGTTTACGTACAATTGTTAAATTATTGGTAGGGCTTCTTTCCTGGTGATTTTAAAGGCGTTTGAGTGGTATTGTATACCAAAATGGAAAGCTGCAATTTGGAAAACTAATGATATTTCATTATTAATAAAAAAAAAATAAACAGAATGAGTCTAGGTGGACATAAAATGATGGTTAGAACCATTATCGCTTGCTATTTATTACATATTCTTTCATTATTAAGCGATTTTCTAAAAAAAATACAACCTTAGTTGTAAGGTTAATTGCATGGTAATTAAGAAATCTGTAGGTATTAAGTATTGTTTTTATATACACACTTGCGCCTGATTTTGTAACAACACTTACACATGAACGGTCCAAGGTACCAGACTTCTTTTGAGTAAATGTCCACGAGTGCCGTTGGCATGCAAACAAGAACCACCAGCAAATCAGCGACGCTCAAGTTCACCAGGAAAAAGTTGGTAGGCACTTTCATGTCCGGATTACGGTAGATGACATAAATCACCAGTAAGTTTCCGAACACACCGGAAATGAAGATAATGACGTAGAACATGGTGCAGTATATCAGCAGGTACAGAGGCGGGTTCGGGTAGACGTAGGGGACGTTGTCGTCAGAGACGTTTGACGGCACCAGCGTCTCCATTGTGACGTTATAGGAAGGCTGAAGGTTTATCTGACACTCACTTAACGCAGTCGGTGTCATCCTCCCATCTGAAAAAAAACAACTCTGGTCACCAAAAGTGTAAATATCTCTCTCCCTTTTCTCTCTCTTTCTTTCTTTCTCTCTCTCTCTCTCTCTCTCTCTTTCTTTCTCTCTCTCTCTCTCTCTCTCTCTCTCTCTCTCTCTCTCTCTCTCTCTCTCTCTCTCTCTTAATTATGTAAAGCATTTGAACAGTTGTTTTCCCATTAACTTCAAAACTAATGCATCCAGTCGGCGTCAAGATCACAAATATAGCAGGCCTATTACCAGTCTGAAACTTTCGAAGTAGAGGCACATTTTTAAGGCTGGTGCGCATTGGATGTTCACCATAGTTAATTGATTTATCACTACTACATAAATATTACTTTATTGATATATTTACATTATTTTTATCAACATAGTTTGATTTATCAGTAATATTCCATATTAGTACATTATGTTGCTTAATGACCATTCTCTTGTTTAACTATTTTTGACGTTTCATGGCAAATCTTTAGGTATTCCGCCGTGGTCTAAGTTTCTGACATAACGAAATATCATCCTGTTGCTATGTTAGATACAGTAGAACCTCGTTTATCCGAAAGCCTCGGGGGACAAGCTTTTTGTTCGGATGAACGATCATTTGGATGAACGATTTCGCATGAAATTTCCCTGGGAATCAACATGGTTAGGCCTACCTCCGAGTTCGGGACATTGCCATATCCTGACTGACCCAAATTAAGCTAGCCCCTGATAAACGTAAGACAATACATTATAACATTTTCGATCGATTTAATAAATTTATCAAACAGAACACATTTTTATATATAAATATAATTATTGGTGCACAGCCCTGCGATGGAAATAATCGCCATTGTACCAAGATTATGTCACGCGTGGCTGCCATGATAACTGGAATGACCTGCCGTGACCTCGAAAGTGCTGCCATCTCTCGGCAGATAGGTTAACTACGGGAACCTTTATACATGTACTGTATTATTATCGAAATGAAAAGCGAGATCTTTTGGTTGAATGCAGAAATAAACAAGTTTATGTGCACAGTTTTATTTCAAATAAATGAAACAAAACGCTGATCGTAGATCTTTCGACGTTGAATTCTCTAGCGAGGTCAGCGGGCTTGGTACCCATGTCAAGTCTTGCAAGAATCGACAGCTTGTCCTCAACTGACAGGACATGGTGCTTACGTGAATCCATTGACGAGTACGAATTAAAAGCATGTAAAAATTCACGTGGACAATAATCAGGATGAGCAGTAAATCGTGTTGACACTGACCATCAGACTTGTTTAATCAGCTGCGGTTAGCATGGTTAATGTAAAGCTCAGACTTCCTCAACTGTAGTCGTAAGCAGCGATTCTAGCTAATCAAAATTCCCATATATTGGGCAGAAATATTCTAGCCAAAAGACTATGTGAGTTAATAACGCAGGCGCACATTAACTCAAATAATGCCCACCGTTGTACTCAAGGCCTGGGCGACTACCGGAACGAAGATCAGAGCTATTCTGATCAAAGCTGAGCCGAGAACTACACGGATCGCCGAGGCTGAGTTTATCACACCTACAACCTGCGTTCGGGTACTCAGTTACAGACAATTGTAACATTTTGTTTGTACAGGTTAATTACCCCGGCCTGGGCATTCTGATTAAAGCGAAGACATCCTCGGCCGGCGTTGCGGTGTTTTCACAACTACTGCCTACGTTGGGTTGCACTAATTAGTCGGCTGTATGTGTCACCGCTATGTGGCTACTTTTGTTATGAATCAGACGATCTTTTATACCATTTTTATTCTGAACTTTTTTGTCATTGTTCAGATTTCGGATATATGGTTAAAATTTCAGTTCTCCTTTTTTTATTTCGGATGAACGATTTTTCGGATAAGTGGTGTTCGGATATTCGACGTTCTACTGTATTCAGTTAGAACATATTGATTGTTCCATTCCGAAGCCACAGCTGGATCACTCAGACTTATCCCAGTACTCATAAACATATGGTAACATTTAAGCCTATATATAGAAAGAGCGGGCCATCATAATATATTTTGTTGCGAAGACAAATTGCACAGGGGAAAATTCTGGGCCGATCTCGGATTCGAACCTATGTCGGTGGCGCACAAGTCCGGCGTACCAACCAGGCTTAGGTCAAGTACATGTACTTGTACTTGGTACTTCTACTCAAGTACAAAATTTTCAGTACTTGGCCTGTACTTGTACTTGGTACTTTATACCAAGTACAGTACTTGTATTGTACTTGTACTTGCTAAAAATGTACTTCAAAAATCAAGTACATTTCAAGTACTAGTCAAGTACATGTATTTTATTTTTAATTATTTCTAATACAGAGCCACTTTTCTACTTACCATAAACACAGCATTAGCAGACCTCAGGTCAGACAGAAATCTTAGGACTATGTATGACTGAGAGTCTCACACAGAACTGACACTAGACTGAATAATTATACCTGTTTTGTGGGTTGTTCTGATGAACCAAAACTATCCCTCAGTCCTAAACTGCTCAGATCCTCAGACCTGATTATATGAATGGCTTGTGGAAACACTACCCACTGAGTATCATGTTCATCAAGTGCAAGAACAGCTTGTGTATGCATAACTAAGGCCAAAAAAAAAATTAAAGGTATGGTTCTCAGGCACCGCCCGCATCAATTTTAAACCCCCGCATCAAAAATTTTTTATTTTGATTGTCAATAAAAACTTTCCAATTTTGAGCTGCTGCCGCTTCGACATTTCTTTCAAGAAGATAAAACCATACAATTTTCTTTGTTTTGTAGTGCTTTTACTTATTTAGCAAATTAAAACTGTTATTTTTATGCTTTTCCCTTATCATTTGACATTTTTATCGAAACATACCAAAAAATTTAAAATAAAAAAAGCGCCCGCCCGCATTGATTTCTGAAAAAAAGTGCCTGAGAACCATACCTATTTTTTTATTTTGGCCTAAATGAAATGTAGATGAAAATGACAACTAAATATTATTTTCATCATCTATTCCCAGTCACTGGTAAAGACAGAAAGTCCATCAAGACATCTCCGTGGGTTACCTAGAATAAACAAAAATTCAGCAATTCAAGCATCAACTGCACCTTTTTTGTGTTCTGATATATTACTGTGTAATATTGTGTATAATATACATATTTCTTATAGTATAAGTATTATTTTCATAAACTATTACCAACTGCTGTTGAAAGGCCATAAAAACTATCACCCTGGATTACCTAGAATAAAAAAAAAAACATTCAGCAAAGTCAAGCAGCAATTCAGGCATCAAAGCATCATTCCTTGTGTACTGATATATGACTGTGTAATAGTGTATATAAATACTGAAAGGCCATCAAGACTGTACCCTGGATTACCTAGAATAACAAAAAAAAACTTTCAGCAATTGGAGCATCAACCCACTTTTTTGTGTACCAGTACTGATATCTGACTGTGTAACAGTGTGTATAATATAGGTAATTTTTTATAAATAAATATTCAGAAAAACGGCTTTTTGAGTTTTTTAATTAAAAGTACTTGTACTTGTACTCAAGTACAGACCCCTGTACTTGTACTTGTACTCAAGTACATTGAAAAATCGTGTACTTGTACTTGTACTTGTCAAATTCTGAAGTACTTGTACTTGTACTCAAGTACTGACCCCCTGTACTTGACCCAAGCCTGGTACCAACAGCTTCGCCAGGAAAGCAAGCTTCATTAGCGAGACAGTTCGGTCCGCTTTTATGTCACCCCGTAACACATCCCCTCTTAAGAGCGTTCTGCTATCAGAACAAGTGTTACGACCCATAATGTAATAACGGCCCAAAATGTAATAACGGCCCATATTGTAATAAAAACGACCCATAATGAAATAATGGCCACAGTATAATAAAAAACGGCCCATATTGTATTAACCATACCCTGTCCATATTGTAATAAAATCGCAGGTGGGTAAAACTGCCAATAATTTCATAATTCAAATTTCATGCAAATTAACTTAGAAAATTCAAATATTGACTTCTCGTGACATGAATGTGTAAGTGAACATACACTTATTGAACCACTGGATTACATAATGACTATCTGTTTGAAACGGTTACCAAGCTAATATGAGCGAAATATGGCCATGATTCATGTTTATCCTTTTGTTAAATCAGTGTTTAAATAGGGTGATAAAGTATTTAAACTAGATTATATATATATATATATATATATATAAATATATATTTATATATATACGGCTGTAGTATTTTGGCTTCTGAAAAAAAAAACCCAACAAAAACACGTATGGAATGAATTTTGGTTTGCTGAAAACACCTTAATATTTCTTCTGGCTACATTTCTAGGATTTTTTTAAGCATCTGGGTCCATTAAGGTTAATATACTTGTATATATATATATATATATATATATATATATATCATATATATATGTCGCCAAAATGTAAATAATTTGTCAATTTTAACAGATAAGGCATCCCCATCCCCCCCATATTTGGACATTTTTTAAACTACGCAATGTAAAGAGGACATTTGGAGGCAAATTTCATCCAAAAAATGAGGATTTCCTGTTCCTAAAAAACTTTTCCCTTATGTCCTTGCGTTATGTAGTCAAACTATAGAGAGGTTCAATATTTGATATTTATATTTCTTCAAAATTAGAATATAAAATTTCCATCGTTTCAAACATTTTAAAGTCAAAGGCGCGTAGGCGCATTTACATTTATAACTTACAAAATATTTTCTTGGTAAACTTTGCATTTTACCTTCGTCCATGGTCTCGACAACACGCATAACTCCTTAGTGCACATATCGCGGGTTCGAGTACCGGTATCACCAGAGGACCCGTGAGAGTGTTCACGGTGTAACCCAACCAGGGCCTGGTACTCTGCAGTAGTTCTGCAGCTGTTCATAAATATCCTAATCCTCAACTAATGAATTTGAAAGTAATAAACTGCAGTTAAAAAAATAAAATCTAATTGCTAATTACTAAAAAGAAATATGAAAATCAATCACGAAAATTGTGAAATTACATACATATATATATATATATATATATATATATATATATATCTATATATATTGGTATTAGATAAGTGAAATTCCGAAAGGACGGCGAGTACTGGATGCGACCGGGGCCGAGCCGAGGTGAGATTTTTCATGGTCGACCCCTATCCAGGGTGAGCGGTCTACATAATTGGAAGGCTGTGCCCAAAAGCCGTGTATCACGTTTGTATCACAAACGAATGCAAAATTTGGCGAGTGCCTCCATGTTATGACTCTGTAAATGGGATGATTACACATCGAGGACCCGCAGGTGCGGTAGTTACCTGACACCAGGATATTTTTAAATGACACTAAGCGTGTGCCCTGTCACGTATTCCAAACAGAGATAGATTTATACAGATGTACAAACAGGTTAAGATTAGTAAAAAAAGCGATTACATCCACAAGAAATATATATATACCTTATTCCTTCAAACTCGGAACCATCCCACAGAGAAGGTTTAACTCAGTAGTATAAAAACGTTTTTTTTAATGGAACAGGGGGGCAGTATTAGGTTGACTTAAAGGATCGACGCATAACTATAAAGACCTATAATGACTTTCGAACTCCACCATCTGAGCCATGGAGAGTGCCTCCCAGTAATTATTACAACTGTTTGTACAATCCATGAAAAATCAGATGTTTGCAATTGCCGAGCGATAGCAAGGGAAGCCTCCCTCAGCCATCTCCACCCTAACCCACTACCCCTGCCCAACCCCCATCCCTCACTGTCAACCCCCCCCCCACCGGTTACCCGCAAATGATCGGTAATAGTAAATGCGTGGGAAAAGGGAAGGGTGGCTATTGCCAACTGAACCTTAACGAACCCAATAACCCAAGCTTAATTCAGCTAATTTAAACGGACTTAATTCACACATCATCATTCAGTTTGTACCTGAGGAGTGGGCCGGCTAGCAAGCTGAACCCACGAAACAGTACTGTAGTACATCATGAAATCAAGCTAACTATATACATAGTATAATATTATTTATAACATTATTACAATATAGGACGGTTATTACATTATGGATCGTTATTACGACTCATAATGTATTAACGACCCATATTGTAACATTGGTCAATATTGTAGTAGAAATTGCTATTTTGTTGTAAAAACGGCCAATATTATAATAATGGCCAAACCGAAATAATAAATGAGTAACATTGTAAAAACTAAATATCATCTTATCGTATGGTTGTCATTATCCTCACCCAATAGGCAACTACTATATATGACGTGTGCATTAGAGACACACCCGTAAAACTATATTATATTTTCAATACTTATATGAACATTTTATGCAATGCTAATTGATATACAAAAAGTGAAAAGAAGAGCGTATATCTTGTTGATTTGTTGTCCTTAATATTGCTTCACTGAATCAAGGCGATACTCAGAAGACGGTCCATTAGCCTTAAGTCTGCTCCTATGACGACTTAAAGGGATTCCTAGAAAAGCAAGGACAAGTGTCCGGTGAGGATTATAAAAAAAATGAATATGAATCATCAGGAAAAGAGAAGTGTCCAGTGAAGCATTGTTAAAATATGAATATGAACCATCAAGAAAAGACAAGTGTCCAGTGAAGGACAATTAAAACATGAATATGAACCATAAGAAAGACCCGTGTCCGGTGTAGGATTATTAAAATATGAATATCAGTCATCAGGAAAATCATAACATGATTATGACCCATCAAGAAAAGACAAGTGTCCGGTGAAGGATTATTAAAACATGAATGTGAACCATCAAGAAAAGACCAGTGTCAGGTGCAGGATTATTAAAACATGAATGTGAATCATCAAGAAAGGCAAGTGTCCGGTGAAGGATTATTAAAACATGAATATGAACCATCAAGAAAAGACAAGTGTCCGGTGAAGGATTATTAAAATATGAATATAAACCATCACGAAAAGACCAGTGTCCGGCAAGGGATTATTAAAATATGAATCTAAGTCTTCGGGAAAATCAAAACATGAATATGAATCATTAGAAAAAAACAAGTGTCCGGTGAGGGTTTATTAAAATATGAATATGAATCTTCAAGAAAAGACCAGTGTCCGGCAAGGGATTATTAAAATTTGAATATGAGTCATCATGAAAAGACCAGTGTCCAGTTAGGAATTATTTAACATGATTATGAAACCTTAAGAAAAGACCAGTGTCCTGTGAGGGATTTTTAAAATATGAATATGAGTCATCAGAAAAAGACAACTGTCCGGTGAAGGATTATTAAAACATAAATATGAGTCATCAAGAAAGGACAAGTGTCCAGTGATGGATTATTAAAATGTGAATATGAGTCATCAAGAAAAGATAAGGGTTCAGTGAAATATTATTAAACATTTAATATACAGAATCATAGAAACATACAACGATTGCAAAGACCAGTTGGAAGCAGACAGTACAGATGCCAACAACAAATATTAAACCATAACTGTGACTGTCACTTGATTTCCTTTACTATATCTGTAAATACATTGAAACTGTTGTGTCCAGTGTTTCATTCCCATGGCATCTATAACCAGTGCAGATTGGCGGTAGTAGCCCTGCCAGGTTTCTGTTTGCTGGCCATTCAGTGGGTGTTAGCTCCGGCACACGGTCGATTTTACGTGCGTCACGGGAATGCATTGTCCATGCTTGATTGGTCAGATCAATCCAATAAAGGACTGAGCCGCCTTTAATGTCCGAGCACTTAGTGGTCAAACGAGGCCAAACACTGCCTCCCGACAAGGATTCTCTCACAAGACTTTCAAAGAACTTCATTTCAACAGACTTGCCCCAGGGTATTTAACATATCATTACATCTCAGTTCCCCCCGTGTTTCTTCAATATTCCACAAGGCTAAGTTTGATTTAAGGACAAATAAACATGGAGGCAAATATTAGTCTTTCCGATGACAAATAGAAAATATTCAGTCCATTTTGCATGAAAGTGTTCATGTAGGATAGCATGTAAGTAGGCAGAACCAGATTATCACTGAGCGAAGTATGACAGAAAGTTTGATATGATAGTAGATTTCATCTTTAGCCTATAGTCATTTTTTTGCGGAAAGGTAAACCTGTATTAATGCCTCTCCGTGTGAAAGGTGGAAATTTCAAAGTATTACCATCCTGTATGTGTGTGTATATATATATATATATATATATATATATATATATATATATATATATATGACAGAGAGATTTAGATATACTGATATTTTGATATAAATTTATTCATGATTAAACACGAAATAGTGAGAGCTCTCAGTTTTCCCATCGTTTATCTGGGGATCTGACTTGGTGTTTTGAAAATCAGGGTGTGTCTCCTTAAAGAAGAATTAAATAAATATGGATGATTCTAATACAGAGGTGTCTGTTATCTGAAACTAATGAAGAATAGAGGCTAATTGAATTGTTTTAAGTAAACAAAAATTACAGAGAGAGAGAGAGAGGGGGCGATGAGATATGGACGTCAATACGGGATATCGCTAATACCGATACTTTCGTGTGTGGAGATAGTAAATGACTGCCTGCTTGAAAAACTGCAGGCAAACAACTAGTGCCCTCTAGCGTCCAGCCTGACAGCCCATTCATTCAACACAACAGTGTGGGCACTTGACATTGTGTTTTTAATTGCCGATTATCCTGATACTTATTATTCATCATATTTATTTTGCCGTGTTTAACCATAATACAGAATATTAAAGACATAAGAAAATTCTGCATTCGGCACGGTTGGAATTAGAATTTTATCTTGAATCAACTGCCTTGTAGCGGATGATATAAGGGAAACGTACAGATCGAGGGTATTTAGTCATTGATAAACGTCATATTTTGCAAGTTTCCTTGAATTATGATACATTATGGTACATAACATTTGTCACCTCGTATTTATTCAATGATCATATAAATTTTAGAGATTCCATAGCGCGTATAAGCTAACAAAGTGAGGACTGTCAGTTTCGTCCTTGTTAATGAGTGTCTGGCTGATCACGCTTGCCTGCACAAACAAGCTTCCGGCTGCGCCGGCCAGTCTTTTTTCTCCTCCATCTACACGAGAAGCTGCATTAGCGATATCCCGTATTAGCTTGAACAAAATGGGTCAGCTTTTATTTCATTGATTCCTAGTTG
The DNA here is from genome assembly GCA_026874595.1 of Sipunculus nudus. Lineage (NCBI taxonomy): Eukaryota > Metazoa > Annelida > Sipuncula > Golfingiida > Sipunculidae > Sipunculus > Sipunculus nudus. Next base: position 6,427,548 of record CM049316.1, read on the forward strand.
GAGAAAATGCTGGTTTCATACCATGAAGGGACTTATTCAAGGAGTTGAATAAGCGGAAACACTACTGCCTGTTATAAACTGACAGTTGTTATATTTGTTAAATTCTATTTATTAACAAGGTCAGGATAATAATTGCTCTAAATCATTTACGTTGGCCTTATCATGTTTATCATATTCATGTTATCGAATGTAAAAAACAATGTCATTAACGAATGTCATTATTCAAATAATGGTATTTTAATCACATCAGTTTATATAATTTTTTTTTGTACAACACCACTAGTCCCATTTAAGATGCAAAAGTGGACACTGCACCGAGACGTCCGTCTTCATTCTAGTCAAAACTGGCGGTAACCACTGCCAACCGTAAAATATTTAGTCGCTTGCCTTTTTCGTAGCCTTTGAACAACTACGGAATCCGCTTTAAGGATGCAGAGACGTCAATCCTGGAGAGGTTAGACCCTCAAGAGGCTCGACTGAAAGATGGAGCTTTCAAAAGACCTAGTTTGCAGATCCATTTGGCGAAAAGTTCTTAGAAATAGTCATTCCCGTTAAATCTTTTCAGTTTGGTGCTGAAAAGGGGGAAACTGGCATATACAGGACATTCCAGATTACCTAAATGTCATTGAGGAGGACACTCAGATCTCTCTTTATATATATATATATATATATATATATATATATATATATATATATATTTATATATATATATATCATGTGTAAGGAATCAAACGATTGTAAGCATCGTGTTTACTAATTAGTTTCATACCGTTGTACGGCACTCTTCAGAACGATATGATTGAAGGGGTTGTACATTGAACAACTGTTTGTTCACTGGGGCGTGTTTGTGGTTATTACAATGTGGATTTGTACAACGTGCCTAATCTGGATTACTCTTTGTGCTGAGTTTACGTAACAGGAATTTGTTGGCGTGTCTACAACTTGTTACAAGTTCATTGCGTTGGTTAAGCGTAGCCATGTTTTGTTTACATAAAATGAAATATTTCTCCCACAGGCATAGGTTGCATCTGTTAGTTTCTGGGGAATGTGCTTTGGCTTTTCTTAGTATTTTCCACTGTATTTCAAATTTGACGTTGTTCTCTTTTAGTTCCCAAATGTATTTGCTGAGTTCCGTACTATTCCTTTTTTCCGGGTGTCTGAACGATGTTTTATGGTTGTTATATCTTGTTTTGAAGGAGGTTTCCGTGAGACCTATGTACGTTTCATCCGCCTTTCCGTTTTCTGTACTGACTGTGGTATATGACAGATTTTGTGAGGCACTGTCCGGGTGTTGGGCATTCACGGGGATTCCTGCAATTGCATCCGGTAGATGGCGTGTACTATTCGGACTTGGGATTATTAACGCCACCCTCCGCCGGATAGAAAACATAAAAAAAAGACCTACACTAAATTAAAAAAGCATGGACTAAAAATAAAAATTGAAGCAAACAAGAAAGTTGTAGATTTCCTGGACGTCACATTTAACCTCACTACAGGCAAATACGCTCCATACAACAAACCCAACAACACCCCGACATACGTGAACCACAAATCAAACCACCCACCAAGAATAGTCAGAAACATACCAGAATCGATAAACAACAGACTCTGCGAAATTTCGTGTGACGAGGAAATCTTAACCAAAGCCGCCCCTTTATACCAAGAGTCTCTCAGAAGAAGTGGATTTAAATGCCAACTGCAATTCAAAGTCAATTCGGATCAACAAACTGAACAAAAGAGAAAACGACGCAGAAACATTACCTGGTACAACCCACCCTTCAGCAAAAACGTCGCCACCAACATAGGAAAATCCTTCTTGAAAATCCTGGACGAAGAATTTCCTAAAAAAACACGTTCTCCACAAAATTTTCAACCGTAATACAGTCAAAATAAGCTACAGTTGTATGCCCAACCTGAAACAACACATAGAAGGCTATAACACACGTATCATCTCCAGGAATAGTACGCGCCATCTACCAGATGCAATTGCAGGAATCCCCGTGAATGCCCAACACCCGGACAATGCCTCACAAAATCTGTCATATACCAAGCCACAGTCAGTAAAAAAAACGGAAAGGCGGATGAAACGTACATAGGTCTCACGGAAAACTCCTTCTAAACAAGATATGACAACCATAAAACATCGTTCAGACACCCGGAAAAAAGGAATAGTACGGAACTCAGCAAATACATTTGGGAACTAAAAGAGAACAACGTCAAATTTGAAATACAGTGGAAAATACTTAGAAAAGCCAAAGCACATTCCCCAGAAACTAACAGATGCAACCTATGCCTGTGGGAGAAATATTTCATTTTATGTAAACAAAACATGGCCACGCTTAACCAACGCAATGAACTTGTAACAAGTTGTAGACACGCTAACAATTTCCTGTTACGTAAACTCAGCACAAAGAGTAATCCAAATTAGGCACGTTGTACAAATCCACATTGTAATAACCACAAACACGCTCCAGTGAACAACCAGTTGTTCAATGTAAAACCCCTTCGATCATATCGTTCTGAAGAGTGCCGTACAACGGTACGAAACTAATTAGTAAACACGATGCTTACAATCGTTTGATTCCTTACACATGATATATATTGATACGCTCTGGTTATACCATAGAGCACTTTGCCTTCAGTGCATTGCCAACAGCCTAGAAAGAACAATTGTATATATATATATATATATATATATATATATATATAGAGAGAGAGAGAGAGAGAGAGAGAAAGAGAAAGAAAGAAAGAGACAGACAGGAAGATTAAGGATAGCTATATTATTGATCCGCACCTGTATCATACCCCCCCCCACACACACACACACTCAATACACACAAATAGTTACTCCCCTGACAAGACGAGAAGGAAAGGGAAAGGTACAGTTTGCTGAAACATATAATTAATGGACTCGTACATGAACATCATGTAGACTAACACTTTTCCCACACCACAGCAGTCGTGATGCCGCCTGCAGCCTGTCTCCGCCGCCGTATCTCGCTGTCTTCATCTGAGAAAGGGTCAAGGCGAACGGAGCTTTGTTTGCCTGAAGTCAACGCCGTATGTTCTTTAATTAACTGATACCCGTTTACGCTGTTCTCACATACCCTCCACAAGACTGTCTGTTAGATACTAACGATTATCTGTTTGGTAACTGGTGTAAATGAAGAGACATTAATAACGAGTAATGGTAGGCCTTCCATTCATTATGCTTAAACACTGAACCACCGTACATTAGTCATAATACGTCCTGGGTAACATCACCAAAATGAATAAGAGTTTCTTGAAGCCACCCGAGGTTTCACTATGTCAAGTCCAGCAACGGTTTCATCCTTATTCTTAATTAAGTCGATGCTTTTGAAAGCTAGCCACAACTTTGTAGATGAAACTGTGTGGTTTTTCGCCGTATGACACGCACTACGTGAGGTATACGGTGACTTGGTAAACAAGACATCATATTGACGTCTCAGAAGGTTCAAGGACCGCTGTCTTATCGACTCCCAATGTGAATGCACCTCATTAATTTAGGTCTACAGTCATCCAGCGAACCACTAACAAAAGGGAATAAGCCATTCTAGAACATCCGTTTAAGCTGGATTCACACTAAAACGTTTTGACGACGTTTGCTGACATTTTGGCAAACGTCTAGCTCCACTGATAAAAGTTGGTGAAATTTGATGTTCGTTGACGAACGGTGGCGAACGTCATGGTCGTTGAAAATTTTTAATATGCTGAAAATTTGCCGACGTTTGGAAATAAATGTTGGTGAAGTCATCCAGCGAACCACTAACAAAAGGGAATAAGCCATTCTAGAACATCCGTTTAAGCTGGATTCACACTAAAACGTTTTGACGACGTTTGCTGACATTTTGGCAAACGTCTAGCTCCACTGATAAAAGTTGGTGAAATTTGATATTCGTTGACAAACGGTGGCGAACGTCATGGTCGTTGAAAATTTTTAATATGCTGAAAATTTGCCGACGTTTGGAAATAAATGTTGGTGAAGTCATCCAGCGAACCACTAACAAAAGGGAATAAGCCATTCTAGAACATCCGTTTAAGCTGGATTCACACTAAAACGTTTTGACGACGTTTGCTGACATTTTGGCAAACGTCTAGCTCCACTGATAAAAGTTGGTGAAATTTGATATTCGTTGACAAACGGTGGCGAACGTCATGGTCGTTGAAAATTTTTAATATGCTGAAAATTTGCCGACGTTTGGAAATAAATGTTGGTGAAGCCTGTTCTCCGTTCGATAACGTTCCTGAGCACTCGGATAAGTTTTGCAGAGCTTGCCCAAGTTGAGCAACGTTGGTGAACGTGGACCCTGGCAGGGGTGAACTTTCCCGATAGCTAGTCCAAAGGAGGTGAAGGTGTACCCGGAGCAAGAAATGCGATTGTACCGTAAGGGGCTGGCATGGATAAACTCTTCACAGCGTAGCCGTAACTTTGGACAACGAAACCTAAAAGGTCGAGAATGCTTGAAAGCGTCCACAAACGCTGAGCTTTTGATATGAGCGTCCCCTGACACTGACCTCAGTTGACCCAAGCTGAGTATTTGTTTGCATTAAGGCCACCTAATTTGGCGACCTCTGCACACACGCGAAATCTAAATTGAGAAAAGTGCGCCTACGCAAAAAATTAATGCAACGCTAGCAAACAATGCCAGACGCTAGCAAATGCCATTACACGTTCGTACGGAAAATAAAAAAAATCCTCCTGTCGAACGTAATTTGGCCGACTTTTAGACTCATTTCTCTGACTTTTCACACGCTGGCTAACGCTGGAGCACACGTTCGTCGTGTGAATCAATCTTTAGGAACGGCAGCTTGCGCTCTACGGATCACTGTGTTGTTTATTAGTACCCATTCTCCTTACACTACAAGGTTTTTTAAGTTTAACCGTCTCCATTAATAGGATGTTTCTTTCCCCTCATTTGCTTTAAAGGTTAATTCCTGGAGGTTTTGGTACAAATAATACTTAACCCTAGTACTCCACATCGACACATAGTAAGTTCAACCTATTTTATTTGATGAATAAAATAATATTAGCTTTAATTAAATGATGCCTGAGGGTGGTAAAAGCAATATACAACCACATCTAATTATAAAGAATATTTTTCTTCTCGGTTTTCAAATTGGGGTTATATTACAAAGTTCCGTTCTCCGTTCTGCAGCCAATGCATGTACAAAGACTGGCCCAACATTCAAATATTGTGGCCAAGCAGAGGTGTTTCGTTAAAAAGTCTGTGGCCTGCTTTTGTATATAGGAAGATATGGTGACATATTTTTAAGTCTTTACTAAAAATTGAATAAAAGTTTACTGAATAAAAGTTAACTAATTTTATTTTCTATCATTAATAAACGGAGTTTCCCAAATGTACTCTTCCTACGGTCAGAGTATCCCCAGTAATATGCGATTCACCACACGTGAGTAGCTGTTGTTTCGTTCTAAGCCTGTAACGTCTTGATGAACATGATGGCATGTTATAAATGTGTATTCAGACACAAACGTTTAAGTGTGATCAGGCAATAACTTCCCTGGTCTTGTAAGAATCCTTGAGAGAACCCCGCTCTCCTCTCCCACACGACAGGGATATAGTCCAGAGTCAGTTGTGATTCCATGGAAATTTGATGAAAAAGGATTGCAACATGCACCATTTAAAGCTTATTACCTTACCTATCTGAAAACCGATGTTTCCATTTTCCCTTCAGTTTCAATGACAACACACCAGGTGAAAATAATTGCATTTAATATGCCTTTATTTTTCCAAGGGTCAGTAAAATTAAACTTAATTTTCATGAAAAAAGCTGGCAACATACATAATTTTAAAGCTTATAGCCAAGTCAATCTAGAAATCCATTATGGCCTTTTTTTCTCTCTGTAGATTCCAGGTGGACGAAAAAGGTCAAAGTCAGGGATAGTCGTGATTCTGTGGGAATTCTATACTTTATCCTTAAGTAAAAAGGATTACTGACCAGGCCTATGTCGCAAGACCATGCCATTATTTTAGATAAAATTTAAACAAGCATATAGAAATTAAACAAAAAATAAAGATTTACAAGTGAAAATTTGCAGCTACATTTTTACAGTGTGGGTATGTATAAATGTATATCGGTTCAATGCTTTGATTTTGAGTTATGACTTTGTTTTTGGATATGATCTTGAGAAAAAATTATCCTTAAGTAAAAAAGATTACTGACCCGGGATATGTCGCAAGAGGGAGTTCCTTAGCATTCATATTTTTAAAGTACAAAAATCAGGGTATTTTAGATGTCATGACCTTGACCTTATCTGTTGACCTGGAATCCAAAATAATACCAAGAATGATTTCTAGATGGATATGGTTATCAGCTTTAACATGATATTCGATGTATGTTTTTTCTCATGAATTCCCCAACAAATGGCATCAAAGCAAAAAAAATATTAAAATCCATGACCTTGACCTTATTTCTTTATTATTCTTGAACATACAAAGAAAATTTGACATAAAAGTTTTGTAGATTGATCAGACTATAAGCATTAAAAGGATGTATATTGCCATGTTTTCATGATATATCCACGAAACGACAACTGACAATGGCAAATTTCAATAATTAGTAAGAGCTTTGACCTTGACCTCGTTTGGTGACTTTGACACTGCAGAGGAAAAATGGCAACAATGAATTCTGGATCTATAAACTATAATCTTTAATAAACTGTATGTTGCAAATTATTTTTATGATATTGCCAAAATCATTGAAAAAATCATTATATATATTAAAGCTATGACCTTGACCTTGAAAATGCAAAAAAAATGGCAACATGAATTTTTAGATTTTGGTTATAAGCTTTAAAATAATATATGTTGGCAACTTTATTAATTAAAATCCCACGGGAGTTTATAATTTGACAACTAATCCTGGATAAATAGTTTACACTCCAGTGTATCAGCTCTAAGGGTTCCCTTCCCTACTCCCAGTAAAACATAGGTGGATGATTTGATCATCTGCTCGTTTACGTCCTGAAAACATTTCTTGTTCCATGGCGTACTTGAAGGTACCCTCGCCGCTCCCATAAAAAATAGGTGATTTTATTGTTAGCGCGTTTGTTTCCTGAAAGCAGTTCTCGCTTTTATGGCGGACTTGGAGGTAGGCCACATTAGGACAATTCAATACACACGATTATTTTTTTGTTTAAACGTACCGACACGTTGATTGCATGCAAAAATGATGAAAAGATCTAATGTCTGACAGCTAGTAACACATGTTTGTATGTGTGAATTTTAAAGGAGGACTTCGATCTGAGCCCTCACGACCTTTGCTTACCCTATACGGAATTAGGCACTTCCGGGATATGTTCCAAACGGGAAGTAAACAATCAATAATTCGAGCATTGAAGTAGCTCTGGTGAAAGCCATTAATCAAACAGAATTATCAGCACTAGTGACCTTACACGACTCGTCAGATGTAACATTTCATGGTATTTAGATCTGGTGTCTGTATCATAAATTAATCAAACCTACAGAAGCATCACTTGGCATCGTCACTTTCTCTCAGTTGCAATGTTATTATGGTAACGCCTTTAATAAAATATGTTTTAAAGTAAGAGAAGAACGACCTACATTAAAGCTGCAGCGGGAAAATATGGCGAATTTGATTACAGCTGCAAAGTGATAACAGTAAAAACTTCGGTTGAAGCTGCAATGTGATATGGGTAACATATTGTTACCCATGTTATCATATCATTATGGTAACAACTCTAATCAAAGCCGCAGTGTGATAATGGTAGCAACTTTAATTAAAGCCACAGTGTGATTATGGTGACAACTATAATTAAGGCTGCAGTGTGACCATGATGGAAACTTTAATTGAGACCACAGTGTGATAATGGTTGCAATTTTTATTGAGGCCACAGTGTGATAATGGTGGCAACTTTAATTAAGGCCAGAGTGTGATGATGGTGGCAACTTCAATTAAGGCCAGAGTATGATAATGGTGGCAACTTTAACTAAAGGTGCAGTGTCATTATGGTGGTAAGTTTTATTTAAACAGATGCGAGAATGGAAACGGATTAAATTAAAGCGAAAATGAGATAATTTTTGCGACTAAAGTTAAAACAACAGTGTGGGAGTTCGTCTCGTCATGTAACTCTAATAAGTTTAAAATTATTTTCTTTTACCGGTAATGATTGCGAACTGATTTGAGTTATGCTGAGCGTAACTCAGGAAATCTCTAATTTTCTGTAATAATAACTTAAAGCACTATCCTATGTGTCCTCTTAAGGTACATCCTGAAAACATTTTATTTAAAAGCAGCGGCATGCGCAAGATGGCCGCCTGAAGCTTCCTGTTTGACAATTATCTTATATCAGTGTCTTTAATGAAGCTCCGTCAGTCATGGATAGTCTACCGTTGGAAGACGGAGATAATGAATTTTATTAAGGGTATGAATATTGCTGGAGCTCAAACTTTGCCGTAATTTTACTTTCCGTGTGTATGACCCCAAAGGAATTCCGATGAGGGATTCTACCTGCCAGCCCGAGGCCAGTTTATTATGGACTTGAAGCTGTGTAGGATTTTTACTTGCAGTATGTATGACTACAAAGGAATTCGGGCAAAAAACACAAGAATTATTGCCCAGAATTCCTTTAACATGACATTGATGACGACTTGCCTTGTAGCCCATTCATTTACGCATAATTTTCGTAGTGTATCTTCAAACTCTGCTGAACGGTCCGTTAATCACTTTGCTTCGCTATCACGCTCCTCCGCTGCCGCAAGGAGGTTGGAAATTTAAATTCATTTAAAAGACGGCTTCAAACACGCTTTTTACTACTCATTTTTGTTTGGCTTGACATGCTACCGTTACAACCATTTTCTTGATGACTCGCCCAATGTGATCTTAACTATTCCCAGCCTAGTGAATTGTTTGTATTAATTCCAAATTAAATAATATATAGTATAAGTATAGTATAACACTATTATTTAGTTTAACTGAAACACAATTCGCCGAGGGGAGGGGGAGTTGAGGTTGATGCGCACATATTTTCTCTTAGGGTCCGTAATCTCAACGGACTTTGAAACATATAAAAATATATTACCAGTAAATCGTGAAACGGAGAGGGATTCTATTGACAAACTAGATTAGCATTCGGAGCGTAAAAACTTCCACCAGAATCTTCTTATCAGTCATGTGCTCGAGTGTACACTTTTCACGAACAAACATTGTCATGCATCAGTGACCCGGTTGCACCTTGCGAGTGTCAGACCAAATACATACAAATGGACGGTTTCTACATAGGGACACACGATATTTTTCTTTTGCCATAACGGTTAATGAGAAAAGAAAATATATTATGTTGATTATTATTATCTGTAAAATTTAATGTATCGTTCATACTGTTTTTACGCTGACCACTGCAAATTTTCTGGAACAATCCGGATATACCTTTTTTTTCGTTAATTTTATCAGAGAAAAAAAGGTTGAAGTTATTTATTAGCCACGAACTTGCATCGAAAGATGCAAACCTTCTATTTATCTGGGAGCATCAGTTTTCGATCCACCTGGTGATAGTCAATAAAGCTCAGGACAAGCATTAATACTGCTGGAGTTTATTTGCCTGAGACTGGCCTTCCACATTGTCACTTTTTGGTTTTATTTTCGCATGCAAGAGTCTTCAATGACATATGTGTTTGTCATCATACCCGAGAATTCCATCAGTTAACAACTAAAAATTTCCTTCGCGCTTCAATTAATACAAATTATCTTTTATAAACTTTCCTTTTCTATATACAGTCATATAATTTCTTCAAATTATTTTCACAGTATATATGGCTTATATACACAATCGCCATCACTCCGGCAATATTGCATCATGCTGTCGTGCCATTCTTGTTTATCGGAAGAAAATAAATCATCTCACGCAAAATTCTTATACCTTAAATGCCTCACTTCTACTTCTTTGTTTGATTTCTTGAATAGAATAATTTGCCATTTTTTTCTGACTTTTTAAGGGAAGGGAGCTTCCTGGATAATCCTAGCACAAGTAGTCTTTATATCATGAACAACAATCCCTGCGACAGCACAGGATGAAAATGTGCAACATTCAGTCCCCTACCAGTTAATTACAAACTATTTATCATATAGATCGGTGGATATTTTTTCGGATATTTCTAGTTTTAATTAATTACAATATTCGTCAATGGTTAAACATAGTATACGAACATTCTTCTGTAATCATTGTGTGCAAATATCACAAGAAAACTTATATTTCATTATTCTGCGTTCAAATTGAATGATGTTGAATTTAACATGTCTATAGAGAGTGCACATTCCCATATTAATATCTCACTGATACATCGAAGATGAAACAAAAAAATTTCGGTCATACCTTCAGGACCAGATGTGATGGACACTCCGCAAACGGCCGCTTAAGATAATTCAAATTTAATAAATAAAACGTAAGACCTTTTTTTGCCATAGCTAATGCCAAAGACAAGGAAGCAGCGGTGTCATAAGTAATACCAAACTTTACCTTATGTATGGCTTCTCGCTTTTTTGCCGTGTGTTCACAGTTTCCGGGTTCCGTAGAGACGTGCTCCTCTGTTGCTGTTTCTACTGTTTCTGACTGTATTTAGTCAATAGACTGGTAGCAGTAGCCTACGACTGCACGTGACTGTAAAGCGAGCTCCTCATAGGCTAGATCGTTGCGTGACTTCGGGGCAGAAACTTCAATTAATTTCCCAGGTTTTTTTAACCTTGATATAGCATTAACTGTGTATAACAGACTAAATATCCCCATAGATATTTAAGCAGAGAATACTACCGTTCATATATTCAGGGATATTATAAATTGGATCTGGTGAGGACCTCTTGGAATATGAAAGAGGTTCTCCGTGAGCCCCCGGCATTAGATATCGATCACCAGCGTTATTATGGCTTGGTGCTGTCAACAACAGAGGTCCTACCACGCTTGTGGAAATTTACATATACATTATATGGAATTATGTAAACCCTGGACCATAAGGCGTCCGGATCAAGAAGCGGTAATTGTCATCACAACCCCATGAAACGTGAGGACACTTCAGTGGAGTTTGAAATGCTACTGGTAACTGGAAATTTAAACCTTTACTAAATTCAGGCCAAAGATCGGTGTTTAGATTAAAAACTAAAATCTGATATTAGTAAGATTTTAAATATCATAGCTCATTGAAAAATTCATAAAATACCAGTCTATCCCAAAAAGCAGTACAATCCGACATTACACACACATATATATGTGTTATGTAGAATTTTTCATGCATTTCATTACTAATATTATACCATTCTAATTACCTCTAGACACCTCCGTATACAAAATAATATTATAAAACACAAACATTATGACTGAGCCTTTTTTTACCTGAAATACCGGTCTTGAGAATCGGTCTGAAACCTTTTATTTGAAACATTGACCTGATTGACAGAAAGCACTAGTTATCAGTCTATCATAAATTCGCCGGGAATGGAATTATTAATACGGGAAAAACAAACTTATTTTTTGTAGAAATATCCGGCATTCAGAATTTTAATTCAATGTAGTAGACTGGACGGCTTTTTTTGTAAGTCCGGTCAGATAAGAACCTTAACATAGCAAATTGCCCTTTATCCTTATTTCAAGGTTCATATGTTTAAACCGGCAGAGAACAAGATTAAGAAAGGACAAACATGTTTATGCATTCTTACCCTTCTGATGAAATGAGCTAGTCATATAAATATAAATGAAATTATGTAATTACAGGCAGTTCCTCAGAGAATCTCACAATCATTTTTATTTATTTAACTATATGCAGACTGTAGAATACTAAAGTACTCTATCAGTCGAAATGCTCAACATTTGTTTGACGCTGTAAAAGTTCATAAAATTGTTATACATGAGTCGCAGGAAGAATTGTTGTAAGTATTTTCTCAATGCTTGTAATGCTGTTTGAGCTTGCGTTGCGTGCTCACTGGCAAAGTTTCTTATTTTTAGGGAAAATCAAGGATAACAATAGGGTCATCGACATTATACAGAACAATAATCCAACTGCAGATTTTACTGTCTTTTCCAGGGATAAAGGTGCCATTTCGTCCTGAGTTACCCATGAGTGTGCATGATCGTGTCCATTATAAAAATTTGAAAATATTAAAAACTACTTAAGTAAAAATAGTTTCTAGGGTTAAGGGGCAGAGAGCATGAATCAAAGCTGGGAGTTCATGAGTTCGAGTCTCAGGCGAGGGGCGGTGATTTGCTGGCCCCTCCCTATAGACTTTACACTCTACTAAGGGATGGCTGTGCCCCAAACTTGTGTATCACTCAAAAAAGAGTGTCCCTTTACTGGGTTCCTCACTAGTACGATCCAGCCATTAAGAATGGCTATACACAGCTAGGACGAGCCAGTGAGGTTGTCAACGAGCTATGATTAACACCAAGATAAATTTTCGAGAGCGTTCTCTACGACCCTTTCTTGTAGGTAGTCAAAGTTGAATTCTGCAGTATAACTCCATTCAAAATATTTTTTTAAGAAACTCAGTGTGTTTAGTTGAAGTAATAACTGGACAAAACCGCTAGGATTCACTAATCAAGCGTATGTGTGTGGTACTTCACGCTTCAGTTTTACCTGCTCACCAGGTCAGGTGCTGAACAAATGAAACAGTTAATAATAGGTTACTCATGCATACCCGGGTCAATCCTGTCACAATGGTGCATGAGCATTGTAATTAAAATATTTTGTAGTGATTCAAATTACCATCAACATTTACAGGATTGTTCATTGGGTGTTACCCAAACCCTCGACATTTCATCACAGTCTGTTTAATAACCTTTTTACGTAACGTTGCTTACAGAGAAACTGGCCAGCCAGCCAACCAAAGAACCTAGGAAAGTAACATGATAATATCCAAGGGGAGGTACAAACATATGTACCCTCGTAGAATGGCACTTAGGATTTTCCTATAACGCGGCTTCTGGTAAAATATTTAATTTTCAAGTGTCAAAATAATTAATAAATGCACGATTTCAACACAAAGAGTGTGTGATTTGTTTGGAATGTCCGGGCAATACGTCTTGTTACTGCTCCATGTTAATCAATAACACTACACATGTGAAAATTACAATACAATAATCAAAGCCAGAATATAGCAGAAGATAGTCCTAATTTGCCGCAGGCGACCTCAGCTATTACATAAACCTGTTTCCATGGAAACTAAGCCAAGGAGACCACCAACGTCAATTATATCAATACTTATATGAATACTCGCAGAAAAATGTCGGATGACTTTTAAATAAAGGTATTTTAATAATTAAACCCCCACGGCAATATTTAATTATACAAAAATATGGGATATAGTGATAAGATTGCATGGTTCATCATAAAGATATTAAATAAAAGAAAAACGTTTATATATCTAATTTATATAAGTCTGCAAGCGAATAATAAAAAAAAATCAGTTGAACGAGGGAATATGGTTAAAACAAAATGAAATGTTCGTTGTCATGGTGACACTGCTGCATTTCGACAAGTATCTCCTCAAATATCATAAACAAGTATACTAAATATTCCCATTATATTCATTCGTAAATATGTCAATTTATACTATAAGTCGGTGTTTTAGTACCGGATGATGTTTCCCAGGCGGAAATGATACGTCAATGAGCCCCTCATATAGTTTTTCAGGAAAATGACAAGACCAGACAGAAATGTGCCGGATCCTTTTTATATTAAGTCAGAAGATACTTCCGGAGAGGAGGACATTTTGTATAACAGAGATATTCAACCTATATCGGGAGATAAATAATTAGATTACCAGCATAAAAAGTTTTATAGCAAGGGTTTTGACATGAATGCAAATGTTGACCTCATCTGCCTGATACAGGGGCTCTGCGTATATTGTTACTTACACGTGAGAACTAAAAGTAACAGCTCGTCATCAGACAGTATACACAGAACAATAGCGAAACGCAAGCAGCCGTCATAACTAGGCTAATATAAACATTCCGACAGGGAAGCCATATCGAATAGATATAAAGGATATATATATATATTTATATATTCATATTTTGTTATTATTTTTGTTAAATAATAATGTGGTCTTGTACATCTTAATGCTGTCGGAATTCTGTTAAAAGATATACCAATATAAACGTCCAACGGAAAAGACGCTTGATTCTATAGCTTCTAGTTATGGCGTGAAAAGGATATTTTAAACGTTTTGATTCATTCACTTAATATTTGATAATAGGCAATGCCAACGCCGAGTTAAGAGCGTGTATGTAATAATCAAAATGTTGACGGTGAAAGTCAATGTTCGTGTCTTCTGTTTAAGGTCACTATGTGGCGGCAAATTCTTTTTGTAATAAACTCTGCTGGTGGTCTTTTCGAGGCCTTAAATAAATAACTTTAGGTCTTTATATGATAACATACATCGTTTGTTGTGCAGGAACAGCAATATATATAAAACAGTATGATTCATTTCTTTATTTTAGGCGGATACGAGTTTTGGGCCTTGTCCCTTTTAAAGGTGTTTCCTGGAGTGGAATCGGTAGTTCCCGGGAGTGGATGAATCATTTGAAATTAACACTACATTAATATTTTCATATAGACTGCGTCTACATAATTTAAAAGGGATCGGATTTTATGTGGTGATTTCTATCCACAATATATCAGAAGAAAAGACGATTGTGTAAGAAGTTGTAAGCTGTCGGCCACACCGAGCAACAAGACTAGGCTCACACATCATCAATGTCGTCCCAGATGTCTTCCGCCCTGACTTCGGCTCAACATCGGAGTAACATCGGGACACATCGTTGTGACATTGGGGTGACATGAGAAAGTGAGAGAACAATGGGGAAACCTCGAGACACATCTTGTTACATCGGATAAAATTGGGAGTATCTGTTGCCACGATGCTGCCCAGATGCTGACACGATGTTTTCACGATGTGTCCCCTTATTACTATGATGTTATCCGGATGTTGCCGATCTCTCCAGTAAATCCAAATGTTCCCCATGTGTTCAAGATGTCGCCCCGCTGTTTCCACAATGTTGGCTCGATTGCATGGCCTTGAATTCCACATGGTCAAACTAAAGCCATACCCAATACCAATGTTTGTCTGTTTTATGTCTAGTCCCACTGACACTCCCGACGACAGGCGATGTTCGCGATGGAAAAATTAGATCATCGCAAGACCTCTCCAAATAGGTCGCCGAAAAATCGACGACGTTCTTTAAGCAATCACACAGTATTGGGAGTGTGTACACTGCCTCGTCAGATATGTCAATGCTTGCATTGAAATTTTGTTGCGAAGTTTTGTCCCAAGAAAATAGCCGCGAAATAACAGAGAACCTCGCAGAAGCTTCAGAAATTAATCCCAAGCTCCTCGGCAAAACATCGCAGACATGTTTTATTCTCACAGCATCTGCGTTGTGTCTCGGACAAGACGCCCAAGTAGCTGCAAAGTTTCGGCGAACAATCGGTGCTATTCTTTTGTTCGGCGAACCTTTTGTGAAAAGTAGCCGAAGATCCGCAGAAGGTAACCGAAACATCGGTGCTTTTTCGCTGATCTTAACAACAATAACATGAACAGGGTTCCCTCTATCTCCTGAAGATTTTTAATTGTTCAAGAATGACGACGAGTGCATTTTATTCCATTCTTCTATTCTTCTGCTTTTGGTCAGATGTGCAACTGCTATAAAGAGAATGGGGCTCCAAGAGACATCCCTGATACATCTATATTCGACTATGCATCTGCAACAGTTCTGGAATGCTCCGTAGATGCTGAGCAGATGCTGACAAGCAATCCTCTAACATTCAGCAAACATCACCGATGCATAGGCAAACTATCACCGAGCTTTGCCGGGCATCGCCGAATATACACGGGCATGGTCAGATGATAAGTCGGAGAGCCCCGGCGACCATAGCCGTAGTATCACCTACTATTCATCAGCCTAAACTTTGCAGGATAATCACAAGGCAAATTTATAATGGAAATGTTCTGTTTTTTTTTTAACATTTTTCACCCAAGCAGTCTCAACCCATCTCTAAACATTTTATTCGCCGAACCATCTCAAGTGGGCAAACCCCAAGTGGGACTGAGGCATTACGTCATAATGCTAGCTCAAGACCCACCAGGGTGACATCAGGAAAGATACGAGTGACGTCAGGATGACATCGCTACAGTAAATCGGGATACATCGGTTTGACAGTGGGGATGTGTGATTTACATATCCAATATTTCCCATGTTATTGAAAGGGGCCATAATTGTTTATCTAACAACAATGTCCAACAAAGGCAAAGGGTAAAGTTTGACAATTAAATATAAAAAAAACAAAGAGAGTAGAACAAAGAAGTAACAGAGGTAACGAGTCAGACAATCGTTCAACCAAAAGAAACCTGAGACATTTAAAGAACGGACGTCTACAAACCTGAGACTTTTAAGAGAATGGACCAATAAAAGTGTTATTTCCAATTTAGTTCCCTGGACCACACGGCATAAAAATCGCATTACTTTTCTCCTGCAAACACTGGACGATACAAGTGATTTGTAACAGACGGAACTTGATTCCTTTGATCTTTTCTTTTCTTTTTATATGGACCTTTTTTGTACGGAAATCAACAGCATATTTGGGAGGGTACACCGGCTACTGTGGTCTGTGGGTAGAGCACAGGACACAAAGCATAGAGGTCGTGGGTTCAAATATACACCGAGGAGCGGTGGATTTGTCAAGGTCGGCCCTATCCAGACTGAGCGCTCTGCAGGCTTAATGGGAGCCCTCGGCAAAGACTTTAGTCAGACTTTAAATTTCTAATTTAACATCCAGACAAGTCTTAATAAACCTCCTTGAAAGACCAAAAATAAACTACAGTGAAATTTATTTGGCGAGGTTAATGAGACGTTCAAGTTCGCTTAAAAATGATATTCATCTTATAAAAATAATAAATTAATGAGTCTGATATCTTTCGATATTCAACCAGTTCTTCAGACACATCATAGATTCTAACAGTAACAGGATTTACCAAGAAATAGTCCTCTCATTGTGACTTCATTAAAATATCAATCATTCTCATCATGATTTCATGGATAATGGTTTTCACATGCGTTGTTCTTTTTTTTTGTGAAACCACATATCTCATGAGTGGCTTAATATATCAGACTGAAATGATGCATGTCCATCGACGTGGCTAGCTTTCTCTTACACAAGATTCGTTGCGCCACATACAATCATTTTCACATATATCCAAGCGTTGTTCTGTTTTTGGTGAAAATCGCACAAATCTGAAGTGTGTGTGTGTGTGGGGGGGGGGGAGGGGGGTTAATGTATCCGCCTGAAATTTGCGGGTCCATCCATCTTGGCTAGCTTTCTCGTCCTGGCTTCACAATCCTACAATCTGGTATACACAGAGTAAATTAATGCACATATCTCTGGAATGGTTTAATATATCAGTCTGAACATTTGCATATCAGTCGCCCCTGGATAGTTTCTTGTACACGTGGCAGGGGGTACCACCTAGAATCACGTTATCGTATAATACATCTATGCACTTGTATCAGGAATGGTTTGACGTGCCATCCTGAAATTTTGCAAGTACACAAATTTTGGGACAGCTTTTTCCCATGAAGAGACTAGTGGCATTACTAAAATATATTATGTGGTGTTGGTCCATGCCTCCTGATACACTGGCATCTCTGATGACAGAAACTTTGAGGGCACTGACGTCAGGGGAAATTCAATACCTCATTATATCCTGCCAGTCCCTGTGATTCAGCGGGTACAGGTTGTCGCAGGTCGACAGGTTAATTTCTAGTTACCAAAGGTCCTGAGATAATAAGCTCTGTCTTCTTGCATTAAATCAGATTTTACAAATGATAAATTAATGGGACATGTGACGGAAGAAGGGTAAAATTTCAAAGCATGATTTGGATTTACTGCCACGTGCATTCATTGTTTGGTTAGCCAACCAGAACAAAATTAGATTTTTACCAGTTTTCTTAAACCAAAATTTCATCACATTACATTATCATTACAAACCCTAATTAGCAGATGATGTTTAAAAAGACGTTCAGACCAGCGTGATGATTTGCAGAGTGACTGTAGATCTGTTCAGTATATATCGCCTGCTGATGTCAGTGTCGTGTTCCTACACCACTTGTCAAAGCGATGTTGCCGATGACTGTCGCATACATGGCGAAATTAACCTGGGTACTTACTGTCTTCCGTGACTACTCAAAATAAAACTACTCATAGCTTTCAGTGAATACAGTAAATTGAACACGATTCACGTTCATTTGTGTATTTGATTCAATAATTAAGTTATCATTTTTATCTTTCCAAAAAAGCGAAATTCTTGAAAATATATGCTTCAAAATCGTTTTTCGAAACGATTACTTAATGAACTTTGAGAAGTTAATTGTGAAAACTCAAATCATGTCATGAATCGTTGCCAGAGAAAATTACATTAGTTTCCTCTTTACAATACGTAGAACTATCAGTCTGAAGGAAATTAAGTAAAATCAAAATGAAAATAATCTTTGCTACAATTTTCCAAATATCAAGCCTATTAAAACCCGAATGTAATAAATTGCATTTTTGATTTTTTTTTAATCAAGAGATGAAAAATAGAAAGAGAGATTGATACACGTTTCCTGTACTTCAGTTCATTAACATGCGATCGTTCTCCATGTTCAGATCACGTTCCTGATGTACCTCACCAAGGTGTCAATAAGGAAAATATCTTCATATTAATTATTACTCCTGACTCCGGAACAAATAAGAAATCAGTTAGAGGTACTGAAAGGAAAAGGGGCGGGGCAACAATGAATAAGTGGTGTGTGAAAAATGGAGTCTGGAAGAGTGGTCATGAAAGGAGAAGTTGTTGAGACTGATGGAGTCCCGCAGAGTGGTCATGTCAGGAGTAGTTTCTGAGACATGACCACTCTGCGGGACTCTATCAGTCTCAACAACAATTTCTGACAGTCTCAATAACTTCTCCTATCATGACCACTCTGCGGGACTCCATCAGTCTCAACATGTACACCTGTCATGACCACTCCACGGGACTCCATCAGTCTCAACAACTTCTCCTATCATGACCACTCTGCGGGACTCCATCAGCCTTAATAACTACTCCTATCATGACCACTCCACGGGACTCCTTCAGTCTCAACAACTACTCCTGACATGACCACTATGCGGGACTCCATCAGTCTCAACAACTACTCCTGTCATGACCACTCCACGGGACTACATCTGTCTTAACAACTTCTCCGATCATGACCACTCTGCGGGACTCCATCAGTCTCAACAACTACTCCTGACATGACCACTTTGCGGGACTCCATCAGTCTCAATAACTATTCCTGACATGACCACTTTCCGGGACTCCATCGGCCTCAACCCGCAGAAGTTATTGAGACTGATGGAGTCCCGCAGAGTGGTCATGTCAGGTGTAGTTGTTGAGGCTGCTGGAGTCCCGCAAAGTGGTCATGTCAGGAGTAGTTGTTGAGGCCGATGGAGTCCCGCAAAGTGGTCATGTCAGGAATAGTTGTTGAGACTGATGGAGTCCCGCAAAGTGGTCATGTCAGGAGTAGTTGTTGAGACTAATGGAGTCCCGCAGAGTGGTCATGATCGGAGAAGTTATTGAGACTGAAGGAGTCCCATGGAGTGGTCATGACAGGAGTAGTTGTTGAGACTGATGGAGTCCCGCATAGTGGTCATGTTAGGAGTAGTTGATGAGACTGAAGGAGTCCCGCGGAGTGGTCATGATAGGAGAAGTTATTGAGACTGATGGAGTCCCGCAGAGTGGTCATGATAGAAGAAGATGTTAAGGCTGATGGAGTCCCGTGGAGTGGTCATGACAGGAGTAGTTGTTGAGACTGATGGAGTCCCGCATATTGGTCATGTTAGGAGTAGTTGTTGAGACTGAAGGAGTCCCATGGAGTGGTCATGATAGGAGTAGTTATTGAGACTGATGGATTCCCGTGGAGTGGTCATGTCAGGAGTAGTTGTTGAGACTGATGGAGTCCCGCGGAGTGGTCATGTCAGGAGTAGTTGTTGAAACTGAAGGAGTCCCGCATAGTGGTCATGTCAGGAGTAGTTGTTGAGACTGAAGGAGTCCCGCATAGTGGTCATGATAGGGGTAGTTATTGAGACTGATGGAGTCCCGCATAGTGGTCATGTCAGGAGTAGTTGTTGAGGCAGATGGAGTCCCGCGGAGTGGTCATGATAGGAGAAGTTATTGAGACTGATGGAGTCCCGCGGAGTGGTCATGATAGGAGAAGTTGTTAAGGCTGTTGGAGTCCCGCAGAGTGGTCATGATCAGGGAAGTTGTTAAGACTGATGTAGTCCCGTGGAGTGGTCATGACAGGAGTACTTGTTGAGACTGATGGAGTCCCGAATGGTGGTCATGTCAGGAGTAGTTGTTGAGACTAATGTAGTTCCGTGGAGTGGTCATGATAGGAGTAGTTATTGAGACTGGTGGAGTCCCGCATAGTGGTCATGTCAGGAGTAGTTGTTGAGACTGATGGAGTCCCGCAAAGTGGTCATGATAGGAGTAGTTGTTGAGACTGAAGGAGTCCCGCATAGTGGTCATGATAGGAGTAGTTATTGAGACTGATGGAGTCCCGCATAGTGGTCATGTCAGGAGTAGTTGTTGAGGCAGATGGAGTCCCGCGGAGTGGTCATGATAGGAGAAGTTATTGAGACTGATGGAGTCCCGCGGAGTGGTCATGATAGGAGAAGTTGTTAAGGCTGTTGGAGTCCCGCAGAGTGGTCATGATCAGGGAAGTTGTTAAGACTGATGTAGTCCCGTGGAGTGGTCATGACAGGAGTACTTGTTGAGACTGATGGAGTCCCGAATGGTGGTCATGTCAGGAGTAGTTGTTGAGACTAATGAAGTTCCGTGGAGTGGTCATGATAGGAGTAGTTATTGAGACTGGTGGAGTCCTGCATAGTGGTCATGTCAGGAGTAGTTGTTGAGACTGATGGAGTCCCGCAAAGTGGTCATGATAGGAGTAGTTGTTGAGACTGATGGAGTCCCGCAGAGTGGTCATGATAGGAGAAGTTGTAAAGGCTGATGGAGTCCCGCAGAGTGGTCATGTCAGGAATAGTTGTTGAGACTGATGGAGTCCCGCAGAGTGGTCATGACAGGAGTACTTGTTGAGACTGATGGAGTCCCGAATGGTGGTCATGTCAGGAGTAGTTGTTGAGACTAATGTAGTTCCATGGAGTGGTCATGATAGGAGTAGTTATTGAGACTGGTGGGGTCCCGCATAGTGGTCATGTCATGTAGTTGTTGAGACTGATGGAGTCCCGCGGAGTGGTCATGATAGGAGAAGTTGTTAAGGCTGATGGAGTCCCGCAGAGTGGTCATGTCAGGAATAGTTGTTGAGACTGAAGGAGTCCCGCAGAGTGGTCATGTCAGGAGTAGTTGTTGAGACTGATGGAGTTCCGTGGAGTGGTCATGACAGGAGTAGTTGTAAAGACTGATGGAGTTCCGCAGGGTGGTCATGACTTGAGAAGTTGTTGAGACTGATGGAGTCCCGTGGAGTGCTCATGACAGAAGAAGTTGTTGAGACTAATGGAGTCCCTGTGGAGTAGTCATGACTGAAGTAGTTGTGTGGGACTGATGGAATCTCCTAGAGTGTTCATGACAAAAGAAGTTGTGTGTGACTAAAGGAATTCCATGGAGTGGTCATGACAGTAAAAGTTGTGTGTGACTGATGGAGTCCCATGGAGTGGTCATGACAGTAAAAGTTGTGTGTGACTGATGTAGTCCCGTGGAGTGGTCATGACAGGAGTAGTTGTTGAGACTGATGGTGTCCCGTGGAGTGGTCATGTCAGGAGTAGTTGTTGAGACTTAAGGAGTCCCGTGGAGTGGTCATGATCGGAGAAGTTATTGAGACTGATGGAGTCCCGTTGAGTGGTAATGTCAGGAGTAGTTGTTGAGACTGATGGAGTCCCGCGGAGTGGTCATGATAGGAGAAGTTGTTAAGGCTGATTGAGTCTCTTAGAGTGGTCATGACAAAAGATGTTGTGTGTGACTAAAGGAATTCCGTGGTGTGGTCATGACAGGAAAAGTTGTGTGTGACTGATGGAGTCCCGTGGAGTGGTTATGACAGTAAAAGTTGTGTGTGACTGATGGAGTCCCGTGGAGTGGTCATGGCAGTAAAAGTTGTGTGTGACTAATGGAGTCCCGTGGAGTGGTCATGACAGTAAAAGTTGTGTGTGACTGATGGAGTCCCGAGGAGTGGTCATGACAGTAAAAGTTGTGTTGGACTGATTGAGTCTCGTTAAGCGGTCAAGAACGGGACGTTTTGATATTTAACCGGAGACGTGTACAACTGACTGACTCCCAAGAAGCGGTTTTAGCCGGAACAGTTTTTTTTACCAGGCCAGGTGACGAATGTGGTCTTTAAGCTTCTGTAAGGGCTGCACTCAGTCCGGTTTCCACTGCTTTATCCGGCGTCATATAACGGCGTCAGGTGAGATATCCCGTGGAAGCTGAGGTTTCTGGGAAGTGGAAAGGAAGGATTTTTAACGGCCTTATGTTACAAGACAGGCTACAGAAGAAAATCCCAAAAGTAATGAAACACATTTCCCTTAAAATACAGGTGAGGTACCTGTAATTAATAAGAAAAGAAACAGTTACAACTGTTCATATAAATCAACGTACATGACAGCAAAATAATAGTCTCACTAATTAAACAGCAACAATGGACTCGTCAAAATTAACATAAATGTGGTCAAGCAGGGAACCTTATAAAGTATTTGTAGTCTTTTCAGTTAATTTGACCACCTTTGTCAATCTATTGTATCCTTTAGCTGATACATTGATTATTTCTTTTAAACAAATTATCAAAAAATCAACATGTGATAGTAAATTCCAATAAAAATATAATATGAGAAATTTAAAAAAAGAATTATAAACAATCGCAATTCCTCGTAATAAAAGAAAGGCTCGTGTCTGCCAGAATAGTCAGGAGGAAACCTGTCAAGATAAGATCCTATATCATGACACACCACAATGCACAAATCATGATCGTATTAACTGATGATCTCATGATCAGGAGGACACTTAAACAGGCCGCTCAGCAAATAATGACCGTTATGGACACTCATTCTGTTATTGTCTGCATTGGTAAGGTTAATTTTATATCTGTATGCTGAAGCTTATTTCATGTCATTTTACTTGTCTGTGGTTACGTCCCCTCTGACCTTATTGTAATAAACACCGTGAATGCAAACACGGTTTTGGGGTATCCACCACTTGGCGGAGGCTTGCAGATTTCTAGTTCTTATGCGCATGTGCATGATGAAATGCTGTGTGTTTTTAATAACTTTATCTTTTAACTACTTCGTTTACAATCCATGCACCCTTCATTAAGTAGCCGTGACAAACACGAATCAGTTAGGGCCCCCTACTGAGTCGTGACACAAGCCAAATTTAGAACCGCCCTGCAAGTCCACGCCACGCTTTATAACCGTATCTCCGCATACAGTCAGCAGGCAGACCGCAGGCAGAAATCTCCCATACATGCAGAACTAAATACGAATATATTGGGTTATAACGGAATATTTCACACACATGGTAGGTGTCGTTGGAGAGATAAGAAATTAATTAAAAGGTTTAGTGGGTTTATTTGAAGTGACACGATACTTGTAAGCAATGAGGCGTTGTCAAAAATGACGAAAATATTTGCATCCTCATTGGGCCTTATAATGCGATCCTCATAGTTAGATGTCCAGGCACTCTGGCAAGCCAGTAAGCTGGCCATAATGTCAGAGGGCCGATCTGGCGCTATTCAATAAGGAGACACTTGACCGAAGCACATCTATGAAACTTCCCATGCAAGGAATATGTTCATCCCATTAAAAAATTATAAAAAATGTTAAGCACGGATTCATTTCAAAACCTGAGCAGATAAGGGTTTCGTAAAGGAGCTATATGGGTGAAAATATCGCTTTGCATAGTGATAATAGAGTTGTTTGTTTTACAAAGGGCAACAAGAAAGACATTTTCCGAGCAAAGTTGTGGAAGGGCAACAGATCAGTAAGGCTCTAGGTGACGGTCAGATCCAATAACACTGTATTCCCTGATCAACAGAAGGATTGTAGCTTATATCACGACTAGTAATCTTGCCTTTTTCAATTTGACCAGGATCAGGGATGGAAACCAGAATTCCGTGGCCAAATTGACAGAATGCGATTGGGGCGGAGACGCTGATCACACGAAAACGTGATGCTTGGCCGCCTGCCTGCAGACTGACAAACCTTAACGTGGAAGTAAAATGATAAAGTTCACCCTGACTGCATGCTAAAAAAGTAACCCCACCTGCAGATTTCCGTTACCCCTCCGGTACTGATAAACTGGACCTCACAATGTAAACTACTACTACTACAACCACTATTTCTTCTAAAATAATTATAATAAATAATAGTTATATAACTCCAAATTACCGATAATCAGCCTCACATTGCTCACACATAAACGCACACCTAGATACAGAGAAGACATTCCACTGGAATGCTAATTACCATCTACCTGTCCCGAATCGCCCTTCCCACTCCCCTAGTCTGATCACTCTTAGAGTCCGCTGAGACTATCAGGTAACCTCACACAGAGACTCAGCTAATGTTACCCCACCCATACTTATTTTAAAATGGTACCACATTTGCAAATATGACAAGGTTGTCTCTTCCTGCAGACAGGCCAAGAATATCTCGACATTGGTGTATTGAAGTCACCTAAGTGTATTTCTGCGAATTGCTGACCACTGTCAGGTTAATTACTCATGATTCTACAATAATACCTTCAGTATTCTTTAGGGCCATGGGAGGGCAAACTACGGCCCACCGGCCACATGAGGTAATTTGATGCGGCCCACAAACGCCCATGCACGTCGATGTCAATTTGTGAGATCCCGAACATTCTCGCATTTAATAATGCCTAAATTTTTGCTATGTAAGATGACTTGGCCTGGAAACTGTTTTCAGAAGAGAGTGGAAGCTTAGAGAATAATTTTGCCTTTTCTTGACATATACCATATACCTTCTCTTTTATCTATATGGCTTTCTGCGTTTTAGTAAAATAGTTATTTGAATAATAATTTGGGATTTAGGTAAAAAAAGAAAAATTATTCATCACATCTATAATTTAATCGAAGCGGCCCGTTACCGACCTCATTGTTCCCCATTCTTTCCCCTGAAGAAAAGTTTTCCCACCCCTGCTTTCGGGTTTCTAGGTTTCTACTCAAATGTGTTCTTTAGAAAACCACGAGGGTCCCCTGTATGTCCTTAAGAAACGGTGCCTTTAAATTTTTTTTTAAATTATAAAATATTCCCTCTTCAATATGTATGCGATGAGGAAATCCCATAAACCTCATCGGATGCGAAATATGATTTATTAGATGTATGAATGAATCTGTGTTTTATACTGTCATTGCACAACTGTACACAAACATATGCAATGTATATCTACTTATAGTATCCAACCTGGCAGGAGTTTAAATGAAACTCTGCAGTGCATGTACTCATAAATCACGGCTACACACTCTCGTTCAAATAAATCTTGCTTTTACAGCTCATATTCTCTTATCAAGAAGCTGGTAAATATTTTCCCCCTAGGAATGGATATTTAAGGTTACTGTCTGCTATCGTTGTACAAATACATATAATATTAGACATACACATATAGAATGAAAGTATCAGTACAGACGATCAATAATCTTTCCTCGGTTTTTGATTTTCAAATTTATCTCAAATAATTTTTAATGGTAAGATCTTAACTGTGCCAGTTTCTTTAGTAGGTTTTATAGATGCTACCTTTGCATATAGAATTTTAGTATTTTTTATGAACATGTTAAATTTTAAAATATTTTCTCATGATGGCGCATTTAAAAAAATGAAATATTTTACCACATTATCCAGATGAACATATATATTTTATTTTAATATGTTCAAATCTGACAGATGTTTGGGAAAAACAAATGAAAAGACTGTTAGTTAATCAGTCAGCAAAGCGCCGATATTAAGTAAGCATCTCTGCCAAAATAAACGCTTTATTTAAAGTCAGTAAAAATTGCAATAATCTCATATACGACCCCTTCAAGTAGAATACGCCCTTATAAACCGGATACATTCGTTTCAACTGAATTTAAATTAGAAAATATTTTTTTTTAATTTGCGCTATTCTAAAATCCCATGGAGTCAGAACAAGAAATTTTAAAGTGAACTAATATTAAAATTCATGATAATATTTTCCATTGTTTTCCCTCTACTGTTTCAGTATTTGTGCAAAATTTTCATCGGATCAAAACATTTAAATTTAAATATCAAGTGAGAAATAAATATGATATAGGAAAAAATGTTTTAAGATATTGTAAAGTTGTTTAGTATTATTCCCCATAAAAATGATGACAAAACATGCTTCAAGTGAAGTGCAAGGTGTCATGTCTCATATATAACAGACTGCATACTTGTTATGGTTGTGTAGGTACCCGGATGACCACCCGCGGTTTATTTGTGAATACCAGACAAGGCCATGGCAGTAACAATTGTGTTTAATGAGATGTCATCACTTCCTGTAGAGTTAAGTACGAAGGAGCCTGTGTAAACACAATGTCCTGTCCCTCGACGACACGAGATGTCTGGTTTGATGGAACAAAATAATCTGCACCGGATTGTTGAATCCAAGAGCGTCCTTTACGTTTAGAAGTCTGTTCAAGAAGCCTTTGTGGATTATGTGACATATTAAATAAGTCTGGGAAAAATTCACAGGAAACTTTTTATTTTAACTGCAGAAAGCTTTCTCCATAACAGACGTATGTTATAATATATAAAGCCTATAATTCATCTGGTTGTTTCAGTGTCAGACACTAAATCCAACTTACATTATTGCTTAATTTTATGCAAAAGAATTCATAAGCTTTGTTATCAGGTAGGCTTGATTTATTTCATAATGTTTTAATACTTTTCTACAAATATCTTTTCATTCCATATACTTTGTTTTGATGCTAGTTCCCGGTAGGACGTCATAAAGATAAAATCTTATCATAAATATGTCAGATTGTTGCTACATCTGTATTTGTGAAAAGCAAACAATGACAGACACCCTAGATATCTTTAGATTTCTATTCTAGCCAATTAAATGAAGATAATTAAGTATTTAAAATTTTATTAAAATGTACTTGTAGATTCAAGATCAAAGAATCTATAGTTTTCAAATTGAAAAAAAAACCCGTATATTTTGAATAAGCCTTTATTACAAGTCATTTGTTACAGGTTTAGGTACATAAATTATCATTTTTAACATGATGGTATTAGTATAAGGAAAAAGTAAAAAAAAAATGTAGAAATTCCAGTTTCTTTTAATTTAGTAGAGATACACCCACTGACGCCGGGATTTGCTTTCTGTCAGATTTTAATAATTTTCAGGTTGATTTGGGGAGGTTTCATGCTGGAGACAGTTCACATACTTGAGAGACTATACAATTATCCTGTCAGTCATTGATTGGAAGTCGGAGTGTACATGACTGTGATCAGCTAAATATAACATCGTCACACATTCTACATGATTATACCTTTGTCTCAGTTATATTCTCCAATCGGCTTTGCGAAAAGACAGCTTAAGAATTGTGGTTTTGCAGGGTGAATTTACTCGAGCCGACGGTTGCTTTTGAAAGTGTACTTTTTAAACGGGTTTTTTGCTCCACTGTATAATTGCTAAAATTGATGTAGTCCACTCCATCTGCATGTGTTTAACAACATGATCACTTATTTATAAAGAGACCTTACGGGCCATTAAAATCCTGACTCTCATCAACAGTCTCTATGCGAAACAGAGCACAAAGGGTGAATCACTTTCATTATTCCAGTTTCTGTGCTGTCTTCCCCAGTGGAATGTGCCAAGTTTACTCACTGCAATATCTGCATGATATTACAGCTAAATAGCCCTCATAACAGTTGAAAGAAAATTACCTGTGCGTGCTATGATGCTTATGTAGAGGTACTGTATTCACCAGTCATCAACACACATGTATACATTGCTCTAATATTTTTCCAAGATCTGTGAATATTTAGTAAACTAGTCAGAAGAATGTGTCCTTAATTAGTTCTAAATGGGTACATCATTTATGAACAATGGGAGGGGGACATCCCAAAACCACCCGCCGATAGGATAAAGCGCAGCTTTGGAACACCCCGGATCACTGGCACGACCAAGAATAAAAAAAAAAGTAAAAATGAATTGGTTTCCATCCCATTATAGATATGTGTGGGTCAATGAACCACTTAGGTGACACTTGCTCTCCCGAGTGAAATTCCCGTTGGACGAATGCATTACAGCACAAAGACATCTCATTGCTTACAAAGACGTCTCCTAGTATATAAAACACGTGCCTAAATCTTCTTCTTGGGAAGCAGTGTTCATGTAGACAGGAGATGCAGGAGCGTGTTGGAAGCAGTGAAGAACATCATCTATCAACTCATCTTCTGATCGCCCGGGAGGCGGCAAAACTAGCACTCCACCCGAACCGGGGCGAGATAACAATCAGGCATTTCGCTTGGGAAGACGTTCATTTGTAAAAGATTGATTTATTCTTTCTCTGGGCGTTACTGTTTATATCACGCTTGTTTGGTTGAAAACAGCTAAAGTTGAAACTGAGGACTCTGGGTAATGATTAATTAAAAACATTATATATGAAACCACTACGAAAAGGATTAGATTGAAAACTGATTTATTATACCCAGAGTCGTAAGGAAGGTTATCAAATGCTATTTTATGACCAAGTAACAAGTCATGTGACTATTGATATAAGCAGAGGCTTGTTGGAATATTCTTGTATCAGATATAAATATTAACAAAGAAAGGAATAAAGCATTTATATACCGGCTTCTTCACCATTCTCCGAAGCGATTTACATGGTAATAAACAAACCGAAAACATAATTCCTAGGCTAAAAAAGACCCATGTTTTTCTTAGCAAACATTACATAATGTTAACGATAAATAAGACATAAGAAAGTGTAACTGTAGGTGCATACACCTGTTGATCACAAATGATGCATCATTATTTTACAAGGTATTATGCGAGACCACATCTGGCTGGATATAAGTTTGGCATATAAAGTTGTATGAGGTAATTTATATAACCCCTTTTTGTCGTTTTTCTAGGGTTGACAAAAGAATGTAATACTTAAGCATTATACACCCAGTGGTCAAAAATAGCATGTCAAACCGAAGTGTACAGTTTAAGCTATCATTTGAGACCAATTTGGCTGGATACGTTTTGCATATTAAGTAGTATGGCGCTTATTACCACTCTGAAGTCGATGTTCTTGAAATGAATATATATATATATATATATATATATATATATATATATATATATATACGTCAAACGACATAACACATCCATTTTTTCACTGAAAGCTACCATTTTCATTCTGCTATCAGGCATTACCTATAAATGTATACCTATCAAGCACACATGATGAAAATTTGTCACTAAAATGCTACCGATGATCCAAATTTTAGGGTTTGGCTGAAGTACTATATGTGTGTGTATCCATGCGCACGGCACGGCAATGTAATGCGGTAAGGCTGTCCTGTAATCCAGATATTTTTAATCGGTCTCCAAGCGATTTTTTGTCGTTGCCAGACATTCTCTCACTGCGCCACTCCCATAAAATGACGTCACAACCATCAAGCACGGGCATCCATTCTAAGCGTTCTACTTAAAACTACTTAGATGGCTTCCGATATAAGCTGGTTTATTAGTCCTGTGTTCTTCAGATCTTAACTTGTTTAATCCGGCCTACCTTCTTTAGATTTAAACTTGTCTAATCAAGCAAATATTCTTTATATCTAAACTTGTCTAGTCAGGCCTACATTCTTTAGAACTAATCTTGTCTAATCAGGCTTATTAGCTTTAGATTTAAACTTGTCTAATCAAGACTATATTCTTTATATCTAAACTTGCCTAATCAAGCCTATATCTAAACTTGTCTAGTCAGGCCTACATTCTTAAGAACTATTTCTTGTCTAATCAGGCATATTGGCTTTAGACTTAAACTAGCCTAATCAGGCCTATCTTCTTTAGATTTAAACTTGTCTAATCAAGCCTATATTCTTTATATCTAAGCTTGCCTAATCAAGCCTATATTCTTTAGATCTAACCTTGTCTAATCAGGCCTATCTTCTTTAGATTTAAACCTGTCTAATCGAGCATATATTCTTCAGATCCAATCTTGTCTAGTCAGCCCTACATTTTTTAGAAATAAACTTGTCCTATCAGGCATATTGGCTTTAGATTTAAACTTGTCTAATCAAGCCTATATTCTTTATATCTAAGCTTGCCTAATCAAGCCTATATTCTTTAGATCTAACCTTGTCTAATAATCAGGCCTATCTTCTTTAGATTTAAACTTGTCTAATCAAGCATATATTCTTCAGATCTAAACTTGTCTAGTCAGGCCTACGTTCTTAAGAAATAATCTTGTCCAATCAGGCCTATCTTCTTTAGATTTAAACTTGTCTAATCAAGCCTATATTCTTTATATCTAAGCTTGCCTAATCAAGCCTATATTCTTTAGATCTAATCTTGTCTAATTAGGCCTATCTTCTTTAGATTTAAACTTTTCTAATCAAGCATATATATTCTTCAGATCTAAAATTGACTAGTCAGGCCTACATTCTTCAGAACGAATTTTGTCTAATCAGGCACATTGGCTTTAGATTTAGACTTGTCTGATCAAGCCTATATTCTTTATATCTAAGCTTGCCTAATCAAGCCTATATTCTTTAGATCTAATCTTGTCTAATTAGGCCTATCTTCTTTAGATTTAAACTTTTCTAATCAAGCATATATATTCTTCAGATCTAAAATTGACTAGTCAGGCCTACATTCTTTAGAACGAATTTTGTCTAATCAGGCACATTGGCTTTAGATTTAGACTTGTCTGATCAAGCCTATATTCCTAATATCTAAACTTGCCTAATCAAGCCTATATTTTTAGATCTAAATTTGTCTAGTCTGGCCTTTATTCTTTTGAACTAAACTTTTCTACTCAAGCCTATATTCATAAGAACTAAACTTGTCCGATCAAGCCTATAATTCTAAGAACTAAACTTGTATAATCTGACCTATATTCTTAAGTACTAAACTTGTCCACTCATGCCTTCAATATTTTAGAATTAATTTTGTATAGTCTGATATAGATCTAAAAATTAAATATTTTATCAGCATCAGATAGCTCGTGAAATCTTTGACATAAATTCTGTTATAATAGTTCAAAAGTCTAACAACCAGCACACAGAAACATCCGGCAACTAACATGTTTAAGGAACGATGGTGTATAAGTTGTTTCAGGAAAGTAAATAAAAAATATTCGTCAGATTAAGTGGGATGTAAACATCAGTGTCGTACAGACACCGGCTGTAGCCTAACACATGTAAGTTCAGAGAAGAATGTAATAAACCGAAATGGGAAAAATTACTAAAAAGGGCATCAGTCCTGTACATAAGCGAAAATATTTGGTTGATCAGAAGAATTATAGTCAATAATGTGGCCATTAACTACTACCGAATTTACTGTTTGCCCGTGATTAAACATAAAATTAATGCATTAAGCATAAAGACAAAATTAACAATTAGGATTTGTATCAATGATCTGTTGATTCGAATTAACTTTTCCGTGAACTTCCCATTTAATTTTGTCTTTTTGGTTTCCATTTGGCAGAATTGTTGACAGCAGTTGTGTAACTAGCCACTAGAGAGATGGCTATAGAACATTGTTGGCATCTCTATCTAATGCATGGTCACGCCTTCCGGGCTTAAATTAACCCCTTCCCGAGCCTCGTTATAGCTGTCTTTTCGTCGTCTGCCCAACATTGATTTGAGTTTACCTTGTAACCTCCGTCCAATCAATTTAACAAATTGGATTTTGTTTACCCACGAAAGCTTCCGGTGAAAATCAAACAAGTCAGTGATAACCATTATCTGTGTTCTCCCATTAAGCATTTTTTGGTCACTCTGACGTGATGTACTGTAACACAACACCAGCGGCAAATCTGAAAGAGCAATAACAGATGAAACAAGCCAATTGTGCCCATTTACTGATTAAATCCTTTATTGGATTGTGATGTGTCTGTGAAGGTATATTTTAAACGAATATTTAACTCATTACAACTCGTAAGATTATAAAAAAAATAATATATGATAGTGGTTCATATAAAAAGACAAATACATAACGCCACCTAATCCTGTACTAAGATAGTTAAAAAAGATGAAACAAATTTAAAACCATATGATGCCAAGTCCTACATCCGCTTACGCATTACTGTTTGCCCATACACCCTCAGAACGAAAATAACACAGTAATAATGACACGTCTGCACGGTGCACATATAATTCAGGATAAAACCAAACACTTGTAAAGCCACTCTTTCAAATGACATTTCCTGGAAATTACGCAAACGGTAAGAGTGCTTTTTCTTCTAACCAATAATTTGCTGCCTTGGGAGCCCTTTCTGCGGCACTGTGTAGACACGTGGATCTTTACTGTAAACATGGGGAAGCAGACCAGACTAAAAAGCTTTTTTAATAATAACATACGGGAGCCAGGGAGGAGTGACCTGACCTTCCTGTCAAACAACCGGTGTGGCGTCTGAATGGTTGAATTTCAGCTCTTACTTACTTGTTCCATTATGAAATATTTATCTTATAGAGACGGTTTGATATACCGCCTTGTTTTTAAATTTTTAATCCGCTGTAAGAGAAAGGAATACTAGAATGATGCGCGTCCGTCCTACCGTACGTCACGCCCCCTGTTATGTCTCTAAAACTTTGGCTTTCTGCTTTATTCGCCAATTGTTGCAGACATATTCATCGCTTGACTGACATAGGATATTACCTGCCTGTGTCGATCACTCGGGCAAATTACATGGTAAGATCACTTTACAATATTAAACAATACAAAAAAGTAAGCTGAGGAAATATAACGAATAGTATATTGATTGGACTTATTTGAAAACTAAAATTTCCACAGGACTTTGAATTTTGAGGATTTCACATGTTTGCATTTACGAGGACACACAATCTCTCACCTTTTATGCCATTAACCACTGCACTTATCATTGCAAAATTGTCCAGACATACCCATCACATGACTTACATTTCATTTTAACCTGAGCCACTTTCCTGCAGAACACTTTAGCCTTCAAATCATATGCATGGATTCCATGGAGCAAGGGGGATAAACCACTAAATTGAACGGCATTTGAAATTTGCTGGTCGCAAAAATTTTAATTTCAGGTCTTTGCAGGTAATGTGAAAAATTTGTGGTCTGTCATTTTTAGATCCAAATTTGGCAGACATGTTCGATAATGTGACTGATATGTGATTTTCCCTGCAAATACCACAACCATCATAGCCACCAGTGCTTGTTAACAGCTGAAATTGCACGGTTTGTGTTGTTTTGTTTTCTATTATCGTGAACACTATTCGAGTCCATGAATAGTCTGTTCAACTCTTAATATTTAAGAAATGATATTCCCTATCATATTTGTGTTGTTTTGTTTTCTATTATCGTGAACACTATTCGAGTCCATGAATAGTCTGTTCAACTCTTAATATTTAAGAAATGATATTCCCTATCTGCTCCCAGTTAAAAACAGGGTCTAATGAGTATATATAAATAGCAAATCACACAATGTCTTTTTTAAATCCAGTTTGTATTATGCATGCAAGTTTAATTCAAAAGGAGATCTTGCCAAGGTCTCGTAACATTTTTGTATCACCTATGTCTAACTTAGTTCAACACATGGAGGGGGAATAATTGTGTCTCCAGGCCCTTGCTCTTTTTTTCTGTAAAAAAGCAATTCCCTTTATGCAATAATTTTATCTCTCTGTGATCAGATCAATCAAGGGGTATGGGGTTGAAAGAAAATGGCACCCCATCTCGGACCAAGATTCAATATCAAGCTCTTTTATTTTTCTTTTGACAGTAGATACTTGCTTAAGTAAAGTTGTGTCGGACATCTAAAATTTAAAATGTCACTGAGCGACAAAGTGATAACAAAAAAGAGGTACCGGGAGCAGGTTTCCGAGAAAATGTGCCTTGTAAGTGGATAAGAGTGTGTGAATTGCGCTGTGAGTCTGACTATCGGAAATTAGCATTATCTAAACTCTATTTATTATTCACATTATTACTATTACTTTGATCCAGTGAGGTAATAAACATATTTCCTTCGATGAGATAGATGACTGAAGACAGAATACGTTCAGACGACCTGCTAGAATAAAAGACTGGAAAATTCTGATGTATTTAAGAAAGACCAGATGTGGTTATTGGAAAATGAAGGAAATACTGCTATATAAAAATACTACATGAATACTAATATATGGTTACATCCTGAACAATGGACACGATCAACACGCTTTATGATACAGCGTGTATGTTACGAGAGCGACAGGGCTGTCCACTCACAAATTCTTTATTTGTTCCACCAGTAAAATAGCTTGCTATGAATCATTAGAAATAATTGAAGGGCCGACGGATTACCGGAAATGACTTTCAAATAAAAATATTTCACCTTGTGGTGGATATATGATCCGGAAAACTGATATACCTAGTATTTATTCTTTGAAATTCTATTCTGGTCTAGAGGTAATCATAGATGCAAAAGAGACCGGGTAGCTAGTGTGAAGAGCAGAAAAAGATGGCGATCTCCCGGACAGATAGTTCAATGAATAATTATTTGGCATAACCATATAGGTGGCTGCGCAGATGAAAGTATGAAACATATAATGAAAAAAAAACATAACATTTGAATTAATTTTAACGCCCTCTTAAAATTATCAGATACTAAAACCAAATAATGATATCAAAACCTATCTGGATAAAAATCAAATAATGATGGAGATGTAATGACTATAAAATCGAAAGTTTCAATTTCCGGAATTAACTAAATTTATGGCTGCAGAAAACGTTGCTTCAGACATCCACCAACACACCCGCTGTTCTACAAGCACATAAGTATCACTGAGAAAACTGCGGAGGGATGTATCATTGCTTATCCTGTAAAGAATATTACTTCTATCACGGGTCCTTGAACTTAAATAAATATAAAATACATGGCATAAAAACACCTTCATTACTTCAGCTCATATTGTTTAATCTTGAGAAGCATAATTGAAGCAACGCTTTCTTTTTTAGTGTCAATGATGAATGAAGACAAGAGTAAAGATTCCAGTGTCTAGGACAACAAAACGGGAGGACGATTTGTTACTACAAGAAAACTTATTGTAAGGCTACTTCTTGGAACAGGAGAAAAGAATGCACGAAAAGAACTAAAACATTACGCTGAAAATCCCGGAAACTAGAAGTTTGATATTGCTACAGACATATTCAGATAAATAAAAAATCAGCAATAATTAGTCAGTTCATAAAGAAAAAAAAGAAGCTGGCAAATAGTACTAATAAGTGATTATTCAATAATAAATTAATTCAGGAAAAACATGTAAATATGAAATAAACGAAAGTGTCAGTTAAAAGAAAATGGAACATTTATACCATCTTTACATGCAATAACATGTTGAAATACTTAGCATTGGATCACAGTTTTAATTATCAGTTATTTACCGTATCATTTAATGTAAAGACAGATCCTGCTGTTTTCAATTATTATCTATCTCAGAAATTTAATAAAGAATTATATCACAAAACTGAAAGGGTTTAAGGAATACTTAACATGAAGGAGTGTTACAATTTGCTGCACTCATGCAAAACTAACCTGAAATATTATGCTGGCTTTTTACAGAATCTTATTTATATGATACAGAATAAAATTAAACGGAAGATGTTATAAAAAGTTCTATAGCACAATTCAGCGGAAAAGAAAATACTATCATCATACCTGATTTTACATAAACAGTCAGAGAGGGCTGCAGATATTATATGCCATTTGTAATTATAGCTATAAAAATCAACGTCATACCTTTGCCAGAGTAATATGTAATCACAAATCCAAAAATACTGAGTACCGGAAACCATTGTTATACTGATTCAAGAAAACAGCGCTGTTTTGTATCTCAGGATCATTTTGTACCTCAAGTCATAAAATTTGGGGCTATCAAAGTCTCCTACCCCGAGGCCTCGAGTTAATCCTGCATTAATCTTTATACATTCTAGGAACGGCTGATAGGCGTGTAGGGAGGTGTTTTGGTGTAAACTTTTTTTTTTGTAAATTGCATATAACTCGGAAACTGTATGCGATACCTGGATACTCGCCACTTTACTCCTGCGTCAGAGATGTTATATCCAGGCAAATTTATCTAATGGCCGGGAGAACGTCCTTGTATGGTGCGTGCTTACGATTGGTCGAGTTTCAAGTTTTTGTCTTTTTTTATATCATATGTCCCGAGCGCATGATTCCATTATGATTCACATCAATAGATTTTATGTTTAGAATTATTAAAAATAAATATGTCACGGCAACATTATTCTACATTCCAATGAATATGGCGCTTTCCTACAAACGAGCCATTGAAGGATTAAATGTAAATGGGTGCAACATAACTCGTATTGACCATGCTTCCCGAGATGATCCGAAAAGGGGGACAAATTAAATAAGTTTCTGCGTCATATAAAACTATTTATTCACATTTTATTTATCTAAAATAGGTACAACTGTCTGCGTCTTGGACCAATCGAAATACACTTTGAATTGATCCAATAGTCTGAGATTCCTCATATGGCATGACGCAGGCAGCTTTACACGCCAAACGCCATAGGATTGCCTGCGATTCATGACACTGCGATTAATTATATTTTACTACAGCCGAAAAATGTCGGTTTGTTTTTGCTGTCACACACAGTGATTTCTATTGAGTTTCTGCAAAAAAATACTTAGAAACCATAGGAAATCGCATGGTGTGAAGCCTACCTCAGAGCGACTGTGTCTTATCCATGTACCTGAGGTGACTAATGGATAGTGACTAAATGACTGAAGTAACTAAATTGTCCACGTAAGGCCATTATTTTTTATTGTGTCGTTTCTCGAACCCGCTGACCCTTAAAAACTGGAAAAATGAAATAAAAATAAAAATGAATTTCGACTTTTTTTTTTATTTCCGCCGGTCACG
This sequence comes from Sipunculus nudus, assembly GCA_026874595.1. Taxonomy (NCBI): domain Eukaryota; kingdom Metazoa; phylum Annelida; class Sipuncula; order Golfingiida; family Sipunculidae; genus Sipunculus; species Sipunculus nudus. The sequence continues at coordinate 6,464,687 of CM049316.1, forward strand.
CCAAGGCAGCAGTTATCAAAATATTATTTATATCAATATTATCTCACGTGTTTCCTCCAAATTTTCGTTTAACTCTTGTGTGAAATGTACCGACAATTGTTTGATCTGACCTCGGCGCTTATCGCTAAATTAGGTAACAAAACTCCCGATTTGGTAACCCCGTTAACCACGACGACGCGGCATGTCTTGGCTGGACGAACGATTTGGTATAGTCTCTGAGACAAACACACGGTGGCGCTCCGTTTCCTCCTCAAGATTCATGTCAGGTTTGCATAACCTAAGACATTTAACGGCACTCCCTACGGATGTTGCCGACTTCCGTGCATATATGTTTGTTGATAATGAGCCCTAAGGGGAAATGCAAACTGTCAGGGCGTTTCGAACGATCTCAGCTCAGTACTTTTGATACTGAATTCGAGGCTACGGCCGTCAGACACGGACTCTGGGAATGGAATCCTCATTTTGAGAGGAAGGAACCACTCATTTCTCCAGGAAAATATTTTTAATATCTTCTAAAGCGCTTTTTGTATTGCGTTAACTCTGTTCGCACCAAGCACGTGGTTTCGCGGTATATTGGAACCAGTTTTTGAGACCATTGTCCCGGGGATCGTTGGCATTTGAAATAGCATATGATCTCATATGATTTGTGTATCCTTATAGAAAAATATATCATGTGCGGAGTTGTGGCTCAATGTTCGTTTTTCATTTCAAATTCAGGTTCCAACAAAATCCACACCCACAGGTCATTTTCGTGGTTGAACCAACAGATTTCACCCCTTAACGTTAAGGTTGTTTAACAATATAAGTCTCACGTTGAGGTTGTTTTATTATTATAACTCAAATGCGAACATAACAATGACGAGAAATAACAAACAGAAAGGGATTTGTATAATTTATTGATTGATACATCCGCATATGTACCTAAATGCCACAGGTATTGACATCGTCAGGTGACGAAGCTTGCACAACTTAGCGGTCGGTTAATCCAGCCCACATATGGACAAAATACGTATTCTTTTGCAATATTATTTAAAAGAGAACATATAGATGATGAGAAATAACAAACATCAAGTGAATATATTTTAATGAGTGATACATCCACATACTTATCTAAATGCCACGGGGACTGACATCGTCAGGTAACGGACCTTGCACGGCGTCGCAGTCGGTCATTCAAGCTGGCATATTGACGAAGTCTAGAATTTTGCTCTCAGACTTTATAATCAAAGTTAATCAATTATAATTATAAATTTAAACACATGACAAAATTCATCGGTTCCTTTTATACATCTGATAAAGAATATAAGTCATTCGAATCGGCCTTTCCGTCCATTTCCTCTCAAGAATGACCATCTGTTTCCCGTTTCCTACCACATACGTCTTTAGCATGATGATAACATCAAGGGAATCACCTATCTAAAGCCGCAGTGCGAGATAGAGAATATACAGTTGTTTTTATCAAACATGCAGTATTTTTTCATATTTCAATGAAGGGTGAAAGTCTTATTGGCGAAATATATAACTAATCTTACACTAAACAGACAGTTTGCTCTTTGATTTCAATTGTTCAAATTATGAAACAAATGGAAAAGTTCATGTCTAGGACCGTAATGGTTTTTCTTTTTTATTAAGTAATTTTATGGGGAAATGGCTGTGTGTTCATCCTTATGATTTCAAAACAAAGGTTGCATGGTAAAATTTTATTTTTAAGGTTCTTATTATTTACTCTCAAAGGTATTCAGGCTTTAAATAATGTTTATTTAGTATTTTCATTTCCTTTTTTACCTCAAAAAATTAAAAAAAGACAGCTTAACATTGGAATTTTGTGATAGATTCCTGAAATAATATCTTGGCATTCATTATTTTTTTTCCATTTTATCTGTAACATCTCTGTTAAGTTCCTCTGAATGTGTAACGTTTCTCTGACATAAAAATGAATGCCAAACACCATGATTTAAAATTGTAACAAAGCTTTAACTTAAAAATTTGAACTGTTGTTATCTGAAAAAAAAGTTAATTTAGATTTAAAAATTATCCTGAATATCCTACTTTTGACAACTCCTTTCATTTGTATGTTGACCTTATGATCATAATATTTCATTTATATATGAGGAAAATTAATTTTTGTGTTCGTAGAAAGGTTTCTCAAGGTTAATTGAAGATGTGTTATAATCTTTTTGTTGAAATATTTTATTTTATAAATATTTTTATTTAATAATCAAAACTGATGCCAAAGACTTAAATCAGATTTGATTTTACCATGCTCAATTGAGTTTTAAGTGAAATATTGCAGAAAATAAATACTTGGAAGAACATAAAACTGGATTTGAGATTATTAAACCACTACCTATTATATAGAATATTGTAATCAAGTGACCAAGTTTGTGTTATGATAACAGTTTATAAAAAAGATTAAAAAAGTCTCTTATTTTATCTATTTTTGTTTACAATGGCCAGTAGCATATTGATGACATGACTTTGTAACAAAATTAATTAACGATGATACTTTTTCGGTTTTTATTTTTATTTTTTTCCCTCCTCCTGCCCTAAGGTTTTTTCAGCTCCGTTCGAGAAACAATTAATTAAAAAATAATGGCCTAATGGATAGTTTATTCTTAAAGCAACACATTTAATAGTAGAAATAATGTATGACCATTTCATCATATTAATAGCCAAAATAATAAAGCAAAAAAAAATATGGTTTAAATGGCGAGAAATGTATATGGCGCCACTGACAACTGGTAATAGTCTAACCATGAAAAATCAAAAACATTTCATTATTTGCAACTTTATTAATTAAACAAATCATTAAGACATCTGGTGAATAATGGTGGATGTTACATGTTTTTAACTGCAGGCTTCTAAACATATGTTTCCCAGATAAATATGTTAAGGTGAAGGTCTCTGTCCACTGGTCTGTTATGATATTAATGTACCATAGGCCGGAAGCCAAGATTTATCCCGGAGCAAATTTTATTGTTACATAAGCTGGGGAGAACTCTCTCCGTAACTCATCTCTGACGGGGTCATTATTTATCATCAGCACACCGCAAGAGATCTAGCATCAACCCGTCTACATCCAAAAATAGACCTTGTCGGGAAGTTTAAACACTCTATTACAGGCACATCTGTTGATCCGAGCATGTATTTTTTACCTCTGCAAATGATTAAGCCCTATAATTGTCATATTTTGCACATTGAATAGAAAAATTTGCATATTTGAATTATTAAATAAAGCATGAATGTTTGTAGTAACTTAAATGGATTTATTTTTGGATCCAGTTTAACCAGAACGACTCACACAATGACCGTTCAAAACGATAAATCACTACAATCTGAAGCACGTCGTTGCCTGATTGCTGTGTTTTTGGAAATAACATGACAAGCTTTACTCTGACAAGATACAAACGAGGCCGCGGGTCTCTTGTCTACTCGCCGTACGCAAGTACATACGCTAACAGGATCGAGAACTGCAACACGCGATTGCGAAAGGATTATGTAACCCAGAACGCGTACGTTGCCGATGGTTTAATTATAATTCATGTCCCTGTGCCCGCACCTGTTGTTGAATCACGGCAAAGTAGTTAAAAAGAAGCAGATATTGAGACTATGTAAAAGGAGTGTTGAATCGTAGTCTTTGCCTGCCGGGCGGGCGATATAGCTATAATCCTACTATGCATAATACAAACATGCAAGTGGACGTGGTCAAACAATGTGAACGAGTTATTCCGGCTTAATCTCGGTCGATATGGGTTCAATTCACTCCACATTCTTTCGGGCTATTTATTTCCGTCACCTTTTCGACCTTTCCACACGTTTAAAAGTGAATGGTAAAAGGCTTGTTTAAGACATACTATGGCGAAACAGATTAAATGATGGAACATTTAATCGATTGTTCCTTGTTGTTAAGACCCGCGTCATGTCAAGGGCTGTTGGGAATGCATACAAATGTGTGGAGTTGAGTAGATTTTAACGAAGTATAACGGATATCTATAAGTCCAGTTGAGATGGATTAAGTTTTAATGGTAAGGACGTTTGCCGTGACAGACAAAGAGATGTCTTTAGACAAATTTAATGCAGGGAGATGGATTTAGAAGACAGGGGAATGTGCTGTGATTCCATGAATGTGTTGTACCTATACTCAACTGTGTTCCGCTCGGCCAGTGAGGCCGTTTGATGGATATTGTTCCACAATAAACGTTAATTGTGATACCCTTAGACTTTATAGTTCGTTTGAATGGAGTGGATGACCGCTGGAACACCTGTCACTTTGAGTGTTTGTGACATCATCTCCAGACGGGATTTTATCAAGGGTGATTCCAAGGTGTCTGGTTGCTGACCCGGATCGGCCATTGGTCAAACTGATGTGCCTTTCACACGTATTGGGTGACTGCCCTGACTCGGAGTCTTGTCATTAATCTGACCTCTAATAAGCTTATGGTGGTCTCTCGTGCCAGAGGGTTTTTTAATCTCCATAGAGTACAGTCGAATGATCAAGAGCGCCTGCAGTATTCCGCTCTGTCAGACGGGTTAAGTGTTGTTTGTGACCTGTGGTGGATGCCTGCGGTAACGATACAAATGTACATCTGATATAAACTGGTCATGAAGACAACACCATGGCTATATTGATGATGTATGAACCCAAATTATTAATTAGCCTGTATCTCCCATTTTGATGCTTTTTTCAGTCTTTCTTGTGACTGGTTACTGACATGAATTATTTTAAACGACCTTTAAGCTTCTTCTGGCGAGATTATTTGACGACAGTATTCTTGGTTTCTGTACGGTACAACCAATCAGCGTCTGAAACAACTGATTGTATTGGCACGTGATCACATTACCAAACAACATTACTACATTCGATTTTTTTTATATGTTGAATTAAGTGCATTTGATAAGTATTTTGCAAGCCACGTTTTCGTTTCCCACCATTTAGTTGACTATTTCTTTCATTCTTTCATTGCAATTTCAGGTTTAGCAAAGAATATTTATAAAATAAGAGGCCACACCTATATAGTAAGCGCTATGCTCTCATATAGAGTAATGATTCTTCGTCGTGCTTTGAAAAAAAAATTGTTTGTCTCATTCTTGTTAAAATAAATCAACGCCATCCCATATGTCACTTTGTTCTTAACAAAAGTGGCCACGCCGAGGGCAGCCTGGTTCTCTTGGGAGTCAGTGGATTAGATTAGGTTCCGAGATGGTTGATAGCGGCGCGGAAAACGAACTATTCATGTCAAAGCTGACAAAATAAATCCAGCAACCTGATCATAGCCATACACCGGACAGGGACATGGGCACCGTCAGTAGTCTGTTCTAGAAAATGAATCCCTTGCTTAACATTTTCCTTCCATTCACAGGCTGTAATATGATGTCCGACGGGCCCGGTGCTGCTTAATTAACACGTGACAAGGACCCTGCGGGGATGCTTCTCTACAGGGACGCGCTGTTTTCACCAGTTTTGTACAACGGTGTACAAATCATTTGACTTAATATAGGTATAAATAAATCTAAACAAAACAATACAATGAACTGTATTTTACGAGCAAGACGCCTGACCTCGATAGTCCCATTACAAGCCATAGGTTGTCACAGCAAACACTTGACATCCTGTAGGGTTGTCAAATATGTATAACAACCTTGATTGTTGTTTTAGGGACACTCATTTGACAACCCTTAGGTTGTCAAACTGACAACCCATGTTTTCAGTGGACACGTGTTCCACAATTAGTGATAACTAACAGTATGTGTTCTATGTGGCCACACACACACACACACACATATATATATATATATAGATACACACAGACATATATATATATACAATCCTGTAGGGTTGTCAAATATATAACAACCTTGATTGTTGTTTTAGGGACACTCATTTGACAACCCTTAAGTTGTCAATCTAACAACCCATGTTTTTAGTGGACACGTGTTCCACAATTAGTGATTACTAACACTATGTGTTCTATGTGGCCACACACACAAACACATGCACACAAACACATATATATATATTTATAACCGACTGCTTTAATGGCCGTGTGAACCCGTCTAGAGCGCAGATAGGCCTGAATAGCTGGAGGTTTCATTACAGTTTATAATGATGCTGAGTCACTGGCCAGCCTGTCGCCGTTATGGACACTGGATTGTCTACAGTTATAAGTATCCTATTCCGGATTTTCAATCACTATTTTATTTCATTATTTATTTTATAACTCATCAATTGAAAATGGAGCAGAATAAATATCCTTAAGCTTAGTTTGACAGTGTGCTATACAAAAATACGTAGAATACATATCCCGGAAATGCAGATCTAAAATTGGAAGTGTTAATGTGAGATTATATCATAGAAACACCCTTCTTCCTTATGTATTGACACTATGTATGACACTAACCCGAAGAGTTATGCTGATAACATGATACCACGTACTCGATAAAAAAATGAAAAGATTATCTATATAAGCATATCCTTATAAAAAGTACGAATTTTTGCCATATCTGAAAAGGCAAATATTGCATACTTGTATACTGCATATTTTATGTACGCGTGTTGGACATTTCATATACACAGCAAAACAATGCTCAGCGGCAGCAACCTTCAGTCATATATAATTTTGGTATCAGAGGCACACAGGCGCTTCATAAACTTGACGAAAGAGAACAGGACGTGCTTAACCTCAAGACAGAGACTACAAACTTTCACTTACCCGTAGAAACAGTGATAAGATTCCCGTTAAGCCGCGAATGTATAGACGGTAAAGCGGACATTGCGCTGGTGTTATAAAGGTCAACACAGACATGAATCACATCAGGTAATCCTTAAAAATGGACTAACGTGACATGTGTGAAGAAGTTTCTATAAACAGACCCGCAGGTCCTTTAGTCATTGTTTAAGTTTACATCAGCTGCCATTCGCGTGTATTTGCGTTTGCATTTTTGTATTCTTCATGGAGAACTCACATTTCTATACGTGTTTATTTATAGAAATATGACTCTTTGGGCTTATCATGTTTCTATGTTGGTAGATTGAATATAATTAATACAGTCTTAACAGCACAGGAAATCTAGCACATCTGTTGTGAACACAAAAGCAAAAATTTGGTTACAAGGTTTAATACCGGACGGCAGCAAATGCGACTGAAATCATGGCATCTTCGGTGGACTTGGTGGAATACGATGGGGCGACCCAGTATGTGTCATAGTCACTAATCCGGTTTAATCAAAACCTCGGTCTTGTTTAATCCGCAAGTATGTACTGATTAACTGACCCCAGGGGGCAAGCTGAGCCCGCTTTTCCTAAAACCAACTGCTGTGTCTTGACCCATTTACCAGTAGAGTAGGGGCCACCACAGGTTGACCGGTCCAAGCGGTCTGGCATATATATTAATATATAATTAAAAATTATAATTGTAATTTTCATTCTGCTTTTATTCTACATATATTTTCATTACATATATTTGTTCAAATATTTAACGATACACAATATCACATAAATAGCAAACCGTGCAATAAATATAATATTATAATCTATTCGTGAATCGCGAGATGAGGGTTAGATTTTAAATGACAAGTGTGGAATATTATGTGTTACTGTGCGGGGCATGGTTTTATGGATAGTGCATAGGGATGTAGTGGGTTAAGTGTTATTTCAAATAGAAGTATATAAATCTACTGTTTATTATTAAATATATAGAGTATACATAAAGGTTTTTGTATTTAATGTATAGAAATTGTGCCTATTATAATTTGACACGCAGTAACACAGAGAAAAAGCATCAACATTGTGCTACACAGCAGGGGAAACGGTTGTTAATGCTGAACATGTCACTTCAGTCAAAAGTTAATTCGTCTCGTACATAATGTCGGACACATACTGAGGGAGTGTCGCCAAAACTCCAACACATGTGGTACACATCCCGCCGCTTGTCGCCGATTCTCGCAATGCTTTAAATACATCTTACGTAGCTAGATAATCTTTCTGTGAGAGTTAATTACGCCATGATCATAACAAGATTTATAGATTGAAACTAAATCCATTAAATCATCTGTTTAGCATAAACATTTAAAAATTAGGTAGAGTGGTCCGGACCGGTTCGGATCCGTTCGGTCCATGCGATCCGGTATTCTGTGTTAGCGTTCCGGTCCGGTCCAGCCCAAAACTGTGGAACGGACCGGTCCAAGCGGTCCGGTCCACACTTCTAATAACTAGGTTAGCACATTTGCAGTTTGATGGGGACGTGTTTGAAGGTAAACTACAGGCAACTATATTCTTGACAATGAAACAACATTGGGAAACAACAAAGCCTTCAACTCGAGGAAACTGTCCCCACCAAAAGGCTAACTCTGCAGGATAATACCAGCTAGGAGCGCCCACGGCAGCGGACTATTCTCAGTAGTATGCTAATAGAATTTCAAAGGAAAGGAACTAATTTAACTTTCACTCATTAAACCGCCTGGTTTTTACCAAGAACCAGCATAAGGTAACCCTCACACCAAAAATTTGCATAACCAGTCTTGTAATCTGATTTTCTGTCGGACTGATATATTGGTGAAGTCTTCAAAGTATATACACACCAATGCATAATAATATGGTGTAAAAATAAAAAGTAAAAGTAATATATCAACTCAATACCCGTTCTTCAGGTATTTTTTTTCTATTATTTAAAGATATGAAAAATAAGTATTTAAATTTTATTGAAAAAATATTATTATTCACAATATTCCGCATTTAAATACTTTTGTTTTAATAGTTTAATGCGTACTTTTTGCAAGTAGGTAGGTATGGCTGAGCGGAACAGATCATCGCTTTCCTCGGACAGTGTTGTATCGTAGGCTGGCTTCCATTTGTGATGACTCAATTAGATAATGGACAAATATGATACCAAATCCTGAATCTTAATATCTCATTTGAGATGGTGGACTTTTTAAAAAAGGGTTTAGGCTAAAATATTGCGGCCAGGACCCTCCTGTCCTTTTCCGGATCTGGGGACCTTTTTTCAGGTCTTGTCATTAGTCCTCCTTTCCTAAATCCTGGATCTTCCCATGATAACTGAAACATTTTGATTTGGATATATGCAGGAAATTTAGAATATCTTGAGATGTATGATAAAAAGTCTATGATATCTAGTATAAAACAATACCTTTTATTCCCGTTATAGGCACCTTTCGTAAAGAAAGGCGAGAGCGACTTGTTGTACCTATAGACCAGATAGAATATTACTGAATCGTCATGGCATCACCAACTCGTTTCTGACAAACAAATATATCAAAAGTAATTACGTTGAGAAAAAAAGAAAACAAACTTTTCAGGTCCTTTTTGCTTTGCTACATAGAGAACAGTGTATTCACTGGTGTATCTGATAACTGTCCCTATTTATAACTGAGGGGTTGTGTGCAGCACTAACTTTTGGACTTAAACAACTATTAAATAGAAGTAAGCTATAATAGAGTTCCTCCGGCCGGACATCTACCAGGTTCCCCTTTGGATCAGTACTGATTCAATGTCATAATTAGGGCTCGATAAATACGTGCTTTAAATTCAAGAACCGAGGGTACTGGCTCAGAGAATGCAGTCAGTCATAGAGACAGAGAACACTGCTGTTCAGTACGTAAACATTTATTCCTCAGGCAGTGGCAAATCTTCTTTGTCATAAGAAGACGTAGCTGTTGATTTCATATTTAACAGAACTTCATGTGAGCGGAAGCGGGAGAAACAATAACTGACCATATCTTGTTAAACTGTGTAGGGAAAACCGGAAGTCATTACGTCGGGTATACCTGCGTGTACATGCATGTAAGGGCGCTGTACACAATAAAGATTCGCCAGCGTTTTAAGCTCACTTGCTTGACCGAAATTTCCCAGCATTAACGGGAAACGACTTTTCATATATTCCCTGACATTTCCCTGAGAATATTTTTAATGCCATATGGAATTCTAGGACATGTTCACATTATAAGTTCATAGGTAACCGTCCGGTGTATACGCTATTACGAAGCAAAATATAATATACTGAAAGATGTCTGTTTTTGACGAATCGCACATCCCGGTTTATCTTATATGGGGAATGTTTCTCATTGTAATTAACCTTTTTCTAGGTTGAGAAGAAACTATAGAGAATCCTTTTCTAGGGTTTTCCCGATTTCTAGGATGGCTACAAACTGTGGATGTTTAAACAATTGCGTTTGTGGAGAAACCCTTTTATGGGTATAAGCTAGAGGCTTTATGCAAGCAAAGCCTGCGTATGATGTACTTTTTTGTAACACCTGTAGATTCCACGGTGTTACACACTTTAGGCCATCAAGTTCATTTACACAAGTAGGAGAGACATTGAAAAGTACAGGAATTGTGTTTCCCCTGCCTACATCCGGGGATCCAGCATAGGGTAGCCCGACCAGAAGCAACATTCAGTTTACCTCCGAGTTGCTTAAGTCCTCTATGTGGCCACACAGTTACCGGGCTACTCAATCCCTATGTGTAGCAAATTGCAGTTTACCACCAGAGGTTGTTTCTACTCAAAACGAACCTCTTCCAGTGACTAGTGTGGGAAGGCCGGGACTACTTGTCTCATCTGTCAAACTTTAACATCAAAATGTGTTACATATCAAGGAAACACCTTCAGTTTTCATTTCACATGCGTATACTTACAAGATATTACTTATTCCGTGAGGTCCTTACCACAAAATAACCCATGTTTATGTAATTTGCCTTGAAACAATTCTTGTCCAACATGTCTGAACAGACGACTGTACCCTCTTCACTACGTTTATACCTGAGCCTCTGGTGTATCTGGTGTAAATCAGAAACTGAGCAAAATGAAGGAGTACATGACATTAATCCGTACGAATTTACCTGTATATAATTAAACAAAATTACTAAGTCACTAAGTTTTATGGTGTGAAGATACATTGTAAAAATTATATCTTAAGGAACAAACCAAAGTTGTGACCGCACTTCTCGCAAATATTGTATGTAGGTTATAAGAGCGAAAATATAAAGTGGGAAGGTTTGTGATTGGCCGAGTACAAGAAAATAGAACGAGCACTGCATACGTGCATAATACGCCCGTCGTGTATCTAGTGACCTCTAACCTCATTAAATATCGATGGTAATTCAGGTGAGAAACTATTGCGAAACAAATTGCGGTGACCTCTGACCTCATAAAATATGCATGGATTATGCTGGAAATCAAACTTATTTTATAGATTAACATTTCTGAAGAGTTTAATCAAAATCCTTCAAATTTTCCTTACGTAATCACGGCGAAACCAAAAAGTAACCTGGTGACCCGTGACCTTATTAAATATGCAATGATATTGCCCAAAATGGAACTCTGTCACTCTGGTGACTGATCATGCACAGATGTACAATGTTGTTAGAGGTGACAGAGTCAATCTTGTGACTGATCATGCACAAATGTACCATGTTGTTAGAGGTGACAGAGTCACTCTGGTGACTGATCATGCACAGATGTAGCAAGGTTTTTTTAGGTGACAGAGTCACTCTGGTGATCTGGTGACTGTTCATGGACAGATGTACCATGTTGTTAGAGGTGACAGAGTCAATCTTGTGAGTGATCATGCACAGATGTACCATGTTGTTAGAGGTGACAGAGTCACTCTTGTGACTGATCATCTGGACCAAAGAAAGAGAACCCATGATGAGGAACTCTATCTCTGTCTAAGAGCATGGATCTCACTCTACCGCGAGCGACCTCCCCCTAACCAGCCGATCTTTCAGGGATTTTAGGAATTTAAAACAAGCTCTCATTTGATTTGGCCAATTAATCCTACATGATAAAAAGTACACAGTTGTCAAAATGTTCGCACGCCATGCAAACAATAACACATGCCATGGACACTGTCAAAGTATTATATCTTTGGTCTAATCCTCGAATGAAGATCGCTGATCTAAAACTGCAATTGATTTGATTACTCAGTGTGTACATGAAGCGCACAAGGGTCACTTGTTAAATTGTCCTGTTCAGCTTGGTAGAGCTGGTTAAAGAACTATTTGCCTGTAGTATGATAGGTTACCCAGCCCTAATAACAACGATAGAAGCAACTGTTCTCATAATGATAAACGCCCTCCGGTCAAGCTACTTTGCATAAAATCAATATAGACCGGGGGCGTTGTTCCGATTATCGGCTTGGGTTACATTTACGCAGATGTTTTATTCAAGGCCATGCATTGGGCCTTCACAATAGCGGGTATGTTTTAGTGTTCATTTTTTATCTTTCCTAATAGGATTGGTTTTGTTCGTGCTGAAACGTCCTGTCGCCGTGCCGTAATATCCTGCAGTGCCAGCTTATTCTCCATTTTGGTGTGGACTGTAATACTGACGTGTATCACATGGCCTCATGGTGGTCTGTTGTAAACATCACAGCAATTCTCCAGACTTTTATCTGCAGAAAATACTGGTTTTACAATTGTTTGCCCGCTCTGAGAACATAACGCATGTATTACAGTTGAATCTTATACCCTCAATACACACAACCCAAACATCCGTACACGTACATATTATAAATCAGTTTTGTTATTTACCCAAGCTTTCATAAGTAAATATATAAGTATATATATATATATATATATATATATATATATATATATATAAATATATATATATATATATATAAATAGTCAGATGTGTGTTAAACTACACAACAATAAAGTGCTCAACTGATCTGGTGCATGCGTAGTTAGCTAGGAGGAGTTAGTGTTGCAGAAGCGGATCCAGGGGGGAGGTCCAGGGGGTCCGGATTCCCCTTTTTCATAAAGGGCTTCAGACAAAATTTTGCCGCCTGGACCCCCCCCCCCCCCCTTTCAGACCTGAGGACCTTTTTTTTGGGGGGGGGGGGGGGTTCATTTGTCCTCCTGAGTTGGAACCCCCTTTTTTCTAAATCCTGGATCCGCCCCTGTGCTGACAATAGAGGTCTGTATATTATGAAGAAATTCTCTTCCAGGCAGAGATTACAGGATTTTTTAGTCGTGGAGTATGGTTTTGCTTTGCTTATAATCTTCCATTGCATTAAATGTTGCACATTGTGGCCTTCAGTCTTCAAATGTATTCGCTGAGAGCTGTACTGTTACGTTTGTTTTCATTCCTGAAGCTTGAGACGTGGGCATTGTACCGCGTTTTAAAAATATTTTCTGTCAGTCCTATGTATGTTTCTGGCTCAGGTCGTCCTTGCGTATCACAGTGGCCTGGTATACTATATTACTGGTGAGACAGTTTCCTTGTAGCGGGCATTGTTGTCTATTTCTGCAGTTACAGTTGTCCTGTTCAATTTGCTGTGATTTATGTTTATTCAATACAGACTTATTGTGCGCTGATATGATCTGGTCCAATTTTTTTTGCATGCTGCTGTAACTTAGTTTAACATTGTTTTTATTCAGTTTTTTATTAAGTTTATGTCCAGCTTGGAAGCATTTGTTCAGTAGCGTGAAGAATTTGCGTCCAATGTTGGTATTTACGTTTTCACTGAATGGTGGGTTAAAGTTTTATTCTCCGTCTGTTGCGTCTTCTCCCTTCACTCGTCCTAGTTGGAGTTGGGCTGCGGCTTGTATCCCAGCGTGTAGTTATATCTGCTCTTTTTCAGTGTTTCTTGGAATACAGGCGCTGCTTCCTTGAAAATAATTTCGTTTGATGAGATGCTGGAAAGCCTGTTGTTTATACTTTTTGGTATGTTTTTTTATTATGGTTGGCGGATGGTTGCTGTCCTTGTGCACATACGGGGGGGGGGGGGGGGGGTGTTATATGTCTTTAAAAATGGCTTATATGTGCCGGTTCGTAGGTCAAGGGTTATGTCTAGGTATTCAACTGTTTTTTGCTTGCTTCTATTTAATTCTTAGATTGTTCCTGGCAATTATTTTACATATTTCCCTTTTAATGATTTCCGCTTGTCTTGGTGTTTTTCGGCATATGGCTAACCCATCGACTTTGGTTAAGCACTGGTCGGCACAATCACAGCCGTGTACCACATCGCAAGGCTGCTTAAGGACACGGTATCCATGTTCACTTTAGGACTGTAATTAATACAAACCCTTCTAGATTATCATTTTTAATTTAAAAAATGTACTAAACAAAATCAGTATTAGGCACGTTTAACAAAATATCGAAAAATATCGATATTTGAAAACTGTACCGCGATACGCAACAAGCGAATCACTGTATCGCGATATACCGATGGGCTTGACAAATCATACATTTTGCCGAGACCAGAAAACCTCGACAGCCACTCAATAGGATGATTTATGGAAACCAAGTATTGTTAAAGGCCAGTGAAATGTTATACATCAAGCAAGGTTTTACGAAACGTGAGTCATACATGGCTTTTCGAGGCGAAGCCGTGCAAACTACTGATCCGTATAACTGATTTGTCCCACATGTTCCACCTCCTGGTCGGAGGTTATTTCATGTACTCCCGCTCATATCGAGCCCCAAATTGGTCTAGCTTTCGCGTAACTGCATATATGAGGCGTAGGATTCAGGATACCTTCGAATAAACAGGTTATGAAAATCTCCTGACAAATAATTCGCTTGCGGGGAACAAAATCGTATAAATACAAATACTGGGTTAATGACAGGAAACATATGTAATTTGGGCTTCGAATAGGAAAATATTCCAATGACGTAGCAATTAAGCTAAATATTCTCAATCTGTTGATGAATACAAACAGAACTCACCTTAAAAATTGCAACCGCGGTGTTTGAAACCGTCTTCTAATCAGAAATGCTGATGATTTGCGTGGCCTTTTCCCAGAGAGCAGCATCGACCGGCGGCAGGTGATACATTGTAACAAGTTTATTCCGGAGGCTCCTTGCTCCAAGTAGCTAAGAAAACAAGGCAGATACTTTTTGCCTCTTATCACCACTGATATGTGCTTTTCAAACAATATGTAAGTGAACACTGCCAAAGTGTATTTCACATATGCTTTCGATGAAAAAATTTATGATGGATACGACATATTTTAGCTGAGATAATATAATTGTATCCGCCAAAACGAAGTTTTGCGGATACTATGTTTTTGACCGGGTTCCGCCGCCGCCGCCGCCGCGTTCGTTTCCGGAGAACTCCTCTGAGACTACTGGACGGATTTTTCCGAAACTTACACAAATTATCGGGTCACATGTGAACTGGTGCCTTACCAAGTGACCTTGACCTCTGATTTTTCCTCTCTGCCCAGCGTCCGTTTGTGAGTCTGTTTCCACACATAAACCCACATATCTCGGGAACCGTTTGACTGATCAGGAATTTTTTTTACACAAATGTAGCCCTGGGATAGCTTTATAACATACACAAAAAAGGTGGCGCCACCTGCAACCATGTTTGCACAGTGTCCATCTGTTCATCTGCCTTGGGTTAAAATCACTCATATCTCTGCAGTGGTTTGACTAATTCACCTAAAATTAGGCATGCGTATACTTCCTAGATAGCTTTCTTGATTTTATGACAGGTGGCGCCACCTACATTCACGTTAACGCTGCAGACATCCAAGCTCATATCTCGGGAACCGTTTCATCAATCATGAAAAATTTTTTACAAAAATGAAGCCCTTGGACAGTCTATAACATACGCAAAAATGGTGGCGCCACCTGCAGCCATTTTTGCACAGCGTCCATCTGTTTGTCTGCCTTGGGTTTAAATCACTCATATCTCTGCAGTGGTTTGACCAAATTACCTGAAAATCGGCATGCGTATACATCCTGGATAGCTTTCTTAATTTTATGACAGGTGGCGCCACCTACATTCACGTTCACGCTGCAGACATTAATGCTTATATCTCCGGACTCGTTTGACCAATCAGGAAAAAAAAAATTTACACAAATGTAGCCTTTGGATAGCTTTATAACATACACAAAAATGGTGGCGCCACCTGCAGCCATTTTTGCACAGCGTCCATCTGTTTGTCTGCTGTGGGATAAAATCACTCATATCTCTGCAGTGGTTTGACTTTTCCACATGAAATTTGGCATGCGTATACATCTTGGATATTTCTCGTTCAAATAACAGGTGGCGCCACCTACAATCATGTTTATGTGGCAGAGATCCATTCTAATATGTAACACATGTAACTCTATTTCCCCTTGCCACTAAATCCATGCCTAACTTCACCCGTCCTTCTCTGATTTTGGCGGATACACGTAGTCGCTTGTCGACTACACGTATTCTAGTTTTTTAATATGCAATGTAAAAGGGACATTTTGAGTCAATTTTCACCTAAAAAATATGAGGATTTTCTGTCCCCAGGAAACTGTTCTCGTTTTCAACATGCTATGTCAATTTCGAAAAGGCGCATCTACGTTTATAACTTGCAAAATATTGAATTTTAAATGTAATGTTCGGGATAAAATAACTGAAAAGTTGAAGTCTTATGTTCAACTTTGAATTTTACCGGCGCCCGTGGTCTCGACAGCACACAGGACTCAGCAAGGCACAGATCGAGAGTTCGAGTACCGGTATCAGCAGAGAAGCCGTGAAATTGTATACGGGCAACCCCAAACAGGGCCTGGCGCTCTGCAGCTGTTCTACAGCTGTTCATAAATATCCTCAACTAATGAATTTGAAAGTAATAAACTGTGGATAACTTAAATAAAATCTATTTCCTAATTAATAAAAAAAAATCTGAGAAATGAAAATGGGAAAATAAATAGATAAAATTAGATATATTGCAGCTGCACGGGGAGGCCCGCGCCGAGGGCGCCCCCTCTGGATCCGTCACTGATAATATATAGCAAAGGCAATTTGAAACACACACACATATATATATTTATATATATACATATGTTTATATATATATATATGTGTGTGTGTATGTGTGTAAACAAAAGGACTTCACGCAGAAACAAAACGCGACACACAGAAACAAAACATAGAAGTCGCCAGGTAGCTTTAACCGCCCTGCACGTCAGTATAAAATAGGACTGACTCGCGAATTCACCTGAGGCTTGTCATACTCAACCCAGGATCTAGGTTCCGTGGCCTACGCTGGACCTACGGACATTATGCGGACTTGGTAATATTATTTACGCTCGCCAGCGGATTTACCATGGACTCTCGTTCCCCGCTGTGAAATCTCGTCAAATGTTTCCAGTATTGTGTTATAAGGAACCCGTGAATGTTATGGAATTCAGTTAAGTGTTTCATTTAATTTAAGGGGCCGTCGCAAATCCAAAACGGAGCCCGTCTGAATTCTCTGCAACCTGAAAAAGCATTTTCGGCAGGAATACGGGCTCCGCCGCGATTTTTAGGGTCGCCTACGTTCGCAGGGCACGGAAACCGGTTCTTAAAAAAACCCTTTCACACATACACGTTCTAGCCACCACGATCACCGCGTTCTCGGAAAACGCGATGGTCGCGGTGTTGAACGTACATTACTCAGCGATTTCCAATGGCGATTTTAAAGGTAAAAGCTCGTAAACAGGTTGCCCGTCGATCGTTCGGGCAGCAACCAACATGCGATCGACATTCGGGCAGCAATCCGATGACTTTAAACGACTTTTATTGTTAAAATGTGTAATTGTATTGAATAAAAATCGGTTGGAGATCGACAGAGCTGCGCAGCCGCCGCATGGGCTCCCAACGTTACTCTAACGACCCCCTGCCGTACCCCGCCCGACTTGTACAAAGTCGAACGAGCTGCGAACACGCTCCGTGCTCCGTGCTAGGCTGCTTCTTCGGCCACCGGCCGGGCTCCTCCTGTCAACTCAGCTTCCAGTTCGTGCTCCGATGCCACCTTCTTCTTAAAAAAGGATTTCTTTGCTCCTTTGGTCTTCTTTGGCGGCTTCTTAGCTAGCCACTAATACTTAGTTGCTGCGCAGTGCCCATCACTCTATCAGACTTAAGAATATGATGTGACAAACTTTTAACATGCCATATATATACTCGAGGCGCGGACGTCCGACGACGTCTGGCAGGACATCGGGCGAAGCCCGCCCGGGCGTTGCCCGGGTGTCTGGCGGGCATCGTCAGAACAAATGACCAGCGACCACCTTTTAGAAGGCACCTGCCATTATTCCGGGCTCCACCCGACTACCTTTTGTTTACTGTCGGCCGCTGGGCGATTTTTGATCACTATTGTTCAATGGGCACCGCCCGATCCCCGTCCGATATATGACAGGTTAGATTTAAGCGTTAAATACGCTCGATTTCCTGGCGGAATTCAACGACTTTCTGGCGATCCAAAAATTTGGCCGGAGGCCGTAGAATATGTGACGCAGGCTTTACAGGACTTACCAGGGAGTTCGTATAGCTTTATTACGAATTAATTAATTTATTTTTTCTGTTATTGTAAATATATTGTAAAGAATATGATTATCATTGCACCTATGCTGTCTTCAGGTTTATCTATAAGGATACGTGTTTGAAATTATGTGTTGCGGTCCGTTGGGTCATGATTGCCGTGTGAACGAGCAACATATGTCATATTACCATGTCGAATTTGATCAAATAATTACAGTAATGTGTCTGTTTTTATTGTGCGCAGGAGTGTTACATGTGTCTATTGGCATTCTGATTCGTGTAACGCAGGCAACGTTCGTTGCTATGGCAACCTCGCTTGTTGGGCGCCGGCTCGCGTGTGGGGTCTGAAGCGTAGAGACAGAGCGTTCTTTTGTTCTAGATGTTTCGGGTTTGGGTGAGAAGCTATAAATTAGGGGCTGTGATCAGAGCCGGCAAAAAGGAAAATACCAGCAATCACTTAGAGTGTTACTTTCTCGTCAGTTTTGGGACCTTTTCCGATGATTGCAGTGGTGACAGATATTCAACGGATTTTATACAGGTTTAATACGGACTGTGTCCAGTTTGCCTTTTGATTATTACTATTTACGTGGATAATTGGTGTTAAAGGACTCTTGTTGAGCTGTGACAGTGGTGGTATCTAGAAATCAAAGCCTAGGATCCGGACACTCTGGAACTGTATATTTTTTATTGTTATACTGTGTAATTATATTGATTTAGTGTATTGTAATGTTAGGAATGTTTTAAGAATAAATTGTTATTATTTGTTTAAAAAAAAAAGACTGACTTCTTTACTCATTCCCCTAGTGTTACAGAATCTGATTTTTTTTTTATTTCCGTACCAAAATTTGTGCTCCTCACGATTACGTGATCTGTTATTATTAGGTGCCTTAACCATTGCCATGCGTTTTCTAATGAATAACACTCAACCACCCGTACAACACCAGGAAGAATTAATTTGTTTTGGTGATCTAACTTAGAATTCACATTGTGTTGAAATGAGTCAGAAAATAAGGTAAACTGTGAGAGGGTGACAATGATTACAGATCAACAACACGTCACATCAGAAAAATATCGCACCCTGTTTGTTCTAGTACATTACCACATGTTATCTGTTTGATTTTATAACCACGAATCTAAACCGAGAACTGTTAAACATGGTGAACCTGATCAGCTCGAAAGACGTCAGCCTGGATTCAGCACAACAATACAGACAGAGCGCCATTGACCTAGCAGCAAGTTGGCTCCGTAAAGGAAAATTGTAGTTTCGAGTGTTTTGTAAATGTCTACCTCAGAAGTTCTTGTTAACAATATATTATGCATCATCCAATCAGCAATTGATTATCTATTAACTGTGTGGGCCATATGTCCGAGCATTTTCTGATCCGGCGTTAAACGTATTTGGTATCGGCCTGCAAGAATAGTTGTCCCACTTGTGGCGTACTTTCCTTTGTTCTTATTATACGTGGTTAAGTGTCAAATTTTAGAGTTACTTTTTTCCTCTTTGTTCGGCGATATCCATGTACTACCTCATGTATATGCAAGCAGGCGAGAACTAGACCATAGACCATAGAACTAGAACATACGACTCGTAAAACCTTACATGATGCATAACATTTCACTGGACTTGACCAATACTAATTAACAGGGAACAGTGAACAAAACACCAGTAGTTTAGAACTAATTCAGGATTTTGGCTAAATGAATAATGAGCATCGAGATGATTGTGTGTATGTTTGTGTGACGCAATCACGAATGGAATCTCATGAAGTTTTAAGGGCATTTTAGGAATGGGCCAATGAATAATCGACGAGATTTTGATGCAATTCCGGCGCATGATACGGATACTGGAACGTCATCAAGGAATATTCACTAATGTACAGTCACTTATGCACGAATGAACCTTGGGATATGAGCAGAATTTGTGAATGGCGGAGGCTTGCATTCATTAGAATGGAGAATTCTAGTTTTATCTTTTGTCGGTTTTAACATATCAATTTAAAACAAACATGCTCCTTTGCAAATTTTTACTTTAACGAAACACACTCAACGTTTGCCACTCAATCTACGAAATGAAATAACTGTTATTTACCTGTTGACACATTATTTCATGCCGGCAGTGTTCTTTGGAATGACTTGCCTGTCAGTATTAAACATGTGGCTAACTTAATATATCTTATAAAAAAAGTTATTGCGTTCTTATCTTAGCCTTCTTTTACAATTACTGTTACAGTAAAAATTTGTTCACTTTGAAAAGCTGGTATGTTCTATTCCCACTACACATTAATATTATATCGTCTCCCGAGTGCTGAAAATGCTGATACAGACAATTCATTACCAATGATTAAGCAGCATATCAGTTTCTCATCTTGCTCCTTATGACCCCATTAGGGATGTAAAGGATCATATCCATCCGATCCCGGAGGGAGAGTAAAACAACAGCCGATGGCTTATCCGCGAATGAACACTGGACTCGTCTTTATCTCGGTTTAAAGTCGGTTATATGGCAACGTCCTCTCGGGCTTCTAGGATTAACTGCCGGCCTATTGCTGTTTAGTTGTCTGTAAGACGTCGGCATACGGACGGAAATGAACTGATATGTGCCGGATAAAGCCGAATTTACCAAGGACAAATGCCGGATTTAAGAGTATATATGTATGTATGAATGGATATATGTATGTATGTATAGATGGATGGACGGGTAACGTTTATTTGGCGACTATCTCAGAAGAGTCATTCATTTGCGCTCCATACACAAACCTTATCGTTGCAAAAAGAAATATTTTTCAAGTTTCCTATTGAACACTGGGGGATACAACAGTCATATGGCATATTATTCCATGGATAAGCTCGCTCTCCAAAAGGATGCTGATTTTCATAAGGGAGAACAAAAAGGCAATCATTTTATGAGCGAAGGGATCTTGCTGGCTTATACTGCCGCAGTGATTTAGTGAGATAAATTGGTACTTGTCCATGGAATGGCTTAACTGTTGACATAATGAGTTAAAGACAATTCTCTGTGGGCTTTCTTCTTGATGGATGAAATTGTCTCAGACCTCGGAGTGAGGGTTACAGTTTTTGCTGTTCATCACGTTTGTTCAGTAGTGACATACGTAGTCCATAGAGGAGCGAATTTAAAACGTCTATTCTAGCAGTCACTTTCACTACAGTGTGTTACAGGCGTTTGCTGCTCCTTTGCTTGCCTCATCTTTGTTTTGCCAAAGTCTTGTCCTGTAAAAGAAAATTGTCACGCGAACCATCCGTGAGACCGTTAGAATCCGTCTTTGAACCTTGAAGAAACATTTTCTTTTCCTGAGTAGACCCTTATGTGACCTTGGTCATATGGTGCCTTGTCGTGGTCCAAGCTCTTAATCCTAGATGTATCCGTAATAAAGAGCCGGTCATACCATGGGCAATCAAAGGTCATACTTAACCGTCCCGTTGAAGAACTTAGAAGACCTAGGCTTCACCGGTTCCTTTTCCAGCCATTTTTTCCATAGATTACATCATATTCTTGATGAAGCCGGAAGCATCTACGGACAAATACCGGTAAAATGCGGCTTATGTCGGCAACCAAGGATTCATGCAGGAAATCAAACGGTCTCGTTCATACTGCATAGGATCGGACCCACAAGATAACGACTCATGCTGCATAGGTTTTGTGGGCATTGAAATCCTAGGCCCACAATGCACAGGGGCTTCTGCATACACCAGAGCCGTATGTATTTCTGGAGTGAAGGGGCACTGTAGTCCGTTCGAATATGTTGCATAAGGATTTTTATAAAGCAAATTACATTGGGGTTTTTGTGGAAAGGACTACTATAAAGTTTAAGTAATATTTTGTAAGCATGTGCATGTGAAATGTATAGAGGTGGAGTTCCGTTATATGTACCAATCTTTGATTTGAAATTTGACAGTTGATCATACAGTCCCGTCATCCATACAATTCCCAACTGGAAGAGGTTCGCTTTGAGTAGAAACGACCTGTGGTCGAAGGTTGGGTCACACTAAGTAGGCGGCTCCGGCGACAATTTAGTCACTTTTTCACACCCACGATGTCCGAGGAGAGAGACTGAACCACCCTGGATGGATATTCTGGACCAATCCGGCTCCTGGTCCTTGACCATGTGACTGGACATTCAGGAAAACATGAGAGCTGGAATTTGTATTCAACAGTGCCGATTCATTCAATTGATTTGAGTCCGTAAACTTTAATTTGAATTCAATTCTATTTCAATTTTCTATTGATTTTTCTATCAGTTAAACTCAAGTTATGATCATTTTAAATCCAACTCAAATTCAACTCAGCATTGACCCCGGATCTGATCGCAAATTTAACCTGTGACTACATATTACCAAAAGAAATATCACTACAACAAATGCAGGGACTACCTACAAAGGTTTACGCGTGAGTTGATATGTGATAGTCTATCTTTACCCAATAACCTTTGCATTGACATGCAATACTTGATATTAGGACAAATGCTTCATTTTTGTAAGCAAAATGAATACAAAGCATCTCGGCAGAAGCCATGATATTCTGTTAAAAAACAGATAGTTCCACTGAACACCCATTAATCAAATGAAAATATAACACGATCGGCATCTCCTTTATCACTTTTTCATTGGGTAACACAATCTTAAATCCATAACATTTATTTATCGGGCCTGAACCTTGAGTCTGACGGCGCGTTCAGCGTCTTTTTGAATCTACAACGCATCAACCAAGTCACCTATATTACTAACGCCAAGTATGCCAGAACCAGTTTAGAATTATTTACAGTATATGATTCTGACAGATATGACGGCTGGCAGATAGATGCCGTGGAATATCATGTCCAATCAGTAACAGTCTGTCCATCCCATAAACAGTATATACAAGCACCGGCCGACGAGAGTCTTTAGTAGTTGATAGTCCTTTAAGTCATAATAAGGAATAAATGACAGAACTAAAATGGCAATTGAGTAACCAGTAACTAATCCATTGTATACGAACACTCAATGTTTTGCTGAACCCTTGGTCTTTGATAATCAGATACAAAAAAAACAGGACTAAAAAAACACATTTCCTAAAATAACAAGCAGATTCGCAAAGCAAATTATTGTCCTCCGCTTTTGGCTCTTGTTATTTTTCATGCATGATAACGGACGGACAGAGAGAGTGACAGACGGACAGAAGCCAGACACTTCAAAACAAATCCAAACCAAGGTAAGCATGAGAGCAATCACTGACCAACATTTGAATGAAATCGGATAATGTTTAGGAAAGTTATCGCAGGGACACGAAAACCTGACACACAGACAGACAGAAAAGTGACAGACAGAAGCCAGACACTCCAAAACCAATCCCAAACCAAGGTAAGCATTAGAGCAATCACTGACCCAAATATATTTAGGAAAGCTATCGCACGGAAAAGAAATTTGACAGACGGACTGAATGTTTAGGAAAGTTATCACAGGTAAACGAAAACCAGACAGACTGATAGACAAAGTGGTAGACAGACAGACAGACGCCAGACACGACAAAACCAATCCCAACCATAGTATGCATGAGAGAAAATAATGACAAAATTTGAATGAAATCAGATAATATTAAGGAAAGCTATCGCACGGAAAAGAAATCTGACAGACGGACTGACAAAGTGGAAGACCGACAGACAGACAGAAGTCTTCAAGACCAATCCCAACCAAGGTATGCATGAGAGCAATCACTGACCAAAATTACAACAAAATCAGATAATATTTAGGAAAATTATCGCACGGAAAGCAAAACTTGACTGACGGACAGACAAAGTGACAGACACAGAGACAGACGCCAGACACTCCAAAACCAATCCCAATCAAGATATGCATGAGAGCAATCACTAACCAAAATTTGAATGAAATAGGATAATATTTAGGAAAATAGTCGGAAACGAAAACCTGAAGGGCAGACAGAAAAAAACAGACACTCCAAAATAAATCCCACCAAAGGTATGCATAAGAGCAATCAGTGACCCAAATTTGAATGAAATCGGATAATATTTAGGAAAGTTATCGCACGGAAACGAAAAAAATCTGACGGACGGACAGACAGACAGACAGACGGACAAACCCAAATCAATGTCCCCCGCATTCGCGGAGCGGGGAACAAAAATATGCACGAATGGATAAATTGACCGGCATGGTAATGCGCAATATGTCACTTAGTTAGCAAGATAAAGTATTTGTATTGGGAGTCATCGATTTGAACTGGACATTCTGGACTATTTTATAAATAACAGGGATAGTAGTGGAGGGATAGGACTTAAGGACATACACACAGATACAGAAGGCAAAATCTTTTGGTATTGTGGATGATCATAGATACCACTCGGAAGCAGGATGCCGTAAAACCTTTTTAAGAAAAAAAAAACAAACAAACAATTTAACACTTTTCATGGTAATTTTGCAGTTTAAGGTCCCCCTTCTTAAACATTTATATTATAAATTTCTTATGTCGAATATGAATGTTTAAGCTGTTTTCATGCGTTGAAAGCCTCTTTGGAGTCAGCCGACTTCCGGACTTCCGAGTTTTAGATACTGCTTTTATTTAAAAAAGGAACTTCTTTTTAAGAAAAATGCATTTTCATTATTTTTCATATAATTCAGACGAAGAAAAATAAAAATGTTGATTGATATCGACCTAACAGTCTATTCTGGTAATCTCTATATCTTATTTCAATTCAGCACAAGAGTAACCTATACTTGTGTAGATTTCTTAATCATGTAAATTTGATCATGTTATTATTGGTATTTCCGTCTAGCTAAAGTTACTCATTAAACGTAATACTAGTATATATCGCGGGAGTAGACATAATACATAACAGATCACTGGTATCGTTTATACAGATCTACAGAGAATACATGAAGAAAGGTGTTCAGTTGAAAACATGACAAAATGCGTACTGGTATTAAGCAATGTCACACACACAAACGCACTACATGCGGTGGCGTGGTTATGAAAATAGATGTCCATCCACAACGTCATTCAACTGTGTATATTATCTGCCTAGACAATTGTGTCTTCAGGTGCACTTAAGCCATTGCCTGACAGCCACTTGCGGGTTGTATTCTTCTGGGAATTAGGGGGTATCTGGGCAAGTTCGGCCCCAATCAAGCTCTCTTTGCGCTGATTGTCTTATTCAAATGCCAGCTGCATCATTTCAATAAGCAGCGAACATAAACGGAAAATGGTAGTTCTATTATTAAAAAAATCTACATTTTGCCTCAAGTCTAAATTGGCCTTTTTGCATCAAAAGCTAAAGGATATTGTGTCTCAGAGGCAATTACATAATGAGAAGTGGTCGTTATAAGTTCCGGTCTATATAGCCCCCTAATAAAATGCTGCTAGTGATATCGGATGGTCTCTACGTCAGTATTTCAGTGTTCCTTCAGGGTTTATTCTTAGTCACTTTTGATTTGATAAAACTCCACATCCTAAAGATGATAACAGAGCCTCTCATGTATACATTATGAGTAACCATAGCGTGGTCAATAGCCATTGAAGAAACAGAGGAATGTTCTTGTAATGAAATGTATGGAATTACGATATGGAGGATCTATTATGATAAAATTTGACATCTTCAAGTCAATCATTCTTCATATTCTAATGGCCTTCATGATATACTAAAATAAGACATTTATCTTAAATATCAATGTCAAAGCAGTATGGAGGAAAAAGGGGAATTGTTCACCTCAAAATGTTTATAATAAGCATCCCAAAATACTAATAGGACTTGAGTTTAAAATCAAGCAAGTTATGAGCGGTCACCTTATTTCGGGTTTCTAGTAAGCCCTTTTTTACACCTGTCAGCATTTTAAAGGGGCCCTATCATCTATAAAGCATGTTTAATTAACATGAAAAATAGCTTCTTCCCTTTTAAATAAATCTGTACCTGTCAAAATATTGCCTGAAACCGTTTTACTCATGTAAACAAGAGTTACAAACAGTGGCCCGGGCGCGATAACAGGTGTCAACATAAACACAGCGAGTGGGGCCCTGTGCATCGCGGAGAAACAAAAACGTTTTAATCAGATGCCTGACTGACCTGTCCCAAAAATACATATAATACATGGCTAAAACACCGTTTGTTGCGGCTCAAAAATCGGATTTCCGGTCAAGTGGTCATATTACGATAAACAGACACACGTGGTCTGTGTTTACCAACAAGCAGAGCCATAACAAGGTGTTAAACAGCCGTATACGAGGTACTGATACTGTGTGCTGAGATGGTTTTGCTGAGAAAATTTTGTATATGGCAAAACTGAACTGAAAGTGAGAATAAACAGACATGACATTGCTCCTGATTAAGTCCCTTGAAAAAAAACCCTGAATTCGTTACTAATTTGGGATTTGTGTAATCGTTTCCAGTTGATATTTCAGGGAAATGTGATATATATGTTACAGTCGTTGTGTAAAATCAGTCAATTTGTTAATTAAATTACTTGTCTTACACCATTTCAAATTTTCAGTCAATCTGTCAAATAATTGAACTAATTTTCAGTCAATTTGTAAAAGCATGAACATTCTAGTCATTTTGTAAAATACCTGAGTGAATCAGTTAATTTGTAAGTTGACTGAAAATTTCAGGCAATTTAAAAATTAGCTGATTTTACATATTGACTGTAAAATATTATTACGGAACCTAATATAAACAGATCACGTATGCGTGATGAACACAAATTTTGTAATGGAGATTAAAAAAAAATCAGATTCTGTAATACTAGGCCGCGTGAAATGTCTAGAGGAATGAATAAAGAAGTCAGTGGTTTTTTGTTAACAAATAATTATAATTTATTCTTAAAACAACCCTAACATTACAGTACACTAAATCAATACAATTACACAGTACAATAACAATATTACATCAAATCAATATAATCACACAGCCTTGATACCACTACTGTCACAACGATACATCCTGTAAAATGTATATGGTGGATGAAAGTCTACACAAATCCTCTCTCTAATGTAAAGCTCTTGTAACAATCCAGAAAGTAAACTTGAGACAGGCAGCATTGAATTGTATAGAGTTAGTAATAGTGGAATCCCTGAAATTACTGTATAATCAGACAGATCCCACAAACTGACATAAACACGTCTGTGTCCGCTGGAATCTTCTCTCCTCCCTCTCGGCTCTAGAAACCGCCCCCTATTCAAAACTTCTTGCCCCAAGCCGAGAATTTTCCACTTCGCGAACAGTCTAAAGGATCTAACATAATACACAGTAAACACGCGTTACAGGAATCATCTAGAAGAACATCGCTGTGTCTCTACATACCAGGGTCCACACGTGACCACGCGACCCGGCTCGGTCAGGCGAGAAAGCCCCAAGCTAGCATGACAACGAGAGTTCAACCAGTACGGATTAAACTGAGCATGTAACAAGCGGCCCGGCGAGGACGCTACAACACGAGTTACGCCAGTGTCACACAATAAAAAGGGCACTTGTAACAATATACACAGTATAATATAACTAAAATATTTAGTTTTTATAGATATGCAATACACATACAAGAGGCGAGGGTCTTCATTTTACTCTGCCGATATCGCCTCCTAGCTTCCGAGGTGTCAATCAAGGGCTGCGATAGATCTGAGAGATACAATCTATCATAAGTTAAACATAATGTCTGCAATCGCCTGCTGCTATGATTGGTTGAGGAACAACTACTTAGAAAGACCTTCCTTCCAGTTTATCGGAATTGACGTCAGCCAAATAAAGCAGAAGAGATTAACGAGAGCTTCACGGAGAATGACTTCTAAATCTATTCTAGCCCGAACATTCCGCCTCAATTCATAGGAATGGAGACAATGCCTGTGGGGAAGAGTTCCCCTCTGATTTGACACAACCCCAAACGGAACTCTTGTTCAAATTAACAGGGAAATCTATACAAATTACATAAAACCCCCGAAAGTTGGTGGTTCCTGCATTTATTCAAATATAGAGCCCCCTAGGCCTTCCCAGCATGCAATGCTAGGCTGTAAACAACAGCCGATGCAGGTAACAATTACGTGGTTTTCTTGAGAGTAAATGCTATTATTTTCAAACATACTTAACATTAAGTTACAATTCATGTCCCAACTGTTTCAACACAACTATATTATGTGTAATCCGTAGTTGTTGTATGCCTGAACACTGAATTCCGAATATCGTATCTAACCATCTTTAGATCACGATCTCCACCCTAAGGGCTGTAACACAAGAAAAAATTGCTTGCGCTATAGGCCTGTAGCTAAATGACACGGCAGGATTTTGGCATGAAAGGTTTGTGCATCCATCATCAAGTCAATGCACACATCTTCGTAAGAACAAATTGGATTTAGGCAATTTTGCGTTCCCATGCTGTGACCGAGTATATATCTATGTTGATGCGATGGCCCAATAGGTCCCTTGTTTTAATACCCAACCTTTTGATTTTTTTTCCATATCATTTAACCAAAATACATGATAAGTAATTAAAATTATAGCCCGTTGCTGTTGGTTTTACTGTTCTCAGATATACTAATTCCGTCAAACCTCTCTAGTAACGGGACATTGGTTTTAAATCTTTACTTAGCCTGTGTGGATTAAATGGTGAAATGGTGAAATATATATTTCACATTCAAAGAAAATCTTATATATGCGCAGCAACATTCCCACATCCTCTCACGTCAATTAATCTTTACTGGCAAGCAAGTGTAACTTTCAAGTTTTTGAGCGTATCTTGTGCCTATTGTAACATCATATTTTTATGCCGCCCGTTCCTTCAGGATCACTTCCGCTTCATCAGGCCGTCTGAGGTCGCTCTAGATAAAAGGCCGTCATCTCAATTGTTGCTGGGGTGACTTCCTGTCCTGACTCGCCGTGACGATGAGAAGGTCACCACCATGATGTCCCTCGTTTATAGTCAAGATTGGTCCTCCAGTATCCTTAAGCATTTACTAAGGAGGAAGCCAACTGCGAATACGATTAAAGAGCTGATGTGATTCATACCCGCATAATTTTTTTTCTTGAGATGATGAAGCTACAGGGATTATTCTTTACAGGAGAGTATTTATGAATAGATGAATAGAATCATCCATAAAGCTGTTTCTACCAACCTATTAATTCGTTGAAATGTCTTCTGTGTTATATTTTACCACACCCTTGCAAAGGATTTCACTGGTTCCCGCCTTATATAGAAATAAAATGCATGATATGTAAAACACAGACACCCTTTGATAAATAGCAGGAACTGTTAATGAATGAGAATATACTATAATTGTTATATTATTTAAACTTCATGACGCTTTTGAAAAAATGTCGTCTTTACTGGTGTGTGTGTATCATAGTCAGTAAGGATGACACATCGCTTATGCAGCCCGTGTAATCTAACACCTACTGACAAAGACATATTGAGGACGCGGACCATTGATCTCTGACGTACGTTTATTCGATAAAAGGTCTTTCTTACGCCAGGCTTAGGGACACAATAACTGCAATATATTGTTGACGTTAACGCCCCCGGATAATGCATATTTCGTTAAGGAGTTATTGTTTGCCGTCCAAACTGCAGACTTTGCCAGTCTCATGGGTATTGTTGACATGAAAACCATTCGGTATCGTCACACAGCAGGTCCGGATTAGCATTATCATTAAGATACCCTGCCCATTTCTTTAAAGATGGGCTTTTCTCGCACTTTCTGCAGTTAGTCTTTCTGCTCGTTAGACAAAAGTAAATATTATGAATCGCCACAAAGCAACAACGAAATCATAATATTACGAAGAAAAGCGCTCTCTGCTTTGACCTTCCTGTTATTTTGGGAACAAAGACACGATTACTCTCAGGGTTTTGTCAGAGATGATCTGCCCCAACGTAAAAATATTAAAAAAAATGTGGAGTATAATGGACTAATACTTAGTTTTTTGTTCCTTCAAGTATCGGTCGGTAATGATTTAGGCTTTCGTCCTAACTTCCTTGATAGTGAAAAAAATTACGCATTAACCACAAATGAACGTGCCTCATGTATTATTGACTGTACCTTTGCATGAAACAATTAATAAATAAATTGAACAAATATTGATTAAAATAATCAAAAGAGAATAAAACAGTACAATATGGCAACCCTTCCTGCCCCAATAGTTGGCGCATGAACACTTTCTTCCATAACTTATCCCTTAACTATCGAACTTTGTCCTTCCATAGGGTATTAGGCCACACCGTCCTACCACTTCACATTTCTAGCCCCATCAATGTCCCTTCCTTCCTATTAGGACACACAAAGGTACACTTTCAAACTTATGTAATAAATGTACATTACATTTTCTTTCTAGCTATCGTTAATTTATTATCAAATGGACAAGTTCTTGTTTTCGATGTATGACCACAATTAAGTTAGGCGGTAGACCAGTTAAATTGAGTAATCAAATTTGCTGATGTATTTACTGAATTTCTTAAATTAATTGAAAAGGTAACTACGCAATACAGTTTCATGAGTTTATTTTAACATTAACAATCATTCAAATAGTTAATCTCCTACATAATTTCACAGATGTGTACTTGCGACATGCCCGTGAACAATGATACCGTGCACCTGGGTTTAATTATATTCCCCTATCTTAGGGCTGTATGAAATCTTTCTTTACATCCAACACATGTAACTTATTCAACACCCCGTCGTCTTTTCATTTAAAATCCATTTTTTTTTAATTTTGGCATTCCACAAAAATAGCTCACACCCAATTCTGGGCGTCTTTTGTACCTGTGTTTCTCTGTGAAACTTTCAGCATACCCGCCTTGTCTCAGAATGTCAGCATATACGAATATGTGTTCTGTATTAAGCCTACATTTAGCCAATGATATTTGGAGATGGTTGTATATCATATTTCTACAATTTTATTAACATTGAAAAACAAATATCTTTTAAATATATCTAACAGTTAAGCTTCAAACTTTACAGCTACAGTGAAAAGGCATTCTTTTTTTTATTTACGGGTATAATCTACATACGACTAGATATAATCAACATATGTTCTACTAATTTAGTTATCCGCTGATGATTTAAGGTCATTCTGTCCGTCAGTTATGTTACATGTGTCTGTTTTGTTGTGCGTAGGGGTGTTACATGTGTCTGTTGGCATTCTGATTCGTGTGATGCAGGCGTGGTTCGTTGCTGTGGGATTCTCGCTTGTCGGGCGCTGTCTCGCGTGTGGGGTTTGAAACGTAGAGACACGGCATTCTTTGTTCTTGATGTTTCGGGTCTTTTCATGTGCGTGTGTATTATTCTGTGGAAGTTTTCCATTTCTAGAATTTTCGGGTGAGAAGCTATAAATTAGGGGCTGTGTTTGGATCCGGCAGAAAGGTAGATACCAGCGAGCACTAAGAGTGTTTCTTTCTCGTCAGTTTTGGGACCTTTTCCGATAATTGCAGTGGTGTCAGATATTCATCGGACTTAATACAGATTTAATACGGACTGTCTCCAGTTTGCCTTTTGATTATTACTATTTACGTGTAATATTGATGTTAAAGGACTCTTGTTGAGCTGTGACAGAGGTGGTATAGAAATCAAAGCCTAGGATCGGGGCACTCTTGTACTGTACATACTTTTCTGATAATTGCAGTGGTGTCAAATATTCATCGGACTCAATACAGATTTAATACGGACTGTCTCCAGTTTGCCTTTGGATTATTACTATTTACATGTATTATTGGTGTTAAAGGACTCTTGTTGAAATGTGACATAGGTGGTATCTAGAAATCAAAGCCTAGGATCCGGGCACTCTGGTACTGTACATTTTATTGTTATACTGTGTAATTGTATTGATTTAGTGTATTGTAATATTATGATTGTTCTAAAAATAAATTATAAGCATTTGTTAACAAAAAACACTGACTTCTTTATTCATTACCCTAGACATTTCACGCTGGCTAGTGTTACAGAATCTTATTTTTTAAGATATTCGTAACGGGATTTATGCTGTTCACGATTACGTGATCTGTTGTTATTAGGTTCCGTAACAATATAATCATCATATGTTCTATTGATTTAGTTATCCGCTGATGGGTTGAAGTCAGTCTGTCCCACAGATATCGGAACTGCAGAACTTTCTGATTTGGTACATTTTCAACAGTTTAGCCAGAGCAGAGCTACTGTCTAACCAGTGTCTAGTGAAAGTCTAAAAATAACCCGCTCAAGGCTGGCGCTCAAACCTCAGCGAATCTTCATCAGTCGTGGTCATTTCTAGTTGTTCTCTTGGGAAAGTCGTGATCATACAACAGTGTAACAGGTATTAACCAGCAAAACAAAACCGTAATTTATTTGCAGGAAAATAAATAAATAAAGATATGAGTATAGATTCATTATGTTTAAGGTAATATCACGAAACTTCACTTTATTCCATAAGAATAATTTGGTCCTAAAACCCGTAATAAGCAATAAGGAAACTGCGCCCAGCTCCCGTATTCTAGTTTTGTATCCCCCCCCCCCATCCTCTCGCGCAGTTGACATTAATATGACATCGAACGCAAAACATTTAAAACTGTAACTTGAGCGCCGGTTGAAAACGCACGCACACAAGTAAAATAAGGCAGCTTGTAAAATATGCAGCCTTTTATATGGTCATGTCAATTATTTATTTGTTTAGATTCAAACACGCCTTTTATGACATTTCACTGATCTTATCATGGTTCAATAAATAACAATGAGGAGCTTTAATTAAAAACTGATTTACTTTGAATAGAAAATTCCTTGAAGTGTTATATTGTTAAATCAACTGACTTTCTAATTAGGCCTATGGATGTGCTTAAGCAGGTGCATTAGTTTCTGAAAGCAAATGAAAAAAATCTGGCAAATCCGATAATTCTAAAATATCAACTAAAACCTGATAAAAAGGGTTTAAAGTAGTTAGTTTAGTAATAAATATTTGATGTAAAACGGGACTCAGTCGTCATCCCAATCCAAAGGTTAATACATCAAAAGAAAACGAAGATTCGCAGACAACACATGTTAACGGATTATTCTCAACTTCAAACGTTACTAATTCTAAAATATCAACTAAAAACTGATAAAAGGGTTTAAAGTAATTAGTTAAGTAATAAATATTTGATGTAATACGGGTGTCAGTCGCCATCCCAATCTAAAGATTAATATGTCAAAAGTTAACGAAGATTCACGGACAATACATGTTAACGGATTATTCTTCACTTAAAGCGTAACTGATGCTG
The DNA here is from genome assembly GCA_026874595.1 of Sipunculus nudus. Classification (NCBI taxonomy): domain Eukaryota; kingdom Metazoa; phylum Annelida; class Sipuncula; order Golfingiida; family Sipunculidae; genus Sipunculus; species Sipunculus nudus. The sequence goes on from CM049316.1 coordinate 6,498,131, forward strand.
CGTCAGTTCAAAGGTCTGGAGCTGACTCTAATGAATGCTCGGCTGTTCAGCAAACGGACATGTAACCTGTTCCAGTCGGTAAAGCCTGACGGAATAACATCCGGTAACTGTGATATATGAGTCTTATGTTGTTGACAGCGATAGGAATCTGAAGGCGTGTAAGTAAGTAAATGACTGAAAGGCATGACAAGTGAGCTTCCTGACTAACAATGTGTAAACATTGAAAAGTTGAAAGAAGCCTGGCTCGTGTGCCCCGTGGTTCTTTGTCTTTCGTGGCGTGTTGTTAACCGGAGTAAGACAATAAATAATCCGACATCTATGACACGCATATCTTTATTATAAACTAACATGCCATTAACAATGGGAAAAATTTATGTGTGTCTCTGACTATTGTCTTGTTGTATAGAACCTGTGAGAGAAGTATACTTTATCACATTTCTTAATCCTGCAAAACATTTGCACGAATACCATATCAATTTGCTGTCATTTTATGGTATTATTGAATGCTGTACTGCCAGACACGGCATCCAGACGTAAAAAATGAATTTACAATTACCATTTAACTTAGAAAATACTTAGACTCTGGTGTAATGTTTACCAGCGGCGTAGCTAGACTTTTTGCCGCCTGTCGCAGAATTTTCTACCCGAGCCTGTAAAGGACAATCAATACAGTAGTGGACAACATGCAAAACTTATCACATCAAATTTTTCTGTTATAGACTTTTCTTTTTCAACAACAATCTTATATCAATGAATTCATTGACAGAAAATCCTTTGCCACATATGAAAGAAAAGTCACCTTTTCCTAATGTTAAATTAACGCTCTCTCTGACTTTAAACAAGTATATTAGTTTGGAAGTGCACAAAAAATAATAATCTGTAATTACAACAAAATACGGTTATACTGCAGGATACACATTCAACATGACATCTTAATTTTCATGTGCACACGGGTTATGAAAAGCATAAACTGACCATGGAGAGACTTATCATCTCTGACCCCACCTCTTGTTATCCCATATGACAGCAGCTTCACTTAACAGGGCTCTGTGATGGTGCTACAGCAAGCATGTTCTATGTTTTCAGATAAAATAATTTTAAACTCTAATTTTGATTAAAGGCTTCGTCAATTTCGTTTAAGAATCAGTGATCATGCTTTTGGACTTCGTTTTATTTTAGAAATAAGCAGTATTTATTATTCAATAGAGTAATTAATTAAATCTCACTTTATTATATCCATTTAGATTGCATGCTATTGTTATCAACTTGAAACGATTTTACAAATAGATAACAATTTTCTGTAGGCAATGGATCATGCAGTTCAACTGTTAATGAAAATAATAATTCAGGCATATATATTTTTACTTTCAGTTTTGAACTCCTATACTTATACTTATTCTTATACTTGATACGTATACTGAACGTGTATATACAGCCCGTCCTCATGGACATTAACAAAAGAGATATATATATATATATGTGTGTATCCGTCATCTTAAAGATAAAATAACTCATGCATAGGCCTGGGTGTAATATTATTATTATTCGGGTTACACAAATCTCAGGTCGTATTAACATCAAATTTAATTGCCAGGGGTAAATCAAAGGATCCAACATAATTCCATGTAGTGTTCAAGTATGGTCATTTTCGGGTAAACTTCTGTATTTTAACGTGATTACTGGGAGAATTCAGGGAAACATACACAGGAGGCATTTTTCCTGATTTCAGGTCCTTGGTGAAATCAGAAGTGGGTATTATTTATACAATCCAAGGAAAGCCCAGTAGAGTTCAGTATGGCTACATAATGTAAATTTTTCTTCTGGCAGGGTTTCTGACTGGTTATTGACCCCTAGGGATTTCTGTAAGCGAAAGGCGCTGACATACACGCCTTTATAGAACTGGTCATATTCTCGATGGCCTTGGGATTTCTGTAAGCGTAAGGCGCTGACATACACGCCTTTATAGAACTGGTCATATTCTCGATGGCCTTGGGATTTCTGTAAGCGTTAGGCGCTGACATACACGCCTTTATAGAACTGGTCATATTCTCGATGGCCTTGGGATTTCTGTAAGCGTAAGGCGCTGACATACACGCCTTTATAGAACTTGTCATATTCTCGATGGCGTTGGGATTTATGAAGCGTAAGGCGCTGACATACACGCCTTTATAGAACTGGTCATATTCTCGATGGCCTTGGGATTTCTGTAAGCGTAAGGCGCTGACATACACGCCTTTATAGAACTGGTCATATTCTCGATGGCCTTGGGATTTCTGTAAGCGCAAGGCGCTGACATACACGCCTTTATAGAACTGGTCATATTCTCGATGGCCTTGGGATTTCTGTAAGCGTAAGGCGCTGACATACACGCCTTTATAGTACTGGTCATATTCTCGATGGCCTTGGGATTTCTGTAAGCGTTAGGCGCTGACATACACGCCTTTATAGAACTGGTCATATTCTCGATGGCCTTGGGATTTCTGTAAGCGTTAGGCGCTGACATACACGCCTTTATAGAACTGGTCATATTCTCGATGGCCTTGGGATTTCTGTAAGCGTAAGGCGCTGACATACACGCCTTTATAGAACTTGTCATATTCTCGATGGCGTTGGGATTTATGAAGCGTAAGGCGCTGACATACACGCCTTTATAGAACTGGTCATATTCTCGATGGCCTTGGGATTTCTGTAAGCGTAAGGCGCTGACATACACGCCTTTATAGAACTGGTCATATTCTCGATGGCCTTGGGATTTCTGTAAGCGCAAGGCGCTGACATACACGCCTTTATAGAACTGGTCATATTCTCGATGGCCTTGGGATTTCTGTAAGCGTAAGGCGCTGACATACACGCCTTTATAGTACTGGTCATATTCTCGATGGCCTTGGGATCTCTGTAAGCGTAAGGCGCTGACATACACGCCTTTATAGAACTGGTCATATTCTTGATGGCCTTGGGATTTCTGTAGGCGTAAGGCGCTGGCATACACGCCTTTATAGAACTGGTCATATTCTCGATGGCCTTGGGATTTCTGTAAGCGTAAGGCGCTGACATACACGCCTTTATAGTACTGGTCATATTCTCGATGGCTTTGGGATTTCTGTAAGCGTTAGGGGCTGACATACACGCCTTTATAGTACTGGTCATATTCTCGATGGCCTTGGGATTTCTGTAAGCGTAAGGCGCTGACACACACGCCTTTATAGTACTGGTCATATTCTCGATGGCGTTAGGATTTCTGTAAGCGTAAGGCGCTGACATACAAACCTTTATAGAACTGTTCATATTCTCGATGGCGTTCTGGAATTGTGAGACCGCGGATCCATCAAAATCAGCAACAGTTTTGTATTGCTTTAGCGTAGCTTGCAAAGAGTGACCGTACTTGAGACTTTTATATGTTCAATTACCTAGTTAATAATTCATGAAATAATTGAAAGGGGGCTAGTTAGATTAAGATCTCTTTCGGTGGAGAGAGACCTTACTATTATGGGAAGATGGATATCTTTCATTACTCAGTAAAACAACCAAAGTGCATGCACCACACCTGAAAACGCGTTAATTTTCTCAGCAATCTGTAAGAAACCGGTTTCACCCGGCACTGACTGGCTTTCCTCCATTAGTTAAAGGCAACTGTTTTTACGTGTCAGGTTGATATTCTTTATATTAGCGTGGGGATGCAAGTTGTTATTAAAAGGAAAAAGCGTATCGACAAATTATGCAGTTTTTCCACTACTTTAAGTATATATTGTGTTCGATTTACAGCATTGTGAGGGACTTTCATTATGTTTATGAACCGTAATAACTTTTGTGAACCATTATTTTACCAATACATCCATGTTCGTTAAATGAAAGATAAAGGCTGAATTATGTTCGTATGTATCAAGTCCAGGAGTGTCCCTTCTTTTTCACAAGCCTGTCTGTCGTCTATATAGGACATGAATCGCTTTCTTCTTCTAGGTCTAGGCCTTATAGATTGTTATATAAGCAAACACAAGCTGCTTAATATACAAACATGTGATGACGTGTGTATTCGGGTGTGGGTGTTTGCAAGTGATGGTGTATGTGAGAGAGAGACAGAGAGAGAGAGAGAGAGAGTGAGAGAGAGTGAGAGTTACGTGACTGACGAGGATTACAGCTCGGTCACTGAAATACTGTAGCATTTAAGTCCTAGTCTCAGGTGTGCACATTTTCATCCAAATTGCTTTATTGATGCCCGACTGAAGATCCGCATTATTTGGTTAACGTTAAATGTCATTCTTATAACAGTTCCATGAGAGGTTTCAACCAGATGAACTCGGACAACAAACTGCTATCCGCGGGTAATAACATAACCGCACAGCCTTGTCCAGACCGGGTGACGCAAGGGGAATTCACTTTTATCATGACGGTCACGTGATATCCCCAGGGACGGCAGTTTAACAGGGTCGCCCGGGCGCTCATTTCGTGCCATTGGAGGTTTGTTTTGTTTCGGCTCGTCACGACACAATTATGGAGAGATGTAACAGGAGCAACCGGTCCAATGGTGCCTTTTGTCAGTGTTCATTTACTTTTGGACTGTCACGACTTTCGTTGTTTTCCGCCAAGGTCGTCTCTGGGCTCTGTGACTCGACTTTGATCAACATGATCATGTAAAGTTTTTGTGATAGATTAAGTCAAGGTCGCTCTGTAAAACAAAACAACTGAGGAATAAAAAAAGCAAAATCCATGGAAGGTTTTAGAATTAGGGGATGCAACGGTCCGCTCGGGGCTTTGTTGGTGTGGGTGCTGTGGCTTTCCTCGGTCACCAGGTTCGGTTAAAGCCTCGGTCACAACCGAGATACGGTCGCGGTACGGCGAGTGTTTTGGGCTATTCCTTGCGGTAGACGCACGGCAACCGTGCGTTTTTCAAAGGCCGCAAGGACACCGCAACGACCGTAACTGACATTAGCGCAAGCGCTTAAGTTGATGCGGCGGCCGTGCGTCAGGTAACCACCTACGGGCACCGTACGGGCACCGTACAGTAGACGTACGGATGTCGTAGGCTACCCGTGCGATTTTTAACGCCTGCTCGGCTACCCGAGAGACTTACGGCGTACCTGCGGTTGTCGTGAGGGGTCTTAGCGGCTTCCGCAAGGTTAGCTTGCGGCGTCCGCAGGGTTTGCGTACTTTACCGTGCAAAGGCCGTGAGAATGAGGAAGACACCCTGCCTTTCCCGCACGTCGGCCGCATAAGTATTCCTGCGGTTTCAAAAACCGAACGGTGATCTACGGTGTGCGGGGGCTGCAGCGGGTTGTGACCGAGGCTTAAGTATTCCTGCGGTCAAAAAACAGTGCGGTACTCTACGGTGTGCGGTGACCGCAGCGGGTTGTGACCGAGGCTATTACGGTGGCGGTCTCTCGCGGCTTCCTGTTTGGCTTGGTGGCATCACGTCTATCGGCTCATTAAAAATCTCAAAATTATGCTTAAGGAGCGCGCAGGGCTGGAGTCTCGAAACAGCACACTGTAGCTGCTCGATAAACTTAAACATCTTCAGTCAGTCAGGGTACAGATATAATTAACCTTATTGTCTACTTGCTGCAGCAGCCAGGCTAAAAGGAAAGTCCCAGTGGATTTCCGGTTCAAGACTCGCCCATCAAAATGAACCCTACCCGGTCTCCCATTGTGAAAGCAACTTACCGGCACACAGATAACTATCAAAGCGGACAGGTTTTGATCAGTAAAAGCCGCTCCTACCAGCTACCGTGGTTCCTCATCCGATCATGTATCGGATCACTGACAAACCATAATGTGTAGTCTGATAAGAGCCCGGCGTCACGCCTAGCCGAGTGTACCTGCGGCCGCCTCCGAAATTTCGACTTTCCACTGCACCCCTTAAAAATAGGAGAGAAAGAGAGAGAGATTCTAAAAAGATGGATCCTGCTAAAAGGTACACCCCTCGCGGTTATACACTGCAGTCGTCCCAGATCTCCTTTGTTTTAACCGCTGCTTTGTAAAGCGAGGCTCTCTAGGGGTGGGCACATGGCTAACACTTGTAATCAGACCAATGAGAGTGTGATATCGCATTGTGCATCCAGCTCCAAACTTAAAACATGCGACACCCGCTCTCGTTGATCCGATTCTTAACCCGTGTCACAACTGTGTGTTTGATTGAGAGAGATTGAGAGGGGACAACAGCACTCAAAGTACAATGTCTCTAAGCACAGGGCATATTTGTTATTGACGTGATAAGTTTGTGCTTATCATCATTTCAAGTTCAGAAAAAAAGTGAGCACATCGGTACACCTTCGGAAATGTGTGAACAAAATTGGGCAGTGATAAAGCATCGAGCTCACCTGATCCGATTATATATATATATATATATATATATATATATATATATATATATATATATATATAAATGATACAATTACGGGTCGCTCTTGTTCATTGTGAGAGGGTATTGTTGGATAAATTGCGTGAAAACAGATGGGAGCATATTTCATGTAAGTACTGACCAAGTTTCCCAGAGTTTCCAGTGTGTTTCCCCATGAACCGTGTTTCTGTCGAGTGTTTAACCGTGGGGCTTGAATTACAAGGATCTTTCAGTGATGCGAGAGTACATGGTTAAAACTGAGCTTGTTTTAAGCAAAATTAAACTGCTTATACCTTGACCTTACACGAAAGGTCACTGGTTAAAGCAATATGTGTACACTTGTATATGTGGTTTAATTATAGTAGTGCTTCAGGTGTTTAAATTCTTATGCTTGTTCGTATCCTTGTACATCAGGTTTAGTTTACAGCAGTGTTTAAGATGTTTATAACGTTATCCTTGTACGCACCCTTGTACATGAAGTTAAGTTTAACGCAGTGTTTCAGGTGTTTATAACGTTATCCTTGTTTGTACCCTTGTACATGAGGTTTAATTTATAGCAGTTTTCAGCTGTTTATAACGTTATTCTTGTTCGTAATCTTGTACGTGAGGTTTAATTTATAGCAGTGTTCAAGATGTTTATTACATTATCCTTGTTCGTACCCTTGTACATGAGAATTAATTTACAGCCGGGTTTTTAGATGTTTATTACAATTGTTACATGTAACTGTTTTATAGTGTAACATGTATCTGTTTTTTATGCGCAGGGTTTGGCGAAGGCATTCTGTTTCGTTTTAAGGAAGCCCTCGGCGTTGTTATGGTACCGTACTGGTTGGTACCCTCGCAGAGAGTAAACACACAGTGCTCGTTCTAGTCTAGAATTTTCAGGTCTGTTCGTACGCTCTGAGCGCGTGTGTATTGTTGTGTTCTTTGAATTGTTCGAGAAAAGAAGTTTCTGCGCTTTGGGTGAAAAAGCTATAAATGTGGGCTGTATTTAGAGCCGACATAGAGAAAAAATCCAGCAGACACGGAAGAGTGTGAGTTAGTTTTGGGACCTTTCCGATAATTACAGAACTTATAGATATTCTTCGGACTTTGTAACAGATTTTATACGGTCTTCAGTTTGCCTTCGGGATTATTACTAGAACTTCACTTTTGGATTACAACAGATTGATTTCGGGATTGAATCGAACTGTTCTCTGAGAATATTTGCACGAACTGTTCATCTGGAATATTTATGTTAAAGGATTCTTGTAGAGCTTTGACAGTGGTGGTATCCAGATATCAAAGCTTAAGATCCGGACACTCTGGTACTGTACATTTTATTTTTTACACTCAGTAATTGTTTTGATTTAGTGAATTAAAATGTTAGGAATGTTTTAAGAATAAATTATAATTATTTGTTAACAAAAAACCACTGACTTCTTTATTCATTCCCCTGGACATTTCACGCTGCCTAGTGGTACAGAATCTCTGTAACAAAATTTATGCTCGTTACGACTACGTGATCTGTTGTTATTAGGTTCCGTAACACTATATAACAAAATATTTTGTATTATTTTTTCTTTCAATATCGTTCCCAATACCCTGCTATTACCGCTATTGAAAATATTTTCTTTATAATTCACAGTGATTATTTGAATTCATCTTTTCACCCAGCTTTAATTCGATATCTGCGGACAAAAGTTAGTTTTTTAATTTCAAAATCCTTAGCACAATTTCCTAGGATATATCCATGATATGTCCAAGGAAATTAGATAACAGATTACGGGCAAAATGCGTGTACCTGTAATTTAGATGACACTAGAGGAAGTCAACGGCAATCGAAGAGCTGGCAATCGAGGAGCACTGCTGTGCTGCTTTATGTACATCTTAAGACTTCCTTTCTTTGTAGCAGTAGCTGCTTGTAAATTCATCATACGCAGCCAGGATGTTTCTAAGGCAAAAATGCCTGTAAAGCAACATCCGTGGACTCTTTAAAGTTCCATTTGTCCTTCTCCTCTTTCCTCGTTCATTGTTGCCGCCCACCCGTCCATCAGCTAATTATTTTAAAGGTCAGGACTTGATGAGCATTGAATAAGCCAAGTAAAAATAAACGTCTCAGAAACAGAGTCTGTTTACAAAATTTACTAGGAAAATCTATTTTCCAGAAAGCCTTTCCCTCATTAAAGCCTATTGGGATAATTTTCTATCAAAAGGATTCAGATTTCTCCTCAGTCGTCAGGTTAAAGAAAACCACATAAATGTTACATTTTCTTAAAAAGGCATGTCTTCCGGGACCGGGAGTCTTCAACGCTTGATAAGATATACCCGGCATTATACAGTTCTAGTTGAACGATGTATTAGTGAGAAGATAAAGGAAAAACTGAACAGGATATGTAACAGCCTTTTAAAATTACTGATACAGATGTTCAGGATAAGGACGTTTAACCCCCCCCCCCCCCAAAAAAAAAAAAGTTTTTTTTTTCTCTGGCACTTTTTTTCAGAAATCAGAGCACAAGGCCGATTTATTTATTTATTAATTTTTTAACCTTTTTTTGTATGTTTCGAAAAAATGACATATGATCAGAGAAAACCATGCTTATAATTGAATCTTTTTGCTAAGCACTACAATAACAAAGGAAATCTTATCAAAATTGTAGCGGCTGGAGATAAAAAGCTGGTAAGTTTCTAATGAAATTAAATGTTTGATGCGGGGGGGGGGGGGGTTAAAATTGACGCGCAAGGTGCCTGAGAACGATGCATACCTTTTTTGGCTTATCATGAGGTTTATTAATTCTTTTTCAAGCCAATAGTTATGAAATATTTGCCTCATGCTCATATAAGATTTATTAAGTTAAATGCACAATGAAGCATTTAAAATCTGTAAACGGTGGGATATTATGACATACATAATTGCTTCTAGAAAAAAGACTAAAATTAACAATTACACGCTGACTGTCAACTTGAGAACACCTAAGTCATGAAACATTACAATTCGATATGCATTTTCAATCCTCTTATCTTTGTAAGAATAGTAATGCATGTATGACATATGAAAGCAAACAAGAAAAAAGTGATAATTGAATCTGAAAAGACACGAACTGGGAAGCGATGGCGGCTTACTGGCGCCCGATCGGAGTTGATGGGTTTACTCCTCCACGCAGATCTTGTCTGATAAGATACGTGCATATTATCCGTCTGGTCTGCCGGCACAAGACTTTTCAGTTGCCAGCACGTGTCAAACAATTGGGATAAACCTCGAATTATGCGTTTTATTGGAAACCCAAATACATTGCAGAAGTGGATATGGCGAAAGCAAAAATAGCACAAATAAAAAAGTCCAATGAAAAGACGGCAGATGGGAAAATGGCTCAGTAAATTGAAACGGGAACAGAAAGATAGAAAAAATGGTGAGGAGTCTTAAAAGGATCGCGATGTCAACAGGGGCAAAATATAGAGGTGTGAATGAAGACCGGTTATGAAGACGCCTAAGACAAAAATGACAGGCTAAAAATATGTGATATAAAGATTACTTGTCAGCTTCCACAGGCAGTTGTTGCACAGGTTAAAATCCCAAGGTGAAAATGACAAAGGTAGAAACAAAAGTAGAGAGACAAAAGTAGAATATAATGAATTTTAACCACATTTATTTAGACCAGCTCGGTGAAGCTCCCATAAAGGTTTCGGTTGTTCAACACTCTTCCTCACGGCTCTGTCTAAACCTGAGGAAAAGGGGTTTTAACAGGGGGGTTTCATGCGGTGACGGGTGAATCCTATCCAGGGGGAGGATAGGTTAAAATTAATCTCCGACGCACCAGAAATTTCTTTTTTCGTGACATCTAACTTCTCGTTAGGTGTCGCTGTTGTCTTTGCATGGCGCATCTCCGCCAAGAAGGACAGCTTGTGGATTCGGCATGTCACAAAGTTCAAAAGATTCCTCTAATTCGCCCGAAACGGACTTATTGCAACAAGTTTAAAAAAGACATACTTGAAGAAATTAGCCAGCGCTTCGTATTCGACACTGGCCAAATGCAAAATTCAACTAAGTTTCTTTGCTGAAATGTGCTTTGCATGATGAGCTTGAACGACTTCATAGGTTGTGTTGGACGGTATATGTTGTAAGTCAGTCTAGCCATATCTAATAACGAAACATGGATTTTAAGCAAGACCTTCATACTTTTTTATCACTTGTAATGAATTTTAGTAATTAAAATTTCGAAAAATACTCGTTAGTCGTTGTTCTGGATATCCTTAAGAATAACTTTGAAACTCGATACCAGGTCATGGAAGTTTTTACATCTGTTAATGAACAACGTCACCAGACTGATGTTTTCATAAGATCAATGTGAAGTAAATAATGGCTTCTTCAAACATATCTTTTGATATTAAAAATGGAAGCCTTTACATCTGTTAATGAACAACGGCACCAGACTGATGTTTTCATAAGATCAATATGAAGTAAAATAATGGGCTTCTTCAAATTATATCTTAAACAGATATACATATATGACATATATTCATTGCAAATTTCAAATAAATTCCATTGCTGAAACGTGCTTTTCATGATGAGTTGAGCGACGTCTTAAGTTATACTATCTATTTAACAATTAATGAGGCTGCTTGTTTCAATAATCCACCAAGATGACGCCGACAAAGGCGTCATTACCACACGGTCAAGATGTACGTGACATCTGTATTGGCGATGACTGCATGTGGAGTTACTCTGTTACAATCAGTTAATCACGTACTGGTTCTAAATAAGGACTGAAGCTTGCTCCGTGACAGTCATCCGTGCCCACATTTAGCCACGGGGACATTCATCCGGTCGTGTGCTGTGTCGCCTTTGTCCGCACTTCTATGTTGTTTGAAAAAAAAATCTAAAGGTAAGAAGAAATTCATCGACAACAATTTTGTCTCCACATTATTCCGGGGGTATTCTATTTATAAACGACTTGTTATTTTAGTCTAAGAGCAAAGTCATTAGCGTGTTTAAGGTTTTTTTCGACCCGTCGCTTGCATCTACCCTAACAATAAACCAGATATGTGTAGCTAGACAACATTTGATTCTAATAATTAGTTGGAGAATTTTAAACGGACACCAGTAGTACCACTTTCCCTACTTGAATTTACCCTGAAAATACATCAGATAAGTGTACCTGGCAACTGATATCAATAATTTGTATGATAATCTTAAATGGATAGCTTCGATAAAACTTTTCGCTCAAGAAAAGTAGTATAAAAACAATATGCTTAGAGAAATTTAAATTTCATGCACTTGTTCACCCATAGACCTTGACCTCTCACAATATATCATCAATGCCGAAAATGGCATCCCCGATACCCGGTTTAATGAATTTGCAAAAAGAAAAGAAAACCTTCGCAATAGCTAACGCTATCATTTCATCAAAAATATTTTAACCAAATCATTTATCGAAGATACGCCTAGCTGCACTAAAACCTGAACTGCATAAACTTACCATCAGTATACAAACTGTACAGTGTTGAACAAATAAAGTTTGTGTCCTGCCGCAAGTTAACTTGTATACGGCCATCAGCTGTCATGCGAGTAACTACAACATTCCCTGTTTTATGAGCAGTATACAAATGACAATACATTTTAAACACTGTTTAATTACCTCCAGTAATGAATTCAAAGGTACCCTCTGCCCCGTCCGATTCGAACTTGTGGAAAGTTATTCCGGAACGACAATATTTTCCAGCCGCACATGCGCATTAGCAACCTTAAGGACTGACTACTGGCGTATGTTATTATCTTTCTGAGGGCTGTTCGACACAATGGCATACCACTGACGCCTATCACACTTACAGTATTACAAATGAACAGAAAGTGCACAGGTTTCGTCTTCCGGAAGAAGTTAGGTTTAGATCATACGGAAATAATGATACAAAACATATAAATGGGTTCATTTACATAAGGAGGTTATGATGATAGTCAGATCATGCGTCATCGACAATGAAATCCTATCTTAAAGTCTTTATAAGTCTGAAATTGAGACGCATGCTCAGAAACAACTTTTACAATGTTTGACGGAAAACAATCAAATTTTTAAATAAACATATTGAAACTAGCCACGTAATGTATGAAGAAAATTTTTAATGTAAATGAAAATTATTTAAATAAGATATCTCACTATACGAGCAAACTGAAAAGAGGATATTGATTATTAAAAAACGGTCAGAAAAAAATGGAACTTCATTATTTTAAAGAGGTCTGGTAATCCGAAGTTAGTTCAAATAAACATCGCCTATAATGTAAAAAGTCCCTGTATGAGTTATTTATATGAATGTATTTTTTATGAACATGCATTAATACGTACAAAAAAAACACAAACGATGATTTAAAAAGAATCAATGATGTCAATCATGGACAATGATTGTATATATTTGTATATAACTTAGACACCCAAAGGACTCACTAACTGTATTAACGATTTTAATGAAAAAAAATATTATAGCGATTGTAACAGAACCCAAAATGATTTTATAATATACTGTAACAATTAATGTAGCTTCATCTGGGAATCCTGCACCATGGTTAGACTTGCATAAAGTCACATGCAGGAAGTAAAATGATATAATGTCATTTCTTCCCTTTAACTTTACGAGCAGTCGTTTATGGACAACTAAGAGAAAGTAAAAAAGGTATAAATAAAAAGGAAAACAAAAAAGGAGAATACTCTGAACACGATGGTTAACGTTTTCAAGGAGTTGAATATTCTAAAAATGTATACCTACCTGATATTCCTGATGCATCCTTAATTACATTATGAAGGGGCGATGCGGCACCACGTGTTCTTTCTCAGACAAAATGTAGGTACCCCCCCCCCCCTCCCCCAACCTGAAAAAAAGTCGGCTTGTTCCAAAGAATCCGCCATCGTCGAGAGCTCTGCATTATAAACGTTTATTGAAACAGGGCGATTCGTTCTTCAAAGGCACATTATTAGAATTTGTATTTCACCAACTTCTGTTTATTCTAAAAGTTGATACATCAACCGGCTTTTGTGATCCGAGGGAAGAGCACAGAGTTGAGAGCCTGGAGTTCGTGAGTTCAAATATCGTTAGTTCAAATCTTAATCTACCCGGGAAAATTTAATGGGAAGGATGTGTCCAATAGCCTTATATAATTCTCAAACGAGTGCTTCTTTGGGGTTTCCTGGTACTATGACCCAGCGGTGGAGATGATTACAGACCCAGGCCCGGAAAGTGCGGTAGACTAGATGATACCAGGACGAAAATAACATGATAGGGATCGAGTGCTTATACAGTCCTTTTCCAAACCCAAATGGAATCTGCAGATCTAAATTCTTAGATTAAGAATTAGATAATAAAGCTTAAAAAATGGAGACGGTTACCTCCATCCAAATATGTAAAATAAAAAAAATGATATACCTGTTTTGTACAATATCTAAATTCGTGTATGTTTGTGAACAGCCTGTTCAAAGTATATGACGTTGGTGTGAAATACACTCGAGTTCAGGCTTCACTGTAAACAAAAAGGTAGTCTAGTCCTACGTGTCACCTCGTCCATTCCGCTGCATTATGGCTGGCTTACATCAGGTCACGTAGATATATAAAACAAAGATCAGACTGGTTGATTTTATAAGTAGCAGAAAGATCAGTACAGCTGTATTATCATAATTCTAGCTGTATTTGAGAAGTTCGGAGATTAGGCCACGTTTTAATCTCATTTTATATCTGAGATGAGGTCTATACAGTTTTAGATTAGCATTATTATTATTCCCTCGATTATTTTTTTCCCAGGAATGCAGGGAAAACCTGTTATTACATGCATCTCATTATCCTCATTATGTGTTCACCAAATGTCTATTGCCATAAAAGTTTTGTTAATGAAAACCCAGGTCGATTTTAACCTCATATAACTGCTCATGTTAAGGCCTTGTGCAATGTGCCCCCTTGAGTCAAAGCCGGATACAGTCATTCTAGTGCTGTGTACTTTAAGCCTCATCTGAACTGTTATTTCGCTGTTAGAGCATCTTAGGGGGTTTGTTTGAGGTCACTAACACCACCAATGACTTTACTTCAATCGCCGAAACTTCCTTCAATGAGGACATTGCACAAGCAACTTATTTAGTATTCAATATGTAGTTTTAAAAAAGACAATCTCCAGATAATTAATAAAAAAAATCAGCCACAATGGTTCCATTTTAAACAGAAGGTCTCCTCCGTAAAGCTATTATAATGTTGTTGATCACATTGCATCGATATAAAAAATATAAATAATAAATATACACTAATTAAACTTTCAGCAAGAAAAGCCTATCGTTGCATCTCCATGAATTACCTTTATTCAGTGTGATCTGCAACAACGCATCATGTAACCCGCACACTGTCGGGACTACCTACAGTAGTCTGTTTTAACATATTCTATTTGAAATGCAGACATGGCCGGACATTTTGCGTCGACAAATTATGGCAATTACATCTGTCAGACCCGAACTTAAAAAATAAGATAATCTGCCAAAGGGGACTGACTGGTACAAGACCGCACTATTGACTCAGTAGGCATTGCAGTTGGACTGGTAAGACTGCTTGAATCGAAACAAAAGCCACACGGGGAAATGAAATGCACTGCACGGCCATCCATCCTATACATCCATCGGTATCTTAGAAAAGGACTGTTGATGTTAACATTAGGCCATAAGTCATTGAAGAAAAAGCAGACATAAATAACGTAGTGATTTTATCTCTATAGAGAACAGTGTATAAATTTATGGGTTTTTTTTCCCTGCTTTGTTGCTTATGTGCTTTAGTTTCAGATGCACACTCCCTTATTGGTGGTTGTAACATGTTCCTTAAGCGTGATGATTAAACAAATCAACATTTATAATGTATCTTAAAGTCAAATTCTGAAACTTGATAAATATAGGATTTATGCTTGGTAAGAAGTAGTGTACATATGGAGAACCATACGTACTATATACCCATATTCCTATATTTAACATCATTGGGACCTGAACGTCCAAAATTGTTTCAACATGGGAATTTCTTCTTACTATCAGAATGTCCCTTGGCTATGTTATAACCTAGTGACCCATGGTCATTCCACTAAATTTACTAGTATTTATGTTTGGCATTTATTATTAGATAAAATGCTAATCATTAACAATAACAAGACCTGCTCACTATTATGTGTTTTTTTAATCTAAATTCAAATACAGGATTGATATCAAATCGGCTTTAAAAATATTCTGATAAAAAATGGGCTCATTATTTTAAATGTTAAACATCAAGAGGGTTTGAAAAGAGATCATAAATCACATGTTCCAGAGAACAATCTTATTTTAAAAATTTATATAAATGCCCTAGACCTAGACTTAGAGTTAATCCAGAGGATATCAATTACTAATGATAATTTTCACAGAATTTTTACTTTTTAATACTCGAATGATTTTACTAATTTGTTTTGCAAAAGATATGAAGGTCTGACTGTAAACCAATTTTCGTAAGAAATGGTTAGCTTAATTAAATGACTGTACCGAAATCCTAATATTTATATAAGGAAATATGAAATGTGAAAGCTGCTCGACTTCAAACTACCATTCCTAACAATAATATTACTGCTAATCTTGCATAACAAAAATCCCATATAACCTAAGACGTCGCTCAAGCTCATTATGCAAAGCACGTTTCAGCAATGGAATTTAGTTGAAATTTGCAATGAATATATGTCATATATGTATATCTGTTTAAAAAAAGATATAATTTGAAGAAGGCCATATTTTACTTCACATTGATCCTATATAAACATCAGTCTGGTGACGCTGTTGATATAATTTGAAGAAGCCCATATTTTACTTCACATTGATCCTGTATAAACATCAGTCTGGTGACGCTGTTCATTAACAGATATAAAGGCTTCCATGACCTGGTATCGAGTTTCAAAGAGTTGTGGTGATCACGTGACCTCCGTTGGCAGTGGTGTGGTATCACTTGACGTCTTGCGGCTGTGGTGTGGTATCACCTGACGTCTGGCGGTTATGGTGATCACTTGACCTCCGTTAGATGTAGTGTGGTGATCAATTGACCTCCGTTAGCTTTGGTGTGGTGATCACGTGACCTCCGTTGGCTGTCGTGTGGTATCACCTGACGTAAGACGGCTGTGGTGATCACGTGACCTTCATTGGCTGTGGTGTGGTATCACCTGACGGCTGACGGCTGTGGTGATCAATTGACTTCTGTTTGCTGTGGTGTGGTATCACCTGACGTCTGACGGCTGTAGTGTGGTGATCTCTTGACCTCCGTTGACTGTGGTGTGGTGATCTCTTGACCTCCGTTGACTGTGTTGTGATGATCACGTGACCTCCGTTGACTGTGCTGAGGTGTTCACTTGACCTCTCTTGGTTGTGGTTTGGTGATCACTTGACCTCATTGGGCTGTGCTGTAGTGATCCCTTGACCCCAAATGGTTATGGTGATCACGTGACCACTTATCTTGGACCCTCAATTTAATCTGGTTGTAAATAATTCAGCATGCACACTTAGCTGGCGAATGCTGTCTCATTCTGACGTCCTGCTCACTTAGAAGGGTTGTTTTAGGAAATCCATATATAGTATCGCGTATATATTTTATATATCGGATATATATTTTATCGGGTCTTGATAGGTTTAAAAGGTAATAATAAATCACCAGCTAGTTAGTATAATTAAGATCAATGCGATTGTGATACTAGGTCAAGTTTGCACTGATGCCGGTCATTGAGACCGAATCCTGTCTGTCCTGATCATAAACGTACATTTTCAGGGCTCCTGTCATTCTAGTTCATAGATTGTAGCTTACTCTATTGTTGGCCCAGGATTTATGTATAGAGACCTAAACACAGCAAAAAGCCGACCTCTAACGTGTCTTAAAATCCCTCAATGTATGAGGGCGTGGGCGACACAAAAAGCTGATTCTCAATTCACAAGCTGATGTAAGATTTACGACTGACTCCCCGCTGTCCCAGTCCTTCCTTGTAAGATTCAGAGTTAGCTTCTTTTCGGGTCACCTTATTGAAAGATAAGCCACATAAACACTTCATGTCCACAATAATAACCCATTGACGATAATTGCCCGCAGATTAGCAAAAGAGATAGGCGACTTGGGTCAATTAAATATCCAATTCATTAAGATAGTGTAGGCTGAGGAGAGAACAGTTTTTATAGGTTCAAAGAGCAGTATGCTTTCCTAACACACACACATACATATATATTTAAATATGTCGGGATCTCGAGATATATATTGAGATCTTGACCATTTTTTTCCGTGTCCGAAATGAGCAATCGTAATATCCATTTTCAAAAGTTAATTATGTTATTAATGTTGCCGAATTTCCAAAATAAATGATTAATTAATGATAAAGAATTATACGGATATTTATTGTTTAGAATAAAAAAAAATTAATGATAAAATAAAAATGCATTTGACAGTATAAACTTCTAGGCCCCGCGATCACCGTGTCAGTCCGTCCTTTCGTCCTTCTGTCCATCCGTCCTTCCGTACTTCCGTCCTTCCGTCATTGACACTTTCTTTCGCACGCGATAACTCAACAACAACATACTTCAGCTTTTCCAAATTCACAGGGGTGATTGGTACCTATGAGTGCTCCAGACCTATCGGATTACAGACTTGTCGGAATTCAAATATGGCCGCCACAGCCCAATTGCTGATTTTCTTTTGCACACAATAACTCAACAACAACATACTGCAGCTTTCCCTAATTCACAGGGATGATTGGTACCTATGAGGGCTCCAGACCTATCGAATTTCAGACTTGTCGGAATTCAAATATAGCCGCCACAGCCCAATCGCTGATTTTCTTTCGCACGCGATAACTCAACAACAACATACTACAGCTTTCCCTAATTCACAGAGATGATTGGTACCTATGAGGGCTCCAGACCCATCGAATTACAGACTTGTCAGAATTCAAATATGGCCGCCACAGCCCAATCGCTGATTTTCTTTCCAACGCAATAACTCAACAATAACATACTGCAGCTTTCCCTAATTCAAAGGGATGATTGGTACCTACGAGTGCTCCAGACCTATCGAATTACAGACTTGTCGGAATTCAAATATGGCCGCCACAGCCCAATCGCTGATTTTCTTTTGCTCGCGATAACTCAACAACAACATACTGCAGCTTTCCAAAATTCTCAGGGATTGTTGGTACCTATGAGGGCTCCAGACCTATTTAATTACGGACCTGTCGGAATTCAAATATGGCCTCCATCGCCAGATAAATGTTTTTCTTTCATGCGCAATAATTCAACAACAACCTACTACTGCAGCTTTCCCA
Source organism: Sipunculus nudus (assembly GCA_026874595.1). Lineage (NCBI taxonomy): Eukaryota > Metazoa > Annelida > Sipuncula > Golfingiida > Sipunculidae > Sipunculus > Sipunculus nudus. Next base: position 6,516,760 of record CM049316.1, read on the forward strand.
AATTCACAGGGATGATTGGTACCTATGAGGGCTCCAGACCTATTGAATTACAGATCTGTCTGAAATCCAATATGGCCTCCACAGCCCGATTGCTGATTTTCTGTCGTGTGCGATAACTCAACAACAAACTACTGCAGCTTTCCCCAATTCACAGGGATGATTGTTACCTATAAGGGCTCCAAACTTATTGAATTACAGACCTGTCGGAATTCCAATATGGCCGCCAAAGCCCAATCGCTGATTTTCTTTCGTGTGCGATAACTCAACGACAACCTCCTGCAGCTTACTCAGATTCACAGAGATGATTGGTACCTATAAGGGCTCTAGACCTTTTAAAATAACAGACCTGTTGGAATTTCAATATGGCCGCCACTGCCCAATTGCTGATTTTCTTTCGTGCATGATAACTAAACAACAACATACTTCAGCTTTTCCAAATTTACAGGGATCATTGGTCCCTATGAGGGCTCCAGACCTATATAATTACAGACTTGCTCAAAATCAAATATGGCTAACAGACTATATTCGGTGATTTTCTATTGCACACATTATTTCAGACATATCTTCTTTAATCCAGAATGATTTTTTCCCTCGTGCATATCGATAAAAACCTGTTTCTGTTTGTGAAATTTTTCAAATTTAACTTAATTTTTCACCCATGGGTAAACTAGTCCAGCACTAGCCGAAACGCGGGGCCCTCTGAGGACCATTGTCTGACCACTTCTAGTTAAGATTTATTTACAACACGCAAAATACATACAATGTCACAAAACATTAAAACGTTTCTCTTCATAAATAGGAAAAATCTGAAAAATAACAAAATAGTGTATCCAGAGTCAACGGAGTGAAGTGTACAGCGCACAATAAAAATTTGATTCTGCAAAATTAAAATATTTAAGGAAGAGGTTATGCAGATTTTAAACCACGAATTTTACTGAAATTCAAATAAAATTTGAAAATATAACTTACATTCAATTAAAGTTCAAAAAGTAAAATTTGTTTATTTCATGGTGCTCCACTCAGTTAATATTTTATAAGTTGTTTCGACATCGTTCCAGGTTCATGAAGTATGTTCGTGACTACTGTTGCCTTTGTAATAGGTCGACCTAGTCACGAACCATGCACGAGAACCCGGTCACGATTACCTAGTCACGATAACCTAGTTACGATAACCTTGTCACGATAGAACCGAAGGCGCAGTTTCGCCATGTTCAGATTGGTCTAGTTTATTAACATTTAATAGACACGTCCTGGGGCACCGTGATTCTCCTCGTTACTTAAAATGACAAAAGATGGCAGCACTTGATCTGTGATCATCTGTCAGACAAAAGCGTGCACAACGTCTCGCAGTGTGATTGCACCTGATGTATCTTTTAAATGGCTATAGAATCAATAAAACACGGTAGACACAAAAAGTTCACCTGACAGTATTCATTTCGTCCAATGGGAATGGACTTTGTTCCTATAACCGCCCTTTTGTCTCTCTGCAAGCCACGTATATGGAGAAGGGATAGAAATATCTATTTCGGCCAACATGCTATCATTGGACGCTTGGTATGAATTGTGAAAACTAAGGCAGTTTAAAAAAGCCACATTTTGAGCACGCCCGAATATAATATATATATATTTATATTTACTTATAACATTATAGATTTTCAACGACGGCAATTTATGGAAGGCCGACCGGGACAGTTTTTCGGAACAGCTAGGACATTATATGGCTTCCATATATTCAGGATATTCGAATTGTCAGCTTATATAGAAATCTTTAACACTTATATGACATTCTAGAACTTAAGCTTCCTGATGGAGGTGTTTGGGAAAGTCGTAACCGCAGAGTAAGAGGACCCTCGAGACGCTGACGGAATGTGTATTATCTCGGTTTCCATACAAAAAGAGTCAGTATTCTTCGGCAGACTGAGCTGGCATTCTCCGGTCACGTGATCACGACAAAAAAAGCAGGTCATTATCCTGTATGGTGTTCAGTGTTTCATATCAAATCAGTTTGAACACTTCTAATGTCCAATTCACATGCAGGCATTTACTTCTGAGAGAATATACACGTAAGTAGATTTACTTAAGTAATTGACCTGTGCAAGTATATATTTGCAGGACCTCAGAAGGTGATGTAAATGTATTTTGTATGCACGTAACTTTACTTGTTAAGTAAATAATTGTATTATGTAAACGCGTTTTTAATTTGCATATATAATATTTATATATTTATATAAAAGCATATATAAAAATATATATTGCTAAAAAGAAGTTAATATTATATATTCATGGTGTCAGTTGGAAACATAAATAAAGTCCTATGTCTGCCGAATTGTGAAATATTTGTGAACCCAATAACTTAAGAGTATTTTTTCATTTTGTCCTCAGATTTGGTACACCAATTGTTCCTGTCATGTTCTCGGAGGAGCTCGAAACCAAACTTGGTGACCTTGACCAAGATCTTCAAGGTCAAATCGGCCGAATTATAGTTACTGTCTTGTGGACGCGATAACTTCTGAAGGGCTGTATATTTTCCTCCAAAATTTTAAACACTCATTGTTCCTACCAAAATCACGGACAGGTTCGAAACCGGGTGCCCTTAACTTATCTTTAAGGTCAAAAATGCGTCGAAATGTTATTGTTTTGTGAACCCCTTAATTTTTTATTTTTTTTACATTTTGTCCTTCAATTTGGTACACCAATTGTTTCCAACAATTTCTCGGAGGAGTCCGAAACCTGGTGACCTTGACCAAGATCTTCAAGGTCAAATTGGCACAATTATAGTTATTTTCTTGTAGACTCGATAACTTTTGAAGGGCTGCATATTTTCCTCCAAAATTTAAAACACTCATTTTTCATGCACATTAAATTGCATTCAAAGGAATATAAAATATCTCTGTCATCAGTTAGAAATGTTTGTTCAAAACTTCCAAGGGAAAACAAGTGACATCTCACTAAGCAAAGATGTCATAGCAAGCATAGAGAAACTGCATTCAAAACTTTTCAAATTTATATGAGATTTATGCCTCACAGCAGGTAATTAAAAAGATAATGTTTCCTTTATGCCATATATACATCATTCCATGTTGGCCCTGGTGGCGGAACCAAGAAAATATTGCTACATAAAGCAGCGGTTAAAACAATGGAGATCAGGGACGACTGCAGTGTATATCAAACAAATACCATATCCTAGGGCAAAAACTTTAAGAGCAGACCATTCCTAATATGTTTGGCATGCGGCGGGGCGTCATGGGCGACTTTGTTAAAGCAAAGTAAGCAAGCATCACGCTACATCAAACCAGTTTTCAGACCCGTCACTGCGTGGGTATCTTTTAAAAGAGAACAGTCTTGTATATCCAGGGACAAACTGAATATCGTTAACAGAAGATGAAGCCGCACCTGTCGCTGATTTTCCTCATGCTGATGGAGACTGTGAAGTGGTGCAATACAGCATTCCCTGCGGCACCCTGTCCTAAATAACAGACCAGTGCTGGACTGGCTGAGACGACCGCGGGAATTCTAAGCCTTAATTAGACTGTCATAGTCATCCTGACAAATAAAACAGGAGCAACCTCAAGTGGACCCCGTGATATATCCCCACTGCTGGCTTAAGGTCAGCATATATAAAATAATCCCATGGATGTTCCCTTAGTTCAAATTTAAAAACCTCAAAAACATGTTTTGATGAGGTCTGTATGCGTTTCGAAGTTTGTTGGTTTAATACCTTAATGGCTGACAGCTGCAGTATCTGGGCTAACGGATAGTTAATTTATTATTATGTAGAACAATTATTCATTGTTTTATATTTGAATATCTTCAGCTTTCTTAGTAGTAATAGGCAATTGAAATAGGATTATTATGTGCACCTGCCTACATGTATATCTGTATTCACATGATTATAAAAAAATAATCAAATGTTTAAGTAGAATAGTTTAATGATACATTAATAATTACAAGCTGTGATATTTGTCTATTATCGTTATTATTATTATTATTATTATTATTATTAGTATTATTATTATATATATATATTACCCTTATTTCATATATCTTTTTTCATGTTTTCTATTCTGATAATTTAAATGAGGAATAAGCCTATGTAAAAATATCAATAATACTACTAATAATAATAATAATACTAATAATAATAATAATAATTTTTATAATTATTATTATTATTATTATTATTATTATAATTATTATCATTGATAAAAGAAGGCGAATATCACAAGCTGTTATTCTTAATAACGTTATTTTTAATGTATGATTAAACTATTCTTCTTATAAATTTTATTAAGTTTTATAATCATCTGTCATATGAATACTAAAATCATTATTATTATTATTATTATTGTTATTATTATAATTATTTACCAACAGTCTCGGGACAGGTACATTTAGCACCGAGGGGCTGGCCAGCGAAGATATGTTATTGACTGTTACACAGTACTAAACCAGATAGTAAAGGCAACTTAATCCACAGAACATCATTAGTCTGTGGATGACCCAAAATTATAACTTCATCGCCTCTTTGTGTGTAGTGTATATTTAATTATATTCGTCGGCTGTCAACGTCGGGGCTGTAATGTAAAAAATCGCCTGTCTAGCTCTCATCAACTATTTAATTAGTATAATCTAATAGCACATCAGCATGAAATGGGCCCGCATCCCGATCTGGTTTGAAGACAGCCCTACTCTGTTCGGACATATGAATTGAAGCTTAATTGAACAAAACACGCTCGGGACGTGGAAGTTTCAAAACGGACACCCGCAAATTACTGGCTATATTGGACCGTCCCACAAGGGAATAGTCGACACCATTTTCAAATTTCATGCACTGTTCTTATATCAAACCTGAGACTCGTAGGTGTCTGCTTGTAGCTTCAAATGTCTCTGTTTTAAGGAGAACACAGGAGAATATCACTACATGATCAGTCAACCGATATCACTCAGATGTTATTATTCATCTCTGTTTCAAAAACTCACTCATCTCGTCTGGCACATGATTCCTAATTCATTCTAGATTCAGTATCCCTGTGTGATCTTGTTGTGATCTTATCATTAAAGATAACATTTCAAATCTGGAAATCTGCATTCTAAATATGTAAGCCTCCGCCATAAGAGGGTCCCTATAACGGGATGCTCCCAAAACCGTGGTTTCATTCACTTATTATGCACATATTCTCATATTTATTCGTGCATAAGTGACTGTACATGCTTTAATAGTCCTTGATGATTTCCTGAATCCGTATCGCGTAAAGGTTCCACACGAAAATAGAATTATTTCCTTATTGGCCCATTCCCGAGAGGCCCTGGAAATTTCATGATATTCCGTTCAGAATTGTGAGTTATGTTGTGAACATGGACGATTGCGAAGAGAGCGGTGTTAAATATTACTGTACGCAATTAAATGATTCACGCAAATACTATATGATAACTCATTTTCCACGCGGTATTTTTGTCACACTATTTAAAAAGAAACAAGCATGCACAACCGCTGGTGTAAATATACAACCTTTTATCACAATGTTAGCACCCTAGACTTCAGAAAGCCAGAGAAAACTTATTGTGTGTTGAAGCATATGTTAGCGGTTGTAATAGTGATCATGCATAAGGTGCGAATTCAGAATTAAACACGAGCATTGACAAACACACATGCAGACAGAGGGCGTGATCAAAGGTTCCTTACACTGTGTAATTCTAGAAAGTTTTATGAAATTCTGTAAAATAAATATGTTCGATTATTCATTTTGCTGGCTGCTTTTTCGCCTTACATGTCCACAGAACCTCATTTCCTGAACGAATTAATAAAGGGAACTTAATTTATACTTAAATTTTATTCTTATTATTCAGAATCATGACATGATCGTTATACCACGCCTACGATCCTATTAGATTGCTGATATTGCTTCTCCCGTGTCCACATCTAATGTCTGATTTTTCTGTTAAATTTCCGCCGCCGTCACTCATCGCAGAATTTCCCGAACTCTACCCGCGGCCCCGGTCCCTTGATCTGGACCGCCAACTGGCGATTGCTTAAAGTGCTCGAGACTCAAATTGTCTGGTATTAGGGACACGAGGTCCTTTCACCTTAAAGTGTTGTTACACGTCGGTAGGAAGCCTGGGCCTTTCACTAACAAGAACCTTGAACCTCCCCAGATGCACCCCAACATAGTCGATTATTGTTGAAAAACACTGCAAAATGAGAAATATCAACAGACTGGTGTGTTTGATGAACAATAGTAAATTAATGTACGTATCTCACTGAGTTTTCAAGTGACGGAAGGTTACTACGTATCTCACTGATTATTCAGATAGCGATATATCTCACTGAATATTCAATACCTGACTGTTAAAAAGGTAACAGGTAACTCTCTGAATATTCATGAGAAGAAAAGTAATAATTGACCTCTTTGAATATTAATGGTGCGAGGTAAACAATGGGAATTCATGACCTCATTGGTAATGCTGTAACCCACTGAATATTTGGTAATGACCCACCTAATATTGCTGTATCAATAGTTATTCTTGAACCTATACCAATGCTTGCGTATCTCACTGAATATTTATTACCCGATTACTAATGCTGGGTGTTACTAAATATTCATGCATGGCCCGATCTGTAATGATTCATTTCACCTGATCAGTAATGGAGTCTCTCACTAATGACCCATTATTACACTTTTATATTCTTCTGCAATTGATTCCCGTCATTGTTAAATTCACCCATTCCAATCACACCGCTGATTTTATATCAAGACTTTTTTACGTTCGAGGCATACATTAATGAGGCCTGATTTAGCATTAATTATCAGAGGGGTTTTCATTAATAACTAACAGGTGCTAAGTGGTTAAAATTAATCAACAGAACTATGCAAAACAAAATTAATCACAGGTCTTAATGCTCCAGCAATTACCTTGCTACAATGACAAGGTCCACTACTGAAGAAGAAGTCTAATGAATCCGGCCTTTTTAGATTTCAGTGCTTCGAGCATGTGTTGGCAAACTACGCCGACCCGCGGGCCACATGCACCTCTCGAGATCTGCAATGGCTGCCCGCGGATGTTCTTACAATATGATGCAGGGGCGGATCCAGGATTTAAGAAAGGGAGTGTTCCAACCAAGAAGGAGTTACGGCTAAACCTGAAAAAGGTCCCCAGGTCCCGGAGGATGAAAGGCTTTCAAGGCTGCAATTGGTTGGTCCGAACCCTTAAAAAAAGGTTCCGGACTGCTTCTGTAAGGTAAATATATATAGATGGAATAGGTTGCAAAATAACATTCGATGATTGAAAGATAAAAACGACTGATGACCGATTATTTATCGATATGTGTATTACCGTGAAATCAATTCAGAGATACTATATCTTAAAAACTTATTTATTTTACATGGATTTTACAAATAGTTATCATAACTAATCGCGGCACTCTCCATTGCTCAGATTGTGGCGTTCGGTAGCTATATAGGATGATATTACATCTTTGAACATACAAACATGATAGTTTATGATTGATTATGCAAAAATAAAATCGATTTAATCGGTAATGAAAGAAAACGACCAATCAACGACTGACGCACCACTACATATATATATATTGGATAAATTGTTATATTCTGCTACTAGGCATGATGTACAAACTTAAAGAAAAACGTTTTAGTCGTTTTCATGGTCAGAAGAAACTTCAAACGGTTAATAAACCATCCTTTGTTTTGTATCCGTTGAAACTGTTGCATCTCCCATTTACGTGTAGGATATTCCATATATACTTTTAACAGATACCCCCTACACTATAAGTGGATTCACCCATTATTGTCCCTAAATAAATCACGGTCAGTTGGTCAGAGAGGGGGCATCATCATTGGCTAGGACATAGGGTATAGACCTCACCCTATGGCTCGTAGGTAAGTCACTTAGAGAGTAGCTAGGGTCTCCCCATATAAGGAGTTGGAGGTAGTTAAGCAACGGCGAAGCTGGGTTGCCCGCAACCCTCTATATGTTTAGTAAAGCGCAAACCCCTTGTATTGACTGGCAGTATACTAGTCTGGCATATATTGAATATCATTCAGAATTCGGGCAGACTTTTCGGCCATTTGGTGATTTAAAACTCAAATCCCCGCGATGTTTTCTATTATATGTGGGGAAACTCCTTCACCGGGTCCCACGCTCTCAGTGGACATAAGCTCTCTCTTGGCCCTCCGCAGAACGAGTGTTATCAGACCAACGAGAGAGGATGTCGCACGTTTAAATCTTTGGCTGGATGCACAATGCAACATCAGTGTTCTGATAACAATTCTGTGCTCTGTGCGCACCCTGGTATTCTCGTTCAGAAAAATTTGCGAGCGGTTACACGGAGCGGTTACACTAAACGATGACTGGGAGCGGTTACACGGAGCGGTTACACGAAACGATGTCTGGGACGACTGCAGTGTATGACCGCTGCGTAAGGAGCGCACCATTCACGTAGTTTATTCTAAAATAGAGTTATAAAGTTTATTTCTCCTCACCTTCGTGTTATGTTGTAATGAACCTGCCTGATTAATTAGCACATGGTGTCGTAAACAGCAGCACCAGGGATGGCCAGGCGGCAGTAAAAAGGAACATTTAATCTGGAAGGATCGGCAGTCACTAGAGGGCAATGTTCTCCACAGCCGTCATAAAGCCCCCCGAGGTATACTAACGGTAATTACACAGCCTGTGGTAAATATATAAAATAGGGTCCCAGGCCATTAACCTAAACATGAAAATAAATTCCATTAAAACAATTATATTTAATTGGAATAGATATACTTATTTCTCATCTGCCAAGAACGCATGTAAAATAGTGGTTTGTACACATTGAACCAAGTATTTCTTGTTTTAGCCATTTCCATTTAGCCAATATCAAGAAAATATTTAACACATCTCGATACATATTTGGATACTTTTGGACAATGACCAAGAGACATAATTAAAGAGACATAAACTATTTCTTGCTGACATATTGATGGTCAGCACTAGACCGCTCGACCCCACTCTTTTAAAGTCATAGCAGGGGGTCCAGGGGGTCCGGACCCCCCCCCCCCCTTTCCTGTCGCCCCAACCTTTATTTTTAGTGTTTCAGACCAAATTTTACGGCTTGGACCCCCCCCCCCTTTCCCTTTTACAGACCTTGGGACATTTTTTTAAAGAAATGTTATAAGTCCACCTGGGTTGGAACCCCCCCCCCCCCCCCCCCAATTCCTGAATCCTGGATCCGCTCCTGCACAGCACAGCATTCTGCCATATTAAAGTAAAGCTGGCGTTTATAACTCGACCTTTAAAAGTGTTGGGGCAAAAGGGACAACAGATCTGCGTAGACTTCATGAAAAGGAAACTATGGAAGATTGTGATGACTCCATCAGTTTTGTACGGGAATGTGTATGGTATCCGAGAAACATAGGTTAGATAAGCCATGGCCCATGCCCATGCATATGTAAAAATGACCCAGGCCGAAATAAAAATTTTGCATTACTTTTACCAACACCAAAGAAAGCATGGGCCTCGCTTCAGGGAGCTGATCAGAGCGGACGTGTCTCCCTACATTGTTAGGGGCGGAGGACAACGTTCCAATGTTCTAATTTCTGAATGAATACAAAATACTTTTTTAATTTCAATATAATTCTGTCAATAAGTTTTGTCATATTTTCCTCAAAAGCATTTCAATTTCCATAAATGTCAGCCAATTCTTCTGAATTTTTAAATCAAAAGTAAATTTTGATTAATAAAGCGTTGAAACATGAGCAATGTATTTCTCAAAAATAAAAATATGTTTTCAATAACATGTATGAAAAATTCGGTATGAAAAAAAAATATTATTTTTGAGTGAGTGTCCTTAATGGCGGTTTGGGTTCTGTCGTTACTATTTTGGACTGTCTCATTCATATTTTATAAAAAAAAAACAAGGCCCATGTGTGTTTGTGTTCGTGTACCAGGAGGAGAGAGAGAGAGAGAGAGAGAGAGAGAGAGAGAGAGAGAGAGAGACAGACAGACAGACAGACAGACAGACAGAGAGGGAGACAGAGAAAGAGACAGAGACAGACAGACAGACAGAGAGGGACAGAGAGGGAGACAGAGACAGACAGACAGAGAGACAGAAAAGGACAGAGAGGGAGACAGAGAAAGGGAGAAAGATAGAGCGAAAGATTCATTCGACTAATGGTATGAGGGGAGCTACCGAAGCTGAACCAGGGGATGCCATCCGGGGTAAAGAGAGATCAGAAAGTCAGAAAGGTTCAATTTGCAGTCGATATATATATATTGCTACCATGCATTACTGTAAAGGCCCTATATTGTCACAAACATATACCAGTTTTTCGGGACAAGGAACAAATAGTTAATTTTTTTTTCAGTTTCTGTAATGCCACAGATATATAGCAGTTTCCACATTCTCAGTTCCACTGCTTCGTAATGCTGAAAAAATTCACAAAGTGTTAACAAGGCGTGGTTCGTATAGATATATTTCCTGATTCCTAAGTTGCTGACTATTAAACTAAGAATATCAGTTATAAGGCTCTAATTGCTCCAAGGAGTTACGATGGCATCCCTGGCAAACCCCTTCATACAAAATAAACCGAAAGTCATTTAAAATCAATATTAGAGCAATAAAGTACATATCATTTTTACCATGTCGTCTTTCTGATGATAAAGAAATTGATGAAATTGATGTTTATTTTTATATGCAATGTTAATAATTTTGAAATTTTATACTGCCTTGAAGGAACACGATTTTAAGCAACCAATAAGACCATACCGCTTATTGTTGTGATATTTTTACCTTCATTCAATACACAGTGCCACATACGTACCACGGACCTATCCTTTCGAACGTTTGTACGAAACTGGTTATTCAAGAATGACAAACAAGTCACTGCAGTTGGTTCATTTTAGTTAAAATTCTTAAAAAGCATAATTTTCCTCAAGGATGCAGTGTATGCTGCTCACTGATTGGTTCGTCTGAAGCACGGCACCGCCTTTTATGTCATGTTCGGGTTGGGTTAAATGTATTTTAGACGGAAACTTAATGTCGTTTCATTATTCCAGTTCTATATTCGGTTGTTTTTGCAGTTCATCAAAATATTGTAAATACCGCACCTCACTCAAATATACATGTAAATGTTGTCTCATGCAAACATCCATGTAAATGTTGTACCTCATTCAAATGTAGTATGTTTCATTCTAAAATAAATGTAAATACCGTGCCTCAATCAAACATGCATGTAAATACTATATCTCATTCACGCATCCAGATAAAATACTGTGCCTCATTAAAACATCCATTTAAATACTATATCTCACACAAACGTTCGTTTAAGTACAGTGTCTCATTCAGACATCCTCGGAACTACTAAAACTCGTATCAACATCCTTTTAAATACTTTGCCTACTTCAACCATTTATGTGTATCACCCATCACATTTTGAAGACCGCTGGACTGGAACCTGCCATGGCGCCAGTAATTACTGGTTTAATGCATATTCTGGGTCATACCATTTGTCAAGCCACGCAAACAACAGGTTTTGATTAAATCAGAAACATCCTGTAGTTTTGCCCGATCCTCAAGTGATTACCAGTCAAAAGAGAGAGTCAACAAAATAAATTGATCAGTTCCTCTATTTATATTTATGATTTTAATTTGTGAGTTTTTTCCCTCAAGTAAAACCAGTTGCAGCCGGGAGTAAGGGTATTTTAATGGAGTCTATGCTGCAATATTTTTTGTCGCTTTTTTGCCTTATTTCTCTGAGATAAGACTTTTACAGTTGTGTGTTTTGAAAAGATACTTTTTTGCCATTGAAAAAAGTCATTGATGGAAGTGAAATGGAAACCGTTACTGGCTCAGTAACTTCATTTAAATATATTTGTTCTGAAACTAATCTAACAGAGACAGGGGCGTATTCAGAATTGAGGGAGGGGAGGGGGCCGATTTATTTGGCAAAGACTATTGAAGCATATATATATATATATATATATATATATATATATATATATATATATATATATATATATATATATATATTTCAGGACTTAAACACACTTACTTTTGTTCGACAGCTCTGTTTCGTAAGGACCCTTACGAAACAGAGCTGTCAACACAAGTATAAGTACACAAGTATAAGTGTGTTTAAGTCATGAAATATATGTATTGCAGCTCCTAATATTAGTTGAGCACTTTAAAACCCCATGGTTTTGCAACATCTTGATATATATATATATATATATATATATATATATATATATATATGTATATTTATAAATGCATAAACACATGTATAAAACACCTCACATGTTGAAATACGAATTAGAAATATCAGTTGTACAAGATGAATAAATGATAAAAATATTATATGCGGGATCAAACCTGATGAAATAGAAAAAATTATCAGTAAACAATACATTAACTACTGCATGTGCAATGCTTTATATAGAAATAAGTCCCAGATCTGCGGATACCAGTGACAGGAATTTTATGATGGTGTAAAAAAATGAACCATTATTAAACTAGGTAAAATTCTGGGTGTACGCGGATTCAGAAGAGGGGTACAGGGTTCACCGAGGATATTATCCAGGTTTTCTCATTAGTCTACCTAGGGTTAAGCTTTCTTTTTACAAAATCCGTGATCCACCCCTGCCTAACATAAAATACGGTGACAACATCTGTTCAGTTCTTACGCGACCAGATTTCTTAAATTGATGGAATATAAGGCAAATGATATGTTTGGTATGTGTGGTTTCACCGCCTTATTAATTATTATACCTTATTTACCATAAATTCATGCAAACGGATTAAAAAAAAATCTAACCCCATTTAAAATTTAAAAAGGATTTGAGTGAAAAGCTTAAACTAGAATGACATAGTAATTTATATTCCCGGGTACTTTTATTAACGCGTAAACACGACTCTGTATGACCAGTGCTGAATCTTGAATAATTGGCATTGAATCATGATATCAGATAATGTTTTTCACTCAAAACTATATTCCTGTCTCTTGATATGTTGAAAGAACAATTTTCCAGCCAGTTCTTAAAATACATGTCAAATTTCTCTATTTGTTAAAATTCACACAAAACCAACATTTTTAGCAGGGGTTGCACAGATAGTCCGGATATAGTCATGGATGTATGTAGCCATGAATACATGACACCGTAGACATTTATACTTGGCTGGTAAGCCTATTTTAGTCGTGACACATGTCATACGGGGAAATGCACTGCAACGGCTATCCAATCCGTTGCATCAATGTCGTAGTAAATTACTATTAGCATTAAACTATACCAGTGATGGACAAATGCATCAGAATATATTGCAACTTTAAACCCATATTGAATATCCATTACTGTGGTCACAAGACATTTCCTATGCTGCGGACAAACTTGCTTTCATCCAGTAACCCCTGTAAGCAATAATTGTATTCATGCGATCAGAAATTCAACAAACATACGGGGAGATTTACCAATATGCTGTGTTAAAACAATTTTTTTTTGCACATGGTAGGTGTTGTGTTAAGTATACAAACATTAAGTGACTGCACATGTAGTCCACGAGGCAGTGTCAAAAATGACGAAAATATGTGCATCCTCATCGTACCTTACAGCGCGGACGTCTTACCTCAGCAAGGCCCTCTCGAATTTCCATTTGGTGAGGGGACCAAAATAGGATATGTGCTAACTGGTATTTGACAGGTTTTTATCAGACGCCGTAATACACATTTGACAGAAAACAAGTATTTTATGTTTTCATAATTAATTATATGTTTTCCTGTTTAACAAAACCTTGAACCCACTTAACAGAACTCAGAAAAGAAATGTCTTTACGTCCACATCCTCAGTTGACATTAGGTCACATCGTTACAGATCTGGACGCCCGTTAACTCACCCGGAGTGTGTGTGCTTTCTGTTGGAGCTGATATCGTTAGGATTCGTGCTGGTTGGATGGTTTTAATCGAATGGAGATCGATTCTTGGAGCATCGCCGTAGACTGAGCTGTGGTTATGTGGTCAACACTTCATGTTGGTTATAAGTCCTGTTTCTTAAATCTGTCTATATTAGATGTGAGCCGCTGCTTAGGAGAACTACTTGAATGTTAAGCATCCATAGACCGCGCAGTCCGCACAGATATCGCATCGCTATATTTAAATAGTGCTCTTCAGATACAAGGTATGCTTAATATACAATGGTGTTTACTCCTTAAAAGCTTATGGTACCTGGTAATATCTCTGTATTCGTGTACTTACTCCCGCACACAAGTTAAAATAAAGATGTACCGAACCCGACCAGTGGCGCAAAACATGGAAATAGCGCGCGCGCACCACCTGACGTCATACCGCGCAGCTTCACAATCAAGACATTTTTTACTTCCAATTAGTGTTGTTTCGTCTGAGCTTCTATTTCCTCTCCTAGTTTCATAGTTGCAGTTGCATGGCAATCATGTCATGGTTCACAGACTTGTCAACGGTGTTTACTCATACACAAAGGCATAAAAATATATAAAATAGGTGATTTTGAGATAGTTAGTCGGTGTATTGGGATTTCTTTTGGAAGAAACTTTTGTATTCAGGCTAAATAAAATTAAACACATATCACTGTAAATGTATAAATACCTTTAAATAAGTGCTGTTAATAAGTGTGTGTATTTCAGGGAGTACTTCAAACATGCTTCCGCAAAACGACTTGTAAAAGACAAAAAAACTTCAACTTTTTTTTCCAATGCCAAGAGTCCGGTTACCGACTACAGCTTAAACATATTTCAAGCTAATCAGAATGGACTAATAGTTTAGATTAATTATCTAAAAGATGTGCGTTAGATAGTCTTACTTAATACAAACAATCTTACAGATCGAGCATTACACAGGGAATCTAAGTAGGCGGAAACGATATGCGGCTACATAGAAACATATTCTAAGTACAATGGCCAACAAACACACCTGTCACCACCCACTGCGGTACTTATCAATCATGATCTCCTAATGGATGTCAAAGTTTCTCACAAAGTCAAACATGATCGTAACTGACAACAAAAATAACACCCGAACATCATCTGTTAAAGTTTACAATGTCTGACTGTATACAAATACTGCCGCTTACAGGTAAGAAACAACAATGTTAAAATTGCTGTGATATTAACATGAGATTTATGTGGGTGAATAAAGCAAGACTGTGCCCTGTATTTTTAAAATAAAAGGAAGATTTCAATTAGTTGCTGAATTCTATCACTTTTTTTCTCTCATGCTCATAACCGGGTATTCTCAGTTTATATCATTATCACCTGGGATGGTAAGTATAAGGTTACCATCCGCGATTCTCAGTAAAACCGTACCACCTGGGATTCTCATTATAATCTTACCAATTCATTAAACCCATAATGCAAAAGGTAGTATAATCTGAACACCATGTATTTGAATATAACATGTGTGTGTGTGTGCGGACATTATCTATGTGGGCCTTAAAGACGAATTCCTGTAAACAGGGTTTTTGGAATTGTATCTCAAAATGATGACTTCATGCCCACTTATTGGCCTGAAATACGGTAAACGTACGTGCTATGATACAGTAGTTCATCTTAAGACCCATTCAGGTAATACACCCGAGTTTGTTCAACGCCTTCAGCATCTGCCATGACAGTCGCTGAGATCAGCAGTTTTCATACTTTTAAATGGCAGTCTAATTCAGGAGAGGTATTTTTTTAAATCCTCTTATTGTAAAGATACTTATTAAGACGTTTTACGGAGTGATTATTCATCATGTCCAGACCTTTTATGTAGCTCAGCATCCATGCACCGGAGCCACAAAGCCTGGAAAATTACGTCTTGTCGCTTAATGTCACCTTTCCCATTCCCAGACTAATTCTATCACAGGTGAAATAAAAATAAACTTCCAAGAATATCACTTACCCTCTGACGTCTCCTGTCCTTTAGAAAGAGCGACGAAGTTCTCAGTTAACCCAATCTGAGGTGTCAGGGAAACTTTGTGTATGAGACAACCTCAGACCAATGAAGACGAGCTCCCGGATTCGGCTGGCGCTGGTAAGGTATTGGTGACTGTCACACTGGCCGGGATGTGCTATCTGCCGGCAACTCCCTCATGTATCGATCCAAGACCATCAGAGCGTCTTCAGCCTGAGAGCATGTGTGTGTGTGTGTGTGTGTGTCTGTCTGTCTGTCATTGCGTACCTACTGGCTGGAGAAAAGTCACCTACAGCGCTTAGGTTGAAAATCAATTTCCCTATATGTGTGTGTGTGTATATATATATATATATATTTATATATATATATATATATTTATTTAAACACACAAGATACAGGATTTATTCCATACCAATATATGAATTTGGGTGATACCATGTATAAGACATAGTGCTGAGTGAGAAAATAAAGGACATAGTAAGAATTAAAGAGAAGGAAGTAATAATTGTGTTACATATTTTAGAAGGAATAATAGCTAGATGATTGTTTTGAAAATTGTTTTGTGCATTAATATGGCGTATCATGTAGTGATTATAGCGTGAGACGGTTAATCGTGTCTCCTTAGATGATAATTTCAGGGCAGTTTAGTTGTTAGAGAGCATTTAATTTATAAAGAGCCGCCTCTGTTTTGGCAATCACTAGTGTCTGTGATAGATTTCAAAACTGCACCTATGTAAGTTAGATTTTCTCACACACTGTTACTAGATGCGTTTTTTTTATCAATATTCGCGCAGTGATTGGCGGTCGGCGTAATTTGGAGTAATGATTGGCCGAAGGGCAGTCGGGTGTTGTGATGTCATTAATCATGTATATGGAGTAGAGTTGGACTTTTTTCGAAAGAAGGGCCCGTTTCAGCGTAAAAGTGAGATATAGACTGACGATACCTGCAGCAGCCCTGGGGCGGGTCTGCATATGTCACAGCGGAGAAAGGTGAGACTGCTGAGGTGTCTACAATTGTAGTAAGTCGATGTCTGATGAAGGCACGAGTGATTTCTCTGTAAAGGACTTCAGATCAAATAACGCATTTTGTCGACGGACTGGTATTCTGGTGGGGTGATCCTTAATTACTGTGAGGGTTCAAGGAACAGACGGAGGACTTTATATATACGCCGTAGAGGTACTGGATATTGCTGTTTGGAAGCTGATTCTGGTGCCAGGTCTGGATGCTTACAGGAGACATCTGCAGTGCATTTAAGAATGTTTTAAAACCAATTTAAGCATAATATTATTAAAGTTTGAGATGATAGTGAGGGTAGCTTACCAATTTGGACGACACTTCACATAATATTATAATTATTAATTCGCCTAATTATGAAGGAAAGTAAAGAGTGTTCTATAAAAGTATTATAAAATGATTGAACGAAATGAACAAGAATGATTATTCGAGGGGACTGGAATTGTGCTCTCGACCATGAAGAATAAAAATGTGGACAAAAAACCTCTAAATCAAATGTAATTACAGATTTTTTCTAATTCAAAAAGTAAGTTTGATTTATTTGACATATGGAGAATAAGGAACCAAGGAAAGATTTTTACATGGCAAAAACAAATAGTAGACTGGACTATTACTTTAAAAAAAGTCATTTAACGGATGAATTTACAGGTATTATCTATCACTCCAACTTTTATGTCAGATCTTTTAGATTTAAAATTACAATAAAAGAAAATTAATGTGATGAAGGAGGAAAAGGCTACAGGAAATTTCATAATCAGCTTTTTAATAATCAATATTTCATAACTTAAATAAATAATAAAATTGATTAATAGTTGAAAGAAAACAAGCTTCTGAATCCAAGCAGCCACTTGATATTCATTTAATTTAAAATAAGACAAGAAACAATATTTTTTTGCCAAAACTAAAAAGAAAGATGATAAAGAAAGAGAAATGTGTTTCATTGGAGAAATGGAGGCTTTAGAAGATGTTCAAATAAAAACGACCACTATGAAAATCTACAACAAGAAATACATGACCTCAATGAAACTGAAGTGCAGGGAATAATAGCAAGAGCGGATAATAAGAAGGATAGAGAAAAGTATTATTTTCATTTAGAAAAAAAAAAAAGAAATGGGAAAATGTACATGATAACGGAAAACTAATAATAGGTACACAAAATATATTTAATGACAGAAATGATTTTACCATAAATTATATTCTGCCAGGCACATAATCTAACAGAATGTTAAGATAATATTTTCTTTAATAACATTCCAAAATTAACTATTGAAACACAAAACAAATGTGAAGGATATCTTACTGTTGAAGATTGTATTGTTTGAAATCGTTGAACACATTTAAACCAAATAAATCCCCAGGAAATCATGACCTCATATCAGAATTGATGAAAAGGTTTTGAAATAAGTTGGGTCAAATAATGGTTATTAGTTTCAATTTTCTCTGGATAAAGATTTTCTAACTCCATTTTAGGGACAAGCTGTTATTACCCTTGTTGAAAAAAAGATAAAGATCGAACAAAACTTAAAATCTGGCGTCCAATATCTCTGCTTAATACAGACTTATGACAAAAACCTTTAAGCTTGAGGATTAAGTCAGTGTTAGCACATATTTAAACAAGACCCAAAAGGGGTATATTAAAAATACATAAATATCTGAAGCAATTAGAACTATTCTGGATTCATTGAATTATTTAGATCAGAAGAAATTGAATAGTATATTATTTATAGATTTTGAGAAAGCTTTTGATATTGTGGAATTGAACTTTATTCATGCACAATTAGAAACTTTTAATTTTTCTTTTAAGTCCTTCATTCTTAAAATGGGTTTGATTATTTTACAATGATGCTCAGGCATGTATTATGAATAATTTTCATTCTTCAGGGTATTTTGAAATAGGAAGAGGTGTCGGCCAGGAGATCCTCTGTCGCCCAATATTTTCATAATATGTCTAAAAATTATAGCAATTAATATTAGATATAATTGAGATATACAATGTATTATATATAACAATGAGGAATTAAAGTTAGTTGTTATGTATGCTGAGGACAATACAGGAATTGTGCAGGATATAGAGTCTGCTAAAAAGGTTTTAAACTTGTTCAGTATGTTCAGGCAGTCTTCAGGTTTGAAAATTAAAACTGGAGCAATGTGGTTAGGAACCTTAGAAATAGCAAGGAGGAACCATAAGGATTAATATGATTTACTTTTATCAAGGTTATATGTATCTACTTATCCAAACAAGAGGCGTAAATAAAATAAAACTTTGAATTAAAATAAGAAAATTTATAAACTTATGAACATATAAAGTCAAGAAACTTAACATTACAAGGAAAAATTTTAGTGGTTTAAACATTATGTTTTTCATAGTTGACAAATTTAGAATCAAATTTTATTTTACCAAAAAGCTTTAAACAGTGAATAAAAAATACTGTGGTCAAGTATATGGAAAGGTCAAACAAAAGTTAAGAGAGAAATTTAAGTGAAACCATTGAAGAGAGTCGGTTTGACAATGCTTCACATTTACAGTTATATTAAAGGACAACACATTATGTTGATTAAGGTATATTTAATATATTTCAATTTTATACAGATAAAGATTGGACATTTCTTATTGATAAGACCAACTTTTGAAACAATTAAAAATGGCCTTTAATATAATATTTTGCAAGAAGAATGGAGTACACTATATTCAAATTGTCTTAGTCTGTGTAAAGAAAACAAAATCTGTGAATCCCAAAATAAAAAAATATATATATATATAATTTTGTTTATATCTTAAAGGATAGCTTCACAAGTTTGGAATTACATATTATTCAAAGTGTGGATTATGCGGTCTAGGAGAAGAAGATGTCAGAGATTATATTTGGTTGCGATAATGTTAGAGATTTTGGCAGGATGTCTGCATTGAATATAATATATCACCAGATGTTATTACAAAAAAAAACATAATTTTGGGGACCACAGAAGAAAGATAAGAGAAAGAAAATAAAATCGTTATTCATGTTAAGACCGATATCTATAAAACCAAAGAATCATTTTGATTAAATATAGAAAATTAAAAGAAGATAAAATGTGCAGCTGAATACAGGGAAAATAATAAATGGAAATTACTGTGAGAAAAAGTAAGATAAAGAAGTTGGGTATCTGAAGCAAAGGAAGTTAGTATTTATATTCATTATAAATTGTTATAGACGGGTCAAACCGGAAAATATAGCGCAACAACCAACAAAATGCAAGATATTGTTTTATGGTGATTTGCTGTACTATAGGACTAGCATAACAATATATATGAAGTCTTCCAAAATCGGACTCCGGAAAGTTGATATTTTCAAGATAACGTCTAAGATAGCCGCCAATCCCCTCAAATGGCAATAATTCATTTAGTTTCATCATACAATTGTAATTTTGGTTTCTACCACCAGGTCTTTGGGGTCCAGAAAGCCATTGTAACCAACACAATATCATTAAGTATTAATGTTACTGACAAATCCAAGATGGCGTTTAGGACGTTTAGGATCATTACAGATTGCCATTAATTCTTTTATTGATGATAGAGTTGTAATTTTGGTATCTACTGCTTTTGGGGGTCCAGAAATCCATTGGAACCAACAGAAACATCATCCCATAATTATGTCGCCGACAAATACAGGTCCCTTTATCATCATAGAGTTGTAATTTATGTATCTACCATTACATTTATTGGTTTGTGATCAACTGAAACCAAATATCCAGTTTGTGACACCTATGTCACTTTTGTTCCGAGACTAGCTATTCTATTATACAAAAGTCAATACAAAGACGGAAAGATTAATTGAGGGATGCTACCTTTCCTTTCGATATTTCAAAGCTAACATAGTGCGTACATATTTAGGAAGATACATTTGGAGTAATTTGCCATTAAACAAACATTTCTGACGCCTGTCAGTTCATAAACTCCAATCGATGACCAGCTGATGCAACACTGCTACCGCTCTTGCCACCCAAGAGATACTCACCTCCAAATCTTGCCATCATCCGTCATGGAGATCTTGAAAGGGCCGTCCTCTTTGGAGACAAGCGCATGTTGCGTATCTGGTCCACATGGCAATAGCATATGGCTCTAGAATTTGATCTTGTTTGATCATCTCTGTAGAAGTGGGCCAGCCAAAGTTGATTTTTTTTTTCACTTTAGAGGGCATTCATTTCTTGTATATAGCAGGCATTCATGCTAGATCAATCTGTCATAGAGTGAAGAAAATAAGTGTGGGTGGATGCCATCTTAAATTTTGACTTTCATGGTAATTTCAAGGTCAAATAAAAAAAATGGGCCAGCCATGGTCTATTTTTCACTTTTGTAGACACTGCTTAACTTTAAAGGTCATTTTCAATGCGATTTTCAATGTCAAAATGAATATAAATTTATTATAGTGTTTCCCTTTTCATAAAACTAAGGTATATTCGGTAACCTTGGGCTCTAGGGTTTTGCTTGTGTCAAGTGACACGTACACAAGGCATAGAATAATCATGTCCATAATTTCTTACACTTAAATGTACAACTTAAAAGTAGTTTTGTTAACACAGTTTTCTGAATGAAGAAATATAGAAATGGAGTTAAGAGGTGCTTTCTGTGTGTTCCCCCAAGGTGTCTTTAACACATTTTTTCAAAAATAACAATATAAAATGACCGCATTTTGTAAAATGCTGGATAAAAGCTCCATTAATCGCGATCATTTGCTTATAGTAATAATGTTTTGGGAGAGAGTTGTGGTTATCATATAAGACCCTGGATGTACTTTTTACATTTATAGGTAATAGGCGTACTGAAACATTCAAAATGACTGTAAATATAGCTGCCACACTAAAGAAAAAGGCGATAGCTATCATTATATAGTAGTCATCATATATAAATGCTTTAATGGACCATTAGGTGTTTTAGGTTTAAAAATATCATTCGGTGTCATTTATCGCCAACACATGAAAGGGTGTTCATTTATAAAATGACGTTACCGACGATGCCAGTCTGATCCGACTTCTGTTCTTTGCCTGGCTTGTTAATGTTTGTAGCTTTAATCGGCTTCCTGGGGAACATCAGCCCAAGCAAACACAATAACAGGCGCAAGAAGGTTTTTTGTTAAGCATTTGCGTGCCGCCCATGACCAGTGCCTAATTCACTCCTGGGTCGAGAAAGCGCAGAAGCGAATCCAGGGGGAGGGGTCGAGGTGCCCCCCCCCCCCCCCTTTTAATAAGGGTTTCAGACTAATTTTACCGGCCTGAACCCCCCCCCCCCCCCAATTTTTGGACGTAGGGACTTTTATGTTTTGTCATTGGTTCTACTGGGTTGGACCCCACCCCCACCCCCGTTCTACAGAGATTATACTTAAGTGTAATTCTCATCGCTCTACGCATCAACTCCACCATGGAGACTGGATACTTACCGAACCTTACAGAACATATAATATCGACTTTTGTGGGCAGTGTCTCGGTTGGGGGTCACCCAAGAAGAAGTTGCGACTAACAACAAAAGTGCTACCAATATGGCAGCGGGATTCACCTGACAAAGTTCTGTTCAGCCCAGTCAGTGACATGTGCTAACTGCTCAGGACAGCATTCATCCGCTTACCGCGGGTGTCCATTCTACAGAAACTACAAGAAGAGAGCCACAACAATTACAATACCAGAGAAAACATTGAAACAGTTGAGTTCACCATCCACTACTCCTATGGAAGTGGAACCACCAGTTCAGGCTACTGCCCATACAAGGACACCATCAAGTATGAAAACAGATGAGATACAGGCTACTACCCGCACAATAACACAGATTTGCGAGACGGAAGTTGAAATATCAATTCCGGACACCTTTCTAGTACGTCCACCTAAATCAACTAGAACCGTTGAGATCCAGGATACCTCAAGTCCAAGTTTTGTTAAACCACGAAGCCGCCGAAACTACACAACCAAGAAACGCAAACTACTCCAGTTATGGTTACCACGTCAACCCAAACCGAACCAGAGGAATACGAAGTCGCCGCTAGGTGTCGACACTATTCCAGAAACGATCAAGCGCAAGTCATGGTTATCGAATCCTCAGATGACGATGAATTTTCAAGACTGCCAAGAAAAGACAACAATCCTACTGAATTGTGAAATGTGACATGCTGATCAGGCTAGAAGAATCCCGGCAAATTGAAATTCAACTAAGAGTAGCAAGAGGCCTTTCTCCCACTTCACCAGCAACAGACAAGTTAATTGCAGCAGGTACATCAGCAACAACCAAATTCCAACTCACCCCAGATGAAGCCAGAGGACTAGGATTTCTACCCATATACCAAGAACCTTCCAGAACAAAGTCTACCCCGAAAGTGACCAAAAAGAAGAAAAATAAAAACAGCCCAGTTGGAAACAACACAACCCTAAGGCAAAACACAGTTCTCCGAGGAAGATTCTAAAACAGTAACGTAACGGCAACACAGTCAAATCTCGGCTCCTGCGAACAGTATCATCTCTATCATCATCATCATCACCATTTACCTTAAGAAGCTGGCAGGGACTGAATCTTGATTCATCCAACTGTACATGCTTGACGAGGATTACATCTTACCTACCACCTACAGAAGCGACTTTCATATGATTTTACGCTACATGCACGACACTTGGATCGATGTGATTTTTGCTTTAAAGGTATAATGGTGAAATCGTAGTATAAAAAGAGATACTATAGGTCAGAATCATCTACCAATTAGAAATGGTTAGAGTTTTACTTGTAAAATAAACAAGCTAAGATTAATTTAAAACGTTTGCGATGGATTGTTTTAATGTAATTAAACAGTTTGACAACTAACAAATAGAAATAATTTGTGCTAGACAGGTAAAAGCACTAAAAAAGCAAATCGTATCATAATTGTATTAATTTATCTTGTTGAAAGATAAAAATCAAAACAAAAATGTTTAATGCGGGGGGGGGGGGGGAGTTAAAATTGACGCGGTTTGTGCCTGAGAACCATGCCTTTTATTTTTTTGCCTTACGCCAAACAAAGAAAATACCGAAATGAAATAATGTGTGACCTTGATGAGACTAAAAAGTCCTTCACATTCAAATTTTGCGATGGCATCCACCCACACCTTTCACCTCCCAGCACTGCACAGATCCCACATGGATGCCTTCTATTAACATGCAATGCCGTAAAAAAAATAATTTTAGAGACAAAACAGACAGATAATCAGAGAGAGACATATCATTTCTGAAAAGATCTTGCCGTGCATCACAGATAGGACCTTAACTGTATGGAGAATACCAAGCAACACCTATACCTTGATCTCATGTGAGGCAAAAGAAAGCAAGGAAGGACCAAGGAATTGTTTCAAAACTATGTCTTGCCAATATTGTCTGCGTTGAAATCTCCCCGAATTTGCAAGTTATTCAAAAGGGCTGCCGATCAAGCATGTTCGAAGCCCAAAAGAGGAAAACTCCCAAAGTAACAGTAAACATGGAATCGAGAGGATTCCCAAAGCCCAATACAGTTGTCCATTCAGATAAAAAGGGGCTATACTGACCTACAAAATATAATTATGACGCATATTGACGTAAACGCTGAACCTGATAGACTACCAAGATGCCAGTGATGTGAGATGAAAGATCGAACAAATAAAAAAAAAATAATAGAATTATAAGGGCAAAGCAAAGGGTACATACAGAAAAAGAATCATCAGCCTTTTTAACACTCTTTACAGTTGTATATATGCACGTTACATAAACATGTATATGTTAGCAGCATGGTTTCCAGAATGTTAAACAGTGTTTGTTCTTATTAGACTGGAGATTGAATTGGCCTAGATTATGAGACCTGACCTCATGTACAGGCCCGATTCAAGATCTTCGAGTTCAATTCCGTCCCTTACATCATATGGCAAAATTATCCCTGGGGACCTTCGTTCTGTTTTATCCTCCACTAAATTTGACTGTCTAAGAACTGTCTTAAGATTTTACAGTGCATAAGTGGCCATTTTGAATATCATATTTGATATTTATGGTTACAAGATAACCCAATAATATTTTTTTCTTGTCATATTGTTTTAAATTGTATACCCTAAAACATGGTGGCAGACAAAAGTCTCGCGTCTATGATAAAAAGTCATCACCGTATTAGTGTAAAATTATTCGGCGGCCATTCTGTTCATTATCTTGGATGTATAGGTTGACAGCTGAATCAGGCTTTATTCTTGAACTTTTTTTTACAACCGGGCAACTTTTTAACCCTTAGAAGTATAGTTGGAACCAAAATTACTGCAAAATATTACTGCATAAATCACATTTTCGGTAGCTATTGTGAGCCATCTTTGATAGCTAGTCGCATGACCACACGGCGATGCTTTTTTATTTCCATTTGATTTAAAAAAAAAATTAATAGTAATTACAAAATAACTTCTTTATGGTTAAATAAATAAATAAATGATTTAAAGCGATCTCTAACAGGCGGTCGTGCGATCAACACGGTTTTGATCTACGATCCGTCAACCTGTTTACGACGAGATGCGATCTTAACGCGATTTAAAAAAATACCAAAATAATGGTAACCATGGACTCGTGTAAACGCAGCATTAGTAAACAGGCGGTCCTGACCAATTGTAGTAGTAGTCCGGCCGTCTAGGAGATTTGTCAGCAAAAAAGCAGTCTGGGTTACATTAAGTATAAGACTGTCCAAGGAATATCGCTCGACCACCGGTGGCTTTGCCGTTGTTGTTGTGATTGTGTCACACGGCCCAGTTCAGACTATCATACCGTTCGCGGTGAGGTGGTCTTACATCTGCCAATGGCTACGATTAATGACGATTGCTGGTTGCAGAAGCATATAGCTGTCTTCGATTGTGTCACAACATCCTAAAACTGTCACATTTAAGTCTGCCACCACTTTACTATTTACCCTTATGTACGACTACTCACCACTAAATTTTGTGCAGGATCGATCATCCTCTTGCGATCGTTTGCTTCATGTTGACAACGATCACCATGGACTTGTCTTGCGACCTTTTTGTGAATGTCGTGACTTCCCACGATTGCAGGTCGTGCCTTTTAGAAACCCGGTATATTGTCCAATGTCATTGGTATCATCGAATCGATCTTTGTATCCTTAAAGGCTTCGAGGAACAAAAAATATACCTTGTATAAAATACAACTAGGATTTATATTTTCTTATAAGTGCCTATAATAGTACACCACACAGATCCTTTTATCACCTGATGGCTAAGCGGGGGCTTAATCTGGCCTACTCAGCCGTTTTTAATAATTCATCCTTTATTTTTGCCTATCCTTCATTTGGGTAAGCCAGTGATACTTTTTTCTCTTCTTTATGTGGATATGCGGGTTGTTAAAATATAAGCAAGCTGCAGCCGAGCCATTACATCAAGAACAAACAGTTGTATATATAGTTTAGCGTACATGATTGTATCTGTGTCTAAGGAACCCCAGCATGATGTTTACAAGATTTAAGGCGGTAGTGTTTGCCCCATAACTCAGAGGATCTTTCCTGGCCTACCATGATATGAAAATGGAGGAATAGCGGTTATTTTTGTGCCTGATAGACGATGGACCTATATGATGCTGTACCTGTGACCGTCAGAAATACAAGTAAATTGATATTCTTCAGTTAGCACAACATATGTCATGAAAATATGTACAGGCATTCCCAAGAAATCTTTCCTTTGTATACATTTCACTAACAAGTCGTAACTAAGACGCTCAAACGTGTGATCATGTTCATAAATTCTAGGTCTCACTTACCCCTTTTAGGGATCCAGGGTAATCTCTCCATCACCTGTCATGGTGGGAAGCTGGAGCTTTAGTTATCTATCAGTTTGCTTTCTGCCCTGCTATGAAAGGGTTGCAATCTGAAATTTTTACAAATACAAGTAAAATAAAAATATAATAATAATACAGAAATCATGGATATGCAACTTTATTCCTGAATTAAAGTTAGATTTTTTCCAAGATTAAAAAGAAAATCAAATTTCATTATAACCCAATGCTGCCCCGAAATGTGACCTTTTGTGTAACGTTTTCCTAAAAGGAGTCTTAACTTATGAGGTGCTCAAACATGTTACATTACCTCTGAGCATGTAAGTCACTGTGTGCTACTTTTTGACATCAGTGATTAATCCTTTACGATCTGTTAGCATGTGAAGTTTAAACTTCTGCCACTAATGGTTACGATTTGAACTCTGCTGAAGCTTGATCCTTGTAATCTGTCGAAATTATTTATAATACATATAAAAATGAGTAAAATTAGAAATATTGCAAGTAGTGCTGACAGTCTTGTGCAGAAGTTAGAGTTCCACAAGATCATTCAGCATGCCATATTTCATGACTATTAATCCACGCTGGCATAAACAGACTCACGAGAGTACGAATTTTAGGCTTCATAATCTGCAGCCCACAATGCACTGGAACTTTTGCATGCACATGCTATAGGTTTAAATGTAGTGAAGAAGGTAATGTCGTCCGTTTAAACACGTTGGAAAAGAAATGTTTCAAGGCAAATTACATAAACATGGCTGTTTTGTGGTAAGTGCCGAAAAGGAAGTGGATCGTTTTGTGTAGAAACGACATATGGCGGCAGGTTGACAATTGATTCACCCAATCCTGAGAACTCTGGACTTTTATATGTGTTTTGTACAGAAAGAAGCCTTTTCGACTAATCTGCTGAAACACGTGTTTTTACTCAAAAGGTCAGAGAAAATAGGTCACAGTGATCTAATTTTTTTTTTTACTTCCACAGAGTAACCTATCAGAACCTTTCAGCATCTTGAACTGATATGATCAAAAAAAAAGGTTTCAGGATTTTTAAATAAACCACGACAGACAAACCAAAGAGAGAAGAATTATGCTAAAAATTACAAATGGAGCCGCCAGTCTTCAGAAACTGGTGATGGTCAATATGCAAAGGAACTGGCATGGCAATCCGAGCATTATTTATCGAGAAACTGGAGCTTTTACTGACAAGAGAATTATTATTGTAGCGAGCAAACATGTATCATAAGACGGAGAATATAGGAAATATTTTGACCTCCCTAGTTGTTAAGATAGAACTTTCTATAGGTTCAACGATTACGATTTGTGCCCTGTTGAAAGACGGTTAAACGAACAGGCAGAAGGACAGACAAACAGACAACGGACAGCGCACAAAGAGTGATCGCTCTATGCCTGACAAAACTAGTCATGATCAATATTCATGGCAAGATTCATAGGAATTTATGCATTACTTATTGCGATACAGGAGATTTTGTATCATTTTTTAAAATTATTCTAGGTTACCAGAATTAGGTGACCTTATTTCAGGTTTCCAGGGAGATTTGAAAACTTTGCAAACTATTTGTCCGTCAGAGATAAGTAAATTTGTTACAAATTGTACATTTTATAACTGAAGTTAACATGTATGAATAAATGGCATATATATATATATATATATATATATATGGTATTCAAAGAAAAGTAGGTTCACTGAAGTTGAGAATCGAACCCAAGACCTTCCGATTTCCGGTCGGGTGCCTTAACCACTTGGCTACGCCAGATTCCCTTCCCTTCTGTGTATTTGCACACTTTTAAAGAAACCAACGAAGTGGGAGAACAGGGAGAACTAATGGCCTTTTATTGTGTGCGGCATTTATAATATATAGATGTATGAATAGCCATGCTTGTTCATTGTAGGCTTCCGACCGGAAATCGGAAGATCGTGGGTGCGATTCCCACGGTCAGTATACCGACTTTCCTGTGTATACCAATTCAATCTATAAACAGTGAACCAGCATGGCTATTCATACATCTATATATAAAATATGCCGCACACCATAAAAGGCCATTAGTTCTCCCTGCTGCATGCAAAGTCGCCGTGCCGACACATGTAGTGGGTGAGGCTATGATTCTTATTAAAGTGTGCAAATACGTAAATTCCCATCGTCAGTGAATCGTCAGTGAAATTTTCTTTGTTTACCATTTCGACCTATATACAATGAACCAGCATGGCTATGCATGCGCATATATATATATATATATATATATATATATATATATATATATATGCATATATAGATGTATGTATAGCCATGCTGGTTCATTGTTTTATAGCTACACAGAAAAGTGATCCCACTGGCAGTGAACCACTTTTCTGTGTATACCCTTTCCAGCTATATATATATATATATATGATTAGCAGAGAAACAGGGTATAATCGTGATGCTTTAATTACAGTACACCTCAAGACAGAGATGCTGCTAAAAGCATTTTATATGATATTGCAACAACATTGCAATAATAACTCAGTATGTCATTTGTTTACTGCTTAAAGCACACTTTAGTCATTAACGACCATTCCATTTCTCACGTTTAAAGGCCCGTAATAAACAATAAGTTACTCATTGCCACCGCGATCTTATCACGATATACAGGAGTATTTTGAAAAGGTATGAAAGACCTGGTCATCTTTTTGATACCCGTAACTAAAAACTGGCCACCCAGCCAAGGACATTTTGTGAAGTATAATGACATTAACCCGTCGATTTTATTACCCATTTGTTTAGAACTGAGAGGTAAAATTGCTTGCATAGACACGTATTGACACATATTTATATAGGCTAACCCATATTGTGGGTGACAGCACCAAATTGTCCATGCTCACATTGTCCTAATTAAACAGGTATAACATGTATTGTGAGTATCCGTGTAGCTGTTGTTTAAAAAAGCGAACTAATGGATGAACTCCGCTATTGCTGTACAACTCACAGATCAATTGAATCTTTAGTAGTAGTTATGTGTGAACTATTTAATTAAAAATGGATCACCGGGCAAGGGAAGGATGTAACCTGGTGGACAAGGAGTTGGACTTCGGAGATAAAGGTACCCGGTTCATTCCCCACCATTGCCTCAAAGAAAATGTAACTTTTATCCGTTTACATTACCATCTCAGAACTGTCCCCCGATTCTGTTCTATTATTGTATCGGTTTTTCGTTCCTCACTTTACTGTTGTTCTGTGATCATCTGACATGTGCATTTTTTAAAACCTATGAATATTCCCTACAATTTGGCGTATGTAAACTTTATGACTTCTCGTAACTGGTTGATATTTTATAAATTAAATAATATTGGTACACTAATTTACCTATGAATCGATAATTCTCAGGCATTTATGTTCAAAACATTCAATTTTCAACATATTGTGTTGTAAACATATACACCAAATTACGTACGTAAGGATCTATCTTTAACAGGAGTCGGTTTATAGGTAAAAATTTGAAAAATAATGCATGCACATTTCTCAACCAAATATCCTATAAATTCATAATTTTGAAAGTAAATACCACAAATGAAATTATATAAATATTTTCAGGGTTTACCCATATTTTTACATGATGCATAAAGGCATACTTGATCGGTACATATATGTCGGAATAAATGAATTTTAGTCAAATACCTGAAATCTATTCAAATATTTTAAAATCTAAATCAAAGCAACCGTTATCAGAAAACCAAAAGTTGTCATATAATAACATTCTTAGCTCTATAAACATTTTTTTTTGTTTTGATATTTGACCACGAAATATGAATTCCGATCTTGGCCCAGAAAGACGTGGGAAAACTGGTTAAATTTATGAATATATGTATTCATGGGCCAATTTGAGTATTTATACTCACATATGCAAATCTGTTCATATGACAGAGTTTACTAACATAAAGTTAATATACTTGCATGTGTATATATACTCACAGGAGTAAATGTGTGCCTGTGAATGGGGATTTAGACACCAAGAACGACCAATAACAGTATATAGTGAAAAGGTTCTGGTAACAGAAAAGTAGCATCTAAAAGTACTGCACAGATGGATTTGTGTACACTGGAGAGACGTAGAAGTAGAAGGAGTGGGGGATTAATAGAAGTTATATGTTCTTATTAAATTGATTTTGGTGGAGGTGTTTAATCAGAAAAGTAGTAAAACCCGCATACCTGAAAACGCTTTTGCTTTTTGTCATTAGCTATTTAGATATCCCAGAAACAACCAAGTGCCCCTGCCCATTTTATTTATTATTAAACGTTAGCGAGTATAAGCAGCGTTCTATGTTAAGAACAAAGACTACACATGTATCAGCCCCAAATAGGAGACATTATAGGAAACTCAGGACAAAAGAACTATCAGAACTACAAGAAATACAAGTAGGGCTAGGACAAAGCTCAAGATCTTAGCCATTCACATACCCCAGCAGTCTTAGGTAACCCCGCAACCAGTTGGATACCCCATCAGTACGTCAAATGCCCTAGCTTGAGGTCAGATACCGCAGCAGCACATCAGATACAACAGCAGGATGTCAGATACCCCATTAGGACGTCGGATACTCCGCCAGGACGTAAGATAACCCAGTAGAACATAATATACCCCAGCAGCCATTTATATACCCCACTAGCCAGGCAGATACGCCATCAGGACGTCAGATACCCCAGTAGCCAGTCAGATACCCCAACGGGACGTCAGATACCACAGCAAAACATCAAATAACTTAGCAGGACATCAAAAACCCTAGCAGCCATTCTGATACCCCAGTAGCAGGTCAGATACCCCATTAGGACGCAAGATACCCCAGTAGCCAGTCAGATACCCCATCAGGACGTCAGATACCGTATCAGGAGGTCAGATACCTAAACAGCCAGCCAGATTCAGTTCAGCAGCCAGTAACAGAACCAACAGCCGGTCAAATAATAAAGCAGCCATTAAGACCCCCTGGGAGTCATTCAGGTACCTAAGCAACCAGAGAAATACCTAAGCAGTCAGTGAAATACCCAAACAGCAACTAAAATATCAAAGCCAACAGTAAAATATCCAAGCCATCAGTAAGATACCTAAGCAGCTAGTCTGATATTTGAATCCAATGGCATGAGCGTTTCCCTGAATTTGGGGTCCTTCAGCGTGGTTACTCTACCTGCATCAAAGGGGAACAAGATCAGCCTAAGGGTTGAGAGAACGAAAAGAATAATTATTATATTTGACTGAGTGGCCCATGGGGTTAAGTAACATGTTGTTACAACATAAAGCTTCTCAAATATATACCTGTATGAACCAGTCCATGTCAATCAGACAGTCTTACCTGATGAGTGCACGAAACTACGTAGTAGTAAAAATGTCTGAAAAACTTGATTCCACTATATTTGTCTATTTATGCAGCGAACATGAAACCAGTAACCACGACCAGTATGCTTTACCATGAGAATATATGAATGCACCTTTATAAAGGACAACATCTTTAGCTGTAACAATAAAAAAAATTCAGAACGGGTGAGAGAGAGACAGAGAAAATTAGTGAAAAAAATGAATCTAAAAAAAGCTGGACAAGTCAATAATTGTGATAAAACACAAATAAAACATATAAATTGCATGAATTATAGTCCCCTCCCCATGTAACATGCCCCTGTATATACCCTTATGATTATACTGACGACTTAACTGAAACTACCACAACTGCTACGATGACGACTACTACCAATGACTTAGTATCATTACTTATTTCCTGTCAGTGCCTGAACCTATTCATTTACTCCTAGCAGGGGATCTTCATGGGAACACACAGACACACGCACCCCCCATATATATATATATATATATATATATATATATATATATATTCATATATATATATATATATTTGTCTGACCCATTTCAAATATTAACTTAATCACATTTGAAATATATTAAAATCAATATAAGGTTTTAGAAAATAAGAAATTATGATTCCAGTATAAGTTCATTCTTAAGCACGATTAGATAAAATATTTCATACTAAACTCATAAATGAACCAAAGTCTATAGTTTTAATAATTAATAATGAATATATTTCATTTGCAATTTATAAACATAACCCCCCCCCCCCCCATATTTACGCCCCAGGAAACGCCAACAAATGCCACCACTCAACGTTGTAGCAAGCCTGAGCCTGGAAACTACCTGTAGAAGTAATTGGAAGATACAGTGACCGAACATGGTGCTTCTGTTTAGATCATGCAGGGTAATCAGTATGATACAGTGCTCAGGGAGGACAGGATGGCTATCTTACATGAGCTGAATAGAGGGTTTTACCTTGATTGATGAAGCCCAAACTAAGACTGACATGCAGTATTCCTCCAAGTTCAGGCCCGATGCTGAAGTTTCCCGTTGACTTCCGCCAGTTACTTCCTGCAAAACCTGGTTCTCACCCCTAGGGATGTGAATAAAGCCATAAAGGAGAAATCATCAGTTGCAGAGATAGTTATTGCTCCAGATGATTATGGCTGGAAAGAGAGTGTATCTGGAGCTTGTCTGCAGGTGAAGTCCAAGTGATACCTTGGCTCTCCTAATGAGGCGCGGTGTACAGGTTAAGAGGAGAAACTATACAAGAACCGGAGACACCTAGTGAAGACTCAGAAGGGTGCTTGAAGACGTCAGTCCCACAATATCAAGCGTACGCAAACTATAATACCACCGAAAGAAAGCCACCAGTGATTCCCTCAGGATGCACTTAGTCAACCGGCTTCTGTGGCTAAGGGGTAAAGCACAGGACTAAGAGCGAGTAGTTCGAATCTCAGCCGAGGCGGCCGGCCACCACCCAGGGTGAGCACATTGCAGACCAATTGGGAAGGCCATGGCCAAGACCAAGATATAAAATGAGAGGAAGCGTATGATATTGCCTAATTCATATTTATACTTCTAAAACTACAACAACTACAAATACTAGTGCTACTACTCCTTCTAATACAATGACTCTGACTAATATTATCCCGTGTGACTGGTGTCTACAATTAGTTAATAACATGTATTTAATTATAATTTGTCGCTTAACGTCTCAATATGCCTGTTTTATTGTCTGGCATTTAGTGTATTAATAACTCATTACCAACAGTAGGGTTGCCTTCAATAAAAAAAAGTAAAAAAAAGATACCCGTAGTCTGAGAAGTTCCTATATTTGATAAAGCATCGTTAATGTTTAATTAACATTTATACCTCTAAAACTAAAACAACTACAACTAATTGTACTAATACTACTTTTAATACAACAGCTCTGACTAATATTATCCCTAGTGACTAGTGTCTGCCATTTGTGAAAAACATGTATTTAATCATATTTGGTGGCTTAACTTCTCAATATGCCTGCTTTATTGTCTGACATTGATGCATTACCATAAGTATTTCCATTAAGTTGAAGATGCGCACATTAGTGTATTGTGATACTTTATCTTGTGTCTCTTTTAATAGATTTCATGAGATGTCTGAATTTTGACCCTCAAATGACGCGACACTTCTTGACGTATTAAAAAAAACAGCCGCAAACTATATCCCTGGCTCCGTGGGTATTTCACATTGCTGCTTGAGTATTTCACTGGCCACCAGTGTTTTACCCTAGCTGCTTTTGTACGCTTCATATCATTTGCTTGGATTAAGTAGCAGTCACACAGTCATGGATCAACCAAATTGACACCATTCGGCTGGTAGATGGACTGATGTTTTCCCTGTCGAAAGAAGGTTAATTGCAGGATATTTATTTTCTTCTAGAGTTAACTGGCCGCTCTTTCCGAATAGTTTCCGGTCAAATGTCCGGATACACAGGCAAATGGACCGATCAATGATGTTAGTTTGGCCAAGGTCAGATGTCAGATATAGTAGTTGTCACGGTATCCCTGGGGTCTGCCTAGGGCATTTCACGGCCTCATATTTGTCTGGAGAGTCATCCGTGAATGTCTTTCCTTGACCGTTATTGCAAAGTGCTTGGATTACCTTGAGTTGACATTAATGTGACCTCAGTTCATTGGATTTGCTTTCTTCATTCTAGGTGAATACGTATCTACCCGGTGTATTAATACCTGATGTCTGCAATCAACATGCGATCGCAAGGGTAAAATACCACCGTCACCGCACCCCACTTAACAATTACAAATAGTTCAAAACTCCCGAATGTATTTCCTGACTGTACAAGAACGAATCACTCGAGGTGACACCAAGGAGTTCCCAGGATTTAGGCCGGATGTCCCCGCCATCCTACTCCTCAGTCCGACTTAACGTGCATGACAAGAACTTTTGTGCGACATACGAAAGCCAACAAATATCTTTCCTTTGTATTAATGTTAAAATACTCTATATTAAAATACTCTTATATTAATTATAAAAAAAATATTGTCCATAAACGTACATGTATAACGAAGTCTCGATAACATGTAGAAAATCATTGTATTTTATGAGATCGTCGAAGTAAACGTTCTGAGAAAATTAAAACTTGAACAGAAATATGAAGGCTAAAGTGACTGTTTATACACCGTATTGATATTATTTTCTTTTTTCTTTTTCCTTTTCTCTCTTCTTTCTTCCTCTTTGGTAATTAATTTTACTTTGCCTGAGTCCTTCTGTAGTTAATTATACCAGAAAAGCAGTCCTCTCTGGCTATGTTATTGTTTCCTTAAATGTAAAATTACTACTTCTTAAGACAGTTCCTGTATTTCTTGACACATTTGACAATATTTAAATGATTCTGACTTACAGAAAGTTTGATAATATCCACTATGGAGATTAAGAATCTCGACCAATGTGTCTGTCGTATTTGCCACTCGTGTTTTTGCGCTTTGACAGGACAGTACGGGTATCACATCTTCCTCTTATTATACATGTAAAGATATTGAACATTATGAAAGCATTGCCAATGCACAAACTCACATTATATATATATATATATATATATATATATATATATATATATATATATATATAGTATTTTTGTTTGCAATAACAATGTGTAACATGAAATATGATCCCATGCACCGAAAAACGAAAGCGCAGTTACATAATTTGTCGCAAGGTGGTAGTACCTATTTCTGGCGTTGCGAAACAGCACGAGCTTTTTTACAGCTCTCTCACTCTCAGCCGGAGCCGGAGCATTTTTGAAGTCCTTATATACAACTTAAA
Organism: Sipunculus nudus; assembly: GCA_026874595.1. Classification (NCBI taxonomy): domain Eukaryota; kingdom Metazoa; phylum Annelida; class Sipuncula; order Golfingiida; family Sipunculidae; genus Sipunculus; species Sipunculus nudus. The sequence goes on from CM049316.1 coordinate 6,552,620, forward strand.
CGACTAGGCCTTTCTAGTAGTAGTCAGTTTCACATAACCTTGATCTTTTATTTTTTTTATTTTGGAACTGTTTCCACCTATTTGAGTGTTTATATTCAAACAGGGATATGAAAATGCTACATTAGGTAACTCAGTATATTATGCATATCGAAATTATTGCTTCAAAGCCACTTTAGAAAAAATGATGCAGTTAAAAGTATGTATGTTTTCAAATTAAGTGCAATTGTCGGATTTTTAGTTGTACGACAAAAATTCTCTCCAGTGGCAGCAGTTTGGAGATCGTTCCACTAACGCATGTCTTAAACCTACAGTATATTTTCAATATATATTGATATATTTGTGAAACATATTTTATTCGGTTAGGCATGCTTATTATTTTGACTCTTGCCTGAGATATGCATTCGAAAATTTGTTCATTGCTCACAGATCCATTGAATAGTTCTAGACAGTACCAAATATTATTTTGCCGTAAGAGCCATCAGTATTCTTGTTTTTTTCAGTACTTAATAATTATTACACCTAATAACCTAGTTATCTTCAGCTATGAGCTCTTTTTGGCAGAAACGTGAATTATGTATAGAAAAACCACTTAGTCAGCTAGAGTGCTCTCGGACAGTTCTTTTAGCTTTTTGCAAAACAGACTATGGCTGAAATGGTTGTTTTCTTTTAAAGATATTTCTCAGTAACTATATGTGTGAGGTGTTCAATATTTGTCACAAATAAAGATGACTATCATTTATATATAGTTCTATGAGGCCCCTAAAGTGACATACGTGATATTTTTTTTCTGGGTAAATATCGCGTTCCCTCACGATCTTTTCGCGTTCCCTCACGATCTTTTCGCGTTCCCTCGCGATCTGATCGCGTTCCCTCGCGAACTTTCGCGTTCCCTCGCGATCTTATCGCGTTCCCTCATGATCTTTTCGCGTTCCCTCGCGATCTTACAAATGATCACTAGGCTGGTTCCCTGCTCCCCTATATCTAGCATACAGCATCTAGCATACAAAAAATTGGACGCGGGAACCAGTACAACAGTTATCTGTGTCTCGTTCTGTGTCTTTAACACCACCATGCTCCACCTCTTAGATATACACTCGATGTCAGGTTAACAAAGCGATACTTGAATAAGAGAGTTTAGACGTTTTGCCATGTTTCTGATATATGTTATCTATTCCCGAGGAATAGATCGCGTAATATCTCTCTGAAGATGGTGTAAGAGACTTAAATAGATTTAACTGGAAGATCGTGCTCGCCGGCCCTGCTTCGAGGGTTCGACCCAGCAATTTGATAGATTACGCACCCAGGGCTCGCAAGTGCAGTGGTCACCGGGCCTGGTTACCGCCAGGAAAAAAATCAGAGGAAGCGTGCGATAATGCCGTGTCACGTAATCCGAAAGCGGAATGGAATTCTGCAGATGTTAATATTAAAATATTGAAATTAGTGGCGGTTATTTCCACCAAAAAAAAATCTTTAATAAAAGAGTAATTGTAATCCTCGAAAGGAGGCACAACAATCCAGGAAAATGTCCACCTGGCTCGTACTAATTAAAAGTCAAGAAACAGGGCCCGAACATCTAAATAAGCAGTTTTTATTCTCATTCTCTAATGGTCCTCCCAGGGCACACTTGTGGTTTTGTATTCACTGATGTGGGGTCGGCAAATAAGTTAAATATTTCTGTTTCTTAATGGAGAACCACATTTACAAAAATACATTAATGAGACAAGGTGGGTATAAAAATGATCCAGGGTAAAATAACCCTCTGGACACTGGAATATCTGCATACAAGTGTTTAGTATCAGAAAAAGAAGAACAGATGTGGCCTAAGGCCTTTTGTAGAAGTACAAAAATAATTATGGGACTGTTACAACTGATAATGTAAAACCAACTGATAACGTAATAAATAAATGACCGATAACGTATCACTAACCAATAATGTAATGCGAAATCAAACGATAATGTAACATATTTCCCTAGCCGTTAACGTAAAACAGAATTAATTTGTAAAGTAAAAACATTTCAGTGATCCTGACCAAACCAAATTGGACCTTCCACATGCTTCTTGGACAATACATGCATTTTTTTAGCTCAGTTGACCATAGCATCAGAGCATTTGTGATCACCCCTTGTCCCCTTGTATTATGATTATATAGCATCAACTTAGGACATCAAAAGTTCAGAACATTTCAGAATGATAAATTCAAAAAAGTGGGGGATCCAGAAATTTCAGATTTTAGGCTGGGGGGGGGGTCAATACTGGGTATGATTAAAAATAAAGTTCTTAAATTTCGCATTTATGTTTTTGTTTTGTGTGTTTATATATATATATATATATATATATATATATATATATATATATATATATAAATGTCGCGCGCCATCTTCCGATCTTAAGAAGGACCGACCCAATATCCGATCATGATCTGCCGATGAATTTCTACAGCTTTGAATTAAAAGAAAGAAAAAAAAGATGAAATAAATAATAGTTTCTCATCTACGAGTATTATAATTTGTATATTTTATGGTATTATGTGTGGAAAGTAGCTGATGGGCGGAAAGGTATAAACCTGCAAAGGTTCTATACCTTGTACAATGATTTTTATTTTTATGCCCCCGCCACAAAGTGGCCGGGGCATATAGTTTTACCCATGTCCGTCATTCCGTCATTCCGTCATTCCAAAATCAAACAGTTGTACGGACTTTTTCGCAATGCCTGCAGATATTGGCCTGATTTTTGGTGTGGGCAGATAATGACCAGTTACAGATCGAGTTCGCGTTTCGTCCTGGTTGACCTACTTTTGACCGTTTTACGGCTCCTAAACTTGGAAAATTTCATGAAAAATAGAAATTTTCATGACAAATACACATGTACGGACTTTTTTTCGCAATGCCTGCAGATATTGGCCTGATTTTTTGTGTGTGGGCAGATAATGACCAGTTACAGATCGAGTTCGCGTTTCGTCCCGGTTGACCTACTTTTGACCGTTTTACGGCTCCTTAACTTGGAAAATTTCATGAAAAATAGAAATTTTCATGACAAATACACATGTACGGACTTTTTATCGCAATGCCTGCAGATATTGGCCTGATTTTTGGTGTGTGGGCAGATAATGACCAGTTACAGATCGAGTTTGCGTTTCGTCCCGGTTGACCTACTTTTGACCGTTTTACGGCTCCTAAACTTAGAAAAATTCATGAAAAATAGAAATTTTCATGACAAATACACATGTACAGCCGTTTTTAGCCCTAAGCTCATAGGCTGATGGGCTATTGTCGTCACCCAAGCTGTCCGTCTGTCCGTCCGTCCATCTGTCTGTCCGGTGTCTGTCCGTCCGTCCGTTCCGCGTCTGTTAACTTTTACCTTGTGAGCGGGATATCTCTAAAAGGATTCACCGTTGGAATTTTATTTCATCAGTGAAGATGTATATTGATAAAATCTCGGTCAAGTTCGAAGATGGATGACCTTGACTCATTTTTCTACATTTTAGAGCTGATTATAGAAAAACACTCAGAAGTTTATATCTCAGGAACCATTGAGTGGATTTTCACAAAACTTACTATGATCATTGGGACTGATGGTCTGTATGTGCTGCACAATTTTGGTGGCGCCACCTGCAATTCTGATTTCTTAATGAAATTTTATCGGGTTTTTCCAATTTTGGCCTTTTGTGCAGGATATCTCCAAAGGTATTCAACACAGGAACTTCATTTCTTCAGTGCTATTGCATTATATTTACAAAATCTTGGTCAAGTTCAAAGATGGGTGATCTTGACCTACTTTTCAAGGTCACAGAGCTTAGTATAGAAAAAAACTTAGGAGCTTATTTCTCAGGAAGCATTTGGTGGATTGTTATGAAACATGGTATATACATCTCCAATTTAAATTTATAAATGATTATCAACTTTTGCTAATATTCTAGTTTCGCAATGCAATGCTTACAGATACTGGCCTAATGTTTGGTCTGTGGGCGCATAATGACCACTTACAGATCGAGTTTGCGTTTCGTCCCAGTTAACCTATTTTTCACCATATGACAGATCCTGAACATAGAAAATTTCATGAAAGACAGCAATTTTCATGAAAAATGCACATATATGGACTTTTTTTCACAATGCCTGCAGATACTGGCCTGATTTTTTGTGTGTTGCTTGATAATGACCCTTTACAGATCGAGTTTGCATTTTGCCCTTGTTGACCTACTTTTGACCATACAACACCTCCTGAACTTAAAACATTTTACAAAATTTAACAAATGTTTCTAACTTGCCCCAGGCGGGGGCATTCGTGTCGTTCCGACACGTCTAGTTATTTTTTAAATAAATTTAAATAAATTTAAATATGTGTATATTTTTTGTATTTTTTGTCTTATTTTATAGATAACAAATGTGTATAAAATATTACGAATATAAGTAAATGAACATAGGGAGATGGGCATGTGCAAAGTTGATATTGTTGATTGGTAATTTGGCCTGACCCATCTTAAAATGGGTCTGAACCAATAACTGACGTGAAAAATATTATCAATTTCAGTTTATTACATCGAGATATAAGCCTGTTGCAGGTTGAAATTGTTGATCCGTTGTTGGGCTCACTGCTAATAAACAAAGAGATAGAAACGAATAATTTGATAATTTCATTGCTAAAAAATAAAAATAGGTCTGCAAAAAAAATTTTAAATGAATAAATGGGAAATAGATAACATATATCAGAAACATGGCAAAAAGTCTAATCTCTCTTATTCAAGTATCGCTTTGTTAACCTGACATCGTGTGTATATCTAAGAGGTGGAGCATGGTGGTGTTAAAGACACAGAACGAGACACAGATACTGGTTTCCGCGTCCAATTTTTTGTATGCTGGATGTTGTATGCTAGGAAAAGGGGAGCAGGAAACCAGCCTAGTGATCATTTGTAAGATCGCGAGGGAACGCGAAAAGATCACGAGGGAACGCGAAAAGATCGCGAGGGAACGCGAAAAAGTTCGCGAGGGAACGCAAAAAGATCGCGAGGGAACGCTAATTGAACGCGAGGGAACGCGAAAAGATGGCATTTATCACATATCCCGATTATATTTAACAATAATGTCATCTTAGAACACACATACATTTTCAGGCATTTTTATCATATATTTACCATCTTTCCTTCTGATAGTTCTTCATTTAAAATTGCGGAAAAATTAACAAATGATTCTCTATTAAAAATTCGCATGAAATAATTCTATGAAACAAAATGTTAACCATTATTTTTAGGTGCCCCTTTTTTCGTGAGGGAACGCGAAAAATATCGCGAGGGAACGCGAAAAGATCGCGAGGGAACGCGAAAAGATCGCGAGGGACCGCGATATTTACTCAGAAAAAAAAATATCACGTATGTCACTTTAGGGGCTCCATATAGTTTAGTAGAACACATGTTTTAAAGCAGGGAGATCGTGTGTACGCATCTCAGCCGAGGCGGTCAGAACCAGTTACGATCAGCCCTAACCCAGCGTGAGCGCTCTTCAAGCTTAATGGGAAGATCGTGCCGAGTGGGCCTGCTTCACTCACAAAGAGTACGTGCGCCTTTCGGAGGTTCCTCGGTCGTTTGACGCAGCAGTGGTGGCGATAATACACCCAGGGGCGGTAGTCATCTGGCCTGGTTACCACCATGATAAAAAAATGAGAGCATGTGAAACTGCTCAATGAAGTAGTCGGAAACCGGAATGCAATTATTTAGATGTACATATACAAAGTTAAGCCGGGCCGGGTTGGCACACGTGTGAACCCTGACACGGCGTTCTCTGTTCTGGTATGTTCTTTGAGCGTGTGTACTGTGTATTATAGATTGTTCGTGAAAGGGAATTTTCTAGAGTTTTCGGAGGAAAGGTTATTAACAGGGGCTGTGTTTTAGAGCAGCCGAGAGAGAGGTGAGAGAATATTTCAGCGGACACAGAAGTGTGTATGTCAGTTTGTGGGACCTATTCCGATAAGTGCGGCAATTATAGATTTTCTTCAGATTTTCTTCTGGATTTGTGACGAATCTTATTTGGTCTTCAGTTTATTTTCGGGATTGTTATAAGAGCTTAACTTTGGACTCAGTCTGTTATTCTCCGAGAGAATTTGTGTGAACTGTTCGTCAGGCTTATACATTTTAAAGGACTTATCGCTGCAACAATGGTGGTATCCAGGTACTGTGCACTTTGTTTATATTTCTGTGTGATTGTATTGATTTGTTGTTATACTGCTGTTATACTGTGTAATTGTATTGATTTAGTGTATTGTAATGTTAGGGTTGTTTTAAGAATAAATTATAGTTATTTGTTAACAAAAAACCACTGACTTCTTTATTCATTCCCCTAGACATTTCACGCTGCCTAGTGTTACAGAATCTGATTTTTTTTCTCCTTGACAAAATTTGTGTTCATCACGCATACGTGATCTGTTGATATTAGGTTCCGTAACAATTTTTATGGATCATTTTGGCCATGAATTTCACAAGTTTTATAATCTTTACGTCAGGTAGGCTAAAGCGACAAGCTGAGGAAAATATAAGTAACTCTAGCCAATACGAAATATGACAATGTTTATCCGTGTCACTTGCTTTATAGTCACAACATACCATCAGAAGGCCCCGTTAATTTAGCTACTGATATAAAGTGCCCATCAATTAGTCACGTGATCATTGTCCCGGTTTGGGACAGGAGCGGATTAAGAAGGGGTCTGCTCTTTTTTTACGTAAAAAGTCTGCAGAAAAGAAAAATACATCCATATTGCCGATAAGCAACGCAGGCTTTGTTCCGCTTTCTTCCCACTTATGTACGAGAATCACTCCGGGGACACTTGTTTACCTGTGCCAGGGTGTTGAGAGCACCCCCACCCTGGGGGAAGGGGGTGGGTCAGGGGTGGGTTGAGACCCCCCGCCCCCTTAAGATCCAGTATCTGCCCCTGTGGGGAGGAAGAGATGAGTGTGTGATACTCACAGTCTGTCTTTTGAGCAACATGACATCCATAAACACTCCATTGAATCTGATGCCTGGAAAACACGGATCGATTGGAGCCGAGGTACGCGGACATTTACGAAAATGAATAAAAGGAATGATGTTGATGGAATCCTTAAAAAACCAACGTCGATGTGAATTGAGTTTTATGAAAGCTTGCAGAGACCAGAGTGCTTCGTTTTATGTTATTTTCCCCACTGATATTATAATGTTCCGGTAGACCAGAATATGAACCTGCGAACAGAACCCGCAGGCACCTAAACCAACCCGACTTTTTTGGAAGAACAACATCGAAAGCATAAAAACAATAAGGGAAAGCGGTGACGTTTATAAAATATTGACATACTTAAAAATTGAATTTTTTTTATATGGACCAAATAAGGTTTTGGAGATTGACTACTAGTTTATATATCTTTCTGCCTCATGTCTATTGTGTCTTAGTACCACACTTTTAGTGGATTTGTAATGGTATTGGACCCCTAATAAATTTTAGATTATTTGTTCTCATTAAGATTATGAACAATATTTGTAATATGCAAATTAGGCCGCCATAAACAAACACTGAATTCATGAGGTCATGTGACAACACTTGAGTCGTTGTCAGGGGCGTTTGACTGCTGATGACGATCGTGAGATACACGGTCGAAAGCTAAAGCTTCGCATAATGCGAGTCCCCGAGTTGAGAATTTTAACTAACCTTGTGGAATCTCTAGGGACAGAATCCAACATACATAGTTTAAAACACTGTATTGTTTCTAATATTAAGAAAAAATCATGATAAAAGGCAAAACACTATAGCTAGACGTAGAGTTCATGGTCAAATATTAATGTCATAGAAAGGTGAAAGAATGTCGATTATATTTTAATATTTTAAAAATATGCAAATCAGGGCTCCAATAACAAAAGGTCTACATTTTCCAATAGCGGTTCGGAATTAGATTTTCATTTTTTCTATCATGCGCCATTCAAAAAATTATACTTTTCCATTATGTTGAGAACTAAGCATGAACTTACTCTGAATCACAATGGAAACGATTTATTTCCTGGTATAATATAAATAAAATGTATGATTATTTTTCCCAAAATAATTGATTATACCGCACATTAAACTCATTGTTTTTTTAAAGCGTGTAATATTTCTTAGTAGGAAAGCTTGCAGCTAAAGTATAAGAAGATAATTTGCACGTTGTATACCAGTTTAGAATCACTGCGTGCTCAAACTGCAAAAACCTTTTTTCGCAATATGCATTCAAATTTGTCTGACAGTTATAGATGCAAAATTACATAATTCCAGAAATCTGATATTTGATCAGCAACCTGAGTATACAGTAACACCTTAAAATGTTCAAAATACAGGTTTGTCTCCTTTCTTGTTGTGGACTTCAGCTTGATGGTGGGATTTTATGAACCAGTCTAATTTCATACTTCAACCATACATTATGTTACTCCTTTGTTTTCTTGGGAAATTCTGCTATTATTTTCCAATCCGAGATTCTATTGTTGCAAAGAGCAAAGTCTGAAGAGACAATTAAATATGACACAAATAGTATCTGTTGTTATTTATCCTCATTTAAGACAGATCATGTTTTTACATAGGAACAGAAATGTTGAAAGCCATCTTTTTATCTACGTAGGCCAAGAACAATTGAAAACACATATATAATAATGTTTGAATAATTATCATTATATACACCAAAACCAACCCGAATTTGCATAAAACATGTTAACATGTGCAACTAGCCTTTTCTAACATTGTTTTATAATGATCCGTGAACATAAAAACCTATGTTTAACCCATAACATGTTACTATTTTTTTAGTTAATTCTTAAGAAATTGGAGACGGTACACCTTTGGCTAATAGCGGTCTTTTCTACGAATATCGCCAAGTGTCGTTAATCTAAAATTTACAAGGGAACACAGGCGATCACAAATTCAGCAAAACCTTGTACATGGTACCTCAGACTGGCAGCTGTTTTAGACTCTGTCAAAAACGAGGCAGCAATTAAAATAAATTTCACTTTATTCACATTACTTGGAATGCTGAACTTTAAATATGAGCAACCTGAGCTTGACTTAATTATCAAATGGTGATATTCTTCTTAAGATATTGCCTGCTTAATGTCAGGTAATACTCTTGCCCGCCCTCCGTCTTGTTATATACAACATTAACCGACAAGATAGGGCAATAACATGTTACTAAGACAATTGATAGTGTAATGAGGCAGAAAGTTACATACACTATAGAAGTCAATATCCGCAAACCTTATTATGTCCATATAAGGAATGCTTAATTTCAAAGTATGTCAAAATTTTTGCAAACGACACCACTTTCATCCTTTTTCACGTTTTCGATGATACTCTTAAAAATACGGTCTGGTTTGGGTTCCTAGGGTATTACTCTTGGTTATTTCACAGCTCTCTCTTCGTCGTCGTATTTCTGGGTATTACCGTGCTCCACATGATTCACCTGAAACTGATTTGTAACAACACATTTCTTGTTGTGTTTCATCAGACAAGGTACAGTGTTCAGGTGATGTCTGCCACAAGCTTTAATTATATTTTGCGTCATCAAAGCTTTTTATAAAACTGAATTCGGACTGGCTTTGAAAGATAATCTTTGTGCAGGATTATATTTCCATATGTTTTACCAGTCGCTGACTGTGTATTTCGTGCAACACCAGAACAGTGACTGTTCTTTTGTTTTGATAAGGTTTTTATGAAGTTCTTATTTCCGTAATACAAATATCGCCCTAAGTCGTTAAGAGAACTACTTATCTTAAATGTATCTGTCAACCCATAAGATCTCAAATCCACCATAAACTAATCCCCGACTGGCAACTAGATAAGCGGTACAAAATAGTGTGGAATTGTAGAAATAACGAAAACTGATGGACCAGTCTCGGTGCTTGAACGCTTTGAGTTGTAAAATGAATATATACAGAAAAGAGAGAGCATCTGTTAAAGATCAAATATATCTGATGTTCCATTAGATCTCCATGGTGAATCCCAACGGGAGGATCCGTAATCGATCATAAAACCTTGACGTCAATCCCTGATTTGCGAAACGTAAAAGGACTGCTACAAAATAATTGATCATTGGCGGTAAAACCTGTACATTTTTCTTCTGGATAAAGTATTTACAAATGAATGTTCATGCTTGATGTTTAGAGGCATTGCTAATATAAGTATATGGTTTAGGGCAGAATTTTTGCCCCGGATAGATAGGAAAACGGTATATAACTTGCACATTGATTAAAATTATAACCCTTTATCGCATATTAATATAAATAAAATGCGCTACACATCCATATTAATCACTGTCAATAAAATGTTGTAACAGGGATCGATCTTGAAAACATGTGTTAGAGACGTTTGATCAATAATCATGGAAAATTTTTTAAATGATAGACAAAGTACAATATTTGTCAATGGCAGACCTGATTTGCATATTATAAATCAGGAAAATTAAAATGTAATCCAACCTGTTGTTAGTATGCTTTATTATTATTCCTTGACCATGAAAACCTGAAGTCTAGATAATTTAGGTGGCCAACCACTATTGTTCGTTTCTGGAAACGGTTTCAGAGATACATACTGTAAACGATAGAATTTTTGTTAATAGCGGCTTTAATTTGCATATTACAAAATTTTACAATTAAAATGTAACCCAAATTCTTTTTTACTTGCTGCCATGAAAACCTAAGCCGAGACATAGTGATTGGCTTTTACCATGGTTATTTCTTGAGATTTTGGAAAAAGTAAGGATTTTGTTAACAGCGTTACTAATTATAAATATTCCAAGATCTTAATGAGGACTCTTAATCTAATATGTATCAGGGGACCCATACCATTTTAAGTCCATCAATATACTCGTGCACCCGAAAGCTAATGTATAGGAATTGTCACACAGTTAATCTTTAGAAAGGTGTCAACCATTCACATTACTTTTTATTAATGTTGTAAATAAGTTAATATAGACATGAGCCAGAAAGTAAAATAAACTAGTAATCAATCTCCCCAAACCTTATTATAACCATATACCCATACATGGAATTCATCATTTTTAAATATGTCTGTATTTTGCAAACGAGAGCGCTAAACTCGTTTACCAAAATATTTCATTCCAAAAAGTCGATCTGGTTTAGGGTCTTGGGCTGTTATGCGTGGCAGGTTCACAGCTTGGTCTGCAAGAACGTAATTACATCAATGGAAAACATAAAAGCACTATTTTCTCTGCAAGCAGTCATATTCAGGACTCATCAACTAAATTAAGATCGACGATGATTTCAACGGTTCCATCAACAAGAATGTACGTCTTTGGTGCTTTTTCGTAAAAGTTCGGGTACCTCGGCCTAACTGATCCGTGTTTTCTAGACATCAATTCAATGGAATGTTTATGGACGTCATATTGCTCTGACGACAGACTGTGAATATCCACACTCCTCTTCTTTCTGGTCCTAGGGGCAGATACTAGATCTTAAAAAAAGGGGGGGAGGGGGGGAGGGGGGGGGCTCAACATTCTGGCATAGATAACCAAGGATATCCAAGTGTGCCGGGGGTGCTACAAGACCTGACTCTCGGTTGCAAAATACGGCGCGTATAACTCTGTTCCAGACGGTTTTGGTAAAAAAAAAAAAAGAGGCGACCGCACCTTTGCCCCCTCTTGATTACAGCTACACCATGCCTGGACAACGATCACGTAACTACATCGACACTTTACACCAGTAGCTACATTATAAGGTTCCCTTGACGGAATATTCTGTCTATAAAGAAGACAGGGTTATATTTCGTTATGTCCATAGTTATTCATATTTTTTTCGCGTCTGGGACAGGGGAGTTGTTGAGCAGAAATATTTGTTTCGCGCCTTGGTTACGTGGCGTAATAGTTGTGAAACTGAAAACTCCCGTCCAAAATGATCCATAAAAATTTATAAGGTAATTTTATAAATCAATCCGGGCAGGTTTATATATATTTAGTGTATCATTTCCAAATATAATGACCACGGGGGAATTTCATTTATTTTTTTAAATGTCAAACTAACCACAAGATAGACAATAAAAGATGCCATTTACTTCGAAACATTGAATTCAAATTTATTTAAACACCCCTTGCTTTAAGATCAATCGGTTTTGTCTCACGTTCTCTCATTTAGATAAATCTGAATATTTGACAATATGTCATAAAATAACTTACATCATGGTATGCTCACTGGATATATTACCCTTTTTTCTTCATTAACGGATCTGAAAACCTTACATCAGTTTCATTCCTGTTTAATTTTACTATAAATGTGAGATGGACAATATCTGCAAACCTTATTTTTGCCATGTAAGAAATTCTACATTTCTAAGTATGCCAAAATTTTGCAAACGTTCGCCTTTCCCTGCGTTACCCTAATTGGTCTGACGTTTTCGATGATGCTCTTTCCAAAAGAGTCGGTCTAGCTTTTCCTGGGGTTTGAATTACCCTTGGAAGAAACAGGCTGGTCTACGGTCATTATAGGGTGTATTGCTCCACATGATCCACCTGAAACTGATTTGTAACAATGTATTTTTTTTTCATTTTCACAAACCAGGTGTCAGTTTTATCAGACAAGGCACAGTGTTCAGGTGGTGTCTGTCTTAAGCTATTGTTATACGGTGGCATCATCAAAGGTTATATCATACTGAGTGCGTAATGGCTTGGAAACATAATCTTTGTACCGGATTCTTTTCCCAGTTGTTGCACTAGTCATCGTCTGTAAATTTCTTAAGACATCAGAAAAGGGCTTGTTCTTTAAATATGTTTGCTAAGGGAAAAGCATGGTTTCTCTGTGAGGGGTATCCACATGTCAGTTGTTATACTTGTACACATAACAAGAGCTTCGCGCAGGTGACAGACAGGACAATGTATGGTGCCGTAAGCAGGTGTGAACCAGAGACTCAATTACAGACGGTCCACGATCACACGTTTCAGACAGGATTCCCCAGATCTATTATTGGCCAAAAGCCCTCTCCACAATGTATTTTCCATGAGGGCGATAAACAGAGCACAAATGACCCCTCCCCTTGCCGTCATTATTGCACACCAAATCACCACTCACACTGGTGTTTCTTTCTATGCAGAAGTGTATCAAGGGGTGAACATATTGTCCAGACCCCCACCCTTCCACCCTCTCCGCCCCCTCCCCCCCCCCCCATCCAATTTTCCTTTTTTTTTTGCTGCGAGACAGATTAATATTGTTACGGAACCTGATATCAACATAGTCGTGACGAGCCTAAATTTTGTTATGGAGATTTTAAAAAAAATCAGATTCTGTAACACTAGGCAGCGTGAAATGTCTAGGGGAATTAATAAAGAAGTCAGTGTTTTTTGTTAACAAATAACTATAACTTATTCTTTAAAAAACCCTAACATTACAATACACTAAATCAATACAATAACACAGTATTACAACAGTATAACAGCAAATCAATACAATCAAACAGTAAAATAAACAAAGATCACAGTAACTGGATACAACCACTATCACAGCGACAAGTCCTTTAAAATGTATGAACCGGATGAACAGTTCACACAAATCTTCTCGGAGAATAACAGTCCAATGTAATTACAAAATCAATCTACTGTTATCCAAAACTGAAATCCTGGCAGTGATCCGAAAGGCGAACTGAAGACTGTGCACGTTTCGGAAAAAGTCCCACTTTTCTGTGTCCGCTGGAATATCCGCTCTCACCTCTCTCTCCCTCGGCTCTAAAACACAGCCCCAATTTATAGCTTCCCCATCAAGCCGAGAACTTTCCTTTCCCGAACAATCTAAAGAACAATACATAATACACAGTACACACGCGTTACAGGAAACATCTAGAACAACATCGCTGTGTCTCTACATATCAGGGTTCACACGTGGGCCGGCCCGGCTTGGCCAGGTGATGTTGTCATGGAAACGAGCTATGCGTTCTACACGAACTAAATGTCAATAACACATGGCAACGGACAATGCTAGCGCCGCACAATAAAAGAGACATGTCAAGAGCTCACAGACATCTGTAACAATGTTTAACATTTAAAGCAAAATAAACCTTTAAATCATTAACTCCGCAAAAAATAGGCCTAGAGTATTCATAAATAATAACATTTTTCTTATCTGTATTAATCGGATTAATTATGACTAAATAACACGTAATACTTCCTTTGTAATCAGCTGAATCAAATGATATACCTACTTATAAAGTTAAGATGTAACTGTTTAAGAAAGTAAAGCTTAAAATGTAATCAGAGGTTATCAGAACCGTTGAAAGGTTAACAATCTTACAAGATTCCCAATTCACAGCTCGCCGTGTCTCATGACAAAAGCAGTCAGAATTACGTGGATAAATAAACCGGGTGGGTGAAGCTATTCTCCTGACATGGAGCAAAATAAAAGGTTCAAAATACAATAAACAAGAAGCTGGATGAGGAAATGAACCTGGGTAAACAAACCACAAAGCTCAGAGTTTATTTTTTTTGTTTAGTTTTTTTTATGTACGCGAACAAAATACGGATTCGTCCTTTTCATACACGTTTATTATCTCGAGATAGGACAAACTTTTGTGATTTATTTGAATCTAAAGAACATTAGTTGACTTAACTCAGAGTTTTATTACATGATATAAGTTTCTAATTTTATGAGCTAACAATATCTACTTCCAAAGAATTTACTAGTCTGTTGTAAATAAGTAATCCCTTATACATAAAATTGCTGTCTGTGCTTGAAAATAAAATATATTTCTTTTGTATGAACCGATCTTATCATTATAACCAATAGGCATCCTATTTGTTCATGTGTACACTGCCTAAATAGTTCAATTTGTTGAATGCAGGGCCTGGTTATCATGGCCAGTCAGGCACTTCTACTATGTATAAAGGTTTGTATGAGACAAAGAAAGATTATATATTGAATCCATCTCAAGTGTAGGAGGTCATGTGGTCGGCCGTGTTCGTGTGTGTGCCAGTGATACCTGGATTGAATTCAGAAACTTAAGAAAAAAAATTATTAATGTTGGGACTGATTGAGAATTTATTTTCAGATTCATCCCTTTGTCTGCTATGTCGTGTGATATATCGTCAAAGATAAACTGATAGTCACGTCATCTTCGCTTTATAATCTGGCCCTCACATAATTCCATTTAAATAATGGAGAACTTTTGCAGATATTCTACGGACAAGGAAGGTACCGTTACCGGGTTATAGTGAGTAACTGAAGGGCTCTTGTCGCCATGGTGACGTCAACGTCAAGTGTGTCATTGTTTACTGACAATGACGTTTTAATAAGGTCGCGCGGTCCTGACAAGCCGCTGTTTGCTGACAGTTACGGCCCTATGAGGTGTTATCTAGATGGTTTGGCTTACAGCCACCCTTTTCCCCCAGACGTAACCGTATCAGTACTTTTTGACGTTTAAAAAATCCCATTGTTTCGGGTAAGGGTATAACCTATGGCGTGACTGCTCTCCGGGTTGCTTGCCTCACCCCATTACTTAGTAAAATTCTAAGTCGATTCGAAAGATTTTGACGGATGGCAGTAACGTCTTATGCATTACACTCCTCAGTGGAATTTATCATCATTCAATCACAGCCTGTACACTACGACAAACATTAAACATCCGTTGGTTTTACGTACTGGTCATGATGATAAGCATGAAATTCTGCCTTGCAGGAAAGGCGCCAAATTAAGTGACCATAATTGAAATGTAAGAATGAAATGGGTGCAGTTTAATGCACGTTATTAATTATTTGAATGGATTAAGGCAAGTAAACAAATTAGAAACATTAACACCGGTGGCCTTATGCTTTTTTATAGGGAGTTTAAACAGCGCTTCAATAAACTAAGCCCTCTGATAAGCGGTCAGACCGTTTGCCTCTTACAACAAAGCCGTGACAATTCATTGTACGACCAAAAATTATAAATTATGAAGATTAATGTTTTCAGTGGTGTCAGTGACTTGTTTAATCTTCCTATTTGCAGTTAACAAAATATGTTTATATTAATCAAGTTTAGAAAGAAAAATCGAGAAATACAACAAAGAAACCCGTGTGATGGATCACCTGCGGACACGGTTTATTTACGACAAATAGCTCTTCACATGTATAGAGTCACTTTCCTCTTGTAAAATATGATCTTACTTAACAAAAAAAATGAATAAAATTTAACAAGAGCACCGCAAATGGTGCATAGTAAACCCGTCACATATCTGATGATATCTGACCTCATTAAATATGGGTTTTGCTGAGAATGTTATTTTGGTGAGAAACTATTGGTAGATATTTATAATTAGTTACAAGAAATCCATACGATTTTTTGGTAAGTCAGCATGATGCCACCAAAGTCTGGTTAACTTTGATCTCATTCAGTATGCATGGATTTTGCTTGGAATACAACTCAGGTGAGCTATTATATTGATTTATTGATTTTGATCAGAATTCATCATATTCCTTATACGAAACCACGAATTCGCCTTTAAAAAGCAGTCTGGTAACCTAAGACCTCATTAATATTTGTGAATTGTGCTGAAAAATTTAATAGAGGTGAGAAACTCTATTGGTAAATATGTGTAATTATGAGTTTCATGAAAATCCAAAAAAAATTTTTGTAAGTCACCATGATGCCACCAAAGTCTTGTGACCTCTGACCTCATTAGTTATGCATGGATTTTTGCTGGAAATCGAATTTAGGTGAGATATTATATTGATTAATATTTCAGTTAAGTTTTAATCAAAATACAAGTTATCGCGGCGACACCACAAAGTAGCATAGAGTACGGTGGCTGATTTAGGACACAGAAAAAAAAAATATTTATCTCGAATCTCGAGATAACATCTCGGGATCTCGACATAGAATTTCGCAAAAAAAAAATTTTAGAAGCAAAAAAAAAAAAATTTTTGGAAGCAAAAAAAAAAATTTAGGAAGCAAAAAAAAAAAATTTTTAGGAAGCAAAAAAAAAAATTTTAGGAAGCAAAAAATAAAATTTTTAGGAAGCAAAAAAAAAATTTTAGGAAGCAAAAAAAAATATTTTTAGGAAGCAAAAAAAAAATTTTAGAAAGCAAAAAAAAAAATTTTTAGGAAGCAAAAAAAAAAAATTATCTTTCGAGATCTCCAGAAAAAATTTCACACTTGTACGAACCATTCGGAGCTGAATTGACATAAAACAAAGCAACCTTAAGGGGACAGTATGCGTTAAGAGTGCTTACTATTGCAATTATAAATCAAAGACCATGTATACTGTGTTTAACTGAACGGTAATACAATATAATTAATTTAAAATCAATCAAGTTTGTATATCCCCTGAGATAAGGCGAGTTGAAGAAAAATTCAATATAAATTCAATATTTATTATTCATATCCGTAAGGAAGATGTCAAAGCCTAAAGAATCTGAAACAATCTACCTGAACGGCGGATTCGGAGCCATGTCTGTTAAATCACTCAAATAGAAATGTTTAGGTCTGCATGCATGCATTGTGGGTACCTTATTATTTTAAGAATACAAACAAATATGAGCTTCTTATAGAAACACGCTTTTTGTACAATTTCTTTCAGCTTTTGTTTATTTGAAATGGTGTGTCGTTTTATGGAACATGTATTAGACCATCATAAATTAAAATATGCTAAAACTGATCACTGTGTTTTCGTGTAGGTACGCTGGGGGGGGGGGGGTTGGGGAGGGACGTTGCTCCAGCCCCTAAAGCCCAAGTCTTGATCCACTATAGCTCTTACTATAGCTCAGATTAATTTAATCAACCTATCTTCATAAATGTTTTATATTCATAAATAAACGGTTTAAAATTTCGATCATCTCTCATCATGATTTTTCTTCAGCAAAATGCTCTGCTTTGGTCTTAAAGTCGCTATCTACCTGCCTTATTTATAGAATCTTTGTAATACAGGCTAACTCTGCATATACATATTAAAGAAGTGAAAGTAATCATAAACATAATCTAGGTAAACATAATCTATTAATCTTTCATAAAAATGAGCCAATGCCATGGGTAAAGGCGGTGTCTTTGTCTATATCCACGTTTTTTTATAACATGGGTCCGGGGGGGGGGGGGGGGTGCAAAACTTGCCACCGATCGTAATAGAAAGACGTCCGGCAGAAACATCTGACTTCAATTCAGAGATTACAGATTTCTGTAAATGACAAATACTGCATTGCTTCACATGCTCTAACGAATATCAACTAGTGATATTTCAATAACTCGGTTACATGTTTTTATCTGTATGTTAACATGCACTTGCTCAAGTGGCTTGTATACAAGTAGCCTTTAGATAAAATGTTTATACGTCAAAGTGACGTTATAAGACCCATTCCCAGCTGGGGTTTCTTCCTAAATTTTATTTTTTGCTTCCTAATTTTTTTTTTTTTTGCTTCCTAAAATTTTTTTTTTGCTTCCTAAAATTTTATTTTTTGCTTCATTAAATTTTTTTTTATGCTTCCTAAATTTTTTTTTTTGCTTTCTAAAATTTTTTTTTTTGCTTCCTAAAAATTTTTTTTTTGCTTCCTAAAATTTTATTTTATGCTTCCTAAATTTTTTTTTTTTTGCTTCTCAAATTTTTTTTTTTGCTTCCTAAAAATTCTTTTTTGCTTCATAAATTTTTTTTTTTTGTTAAATTCTATGTCGAGATCTCGAGATAAATATTTTTTTTTCTGTGTCCTAAATCAGCCACCGTAATAGAGACCTCTAACCTTATTAAATAAACATATGTTTTGCCCATATCCCAACTTGGGCGAGATAATCTGTTGGTAAGTAGTGATAGTGAGTTTCGTGAAATCCATCAAAGCATATAAAATACCTATTCCGCCATTCCTGCAGACATAGTGCGCTGCTGATGAATTTAATGGCGGATCTCTACAATTTTCCCGTGTTTATATATAATACTGTGGCAGAGCTACTGCTAGGAAGGATGCGAGGGAAACGTCATGTAGGCTTAACTCGTTCCAACTTGGTCAAGAGCTGATAAACCTCTATAGATCAGAAAAATGATGTGACAGTTGAAGACAAATACCAGTTAATTTGTCATTTATCACAACCGATTCACTGATTAAATCGTTCACAATCACTAAATTGTTTAGCAAGTTTTACTAAAATTTAATAAACTTTTTTTTCTTCAAAGAAGATAAGACTGGAGTTTGAAAGTTTTCCCTTTGGTTTATAGCAGATCCGATGCCGTTCAGACATGTCTGCGTCCTCGGCGAAATTTGATTACTTGCTGACAGATCTGGCACCGGTAAACTTGTTACCCTCATGGTCTCGTTTAACCATGTTACTGCTTCAATCGCTACACACCCTCTGCACTTGTCGCTCCACTCATTACATGATAACCAGATTAAGGTTCGCTTTATTGACGGTCGACGGATTATCATCTAATTCAGATAAATCTATGTGCGTCTGCTCCGTATTTATCATCTCTCTTGTTCAGTATATGGTTTGTCCTTCTCTACCCTATAACAACTTCCCGTTGGCCTTGCTCAACATACAATGGCTGGTCGATAAACGAGTCAAAAACGATACATCCGTCATTAATGACTAATATATCCGTCCGTCATGAATGAACTATACATCTGTCCGAGATTAATGATCACAAATATAACTGCTGTTTTATATAATGATGTCCTTAACGTTACAGATGCTAATATTTTAAGTGAGCAGGTAACATATTACGTTGTTGGCCTCAAATAAGAGTCTCCTTGAGGGTAATGATTGATCTACGACCCAGAACGAGGCAAGAATAGACCGTCTCCACGTTCAGCTACTCAGAGGTTAAGTGGAAAAAAATGTTTTTTTTTTTTCTTAAACTGAAAGCGTCAATATGTTTATTTTTTTCGTCCTGGCTTCCTTGAAATGTGAATCATGTCAACCTGTTGATGTGTTTCTCGGATGAAAGTTATTATTTGCACACGAGGACGTACCTATAAATGTTACCGGTAATATATATAAAGGTAACAAAAACACATATTGCAACATGAAACGCACAGTGCTGATCAAACTGATCACCCTAGAAGTCTGCCACGTAGCCCTCCATTACGTAACTCCGTAATTGTTGAAGATTTCATGGCTTGGTTCTTTTTGTTTGTAACTCATTGATTAGCTTCATCATACGGGGGCTTACAGGTGTTCATATTTCCTCTTAAACAGCAACTATTTTTTATACATAACATCGATATAGCATATAGGTACAGGCGAGCGTAGGTACTGGAGAACATATAGGTAAAGGGGAACATAGGCACAGGGGTACATAAGTACCGTGGAACATAGGCACCGGGGAACATAGGTAGGAGGTACCGTAGGATATAAAAAAAATGTAAAACGGTTGGAGTTTATAGTCTGATATCACCGACGATGTCAGTCTCACACGAGTTTACTTTTCGGGTCTTTCGGGCTAGTTAATCCTTGTAGCTACCTGGGAAACATACAACCCAAGCAGCGATATCAGGCGCTAGCAGGTTATTTCGTTCTATATTTTCCTTCCTCCCATGACCAGTTCCAATTCACTCCTGGGTCGAGAGAGCGCACGCATGTGCTAAAGACTTTGTCTAGGAGTCTAAGCGCAGAGGGCGGTCAGATCGTGAAGCGAACCCACAACCTTGCGGTCACAAGTCCAGTGACTTAACCATTACGCCACCAAGAACCAGGGAACACCGCTGACCCCTGCGACATTATGTCAGCATCTCGACTGATTTAACTCATGTTTTTACACTCGACAAGATGAGTATAACCCTACAACATTTCGCTGAGTGGTCTGGCATGCCCGCAAGATTAAATGGTATTCTCGTGATTCAGAATAGAAATATTCTTTGTAATCACTGCATTGTGAAACTTTTACCAAACAGCTTATGTCAGTGTCAGCTGATGATGTCAATATACCAATATTTGAAAGAGAAACTCCTGAAGATAAACCCACGCTGTAATACTTTGAATATTATCTCACGACTTTGACATTTATTACTCACTCCAAAGCCAACTTGGAAAGATCAGCTAGGCAAGGACTGGTATTTAATCTAAGGCTACATCACATGATTTATTATATCTTGTGACTATTTATACATACAATGTCTTATATAATAGTCTGATTCCTTGTATGTCAAGAAACATGCAAACGGAAGTCTTATATCCCTTGAAGATTCCAATAAATTCTGATTTTTCTAACCATTCGGGTAGCATATCACTCGTATTCAAGATAATAAATAGGCTATAATAAGTAGAATTTAAAAATTCGGGCTACATTCGGGAGGGAAATTCAAATTGATCTAAATTCTTAAAGCTTTGTAAGAATGCCTAGAACGCGCTCGAAGCCGCTTCGAATCATCCTTGCACATTACGGGTGTGTTAGCTCACGAATGTAGCACGAATGTAGTTGGAGCACAGTAGGAATACTGAAAATGCTGTTACAATGCAGTCAGAATATTTAGCACGCATTCCGAATGCCGTACGGGTACGGTTCGATTGCTGGCCGAATAAATATGGTCGGAAGGTGCCTCGAATTATGTACGATTTCACTTCGAACGCAGTCAGAACGCTCAAGTAATGGCCGCCGATTATGGTTCGAACGTTCAAGAATTCAAAGAGAATGCAGCTCGGATATTTTAAATGAACTTAGAATGTGCTTAAAATGTAACAAGAATGTCTCAGGTGTGTATAAAAAATGCCACCAGAATGAACCCCGATAGGTATAAAATGCTTCCGAATCTATAGCATTTTTCATTAGTCTCAGAAAAAAAAACAATATTTTTCTAAATAGACCCCATAAATTGACCATGTTGCTTTGCTCAAGATAGTTGTCTTCCAGCAAGACCTGCTTGGAAGAGATGTGGAGGAGACCAGAAGAAGAAACAGGAGTTATGGACCGTGTAGCTATCAGACCCGACCATGACTGGCAGAGGAGAAGAACAGGCTGTACGACATTACGCCAGACTGATGGAGGAGCTCAGAGTAAAAGAGCCACGGTCCTTCTTCAACCACCTCAGAATGGCACCCTTCTTCCTCGGCGGCAAGACGTGATGTTCACCAGGCGATTTGACACTGATGTTCCATCGGCAGCTGGCCGCGTTTTCATACGAATCGGTAGTGTTCTTAATAACGTCCGGACTCATTCGAGGGCCAATTGGAACGTTCGGACTTCATTCGTGCGACAATCAAAAGATTCCGATGGCATTCGAAGTGCATTTCAGATAATTCTTTTAGTATCGAATAGATTCCGGCAGCAAAAGAGAGGTATTCGAGTTGCATTACGGCTCATTCTAAGCGTATTTGGGTCATTCTTGCAGGATTGGAAGTGGTTTGCCGTTACGGTTTTCCCTGGATTGCGATCAGAATGTTTCGAATGCTGTTGGAATGCCGTAAGAATATTTAGAATGCAGTGACGATGCAGTTAGAATTCTTTCCGAATGCCGTTCGATATTTCTTCACTTCGAATACAGCTCGAATGTTCTGAGCATGAGCAAAACATCTGGAATGCACATAGGATGCAGTCAGAAATTTTTAGAATGCACTTCGAATTTCCAGGAATACACAAAGAATTTTCATTCGACGGCTTTCCGGCATACCGCCACTAGTGTGACGAGGGTTTTATCTACTAAGAACAGATACCATACACATGCCGCCCAAGTTCTCTATGTTATTGCAGTTTATTGTAAAAAACAAGTTCAATGAGTTAAAATTATAATATAAAGGTCTATAAAAATTATGATTTGCGTAATCTGTACATCCTCACGAAGAATTTTTATAGCATTTCTGATATATCAATGTGTTTCTATTTATCACTATTTGAATGCTATGAATCAATGTAATTGTTTTTAATGTCCATCCATGATATATGTTTAATCCTTATCTTTGCTCTATCCTACTTCGTATCCTTTTTACCTTTATATGTGTGATCTTGCAACCTGAGTCCGTACATATATTCTGTATTCCCACATGCACCTCGTAAAGGAACTAATTTCATTAGTTACTTCTTTTGACTTTGTTCAATTTCTATATTAGCAATATTATCTTATATCCAAATATTGACATAATGAGTGTTAATTTATAGTTTTCCTCACGACCATTACAATTCAAAAGTATACAGTGTTACGGGGTGACATAAAAGCGGACCGAACTGTCTCGCTAGAATGCAATCTCTATGACGTTTACATAAACGTGTTGCTATGGAAGTATGTTGCCTGGTAATCAGGTTTTCTATCTGTCACTAGCAGATATTAACTGCGAAGAATAATGAAAAGAGTCAGGGATTGTTAATTAGTTTCTCTGACAGAAGCAAGAGGCGGCAGATTCCACTGAGCTGAATAAGACTGGTCTATCTGAAATGTACATTATATCCGTGAATACGCGAGGTGTGTCATGGGAGCAGCTGTCGAGCGCTTGCCGATATAAGGGCCTGAATAAAAGCCTCACTAAACCACGCGCCAGACTTGTTACATGTGTTGATCTCTTATGACGGGGCCACGCGGTCAGACTTAGAATAGGTCAGTTTTTCATGTTATCCTCCAGGAGGATGGGCTAGGAGGATGAGTGGCTGAGGGGACAAGGGGATGAGGGAGAGGGGGAAATAGGGGAATTGAGGATCAGAAGAGGCGAGAATGAGGTGATTTGAGGATGAATGTGCTGGGGGTTGAAGGGGCTGGGAGGATGAAGGGAGGAGCTGATTTGAGAATGAGGGGCTTGGAGTATGAGGGTGTAGGAGGGAGAGCGGGCTGGGAGAATGAAGAGATGAGAAGATTTGAGGATGAGGGGCTGGGAGGATTGGGATTTGGGAGGGTGACCGGGCTGGGAGAATGAAGGGATGAGAAGTTTTGAGGATGAGGGGCTTGGAGGATTGGGGATGTGGGAAGGTAAGCGGGCTGGGGGATGAAGAGATGAGAGGATTTGGGGGTGAGGTGATGGGAGGATGAATGTGCTGGGGGTTGAAGGGGCTAGGAGAATGAAGGTAGGTAGGTAAAGGTAAAGTCTGCTGGGCTTTTACACCCGAGCCTTGTGGCTCATCAGGCCGGAGCTTATCCCGGTTTCTGTAGCGTGAAGCGACTTAGGAGTTAAAACTCCTCCTGGATGGGACGCTAGTCCATCGCAGGTTACCTTCCCAGTATCTACTGGTACCCATTTCTACTGCTGGGTGGACAGAGGCACACTTGCGGTTGGGACCTTGCCTAAGGGTCTTGGCACAGTGGGGGTCTGGCCGGGATTCGAACTCACGACCTCTTGATCATGAGCCCGGCACCTTAACCATTACACCACCGCCCCCTTCACGAGAATGAAGGGATGAAATGATTTGAGAATGAGGGGCTTGGAGGATGAGGGTGTAGGAGGGTGAGCGGGCTGGGAGAATGAAGAGATCAGAGGATTTGAGAATGAGGGGCTGAGAGGATTGGATGTGGGAGGGTAAGCGAGCTGGGAGAATGAAGAGATGAGAGGATTTGAAGATGAGGGGCTGGGAGAATGAAGAGATGAGAGGATTTGAAGATGAGGGGCTGGGAGGATTGGGATGTGGGAGGGTGAGCGGGCTGGGAGAATGAAGAGATGAGAAGTTTTGAGGATTAGGGGCTGGGAGGATTGGGATGTGGGAGGGTGAGACGGCTGGGAGAATGAAGAGATGAGAAGTTTTTTGGATGAGGGGCTGGGAGGATTGGGATGTGGGAGGGTGAGCGGGCTGGGAGAATGAAGAGATGAGAAGTTTTGAGGATTAGGGGCTGGGAGGATTGGGATGTGGGAGGGTGAGACGGCTGGGAAAATGAAGAGATGAGAAGTTTTGAGGATTAGGGGCTTGGAGGATTGGGATGTGGGAGGGTGAGCGGGCTGGGAGAATGAAGGGATGAGATGATTTGAGAATGAGGGGCTTGGAGGATTGGGATGTGGGAGGGTAAGCGGGCTGGGAGAATTAAGAGATGAGAAGTTTTGTGGATGAGGGGCTGGGAGGATTGGGATGTGGGAGGGTGAGTGGGCTGGGAGAATTAAGAGATGAGAAGTTTTGTGGATGAGGGGCTGGGAGGATTGGGATGTGGGAGGGTGAGTGGGCTGGGAAAATGAAGGGATGAGAGGATTTGAGGATGAGGGGCTTGGAGGATTGGGATGTGGGAGGGTGAGCGGGCTGGGAGAATTAAGAGATGAGAAGTTTTGTGGATGAGGGGCTGGGAGGATTGGGATGTGGGAGGGTGAGTGGGCTGGGAGAATGAAGAGATGAGAGGATTTGAGGATGAGGGGCTGGGATGATTGGGATGTGGGATGGTGAGCGGGCTGGGAGAATGAAGAGATGAGAGGTTTTGAGGATGAGGGGCTAGGAGGATTGGGATGTGGGAGGGTGAGCGGGCTGGGAGAATGAAGAGATGAGAGGATTTAAGGATGAGGGGCTTGGAGGATTGGGATGTGGGAGGGTGAGCCGGCTGGGAGAATGAAGATATGAGAGGATTTGAAGATGAGGGGCTGGGAGGATTGGGATGTGGGAGGGTAAGCGGGCTGGGAGAATGAAAGGATGAGAGGATTTGAGGATGAGGGGCTTGGAGGATGCGGTGCTTAGAGGATGAAGATATAAGGGCAGGAGAGAATTCAGGTATGAGGTGCTGGGAGGATGGGGGTGTGGGAGGGTCAGCTGGCTGGGAGAATGAAGGGATGACAGGATTTGAGGATGAGGGACTTAGAGGATGCGGGGATTAGAGAATGAGGAGATAAGGGGATGAGAGAATTAAGGTATGAGGTGCTGGGAGGACTCAAGGTGCTGTTTATGTGAGCTGCTTGAGTTTTGGAAGGTGATCAATGACCTGAGAACATGAATATTTAAACAAAATAGCATTCTACAAAAACACCTGATTCAAATCGTCCGATCGCTCTGCTCTTTCATGGTTATGCCAATGAAATATGACAGTGAATCCTGTTCAGATAAGTTTGAAAAAAAGTACAGTCAATGTGCCTGGTAATTTGTCAGTAATGTTTAATTGATAAAATTTATTTATACCATTGACCTTTTTAAATGTGCGGACCTGTGGGATAAACTCCTCTACCAACTAATTACAGAAATAATTAGAAATGTAGCTGTTCTTGCTCGACATTGGTGAGTGATCGGTGATGATTAGCGAGGGAATAGGAGTATTATCGGGCTAGGGAGGAGGGACTGGGAGGATGATCGGGCCTCAAGGGAGAGGGACTTGGATGGATCGGACTGGAAGGAGGAGGGACTTGGATGATGATCGGGCTGGGAGGGGGAGGGACTTGGAGGATGATCGGACTGGGAGGGGGAGGGACTTTGAGGATTATCGGGCTCGGAGTGACAGGGACTGGTATGATGATCGGGCTGAAAGGAGGAGGGACTGTGATGATGATCGGGCTGAAAGGAGGAGAGACTGGGGTGATTATTGGGCTTGCAGAGGGAAGGACTAGGATGATGATCGAGCTGGGAGTGGAGGGACTTGAAGGATCATCGGGCTGGAAGGAGGAGGGACTTGGAGGATGATCGGGCTTGGAGGGAGAGGGGCATTGATGGTGATCGAGCTTGGGGAGAAGGGGGGAACGGGATGATGATCGGGCTGGGAGGGGGAGGGACTTGGATGATGACCGGGCTTGGAGGGGGAGGGACTGGGATGATGATTGGGCTTGGGGGGGGGGGGGGGGGAGGGAGTTTGAGGATTATCGGGTTCTGAGGGGCAGGGACTGGGATGCTGATATGGCTGAAAGGAGCAGGGACTGGGATGATGATCGGGCTGACAGGAGAAGGGACTAGGATGATGATCGGGCTGAAAGGAGGAGGGACTGGGATGATGATTGGGCTGAAAGGAGGAGGGACTGGGATGATGATTGGGCTGCAAGGAGGAGGGACTGGGATGATGATGGGACTGAAAGGAGGAGGGACTAGGATGATGATCGGGCTGGGAGGGGAGGGACTTAAAGGATCATCCGGCTGGTAGGAGGAAGAACTTGGAGGATGATCGAACTTGGAGGGAGAGGGGCTTGGATGAATCGGGCTAGGGAGGGGGAGGGACTGGGGTGATGATCGAGCTAGGGGAGATTTGGGGACTAGGATGATGATCTGGCTGAAAGGAGGAGGGACTGGAATGATGATTGGGCTGAAAGGAGGAGGGACTAGGATGATGATCGGGCTGGGAAAAGGGGGATTCGGATGATGATCGAGCTGGGAGGGGAGGGACTTGACGGTTTATCGGGCTGGAAGGAGGAGGGACTTGGAGGATGATCGGGCTTGGAGGGAGAGGGGCATTGATGGATTGGGCTAGGGAGGTGGAGGGACTGGGATGGTGGTCGAGCTTGGGGATAAGAGGGGACTGGGATGATGATCGGGCTTGGAGGGAGGGGGGACTTGGAGGATTATCGGGCTGAAAGGAGGAGGGACTGGGATGATGATCGGGCTAGAAGGGGGAAGGACTGGGATAATGTTCGGCCTGGGAAAAGGGGGACTCGGATGATGTTCGGCCTTGGAAAAGGGGGACTCGGATGATGATCGGCCTAGGGTAGGAGCGACTGGGGCGATTATCGGGCTGGGATTAGGAGGAACTTGGATTAACTTTTGAATATGCTTATAAAGAGGACTTTTGTGGGCACTTTTAACTAAGAAAATATGAAGATTTTCTGTTCCTCATAAACTGTTCTCTTTCATGTCTTTGCGTCATGTGGTCAAACTATAGATGAGTTCAAAATTTTATATCTATATTTCTTCTAACTTAGGATATAAAATTACGATCATTTTCAACATGTTCATGTCAATAACGAAAAGGCTTATCTACGTTTATAACCTACAAAATATTATTTTTTAAATGTAATGCTCAGGGTAAATAACTTACATTTTGAATTCATATGTTAAACTTTGCATTTTACGGGCTTCTGTGGTCTCGAAAGCACACAGCACCAAGCAGAGCACAGATCGTTAGTTTAAAATACGGATATCAATAAAAGAGCCGTGAGATTGTTCACGGTCGATTCCAACCCAGGCCTGGCGCTCTGGAGTTCAATGTGCTTGTAAAAAGTGGCCAAACATATATGGAAATAAAAACAAGAAAGCAGAGGTTTCCTCAAAAGAAAGTGAAAGTTCGATTGACAAAATAACACCGCAAGATAAGTCTCAAATTGATGTACTGAACTTACAAAATGATACTTCATGTTGCAGCAGTAACTGCAAACATGACAACACCACTGAAACAAGTATGATCAGATGCTGTATGTGCAACAATTGGTTTCATTATGACTGCACAAACACAATGCCTGATGGGGAAGGCCTCATATGGAACTGTCCCACATGCAGAAAAACTCCATCATTACTAGCACAGATACTTTCTGAAATCCAAGTTATAAAACAGGAAAATAAAACCATGCTTAAAAAAATGCAAGAATGCCTAGAAATAAAAGCAAATAATGAAAAACTTGAACGTGAACTGTCTACCAAGACCGCTGAATGCACTGAACTGAAAAGAAAATTGAATCAATCTCAGATGAAATCTCAAACAAAATGCAAATGTCAAAATGCAAACCAAAGTGCAGTTTGTAAGAACAGTAAATCTGCAACCATGGTTGACCCTTATCGTAGACGCTCAACTGGGACCATTGGAACCACCACTAAAACTAAGGTAACTGGCAATGACAACCACACGGAGTTTGTGAATGATGACTGGCCATCTCTGAATGAAACTCTAGCTACAAAGAAGGTCAACCAAAACATAGAAACTGGGCTAGGAAGCCAAGTAGCCGACGCAACAAAATACAATGATGCAGTTAGTAATCCTTTAACGGACTCAGTTACCATTGACTTGAATGACAAAAGCGCTAGGAATCGTGTTCTGGTTGTTGGCGATTCACTTGTCAGAAATTCTTATGCAAGTTTAGCCAAATATCTTCAGGATAAACAGATATGTGTGTTAAGCACTAGTGGGCTAACGCTTGATGAGGCACTGTACAAGATACCTAAAGCTAGCCGAGATCTCTCTGTGAATGATACTCTAGTGATACAGGTTGGTACAAATAACGTTGAATGTGATGACTGCTCAAGTTTCGTTAACAAATTCTGTAAAATGCTAGAACTAACAAGGAAAAGTAGCAAATGTCAAATTGTAACTCTTGCATTACCCAGGCGTCTAAATGACTCAAATCTTAACATGAAAATTCTAACCCTAAACCATGAGATACAACAGAAATGTAAACTTTATGCCGATGTCATTTTCAATGACTGTTCTCCACCACTGAGAGAGCGGTATTATCGCCCAGATGGCGTCCATTTCAGCTACCATGGTGTAACAGTTATGACAGGGCAGGTTGCATCCAGCGTGAGATACCATCTAAACCAAACAAATGACGACAGCTCGAAAGTATGGGAATCATACAGAAATTTTCACGGGAAGGCCGCGCCTCACTCACAGACGAGTGCGATTTTGGGGACTTCCGCCATGCTTTGACAGGGCAGAGTGCAATAACAAAAAGACTTCCTACCTTATTATGGAAATATTAAGATAAGATATAATATAACAGAGCAACAAATGAAATTAAAAGTATGAAATTGTGGATAACTTATATAAAATCTAATTGAAATCTAAAAAAATGAAAGAGGAAAATCAATTACGAAAATCGGGAAAATAAATGGATAAATTGAGAGATACTGCAGCTCAACGGAGGGCGCGCGCCGCGGGCGCCCCCTCTAGATCCGCCACTGACTTTCGATCTCTGTGAATTCAACCCTCTTTAATATTACATATAAAATTACGTTACTATCAGTGACTTTAGTGACTTTGTCAGTGACGCTATTAATAAGAATGCCAAATTATTACTTTCAGTATCTGTGATGTCAGTCATTAAAGTGTTAACATATGAAATGTCATTAGAAGAGAAATTTACATTAAATATTTCGTAACAATCTTGTACTGCATTTATTTGTTTTTAATATTCTAATATATAAACTTCTACTCATGAACTTTTTCATTATACTAGTAGCAATAGTTTGGATGATTTACAGGCAATAATTTAGCATGTACAATGAATATACAGTGTCTTATCAATTTGGAATAATCGGGAAAACAGTTTTGTAATTTACCATGCCGCGCCGCAAGTTGACAAGTATGTCCCGTTTCTTATGTAATTCACAAGTAAGGGAGGCACAGATGGAGGGAGAATCTCCTGTCTGGTGTAATCTGTCTCTGGCTCCTTGAAGCACCTGCTGTGTTAAAACCTCATATGACTGATCCTTTCTTTCATGGTTTGATTTTATTGTACAAGTTGTGCCTGAGAGATTGGTTCAAATGCGCCTGGAGAAAACCGTGACGATTTTACAATAATATCAGTATAGTGTATTAAAACCTATAAGGAAGGCCTCGTTATTACGACAACCTTCCGGACCTGATAAAGTGGCCGCTTTACTTTGGTGGTCATCAAAGTGAGATTTTACTTGAAAGGACCTAACATCTGCCCGTCTGGCCGTACGTTATGAAATTAATGTGTTTTATGATCGGAATGTAGCTATTAAATGTAATTTGGAATTATCAATTCGGTTTCCAACTTACCTCTTTTTAATAGGAGGAAATTAACATGATGCGTTTTGTAATTTAATTTTTGTAAATAGTGAACATAAATAAAATAGTAATCATAAACCACTATTATAGAATATGGATTAGGAATAAACCAGATTCATCCGACATGACGACGTAGTATAACGACTGTGATGTGGACATCCTCAGAATCTGGTCCATTGGAAAGTCTTTGACATCAGGCGTGCACAGACGTAACTTTTTCGCCAAGAAGTCTCAGAGTAATACGATTCACGACTAAGAGCTTACCTTTGAAATGTTATCATTTTTTTGTAGCAGTCAATCAGTTCTTTTGAATCGCTGATTTAATCAAGGAGTAAATATTCAATCGCTTTCCTTGGCCAAGAAATGGTATCTAAAAATATATCTTAAAATATCAACCATCCATGGCTCTTTAAAAGCGAGTGAGATAATATATAATATAAGCAGAAAGCTTGTGCCTTTCCTATAATTAATAGTATGCTTGATAGAAAGTTATGAAATCGTCACGCAAATATTCCCATAAACACGCTCTGATCTATACCATGTACCTGTTTGATCTGCCTCCGCTTATATACCGGTAATTAGTGGTGTGCCCAACTGATCTGCACTCATTCCTCGACCACCTTCTGGCTGGCTAGGCAACGTTTTTTCTACTACTTCGTGCACGATTCATGAGGTTCATGTGACCCATTGTGACCGAAATAAATGCCTGCAAAACGGGAGAACGAGGTCCCCGCTGTTCAGAGGTATAGATTTATGACAGAAAGAGCATTAATAATGACCATGACAAAGTGGCCGTTATGTCGAGGTGGTCGCTAAATTTAGGTGGTCGATAGGCCAGGTTATTCTGTATTAAACATCTTGTAGTTCATCCAGAAAATTTTTACAATCAGAGAGGTTTTCCGCCGCCTCCCTCTCCAATGTAGGCCAACCTGTGCCATTTAGTAAAAGATCCATCATGCAGACAATGTAATATATGGCTTCTATCACAACGGAGAATATGTAGGCCTATATGTTAGTTTTTTTTTTTTTTTTTTTTTGTTTGTTTTTGTTTTTGTCAATGTTTTTATAAAGGAAAATGGCTAACATATGGTTACACTGAAACATAAATATTGAAGTATATAATCACAAAGTTATTCAGAATTCAATATTTTTAAAAAATGTACAAGTTAAAAAGGTGGATATATGACAGCGTATAGATATAATCTGCCGTATATGTAGAAACACGACACACTGGCGTGTCACAGCGCCAGCTATGTGTAGAAACAAGGCACAGACATTCGTTATACAGCGTCTTCATATTCAGCTATTCATGCAACTGTGGGCTGGTTGTATTAGTCAAATCTCAAAAAAATTGTCACGATTATTTTTATAAGCCTAGTGTTATTAACGTACGTTACCTGTAAGCGCATACTCAAGAATATTGGTCACCTATCTTTGTATTTTTTTGTTTTGTTTCAGATCAGCAGTTTTATGACTGTGTCACCGTATAACTACCCTGTATATACTGCCATCAGCGCGCTTGTAATGTCTTAGTTGAATTCAGATCTGACCTCATAAGGTTTTTGCAAAAGCAAAAACATGTTAATATATATACATATTTGCCAGCATATGGTTTCGAAGGACTAAGTCGGGATTACCTGCGTTATAATCTTCCTTGAAGCTGCAGAAACGGTGGTCTTTTTTCTTCCTGTTTTTAGGCTCGGCAGCCATTCAGTCCACGATTACTTCACCGTGATTTAAACGAGTTTCTACGCTGCTTTAGCGGCAGTCTGTGTTTCTAGTATCTCTCTTGTGGGTCACTTCTGTTATTTTTTTTATATTCCATTATGGCGTGCAGACGGTGTCAGAACGTTGATAAAGAAGACTTACAACACAAGTCAACATAGTGAAGCAACGCAATCGACTTTTTGTCAGACGCACGATTGACATATTAATGCAAGGAATATTTATTTTATTACACAACTATTCTATATTGTACTCTAGACCAATTTCCATAAACAATAACATGCATGCACAGACACTCATTTCATCGTCATGACTGGCAGCGAGTAAGCTTTTATTGGGTAATGGTCCTTAAAAGAAATTGAAGAGTATAAGTAGTCCATGTTGATGCCGCCCTTTCTTGTATTTAAATCCTTCATGCAGATGCTGGTAGTATTTATCAATTTATTTGACAGCACGATGACGACCACAGCATTTTTATTCTGATTGGTCCGCCCACGCCAGTAGATGAAAACAAAACAATACCGCCCCAAGGTGATCTGTAGCATAGGAATAGGAGAAAGGACTATATTTGAGCTTAAACTACACATAAAAACAGTACTGAATTACTTAAAAAAAGCCTTGATGTTAAAGCAAATGGACAGATGTTGATGAAGATTTATAATGTGTGTAGGACGCTTTGCTGTGAACTGATGTGGGATTTTTTTCAGTGTTAATGGTCTGTGAAAGCGATATTAATAAATTGGCTGTTCACTCCAACCATCTACTTTCGTCAGTCGCTCGTTCAGCTAATTATTACCGGTTGAGAAGATTCATGTTCGGGTTTCGCAAACATCGCATTTAAATAAATATTTGTATATAAAGCATATCGCATATAAATTAAGAGCTGAGTCCAGTTTATTTGTACAAACCAATGTTATATTATTTTTCACCAAAGGTGAACCCCTCTACATTTTCAGCCATTTACATGTTTTAAATGAAATTCATGTAAGAAGGGAAACCTGAAGCATGAACCTACAACATGGAAAAGAAGTAACTACCTTCTATAGTATTCAAGCTATGACTTAATTTAAAAAAAATCAGGTAATTCATTCTATATAACGTTACAGTCTCACTCACGGTTAAAGCTTTATACAAATGTTTCCCAGCAAAAGCATCCCAGCACAGTCTCAGTACCTCACATACGGCTGTTTAACACCTCGTTATTGCTCTGCATGTTGATAAACAAACTCCATATGTGTCTGTTTACCGAAACAATGCCGCGTAACCGGAGGTCCAATTATGAGCTGAAACGCGCGATGTCTCAGCCACCGGTAACATTTATTACACTTGTTGGGCAAAGTCAGTCAGGGCATCTCCTGATAGACACGTGTTGTGGCCCGGCTGGTGCATGTGGTGTTAATGTTGACACCTGTGATCGAGCCCGGTCCAGTGTTTCTAACACTCGTTCACAGGAGTAAGCAAACGGTTTTAGGGCCATATTTTGGCAGGTACAAGTTTATTTTAATGGGAGATATTTTTCGTTTTAATGCAACATGTTTTATTGGTGATTAGGCCCCATTGAGGTCACGTGCAATTAGAGCCTCAGTTGACAGCTGTCGAGTGGATGATATCATGTAATTACTCTTAAAAAATGTAAAGATTCTAGCAGAGTAAATAAAAGTGGTAAAACTTAAAATTGGGATTTGCCGATCCATGCTAATTTGTATTCCTCATTTAACTAATGTTCATACAGCACCAGAAAAGCAAGATGTATAGTCATTGTCGGTGTACCTTGACAAAGACGCCGGTCATTACGCGACTTCTGCCGCCATGCGAATCCTGGTATAAAGACATGGTCGTAATAAGCATAAACATAAAACACCTTATCGAGGAAAACATTCATAATGATGACCTAGTTGTTCTTTGTCCGTTACCGACCTGCTTGAGTATATAGGTGACTTTTGAATCAGTGATTCAGCAAAACATATTACAAGATCTTATAGAAGAAGGGAGCATGGCTCAACACTATGGCAAAACAATGGAGGTCTAAATTTTGTGCTGAAAGTGTGCTGAAAGTGCTAGTAGTCTTTATACATATTAAAAAGTGGTTCGAGACACCAAAGCAGGTGGTTTTTTAAGGGATAAAGCGTGTATTATTCTATTTCTCCGAATTTCAGTGTCGAAAAAGAAATAGCCTGCGATTCTTAATCCTTCCCAATACAACAGCCGTTCAGGTCAATGGCTTGTTTTGAAAAATCAAATGCAAGCTTAGCTGTTATTTTGAGATAGGTTTCAAA
Source organism: Sipunculus nudus (assembly GCA_026874595.1). NCBI lineage: Eukaryota > Metazoa > Annelida > Sipuncula > Golfingiida > Sipunculidae > Sipunculus > Sipunculus nudus. The sequence continues at coordinate 6,587,088 of CM049316.1, forward strand.
ATTTTAAGATTTTAATATTGCTACATGTTAAAAGCATCTATAATATCAGTATAATGTGATACTTAATGCATATTTACGTGATGGAGGTAAAATAGAATGTTTTAATGAGAAATTTATATTCTGTTAATCGCTTAACATAATCTATAACCACGGGAAGGAGAGGTACTGATACCAGCTGATCATGAAGGTGGCTCAATCAGAGCAACTGTGTTCTTTTTGTAAACAATTAGTTTCCAGTGGCAGCGTCGAAAGACATCATTATTGCATAAATCAGTTCCTGAATCTTATTGGCTGCGTGGTCACGTGATTTGGTGAGGATGGGTCAAGGATAAATGCGAATTACTTGATAAAATTATGCCGCTAATTCTGAGGAAAGCACATTATCCTAAAATGATAGGTCCCAGGAGGATTTCCTGAAGAAACTGAAATGTCACTGATCTTTGCCATGATAAACTTGGCTGCAAACAGGGCCGTATCTTCTGTAACTGACAGGGCTGATGCATATTCTAAAACAGACTTGTCTCTCCAAGTTGTATATATTAGATACAACCTTCTGGCAAATAGAAATATACAGCACCATATCCAAGAGCCTCCGGACAAACGCGGAGAAAGGCCTTGATAATAAATACAACCGGGATAAAGATCGTAATCACATTGAATGAATCACTGTGGTCTCGTTCGAAGCCGTCTCCAGTTCCTCTCGCTTCTAGGTTTTACGGCTGTGGCTGCCCGTTCATTCTGGTAGCTTTTTCTTTTACGTTGATGGGACCTATTTGGCTTTGCTTCTTCAGCAACTATTTTTACTTCGGAAATCCTTCGTGTAAGCGCGCCATTTAGATGCACTGCCATCAAGGGGTTGTATGTACATATTTGACCTGTTCCAGTGCAAGTTTTATGCTAACGTCCGATCAATCAACGCTAGCCATTCAATGTCGGTATTTTCGGAAGCCAAGTAAATGTATTTCACACCGGAAAGGCGGCCATTTATATGTTTTGGCCATTGACTTATTTCCCTTCTCTCCCTCGTTTAAACGCCATTCATGAAATGTTAACTGGAGAGACGAGTGTGTAGCCCCCCGGGGCTCGATGTAGGACACTGAACGACTATTTATGAAATTAAATAGAACACACGGTGCGGACTGGAGTAGAATTGCATACGATAGAATCAGGTTTTTTTATCTCAGTTTTCTTGAACCAGTCTTTTTCATATGCTGTGGTTCGCTTCTGTTCACATTTACTTGTTTGAATTCTAACCATTTAATATTCACGACAAAAATCATGCTTGTGGAATTTTGTACATCCGATAAAATATTTGATCAATCAAATGGAGTTTTCAATCTGTCAAGTTTCCTGTGCATGTGTTCTTTTTACTCTGTACTGTTGTTCACTGTTGATATTTTATTTCTGATTGGCAGATTTGATTTCGGTCCCATTACAGGCGACAGTATTAAAAATCATGAAATAACAGGCTAAGCGGCCTCGTGAAGAAAGTTATCATCTTAACGTAGCAAGAGAATTTTCCTATAGGAAGACCAGAAAAACCTAGGCAGTTATGCGTTTGTGGCAAGCTGCTACAGTTCCATTTGCGGTCGCGGTTTACATACACACAAAAATATATATATTTATATATAAATATATTTATATACGGGGCTTTCAATATGAATAAAATTTTTAAGAGTCCGGGACGCTTGGGCAAAATATTTTTGTCCCAGCCAGGTTTAGAGCGTCCCAAAGGGACATGATGTGTGTCAAATTTTGAAGGGTTTGTAAAAACTGAATCTTTCTCGTATTTTATGCAATTTTCATATAATTATGTTGATATATATACATATATATATATATATATATATATATATATATGGGTGTGTGTGTTTGTGTGTGTGATTCAAAATCCTGTCATGTTTACGAATATATGCTTATAAGGAAATGTAAGCCTCAGTTAGTAGCACGGTGTTAAAGTGTATATACCACTGACGGGTTCGTAATGATCATTGACTGATACAAGGTCCTTAAGCCAGAAAATCGCGCGTCCCATTGGACGCTTGGACCCTAAGAACCGAGCGTCCGTTTTAGATTTCGAGCGTCAGAGACGCTTACCCCCGCTTTCCTGAAAGGATTATATTATTATTATTATTATTATTATTATTATTATTATTATTATTATTATATAATATGTAAAGGAAAAGAGAGCAGCGGTACATGGTGCACAGCTGGAATGAAATAAGAACATGCATGGGACCGGCATATCGCACGCTACAGCATGAGCTGATTCTAGGTGTGTAATCATCCCTTTTATTGGGTCATAGCACCTTCCAAAGAAGCAATCATTTGTGAGTAATACATAGTGTTGGACAAAACTTTCCAAATAAAGCCTGCAGAGCTCTTACCCTGGATGGCGGCCGACTGTGAAAAAATGTTGTTAATTTATGCAGTTACAAAAAAAGTATGAGGCACACATTAAAAATATGATCAACATATCCTGTTGAAAAACTAGGGATAAGATATTATTCAGACACTGGAAAACTTATTTTTTTCAACATTTACATTGCATTATGTTGAGTTTTTTTTTTTTTTTACATTTTGCATACTGCTTTATCTATTTCTTAATCTTTGATATATATTTGCATGGTACCATTTCGGTTTCGAACTATGTGACAGGGGGTAGCACTCGCATACTATCACGATATTTTGTATCCCGGTGTTGCCAGACCCGATGGCTACCTCACCTGCGGGTTCCAGATGAATAATCTTCCGCGTAACTGTTTCATAACATCGAGGAACTCACCAAAGAAGCACTCGTTTGTGAGTGATACATGGCTGTAGGACTCAACTGGTCTATCAAGGCGGCAGGACACTCACTAAACCACCGCTCCTCTGTTGAGATTTGAACTCGCGTAAAGCCTTGACCACAGCAGTCGGTCATTCCATAATGTCATCTGTAAGACTGCAGAGAGTAAATTTGAAAAATTATGTATTATTCTCAGCCTCAGTGGAGCAGGGGATTAAGCAATCAGCTCAGTCTGTCCGTCCGTCCATCCGTCTATAATCATTCCTTCCTCGACGTGATATATCAAAGTATAGCCCGTTTTCAACTTCTGATTTACACGGCAGCTGTAGATCTTATGAATCTCCTCACGTGATTGGGTCCTGGTCACACTTTTGAAACTTTTTAACGAAACTTTCAATTCTAACTTTATTTTATTATCACTTCAGTTGATCACCTTATTGAAATGTGAGATACACCATGTTATAGATTTATATCTTCTGACATATCAGTTCTTTGTTTTCCTGTAGCTTTTATTCCTTCACAAAAGAGATGTTTCGCTCTAAATTGAAAGTATATCGCTGCTCATAAAGTTACCAGCTTTCATTTTTTGTCAAAACAAGCAATTCTCACAACCAACTTTGGCAGGAAAATTTGTTCGTTCAGAGAACAGTTTCTTGATCATTTTTTTTTCATTATATGACATTGACAAGGTACCCTATAAATGTTAATAAATAATTTTATCAACACATTTTTTCTTTTTTTTAAATACATCAACTAAAGTAGACCATTTTCAACTATTTCACACCATGGCCTATCATAATTATTTCTGCACATAATTTTCAAATATAGCTAAAGCCTTGTGAATGAATCTGCTTCAATTTATAATATCGCTAATTGCTTGAAATAAGTGCAAAATCTAAATGTAGGATTGAGCTTTCGGTAATATTCGTTAAGTTTAGATGATGTTGGCCAGTTATCACAGTTTACATTCGCTATATATGTTGCTATTTACATTACCATTTGTACCGTTTCTAACAAATATCAGATTAACATATTCATTTGGTATTAAGTCCCCTGTTTAAATTGAAAACAAATATACTTCTGTATCAAAATACGTTAACCGTTTTCTTTTTTCTTGCATTTGATCACATTGATTACAAGATTTTAAAGTAAGTGCACTGACTAACACATCTCTGAAGATGCAAAGAATAAAAACTAAAAAAAAAAAAAATAAGTGAAATCAGTGTAGCGTCATTTCTCTATCGTATCTTACTTTTTAGTGTCCGTTGCTGCCTGGATGGTCAGTGTATTTTCTTATAACGTTGGATCGATTGTAAAATGTAAATACAATACACAAAGCATCATTTACGTTTTCTGAGGGGAGAATTAGCAAGGTCAACTGCAATATATTGACATGAGATTGAAAACATTGTAGCGGCTAAATATAACATTACACCGGTTTTTTTTATATTTCTCATGAGAAACGCAGTGAAATAAATATAGGGAAAACTCTCGACCCTATATGATTTATCCTGTTTTCTTTTGGAATAGGCCACTATATCACGTCCCTGTTGTGGTCAATGATACAGTTTGCCGACAGGGAAACTTTGAAACAGATGCAGGTAGTTCTCACGATATTTCTAGTCAAGTTGGAAATGTGGTCGAGCGTTTATTTCAAGCCCTTGCCATGTTAGTTAGTATGTTACACATTATATATTAGTTTAGTTAAATAGACAGTGAAGAGGTTTTTATTATGAGTGGTAATTTTAGGAGTAAAAACCAGGGTAAATATGGCAATGTGCAGATCAGTAAAGTAAAATCCTATAATTAGCTAAGTAATACGCTAATTAAATACGTCAAATTAAATTACTTTAACAGTTGTACTTTGTGGGACTTTTGATAAATTATTCCACAGAACTACCCGAGTAATAGGCTGTGAGTTTCTTTTCTGTTGTAATTTGTTCCAAATCTGTGCTACCAAGCACTTTCAACCGCAGTTCGTATCGACCGGCATCTCGAAGAACATCCGACTGTGCGGGTGATACCTGCAATGTGATTTGTCAAATATTACGCACGGGTTTTCCACAGAGACAGCACCGCCTTGTGGCCAAACCTGACGAGCTACCGCGGTTTCTTGCGGTGGTGAGTTAAGCATAAAATAACCGCTGCTTACGGAGCGTACATTGTTGCCTCCGCCAGGAGGATATGCGCACACCCACGCCATGTGTATGTGTTTGTGTGTGTTAATTCACATCATTCACAACAGGTAACCATCAACAGAATCTCAGGGCACTTCGGGAATGGACCATTGAGGAGTCGATTAGATTTTGGTGTGTAGCCGGCACTTGACCCGGAATCAGGAATGTCATTAAGTAATAATTTTCAAAAATGTAAAGTCACTTTTGCACGAATGAATATGGGAAAATGGGCCTAATATATAGGTGCAAACACGGTTTTCGGAGATCCACCGTCTCAGTGCATGGAGCTGGGGACAGTCATGATCAGCTACGTCCGTTTGTCCGTCCGTCAGGACAGACGTTTTACGCGCAGGGTTTTACGCGAAGTTTTACTCTGATCTGCTTCTAATTATAATGGCAGGTGTAAATTATTGATCTCCAGACCCGATAACGTTACACTTGTATGATTTGTGCACTATGATGTTTTTATTTTAAATTTTATATTAATTGCCATTCCCATATTAAATCAACATTGATTCAAATGTCCAATCCATTTGTTATAGTCCTCGGGCTGGATGGACTCACCTTGATCCCCCCCCCCCCCCACCAATTAGCTAAACTTATTTTTTCTTATTCCTGTGAGCCTACACTTTGATTAAAAGGATGTTAACATTGAATAAACTTGGACTCACTAGTAGTTCCGGGGGTTTTTTTTCACACTATAACAACTGGAGATTTCGTCGTCCCCTTTAGGGGTTGGGAAATTAAAATGACCATAACTCCATAACTGTTTAACCCAGAATAACAAAATACCCAACAAATTATGGCATTTAGATGATATGTCGTTCAGATGATATGTCAAATATGCAAATAAGGTCAATATTTAGGTCAACAGGGGTCAAAAGGACATGAGATTTTCCCCATGCCCAAAATCTAGAAACTGACGACTCATTTTTCCTGTGCACGGCGGAATTAGATCAAATGGTCACTTTATGGCCTGATGTGGGTTTATATCACACACTTTGTGTGTTTTGGCTCACACATGTTCAAGGATTATTAAAAATAAAAGCCTCTGAACAAAAGACATTGGTGCAATTTTAAGGATTAAGTGCCATATTGGGGGTAGGGGAAATTGAAATGACCATAAGTACATCAATGACCATAAGTACATCAAACCTAGAACAATAAAGTGCCCAACATATTATTGCATTGGCCATGACGGTAGGTGTTATATAAAAAAATGAAAAATAAGGCCTATTTAGAGGTCAAGAGGGGTCAATAGGTCATGACATTTTAATCTTGGACAAAATATATAATTTTTGCGACTCAATTATTCTGTATGGCGGAATTAGATCAAACGATCACATTATAACCTTGAATATTTTAGAACTATATTTTCAGAGAGTTCTGATCCTCATATTTCCAAGGTTAACTCAAAATAAAAACACATAAACAAAAAAGCCATGTTAGGGGGAGGGCAAACAAAATGGTCATAACTTTATAGCTTTTGATATAGAACAATGAATATCGATCCAATTGCATGTCAATTAATATGATATATAAAATATGAAAATATTACAGGTAAGTATTAAGGTCAGCAAGGGTCAAAAGGTCATGAGATTTTCGTCTCGGCCAAAAAACGAGAGACTACTCAATGACTCTCTAAGTATGTAGATAGATTAAATGGTCAAATTATGGCCCGGAATCAGGTTGTAACATACATTCAGATTACTGATTTTTTTCTCTGAACTTAGGTCTAATGAGAAACTGACAAAACAGGAGAAAAACATATGTGACCAGCAAGTAGAGGAAAGTGAATTTTTGAAATCCTCAAAAGCTTCTCAAATAATGAATCACCAGGTTTAGATGGAATACCAGCAGAGTTTTACTAATTCTTTTGGTAAGACCTAAAAGAAGTCCTATCATAGGCAATTTTATATAGCTTAAAAGAAGGCATATTAGGTATTTCACAGTCATATGGAGTAATTACTCTCTTACCTAAAAAAGATAAGAGCCTTCAAGAATTGAAAAACTGGCGACCAATAACATTATTGAACACATATCATAAATTAATTTCTAAATGTCTAGCTGATAAAATAAAAAAAAAGTATTGCCTAAACTTATAAATGAAGATCAAACAGGGCTTATGAAAGGACGATACATTGGAGAAAATATAAATAAAATAATTACAGCAATAAATGGAGCAAATATGCAATATGTTGAAGGATATTTAATATCAGGTACCTGAACTTCATTAAGTTTACAGTAAATGATCCAGAGTTACCTTATTCATACTGGAAAAATCAATGTTCCGGTATAGTAGCATCTTTAAAATTCTTTACTTGTGAATATTTGACGACAAAAAAATATAATGAAATTCCTTTACCGCCCGGTCATTTTTGTGGATATTTTTTTTAACGAAAAACGGAAAATATCAGTTATAGGCCTCCTCAGACTGACACTTGATTTTTAAAACGACTTTGTTGTAAGCAATTACCCGTTATATATGGACCTAAGAGAACGATATCGCGTCTATTTTGGATTATACAAAGCACGATCCCATGCACTTCTTTTCTTAACATTTAAAATGCGTTAAAGGACACTTTAGGATACCGAAAAAAATACTTTCGTTTAGCCCAGGGGACTCCATAAGCCCCTTATAATTTATCCTCTAAGCTATTGCCAACATACAGAGTACTGATGAATCTCTACTTTCTATATAGCTATAGTTTTTTTCCCCACAGGCGAACATTCCATGGCCGTTTGACCCCTGCTGACCTCAGTACTGATATAGTAATTCATATATCTCACATACATATATTATATGTCATATATCAACTTAACTGCCATGACAAAAAAATATTTGATGGGTACATTATTCATTTATGCCATGGACTTTTGGAGTTAAGAATATTTTAATTAACCTGACAACTAACAAGGTGTTTCTCAAAAATTATTTAACGTTGCCACATGTCCATGTCGTTTGATTACGATTACTTATTTTGAGTTATCCTTACACATATATGATCCAGAACCTATTCCATAGTTTGATAATTTGATCCATATTCACCACGCAAAATATTTATGATTCGCTGATTTCCTATATTTTAACCGAGGCTAAAAGTCATGACCTTTTGACCGCTGGTGACCTCTTTATTGGCCTTATTTGCATATAATATATATTATCTTAATAGGCATGGCTAATACAACAATATGGAGGGTATTTTATTGTTCTAGGTTAAAAATTTATGGAGTTCAGGTCATTTGAATTTTCTCAACCCCTAATATGGCGTTTCTCACAAAATCCTTAATATTGCACCAATGTCTTTGTTCAGGTGCTTTCATTTTGAGTAATCCTTGCACATGTGTGAGCCAAAACACATAAAGTGTGTGATATTAACCCACATCAGGCCATAAAATGACCATTTGATCTAATTCCGCCATGCACATTAACAATGAGTCGTCAGTTTCTAGATTTTTTGCAATGGGGAAAATCTCATGACCTTTTGACCCCTGTTGACCTAAATATTGACCTTATTTGCATATTTTACATATCATCTGAACGGGCTTGATAAATGCCATAATTTGTTTGGTACTTATTCTGGGTTAAACAGTTTTGGAGTTATGGTCATTTAAATTTTCCTACCCCATATATTGGTGACGAAATCTTCAGTTGTTATAGTGTGAAAAGAAAACAGCCCGGAACCACTAGTGAGTCCCAGTTTATTCAATGTTAACATCCTTTAAATCAAAGTATAGGCTCACAGCGATGAGAAAAAAATAGGTTTAGCTGATTGAAAGGGGGGGGGGAGTCAAGGTGGGTCCTTCCAGCCCACGGACTGTTATGACTCAAGAGCTCAAGAGATCGTTGCTTATAGTAAAGAAAACTCAATACTTTAACTCGTATCAGCCGCTGTGGTATAATATGCACCTTTGATATTAAAGGCAGCACACCACAGTTGTAGGACCTCATCTATTCCAAAACGGGAACTTTTTTGTTTCCCGTGGCTCTGTTGTGTGCGACAGCGGCTGGTATTTTTATTGTGATGACAGTGTTTTTTATTGTCTTATTCCTGTGTACATTTAATAAAAACTCAAACTTTCACGCATCCTCACTCTGTGGCCTAACAGCGTTTTCGTGTCTCGTTCGTGGAGTATATAATTCACCAAGGACCAGGTCGTCCCCACGACATGTGTCTGATGTATTATGCTCTACATGCCATGAGTTAGAATGTCAGGGAACCTTTATGTTATAATTCCCAGTCACTGTGTTTGTGTCCGCGCATGATCCATGGAAAGGTCTCCGAAAGGAAACTGATAAAAAACTATTTCAACGACAATCAATTATGGATGAAATATTTAGATTACTGTCGAGGTATAATAATCTAATAATTAATATTAATGCTAATTTGCTTTTAAATGCCAGAATTAAGCCTTTGTCACTTGGTGGTGGGGGGGGGGGGGGGGGTAATTGTGGAATGCTCCCAAAACCGTGTTTGTATTCACTTATTCGTCTCATGTTCCCAGGTTCAACTGTGGATAAGTACACACACACCCTCACTAGCACACCCTCACACACACACCCTCACAAACACACCCTCACACACACACCCTCACACACACACCCTCACACACACACCCTCACACACACACACCCTCACACACACACCCTCACTAACACACCCTCACTAACACACCCTCATTAACACACCCTCACTAACACCCCCTCACTAACACACCCTCAGACACACACACTCACACAAACACCCTCACACACACACCCTCACACACACACCCTCACTAACACATCCTCACTAACACACCCTCATAAACACACCCTCACACACACCCTCTCACACACACACCCTCACTAACACACCCTCACACACACACCCTCACTAACACACCCTCACCAACACACCCTCACTAACACACCCCCACCAACACACCCCCACTAACACACCCTCACTAACACACCCTCACTAAAACACCCTCATTCCTAACACAGGAATAGTCTCATAATGTATGGTCAGGTGACATATAGTAAATACCTAACACACACAGGAACAGTCTCATAGTGTATGGTCAGGTGACATATAGGTAATACCTAACACACACAGGAACAGTCTTATAATGTATGGTCAGGTGACATATAGTAAATACCTAACACACAGGAACAGTCTCATAATGTATGGTCAGGTGACATATAGTAAATACCTAACACACACAGGAACAGTCTTATAATTTATGGTCAGGTGACATATAGTAAATACCTAACACACACAGGAACAGTCTCATAATGTATAATCAGGTGACATATAGTAAATACCTAACACACACAGGAACAGTCTCATAATATATGGTCAGGTGACATATAGTAATACCTAACACACACAGGAACAGTCTCATAATGTATGGTCAGGTGACATATAGGTAATACCTAACACACACAGGAACAGTCTCATAATGTATGGTCAGGTGACATATAGGTAATACCTAACACACACAGGAACAGTCTCATAATGTATGATCAGGTGACAAATAGGTAATACCTAACACACACAGGAACAGTCTCATAATGTATGGTCAGGTGACATATAGTAAATACCTAACACACACAGGAATAGTCTCAAAATGTATGGTCAGGTGACATGTAGGTAATTCCTAACACAAACAGGAACAGTCTCATAATGTATGGTCAGGTGACATATAGGTAATACATAACACACACAGGAACAGTCTCATAATGTATGGTCAGGTGACCTATAGTTAATACCTAACACACACAGGAAAAGTCTCATAATGTATGGTCAGGTGACCTATAGTAAATACCTAACACACACAGGAACAGTCTCATAATGTATGGTCAGGTGACATATAGTAAATACCTAACACACACAGGAACAGTCTAATAATGTATGGTGCGGTGACATATAGGTAATACCTAACACACACAGGAACAGTCTCATAATGTATGGTCAGGTGACATATAGGTAATACATAACACACACAGGAACAGTCTCATAATGTATGGTCAGGTGACCTATAGGTAATACCTAACACACACAGGAAAAGTCTCATAATGTATGGTCAGGTGACCTATAGTAAATACCTAACACACACAGGAACAGTCTCATAATGTATGGTCAGGTGACATATAGTAAATACCTAACACACACAGGAACAGTCTAATAATGTATGGTGCGGTGACATATAGGTAATACCTAACACACACAGGAACAGTCTCATAATGTATGGTCAGGTGACATATAGTAAATACCTAACACACACAGGAACAGTCTAATAATGTATGGTGCGGTGACATATAGGTAATTCCTAACACACACAGGAACAGTCTCATAATGTATGGTCAGGTGACATATAGTAAATACCTAACACACACAGGAACAGTCTCATAATGTATGGTCAGGTGAAATATAGTAAATACCTAACACACACAGGAACAGTCTCATAATGTATGGTCAGGTGACATGTAGGTAATTCCTAACACACACAGGAACAGTCTCATAATGCATGGTCAGGTGACATGTAGGTAATTCCTAACAAACACAGGAACAGTCTCATAATGTATGGTCAGGTGACATATAGTAAATACCTAACACACACAGGAACAGTCTCATAATGTATGGTCAGGTGACATATAGTAAATACCTAACACACACAGGAACAGTCTCATAATGTATGGTCAGGTGACATGTAGGTAATTTCTAACACACACAGGAACAGTCTCATAATGTATGGTCAGGTGACATATAGTAAATACCTAACACACACAGGAACAGTCTCATAATGTATAATCAGGTGACATATAGTAAATACCTAACACACACAGGAACAGTCTCATAATGTATTGTCAGGTGACATATAGGTTATACCTAACACACACAGGAACAGTCTCATAATGTATGGTCAGGTGACATATAGGTTATACCTAACACACACAGGAACAGTCTCATAATGTATGGTCAGGTGACATGTAGGTAATTCCTAACACAAACAGGAACAGTCTCATAATGTATGGTCAGGTGACATATAGTAAATACCTAACACACACAGGAACAGTCTCATAATGTATGGTCAGGTGACATATAGTAAATACCTAACACACACAGGAACAGTCTCATAATGTATGGTCAGGTGACATGTAGGTAATTCCTAACACACACAGGAACAGTCTCATAATGTATGGTCAGGTGACATAAAGTAAATACCTAACACACACAGGAACAGTCTCATAATTTATGGTCAGGTGACATATAGTAAATACCTAACACACACAGGAACAGTCTTATAATATATGGTCAGGTGACATATAGTAAATACCTAACACACACAGGAACAGTCTCATAACGTAATGTCAGGTGACATGTAGGTAATACCTAACACACACAGGAACAGTCTCATAATATATGGTCAGGTGACATATAGTAAATACCTAACACACAGGAACAGTCTCATAATGTATGGTCAGGTGACATATAGTAAATACCTAACACACACAGGAACAGTCTTATAATTTATGGTCAGGTGACATATAGTAAATACCTAACACACACAGGAACAGTCTCATAATGTATAATCAGGTGACATATAGTAAATACCTAACACACACAGGAACAGTCTCATAATATATGGTCAGGTGACATATAGTAATACCTAACACACACAGGAACAGTCTCATAATGTATGGTCAGGTGACATATAGGTAATACCTAACACACACAGGAACAGTCTCATAATGTATGGTCAGGTGACATATAGGTAATACCTAACACACACAGGAACAGTCTCATAATGTATGATCAGGTGACAAATAGGTAATACCTAACACACACAGGAACAGTCTCATAATGTATGGTCAGGTGACATATAGTAAATACCTAACACACACAGGAATAGTCTCAAAATGTATGGTCAGGTGACATGTAGGTAATTCCTAACACAAACAGGAACAGTCTCATAATGTATGGTCAGGTGACATATAGGTAATACATAACACACACAGGAACAGTCTCATAATGTATGGTCAGGTGACCTATAGTTAATACCTAACACACACAGGAAAAGTCTCATAATGTATGGTCAGGTGACCTATAGTAAATACCTAACACACACAGGAACAGTCTCATAATGTATGGTCAGGTGACATATAGTAAATACCTAACACACACAGGAACAGTCTAATAATGTATGGTGCGGTGACATATAGGTAATACCTAACACACACAGGAACAGTCTCATAATGTATGGTCAGGTGACATATAGGTAATACATAACACACACAGGAACAGTCTCATAATGTATGGTCAGGTGACCTATAGGTAATACCTAACACACACAGGAAAAGTCTCATAATGTATGGTCAGGTGACCTATAGTAAATACCTAACACACACAGGAACAGTCTCATAATGTATGGTCAGGTGACATATAGTAAATACCTAACACACACAGGAACAGTCTAATAATGTATGGTGCGGTGACATATAGGTAATACCTAACACACACAGGAACAGTCTCATAATGTATGGTCAGGTGACATATAGTAAATACCTAACACACACAGGAACAGTCTAATAATGTATGGTGCGGTGACATATAGGTAATTCCTAACACACACAGGAACAGTCTCATAATGTATGGTCAGGTGACATATAGTAAATACCTAACACACACAGGAACAGTCTCATAATGTATGGTCAGGTGAAATATAGTAAATACCTAACACACACAGGAACAGTCTCATAATGTATGGTCAGGTGACATGTAGGTAATTCCTAACACACACAGGAACAGTCTCATAATGCATGGTCAGGTGACATGTAGGTAATTCCTAACAAACACAGGAACAGTCTCATAATGTATGGTCAGGTGACATATAGTAAATACCTAACACACACAGGAACAGTCTCATAATGTATGGTCAGGTGACATATAGTAAATACCTAACACACACAGGAACAGTCTCATAATGTATGGTCAGGTGACATGTAGGTAATTTCTAACACACACAGGAACAGTCTCATAATGTATGGTCAGGTGACATATAGTAAATACCTAACACACACAGGAACAGTCTCATAATGTATAATCAGGTGACATATAGTAAATACCTAACACACACAGGAACAGTCTCATAATGTATTGTCAGGTGACATATAGGTTATACCTAACACACACAGGAACAGTCTCATAATGTATGGTCAGGTGACATATAGGTTATACCTAACACACACAGGAACAGTCTCATAATGTATGGTCAGGTGACATGTAGGTAATTCCTAACACAAACAGGAACAGTCTCATAATGTATGGTCAGGTGACATATAGTAAATACCTAACACACACAGGAACAGTCTCATAATGTATGGTCAGGTGACATATAGTAAATACCTAACACACACAGGAACAGTCTCATAATGTATGGTCAGGTGACATGTAGGTAATTCCTAACACACACAGGAACAGTCTCATAATGTATGGTCAGGTGACATAAAGTAAATACCTAACACACACAGGAACAGTCTCATAATTTATGGTCAGGTGACATATAGTAAATACCTAACACACACAGGAACAGTCTTATAATATATGGTCAGGTGACATATAGTAAATACCTAACACACACAGGAACAGTCTCATAACGTAATGTCAGGTGACATGTAGGTAATACCTAACACACACAGGAACAGTCTCATAATGTATGGTCAGGTGACATGTAGGTAATACCTAACACACACAGGAACAGTCTCATAATGTATGGTCAGGTGACATATAGGAAATACCTAACACACACATGAACAGTCTCATAATGTATGGTCAGGTGACATATAGTAAATACCTAACACAAACACAGGAAATGTCTCATAATGTATGGTCAGGTGACATATAGGTAATACCTAACACACACAGGAACAGTCTCATAATGTATGGTCAGGTGACATATAGGTAATACCTAACACACACAGGAACAGTCTTATAATGTATGGTCAGGTGACATATAGGTAATACCTAACACACACAGGAACAGTCTCATAATGTATGGTCAGGTGACTTATGTAGGTAATACCTAACACACAGGAACAGTCTCATAATGTATGGTCAGGTGACTTGTAGGTAATACCTAAAACATATAGGAACAGTCTCATAATGTATGGTCAGGTAATATATAGGTAATACCTAAAACACATAGGAACAGTCTCATAATGATAGGTCACGTAATATATAGGTAATACCTAAAACATATAGGAACAGTCTCGCAGAAAGTAAATGTTAACGCCTTTAAATTCAAACCCATTTCCTTCCCGCGTGATTTTATTTAAAACACCTTCAACTCAATTATCTTTCCTGGGCCCTGCGATGAAATGGGTGTCTTGCAATTCAGCTGGGAAATCAAAAGGCCTGAAAGGAAAGCATTATTAATTGGAATGCATAGGACAAAGGACGATGTAGGACTTCAAAATGGCAAAATACAATCTTAATTTGCATGGAGATAATTGTTATAATTTATCTGTAACATAAATCAGGAATAATATTGCCATGTCACTGCTCGTCGGGTGGTGTGCTTGGTTTCTCAATGAATTTATGCATAAACATATACGCAACAATGTTTTACTGCATGGGTAAGTTCAATTTCAATGGTTGGGATACCGGCTCCATTTTCATATATACTCCTCCTATATGTCCATACACTTTCATCTCTACTGAGAACCAACAAAATACTTAAAACTTATGTTATATATCTATAGTAACGTGGAACTAAAATATCTAATTATCACAATACGCATCTAGGCAACGTTAAAAGACAACAGCACGGCCCTTCTTTTTCTTCGATTTGTGATTACCACGACACCATATTCTGTCTGATGCGTTGACGAACTGGAAGCTGAAGAAATAAGGTGCTGTCCCGGAGAGAGGCATGGCTGATATCACATTAGTTACGAGGGTATGAGTATTCCTTTGAGCTTCCGAGGCGACCAAACACGCCCAGCGGGCCGAGTGGCTCATTTCTGTGACAAGCGGCACATTCACCGGGCTTTTTTGTCGTGACAAGGTGGCCTCCTTCAAGTCCGTTTATGTCCGCGATAGGAGCGTCACTTCCAAATTCTATTACCGGGGAAGTCTGGTTCAGAGATAATGGTTCCGTGTTATATTACATATGCATGTATAACATCAGGGGCGGATACAGGATTATAGAAAAGGAGGAAGGCTCACATTGCGAGGCCGCGAAGCGACGAGGGGGGAGGGATCGGGAGAGGGGTTGGGAGAAGGGTAACCCCCCCCCCCCCCCCAGTGTAGAAATGTTTGAAAATTAAGGTTGTAATCGTGCAACCTTGGGTACCTTAAATGCATTAAAAAGCAAGACATACATTGTAACTGGAATCGTTACGGTGTACTATGAGTTTTTATCCCCAGGTATTTTTGGTTAGGTCCAAAAGGGGGGGGGGGGCAATCCGCCCCTGAACATACAGATATCCGAGCAGTTAGCAGGCGACTTCTACAGGCATTTTTATTATGTCCTACTTGAGGAATCGTGGTATATCTTTTTTTATTCAGTATGCAGTGAAAAGCACAGGTATCGTAGTAGGTATATTACCAACCAATCTTCGTGTACTTGTGTATACATATTTCTCTGGGTTAGGTAAAACATATACTATGTCATTGCTACAAACATAACCGTTTCGAACATTTATGCAATGATAGTCCTATAACCATGCTTTTTGGGCAGAGATCGTGGGACTGCAATTATTTATATAAAATCTATTTAGATGGTCCGTCCAAAGTAACTACCCTCATGTCTACGCTAAAGACACCGCCCTATGACAGTTTTCTTATTAATGGTTTGATGCAGATGCAGTTTAATGCATTACACTGAGAACCGGTTCTTCTTCATTTCCTGATGAGAAGTGATGACAAGCTCCTGTATACTAATGTAACTTTATATATATTTATTTTATTCCTTTTATGTACATATATATGAATAATTATAAAAATTGTATCATAATTAAATACTGAGCTCTTCTCTTGAATTTACCATTACCGGAGTTTTAAGGAATGTACAAGTATAAATATACATTTTGAATTGAATGAAACAGGTCAGTACTTACTAGAATGCCTTTTGAAGAGCATAACAATAATATTTTCTGTGTTGTTTAATCTAATAATTAATTCTATCTAACGTTTATTAACGATGGTTTTATATTTTACTTTATTCCTTCTTCCAAATCTTGCACTTTGCGAATTAGAAGTGGTCATAGGTCTTAAGTTACAATTTAAACTTGCATTTCAATGCTTGGTGGTTGATCTACCATTATGACAGACAGAGCCAAGCTGGTTGCCTGAAAACTTAAGTGGGCATTTCATGGACAACACGTTTGGCATATGTTTGTCTCATAAGAAAAACCCGATAGTGCAGTTGCAGCATGGATGGCAGTCTGGCTGCAATGTTAAAGTCACCCACGAGGTAGTTTTAACCTTTATAGGACAGACAATATCGTTCACATTAATATACTTTACACGTTTTATACTTAATGATACGTATTATATATAAACTTATATTAGCTTAAATATATATATATATATATATATATATATATATATATATATATATATATATAATGTTAAAGTATGTCTCATGTACAAGATAAAAGAACCAGATCCTTATTCATTGGTAGAATTACTGTGGGAAATATATTTCTAATGGTGAATTAGCAACAGTTACGTCTAGGGAAATTGTTATGTAGTTTTATTTGATCCCCTAAAAATTTCTCTTCTCTTAGTCTTCGATTAGAATAACTCAGTCTTTAACAAATAATAAATTTCAAATATAATAAACCCTGAATAGGCAATTTAAAATATATATATATATATATATATATATATATATATATATATATATATATATATATATATATATATATATATATATATATCCGTAGATAGAACACCTTGTTAAGTTTAAAAGTATATGCTTAATGTTGACTAATTTAACATAATCTTTCGACTTGTCTTATTTGAAGGCGGTTTCCTATTATTTTATTTTTATTATGAAAAATGTTAATCGCTTGATTAAAAACAGGCATATCTTGAATTGACCTCAAGTCCAAAAAGGCCAGTTTTAGGAAAATTGAATACAGAAACACAGTTACTTCTATCCTGTTGGAAATCTGCTAATAAACTATTGCTATGCAAACATTTTTGGTGAAAGACAACCTGTTATTGAAGGTGTTGTGGTCCGTAAGGACATATGCTTTGTAAATTTATAATCAAAATCAGTAAGTGGTCATATTTCATTAATTCAGAATGGGAAGCATATGAATATTTTGTTTTAAAGTTGCGGTATTATGAAGGTATTCATTACAATTTTTATCAGGTAAAAAAAATTTTTTAAGATTACCTCCGGCTCTAGATATCATGAGGTTGAGAACCCATGTTTTTACAAAACAACGAACTAATCAGTATGGATGTACTACTATTTAATTCTTGATACAGCTTCTGTGTAAAGTAAATGGAATCCCAAGTTATATTGCATGGTTTATTGATCGCTATGTTTACTTATGTATGAACTTTTTGTTGAGTATTCTATTTTTATTTACAGGTTTACTGTTAGTAATGGAACAGACAATTCGCAACGAATATGATCTGATCCTCACTTCCGTAAGTATAGGTACTTCCCTAATATAGACATCGTTTTCATCCTACACTAATGAACACAAACGTTTTGCTTTGGATAAGTGCTCATTTAGTATAATTGTTATCACATAATCTCTTATAAATAATGGCCCTCTGGCATCCGTCTGTTGGCAGCAATCTCGGCAGCTTATCTGGATGATTTCTCAATTCTTCCTTTTCATGAAAATTTAATATTTTTGTTATGCCATTTGGAAATTTGTACTGTTTTGCACTTAATGTATCCTCATGTGATTCCGATGTCATCAGGTAACAACTCCAAAAAATATTCTTGTCACATTGCAAATTGCAGTAAATTGTCAACAAGTTTTAAAGAACTATCAAAGACACAATTATAGAATGGAGTGGATTGTGGTTCCTTTTTGTTAATTCAGACACAGACGAAGCAATTTATTGTCGGAGACATTTAAGAAATGGAGTATGTGTAGTGCTGTTTCTATATTTTTGTAGCCATTTAGCTTCAGTTGACAAGTTTTCCTGGGATCCTATGATATATTTACGATATGTTGTTCTCTTGTCACTATCTTAATGCTGAATATTTCAGTTGAAGAAAATTCGTAGTAAAAAAGTATAGTTCTGGCTTATTTTTGAACTGTCACATGCATTACGTGCTAAGGAAATATGTATATTGTCTAGCCGACAATTTTAAATAAATCATAAATATTTATACAGTCAATGGCTTCTTATAAATCTCTTCAGATATTCTTTTTATGAAAAAATACTATGGAATAACACACACATATATGTTTGTATACATATATATTTATATATTCATTTATATATATATATATATATAGAGAGAGAGAGAGAGAGAGGATGCATTAAACTGCCTTAAAGCGCTCTATAAGGGAACTGATACTCCTCGTAAAAACAGTCTTGACGCTTTTAATTAATCACATGAAGAAGTAATCGTTCAGATCTTTAGATGGTCAGAGTTGTCAAGCAATGAGCTGAGGCATTATTTCCAATATTCATTAAACTGTGCCATAAACAATTTGTCAACTGCGGAGTCCCGGCTTCTCTGAAAGCAGCTGTTCTAACGCCCATTTTGAAAGAAAAAGATGTACTGCTAGAAAACATTGTCGTTCAATATCTCATCTTCTATATCCTTTTTAAAGTGTTCGAAAAGGTTGTCTCAGCTCTTCTTACCTGGCACATGAAGGGACAGCATGTGTTTTAAGACAATCAATCTCCCTATACAGGCGTCAATGGCACCTAGACATATCTACGTAAAGGCCGGTATAATTATCTGAGCAATGGGCTACTCCTGTTAGATTTATCTGCTGTTTTTCGATGTAATGGGTCGCCCGCTCCTGTTTCCTTTACTAGGCTTTGAATAACCGGAAATTTCTTTAAATGGAGCGGGTCATTCCTGAGAAGTCGTAGTCGATATATTAGTTTTGCAGGGAATATCATTTCTTTTCGTCTGAGATCCCCCGGGGGTCCCGCAAGGCTCTGTGCTGCTCGAGGCCTAGTTTTTTTTCTCACAGGTTTCTCTCACATCACTCGTGAGGAATTACTTATACAGCATAAAAGAGTTACCATTTATATGCGGAAGACATTCAATTTTAAGGGTCATTGAAACCAGATTAAAAGGTTCCAATTTTTTCTAACTCCGCCAGGAAGGTATTATTTATTTCCCTACGGTTCATTGATTGGTTAGTATGTCTGATACCAGCTTTACGCACAAAGTTACGAGCAGATTCAAATAATGGTTTATGGATGGTTAGGGTACGCCAAAAAGGAATGCTCCCTTAAATTAATGAAGTAATCTAGAACACCATAATATATTTTTGATTCGAATGATTATATATATTGGAGACGCAGGGCGACTCCATGGTACAGGAGCGAATCAGGTGGGGGCGATGGGGGCAGGTGTCCTGGACCCCTTTCTTCAACATCCGCAACTTCTTTAAGGGATTCTGATCAATTTTTGCGGGCCGGATCCTCCCCGTCCATCTTTCCCAGCCTTAGGGCCTTTTCTTGGGTTTTGTCATCAGTCACTTGAACCCCTCCTTTCCAATATCCTTGATCCGCCCCTGTTGGGCGAATAGAAACCGTCTTTAAGTATTATGGATAGTGATTGTTCTGCCACTCACCAGGTGAATCCTTGGTAATGAAGCGTTCCACTGTGTGCAACAGAATATATTCTGATTAGTAGATTCTGGCGGAGGTTTGTTGGCCGCGACTACAAAATCTAAATGCCATTTAATAATGCCCGAGCATTGTAAAACAGATGTTATGTGTCAGTTCTGGCTACAGGTACAAAACCTCAACCGTGAACAGTTCAATTTGCAGCTCTGTGTGTCTGCGCTTCGAGTTTGCCAGCTAGAGGTGCAAGGAATCTGGAGCTTATTCCCCTAACACTAGTTATCCATCCACAAACAGGTAAAACATATATGAAGTTAAGCATGCTCAGTGTTACCCCTTATGGGCAATATATATTATATTACGTAATATTACAAGGATCATCATGGAGAGTAATGTCAAATTGATTCAGGCTTTTATCAGGATTATCATAAAAAAAATTATATTATGTGGTCACTAGACAGAGAGTGCCGAAAACGTCAGCAAGTTTCGTACCTGGTACCAAAAACAGAACCACAGTACTAACTTTCAAGAACTCTTTATGACAGCACATTTTGTATTAGGCAATCAATGTGATAACTGGTACACACATATACATTATATCCTTTTAGCTTTCTTTGTTCTTATCAGGCAGCTCGGGTCATCGGACCATGGTCATTTAGCTTTCCCTGGGGTAAGAATTGTGGTGTCGTACCAGAGCATAACAGACTTAAACGTCATTATTTTCATTTAAGCGAAATATAAAAAACCTGATATATTAAGATAAGCTTTCGGTACAGGACTACAGTGACTTGATAATATACATTTTTGTTCTACGTTTTTAAACCGCTTTTGGACAGGGATTTTTAACATGCACTGTATGCATGGAATAAACCGTTATAAATGTGGATATTAGGGAGAAAAGAATAAGTAAAAGTGTGGAAAATATGCAAATTACGCAAAATTACACAAAATTTTATGGACTGTCGTCATTTGCATTTTTTAATTAGGAAAAACAAAAATCCCAGACAAACGTCTATTCTGACCGACAACAGATGTCGGAAACTGCCCGATATTTACATAATAGTAATTATAGTATTAGAGCAGCTATATAAGCATGCTTAATAAGCAAAATAGGAATTTTTTATGCGTTTGGTATTTGATGTGGGCTTTAGATTTTAAATGAATCACGAAATTATAACATATTTTACATAATCATGCGTATAAAGCAATTGTAACATGAACAGTTCCTCGGCATAAAATTAATTGAGATTATGATATGGTTATGGAAAAAAATTTCACCAGACTTAAAGAAAAAATAATCCAAATACTCAACTTATGGCAACAACGTTCATTGACAGTATATGGTAAAATTGAAGTGGTTCGGTCTCTCATTATATCAAATATTTATATGTGACAAACATGTGTGAACCACCGAAAGGTTTTATTGAATATATACAAAGTGCAGTAATTAAATTTGTTTGGAATGGTAAAAAACCAAAGGTGAAGTATAACACTGCAGTCAGCCCATACAGTAAAGGCGGTCTGAATCTACCAGATGTTAGATTAATGATAAAAGCTCAGCAAGTTTTATGGATAAAAAGACTTATTCTTGAACAAGGAAATCCTTGGACCAAGTTGGTAACAAAACATTTGGAAAAAATTTGGAGGTGTTGCCTTCATAAGAACAAATTTTGATGTAAACACAATTCCAAAGTTAATACCAATGTTTTATAAGAAGTGCTTGATGTCATGGGCTAGTGTAATAAATTGTACACCTGTGTACACAGCCGAAGTTTTATCTCAGCCTATATGGAATAATAAATGTTTGAAAATTGGTAACAAATCTATATTTTATAACAAACTCTCTTCTTAAGGCATAAATTTTATAGGAGATTTGATTAACACTGACGGATCATTTAAAAAGGAAAATGATTTTGGTGTTACCTTAACATCTTTACAGACACTTCAACTTCATTCAGTCATCAGCTGTATACGCAGGAATTTGTGTGACATGCTTGATTATGAACATTTGGACAAAAATATTATTTACAGTAATATTGTATTTATCAAGAATGTATCATATGATCTTACACGGTTATGTTCAAAATTAATCTATACGAAATGCATATGTGATATAACTAGTATCAGAAATAATAAATAATACAGAATCTGGTAAATAAGATATAGCTTTTTATAATTCCTCATGTTATTGTGTTTTGAAACTATATGTGATTGCTGTTTGTTATTCAATGTAAAAGTTTTGTTATTGTTGTGATATATTTATGTATATAAATGCAATAAAAAAAATTAGATTAAACCAACCTGCAGAACAGCGATGGAGATAAAGATGATCCATTCACTCCTTGATCCTTGATTCCTCGTTCAAAACAGTTCGTGGCAGAGAACCATGGAGGCAAATCGCTATAGAATTGAATAAATTCTTCAAACTTAATAAATTATTTACCTAAATTTATCTTCGTTTATGTGGAATTAAATTTTGCTTGTTATGTTCTAGTTAAGTGAACCCAGACGGTTTAATCTACATAATTGCTTACCGTTATTAATCGCATGCAGCAAATTCTCAGTTAAACACTTTGACCTTGGTACCTCTTTAATTGTGAATCAATATTCTTCGTTTTTGCCAGGGTCATCTGGATACTTCACGCATATTCATATAACACTATTATATATATATATATATATATATATATATATTTATATATATGTCATAAGATTCAGATACAAGTAATCTCTGAGTACATGATATGTTGCGTTGCATCTCTGTTATCCAGGGTGAAGACTTGTAGTTGAATCAGACATGAACTGATGAAAAGGGTAAAACAATAAACTATAAAACTCTCAGAGCTGCAGCCAGTGTATATATTTAACCCTAACCACCTCTCTCAGACCAGTAAAGAAAGATTCCCTGACTAAAGAAGGCTTACACCACGTTTTACATACCGGTTCTGTCTTGTGAATGTTGAAGGCTTTTTATGATGTCATACATGCTTTGTTAGCAGGTGAAGCCGCCCAAGTCTCTTTTCTTTCAGCTGTTTGCTGATTGCTGCAGGACAAAGGCTTCTCTCCCGAAAAACAGCTCGCTGTTAACAGCTCCTCCCGTCACAAACAATCATGGTCAGGCCGTTAAAATGTCACAGACAATATACGTGTAAGGTATGTCTGAATCCTCTTTGCTTGTTTTTATACCAATGCATACAAGACCATGTGGTACAGAGGTTACTTTACCAACAGTACAATGCATCGTGTTATCTGACAGTTCAAACAAGTTTGTTTCTGAATGAAATCCCACATATCTGTTTTTGCGCTAGATATCGAATAAGGCTGATCTTTCAAACTTACCTTTGGGCAGCTTATTAGTCAAATGTGACAGATTTTGCACCTGATAATCATGAACTTGACCTTTTGACCTAGGCCTTTTTCCAAGGTCGTACTATCCATCGCCGATCTCCCGTTATCGTCCTACAATGTTCCTGTTTCTCTAGTTCTTCTATACGGCTGGTTTTCCGATACAGAACTTTGTCCAGAATAATAATTAAGGGCAAAAGATTTTCACCTGAACTTTATGTTTGACCTTGATATAATTTTCAAGCATCATGGCCTATCGATCGATCCCTTTTACTGATCATTTGCAGGTTACCGACGGGGTGAACACCCGTGGATTCGTCGGGCCCTGGGAGGCTTCCATTACACATATTATTTGTTATTCTCTTCATTAATGAAATTAACTCAAAACCTTGTATTCGTTTTGCCGGATGATCGTGTTTTAATGATAGTGGGTTAACGGATATCAGGAATTTCAGGAAATATTTGACTGAATGCTGCTTAGTACGAACTACATGTCTACTTATATAAACTATATGACATCTTTCACACAGCACGAAGTCCATCCCAGAGGTCTGTCAACTAGACGTCGTCCATCTAGAATTCGCTCAAATGGAAGTCACTCCATTGGAATAAGACAGTTTGTATTGATAGCTTTGTGTTATTACAGTAACATTGGTGGGTGATTGTCATTAGATGGTACGTAATTAAGCTGACGAAGGCTGCCTAGGCCCTTTCTTGGTCCTTCCGCCAACAGAGTGCTAATCCCTTTCAGAAACTAAGCTCGGTCAGCCGTGGTCATCATTAAATCTTCAAGGCTGAAGTCCGCATCCTGAAAGCAAAGGGTAGAACGTGGCTTCGTCTGCTTGGTTAACGCTAATAAGAGGGTCATCGATTTATGAGAAACCATTTTTGATATTAAAATACGAATCTACATGATATGCTGTCATTTATATCTTGATCCTGTAATAATTCTATATCTGGTATTATATTTCAAGGATAATGATCACAGGTTTGTTATAACAAAACCATCCCTTCGTTCGTGTAGTCCTTACACCCTTCTTTGTCTGGTGGCGGCTGCACCCGATATTCAATTATTTTGGTTATTTCTAGTTGTTCTCATCTTGACCTTAGTTATGCATACCAAATAAGTCATTGATTAAAGAACGAATCATGATAATTTGTCAGACAAGGTCTCTAGGCCAATTTGTAAGGGCAAGGGACTAATATATAAGACACAATTAACGATTGTTTAGTTATATATAATCTAAATATAACATACAGGCCTATGGTCTATCTTCATTTTTTTCAATATATTTCCCTCAATATTTCAGCTGATAACCATTTGTATGAAGTGTGTGCTTTCAGACTTAAGAATTTAAATATAACAAAATAAAAAAGGACATGGCAAGGATGCATAATATGCAAGACCAGTCGCATGTCTTGTGACTCAGTCCTCATTAAATAACGCGGGGGTTTTCCGTGAATTTAATTCAGGTTAGAAACACTATTAGTAAAAATGTATAATGAGCTTCATGAAAAAAGCTTCCTAAATTTGGAAAGTCATCATGGTGCCACCAAAGGCTGGTGACCTCCGGCCTTATTAATTTCCCGGGAATCAATCTTAGGAAAGATAATATATTAGTTTTTATTTCTGATTAATCAAACTCAGTCATATAATTTTGTACGTTATCGCTAGTATACAGCAAACTAACCTTTTGACTTCTGGTCTCATTAAATATGCGTGGAATCGCCCTGTATACCGAAACTTGGGCGATCTAATCTGTTGGTTAGTAGTTATTATAAGTTATTTGAAAATACTTCAAGGCCCTGGTAAGTTATTGAGGCGATATAAATGTAAACGTTATTATTTTTTAAAAATTTATATGGATTGTATAACTAGTCATAATAACTAATACGGACACCCTTCATGGCACGGCTATTGGCGCTCGGTAGTGTGTAAGGGTGAAGGAAATCGAAGAACCGGAAGGAAACCACCGACTTTGGACGGGCCACTACAACCCACTCTCATAGCCATATCGGGAATCAAACTCGGGTCGCGAACAGAGAGGACCGGGTGTTTTACAACTCAGTTGTCCAGGACCCATATCTACATTTAATGAATATTTCCCGTTTTGTGTTATAGACATCCAACATTCTGTTATGAGGACATCCTATATTTCCCGTATCACGATGTGACATCCTATGTTTCCCGCACCGTGCATGATAGAAACATCCTTCATTTTCCAGGACGTAATTAGAGCGTCCTAGGTTTTCCCGTTTTCTCTCATGTTGATATCAAACATATCTCGTTCCGGGGTGGTTTTATTTTCCTATGTTTCTGCAAGGTGATGAGTACGTTCTATATTTATCTTTCCCTACTCCTTGGTGTCAGGAGACATGTGTTCCACAATCCACAAGGGAAAAAAACTTCAACATGTTCTGCTGGAATGAGTCTACTTTTGGTTTGACCTTTATTTGTCTTCCGATCTGCTGCTCATGATTATGTAACCCAGTTCTCTTTGTAAGGGGCGGAAGAGTCAAAAACGATTACAGTTTAGAAGTACAGGTCGCCACTGTAACGAGAACTTCGCCTGCAGTAACGTTTTGTAGGAAATTTGTGGAGAGCACCGATTAGCGTGCCGAACATTTTGTGTCGTTCATTGTGGGAACATAGGTTTCTGCCATGACAGCTTCAGACAGGAACATTTGATTTAAACGGAATGCTTCATGTGACTTTTTTTTTATATTAGTTTTGGTTTTAACTTGTTGACCTTTCGTTTTTTAAATTTGAATTTGTGATGCATACTTTCTTGTCATATAAAGACGCAGAATGCTTAAAATCGTTCTCGATCGGAGCAGCCCAAACGTAAATGTTCAATATTTAGCCAGTGGATTTTCCAGCAATCATGCGGAGCATAATTGAAACTGACCGTGTGTTATTAACACAACTACCCAAGTGTTTAGTGAACTCATTACAGATAAAATGGTTCCTTTTATTTGTGGGGCGGTATACGAAATATCTCTTAGTGTTATCTGACCCAATAATGCAGGCAATTCCAAATCAAATCAAAGTGGACGTAGTTTTTACATAGGCGTTACATTATGGGTGACGATTTGATATATTGTTAAGATAAACAGACCCTCTCATTACCAAACGTATCGTAAGGCCAGACATGGGAAGTATAATAAGAACAATAACATACTCCAAAAGCAAGACACGTTTAAGGGATTCTCGGAAACAGTGCAGGATTTTGTCAAGTGCTATAAAACCTACCAATTATGGATCCAATCTTTAAAAAAAAACTGATAAAAAATTAAAATTAAAGTATTCAAAAATTTCATATTTGTTTATCCTAAGGTGGTGTGGAGTATTTATGATGATAAAACGTTAAATTAAACATGCTTTGTTAATGGCAAGACATAAATATCCTCTTTAATGGTGTTGTGACAAAGGAAATTATTTTATGTCGAGGCATTCTGCGTTCACTAAAAACAGACAAATCGCCAGTTTCCTTGATCAACAAGCCAAGTTTCTGCAGTCAGAGACCAGCATGGGGACGGCATGATAGTGTGTGGATAGTAATGTGTTATGAGGCCAGATCAGTTTTGCTCCAGGCACACGTATTGTCTAGGATCCCGAGGTGTGCCATACGATACTTACTTGGAGAACTTGTACGTTTGTACCGGAAAACCCACGTAGTCTTTTAATGCTGCCACTCTATACATTTTTAAAATTACGAAATAATTTATTGTTTAAAGTACTTTTTACATCCTTTTTCATGTAACAATCCTTCTCTATTAGTTTTTTTCTCAAATCTCTTTCTTCAGGATAACTATTTTTTAGTTTATACTCATACACATATATACGATATGCTCTATCAACATTTTATAATTATAGCATTTTATTTTACGAAGATTGACGCAATTAAATAAATTGAAAAATGAAATTAATCATATATCTTGAACATCTGATAAATATCAAACCTTTTGCATGCCTCAGCTGAACATATAATAAAATTGTGCGAAAAGTTCAACACTTTGGCTCTAATAAATACTTTTTCAATATTTTATTCAGACAATTTTATGGGGATTTTGTTACATGCAAAATCTTCTACTTTTTCCGCACATTTACAGCAATGTCCTACATACCTCAGATTATAAACTTAGAAATGCTGGTTTAAAATCCACTTCAAACATTACAGAACTTTAATATCAATAATGCTTCTTCAATGAGTAAATTTTTGTGTGCAAAGTTACGTCCTCTCTACCATTAAGACACATAATATAATATATACATTTTAGTTGCAAGTTGATCTAACATTATAAGAATAGGCTTTCTCATCCATATCAGATTTTAGATATTAAAGAGTAAGATTACAGTTATTAATATGTGTTCATTTACTTTAACATATACTTTTAACCCAATTGCCAGAGATAAAGCAGGATATACAAAGGCAGTACAAAATGGTTCCCGAGACCCCTCTCCCTGTCACGTTCTTTGCTGATAAGCCCATTCAATTTTATGTATATAATTTAATATGTATTCGTTTTAAGCACAAAGCTCTCTAATCTTTTGAAAGGGAAACAGATAATGGCCAGTAAGAAAGGATAGAGGGCCGCACCGGAAAACTTCATTATTTTTCTGCACCAAGACTATATATACTTTATCCGTCATAAAAAAAACATGAAATAACATGTAATGAGAAGGCTTTATTAATACAACGTTTTATTAACGAAACGTTTAGTCTGAAAAGTGATTTGGATTTTTTTATTATATTCCAATTAATCACAATATTCACATAGAGCAAACGTTTATACAACACAGACTGCATATTTGGCCTAAGGGTGCAGTAAAAAATATGAAACCATTTTGTAGATAGAACGAATAAATATATATCATTTTTTTCCCTAAAACAAAAAACACATTAAATCAACATAAACATCATAAATATGATATGCGTGTTTAAGTTAATACTAAATAAAGAAGGACAAAGGAATACATTTACTATTTTAATGACTGACGAAACAATATTACGAACGGAATCGGTACGACCAGTACGCTGACTAATGAACTCAATCAAAATAAATATTTATTTGGTTCACTTCTTCCATAGGTGTTCGTCGTGCTAAATGTCAGTCCTCAAGATTTTCCTGGCGATTTAAATATAAACTTACAGTTTCCATCATACCGAATTTAAAAAATGTCAAGCATTTATTGTTTACGAGGCCCTGGTCCGCTCGGGTCATATTTCCGCCACCGGATTAAAACAATAAATAAACTAGTCCATTCAAGACAAGATACTTCCTCATTTTCAAGTATTTTTGTGACCTTGTAAACTCCTGGGCCCTGTTCCAACTGATAAATAATAATCATCTTATAAAGATGACATTAACCGATAATGTAACACAAATCAACTGAAAATGTAATGCCAACCGTATAAAGTAGTAAAAAACCATAAAGGAACACTTACCCATAAGGTAAAACATAATCAACCGATAAAGTAACAACATTTGCTAATGCATAATACAATATTACCCGATAATGTAAAATATTCCCTAACCCGAACATAATCCCGGGTTTCGTAAAATTCCGCCCACTAGTAAAACAAATTAACCGGTAATGTAAGGACACTTGAGCAAAACTGACCAGTCCGCAGAAGCCACTTTGGATCCAATGAAAAACCAATGTGTATGACTTTACGCATGTTTCATTGAACTAGCTGTCCATTACATGCATGTTCTTTAGCTCAGTTGACCATAAGTCATCTGAGCTATAAGGATCATTCCTTGTCCGTCCATGCACAAATCGTTCCATTTTGCGTGGCACTTTTAATTCCGGCATCAGAGAAGTTTAAATAGTTTGAAAAACGTACGTACATGCATCATCAGGCCGAAATGTTAGAATTTCGCAATTGCATAGTCAGCAGTTCAGAAGGACTTGCTGCTCTAATTGTATCCGCCAAAGCAGAGTTTTGCGGATACTATGTTATCAGCCCACCGCCGCCGCCGCGTAGGTGCCGGAGAACTCCTCCGTAACCGCTGGGCAAAATTTTACGAAACCCGGGGTTATGTGCGGGTTACATGTGAAATTTTCTTTTGACCTCTGACCTTTTCTCTGCGCTCCACGTCCATTTGTGCGTCTGTTTCCACACATAAACCCACATATCTTGGGAACCGTTGACCGATCAGGAAAAAAAAATTGTACAATGTAGCCCTTGGATACCTTTATAACATACACAAAAAATGGTGTCGCCACCTGCAACCATGTTTGCACAGTGTCCCTCTGTTCGTCTGCCTTGGGTTAAAATCACTCATATCTCTACAGTGGTTTGACTAATTCACCTGAAATTCGGCATGCGTATACATCCTGGATAGCTTTCTTGATTTTATGACAGGTGGCGCCACCTACATTCACGTTTACGCTGCAAACATCCAAACTCATATCTCGGCCACAATTTTGCATGTATATAGATCTCACATAGCTCTTTATCATACGCATAACTGGTGGCGCCACCTGCAGACATTTTTGCACAGCATCCGTCTGTTAATAAGATCACTCATATCTCGGCAGTGGTTTGACATATCTGCCTAAAATTTTGCAGGTTTATACACCCTGGACAGCTCTCTTGATTTTATGACAGGTGGCGCCACCTACATTCTTGTTTACGCTGCGGACATCCAAGCTCATATCTCGGGAACCGTTTGACCGATTGGGCCAAAATTTTGCACAGCATCCGTCTGTTTGTCTGCCGTGGGATAAAATCACTCACATCTCGGCAGTGGTTTGACATATCTGCCTAAAATTTTGCAAGTTTATACATCCTGAACAGCTCTCTTGATTTTATGACAGATGGCGCTACCTGCAGGCATCCAAGGTCATTTCTCGGGAACCGTTTGACCGATTGCAAGTGTATAGATCTCACATAGCTCTTTGTCATACACAGAACAATGTTCCTGAGAACAATGCTAAAGGAGCGCGCAGGACTGGGGTCTTGAACCACAGCAACCTGTAGCTGCTCGACGAGCGAAAACATATTCAGTCAGGACCCACATCTTTAAAAATATTGTTGTAAATCAAACCTTTTCTCCCAAACCTTCCATCTTTCACATACGGCTTACCGCGAAACGTGGAAAAAATATTTGATTAGATTCTGAGGTTACCTGGTTAAGGTCGCTGGACACAGTTTTTTTAAAGTTTTTTAAAGATAAGAGACCCATGGGGCCCCAGTTACATGTAATAATGTTAATTGTGCGGATGATGCATATAGTGTATTTTTTTTTTGTTGTTGCATGCAGATATTTGCCAAATGGTTTTGAACACTAGCACAAGTTACACAAATATATCTACGTACTTTGTTATTTATTTGGAATAGAATGTAAGTCAAATGACCTGTTTTTGGTAAGCAAGAGACTTATCAAAAACAGAAATTTGACACGCTTGATCATTCTTTTTTCTTGAAAAACTAGAAATTACCTTGGGCATACACGACACCGTGCTCTCATGGTTTACCTCATACCTCGCCAATCGTTCCGAAGCAGTTATGGTCGACCGTAAAAAATCAGACCCAAGTACTTTGTTGAACGGGTTTCCCCAGGGATCCGTGTTAGGACCTATATTGTTCACTTTATATTCACAACCCCTATCTCGCATAATATCTGCACATGATTGTCCTTTTCATAAGTATGCTGATGACACTGAACTGTCAAAAAGTAGTCAACAAGGTGAGTTCAGCTCTGTCCAGTTCACCATACAGGCTTGAATTGAGGATGCACTATCATGGATGACCAGCAAAAACCCTTAAATTGAATACTGACAAGACTTAAATTATGCCTGTTTTATCTAAGCCCATTCTAAAGATGATTGACAGTGAGTCCATTAGCATTGGGGGCCGCACTGTTCCTTTTAAAATTCAGTGAAGAATCTAGGTGTTTAGATTGATCGTAATCTTTCAATGCACGATTAAATTAGTAGTATATGTCGTGTGGCCTTTCTCGAGCTCCGCCGTATAGCTTCCATCCGGATTTTCATCTCTACTAATGTGTGCTGTCGGCTCATTTGCGCCACAGTAATATCCCGCCTGGATTACTGTAATTCAGTCCTTGCCGTGTTACCGGCAAAGTAAGTCTCTCGGCTGCAGATGGTCCAGAATAATGCTGCACATCTCACTCTTAAGAAGCGTAAGACCGACCACGTCACGCCGCTGTTCAAACAGCTCTATTGGGTTCCCGTCATGTACCACATATAATACAAAATCGCTGTTTTTGTTTTCCCCCATTTTGATATCTCACTTGCATCATATTTATCTGGGGGAAAAAATAATAATCTATCGGCCTTTGCGTACGCTGCGCTAGGCTGGCTGAAATCTTCTTAAAGTACCAATGTGTAATATGAAAGTCGGTGAACATTCCTTCCGTCCCATAGCCCTAAAAGTTCGGAATTCACTTCCCATTACACTAAGAAAATCTCCAACTCTTTTATCATTTAAAACTAATTTAGAAATTTGTCTCTTTTGGCAAGCTTTTGGTAATTAGTATGCATCTTTTTTTTATCAGGCACTGGGAGTAGTATGTGGGCGTGTGTGTGTGAATTGCGCTGTGAGTCCGACCATCGGAGAATTGGAGCTATTTAAATACTATATATTATTATTATTATTAGAAATCTGGCAGATACCAAAAGGGTTCAAGAAGAACACACTATATTTCATGGATATTCAACATACCGGGGATGTGAATAGGTCCCTTTTAATCTTCTTTAATTGTCAGAACTATTAACAGACAGACGGTCAGTGTATTCAGACAAGCAGGTAGATTAGAGGAGATAAGACAAGGTACGTGAAGATAGAACTTGGTGTGCCGGAGATACCTGTAATCATCCGGCTGACAGGACTCATAAGACCTGATTGACATGTTCTGATTTTTAACGTTTATACGGGTTTATGTACTTGGAAAGTAAAATAATAAACTCTGTTTATTATTATTATTATTATTATATTACAACATTTTTATAGCGCTTTATCCAATAAGATTATCGCGCTAAAGCGCTTTACATTAGGCAGTCATGTAAAATGAAAGAGTTGAAAAAACACTAATATCCATTTAGAGACTAGATTTAAAAACCTAGTCTCCAAGTTAAAACCGAAAGTCCATTTAAAGTAAAAAATTAATATATGATAAAAGCAATAGGATAAGAGATGATAAAAAAAAACTAATTATTCCACTCAGTTAATGGCTATAATGCTGATTAAAAATGAAGTCCTCTGCAGTAGAACATAGTGACTCGCACTCTCACTATTTGGCGCTATTTATCAGTGTGTGTGCCTGTTTAAAGAGATGGGTTTTTAGTCCTTTGCGGAAAGCCAAGAGCGATGGTGCATCCCTTAAAATGTCAGGAAGTTCATTCCAAAGTGTTGGTGCAGCCGCTTTAAAACTACGGTCACCATATGTTACAGTCCGCGTTTTTGGTACGACAAGCAAGGACTTTGAGGAGGATCTTAGAGTCCGAGCAGGTCGGCGGCGTTGCACAAGGTCACAGATGTATTGTGGAGCAATGCCTGCAAGTGCTTGGTATGTGAACACCAGGACCTTGAACTTGCATCTATATTCCACCGGAAGCCAATGAAGACTGGCCAACACAGGTGAGATGTGGTCCCTTCTGCGTGTCCTTGTGATAAGCCTGGCAGCAGCATTTTGTACTCTCTGTAGGCGATTCATAAGGGTGCGTGGTATTCCATATAGCAGAGAGTTGGCATAGTCCAGCCTCGATGTGATAGTGGCTTGAACTAGTGTCCTGCATGCATCTGCTGTAATGTACTTCCGGATGGCACCGATGTTCCGCAGCTGAAAATAGCAGGTCCTGCTAATGGCATTTACTTGGGATGCCATGGTGAGATGACAATCCTGCCTCAGGCCAAGGTTCTTGACCTGTTTAGCTGGGGCAATACGGTGACTTGCAATGGTAACACTTAAATCCCTGATTCGGGAGAATATATCATCCCAGTTTCCTGATGGTTTGGCCATAGTGTAGATCTGTGAATCATCTGCATAGCAGTGATATTTGAAACCATGGTTCCTTATGATATCAGAAACAGGTCTGGTATACATACAATATGCCTTTGGCCCCAGCACTGATCCTTGAGGCACACCATACTGCAACACCTGCGGAGTTGACTTGGCGTCCCCTATGGCCACACATTGTGTCCTACCCTCAAAGTATGAGCGAAACCAGTCCAGTGCTCGTGAAGTAATACCAAAGCGGTGACGAAGGCGGTCCAGTAGGATGTTATGGTCAATAGTGTCGAACGCTGCCGAGAGGTCCAGCATAACGAGAACGACACAGTTTCCATGGTCAAGAGACTCCATAATATCTGCCTGGACCTTCAGCAGTGCCGACTCTGTAGAGTGACCGACGCGGTATGCGGACTGGAAGTCATCGTGGAGATGGTATTTTTGTAGGTGGTTCTCTATGCGACTAGATACTGCCTTCTCCATCAGCTTGGAAATAAATGGCAAGTTCGACACAGGCCTGTAGTTTTTTAAAGTATCCTGGTCCAGCCCTTTCTTCTTGAGCAGTGGTCTGACTAGAGCTGTCTTGAAGGATGCTGGTACTGTAGAAGTGGTCAGGGATCTATTAATGATAGCGGTGATCAGTGGGGTTAGCTGAGTGGAGCACTCCTTGGTGAGCCAAGTAGGGAGGGGGTCAAGGTCACATGACTTGCAAGGCGCTTTTGAGACCAATCTCTGTACCTCCTCTTCTGTAACAGGAGTGAACTCTGTGAGAGGCACACCATCATAGACTGGCTCTGCTTCTACATCGAAGGCTGTTGAGCTCTCAAAGCTGATATTATTGCGGATGGTAGTAATTTTATTTATGAAAAACTCACCAAAGTGATCAGCTAGTTCTCTAGACGACCTGTGGTTAGGCAAAGTCCCTTTGTCAGACTCACCCATAAGCTTCCTGGCCAGTGCAAACAGCCTTTTCTGATCCCTTTTGCACTCAGAAATCTTGATGGTATAGAAATCCTGCTTTGCCCGATGGAGCTTTCTATTTACTGCCTTGCACTGTTCTTTGAAGAGCTGGTGGTGTACAGTTAGTCTTGTGTTTCTCCAAGTACGCTCCAGACTCCTTTTCTTGTGCTTTTCCTCCCGTAGCTCCTCGGTATACCAAGGAGCATGGGGCATGAGGGTTGTCTGCTTGGTGATAAGCGGTGCATGCTTATCAATGAGACTTGCCAGAGTGGTGTTGTATGCCTGCACTAAGGTGTCAAGAGACTTGTCCAGGTCATGGATGGCTGGGGACAGTGATGCATCATGCTGAAAATCATAAACACTGATGGCGCGCAGTTTTCTGTAACTGACCTCCTTGCGTACACAGCCTGGTTTCTTTATGTCTACACCAAACAGCACAGCCAAATGATCACCACAGTTATGTCCTGCAGAATCCCCAAGGCATGGGTCAAGTATGGATGGTACACCCATTAAGGTAGGATCATCTTCCCGAGTGATAAGCACATCTAATGTATGACCCCTTTTGTGTGTGGGCTGAGTGACATGCTGTATAAAACCAAGGGCATCTAGGTGACTGACAAGCTGCTGAGCATCTCTATTGCCTGGATCATCAATGTGAAAATTTAGGTCTCCTGTCACATATACACTCTCTGACACTAAGGAGAGTTTGTCCATAAAGGTAACCCACTCAAGAAAAAAAGCATTTATCTTCAATCCATTTTCACGTGAAGGTGGAGGTCTGTATATTACACACAGCCTGTTTAGGTTACGTTACACTTGTAACGTAAGCATATTGTTTGCTTAAATTATAATGTGATCATTTTCCTAAAAAAGAGACAAGTAAACTAGCTAAATCTGCTGGGCAAAATTTGTGGTGAAAATTTATTTATTTTTATCTGTTTTCAACTGAAAATGATTAAGGCCTGTCTAAGTGGGAGGGTTTCAGTATTCTGTAACACGGATTTTCGAACTACCATACGTCGAAAAAAGCAGAACTAATCTGTCCACACACCTGCGAAAGTTCTTATTCCCCTGGTGTCTCGTGTCCATTGGTCAACTGACTGTCACTTGCAGGAGTCCGATTATGGATTGGCCCAAAGGTTCTGACTGAAAGTTCGGTACGTGACCACGGAACCGAATCAGGCCCCGTAGTGTTAAATGTCATGTCATAACTCATTCAAAAACGTGAAGAATCCACGCCAAAGTTCAGGTATTTTCACGGGGACAAAATTGCCGTAATTGGCAAAATACGGGTCTTATGATATGAAGTGCAAAAAAGCTAAGATTGAAGCATACCTGCACTGACCTTTCTAAACCCCAGGTTTATTAATTATATCTCTGCGATTCTTTTCCTGGTTTCGCAGGGGATAGGCAACTCCATTCACGTTAGACTGCGATTCCGCTCTATTAATATTTGTACGAAGCCCCGTCCTGTCATCTACATTCACGTAACTAACATTCCTTTCTATAGTCACACGTTATAATATACTCGCATGTTATTTGACTATTGCAGTATTATTTACTGTATTATTATCATGATAATTATCTATATATGGACTAATGTATGTGTCTGAAATAAAACATTTATTATTATAATAATAATTATTATTATTATACGCATAAATTAAGTTTTACCTTCACGGCTAACCGGTACCCAATAATTTTAAATACAAGTTCTGAATATCCTAATTTCCTACCCTGGCATTTGATATTTTGTCTTTTTATCAGGGGGAGCCTGTTTGCTGTCATGATCAAAAGTACCATGTCTTTATTATTCAACCAGTAGTCTTTTTTCGCCTCGCTATGAATATGAGGGGTTCTCAAGTTATATATCATCTGTGTGAGTTGTTTTTTTTTTTTTTTTTTTGTCGAATCTTACATGATGAATAGTTTGGTGCGTGGAAAGAAAGACTGATATAAAATCACAGGAAAAACAAACATGTTTTATAATGAAAATGTGACAAATTCACGGGACTATATGATCTGATATAAAACTGTAAATGTATAACGACTGAAGTATAAATAAAAAGGATTTAGATTTCTCTCGTTTTTATGCAACAAACGACACAGACTCGTTGTACAAGAAACTCATTGTGAAACTGGATTTGAAACTAGAGTGGTAAAACATGGTTTACTGATGAAAGTTCAAACAACACAGGCTTCCCTGTCATTTTTTATTTAACAATAACAACACAATTTCACATAATTAAAAAAATACTGTGAACTAGGACCTTTTATGTTCGCTACATGCATGTACTTAGTACCTTTGCTCTTGCTGGGAGTCATGTAAGTGAAGAGTGTGCAACATTTTTTTTTATATATCAATGAATGTCAATAAAGAAAGTGTCGGAAAATCAACGTTTGCTATACATCTAAAACATGTAAGCACAGGACGGAAATAAGATACGTTCTAAAAGCTTGCGTTCATTGATACAAGTAATTAGCCAAAACGGCCATCGACGTGTTACCCAAGGTGGCATACCATTAAGTTATTTGCCATGAAAATAAAACAAAAGATTGCCTCAGTCAACATGTTTTAAAAAACATCAAAAGTGGACCAATTTAGATTGGAAATGATAAAGTCACCACTAAAACAATTATGAGCCTGATAGCAAGCTTTTGAGCAGAGTGGTTCATTGTTAAGACCTACTGCGATATGGAGGCGAAAATTATGAAACATTTTCATTATATTTATTAATATCATCATTATCATTATTATTTTATTATTTTTATAATTTTTATTATTATTATTATTATTCAAAACGGTAAATAAAATTAACGATGTTTGAGAAAGATTAAAACCGGGAGTGTCGTAAGTGAAGAGGTTACAGAGGGCTAAACCAATAAAAATGGAGATGAGACAGACGGTGACACGTTTTTAACACTTAAATATTCTAACCATGGCACGAACAGTATTCCTGTCTGAATATCTGAAGGCTAATGGAGAACCCAAAGGGAGAACCGGTTCGGAGAGTATTTTTACAAATATTTAAGGAACGACGTAATTGCATGAACGTTTATTTGAGTGTTCGCTTTTAACAGTTAAAAAGCTTGCCGTAGTGAATTTTATTCTCGAAACACATGATTAAAATAGGTACTGAAAAATTCATACTGATATGTTTATTGATCAAAATATTATAACATATCCTACCTTTTGAAAGTAACTGAAACTCACTCTTTAGTGTTTATGGACCGCAGCGTCAATTGGGTTTGTATTTGAGACGTACTCTCTTGAAAGACATCTTCACTTTCACCATTAGAATGTTTTTTCAAGCCTCGGAAAAATAAAATTCGTGATAAGTTGGCATAACAGACTTCATTATGATTGAAATTGAAGCCTATACTAAGATGGTTTACTTGAACAATCTACAGACAGCAAATGCTTGGACAGTGAAGACAAATATAGATCTTGTTGTTTCTCTCCACATATTCACTAGTTCGGATGCAGCTACGGTATTCTTTTACTATAAACAATCTGTTAATCAGACGACCATAGGCCGAACGCTTGCCGGAAATAGAAAATTAAAGACAGACGGAGAGACAGAACATATTGTCGGTTTTCTATCAATGGAATGACTCTAAGGGCCATTGCTGAGAAGTTGTAGCCCGTAGAATGACATATGAGACATTGGAACAAGCAAGCAGACAAAGCTGACAACAAAAGACGAACAGATAGACATACTGACAATGTGAGACAAGATTGACACCAGATGACTTAACCATGTTATGGAGAAGACTCAGAGGAAGAAAATAAGCTATAGTTTATGTAACAGAGGTTTATAATTTATTTGGAGATATTGCCAAAACATGATATGTGTGGGAGGGTCGAGTTCAGCGCCCCCTAGCGAACATATCCGGAAAATGGAAAAAAAAATTCGATATATTGGTGTAAGACATAAGTTATATCAGTTTCAAAAGGATTCCTTCAAATTTGTGCCTTGTAGAATGCTATATGTGAGACGCAAGAGCAAGCAGGCGAATTTGAGGAAAACTGACAAACAGACCGACACACTGACAAATTGACACACTATTGTTACCAGACGACTACACCAGGTTATGGAGTAGACTCAGAGGAAGAAAATACGCTATAGTTTATGTAATTGAGGCTTTAAATTTTGGAGATATGGCCAAAACATGATATGTTAAGGAGGTTCGCATCCAGCGCCCCCTAGCGGCCGTATTCAAAAAATGGAAAAAGATTTCGAGATACTAGTGTAAGACTAACGATAAGTCAGTTTCAAAAAGGATTCCTGTAACACAGTGGCCTCCAGGCAAGATTAATGAATTCTCGAAATATCTCGTCTGATGAGAGATTTAACGAGATATTGCGAGACTTGTAATAAAATCTTGTAGTACTAAATGAATGCTACCTTTTGCAAAAACTAGACTTCTCTAGCGTTAAAACTGACAAATTAGTCCATTGATTTTCAAATATTAGCACTTTGCCCGAAAATTGGTTACCATGGTAACCGAAAGCCACACTACAGAAGAAAGGCCTTGGAATGACGATTAAAATGAGCTACTGTTGAAGTAGATACGACTAATAGTGCCAAAGATATGAAGAAAAAACCGTTTTGTATACTTTTGATGACCTTGACCTTTGACCTATATTGATAAAAAAACAATAGGCTCCTGTTATTTTGAATTTTCCATCAACTGGTAATTTTTTAAAGCAATTGCTGCAAAATGCGACCTGTAGAGAGGAAACAGATAGACAGACAGACAGAGAAACAGACATCCGCGACTGACCAACTAGTTTGTCGAAATCGGAGATTTCCGGCAAGCAAAAAAAAATTCACTGAAAAGTGAAGAATCCCGTTCTTTGTTAGAGTTTTTGATTAAACTATGAAGAATATTTTTTAAAAATAAATGCTTTTCTTATAGAATTGCATGAGCTTTTATTTCAGCACTGGCTTTAAACAGTTTAAAAAGCGTGCCGTATTCAATTTTATTCTCGAAACACATGATAAAAAAGCATTAAAAGTTCCATGCTGAAATTCCATTCACATTATAACATGCTCTAAAGAGCTTCGGAAAGATTTATGCACATCTTTCCTTTCCATACCAGTAACAGAAAAGGGCAGAAGTTAATCGAGACGAGTGTAACAATACGAATATTGGAATTTCTTGCAAGGAGGGGTGAACCGCTGCCATGCATAGAAATTGTCTAAAAAAGGTTCCCCCCCCCCCCCCACTGGATCCGCGCCTGAATACACGCTGTTCTTTCCCAACGGCTCAATCTAGAGCGTCATTCGAATAATAACATACGACTGTTAACTTTTCATCGTCCAATACGAGATAAAAAGTGAAAAAAAAAAACATTTAATAATTAACTTATTAACTCATTTAACTTATTACTATTCCACAAGTTCATCACAAAAGGGTCCACGCATCTGTTGTGGGCATTCCGATCAAAAAAATATGTTAATACGTGAAACTCTTTTATTAAATATATATATATTTTTTAAATGTTTTCAAATATTTTTTAAATGTCATGCCAATGCAGACACTATAGTTTAATTTTGACGTCATTTACCCATCTCATTGTCCATCATGCCGCAAATGGGTTTGGGTGTTACAACATTCTGATTCTGTGAAGGTGCTGGCTCAGCCCTTTAATAAATTTGTACCACTCTATGACTTATCAACATAAAGTAACATTCACATTCATATTTTGAGTCCCCTAGTCTTGGCTTAACAGAATTTAGGAAAAGGTGGGGCCAAACCCAGGAGGACAAAAGATAAAACCTTAAAAACGTCCAAGGGTCCGAAAAGCGGAGGGCAAGGCCATACAAATTGGTCTGAAACCTTTAAAAAAGTTTGGAGTATCCGAACCCCTTGGACCCCCTCTGGATCCGCTTCTGAATGGTCACCATCGGTCTTTACCTCTAACCTCATCAGACAATATCAACTCTTTGCAAACGTGTATGCTCCTCTGATGTTAACCTATGGTATCAATGGGGAAATTTTATAATAGTCTTGGCAGTGGTGTGTGTAATCGAGCTTGTTCTGGTCACTTTTAGGTGCATCTGGGGCTAACATAACATAGGTTGACTATGACATCGACACAGCAAAATACGATGCAATCATCACAACAGAATACGATGACATCATCACAACAAAATACTCGTCAGTACATCAAAATACGATAACGTCATCACAACAGAATGCATTGCTATCATAGCAACAAAATACGATGATCTGAACACAAGAGAAAACGATGACATCACCACAAGTAAATAATATGACTAACAAAAAAATTGCAGCACAACAAAGTACCAAGACGTCACCGCAACAAACTATTCAGTACGATAGATAATATTTATTGGTTGTTCTGATGGGAAACTTTAACGGGTTTCCACTATCGGACAAGAAAACGTGCATGTTCTGACAGTAATGTTCACTGGAGAATAAACCAATTTGATCTGATGCCATCCTGATATCCGATAAGATTACAGAATAATGACTTCATTCAAAAAAAGCAGTACCCAGCAAGTCCCGTATCTTCAACGAAGAATATGACGCAAATAGATAACGGCAATGATGCTAAGGATCAAACCACTGCGATCCACTCCCTGGGCAATCAGCTGCCAAATATTATCTTATATCATTATCTGTTTTCAGCAATCACTCTCAGTGTAGATATTGAGTGAAGGGCATTTTTAAAAACCAAATTTAGATAACAACGCTGTGCACGTATAAAATAAATGTAGTATAGCACCTTAAACTGCAATGTCTTGTCCATAAAATTTCACCACCTTATACAGGTTTGATAATGGGTAAAGCAGATAATTCATTCTGGAAAAACCTTGGCGAATGACAGCCAGACATTATTAAAAGTGACTTTGAGAGTTATTAATTTCTTTATTAATGAAAACAGACGAAATTACATTCTTTTGTTCAATGTAGACATGCAAATAAGGTCCTCCACAGTATTTGTACATATAGAAATATACATTTTTTTTCAGATTATACGTCATGTGTAATGCAAAAAGAACTATAATTTACAGATTTATGGCCAAAGTATTATACCTATCTACAAATGTTACCGACCGGACTTTTTAATTAATTGTATATAAGCGTAAAATGCAAACATGGAAACGCATAACTGTTTAATAAAAATATAGAAATAGAGAAACAGCGGGAAAAACATGTTCTTTAAATTTTCCTCACAGTCAGTGTCGGATCATGAATTTCGAGAACGGGGGAGGGGGGCGCTAATAATGTATTGATGCTTGATGGATATTATGAAAAGTTTATTTTCTGGGGAAAAATTAAATATGACACTGGTATATTAAACGTCTTTTCACAATACAGTCAAACTTAAGGGGTTGGGGTGAACGTGTGGCCGGACTCTAATATTCACCTTT
The DNA here is from genome assembly GCA_026874595.1 of Sipunculus nudus. Taxonomy (NCBI): domain Eukaryota; kingdom Metazoa; phylum Annelida; class Sipuncula; order Golfingiida; family Sipunculidae; genus Sipunculus; species Sipunculus nudus. The sequence goes on from CM049316.1 coordinate 6,629,530, forward strand.
CTTCACACTAAAGATATGGTGTTACGGAACCTAATATCAACAGATCACGTATGCGTGATGAACATAAATTTTGTCAAGGAGATAACAAAAAATTTAGATTCTGTAACACTAGGCAGCGAGAAATGTCTAGGGGAATGAATAAAGAAGTCAGTGGTCCTTTGTTAACAAATAACTATAATTTATTCATAAAACAACCCTAAAATTACAATACACCAAATAAATACAATGACACAGTATAACAGCAAATCAATACAACCACACGGTAAAATAAACAAAGTGCACAGTACCTGGATACCACCACTGTCACAACGATAAATCCTTTTAAATGTTTATGCCTGATGAAAAGTCCACACAAACTCTCCCGGAGAATAACAGTCCAATGTAAAGCTCTTGTAACAATCCAGAAAGTAAACTCGAGGCAGGCAGCACCAAATTATATAGAGTTAGTGATAGTAGAATCCCTGAAATTACTGAATAATCGGACAGGTCCCGCACGTCTGTGTCCGCTGGAATATTCTCTCACCTCTCTCTGCTTTAAAAAAACAGCCCCCTATTTATAAATTCTTGCCCCAAGCCGAGAATTTTCCACTTCTCGAACAGTCTAAAGGATCTAACATAATACACAGTAAACACGCAATACAGGAATCATCTAGAAGAACATCGCTGTGTCTCTACATACCAGGGTCCACACGTGAGCCCGTCCCGGCTCGGCCAGGCGAGAAAGCCCCAAGCTAGCATGAGAGTTCAACCAGTACGGATTAAACCGAGAGTGCAACTACAACACGAGTGACGCCCGTGTCACACAATTAAAAGAGCACCTGTAACAATGAACTGAACAGTCTTAACATTCAATCGTTTTTCGGATGTAACATCAATGGCAAAAATGAGTATCTACGGTAAATACACGCAAAATATCACCTTTTATATTAAGTCTAGGCCTAATCTTCTAGGAAACTAATTGGTAGGTTCACATCTTATGTTATGTCCAAGCAGAATATAAAAATGGGGATGCTGTCTTCACGGAGCAAATTAAAAACCGATAAAGAAAATAAAACGATAACAATCTTGATAAAAAAAGGAACTAAATATTGTAATCACGAATAATTGGGTAGAAATGAAATATGAGAAATGTTACAGATCATCGGGGCGAACCCCCTTCTGGATCCGCTACTGCACAGTGTCATTTATATATATATATATACAAAAATTTACTTCTTTGAGATTATGTATTATATGTAAAGTTAATGAAGCTCTCATTCACAGATGTAAGGCTAAATTAGGTTTTCTCACTTGAAATGTTACCGAAACGCACCCAATTATCTTGACGTACAGTAATACGATGTATCGGTACAAATAAAGACAAATTTTCCTCTGATAATTTGGCCATTTTCTTACCAATTTAATATAAACCTGAAACAACTAGCTTTAACGTAATGCTTACAGAATCTCATTTGCCTTTAATTATCAATTATTAGACAACCAGACAAAGGCAATCCTAATTAAGCATTTTGCTTTTAACGCAGATGTTCTCAAAGATCAAATGGTGGTTCCCTGACACAATAAAACTGCCTAAACTTTTGAGTTTTACATTTGAACTGTAATATGACTGAAATTAAAACATTTGTCAGGTGGAAAAAATCACCCCGTATGATTAGGACAGGAGATTTGGACATTTTGCATCATAATATAAATACAACATTATCCAATTATATGATTTCGGGTAGCATCATTAAACCTAGAATCGTTTCTGCCTCGGCTGTTAATGTTAATTAATATCTTTTATCCCTATTAATTTGTTCTACGTTTCTGTATAAACACACTAATGATATGATTTTGTGTCATCTAAAGTGATCTATGAAGCAGTAACTGTTCTCGAGTACTTGCAAATCCTCCCAAAATTTAATAAATAGATTTTATTAAGGAACGAAATGCCATACAACAGGGCTTCTTTTGAATCTGATTCTTTGAAATAATAAAATCCACCTGTCCAAAGAAATGTTGATATTCTTGGAGATTATGATATGAGAACTGTATCTCGCATCATGACGTCACGTCTTAATGTTATATTATTCTGTGTCAGTCCTTTATGAGTCAACTGGTTATTCTTCTCCATTATAATGGAAGTATACGAGAACTCCGAGCACAGGATTTTTCTTACGCTTTATATCCATAGAGTGGCTCACCATTGTCGATATCTTAATATAATGCCTTACTTCCTCAGAAGTACCGCTATTGCGTCTCCTGCTGACAGAATTATTTCCGATTTTCAAAGATTGGTTATATATAGTTGTTAATATATTATCAAATAGACAGGCAAGGAACAAGAAACTCCAGGAACATAGGAAAATAATTATATGTATATATTTATAAATTTATATATATAAACACATATATATATATATATATATATATATATATATCGTTAAGGAACCTAATAACAATAGATCACGTAGTCGTGGCGAGCATAAATTTTGTTATGGAGAAAAAAAAACAGATACTGTAATACTAGGCAGCGTGAAATGTGTGGGGGAATGAATAAAGAAGTCAGTGTTTTTTTTTGACAAATAATTATAACTTATCCTGAAAATTTATCCTAACATTACAATACACTAAATCAATACAATTACACAATAAAACAAATAAAATGTACAGTACCAGATTTCTGGATCCTAAGCTTTGATTCTGGATACCACCACTGTCACAGCTCAAAAAATCCTTTCAAACATATAATCCAGATGAACAGTTCACGTAAATCTTCTCAGAGAATAACAGTCCAATGTAATCTCGAAAAAAATCACAAAGGCAAACCGAAGACTGAATAAAATCTGTTACAAAGTTCGAAGAATATCTATAAGTGCTGAAATTATCGGAAAGGTCCACAAACTGACTCACACTCCTCCGTTTCCGCTGGAATATTTCTCTCTCCCCTCTCTTTTAACACACAGCCCCCATTTATAATTTTTTCATCCGAAAAGACTAGGAATGGAAAACTCCGTAGAACAATACACACGTTACAGGAACAGACTTGAAACATCTAAAACGAAGTACGTAGACTGGTACCCCGCTCTAAAATGGGACCACTGCTCTTGGCCAATCATGGAGACGGGCGTACAACGCCATCTTAGGTACTCTCGGGAGACTGGTTCCATATCAAGTATATGCTCAGAGAAGTTGCCAAAAGTTGGCTGTACATTTCGTGTGACATTAATTATTAGATTAATAGATATTGATAATAAATCAATGCCACGTACAGTAGAATATCATAGATTCAGTATATCGTATTCTCTATACATTACCTATCATTCAGTTTTTGTGCAACAACTCATTTTTCAAAATTTTAAAACTAGAAATAAATAAAGAAAATTATTTTATAATTTTTTTTCACGGATGGTCAGCCAGGATTGCGTGATCGTCCATGACAATCGGTATGAGCGTACATACTGGAGTTGGGACCAGTCAGGAGTTGCAACTGGGAGTACTTAAGGTGGAGAAGTACGCCTGTCTCTATGCTTGGCTAAGGGCCATGATAGATCAGGGTACCAGTCTACAAAGAACGCTGTGTTTCTACACTTCAGACCCCACACATGGGCCAGGCCAACTCGCACGTCTCCCATGGCAACGAACTATGCCGGCCCAACATGTAACACTCCTGCACACAATAATCCAGGGCCTGCCTAAAACGAATCAGAATGTCAACAGCGCACAATAAAGAGACACTTGTGACAATATATATATATATATATATATATATATATATATATATATATATTTATATATATTTATATATATATATTGCATCTTGAATTTTTATATTTCATCTAATCACAAATAAAAAAAAAACAATGTAAATAAGCTTCATATTTAACATATTTGGAATATATGTTTATCACAATTAAAGAAAAATACATTTCTTTCTTTCCCTTATATGAACCTACCGTTATAGGATAAGAATGATGCTATGTTTTTGTTATCATCAGGCCTTCTGGATTTCAGGATTTATATGCATCTTCTAAAAGTCATCATCTGTCGTAAAAACAATAGAGGGAATCTCTGAAGATTGAAATTCTGCTATTCTGCCTCCGAGACGCTGGTGGGAATCGAATCGGTGACCTTTCTCTCATTGGTTCAACGCCTCAACCACTCACCCACGTGATCCCGATCTTGTCACATCTTGTGCCCCGCTTTGTATCGATGCAGGCTGGCGATACAACCGATCCGTAGTTTAAAGCCGGCTAATGACCTATTTTTTTTTGTAGTATTCATGTCATTTTTGGTGGTTGCTCACATGTCCGGTAGTTGAAAGGTCACAAGTTGCAAAACGACCTTTGTAAAATACTGGTTTGTCTGACTTGAATGTCCAAATGTCCCTACTGAATATGTTTGTTTTATTCCGAAGGGCCTCCCCGTTTTAGAAACACGTTGATATAAACAAATCAAACAGCCTGTGTGATTCTTACAAATATTCATGAGAAAAATTTCCAGGGGATGATCATCTCTGGTTAATAATGGTCAGATACGGGAATAGATCCCTTCAAATAAAGGGAATCCTAAACGCTCTAAGGAGTGAGGATATCTTCTAAATTTGCTGAGCTATGACCAAACCAAACGGGGAACCATCACACATGCCCCAGAAGTACTTGCCACCCAGCTGGGTTCACCCAGGTAAGCACACAGCATGTAATTCACCATGTGTAAAAACCCCGTTTACTCGTTAATTTTAACAACAGGGACGATTATTTTCCACCTAACCCATCACACATTGATGATAAAGGCAGCGCTCTAGGAACATCCAAGTCTAGTAAGGATCCTCGCGTCCACTGCCAAGGGCTCTTCATTAAACGTCTCCCTGTTAACGTTCTGTAGGTATGAAAAGACAGCCTGCACGTTTACACTACTGCGAGACTATGTGAGACCGCCTTTGTTGAAAGGTTGAAAGGAAAATTATCTACCTGAGCTCTCAGGTATTAACTGGCTAAATATAGAACAAAAGGTTCAATGAATATGGATATGTGGTAAACAATATTCTTTACATATGCGAAACGAAGAGCATGTAACATAAGATACCTTAAAAACTTTGCAGCAGTCGTGAAAAGTGAGAGTTTAGAAGTGTTGTATTAAATTTCTTATATATATATATATATATATATATATATATATATATATATATATATGAACATGTACTTTTAACGATAAAAACTGAAATTTAAAGAAAAAAATTAAAAAATCAAACACAAAGGATACAATATCATAGTTCCAAATGTTTGAAATATGTAAAAAAACATATTAGCTACAGTATACATTAGTATTTCATTTTTATAAATTATGGACAGCACTTTAGTTAATCGACTCGAGGTGCAGAGTACTTGCCCAGTCGATGTGGTAAATAAATATTAATCTGTGTACAGGAAACCTCTTCCATGGGCACCAATTACAAAATAATTATTTATAAATCACACGTATTTGACGTTTCATTATTCCGCCACATCTTTAATTTTAAATAATTAACTATAGTTCTGTTATTATTTGTCAGTTCTTTCTTTTACTAAGGTATTAGGAATGGTGTGATGTAAATTAACTCGCAATATCATTTACCTGAAAACTGTGTAAGACACAAGTTATCTTAGATCTATATTTGTTTGTATGTTCACCGTGTCCGCACGCAAAGTGGCAGCACTTTTGCGATTTTAGATGTTTCACATTCTATATTCACGCTAAAGCTTTCGCCAATCCTAGTCAATTACTTCATTTCATCACCATCATCATGATCAGCTGCAGCAAACAGTGGGTTTGATGACTATATGGACCATTCGTTTAGTGGCAATTGCTGTTGAAGTCGCCACAGATGAATATTGGGTCATGACGTGGATTCGGTGTCTTTCCACTGGCATTTCTTACGTGACCTCTCTGGCAGCCATCAATCTCCTCTCTGTTACTCCCTTTCTCATAACACTCCTCCATGGTAATCGTCTGAGATCGTTTTCTTCTCATTTCCGTCACGAAAACCTGTATTTCTGGTTATACACCACCCACACTCAAGGTAACTACACATTAAATCCGTTAGCTCTATCTCCTCTGTATCGACATCAATACAATTTTATTTATAGCAGGAGAGAGCCTTGTAACAAGACTACGTAATTTATTTCTGAATTCAACAGTAAAATTAGAGCTATGGTATATAAACGCATATTTCATTTACCGCTTCGATTGGTATAAATTTCATGCTTCCCTGATCGCATTAATATCAGACAAGACCTGCTGCGCAGAACCCGGCGGGGATACGGACTCGCGTTTTAGCGTTTATAAACTGCTTGGACCCGAGTAATTATCTGAAAGAGATAACTGTATCTTGACTTTTAACAATGTGAACTGTAACGGTACTATAGGAGTTTGTGTTTTATTCTAGAGCACAGAACGGAACGGTCATGTAAATTGATATTTTGATGACTAAGAAAAAAATGTGTAGACCATCTCAAATATTGTTTCAATTTTCATTAACATGAAGTCACAAATTTCCTGACGTAAAGTGACATCAGTTATTGAGAATAGGCTCCCCCTCTCCTCTACTAATAAATGCATGCAGCAACCATTCATTCAATAATTAAACATATATATATGGATGTACAGATTATAACAAGGCGTTGTCCAGGTAACGTGACAACGGCAGGCCCAATGTAAAATATAGACTGGTCAGTTTGTTTCAGGGCGGAAATTTTACCTGTATAAGCCAGAACCCTAAATTTAAATACGCTCAAGACGGGTTCAGAAATGTCATAATAATTTTTATTTAAGATTAAATTTCTTGACGAAGCCAAAGTTATTACTCCACCTGCTTTTCATTGGGTACAGTGGTTCATCCGGATGAGGTAAAACTAGAACTGAAACGTAACTGAAATGTAAGATCGACCATGTACCATTACCCTTCCTGTCAGCTGCTGAAGGAAATACCTTTCCATGGTATCACCTGCATGTGGGGTGTACTAACAGTAAAAAAAGACGGTTGTGAATTGCATAATTATGTTCCGCTGGTAGAAAGTAATTATTGTGATATACGCTACGATAGCTTTAACCTCAGCATTTACTTTAGTCTAAGGTATAGCTTATAGTTGTACAGGTCAATAGCCTTGGGCTATATAACGTTCTAATATATAATGAAATGGTCAGGACCAACCATACTTAACTTATATATCGTGAAGATATGTATCCCTGTTAACGAAAGCTACAAAAGAATGCATACGTTAATTTCTATTTTTTTCGGTCTGTTTACAACCTATATACAATCGGGTTTTGAAAAACTTGTCTGGTTTCTTCGAATTTCGCACTTGAGCAGGAACATTAAGATTTCTGATATCCATTATTTTTTTTTAGTTAATTTGATTGATGGCATATAATATTTGAGTGCTATTTTGAGGTTGGATATTTCTGCTATGATCTTCCAGTCTTAGAACTATAAATAGTTCGATACTGATGTTAAATGTACTGTTTATAAATACGTATATTTAATTTATATATATATATACATATATATATATATATATAGATTAATTAGCACCTCACATTACATGGTTTAACCATTCGCGATAGGATGACCATGATTTAAACAGGTGAATAGTCCCTGCTATGAAATATAGTAACTACCTTCCAAGTAATTGACCTAACCATAAACTCTATGTGACCTTAGTCACATCTTTATTAAATGAATAATCATAAGCAGAGCAACCAATTAAGTTATGGTTGGAAATGTAAACAGTCAATTACCATACAAGCGCACAATGAACATAATTTGGGCACTCTTCCAAACAGAAAATATATAGACTGTACCACTCCCTGTGTCCGCAAATATTCCAGGTTTTTTTTTTTATATACAAAGGACACAATATAAAATTATAAGCCAAAGGTTGCAGGAGCTTATCCGCCAACTGCTGAGTGAATAATTATGTCGTTCCTGAAATCGTATGGGACAAATAATCCAAAATGTTGCAAAACCTTTATAATTATTGTGATATATTCATCTCTGGATTACAGAGATATAGCAATTCCAGCTGATGACGTCAGTCAATGCGACGTCATAGGCGACCGATGATGTGACGTCTTGATGATGTCATTGTTGTCTTTTAAGCAGCTCTCGCAACCAAAGACATGGAAAGCCTTTTCTGTGTGAGAACATTTTTAGGGCTCAAATCAACTAGATTAAAGGGGCGGTGCATAAGGGTTGTGATGGTTATGTCAATAACTGTAACCAGTCTTCGGTCAGCTTACATCCAATTCACTGCGCTTCGGCCTTTTGAAATCAGTTTGGCAGAGTCAAAACAAAAGTCCGAACTCTCACCTCCTGGGGGGCTTCCGGAGCTGGCTTAAAACAAGGAATGGAACGGAACGCGGAACAGGGACTTATTTACGGTACGGAACACAGATATAAAAAGTGTTGTTACTTTTAAAATAGATTAATGTTTCATGGTATAATTTATAGAAATAAACTTATATTGACAAATGCAATTTGTTAAAATTTTATTTAAGCCCCTATTCCGCGTTCCGTTCCGTTCCGTGTTTTAGGCCAGCCCCAGAAAACCCACCAACAGGTGTGAGTGAGGCCTTTTGTTTTGACTATGCCGAACTGATTTCAAAGGCCGAAGCGAAGTGAATGCTTATATTCCTTCCCTTATTACAATTTAAACAAAAGCCGTCTCCAATAATATTGAAATTTTCCTCACTCCAACAAACTAACCATGTATACAGACGATATATCATCCTGGAAAGAAAATAATTTGTGATCAATTTCTAACACTGAATTATGGAAGATTTACATCGGACAAATTCAACAACATACAGAAGGCTAACATTTCACAAATCATTGAGGCTATGACTGATGTCATATCATGAATTTTCTGAGTATGAGATGCATTACGAAAGATTATTCAGGATAATATGATGAAACCATAAACAAATAGACCAATTCGTCTAAAACTGTAACATTTTTTATTTTGTCCCCCTAAAAGTTGAGGAGGATAAAAGGTATTTTGTCCCCACCCCTAAACATGAAGGGGACATGCATGTCCGACTATCACACCATGTAACATGGTGTATGCCTCTTCATGTTCTCATATCCATTGAAAACTTATGAAAACTTATAAGTATAATAGTACGTTGACGTTATAAGAAACCACCGTTTCAATGAAAACATATAGTTAAACATGAGCAGGTGTACAGAACTCCTGGTTCTTTACTTGATTAATCCGCTGGGACACATGGAGGAGGATACAGATGTTACGGAGTAATAGGAGGAGGCAATCAAAGATGGAAGGTCAGAGCAGCAATACCGCCAGTACCGCAAGTATAATCGTCATTACAACAAGGGAAGTCAGTGAGTTGAACTTAATCTCCCTTTGTCCCAGATCACGATGTAATTTACCTGTGATACATAGTCATAATACAAAGAGAATAATATGTCTTAAAGTCTGTAACTTAGATCACAGTTGTAAAATATAATCTGCCCGAGAGAATTGTGAAGGTCAGGAAAACAGGCCAGAGTAGAAGCAGTGAGCCAACTGTAACTGAGACCAGACTGAGACAGCAAAGGCCGGCATGCAAGCTCGGCCATCCAGACACGACAATGGCCCATTAACATTATCAACACAAGGTCAAGATGTTCAGGAAGGCAGAAGGCGGACAAAACCCTAATATCCGGTATCCTCACCCTGAATTGTCAACTATGTTCAGCAATATCTGTAATATAACAATGTACATTACCCAACCATTTAATACCTTCACTGGTCATCACGTCCGATGAATGTAAAAAGCCTTCACAGCTCATCACGTCCATTGACTGTAAAAAGCCTTCACAGGTCATAAAGTCCAGTTACTGTAAAAAGCCTTAACAGCTTAATTATCATGTCCAGTGACTGTAAAAAGACTTCACTGGTCATCAAGTCCAGTGACTTTAAAAAGCCTTCACTGGTCATCACGTCCGACGAATTTAAAAAGCCTTAACAGCTCATCATGTCCAGTGACTGTAAAAAGCCTTCACAGGTCATCAAGTTCAGTGATTTTAAAAAGCCTTCACTGGTCATCACGTCCGATGAATGTAAAAAGCCTTAACAGCTCATCATTTCCAGTGACTGTAAAAAGCCTTCACAGGTCATCAAATCCAGTGATTGTAAAAAGCCTTCACTGGTAATCACGTCCGATAAATGTCAAAAGCCTTCACAGCTCATCATGTCCATTGACTGTAAAAAAGCCTTCACTGGTCATCAAGTCCGATGAATGTAAAAAGCCTTAACAGCTTATCATGTCCAGTGACTGTAAAAAGACTTCACTGGTCATCAAGTCCAGTGACTGTAAAAAGCCTCCACAGGTCATCACGTCCATTGACTAAAAAGCCTTCACAGGTCATTACGTCCGATGAATGTAAAAAGCCTTTACAGCTCATCATGTCCAGTGACTGTAAAAAGCCTTCACAGGTCATCACGTCCGATGAATGTAAAAAGCCTTCACAGCTCATCACGTCCATTGACTGTAGAATCCTTCACAGGTCATCAAGTCCAGTGACTGTAAAAAGCCTTCACTGGTCATCACGTCCGATGAATGTGAAACCCCTTCACAGCTCATCATATCCAGTGACTGTAAAAAGCCTTAACAAGTCATCAAGTCCAGTGACTGTTAAAAGCCTTAACAAGTCATCAAGTCCAGTGACTGTTAAAAGCCTTCACAGGTCATCATGTCCAGTGACTGTAAAAAGCCTTAACAAGTCATCAAGTCCAGTGACTGTTAAAAGCCTTCACAGGTCATCACGTCCGATGAATGTAAGACGCCTTTACAGCTAATCATGTCCAGTGACTGTAAAAAGGCTTCACAGGTCATCAAGTCCAGTGACTGAAAAAAGCCTTCACAGGTCATCACGTCCGATGAATGTGAAACCCCTTCACAGCTCATCATGTCCAGTGACTGTGAAAAGCTTTCACAGGTCATCAAGTCCAGTGACTGTAAAAGCCTTCACTGGTCATCATGTCCGATGAATGTAAAAAGCCTTAACAGCTCATCATGTTCAGTGACTGTAAAAAAAGCCTTCACACGTCATCAAGTCGAGTGACTTTAAAAAGCCTTCACAGGTTATCACGTCCGATAAATGTAAAACACTTTAACAGCTCATCATGTCCAGTGACTGTAAAAAGCCTTCACAGGTCATCACGTCCGATGAATGTAAAAAGCCTTCATAGCTCATCACGTCCATTGACTGTAGAATCCTTCACAGGTCATCAAGTCCAGTGACTGTAAAAAGCCTTCACTGGTCATCAAGTCCGATAATAGTGAAACGCCTTACAGCTCATCATGTCCGATGAATGTGAAACCCCTTCACTGGTCATCACGTCCATTGACTGTAAAAAGCCTTCACAGGTCATCACGTCCGATGAATGTGAAACCCCTTCACAGCTCATCATATCCAGTGACTGTAAAAAGCCTTAACAAGTAATCAAGTCCAGTGACTGTTAAAAGCCTTCACAGGTCATCACGTACGATGAATGTAAAACGCCTTCACAGCTCATCATGTCCAGTGACTGTAAAAAGCCTTAACAAGTCATCAAGTCCAGTGACTGTTAAAAGCCTTCACAGGTCATCACGTCCGATGAATGTGAAACCCCTTCACAGCTCATCATGTCCAGTGACTGTAAAAAGCTTTCACAGGTCATCAAGTCCAGTGACTGTAAAAGCCTTCACTGGTCATCACGTCCGATGAATGTAAAAAGCCTTAACAGCTCATCATGTTCAGTGACTGTAAAAAAAGCCTTCACACGTCATCAAGTCCAGTGACTTTAAAAAGCCTTCACAGGTTATCACGTCCGATAAATGTAAAACACTTTAACAGCTCATCATGTCCAGTGGCTGTAAAAAGCCTTCACTGGTCATCAAGTCCAGTAACTGTAAAAAGCATTCACTGGTCATCACGTCCGATGAATGTAAAAAGCCTTTACAGCTCATCATGTCCAGTGACTGTAAAAAGCCTTCACAGGTCATCACGTCCGATGAATGTGAAACCCCTTCATAGCTCATCATGTCCAGTGACTGTAAAAAGCTTTCACAGGTCATCAAGTCCAGTGACTGTAAAAGCCTTCACTGGTTATCACGTCCGATGAATGTAAAAAGCCTTAACAGCTCATCATGTTCAGTGACTCTTAAAAAGCCTTCACAGGTCATCAAGTCCAGTGACTGTAAAAAGCCTTCACAGGTTATCACGTCTGATTAATGTAAAACACCTTAACAGCTCATCATGTCCAGTGGCTGTAAAAAGCCTTCACTGGTCATCAAGTCCAGTGACTGTAAAAAGCCTTCACTGGTCATCACGTCCAATGAATGTAAAAAGCCTTTACAGCTCATCATGTCCAGTGACTGTAAAAAGCCTTCACTGGTCATCACGTCCGTTGAATATAAAAAAATAAAAAAGCCTTCACTGCTCATCACGTCCATTGACTGTAAAAAGCCTTTACAGGTCATCACGTTCAGTGACTGTAAAAAGCCTTCACAGCGCATTAAGTCAAGTGACTGTAAAAGGTCTTCACTGATCAACACGTTCAGTGACTGTACAAAGCCTTCATAGCTCATTACGTCCAGTGACTGTATTGTTACAGTTACTCACATTTATCATGTCCAGTGACTGTATTGTCACAGTTCCTCACAAAAATCACGTCCAGGTACTGTATTGTTAAAGTTCCTCCGAGTCATCACGTCCAGTGACACTATTCTCACAGGCCCTCACATTTATCTTGTTCAGTGACTGTATTGTCAGAGTTCCTCACAAAAATCACGTCCAGTTACTGTATTGTTACAGTTCCTCACAAAAATCATGTCCAGTTACTGTATTGTTACAGTTTCTCACAAGTCATCATATCCAGTTACTGTAATCTCACAGGCCCTCAAATTTATCTTGTGCGGTGACTGTATTGTTACAGTTCCTCATAAGTCATCACGTCTAGCGACACTCATCTGCACTCCCTTCGTCCAGCTTTTTTTTTTTTAAAAGTTTAAACTAAAGCATTACACTGCGTCAAATCGTACTCACAAGAGTTTGGCGCTTCTGGTAAGAGAATTAAGGTATAGAAATTCTATGCCCCACAATGCAATGCGAGTTCTACATATGTAAATCAAGTGCGTAGGTATAAATGTAGTGCAGAGGGTATTGTTGTCCGTTTATATAACATTGATAACAACTGCTTCAAGGTAAATTACATACATTTGCATTTTTTTATAGTGAGGGCTCAAGAAATATGTTGTATGCTTGCGAATGTGAAATGTAAACCGATAGTGTTTCCTTCAAATTTACTCTAGCCCAGTCAATGAAATGGCTCCTAATTGTGCCTCTGACAGAGAAACCAAACGTTCTCTCACTGTATCGCACGTATAGTGTCGGTAATTACCACTCTCTGACCCTCTTATTTCATCGACTGGTAAATTTGGGCTGTACCGGACAGTCAGCGCCACACATCACCGCCTCGCTGAACTAAGGTCTTTCCCAGTGACCTAGGGAGTAATTATAGTGGTCTTTCCCAGAATCTTTTTTTTTTCAAAACCAACGTGTTATCGAGTAACCGCCTGTTTTGTGCTTCTAGCTTGCTATTTATATTCCCATTTGATCAGTCTTAATATTTTAAGGTCCTCGGCTATTATGAGTAGACCTACGGCAAGACTTTCAACACTATATATAACCCTCAGACTCAGTAAGTCAGTGTGTCACCGTTATTCAGACCATTGCTTTTCAAGGTAGGCCGGTTTGAAAATGTATCTCTAGCTCAGCCAATCAGCGTGACATATTCAGGTCCACACGCGACGAACGCAGTCATGTACCGGCTCGCTGAAACGATCACGGCGATCAGCGTGTTGGCAACTTAACAGGGGCAAGACTTTCAAGTGTAACTTGAACACTAACAAATACATAGTACAAAATAGATGCGACAGTGTCTACAATGCACTTTCATTTGGCCCATGGATCATAGTGTTCAACAGCAGAGATATACCATAGGACACGAAGGTCCATGTATGGAATTTCTGAAAACACGATTGTAGTGCGAATATTAAAGCGGGTTGAGCTGCCTGTTGCCAGTGGGACAGCTGTTAGCGTCCTCATAGTAAAGCCCCGTTCCCACTTTCACGACTTTGACGCCGAATCGCCACGATGTTGAATTCGTGGCGATTCGTGGCCAATCGGCCTGTCGAGTGATGAAAATTCCATCACAACCACGATATTGTACGAAAGGAGTTCGATGCCAGTACGATTGGCTACGACAGTGACACGAAGCCAGCACGATATGACACGACACTTTCAAGAATGTTCACGGCTCCGTGACGACGTCTAAGATACTGGTACGATATTTCCACGATTGATCTGCGACTTGTGGACGATACTCCTACGATCATTCAATTTTGCTACGGATTGTTAGATAGCTATATATGTGATATATAGCTATTGTAATGTCACAAAGAAGACGATATAAGTAAAAGGACACCATAACAACACTTTACTCAACTTCTCCGGATATTTTAATTTGACAAAAGTTATCCAGTTTAAAACACTGATAATATATGTCTCATTTGATTTGAGTAATTAGACAATTACGACTTATTTATGTGGTGGCAAATACGACGTTAACTCATTTAAGTCCAAGTAGACGACCGTCTTAATCTGATGTAAAATATCTGTATTCTCAAAATATTGGTTATAATATCTTATTGATTCAGCTCTCAATGTGATATAAGATTCTGTTAATATCAATTTGTGTTAGGCTCAGTTTATTCTCCCATAGTAAAATAGGAAATCCATATTTTATTATATTGACCATATGTTTAAGTATGACGAAACTATAATATATTCAGCTTCTTTAAACTGTGTTGGTTCAAATTGATTTTGTCAACCAATATCCACGATAAAAAAATTTCTTTAAAACAAATTTACGAATCTAAATGGTAAATCTACATTTGATTCCGCTTCTATAAATTATTTTAGTTCAAATTTAGTTGGAACCAATAACCTCAATGCAAATCTTCTTTAAAACAAATTTACAAATCTACACAGTGTTCTTTCTTCTAAACCTTATTCCTCGTTGGTTTGTAAGAAGTTAAAAATCATTAAGAAAAATAAAATTTTCCGTTACATTATGATGTCAGTTCTTGATGATTCGTCACCAAATTCGTGGAAGTAGGAAGGGGCTTTATGAACTTAACTCTCTCTTGAGAGGTTCTTGTGGTAGTCGTATTGTAGTCGTGTTGAAGTCGTGTCGATGTCGTTGTCCTTCGTGAGCATTCGTGATATTGTTTTACATCACGAATTTACAAAATAGAAACTGTTACGACTTAGCCACGACTTGTGACGACAAAGCTTAATTTTTGAACATTTCGAAAATAGCGCCACGAATTCTGAGTGCTCAAGACCTCGCTACGAACATTACCGACTGTTCAAGACATCATCTACGACACTCCCACGACGTCCCTACGAATTTTAATGATGAAAGTTCGTGGCGATTCGGCGTCAAATTCGTGAAAGTGAGAACGGGGCTTAACGATGCCATTTACAGGAGGCTTGACGGCCTGATATGCAAATGCGAGGGGATCCTCAGGAGCCTTGTGACGCCCTAATTTGCAAATATCAGGGATTCACCACACGGACTTGGCTTTAGTGACAAGAGCTGGTCCTGAGTTACGTCAATCGGTACATGGAAAAACGTTTAGTTTTAAGCATTTTAGTAGTAAACATAAACACACTAAAGCCCAGGGAGTGCTATTAAAATTTAACAAAATCTATTTAAAAATTTGACTGTTGAGAGAAGAAGACCTGGTCTTACCCTTAATTCTTAACTGGAAGAAGTCCATTTTTAGTAGAAACGACCTCGGGCAGACGGGTGCTCTTATTGTTATTGTCCCCTGCTCCGCGGATGCGGGGGACATTGATTTGGATTTGTCTGTCTGTCTGTCTGTCTAGCTGTCTGTCTGTCTGTCTCTCTGTCCGTCCGTCAGGTTTCGTTTCCGTGCGATAACTTTCCTAACTATTATCCGATTTCATACAAATTTGGGTCAGTGATTGCTCTCATGCATACCTTGGTTGGGATTGGTTTTGAAGTGTCTGGCTTCTGTCTGTCTGTCACTTTGTCTGTCTGTCTGTCAGGTTTTCGTTTCCGTGCGATAACTTTCCTAAATATTATCCGATTTCATTCAAATTTTTGTCAGTGATTGCTCTCATGCATTCCCTGGTTGGGATTTGTTTTGGAGTGTCTGGCTTCTGTCTGTCTGTCTGTCACTCTGTCTGTCCGTCCTTTATCAAGGATGAAAAACAATAAGATCCTAAAGCGGAGGACATTAATTCCACGAATTTGCTTGTTAGCGTTTCATCCGAGACATCTTGATGGCACTGAATAAAAAAGGTTGAGCCAGTACTTAAAATACATTTTTTCTTAATTTTTTTCTGATAAATTATTTGATTATCTCTTTTATACTTCAGGTTGGTTGATGCTATTTTAAATCATTTCTGTATCAGTGGAATGCCCTTGGTTATGTACATCAAATATTATTATTGTAACACGAGTTTAAACACACCTGTCGTCCTTTCTTCCTATAGCTATTCGGAAGTTTTGGTATTTTGTTGCTTATCCATGCTTGGTTATGTATATAATAGATTATAATTGCCTATATTGTAACAATATCAGTTTGCTCAATGATTTTTTTCTTCTTCCGGGCGAATATGGAGTACGGTGCCAAACTATACGAATGGGCTTCAAATGTATGACTCACCAGCTGATGGAGGGCTTTATCTGCTTTGCTCTATTTCCGGTGTTGCCAGAACGTTGTGTGTATCACAGAAAATGACAAAGCATCTCCATAAAAATAAACACTGAATCAGATGTTTAATGCTCAATCATCCTAGCTGTGATAGAAGGTTTTGTCTCGACCCGACTTGTTGAAAGAGTAGATCATAAACACGGGAGCGGGTTCTATACACAATATGGAATGCTTTGTCAGTCGAGCACACAGCTCTAAGGCTGGCTCTCAGAGAGGATGATTCTCAAAGACTAGATTTCTTAAAGAGGATATCTCTTGTATAGGCAAAGATTTTTCGTAAACGGATTATATTTTAAATTAACCTTTAAAGTAGACAAGCGGAATAAAGGTGAATAGTTCACGACCAAATTATAGCAAAATACTTTTTTTCTGGTGTTTGTTAGATAATGTATTAAATGAGATTAAGAAAATTGGCAAATCGTCTTA
Organism: Sipunculus nudus; assembly: GCA_026874595.1. Lineage (NCBI taxonomy): Eukaryota > Metazoa > Annelida > Sipuncula > Golfingiida > Sipunculidae > Sipunculus > Sipunculus nudus. The sequence goes on from CM049316.1 coordinate 6,646,768, forward strand.
TTCTAAAAATTGCAATAAAATATATATTTTCAGTGGGGTACTGTCTAAATAAGATTTGTTTTACAGTTATTTTGTGGCGCTTTGCTTGTGGCAAGAAATCCATACATCGGTAGGTTTACCTTGAAGACCTGGTCAGAGATGAAGTTACATTTGCGAACCGGAAGGGGCCGAAGGCATACGGATTTTCGCAGATCTTTGACCAGTTACATGTATTTTTACAGGTAGACGTATCGAGGCTAGATGTAGGGATGATATGAAAGATCTTTCAAATGTATGTTTTCAAAGAAAGAAATGGGAATATGCCCACCTGATTAGTGGCAGAAGTGGATCCAAGTGGGAGTCCGAACCCCCCCCCCCCCCCCCCCCTTTTCAACCGCCGCAACCTTATTTAAAGGGTTACAAAACATTACAAAGGTCCGAAAAAGGGGGAGGCGGGTCCAAGTCGTAAACATCGATCTGACACCCTTAAAAATGGTTGCGGCGGCTGGAAAGGGGGGGGGGGGTTTGGTCCGTACCCCATGGACTTACCCCCAACCCAAGGCCCGTTTCGGCTACAGTACATGGTGGCCGGCATAAGAAATGCAATGAGTGCCAAGATATCGAGAGTTGCCTGTCTTTCACATTTGTTAAACATGCTTTAAAAATCCGTCTATGACAGAAGAGTATTTTTTTTCATTTATACATTTGTGGTTAATAAAAAGGGACGACGTAGACATTCCGGTTTTCCCGAAGGCTGTTTGGCCTTTTACGGTGGTAACCTCCACGCAATTCAATAAAAACGAAAACAAAAAATCACCCATGATGATGTGTACATTGAAAATTATTTATTCTCATATCGGCGTGTTCACTGAGAGAACAATACTCCCTAATCACGCGGCAGCCATGTTTTAGCGAAAGCGAGGCTCTGTGTGCAAGATGTCGCTGGGGACGTGTGCAAAATTGTGTTATTGTTATGGTTATTGTTATTGTTATGTTATTGTAGGAAAACAATGGAATCACTGCTGTTTTCCGTCGCTGTAACGTAAATCATTCGCAGATTTTGGGACGCAACAATGCAGCGCCATGTTTGTTGACAGCTCCAAGGGGTTCCCCAGGCTTGCACACAGAGCCTCATTAATATTATACAATCAGAAGGTAAATGCAGGATGCAGGGCGTCATAAGAACACGCAGTACGTCATTATCACATACAGGGCGTCATTAACACACAATCTTGACGTACACTGACAACATCCAGAACGTTATAACTACTAGCAACATTACAGTTAACACTATCTGTTGAATTTTGATGCCCATGGGACCTCGCAGATGTTTATCACAGTCTTCAAAGTAAATTGTTAACTAGTTAACTGCTAATTACTTCGCCACCGTGCGTTCCTGACGGGAATCGACTCTCTGGTTACCTCCGTCAGTCACAGGGGTTATGTTGGTAACCAGAAATTATAGTCACGCGTGTATTTTCACGTACGGTATGATCTGCCGATTGCTTATGGAGACGATGTGGGAGTTATCATGGTCACTGTCCAGAGGAAAGCGAATCGCTAGGTCCTCGAAGAGGCTTGTGGTTCTCCAATTTATGCAAATGCCTGGGATTCACCATACTAAAATTATAGGCTTTAAGACGTGGAATGATAAGAGCTGTGTTGCAACCACTATTGTAATAACGTTCACTATTGTAATAATTATTACAATAGTGGTTGGTAAAGGCCAGTTTTTGCCAACCACTATTGTAATAACGGTCACTATTGTAATAATTATTACAATAGTGGTTGCAAATGCAACCACTATTGTAATAATGTTTTATTACAATAGTGGTTGATACTGCAGGCGGAAAATTTTCCTAGATTTGTTGAGATTATTCCTAACAAATGACATTTCCGAAAAAAAAAACCCAAACAATTCATACTCTATTTCCCCAAAAACGCATCAGTTTGTATTTCATATGTTATTACACTAGTGAACTTTATTACATTAGTGACCGTGTCGAGAAACCACTATTGTAATAACGGTCACTATTATAATAAAAACTAGCGGCCACCTTTATTTCACCACTGAAGAAATAATTCTATCGTTGTTCATCTTGAAATGCCACCATTGTTTTAAATTTGAGTTCTAATTCTAAAATGCTGCAGAATTGTGGTATTCCAAACTTTATAATCACTCTTACATCATTAATTATAGCAATTACGAAATTTATTACAATAGTGAACGTTATTACAATAGTGATTGTGTCGAGCAACCACTATTGTAATAACGGTCACTATTGTAATAAAAAATAGCCGATACTTTCATCTCACCACTGAAGAAATAATTTCCCTCATATTTCATCTTGAAATGCCACCATCTTTTTTATATTTGTGTTCAAGTGTAAAATGCTGGGGAAAAATAGTATTCCAAACGTTGTAATCCATCCGTACTTAATTAATTATACTATAACGAAATTTATTACAATAGTGTACGTTATTACAATAGTGACCGTGTCGAGCAACCACTATTGTAATAACGGTCACTAATGTAATAAAAAATAGCCGCCATGCACTCTCTCACCGCTGAAGAAATAATTTCCCTCACCGTTTATCTTGAAATGCCACCATCTTTTTATATGTCTGTTGAAGTGTAAAAAGCTGGGAAATTAATATAGTAATCCAAACGTTATTATCCACTCTCACGTCATCAATTATACCTATAACGAAATTTATTACAATAGTGAACGTTATAACAATAGTGACCGTGTTAAGCAACCACTATTGTAATAACGGTATTGTAATAAGGTTATTAAATTTTTAACTAAAAAATATCCTGAGATCTTACTCACATGGCAGTAGTGAATGCAAGAAATGCGTATTATGTTGTAATATATTTTAATTGAATGTAAATATATTGTAAGTAATTTAGAAATCTTTTATCGAATCAGGGAATAAACGAAGAATCCTGCCAAACCTAATGGACTGAGATTAATGGACTCAATAGATTCGCCTGATATGGGGAGATGCTGGAGGAAAAATTAAACCCCCATAAGACATACAATATATATTTATCTCGCTTGGAAATTCAGTGTAAGTTTCTGAAGTTAATGAGGACAGATGTTATGGGACCTGTAATTAGATTCTTAAGAGGATCGAATCTACTGCGACATGAAAAAAGGGAGAAATGGGTTCCTTAGCTAAGAAAATAGCTTGAGCAGTCGTTGAATTAAAACAAACTAACTCAACCAAGAATATACAAGGAAAAGTTGATCTGTGGAACAGATCTAGTATCTCCCCTGCCTGTTGTTGATATACCTGGAAAAAATTGTGAACACCTATATAAAATTTAAGATGGGTCAATGTCATCCACCAAGTTTACTGTGAGTTTGAAAACTGCATCAACATCATCCATATTCGAACATGACCTAGCCCTCATGAAGAAGGTAAATGCTGCAAATTTGGTGACTGTGCTTCATTTTTTTCGAATTATTGCGTAACATTTATTTACTCTTTATTGCCTCTGTGACCTTGAAATATTTTTCGAGGTCATCAATATTCGAACTCGAATTAGCCCTTGATAAGGCAAATCAATGCTGCAAGTTTGGTGGCTGTAACTGGAACTCTTTTTGAGGTTTTGGCGTTAAAATCATTTCAGCATTATCGCCGCTGTGACCTTGAAAAAAGGGCCAAGGTCATCTATGTTCGAAATTGAGTTAGCCATTGATTAGATGTATCAAATCTGCATATTTGGTGACTGTACCTGAAGATCTTTTCCAGTTATTTTGTTAACATCATTTTAGCATTATCGACACTATGATCTTAAAAATGTGTCAAGGTCATTCATGGCTTAGCCCTTGATAAGATGCATCAATGCTGCATGTTTGGTGGCTGTACTTCATATTCTTTTTGAGTTTTTTTTCGTTAAAGTTTTGAGTTTTTTTATCTGTGACGGACGGACGGCACGACGTACGGACGCTGACCATTCCTATGGAGGTGGCAGGGGATAATAATAACCCAATCATAGGGGGCGTAGCCAAGTAGGCCCACAGGGCCACGCCCGAACCCCCGGTCCTCCCTTTGGTACTACCAGTTATCCCGGGATTTAAATTTGTCGAAGCATAAAATTCCTGTGCTTTCATGGCACTGATGTCAGTTCACATGCAGATACATTGAGCTACATCCTTAGGATGAAATATCGGAGTTTGCCAGGAGACATCCAAAAAAAACTTTAACCCCATAACTTATAAGACGGCTGAGGTGTCTGTGAAACATGTACGCATTGCAAATGCAGTAATATTATCCGCCAATACAGAGTTTTGCGGATACTATGTTTTCAGCCGGACGCCGCCGCCGCCGCCGCCGCCGCGTAGGTGTCCGGAGAACTCCTCCGTAACCGCTGGGCGGAATTTAACGAAACCCGGGATTATGTTCGGGTCACATGTGAACTGCTGAGCCCCGATTTTGTTTTGACCTCTGACCTTTCCTCTGGGCTCTGCGTCCATCCGTGCGTCTGTTATGACACATTAACTCACATATTTTGGGAACCGTTTGACCGATCCGGAAAACACTTTTGCACAAATGTAGCCCTTGGATAGCTTTATAACATACATAAAAATGGTGGCGCCACCTGCAACCATTTTTGCACGGTGTCCATCTGTTCATCTGCCTTGGGATAAAATCACTCATATCTCTGCATTGGTTTGACTTATTCAACTAAAATTTTGCATGTGTATACATCCTGGACAGCTTTCTTGATTTTATGACAGGTGGCGCCACCTACATTCACGTTTACGCTGCAGACATCCAAGCTCATATTTCGGGAACCGTTTGACCGATTGGGCAAAAATTTGCATGTGTATAGATCTCACATAGCTCTTCATCATACGCAAAACTGGTGGCACCACCTGCATCCATTTTTTTTGCACAGCGTCCGCCTGTTTGTCTGCCGTTGGATAAAATCACTCGTATCTCTGCACTGGTTTGACTTATCTGCCTAAAATTTTGCAGGATTATAAATCTTGGATAGCTTTCTGGATTTGGTGGCAGGTGGCGCCACCTTCATTTATGTTTACGCTGCATACATTCAAGCTCATATTTCGGGAACCGTTTGACCGATTGGGCCAAAATTTTGCATGTGTATAGATCTCACATAGCTCTTCATCATACGCAAAACTGGTGGCACCACCTGCATCCATTTTTTGCACAGCGTCCGTCTGTTTGTCTGCCGTGGGATAAAATCACTCATATATCTGCACTGGTTTGACTTATCTGCCTAAAATTTTGCAGGATTATACATCTTGGATAGCTTTCTGGATTTGGTGGCAGGTGGCGCCACCTTCATTTATGTTTACGCTGCATACATCCAAGCTCATATTTCGGGAACCGTTTGACCGATTGGGCCAAAATTTTGCATGTGTATAGATCTCACATAGCTCTTCATCATACGCAAAACTGGTGGCACCACCTGCATCCATTTATTGCACAGCGTCCGTCTGTTTGTCTGCCGTGGGATAAAATCACTCATATATCTGCACTGGTTTGACTTATCTGCCTAAAATTTTGCAGGATTATACATCTTTGATAGCTTTCTGGATTTGGTGGCAGGTGGCGCCACCTTCATTTATGTTTACGCTGCATACATCCAAGCTCATATTTCGGGAACCGTTTGACTGATTGGGCCAAAATTTTGCATGTGTATGGATCTCACATAGCTCTTCATCATACGCAAAACTTATGGCACCACCTGCATCCATTTTTTGCACAGCGTCCGTCTGTTTGTCTGCCGTGGGATAAAATCACTCATATATCTGCACTGGTTTGACTTATCTGCCTAAAATTTTGCAGGATTATACATCTTGGATAGCTTTCTGGATTTGGTGGCAGGTGGCGCCACCTTCATTTATGTTTACGCTGCATACATCCAAGCTCATATTTCGGGAACCGTTTGACCGATTGGGCCAAAATTTTGCATGTGTATAGATCTCACATAGCTCTTCATCATACGCAAAACTGGTGGCTCCACCTGTATCCATTTTTTGCACAGCGTCCGTCTGTTTGTCTGCCGTGGGATAAAATCACTCATATATCTGCACTGGTTTGACTTATCTGCCTAAAATTTTGCAGGATTATACATCTTGGATAGTTTTCTGGATTTGGTGGCAGGTGGCGCCACCTTCATTTATGTTTACGCTGCATACATCCAAGCTCATATTTCGGGAACCGTTTGACCGATTGGGCCAAAATTTTGCATGTGTATAGATTTCACATAGCTCTTCATCATACGCAAAACTGGTGGCACCACCTGCATCCATTTATTGCACAGCGTCCGTCTGTTTGTCTGCCGTGGGATAAAATCACTCATATATCTGCACTGGTTTGACTTATCTGCCTAAAATTTTGCAGGATTATACATCTTTGATAGCTTTCTGGATTTGGTGGCAGGTGGCGCCACCTTCATTTATGTTTACGCTGCATACATCCAAGCTCATATTTCGGAAACCGTTTGACCAATTGGGCCAATTTTTGCATGTGTATAGATCTCACATAGCTCTTCATCATACGCAAAACTGGTGGCACCACCTGCATCCATTTATTGCACAGTGTCCGTCTGTTTGTCTGCCGTGGGATAAAATCACTCATATATCTGCACTGGTTTGACTTATCTGCCTAAAATTTTGCAGGATTATACATCTTGGATAGCTTTCTGGATTTGGTGGCAGGTGGCGCCACCTACATTTATGTTTACGCTGCAGACATCCAGGCTTATATCTCGGAAACCGTTTGACCGATTGGGCCCAAAATTTTGTATGTGTATAGATCTCACATAGCTCCTTATTATACGCAAAACTGGTGGCGCCACCTGCAACAATTTTTGCACAGGGTCCATCTGTTTGTCTGCCGTGGGATAAAATTATCATATCTCGGCAGTGGTTTGACTTTTTGCATTTGTATACAACTCTGATAGCTTTCTGGATTTTGTGGTAGGTGGCACAACCTACATACACATTTCGGCTGCAAACATCCATGCTAATATGCAACACACCTCACTCTATTTCCCCTTGTAATCAATCCATGCCTCACTTCACCCGTCCCATTCTGATTTCGGCGGATACACGTAGTCGCTTGTCGACTACCCGTATTCTAGTTAATATATTATTTATCGATAACGCTACACAGCATATATATTAAAATATATTTTTTTTATTCATCGTGCACAATAGTTCAAATTGTAATATATATATATATATATATATATATATATATTTATATTATATATATGTTATGGTACAAATGGCAATCTGGTTGATAGTAAAGATTGCGATTGGGATTTGTACCAGTAAAAGTCCCTAACTGCGATCTGTACTGGTACAATTGCCAAGCGTACCAGATTGCCATTTGTACCATGATATATATATATATATATATATATATATATATATATATATATATATATATATATATATATATATATATATACCACCACATACCTAAAACGCAGTTAAACAAAACAAGGTTGAAACCAACCTGGCGGCAATTTTCACATTTACATTTTTACAATGTATGTCATACGGGAGTGAGAAAGTAACAAATAAAAGTAATTTCTTGTAAAATAGGATAAATAAAGACGTATCTGTGTTCACATGGTGACATTCTAAATGACATTAGATACAACTCGAGTGCACTGGATGTTTGGATGTCTATATACATACTAGTTTGAAGCAGCACATGTTGGTCATTAAAAATCAACCGCGCATTTATCAGCAGCTTGCCTCACAGTATCACGTGATCTCATCAAGCACTGGACCCTTGTCAACCATGAAAACACGTTGGTTTCGTGGTGTTTATATAGAGCCGCTTATAAACACCCGCGTGTTTTTACTTCTCATGTTATAGGGGCTGATGAATTAATGAATAAACGGAAGGGCATTATAAGACCTATTAGACCTCGAATCCCCGATAAATTATTTAACAGCAAATACATATGGTCAAAATCAGTACTGACCCCTGATAATAATGCTTGAAATACGTGTATGTATATTAAATATTTTTTTTAAGTTCATTTACACAAATTTGAAACTATTACAATGTATTGAGATTAATTTTGAAAGAACTATACTAATTTTTTACAGTGTACTGTATACGAGATTCGCTATGACCATTATTTTGTTATATGTTTAATTACGTTTTTGTTTAATTAATTTATACCTTTAAAAGGGCACGTAAGGTGGCGTCACCTGTCTTGTTGATGAGAAAACTCTCCAAAATAGATGTACATGCCAAATTGCAGACCAACACATTGAACCACTCCTGATATATGAGCAATTTTCACCTAAAGCATATGTATGGATGGACGCCACACGAAAACAATTGCAGATGGCGCCACCAGTCTTGAATATAAGATGGAGGATTCCCAGGTCAATGAACATGAACAATTTCATTCCAATCTGGCCATTAGTTGTTTTACTTTTAATGCTTACAGTACTGCAAAGTGGCATTGATGGGATATTAAACGGCACGAAAACAAGAAAAGGACAGAAGATGGCGTCAATAATCTTCCGCAGAAGACAAAACTATTCAAAATCTTCGGTCAACTTGAGTTTTGGACCATTCCATTCATCACGTATCGAGATATTTATGATTTTATGTGATTGTCGCCTTATATGGCAATACTCAAGGTCAAAGCCACTCTCATAGGAAAGGTCATGACCCCATTTTAAATATACATCATCCCTTAACCCATATCTATGTTTATATATATATATATATATATATATATATATAATATAATAGAAAATTGTCCATTTGTTTTTGACACATAATCCTTCCAGTACTGTCAAGTGGCACTGATAGGGATATTATACGGTACGAAAACAAGAAAAAGATAATAGGTGGCGCCACAAATTTCCGGTATATGACCACACTATCCAAGATCTTCGGTCAACTTGATTTTTGGAGCAATCCATGCAAGATGTCTTGAGATATTTAAGAATGAGTTTAATTTTCCCCGAAAAATGGACCTGTTCAAGGTCAAGGTCACTCTCCTAGTAATGTCATGACCCCATTTTAAATAGGCTCCGTCTTTTCAGCCATATCTATGCACATGTCAAGTTTGGTAAAGATCCGGGAAATATTTTTATCTCGCTTGAAAGAAATCCCTGCGGCGGCGGCAAAGGCGGAGGCGGCGCGACCGTGCCTAAGCCAAAGTATCCCCACTTTGTCTGGGGTTACAATAATATGAAACACGTTCCCTGTTTTACTCTTCTTTATGAGGCGTACAAACATGTAAATATGTGTTTGAATAGTCTAGTTTTCTTGACGACGTATACAACGTCATGAACCACATTATATAGCGGAAGACATACATTTCTAGTTAATTGGTTCAGTTTAACAGCGTTGCTATTCCCAAAATGTATTAATTTACATTAAATAACCCTTATAATAGCTTCATTATTCATCTGTTAATTATAATTATGGTATAATTTCTAATTCAAGCTTCTAAATTCAAGCGTTTATTCAACCTTTTAAAAATATCCCATAAAAACACCGTTGCCAGTCTTATGACATATACAATCAGATATGTAAATTATATTGATGACCCAACATTTTCCAATCCCAGCCCCGATCCATGTCAAAGGCTGTCTCATGGAAGGGCCGCATTTGGTACCGAGCGACCCGTGACATGACGTCACAATATGAGTGACCAAGGTATTCATGCAGTTGCGGCAAATTGTATGAGTGGAGAAATGCGTCTCTCTCTCTCTCTCTCTCTCTCTCTCTCTATATATATATATATATATATATATATATATATATATATATATATATATATATATATATATATATATAAATATATATATATATATATGAGAAAATAAATAAATTCTATAGACTAATTAATTTTTTAATCCGAGCTTTCAAGGCGCACATGATTCTTCATCACGTGGTGAGAGGGAACGGGTAGAGAGGTGTTTTTACATATCAGAGTAATGGTGCAAGAAATATTTTGCACAAATATGAAATATAAGTGGAATTTCAAAATATACGATAAGGAAAAAATTATTTCTTTAGTGATGAAATAACAGTGGCGGCTATTTTTTATTATAATAGTGACCGTTATTACAATAGTGGTTGCTCGACACGGTCACTATTGTAATAACGTTCACAACTGTAATAAATTTCGTATTAGGTATAATTAAATTAAGTAAGAATGGATTACAACGTTTGGAATACTATAATTCCCCTGCTTTTCACACTTGAACACAAATATGAAAAGATGGTGGCATTTCAAGATATACTATGAAGGAAATTATTTTTTCAGCTTTGAGATAAAGTGGAGGCTATTTTTTATTACAATAGTGACCGTTATTACAATAGTGGTTGCTCGACACGGTCACTATTGTAATAACGTTCACTATTGTAATAAATTTCGTTATAGGTATAATTAATTAAGTAAGGATGGATTACAACGTTTAGAATACTTTAATTCCCCAGCATATCACATTTGAACACAAATATGAAAAGATGGTGGCATTTCAAGATAAAATACGAGGGAAATTATTTCTTCAATTGTGAGATAAAAGTGGCGGCTATTTTTATTACAATAGTGACCGTTATTACAATAGTGGTTGCTCGACACGGTCACTATTGTAACAACGTTCACTATTGTAATAAATTTCGTTATAGGTAGAATTAATTAAGTAAGGATGGATTACAACGTTTGGAATACTATAATTCCCCAGCATTTTACACTTGAACACAAATATGAAAAGATGGTGGCATTTCGAGATAAAATACGAGGGAAATTATTTCTTCAGTTGTGAGACAAAAGTGGCGGCTATTTTTTACTACAATAGTGACCGTTATAATACAATAGTGGTTGCTCGACACGGTCACTATTGTAATAACGTTCACTATTGTAATAAATTTCGTTATAGGTATAATTAATTAAGTAAGGATGGATTACAACGTTTAGAATACTTTAATTCCCCAGCATATCACACTTGAACACAAATATGAAAAGATGGTGGCATTTCAAGATGAACTATGAGGGAAATATTCTTCAGTTTTGAGATAAAAGTGGCGGCTATTTTTTATTACAATAATGACCGTTATTACATTAGTGGTTGCTCGACACGGTCACTATTGTAATAACAATCACAACTGTAATAAATTTCGTATTAGGTATAATAAATTAAGTAAGGATGGAATACAACGTTTAGAATACTTTAATTTCCCAGCATTTCACACTTGAACACAAATATGAAAAGATGGTGGCATTTCAAGATAAAATACGAGGGAAATTATTTCTTCAGTTGTGAGATAAAAGTGGCGGCTATTTTTTATTACAATAGTGACCGTAATTACATTAGTGGTTGCTCGACACGGTCACTATTGTAATAACGTTCACTATTGTAATAAATTTCGTTACAGGTTTAATTAATTAAGTAAGGATGGATTACAACGTTTGGAATACTTTAATTTCCCAGCATATCACACTTAAACACAAATATGAAAAGATTGTGGCATTTCAAGATGAACTATGAGGGAAATATTTTTCAGTTTTGAGATAAAAGTGGCGGCTATTTTTTATTACAATAGTGACCGTTATTACATTAGTGGTTGCTCGACACGGTCACTATTGTAATAACGTTCACTATTGTAATAAATTTCGTTACAGGTTTAATTAATTAAGTAATGATGGATTACAACGTTTAGAATACTTTAATTTCCCAGCATATCACACTTGAACACAAATATGAAAAGATTGTGGCATTTCAAGATGAACTATTAGGGAAATATTCTTCAGTTTTGAGATAAATGTGGCGGCTATTTTTTATTACATTAGTGACCGTTATTACATTAGTGGTTGCTCGACAATGTCACTATTGTAATAACGTTCACTATTGTAATAAATTTCGTATTAGGTATAATAAATTAAGTAAGGATGGAATACAATGTTTAGAATACTTTAATTTCCCAGCATTTTACACTTGAACACAAATATGAAAAGATGGTGGCATTTCAAGATAAAATACGAGGAAAATTATTTCTTCAGTTGTGAGATAAAAGTGGCGGCTATTTTTTATTACAATAGTGACCGTTATTACAATAGTGGTTGCTCGACACGGGCTATTTTTTATTACAATAGTGACCGTTATTACAAAAGTGGTTGCTCGACACGGTCACTATTGTAATAACGTTCACTATTGTAATAAATTTCGTTATAGGTATAATTAATTAAGTAAGGATGGATTACAACGTTTAGAATACTTTAATTCCCCAGCATATCACACTTGAACACAAATATGAAAAGATGGTGGCATTTCAAGATGAACTATGAGGGAAATATTCTTCAGTTTTGAGATAAAAGTGGCGGCTATTTTTTATTACAATAGTGACCGTTATTACAATAGTGGTTGCTCGACACGGTCATTATTGTAATAACGTTCACTATTGTTATAAATTTCGTTACAGGTTTAATTAATTAAGTAAGAATGGATTACAACGTTTGGAATACTATAATTCCCCAGCATTGACACTTGAACACAAATATGAAAAGATGGTGGCATTTCAAGATGAACTATGAGGGAAATATTATTCAGTTTTGAGATAAAAGTGGCGGCTATTTTTTATTACAATAGTGACCGTTATTACAATAGTGGTTGCTCGACACGGTCACTATTGTAATAACGTTCACTATTGTAATAATTTTCGTAATTGTTATAATTAATGATGTAAGAGTGCATTATAAAGTTTGGAATACTACAATTCTGCAGCATTTTAGAACTGAACTCAAATTTAAAACAATGGTGGCATTTCAAGATGAACGACGATAGAATTATTTCTTCAGTGGTGAAATAAAGGTGGCCGCTAGTTTTTATTACAATAGTGACCGTTATTACAATAGTGGTTTCTCGACACGGTCACTAATGTAATAAAGTTCACTAGTGTAATAACATATGAAATACAAACTGATTCGTTTTTGGGGAGACAGAGTATGAATTGGTTGGGTTTTTTTTCGGAAATGTTATTTGTTTGGAAGAATCTCGACAAATCTAGGGATATTTTCCGCCTGCAATATCAACCACTATTGTAATAATAAATTATTACAATAGTGCATTTGCAACCACTATTGTAATAATTATTACAATAGTGACCGTTATTACAATAGTGGTTGGCAAAAACAGGCCCTTACCAACCACTATTGTATTAATTATTACAATAGTGAACGTTATTACAATAGTGGTTGCAACAGAGCTGGCACTGAGTTATGTCTATCGGTACGCGTGTTATTTTTCGCATGTAGTAGCAAATATAAGTACAATTTAGCCCTGGCAGGACTTTAGGTATTCAATACTATTCGTGCCCATTCTGCATCAGAAAAATATTCAATACCGTATTCGATACGGTATTCGATTCACTTCTTGCAATACTAAGTCACTAACAGCATGCGCATAAAAAGGTTCTTTCTTTTGTGGATTTGGTGTTCGACACGCGTACATTTAATGCGTTCATGCCGAATACTGTTTTAATGAATTACGGTCGAAACTACCTCACGATGTGATTTCACCGTTTCACCGACCGAAACGTGAATACTGGTGTTGTAACAGAAGAATGTGGATTTGTTGGCAGGGGTTTAAATGTGCTGTCCTTATTTCTGGTTACAGTTATTGCTTTGGAAATATGTTTTCGAATTATATTGTTTAATATTGTTGCTTTGGAAAACTTATTCTCGAATAATAGATATTAAAATCTTACTTCTCATATTGAGAAATGATAGTCCCTTGAATAGGAAACCACGCCCGGCTGTTGTTTCTCGGTGACCTATATTTAACATCACATCCGCGCCTCGATCAGAAACCCTTAATGAGCCACCCGGCCCACATCAAGATTGCTTCCGGAAGTAATCACCCAAGTCCAGCACTTTCATCCAGCTCGGTTTTCAAATATCTCATTCCAGACAGGTAATAACGGATTCATATTTGTCTCGCTTTTAACCCGCCCGGGCCCCTCATGCTGTCAATCAAATGAAAGTAACTAACAAAGTCCTCTAGACTACATAATGATATTTGTCGTGCCCACCAATATCATTAGATCCAGCAGTCTGGCTTATTGCCGAAACCATCAATATTTTAAAGCGCTTGCTGAACTGGAATATATATATATATAATTTGACTTTGTTCTGCATATATATATATATATATATATATATATATATATATATATATATATATATATATACAGTCAAGCCCGCTTATTGTCATGTCGGTGGTGCGGCAATAAATTATGATAATAACCGGTATGTGACATTATGCTTCATTAGGCTTCAACATCGATGTCCTTCTGAGTCATAGAAGAAGCGTTATGTCTCTAATGATATTAAAAAAATCGTCTGTAAAAAGGGAACAGAAACATTTATGAATATTTTTATTGCATACGGCATATCAAATTACGTTTATGCGCACCCGACGATTTCTTTCCTGTATGTTTTGTGCCGCATGCCGCAATAACTGACAAATCTTTCGACTTGCCAACAGAAAGAGACGTAGCGTCTGGGTCATGAGGTCAAATGTCTGGAAATATGCGGCACAGTTATAACGTTATGCGTAGGCAAACTATTTTACTTGATAATTCTTTTCCCGACTATTGCGCCTTATTTTCCGGACATCTTATTAATGACTCAAACTTCCATGATCTTCTTTATGATAGGACTGTTCGGGAAGAGGGCATCGTCATGCCATTGTGAACTTTCTGAAGTTTGAGGCTTTTCGCGGAACCTTAAAGGGGATTTCCAATAGTATGCAACTTTTAGAGCTAGCTCGTGCTTCACATCATCTCGGCGAAACGTCACTGAGGTGTAAACCGCGGCCTTTCAAAGGCCAGGAGTTCATTTTGGAAGATATGTGATCACAAACATCGCCCTTGTTATCGTACGAGTTACGCAATGAGCTGGATTACCGTGGTATCTTGAGACGTTAATTTGCTATGTGACGGGGAGTGACCCGCATGCATCACTGCACTTGCCTGCCGCACACTAGTGGGAGAAGCGATCGTTTGATACGCCTGACCGATTACAGGCTCTTGGCCTCGTTGATCGCCGTGTCGGCGCTTGATGTGATATTAACTGCGAACATGTATCACTGACTGGGGTTCCAAGCATGACAATAAACGGGATTATGACAATATTCCATGATATTAAACGGTCATATTTACCATTGTTGATATAGGAAATGGTTTGGGATTTCAGATTTATGTGACAATAAACGGGATTTTCTATTTACCGATATGACACAAAGTGGGCTCGACTGTATATATATATATATATATATATATATATATATATATATATATATATATATATATATATATATAACAATTATCCCCATAAAGCCTGGTACGACATAAAAAAAACCTGTTAACTTTCAGACGTATTATAATTATTTTTGTATTGTTGTTAAGAATTTTAACCATTGTCATAATTTCCTTAACATTCCTTATCAGCATAACAGTACTGATTGTACATAATAAAACTCATTATGATGACTTATTATGTGAGTTTTTATTTTGGGACGCTTCAGATATGCACGATATGCACTCTCATCTAGGTAATATCAAACAAATTGCATCAACTAAGAACAGAGTTATATAGCGGCTTAGAAATAAAATAATTTTTTTAAAACAAATTGTTAAAAGGTTAAACAGTATTTTATTGGGAATCCCTGCCGTACTTCGTCGGCCCGAATGTCATGTGCGCCAATGTTTATCTTGAAGAGTATAACGTGCGGGCGCCCTTATAATTAAGTATGGTAGCCTACAAATCATAACGTATAGATATTATAAATCATAAGGGGACAAAAGAACATGATCTCTTCATTCCCTACCAACGGTTGATTGGCTTAACAGTGAAAAAAGGATTATGATTCGCCAAGTTTATTTAACCGCATTGACGACTAAAGGGCAGGTGATGTCTTCAGGTGTTTTAAGGCCAAATCAATAAAAAAAAGTACTACACATTAGGCTTGGGTTCAAATTATATGCGTAAATGCAGTCCTGAAATGACAACTCATAATAAATGTAAAAACTTAACTGAAGAAACAAGCAATAACTTTTTAATACCTTTTTAAGATATAATATAAATTATTTAATATAATACATACATATTCGGATAGCTTGCAACAAAATAATGTTGAAGTGCAAAAACATTGGCAATATGCATTGGATAAAGATGTCGCATTAACATATGCATTTAATTATATTTAATGGCAGTTGTATCTACTTTCATTTAAACATTTGCATTCGCGTTTAACATTTTCAGTATAAAATTTGAAACAAACCCTGCTCTGCATACAGACAAGAATGCCCAAAAAGAAGCGATGTGAGTAAAGTGGGTGATTGAGACGTTCACCTGATTTATGCAAAACATTCAGAGCAGCAGAACCTCTCTCCATATGCAGCCAAATATTTTAGATATTGAAATGAGTTTGTTCATTTTGTTGAATATGTTGTCCTTACAGACCTGGTGGCCTTGGGCTGTAGTTTATCGGACAAGCTGAGAGGTACGTACATACATCGCTGTGACTGAATATCATTGGGTCATAACATTCTGTATGGGCCACGACACAGTGTTTAGGGACAGGGATTTGTATTGACCATATATTGTTCTCTCAGACGGCGTAATCCTTGCCCAAACAAGCCTCGTACTCCAGATAAGCTTCTTGACTTTCTGCTGGTGTTTTATACCCTGATGTGTCAATAGGCCACATTCAGTGGCCGAACTTTTATAATTCGGATAAAGCATGTACATATATATCACAAAACAAAAGGATAAATTAATTATGTGTTGCAGTGATTACACACGACCGGGTTGTAAAGTAGAAATGCGGTCATTACATTGCAGAGGGAGTGGAATGTGGTCTGCAGTACGTATTATTACTTAAGAATCTTAACATAAAATAAAAACATAGCCGGCTTTGTGTGATTTCAATTTCTCCTGACGAAACCTCTTTCCTGATATACTTCTAATAGTATACGCCCAAGAGAGATGGGGGTTAAATCACAACAGGCCACAGGCAATGGCTTTAATCCGTAAATTCTGTCACCGAAAGCACCATGTTGACTTATATCTTCAAATTAATGTTTTTTTAATCTTCGATTTCTTTAAATAGACAAAGCTGTTATGAATTTTATGTTTATGTTTGTGGATGACAGGGTGTGAGTCGTTATTTTAACCTTTTACTCTGAGTTGTCTTTCAGAAGTTTTGCTTCAGAGATTTACACGAAGAAAATTCAATTAAGGGACCTTCAGATATATAAAAATGCTATTTCGCTCCGAGCCACTCCCCTATGTACGTTCTCCTCTATGGCATTTCTGTTAAAAAGAACAGGTTTCCAAAGTAAAGTGAAATTGAATGTGTATTTCTCTGGACCTATGAAGGGCAAACGTATGCAAATTTATTTTGTTTCCTTTAATTGGTATACGTGACACGTATATGAACTACGCACGGGCCCTGTGATCTGATTCAACATGTGACTTTACAAAATATAGTGCTAGAAGAGTGGAGCAAAAGCAGCACTTTGTCCTAAGTCTTTTTCTATCTTACCCATTAGCGGCAATCACAGCCTCGTTTTAATTCTGCACGGGAGAAGTCATTACCTGTTACCATGGGACTCGAATGTTTTACCCACAATCGGTTTACGGAGGCGAATAGGGCTTACAAACAATATTGTCGTAATTTCTGCCAAGACCCTTAGAAAAGACAAAACTCTCTCACAAGCTGCTATTTGCTATTTAAGGGACACATAAGACTGACATAATATAATACGCATTTAAGGCCTGACAGAACAAACATGTGGGATGAATGGCAACCACCATTGTCTCGGAAATGTCGAAACAACATTCACTCCTGTGTTGCTTTTGACAGAAAACTCATTTAAAATAAACTTTCACCAGACAAATTTATCATATGCTTCGTTTCCGGCTATAACATTTGATATGATAATGTAATAAACAAAAAAGGAAAAAAAACCAGATGTTCACAACTGAGAGGCCATGGGGAATCGGTTGTTCAGAGGATAACATTCAAAATTTAGGTCAAGGTTAAAAACAAACATTAGGAGCAGGTCTATCACCTAGGACAATTATGGTGCCAAGGTCAGTTTTTGATAATGATATATATCACAGACACCGCACACAAGGGAGAAGAAAGACCACGAGAGGGGAAAATGTTTGTAATTGATGGGTTTACACTCTTGGAGACCAAAGAGTGTCCGAACACACACAAAAATATTGCCATAAAACTGTTAGAGATATTAACGCATCAACCCTTTAAAGTCATACGGGGGGAGGGTTCTTAAACGTTGGTTTTGACCAGGCCCTAGCTTGATGTGGTGTGATTAATATATGATGCTGCACCAAGAATGTCATCAGAAAATGAGGAAACGGGGACTACACCAAATATTGAATATGCGGCCACGGGTAGTTTTAGTGTGGCCCACATACAGATAAAACATTCAATAGCCCATGGAATAACAAATTCCGTTTCTCCGTGCACACTTTCTGTAACCAGATCCTGCTGTCCCGAGATCAGCCCATCACGCCACAGACAGACACTCTGCACCCTGGCCTGCACCAAGTATGTTTATTTACCATTGTTGTCCGGTGAAACTTGCAATTTGGTGTAGTCACGCCCCACTGATGAAACTATAATGCAGATTTATTCCGTTAGAGTCATTTATAAGAAAATTTGCGGCGACTGCCTTATAAATTATTACAGCTCTTTAGTCGTATTATACATATTGTTTTGCTTTTGTTTTGCTCAGATATAGCTGAAACCACACACACGATTAAGCCCTAGCAGACGTTAAATGTATATTGATGTATTATGAATATATTATCTTCTATAGGGGCCTGGACAGCTGAGTTGTAAAACGCTTGGCTCTCTCCGCTGGCGACCCGGGTTCGATCCCCGGCGTGGCTATGAGAGTGGCTTGTAGTTGCCCGTCCAAGGCCGGTGGTTTTCTCCGGGTACTCCGGTTTCCTCTACCCCTGTAGACTACCGAACGCCATCACCTGAGCCATGGAGAGTGCCTCGATTAGTTATAATAACTATTTGTACAATCCATGTAAAATAAATAAGTTTATATCATATAATTAATACGGAGTTGGGTTTTTTGTAGACCACGTTCTGATATGACCCTCTAAATTCGGCAGACGTATCGGTGGTGTGCTCTTCTAGGACAAGTTTGTTTTATTTTGCGGGATTATGCCAAATTAAAATGAATAATTGATAATTTTAATATTTCCCCATTAGGTTCCCCTATTTCTTTTGTGCTGCAAGGTCCTCGACGCATGTGACGCTTTTTCAGGAGGCGCCTCGGGGATTTTAACTGGCCTGTTAAGACTGTGGCCAGAGCGCATGTCTTGCCCAAAAGGCATTTCCGTGCAATACACGGTCACGCGGGTCCTATAATCCACATTGATCCCCCATATCCACTGTAACGTCTCTAAAAGAATTTTCCACATGACTCCGCTTTCAATGCGAGGGCTTTTCAGTTTGGTCAACACATGACACTGAGTCTAGTGATGTGACTACCGTTTGACAATTTTTTTATGGGTTACAGGTATGTTGATTTTTATACATTCAAAAATATCTTTTCATGATAACCATGGTTTCAAAAGTTCGGCCAAATCATGTGTTTTATGAAGTTTTTTTTTCATTCGGGTAAGGGTGTGGTGGGGGGGGGGGTCGCATATATTTGTTAAGATCAGTTGTCTGTAGGGACGGTGAAACATGAAAAAATATCACTAGTGCATCTTTTAATTGATAACAAACTAGAATCTGCAGTCAGGGCGTCCAGACATCCATCAGAATCTCCTTTAATATCAGTCATGTGTTCACGTGTAAACGTTTCATGTGTGAACACTTGTCATGCTTCTGTAACACGAGATCACATTGCAAGTGGCAGAATAAATGAATACGAATGGGTGGCTTCCACACGGGGACAAAGGAATGGTCCTTTGTCATAATGGTTTAAAAGAAAATATATGTTGTAGTGATTCTTATCACCCCCAAAATGAAATGGACTATTGATATGTCTTTACCTAACCCTCTACAAATGTTCAGCAAAACATTTTTCACCTGCCACGCTTTTCAGGAGGCGACCTGTAATCCCCACTGAACCCCATTCCATTATATCGCCTGTTAAGGAATTTTACTCTGTCAACAGGGAGGAAAGATTTTAAATTCAGGCGCGGAACACATGTCCACATGAATCTTTTAATAGGGACCATTTTTCCGTTGAGTGGACACAAAATGCTGAGACCCTTTACACGATCACCGTTTTATAGGTTTACAGGTATGTTGATTTTTATACATTCAGAAGTATCTTTCCATGATAACCATGGTTTTAATAGTTCGGCCGATTTATGGGTTGTTTGAAAAAGAATTTTACAAAAGGAAGCTCTGGGGGAGGGGGGGGGGGGATGGCACACACTTCTAAGGGTTCTCGATCTCTTGGGGACTTTGAAGCCCGCCAGAATCTACTAATCAGTCGTTCATTCATACGTGCACGTTTCATGTAAAACATTGTCTTGTTCGGAAACACGGGTTCACCAGGCGAGTGGCAGAACAACTTCATACGAATGGGCAACTTCTACTCGGGGACAAAGGAATAGCCAATTTTAATTATTCCCTTATGGAATTATGATTATGGCACTTAGGAAAAAATGTACTATGACGATTCCGATTTCCTCAAAAAATGAAATGGATTACGGATGCAGTTTTACTCTACCTCTACAAATTTTCAGCAAAATCTGTATATTACATTATGCGTTAATTTGCTGAAAGACAATTCAACGAACCAAGGTGAAGTGGTTTCTTTGCTAAATGCTTTCATCAAAATATATCTACCTGCTTTCTTTTTATCTGGCAGAGTTGTCAATTTTGCATCAGACCTGCTTATTCCTTGACAATTAACAGTATTTAAACAAAAAATTTAATACTGTTCGAATATATATTTCTGAGCCTATTTTTTCACATAGGCAGCTATACGTTTCGCGTACAAGAGACTTCAACGAACATGTGTATACAAATAACGCATGTGTCTGTTAACATGCCTTAGACTATACCCTTAACTGACTCAACTGAATAAACATCGTGTTGTACGATGTCGCTTGAGCCTCAACTTATATAAAAAATCTTTCATATAATTTCACTTTAGAATGCTTCTTTATACAATCATTATATCTTCGATATTTCCCAAGCAATGAAGCTGTCAGACCTATGTTCTTTATCGGGAAAAAAATATTTTTGGTGTGATTTCTAGAATATAATTAATTTTTCTTTTTATGTTGATATTTTGGTGGAGGGTGTTCCTGGAGAATTCAAGCAGAAGTAATCTTTATCATATATGTGAAACACATGACAAAAGTTCCTGCAAAAACCCTAGGATTAAAATATGCATCTGTTAGTACATATCAGCTCATTACAAAAATATGCATCAGACAGAGCCGTGATTTTCCACGGGAGAAGCTAGTATTATATATTAATAAGCAAGTGAGTGGTCAGGAGCTACATTTATCCACCCCCGCAAAGATCCTCAGACTATGCCGAGAGATAGGGAATGTTCGCCATAAACCTCTACAGGGATAAAAGATAATGCCGTAGAACACAATTGAAATGAGGCCATTAACTTAAAAATCACACGAAGATGTTACAAGTGTCTCTTTTATTGTGCGCTGTTGACATTCTTATTCGTGTTGGACAGGCCCTGGTTTGTTGTGCGCAGGAGTCTTGCATGTGTCTGTTGTTGCATGGACGTCACCCGGACATCGGAGGATGGCGCCACGAAGTGGTGTGGCCGCCCCCGTTTCCACGCTTATGGATCCACCCCGCTATCAGTGACTACTGACGCGCTTTTAGAAACATAAAAACTATTCTTGGACCATTCAGTACTGGTTTTGCAGTTCTGCCGGCGCTATCGTTTCTCTCAAGCAAAACCACAAACTTCTGCGGTTTTCACCCATTGTTGAAAGCCTATAAAACTAACTCGCCTGCAGTACGAGGCGGGACTATTGACTTTGAAACGCCACATTGCTGTTATCCCCGGGGACCGTGACCGTGGGCTCTTGGTCCCCAAGTCCACGGAATGCCATGAACCACGCCATGAACTTTATTATTTAGGAAGAGGAGAGACTTTGAGAGACTTTATGTTTGTTTGGTGCCACATGGATTAATACAGGACTTCAGTTTTGTGTGTGCCCGAATTATGTGTTGATGATGGACTTCAGTTTCTCGTATACCAGATTCAGTTAAGTATTTCGTTACAGTTCGTTATTTAGAGACTCAGTTTTCGTCAGAGACTTGGTTATAAATTACGTTATGTATTGACTATTATATTATTTGTGTATGAATGTAAATATTGTAATATAGTAATATAGTACTGTTTTTGCACCCATATTTTGGTTACGTATTCATTTGAAGAGAACGTGTCTGAGCATATGTGTTACGGTTCGGCCGGAGTTGTTTGGTGTGAAAAGGGACCGTAACATAATGGCGACCGCGACGAGACCCTGTATTTCGTAATAACGGCTACATTTGGATGTAAAATTTCACAGTGGTCTCTATAACTTCTAGTTATTGAACTAGTATTTAACTACAATTGAACTCGTATATTTCTCAGACACGTTATCTTGATACTTTGCAAATATGGGTACGGAATTTAAACCAAATGAAATTATACCACAATTAAGAGAAAATAGGAGCTTATTGTATACGTTAAAGAAAAATGAACTTGAAATTGTTGCTCTACATTTAAATATTGACATTATGGATGTATGCACTGTAGAGGGTTTAAGAAAAGTACTTAAGAAATCATTATATGGTGATGTAGAAAGTAAAGAGGAATCTGTTTTGGAGGAAAAACCTATTAAGGAACTTCTTGGGGCAACAGCTATTGACCCGATAGAACTAGAATTGAGAAAGTATGAACTTAAATTGAAATATGAAGCAGAAACAGAAATCCGTAGATGTGAAATCGAAAGAGAAACGCAAATTAAGTTGAAAGAGTTAGAGTTACAAAATCCTCAAAATCGTAAAGCACATGAGCCGTCTGAATTCCTATTCAGAAATTCGACAAAAGTACCTCCCTTCAATGAAAATGAAGTGGAGCGTTATTTCAGTTATTTTGAACGGGTGGCCACTTTAATGGCTTGGCCTAAGGCCAGTGGACCCTGTTGTTACAAAGCGTTCTGGTTGGTCGCGCACAGGACGTTTACACTGCGCTCACAGACGAACAATGCAGGGATTACGACACTGTAAAAGAGGTCATTCTGAGAGCCTATGAATTAGTCCCCGAAGCGTATCGCTTAAAATTTAGGAATGCCACCAAAAGAGAAAATCAAACTCATGTTGAATATGCTTGAGACAAAGAAAGTGCATTTAATAGATGGTGTCAGTCTATGAAAATTGATCAGGATTTTGAAAAACTCAAACAACTAATTTTGATAGAAGAGTTCAAAAGGCATATCCGTAGTGACATTAAAATATTTTTGGATGAACATAAAGTAAGGAATGTAAACGAGGCTGGTGTCCTGGCAGATGAATTTGCCTTGACGTACCGCCCCAGTTATACCAGTCACAGGAGGAGGTATGGTGAGAAACGAGAAGGTAGCAAAAGCCCAAAACTGGGTCGGATAAAGGGTAGTCCCTACTATCGGGGTCACTCCGGCTCGGGTAAACCACAGTCCGATCATGGTAAACCCCACTATAAAAGTCAATCTGACTCTCCTGCTCAACATAAAGAGGGACAACCTAGGACTGGACCCAAATATTGTACATTCTGTGAGTTCAAGGGGCATACAGAATCTGAGTGTTATAGAAAAAGATACGGTCAAAGTAAGCCTAAACCTAATGCGTTAACGGTTACGCAGAGCATGAAACCGGTAACAATGCCCAGTAAACTAGAGACTAAAGGTGAAACACAAAGCCCTGTCCACGAGAGCTTTCAGCCCTTTGTGTCAGATGGCTTTGTTCAGTTAGAGGGTAACCATGCAAGAAAGGCCCGTGTTAAAATCTTAAGGGATACCGGGGCAACCCAAAGCCTCGTTTTGAAATCTGTTCTTCCCTTCTCTCAAGAGAGTTACGCGGGGTGTTCAGTTCTAGTCCAGGGCGTTAATTCGGAATTTTTAGAAGTTCCATTACACAGAGTGAAACTAGAATCTGATTTAGTCTCTGAATTTGTAACTGTAGGAGTTTGTTCAAAGTTGCCAGTAGAGGGCGTTTCGCTCCTCCTAGGCAACGATTTAGCTGGTGACAGAGTGAAAATTGATCCCAGAATGACAAAATTACCGAGCACTGATAGGGACACAGACCTGCTCCAGCAGGAGTTTCCGGGCGTATTTCCAGGCTGTGTAGTGACTCGAGCGATGAGTAAAAAGGCAAGTCTGAAACCAGAGAGTTCTGTACTTGACCTCTCGCAAACCTTTATGGCGCATTCAAACGATGACGTCAGTGGCTTAAAGCCCGTTACGCGAGTAAATATTAAATCGCCCGCATGTGACCCAAGTGGCACATCCAGTCCAAAGGACTCGACTACAAATGTAGTACAGGGCAAACAGACCCTGAATAGAAATCTCCAAAGGAGTACAAACGACGTGAAATCGCCTGATCAAAATGGGCATGAACAGTTAAAGAAGGATAGGAGTGTAAAGAATGTAGAAGTTAGCATGAAAACTGATGATTTGATAGAAATGCAAAAGAAAGATCCTGATATTGCCTCCCTTAGAGAAAATGTCTTGACTAAAGAGGAAGCAGATAAAGTTCCAACTTGTTTTACCTTACAGAATGATGTACTAGTCAGAAAATATAGACCTCCCACCATACCAGCGGACGAAACGTGGAAAACTCTTTATCAAATAGTAGTTCCCCCCGAGTATCGCCCAGAAATCTTACAACTTGCACATGATCATCCTATGGCAGGACATTTGGGTGTCAGGAAAACCAAACACAAAATTCTCCAACACTTCTATTGGCCCAAGTTAAAACGAGACGTGGCGAAATACTGTAAAACTTGTCATGTGTGTCAAATGATTGGAAAACCAACCCACCAAATTAGTCCTGCGCCACTCTCGCCCATACCAACAACACATGATGCGTTTGAATCAGTAATACTTGACTGTGTAGGACCGCTAAGAAAAACTAAACATGGCAATGAATATGTTCTAACTATCATGTGTACTGCAACTAGATTTCCAGAAGCTATTCCTCTTAGAACTATATCTGCAAAGAAAATTGTTGAAGCTCTGGTTAAATTTTTTACTACTTTTGGCTTACCAAGAACAATACAAACGGATCAAGGTTCAAATTTCATGTCAAATATATTTTCCCAGGTTATGGCAGAGCTAGGCATAAAACACTACAAATCCAGTGCCTACCATCCTGAGAGTCAAGGTGCTCTAGAGCGATTTCACCAAACTCTCAAAAACATGATTAGAGCTTATTGTCTTGACACTGGGAACCAGTGGGATGAGGGGTTACCCTTTTTGATATTTGCAGCCCGAGAAGCAGTGCAAGAAAGCTTAGGGTTTAGCCCTTTTGAATTAGTGTATGGGCACTGTTTAAGAGGCCCCCTGGCGGTGTTAAAAGACACTTGGATGGAAAACAGTTCTCAAAGTAGCTTGTTAAAATATGTTCAGGAATTCAAGGAGAAATTAAGTAGGGCAAATGAAATCGCCCAAAAACATTTAAAGAAAGCCCAAAACAAAATGAAAGTATGGTATGACAAAAAGACGACAAAAAGAGAATTTAAACCTGGTGATAAGTTCTGGTATTATTCCCAATTCCAGGACATCCCCTGCAAGCAAAATACTCTGGACCATACAAAGTTGTTGAGAAGAAATCAGATTTGAATTATGTAATTGATACTCCTGATCGTAGAAAGTCGCAACAACTTTGTCATATAAATATGTTGAAAGAATATCATGACAGATCAGCGGAAACATGTCGATCTAGTCCTCCCCAAACAAATTTGGTACTCATTAAAGAAACTGAAAAGAATGCCGAGGATGTTCTCATGAAGAAAACTGAACATCCTGTAAAACTGAACAACTCTGATATTTTAAATAATTTAGATCAGAAATTGTCACATTTGGATTTCGATCAGTTATCAGAGTTGAAAGAAATCCTGCTACATTATGACTCTTTATTTCCTGATGTCCCCAGTAGAACTAATGTACTACAGCATGATGTAGACGTAGGAGATGCTTCCCCTATTAAACAGGCACCATATAGAGCTGGTCCCCAAAAGTTACAAGCCATAAAGAATGAAATCAAGTATATGATAGAGAATGATATTATTGAAAACAGCAGTAGTGCCTGGAGTTCCCCATGTTTGTTGATAAAGAAGCCTGGTATGACCTACAGATTTTGTACAGACTATCGAAAAGTTAACACTGTAACAATAACAGATACTTACCCTTTGCCCAGAGTGGAAGATTGCATTGATAGGATTGGATCTGCTACGTATATTAGCAAGTTAGATCTGTTAAAAGGTTATTGGCAGGTACCTCTTACCGAAAGGGCTAAGCAAATATCTGCGTTTGTAACGCCAAACGGTTTGTTCCAGTACAAAGTTATGCCCTTCGGAATGAAAAATGCGCCAGCCTGCTTCATGAGACTTATGAATTGTGTATTATCTGGCTTAGATAACTGTACTTGCTATATTGATGATGTTGTTGTATACAATCACTTATGGGAAGATCATAAACAAAGTTTGGTAGAACTTTTTGAGAGACTGAAAAAAGCAGGATTGACAGTTAATCTTGCCAAGAGTGATTTTTGTCGTGCAACTGTAACATATTTAGGGCACGAAGTAGGTCAAGGTTGTGTAAAACCAATTGCCAGTAAAGTATCTGCTATCGTAGAATTTCCAGTTCCTACTAATCGCAAGGAACTAATGCGATTCTTAGGAATGACTGGGTATTACAGGAAATTTTGTCAGAACTTTGCAGAAGTTGTAAATCCGTTAACGGACCTATTGAAAAAGGACAGAAAATTCCATTGGAATAAAAACTGTCAAAATGCTTTTGAAAGAGCCAAAGCTATATTACAAAGTGCACCTGTGTTACAGGCTCCAAATTTTGATAAACCGTTTTCTCTCATGACGGATGCCAGCGATTGCGGTGTAGGCGCTGTGCTCATCCAAGACGATGACTTTAACATAAGTCATCCGGTTTGCTACTATTCAAAGAAATTTTTACCTCATCAAAAGAATTATTCTACTATTGAAAAGGAAACTCTGTCACTATTGATGGCGTTACAGCACTTTGAAGTATATTTGGGCTCTACGCCGTATGATATAACTGTTTATACAGATCATAATCCCATAACATTTCTTCATAAGATGAAGAATAATAATCAGAGATTAATGAGATGGAGTCTAGCCCTGTCAGAGTTTAACCTAGTTATCAAACACATCAAGGGCTCAGATAACATAATCGCTGATACGTTATCAAGACGTCATTAAGTTTGATCTGATGATTGACTCTTGTCATAGCCTCGGATATGTTCTGTCCTGTTGGAAGAGTTGTATTACATATATTACATGTATTAAGATATTGCTGATTATACTATTTGTGATGATGAAAATTAATTAGCTGTAAGAAGCATAAACTAATGCTTAAGATGTCAAACTACTCATATACTCGTCATACAGTGCTAATGCTTTGCTCTCCTTAACTTCTTTCTTTTAAGGGTGGGGGTGTTGCATGGACGTCACCCGGACATCGGAGGATGGCGCCACGAAGTGGTGTGGCCGCCCCCGTTTCCACGCTTATGGATCCACCCCGCTATCAGTGACTACTGACGCGCTTTTAGAAACATAAAAACTATTCTTGGACCATTCAGTACTGGTTTTGCAGTTCTGCCGGCGCTATCGTTTCTCTCAAGCAAAACCACAAACTTCTGCGGTTTTCACCCATTGTTGAAAGCCTATAAAACTAACTCGCCTGCAGTACGAGGCGGGACTATTGACTTTGAAACGCCACATTGCTGTTATCCCCGGGGACCGTGACCGTGGGCTCTTGGTCCCCAAGTCCACGGAATGCCATGAACCACGCCATGAACTTTATTATTTAGGAAGAGGAGAGACTTTGAGAGACTTTATGTTTGTTTGGTGCCACATGGATTAATACAGGACTTCAGTTTTGTGTGTGCCCGAATTATGTGTTGATGATGGACTTCAGTTTCTCGTATACCAGATTCAGTTAAGTATTTCGTTACAGTTCGTTATTTAGAGACTCAGTTTTCGTCAGAGACTTGGTTATAAATTACGTTATGTATTGACTATTATATTATTTGTGTATGAATGTAAATATTGTAATATAGTAATATAGTACTGTTTTTGCACCCATATTTTGGTTACGTATTCATTTGAAGAGAACGTGTCTGAGCATATGTGTTACGGTTCGGCCGGAGTTGTTTGGTGTGAAAAGGGACCGTAACACTGTAAGGCCGCCATAGTTCGTTGCCATGGGAGACGTGCGAGTAGGCCTGGCCAATGTGTTGGGTCTGAAGTGGCCAACGTGTGGGGTCTGAAGAGTTCTTTGTTCTAGATGTTTCAAGTCTGTTTCTGTAACATGTGTATTGTTCTATGGAGTTGACCTTTTCTGGTACTTTCGGATAAAAAGTAATAGATAGGTTCTGTGTGTAGAGCCGAGAAGGAGAGAGAGAAAAATTCCAGCGGAAACGTAAGAGTGTTAGTCAGTTTGTGGACCTTACCGATAATTGCAGAATTTATAGATATTCTTCGAATTTTGTAACGGATTTT
This sequence comes from Sipunculus nudus, assembly GCA_026874595.1. Lineage (NCBI taxonomy): Eukaryota > Metazoa > Annelida > Sipuncula > Golfingiida > Sipunculidae > Sipunculus > Sipunculus nudus. The sequence goes on from CM049316.1 coordinate 6,675,556, forward strand.
ATACAGTCTTTAGTTGGCCTTTGGGATTACTGCCAGAACTTCACTTTTGGGTTACAACAGATTGATGTTGAGATTTAATTGGACTATCATTCTCTGAGAAGATTTACGTGAACTGTTCATCTGGATTTTATGTTTTATAGGACTTGTCCAGCTGTTACAGTGGTGGTATCCAGAAAAACCTAGGATCCGGACACTCCGGTACTGTACAGTTTATTTATTATACTGGGTAATTGTATTGATTTACTGTTATACTGTTGTTTTACTGTGAAATTGTACTGATTTAGTGGATTGTAATGTAAGGGTTGTTTTAAGATTTAAATAGAATTATTTGTTTATAAAAACACTGACTTCTTTATTCATTCCCCTAGACATTTCACGCTGCCTTGTGCTACACGATGCTGAACCGGATACCTTAAAAAATGACACACGATGGTGATCCAGATAACAAAACATGACACCCGATGGTGATCGGGATTACTTACAAATGACACACGATGCTGAACCTGATAACTTACAAATGACACACGATGGTGATCCAGATAACAAAACATGACACTTGATGGTGATCGGGATTACTTACAAATGACACACGATGCTGAACCTGATAACTTACAAATGACACACGATGGTGATCCAGATAACACAACATGACACCCGATGGTGATCGGGATTACTTACAAATGACACACGATGCTGAACCGGATAACTTACAAATGACACACGATGCTGAACCGGATAACTTACAAATGACACACGATGCTGAACCGGATAACTTACAAATGACACACGATGCTGAACCGGATAACTTACAAATGACACCCGATGGTGATCCAGATAACACAACATGACACCCGATGGTGATCGGGATTACTTACAAATGACACACGATGCTGAACCGGATAACTTACAAATGACACACGATGGTGATCCAGATAACACAACATGACACCCGATGGTGATCCAGATAACACAACATGACACCCGATGGTGATCGGGATTACTTACAAATGACACACGATGCTGAACCGGATAACTTACAAATGACACACGATGCTGAACCGGATAACTTACAAATGACACCCGATGGTGATCCGGATAACTTATAAATGACACACGGTGGTGTCCCGAAACCCCCTCATCATTTTTTTAATTTTCATTAGACACCAATTTTGAGCTCCAGCTGCTCGGGCATTCCTTTCAAGAAGATTAAATAATACAATTTTGATAGAAAACTTCCTTTGTTTTCTTGTGCTTTTACTTGTTTACCAAAAAAACCATTATTATCATTCTTTTCCTTGATCATATGACATTTTAATCGAAACAAACAAAAAAGGTATAAAAATCGCCCGTCCGCATTGATTTATGAAAAAAAAACGTGCCTGAGAACCAAACTTTATATTTTTTTGCCTAACCCTTTCTGCACTCTCCATGGTATCCACGGAATTGTTATTTTTGACTGGATTCCGCCGCCGCCGCGATGGAGTCCAAAGAACTTCTAAAGACACGCTGAGTAGAATTTCCTAAACCTTTTCATGATTATAGGGTCACATGTGGACTTGTCTCCTATTAAGTGTGATCTCTGATTTGTTTGTTGCATCTTTAAGTGTGTCTCAACACTCGCTTTCATGCATACATCCGCTGGCTACCAAACCACACGTAACGCACGCGCCGAGCGCTTGCCAGTGACGATAATTGAGATACGCATTCGGACTGTCTTAGCTGATGGTTCTGGTGAGCGTGGTCCGACCTGTCGCCCCTGTTGGCTTGATCACAGGTTTATGCGTTGTACCTGTTTTGATAGCCCCCCCCCCCCCCTACCCCCGCCCGCACACTGGTGCTTGGATCAGCTTAGGCAGCGCCCAGGAAACGGGTGCATCTTCAGTCATTCAGATCACATTATTTAGATACGAGGTGCTATATTTTAGAAGGTCCTTTTCGTCTTATTCTTACAGAATGGATGGTACATAGCCGAGCTGTTGTGTGGAATGAGAAAGTTCTCGGATATCTGGTCAGTGTGAATCGAAATGTAAGCAACAATGATATACAGAATTTCTAACCGGTGTTAATTATTGACCCCGGACTTAATAAGACGTGAAGTTGGCTCTTACAGATGTCACTCTTTGCATTTTAACAAGCTAAACATCCGGTCATATTATCTTTGCACGAGTAGCTGTATCCCCCAATCAGACATAATTTAGTTAACTGGTCCCTCTGTACACGGGCGTTCTATCTCGACCACGCAGGCCGAGTCGTAGACCCATTACCGTCAGTCCTGAATCATACTGGCCCTCGTTTTCGGCTGTCGTATCTCAGCCACGCAGGCAATTAGCCAGTAACAGACACAAAGTGCCGATCCTGCAAGACTGGAAGTCCTGCCAGTTTAAACAACAACAAACTCTCGTCATTTAGGTTAAAACTTTGTGCAGAACTGATAAATCATGCATAAGCTAATCGTTGGTTTAGAGGGGCCTTATCACCTAGAAAGCATGTTGAAAAAAAAATAGATTCTTCCCTCTTAAATAAACATGTACCTGCAAACATATTGCCTTGAAACCGTAAGCTCACTCCTGTAAACGAGTATTAACTAGGGACCCATGGGTCTCGACGCTCAGCTGAATTTGTATATATGGATATATGTTTATGAGTTTTTCCAAAATATTGGTCCAGTGATCAGTTTGAAGCCAACCTGTCTACCCAAACTATCATCCATAAACTAATTTTTGAATGGTTGGGCCCTGTGACCTTAACCTTTGACCTAGTGACCCCATAATCAAAAGGAAACTTCACCTACTGGCAGGTGCACCACATGTCGATGATGGAAGGATTGTGATGAAAAGTTTGGCTTAAAATGCATCCACAGCCTTTCTACAGTAGTGGGTCCTGTGACCTTGACCTTTGATCTCATGTCCCTAGAATCAACAGTTCTTCCTTTAGTGGCCATATATAAGTTAAGTTTGAAACCAGTATTTCAAACCAAACTGGTGTTAACATCTGGAAACTAAAATGTGGATAGATGGTTTCCATGACCTTTACCTTTGACCTTGTGACCCAAAAATCCATAATTTACTTCCACTATTGGCAGATGAGCAACATCTGGAAGATAGAAGGTTTGGGATGAAAAGTTTGGCTAAAAATGCATCCACACTCTTTCTAAATAAGTGGGCACCGTGACCTTGGCCTTTGACCTCATGACCCTAAAACTGAACAGAATCTTCCCCTATTGGCAGGTTAATAAAAAATTGAAGATGGAAGGTTTGCGATGAAACTTTTGGCTTCAAATGCATATGCATTCTTTTAAAAGAAATAAGTCGCGTGACCTTGACTTTTGACCGTTGGACCCCAAAATCGACACGGTTCTTACTTTAGTGGTGAGTCATATGTAAGTTAAGCTTGAAACCTATATGTCAATCTAAACTGGAGTTATCATCTGGAAATTAATTTGTGAACAGATGGCCCCTGTGACCTTGACCTTTGACTATGTGATCCCGAATTCATTTATGCTCTCCCAATACTGGCAAGTCAGCTAGTTGTGCAAAATGGAAAGTTTGGGATGAAAAGCTCGGCTTAATATGCAACCATAATCTTTTTAAAAGAGTGAGTCCTGTGACCTTGACCTTTAACCTCGTGACCCAAAAATCATATAGGTTCTTGCTTTAGCGGTTGGCCATACGTAAGTCAAGTTTGAAATCCATGTGTCAATACAACCTGGAGTTATCATCTGGAAACAAATTTGTGTGGATGGACGGATGGACAGACAGACAAACAGACAGACAGACAGACAGGGTAATTACTATATGGCATCCACTTGTGATCAATGAACACACCAGGTTTTGGGACACTAGATGTTATAACAGCTGAGAAACTATCATGATTGTCATTTTATAGTAAAAAAAATATTCGTTAAAATAACAAAAATATACAGGTGGCGCCACCATTTGCGAAACTGACAAAACTAGTCATGGTCAATATTCAAGGCAAGATTCATAACAATCCATGCATTAATTATCAAGATATTGGATGTTTTTTATAATATTTTTTTATTATTCGGGGGGGGGGGTACTTTTTTTAAGCCCCATAGCTCGGAGGATATAGGTCACAGTGACCTAATTTCAGGTTTCCAAGGAGATTATTATAGATCACCTTTGATGTTCCCTTAGAAGTTTCTAGGACCAGCAGCTACGATTTGTGCCCTGCCGCCGGACGGCCGGAAGACCGGACGGTCGACGGACAAAGCGCCATTCCTATACCTCAGTTGACTTACAGTCAGCTAAGTTAAAAATAGTGGACCGGGCGCGATCAGCAGGTGTCAGCATAAACACAGCGCGCTTGGCCGTGAGCATCGCGAAGCCTCAACCCGTGTCAAACAGGCGATGCCCTGACTGACTTGGCCGAAAAAATGTAATACATGTTCCCGCTAGCGGAAATACCACGTGTTCTGACCTCCGGTCACGCGACCTTGTTATGGTAAATGGACATACTTGGACTGTGTTTACAAACACGCAGAGCCATAACAAGGTGATAAACAACCACATGCGAGATCCTAAGACTGTGTGGTAGGATGGTTTTGCAGGGAGCCTTTGTATAAAGCAAAACTGAAATAATAGTGTGAACAAATAGCCAAAATATTGCTCCTGATCATGTCCCTTTAAAGAGTGGGTTGCACGATACAAATATTACCCGTAATAACAGAACATGTCCCACCTGGCCTTCACAGCCGAAATGTAAGACAGTAGCATCCTTGCCCTTTACACCGCAATGACTCGTCATAAGCACAACTGTCCTTTGACACCGTAATGGCTAGCCCGATTTAATCGGACTCAATATTATAGAGTCCAATAGCCATATCCACAGGCATTTGACGTGTTATTCAACTAGCTGGTGATATAATCAAAATAGACTAGTATGAAGGCTGCCTCTATATTTTATTTAAAAATAAGGCACCTAACTTCGCTCAGTGCCTTGGCAGAACGTCCACACTTCAGCCGATTGATTCACAGGGAATTTACATTTATCCTACTGAAACCACGTTTCTGTTCATGCAGACCCGAGGACCAGATATGATAAACCTTTCTCCTCCAGATTTTATGCAGCGGCCGCGGAGAATTCGTTGAAAACTTGCGGAGAGTTTTTATATGCAATGATATTTCAAAATACACATTAAAATCACTATATGGTATAAGCATATAATAAACAAACCTGTCCCTTGCCACCGAAAAACCGGCGATCAAATCATCTGTCCTTAGCCACCGGTATGACAGGCTAAAAAATACCTCCTCTTTGTCACGGTAATGGAACGTCATACACACCTGTATTTGCAACCTTAATGACAGGCTATGCACAAACCTATGCATTACCACTGTAAGGACACGCAATGCCAATCCCAAGGTATTGACAGGTTGACACACTGATCTTTGCAACCGTTATGACAAGGTTAACACATCTGCTTTTTGCCACCGTAATTACAGGCTATGCACACACGTTTTTTGTGCCGTAATAATGGAATGCCTTAATGCACCTGTTCCTTGTCACCTAAATGAGTTGCTATGCCAAAAACTTGCATATACCTCTTTTTCACTAATGACAAGGTAATGCTCACACCTGTTCCTTGTTACCGTAATGACAGGCTATGCACACACCTGTTCTATGTGACCGTAATGACAAGCTATGCATTCATCTGTTCTATGTCACCGTAATTACAGGCTATGCACACACCTGTTTATTGTCACCGTAATGACAGGCTATGCACACACCTGTTCTATGTCACCGTAATGACAAGCTATGCATTCAACTGTTCTATGTCACCGTAATTACAGGCTATGCATTCAACTGTTCTTTGTCGCCGTAATGACAGGTTAGCACACACCTGTTCTTTGTCACCGTAATGACAAGCTATGCACACACCTGTTCTTTGTCACCGTAATGACAGGCTATGCACACACCTGTTCTATGTCACCGTAATGACAAGCTATGCATTCATCTGTTCTTTGTCACCGTAATGACAGGTTAGCACACACCTGTCCTTTGTCACCGTAATGACAAGCTATGCACAAACCTGTTCTTTGTCACCGTAATGACAGGCTATGCACACACCTGTTCTTTGTCACCGTAATGACAAGCTATGCACACACCTGTTCTTTGTCACCGTAATGACAGGCTATGCACACACCTGTTCTTTGTCACCGTAATGACAGGCTATGCACACACCTGTTCTTTGTCACCGTAATGACAGGCTATGCACACACCTGTTCTTTGTCACCGTAATGACAGGCTATGCACACACCTGTTCTTTGTCACCGATATGACAGGCTATGCACACACCTGTTCTTTGTCACCGTAATGACAGGCTATGCACACACCTGTTCTTTGTCACCGTAATGACAGGCTATGCACAAATCTGTTCTTTGTCACCGTAATGACAGGCTATGCACACACCTGTTCTTTGTCACCGTAATGACAGGCTATGCACACACCTGTTCTTTTTCACCGTAATGACAGGCCATCCACACACCTGTTCTTTGTCACCGTAATGACAGGCTATGCACACACCTGTTCTTTGTCATCGTAATGACAGGCTATGCACACACCTGTTCTTTGTCACCGTAATGACAAGCTATGCACACCCCTGTTTTTTGTCACAGTAATGACAGGCTATGCACACACGTTCTTTTTCACCGTAATGACAAGCTATGCACACCCCTGTTCTTTGTCACCGTAATGACAGGCTATGTACACACCTGTTCTTTGTCACCGGAATGACAGGCTATGCACACACCTGTTCTTTGTCACCGGAATGACAGGCTATGCACACACCTGTTCTTTGTCACCGTAATGACAAGCTGTGCACACATCTGTTCTTTTTCACCGTAATGACAGGCTGTGCACACATCTGTTCTTTGTCACCGTAATGACAAGCTATGCACACATCTGTTCTTTGTCACCGTAATGACAGGCTATGCACACACCTGTTCTTTGTCACCGAAATGACAGGCTATGCACACACCTGTTCTTTGTCACCGAAATGACAAGCTATGCACACACCTGTTCTTTGTCACCGTAATGACAGGCTATGCACACACCTGTTCTTTGTCACCGATATGACAGGCCATCCACACACCTGTTCTTTTTCACCGTAATGACAAGCTATACACACACCTGTTCTTTGTCATCGTAATGACAGGCTATGCACACACCTGTTCTTTGTCACCGTAATGACAGGCTATGCACACACCTGTTCTTTGTCACCGTAATGACAGGCTATGTACACACCTGTTCTTTGTCACCGAAATGACAGGCTATGCACACACCTGTTCTTTGTCACCGGAATGACAGGCTATGCACACACCTGTTCTTTGTCACCGTAATGACAAGCTATGCACACATCTGTTCTTTGTCACCGTAATGACAGGCTATGCACACATCTGTTCTTTGTCACCGTAATGACAGGCACACGCCTGTTCTTTGTCACCGTAATGACAAGCTATGCACACATCTGTTCTTTGTCACCGTAATGACAGGCTATGCACACACCTGTTCTTTGTCACCGAAATGACAGGCTATGCACACAACTGTTCTTTGTCACCGAAATGACAAGCTATGCACACACCTGTTCTTTGTCACCGTAATGACAGGCTATGCACACACCTGTTCTTTGTCACCGATATGACAGGCTATGCACACACCTGTTCTTTGTAACCGAATGACAGGCTATGCACACACCTGTTCTTTGTCACCGTAATGACAAGCTATGCACACATCTGTTCTTTGTCACCGTAATGACAGGCTATGCACACATCTGTTCTTTTTCACCGTAATGACAGGCCATCCACACACCTGTTCTTTGTCACCGTAATGACAAGCTATACACACACCTGTTCTTTGTCATCGTAATGACAGGCTATGCACACACCTGTTCTTTGTCACCGTAATGACAGGCTATGCACACACCTGTTCTTTGTCACCGTAATGACAGGCTATGCACACCCCTGTTTTTTGTCACAGTAATGACAGGCTATGCACACACATGTTCTTTTTCACCGTAATGACAAGCTATGCACACCCCTGTTCTTTGTCACCGTAATGACAGGCTATGTACACACCTGTTCTTTGTCACCGAAATGACAGGCTATGCACACACCTGTTCTTTGTCACCGGAATGACAGGCTATGCACACACCTGTTCTTTGTCACCGTAATGACAAGCTATGCACACATCTGTTCTTTGTCACCGTAATGACAGGCTATGCACACATCTGTTCTTTGTCACCTTAATGACAGGCACACGCCTGTTCTTTGTCACCGTAATGACAAGCTATGCACACATCTGTTCTTTGTCACCGTAATGACAGGCTATGCACACACCTGTTCTTTGTCACCGAAATGACAGGCTATGCACACACCTGTTCTTTGTCACCGAAATGACAAGCTATGCACACACCTGTTCTTTGTCACCGTAATGACAGGCTATGCACACACCTGTTCTTTGTCACCGATATGACAGGCTATGCACACACCTGTTCTTTGTAACCGAATGACAGGCTATGCACACACCTGTTCTTTGTCACCGAATGACAGCCTTAAACATATCTGTTCTTTGTCACCTTTGTCAGACTTGAAAGCATGTTCTTTATCACAGTAATGAAAAGTCAGGAATGCACCTTTCCTTGCAACCGTATGAAGGTCTTAGTATTATTAAGAACTTAAGTATAGTTTATAAAACTACCTTTGTTAAGTTTAGGTTTAGAATATATATAAGACTTATAGTCCCTTACAAATACATACATCGAATCATCAGAATATTCTCTATAAGATCTGTACCGATATATATAAAACTGTTTGTTGCTGGCCTGAAGATTTCATAATTTAAAGCAAAGTGTTCATTGTATAAAGAAATCTGCTAGATATTGCTCTGAAGATTGTGTAATCGACTGAAATATTTTTTTGAGAAAAGAAAGAATGGGAAGAGTAATTATGTCCTGGAGGGCTAATTGAAAATCAAATGAAAGTGACAGCCACATAACATGAATCCATATTCAGATCGGATTTTGTTCCTGCCCTCTGGGATTAGTCTTAACTATTTATCATCTTTAAAAAAGGTGACATTAATGGCAAATGTCGAGTGGCAAAGGCGTCTCGTATGTCTACAAGTAATCAGGTCATCTGGCAACCCTGGCTTGAACTGATAAGTAACAATAAACAGGACTCAGCTTATCAAGGTAAGCAATACCCAAGCTCTAAAAGATGCTGCTGCAGGTCACAGACCCACTGGCACTGGCAATCTCAGTTCCCAAAAGAGGATGTTAATAACATCTTACCCCTACAAGACTATATGGAATGATTTACCTTGTCTTATGAAAACCAAATATTCTTCATTTATTTTTAATTCATTCAAATTATTCCCTTTATGCACTTCTGTTAATACGGCAATGGTGTTTTTATTGTATAACACTTTAGAGCAGGAATAGGAAAAAACAGCGTTAGTTTAACATAAAAATAAACTTATATTTTTTTAGGGCAGCAGGCGTGCTCTATCATCTAGAATTGCTGATTCTGGTAGAGGTGTAATTTATCTATAATTGGCAGAACCTTTCTTTGGGCATCATTACTTGCCGGATGTTCATTTTCTGCCGGACTCCACACTACAAAGGATGAGGACACGCGGGAGATGCAGTTCTAAGGGAACACCTGATTGAGGTGGGTACCTTAGTCCAGACGGAGCGATATCGATAAGAGAAATGTTCATAAATGCAATGCTATGTGTTTGCTAGCAGGTAAACTGAAACCGATAGAAGATAAAACTTTCATAGTCTTTGAAACCGATATTTCTACTTGCAGGTTAACTACCTCCAATTATAACCGAAACTAGAAATAAAAGACTGAGATAATTGGCAGGATTTCATGTGTACCTTTTTATTTTGGAAAATAGTAGCAAAATAAAATAAACAGTGTCTCTATTAACAGTTTTCCCTTTGAAAACTTTTGGTCTTGGGTTAATTTGACTTTGTCATTTATTTTAAATACCTCCTGAAATTCAAGTCTAGCAATATGAAAGGCTCAATCAAACTTTATTAAATCTCTATCTCTCTATCGTCAGTCAAGGGTTTGTTGGTAGAACAAAACTAAATAACAGAAAGAAAGTTTGTTAATTATACATTTGAAGGGTCTACCATGTAGCAAAAGGACCGGCTTGCCACTCCAGTTTTGTCAGTGTGCCACATTTATTGTATTCACTCCTCGGTACAAGGTCCCGTGACTGAGTTACAACAAGATTTATATAAGACCACAACGTAAAAGTGGGTGAGTATATTTACCTGTGATAAGTTCCCTGCTGATATCATTACACTTAGTTTGACAAATAACTGGATATGTATGAACATTGGCAAGCGATTCATGATGTACTTAGAATTATTATATTATATATCTCTTCTGGTAATCTGCGGTTGGTCCGGGTGCTTGCTGCTGACTCGGAGTCTGTAATAGAAGTCCCGAGATGTATTCCACCCAATGTGAAGTTAGATCTTTGTTACGTCCTCCTCGTTTCATTAATGCAGGATGGGACCTGCTCTACGTCCTTTTCCCATCATAAGAGTGGGATGGGAGCTGCTATACGTCCTCCTCGTATTATGAGTGCAGGATAGGAGCTGCTCTACGTTCTTTTCCTGTCATAAGTGTTGGTTGGGAGCTACTCTACGTCCTCCTCGTTTCATTAATGCAGGATGGGACCTGCTCTACGTCCTTTTCCCATCATAAGAGTGGGATGGGAGCTGCTATACGTCCTCCTCGTATTATGAGTGCAGGATAGGAGCTGCTCTACGTTCTTTTCCTGTCATAAGTGTTGGTTGGGAGCTACTCTACGTCCTCCTCGTTTCATTAATGCAGGATGGGACCTGCTCTACGTCCTTTTCCCATCATAAGAGTGGGATGGGAGCTGCTATACGTCCTCCTCGTATTATGAGTGCAGGATAGGAGCTGCTCTACGTTCTTTTCCTGTCATAAGTGTTGGTTGGGAGCTACTCTACGTCCTCCTCGTTTCATTAATGCAGGATGGGACCTGCTCTACGTCCTTTTCCCATCATAAGAGTGGGATGGGAGCTGCTATACGTCCTCCTCGTATTATGAGTGCAGGATAGGAGCTGCTCTACGTTCTTTTCCTGTCATAAGTGTTGGTTGGGAGCTACTCTACGTCCTCCTCGTTTCATTAATGCAGGATGGGACCTGCTCTACGTCCTTTTCCCATCATAAGAGTGGGATGGGAGCTGCTATACGTCCTCCTCGTATTATGAGTGCAGGATAGGAGCTGCTCTACGTTCTTTTCCTGTCATAAGTGTTGGTTGGGAGCTACTCTACGTCCTCCTCGTTTCATTAATGCAGGATGGGACCTGCTCTACGTCCTTTTCCCATCATAAGAGTGGGATGGGAGCTGCTATACGTCCTCCTCGTATTATGAGTGCAGGATAGGAGCTGCTCTACGTTCTTTTCCTGTCATAAGTGTTGGTTGGGAGCTACTCTACGTCCTCCTCGTTTCATTAATGCAGGATGGGACCTGCTCTACGTCCTTTTCCCATCATAAGAGTGGGATGGGAGCTGCTATACGTCCTCCTCGTATTATGAGTGCAGGATAGGAGCTGCTCTACGTTCTTTTCCTGTCATAAGTGTTGGTTGGGAGCTACTCTACGTCCTCCTCGTTTCATTAATGCAGGATGGGACCTGCTCTACGTCCTTTTCCCATCATAAGAGTGGGATGGGAGCTGCTATACGTCCTCCTCGTATTATGAGTGCAGGATAGGAGCTGCTCTACGTTCTTTTCCTGTCATAAGTGTTGGTTGGGAGCTACTCTACGTCCTCCTCGTTTCATTAATGCAGGATGGGACCTGCTCTACGTCCTTTTCCCATCATAAGAGTGGGATGGGAGCTGCTATACGTCCTCCTCGTATTATGAGTGCAGGATAGGAGCTGCTCTACGTTCTTTTCCTGTCATAAGTGTTGGTTGGGAGCTACTCTACGTCCTCCTCGTTTCATTAATGCAGGATGGGACCTGCTCTACGTCCTTTTCCCATCATAAGAGTGGGATGGGAGCTGCTATACGTCCTCCTCGTATTATGAGTGCAGGATAGGAGCTGCTCTACGTTCTTTTCCTGTCATAAGTGTTGGTTGGGAGCTACTCTACGTCCTCCTCGTTTCATTAATGCAGGATGGGACCTGCTCTACGTCCTTTTCCCATCATAAGAGTGGGATGGGAGCTGCTATACGTCCTCCTCGTATTATGAGTGCAGGATAGGAGCTGCTCTACGTTCTTTTCCTGTCATAAGTGTTGGTTGGGAGCTACTCTACGTCCTCCTCGTTTCATTAATGCAGGATGGGACCTGCTCTACGTCCTTTTCCCATCATAAGAGTGGGATGGGAGCTGCTATACGTCCTCCTCGTATTATGAGTGCAGGATAGGAGCTGCTCTACGTTCTTTTCCTGTCATAAGTGTTGGTTGGGAGCTACTCTACGTCCTCCTCGTTTCATTAATGCAGGATGGGACCTGCTCTACGTCCTTTTCCCATCATAAGAGTGGGATGGGAGCTGCTATACGTCCTCCTCGTATTATGAGTGCAGGATAGGAGCTGCTCTACGTTCTTTTCCTGTCATAAGTGTTGGTTGGGAGCTACTCTACGTCCTCCTCGTTTCATTAATGCAGGATGGGACCTGCTCTACGTCCTTTTCCCATCATAAGAGTGGGATGGGAGCTGCTATACGTCCTCCTCGTATTATGAGTGCAGGATAGGAGCTGCTCTACGTTCTTTTCCTGTCATAAGTGTTGGTTGGGAGCTACTCTACGTCCTCCTCGTTTCATTAATGCAGGATGGGACCTGCTCTACGTCCTTTTCCCATCATAAGAGTGGGATGGGAGCTGCTATACGTCCTCCTCGTATTATGAGTGCAGGATAGGAGCTGCTCTACGTTCTTTTCCTGTCATAAGTGTTGGTTGGGAGCTACTCTACGTCCTCCTCGTTTCATTAATGCAGGATGGGACCTGCTCTACGTCCTTTTCCCATCATAAGAGTGGGATGGGAGCTGCTATACGTCCTCCTCGTATTATGAGTGCAGGATAGGAGCTGCTCTACGTTCTTTTCCTGTCATAAGTGTGGGTTGGGAGCTGCTCTACGTACTCTTTGTATCATAAGTGCGGAATCGGAGCTGCTATACGTCCTCCTCGTATTATGAGTGCGGGATCGGAGCTGTTCTACGTCCTTCTCGTATACTGAGTGTGGGAAGGGACTGCTCTACGTCCTCTTTGTATCATAAGTGCGGGATGGGGACTGCTCTACATCCTCCTCGTATCATTAGTGTGGGATGGGAGCTGTTCTACGTCCTTGTATCTTTAGTGTGGGATGGGAGCAATTCTACGTCCTCTTCGTATCATTAGTGTAGGATGGGAGATGCTCTAAGTCCTCGTATCTTTAGTCTGGGATGGGATCTTCTCTACGTCCTGTTTGTATCATAAGTGCGCGATGGGGACTGCTCTACATCCTCCTCGTATCTTTAGTGTGGGATGGGAGCTGCTCTACGTCCTCTTCGTATCATTAGTGTGGGATGGGAGCAATTCTACGTCTGCCTCGTATACTTAGTCCTTGCGGCTGTAGATCAAATTTATTAAATTACTATTGAAATTAGAAATAAAAACTTTAACCGTAGCAATACAAATCTAAAAAAAAGATTTGTCAAACACTTTACTACCAAGTATGCTCGTATCATAGAACCCTCTACCTTTTGTTAATAACTTTTAAACAGAAAAAAAGTTTATATACATATGTATATATTAAATGGAATACAGATAGAATTTCAGTGCATCACAGTGAAAGTGCTCTACCATGCAGGGGAGTATTAATAATGTTCCATATATAGTTAGTTTCAGTGTGTACCCGAGGAGTGAGTAGAGCTAAAAGCTTTCCTTACGAAGTACTACTGTCGCACAATTTTATGAAGTAAAACTAACTATTGTCTGGGATATATATATATAATAATTATTCCTTTCATATGGTTAACTATATATATGTTAATATATATAATATAATATCTATCATATGATCCTCCACTTTCAGTAAACAGATCCGTCCAACAGCCTTTTTTTATATTAAGGAGAAATAATCTTTGTTTTTGAGGGCAAAAACAGTATTTTTTTAAATAATTGACTGGTGTACTCAGTTTTCTGTATCACCCTTATTAATAGTATCTGTTTTCTGTAATTTAGTCAGATGACCTCTTATTACAAAAATAACAAAACCTCTTAGTAAAAAAAACATGTAAAATAAATTGATTTATCCAATGACACCAGGTGTAAATGTAGTAAAGAGCTCACGTAGTTGACACACAAAATATCATCACAGCTGTTATAGAAAAAGATTCTCAACGGGGTAGGTAATAAATCTCTTTCATGCCTAGAGCAAGGCAAGGAAAACTGATGCAAAAATATGTCTTGAGTATATGTGCTTCCGACAAAAATGATGTATCAAGCTATGAAAGTGATAACTAAGATCACACGCTTCAAACTATGTCAAACTTGTGCCCCGGATAATGACACCTTTCTTCAACCAGGATGATAAGATCTACCTTTTTTTTCGTTGAAACATAATGTCACTGTATAATCAGTAATGTAGAGTTTGGTAGTCACATCAAGAATTTTTAAACTTTTGGCAATGGAACACAGTCTTAAATTTTCAGAAGATATCTTGGAAAGCCAGGTTAATCTTTAAACCTCGGGGGGACCATGCTAACCCACATTTACAGTACACGAATAATCACTAATAATAATGATATTATTAAGTATAGCTCTCTGATTTGTTGTTTTCTAGCTCGTGTGATGGTGAATTTTATATTTTATTCTTTAATATATATATATATATATATATATATATATATATATATATATATATATATATATATATATATATATATATATATATATATATTATGCCCGTATCACCTAAAGTACTTCTGGTCACTTCGCTAAACAGGTACCACTGAAAAAAAATGGAATGAAGAACAATAAAAACTTAATATAGGAGATAATTAGCTTTTTCTCAAATTAGTCAAGCCATTACGTTCAAGGGATCATGTCAATGAAGGTTAATATTATTAATATTATTTATAGTATTAGTACTAGTATTTATTTTTCTATATATTGTTATTATAATTTTTCTATTTTTTTTTATTCACTCCACAAAAATATACATCAAATGAACATGACATATTATACAAATCTAGAAACAATTTGATAGAAACAGGGACCATCGTCATCTAAAACATTCTAAATTTTTATTCTTTTCCGCTTCTATATATTCATTCTTACATATTTGTATTAAAAATAAAAATTCATGTATTTTTGGGTCCTGATGAGTAATTTGATCTACACTAGTCAATGTTTCATTTAGCCTCTATCACAATTACATTATACATATCACTTTCACCGATGGAGCCATATAAAAGTCACCTGACTGCTCAAGTCTAAACCCTATTGGTTGGTTAGTGCACCAAGTCTTCAAATCCATCAAAAATTTCCTAGTTGATCTTCATTTCGAAAAATAAATAGTTACTTGTTTCTGCCTCTCCCTAGAAAAAAGTGCAATAATCTAAATCCTGAATTTTTCCATCTCTGATCCAATAGTTGTTTATTAAAATATTATTCAGAAATGCATATGGAAATATCCTAGATTTTGTATCATACAATACTCTGTGAGGAAGAGTTTAGATAATTTTAAAATCATATGGTGTGTTTGTTATCTATATTTTGATATCTTCGACTTAGTGGGTTATACAGGACATCTCTTATTTCTTAATATCTGATAAATGTTATGTGATTTCGACTCGCTCAATGGTCAAACAGTTTCCTGAATATTAACTTGTAAATTGTGTGATATATGATCTTCAGATTCCATCTAATCTTCTAACTCGGTTATATTGGTTTCATCAGGAACTGCCTCACATTGTTTCATTGTTTCAATTGTACAAGTCAATAATATATATAGATTCTTGAAAAATTGAATTGTGGTATAGTTGGGAGCATAAACTTATTTATACGGATTCATACTTATATAATTGATGTTTTTAATTACCGATTTTATAACTAAAATTCTGCCATCTATGGAATTATGTAAAAAGTTGACATCGTCCATACTTCACTGCTGTCTTAACAATATTGCTATTCCTGGACCATTTGAAGTCCCGTGTGAATACAAATCCTGTCCACACCACTCATTCCTCCAAATATTTTCTATTTTTTACAACTATTAGTTTCTTGTAGAAGTAGAACGTCACAGTGTTCTTTTTAGCCCATTTGATCTTTCTTTTCAATCTATTTTTAAGACCCCGAACATTTAAACTTAAGCTTCAGTGTGGTATCTGTCATTCAAGGTGTGTGTAAAACATAACAAATATTATGTGGAGTGAAATAATTACTAATAAATAAAGACTACAATACATAACCTACCCCTGGGCCTGAACTAACCCAACCTATTATCCTCACTAAACAGAACAACGTAAGTACATGTGAGGTCTGCTGCGCCCACATTTTTTTAGCAAGTATGAAACAAAACAGCACCTCCTTTGAGATCACTACCTATATAAGCTTGTGTCCCCCAGAACAAGATATTTTTTAGATCCTTTCTGAAACGTCTTGACCTTCAGCTAAAAATTTTTAATTAAAAGAAACTATCTTGTTAACTTTCAATCGCAATATCTAGTAGTGTAACAAAAGATGAAGGAAGCTATACACCACACTGATAGTGACAGTTTATGTGATCTGACGACTATGAGATGACAGCGCTCTTTAAACTATTGTTTCATCAAACTGATATATTTGACTCATTCTATAAATTTAATATACAGGATAGTTAAAATAAATGAGCTTTAAATGATAAAGCCCTGTTGCACATATTTTTAACTACCTGGCTTAACTACATAGAAATATGCATATACTTCATATATTAATGATTTACCGTCTCATGTGAAAAAAAAAACAGTAAGGCAGCACTGTCTGCTGATGATATAGCGGTACACTATGATTGCGACTACATGATTAAAATGCAAAGTGTATCAAATAATGAACTTTTCAATCTAACTCAGTGGTTTGCAAGTAACAAACTAACTTTAAATGGAAGTAGAACCAAATAGTAATGGGTGCCAAGAATAAACTACAAGCTATTGAAAACATTAATATCATGATAGATGGAACAAAGGCTGAAAGAGTACAGAAATTTAAGTATCTTTGAGTAATACTAGATCCACACTTAAACTTTAAACATCATATATATATATATATATATGATATATAAAAATTTTCTAAGAAACTAGTTATGATGCAAGCCTTTTCTGGATAAGAAAATATTATACATAATGTATAAAAGTATTATAATACCTCATTTTGATTATTGTGATAGATTATTTGATACTTGCAGTCAAGAGTCTTAAAAATAATTAGCAAAGGCGACAGAATATAGGACTTAGGATTGCACTATCATAGAAGATGCGAACACCAACACAGCAGTTACATAATATCGCTAATGTACTATGGCTACAACAGCGCAGAGATTTTTTAATCTGCTTGTTTAATCATTAAATGTTTAAAATAGATAATATACTATGTGTTTATTATTTACAAATAACAGTAAAATTCATAAAATAGATACCAAGAGCTCCAGCAGAGGTATTTTGTATATTAAGAAATCACTCAAAGAAATGGGTAAAAAAAATCATTATGTTATAGAGCAGCTGTAAAATTGTACCATCTCAGTCAAAGTATAAGAGGAGCCTTATATTCGTGCTTTAGGACTTCACAAAGTAAGACTATGACCAGAGATTAAATCCTTGCCCTATATGAGAAAAACTGAGAATGATGAAAAGCGCACACGTGTCATTAGGGGCCAAATCATTGTGGAAGGACAGTTATTCCAGTTTAACAATGTGTACACGAATAATGTCACTGACGTTTTATGTTTGTGTTATTCATAATGGTAGCCAAGGACTATTTCTGAAGGCCAATATTCTTCTTGTCCACTGTGGTAACCAGGGACTTAATTTCGGCAACACGACCAGGGTGACTCAAATTTTACCAACGAGAAAGACGGCATGAGCGACCCTCGTGGATAAAGTTTAGATTTTACTGCTCGGTGATTTATGGTATTTTGGACATTCGGTACACCTCGGCCGAAAGCGTTGGCTTCTAGGCTCGGATGTACATGGGGGACCGCCATGGAAAGTATTCCGGCAAGGTTAGACCTCAGCAGGTCCACCGCACACCTGCTGTGCGCTTTGCAAGAGCAAAACAATGTATTTTGTGTACATGTACTGCCAATCCTCACATATTCTACTGTTTAAGCTATGCGACAAAACTGATCAAAGAAACACGGGTGAAAATCACCTGTATACTGATCTGGACCGCTCGTGGACACAGTTCACTCCAGGAAATCCAACCCGAGGGGGCGGTGTCTGAGGTATTTTTTATAAACTGAACTTTCTCGGAACCTGGTAATAGTTGATCTTGATCTTTAGCAACATATCAAGCCCCGTAATACATATTATAATGGAAAATCAATCTATTCTTTGTGGAAACCAAGCATGTGTCACAATGTGGAAAATGCCCTTGTCTTCATGCAGGGGGATATGTACCATTTTTGTTTCTGACTTTGGGAACGATATGCATCAAACGATATGCATCTAATATATAATTGTGGTAAGCGCAGCACATTTTTATTCAGTCTGTGATTAAAAAATGGGAAATTGGCGCTAATTTTACTCCACTTTTTTTTCACTCTTTATTTCATAGAATTTTACTCTTGTTTTCAATGGCAGTTGCTTTTTTCAGGTAATAACCTTAGGTAGGCCTGTTTTTATTATTTTTATAATAGTTATTATAGGCCCATAATCAAGTCCATTCAAACAACAGCATAACAAAACTTCAGGGCTTTGTAAGTGTAAATGTGAATGGCCACTAAAATCAATTCAGTCTCTGGCGTCTGGTTAACCTCCTTTTTATTATGCTTCTCAGCTCCGAGTGAGTGTCTTACTCTGTCCTCCCGGGAAGCCGGAGTAATTAACTGACTCTAAATTGCGAAACCTAAGCATTAACTTAACTTGTTCCGTGCCGTGAGTTTTTCTAGTAGGGGAACTGACAGTGTCGGCTAATTAGAAGCCTTCTAAATAAGGTTTATCCCTATTTGAGTATATGCTAAATACAAAAGTTTTAATTACATAAAAGCCTGACGATCACAAACGAAACATCCAAACTACGAAAATGTAGACGCAAGTCTGTCCACATATACAAAACACTATATATTTATATATATATATATATATATATATATATATATATATATATATATATATATATATATATAAAACACCAGATCGTTCCTACAAAAAAATGCAAACGGAAACGTTTACAAAAGCAGTAGTATGTCACAATGACCGGTGTTACAATTATGGATCAGGGCTTATATCTTCTTGTAGAATTTTATTTATACAAGCAAAACTAGAGAAACGGAGTTGAAGATATGCTAAACATTTATTAGACTAGCCTACTATCATTATTATATTTTAATCAAATGTGTACATATTAAAAATAAAATACAGCTCCTTCCATCAACAAGACAAAAATTAAATTAAGAGTTTTTAAATAATCACTGAAATCGGTCGCGGACGTCGGGTTAAACTTCGTTTTCTGTATAACAGATATGTCGTTCCGCTGCACCGTTTAATATATTAGGTCCTCCTGGGAAACTTGAAAAATAAACTGACTCTAAATTTAAAGCCCTAAACATGCAATTATCTTGTCTGTTGCCGTGACTCCACTGAAAATGACAGATTTTGCTATATCGGAGACGTTTAAAGGATAAGTTTTCCTGGTTGGAGCACAAGATAAGTAAACCACGAAATAAAATATTAAAACATAAGAGGGATATGAATAGGTTGAAATCTGAAAATCCCTCAACCTAAACATCCAAAACATTTATTAAAAAATGCCAAATAATACATGAAATAATGGACTTATGTCTGTCTGCATTTACAAAGCAACATGAATGAAACAGAAACCCTTTCATATAAAGAAAATCTCACCCTTAAGGCAAAGTTTAAAGAATCACAAGTTTGTGTATGTCATATGTACTGCGGGTTACATACACGGGGCAGGTTAAATATTTATTCTGGATTTTTAGTCACATCGACAAAAGAAGAAACTCGGGGATAGCAATAGAATGTCCACCTGCCCAGTCACCCAGTATATTGAATGTAAGTTCTAATAAATCTTTGATATTTTTACGTATATGACAGATAAAGCGGCCACAGTATGTGACAACATACGTTAGTGAAGTAAAGACAACCCTTAACCGTCCCTGCACGTTCAGGGCAACAGGGAATATCCCATATGGACATGTTTTCCATTTATTTTGCTCCTGTGGCCAATCAGCCAGTTTTTTAATATCTCTTCTCCCCTTCCCCTATGTTGCATAAATATGATAAACCAACTTTAGTTTGATTATGACCTACACCTAAATCATGTTTGATGTTATAAACCCCCTCTCTGACCCTTACAATGGGTGTACCTTCCTTGCCCCGCGCCTCTTTTCTCGCTAAACGATGAATCTAAATCTGCAAATATCCACAAATCAACATTAATATGTCTCAGGAAGGAAGCCATAGACCACATTTACTGCCACAAAAGCTACCATTTGTTGTTCAAAATGTAATAAATTGTCCATCTGGGATTTCTAGGCTCCTAAGAATCTGCCGAGTGTCCTCTGTGATATAACGTGTCTTGGAAAACGCCAGGTTTATTAAAGCCATTAGCTGGCTCACGTTGACGATACAGTTTTAGCAACACTGGCAGTCGGCGGACTTTGACGGCATACGGACATACTGTTCTTATGTCAGGTAAATCCGGTGGATTTTTTTATTTATTATTTAAAAGTCGGTTAGTTTAGATTCCCCAAGGTAGGCTCAGCCTAGGTTTGTCTTCAATCTGTGGCTTCAGGGGTTTTTTTAGTTGAGATTATATAACTATCTGAGGACCCTATTAGTTCGCTTCCTTCTGAATTTGCGCAGCCAACAGGCTCTCACATACAGAAAGATAACAACATTGATAATCGATTTAATTTGTAACTGTACGTGTCTCCATGGATCGATCCTAAAAATATCTCCATATAACTTTAATATGTTGTGTACCATATTCATTATCCAAAGTTTAATAGGATATTTTGCATATTTGATTCATTTGCAGTATTTAGATAAAAAGGCACGGGTTTCATTTTATGATTTTAGTGACACATAATAAATACCCAAGGTTTCTATTGTTGTTATTCCATTAAAATATTTAATTTGCATAATTTTTGCGAAATTCTATGGATATATAATTTATTTATATGCACCTATTACAAATTTCCACATTTTATTACAAATATCTTTAACCTGAAATTAAACATTTTCTAACTGCAATAATTTAAATTCTAGTGCTTTGACACATATTTGTCATCGATCATATTTGAAATATAAATCGTTTGAGAATAATTAACATTAATTTAACCTACATTTGATTTAGAATAATAAAATTGAATGATTCATGCAGTTCAGTTTAAATGCATTATTGAAGAGATATTTCAGTTAATAATATATCTAATTACAAACTGGACGTAGTAAATATATAACTATTTTGAATGAGCATGCAAAGTATGTCACAACTGACAGCAACTCTATTTTTAATTTAACTTTAAACTTAATTTATCTATATTTTATCATACTGACATAAAAACAACATCCGAAATCAACGTTTACTTCAGCTACGATATAATTCAGATTTCACAATTTGCATGACTTAATCGTATCTGGTGGAAACATCTTTGATCATGTTTTTCTTATATTTCTTTTTATTTTACCCTGGTATCGTACATATCGTTATAACAGCAGAACATTAAAATTTTCATGTAGAATCCAATTCCATAAAGTGCACTTTAATTGATCTTAATCATATTCAGTAAGAAAAAAAGGCCCATAACGTACCCACATTGTGATAGTGAAATAAAGTGCCCTGTTTATACATGACACTACCGACCATGCCTGTCTCATAACTTGTCAGTTTCCAATTTTAATCCCAGATACGGCACACATAACATATCGCGTGAAACTTGCGACTAGCCTGAAACATGTACACGAGGAATCACGTGTTATCAGAGGAGAATGGCCGCAGTGTCAAACGTCAAGGTTACAGGACTATCCCACTGATTAATATACTGATCAGGCTTAAAGTAAAATAAATTGGATGTAATTTTACGTCCTTTGTAAGAGATAATCCGGTCCGACATCTTCTTACATGACTGGCAATGATCTAAATATAAGAATCTTTAAAAATAATAATACAGTTTCGAGCCAGTTTCATCTGTCGATACAAGTAATAAAAAAATCTATGGGTCTTTTGCGTGGCCATTTTTGCATGTCAGTAGTTTAAATACAGATTTTAAATCATCTAATTGAGGCAAGGTAACTGACGTTACTAATCCGTCCCTGACATGGCCCTACGGGAGCCGCCGTATGGATATTTGGGGCGTTAAATCAACAGCGTCGTATACAACACAGAAATTGACAGAGAGGAAAATCACGCCGTGCAGCTAGTTGACAATGACAAGTAGTGAACTAATTAAAATAATGTATGCCTATTAAGACACAAAACAATCTCCACAATCTTAATATTGAGTCTTCATTAAGCCTCCTGGGAAACGCCTGCTCGGTGACCGCATGCCTCATCATTCTCAGCCAAGGAGGGCGTTCAGGTTTTCCTTTTTAATTTCGTCCCGAAAACGATCACTGTGAGTTTTTAATCTCTTGGAGAGTTTGAGTCCTTCAATGTCATATTTTTGTTTCTTTGATGAAATGATTGCTAAATAACAGATGCGTTGTTTCGTAAAATTTTCAATATGACACAAAAAGAAACCGCTATTGGCCAGATTAAAAACAGACGTCTGTACAAGGTGGTTTAATTCCAACAACAAATACCACGCTGGTTGCTATCCTATAAAGCCAGACATGGCCATTGTAGAGCCTGGATCATACAGGTGTGAATTAACCTACCGATTAGTTTTACGCTGTGGTGTTCTCCGAGGAGGCGTGCACGTTGTATCGGCGCCAGGCTCCCGGTTATAAGCGTCCCTGACATTACGTCCTTTTGGGTCAATTTTAGAACACCGTAAAATATCATTCTGGATTCCGAATCATGGGGAAAAAAAAGAACTAGTTAAGCTACCTTGTACATATGTTTTCCTTACATTTCTCACGCAGCGGCTATACACTGCAGTCGTTCCAGTTCTCCTTCTTTTTAACCGCTGCTTTTTATAGCAAGAATCTCCGTGATACACCACCAGGGCTCGGACATAGCAAACAATGGTTACCAGATGAACGAGATGTAGCATGGTATTTTTACTCCACCCCCAAGTTATAAACCCGCGACACCCTGCTCTCGTGAGTCTGTTTCTTGGCCCTTTGTCAGTCCCGGTGTCGACCCCGAAAAAAAACTTTGTAAACATAGTAGCGGTTAAACTAAGGTTAGGACGACTGTTGTGTATAACAGATGCTTAAGAAACGTAAGTTTTGCTCAGCATATTGAAAAGGATTCTTGCAGTCTTCAGTAAAGGTTTTATTTTTAACTGAATGATTCCAGGCAGACTTTCATTGTATATATTAATCAACTGCCAATCTTGATTACTATCTGTTCCTGTCCATGGCATCCATTTTCTTAATAAACTGTATTATCAATTTTCAAAAGCAATGACTCGCGAAAAATAAGTATAATTATCACTTAGTTTTGACGAAACAACTTGCTTTAAATTGTTGAGCCTATAGAATGTTTTATGTGAGCAGTGAAATTTGCCATCGTAAGACCGATGTGAAAAATATACACCTCGCTACTGATAATGTGTTAGAGACGTGAAACAACAATGCTGCTTTGAATGTTAGTGTAGCGGTTTGAATAATCCCCGGTAATCTAAAACGGGTGTAGAAATTGACTTGAAAACAATTATAGATTACCCCTTGGCAGCAGGGGTAACTGGATACTCATTTAATCATATCTCCTTCGGTTTCAATTTGCCAACTCAAAGAATATATTGATGTTTATTTACTTACATTACTGTAATTTAGTTAGAATAGTACGGTTTAGTACGGTTCAGGCTTGAGTGAGGCTTTAATGGAAGGTTGATACCTTTGTTTGTACCAGCTGATGGTGGTGTGCTGCTGTGATGTAGTCAAGTCCACACCATCAGACTGAAAGTTCGAGTAAAGAGCAGTCTTGTCCAAATCCGAGTCCTTAAAGTTCGAGTCAAGACCAGTCTAGTCCAAGTCCGAGTCCTTAAAGTTCGAGTCAAGACCAGTCTAGTCCAAGTCCGAGTCCTTAGAGTTCGAGTCAAGACCAGCTAGTCCAAGTCCGAGTCCTAAAAGTTCGAGTCCACCTTCTTCGAGTACGGGTCATTTGAAACCTGAGTCTGAGTCCAAGTTAATACAAATATCCTGAAAAACAATTTCAGATGGGAATTTCAGATTATCATGTACATTTTTAACGTACATGCTTTTACTATAATAGTTATAATTACATTCATAAGTCCCGATGCTGAGCAATGCTTGGTATATATAGTATTATTATTTTGTAATATTCTGTAATACTAGTTCGCACGTGTACATTTAAGTTTTTATGATAAGTGTTTTTTTTTCTATTGGACTCGGGATGGACTCCACCTGATTTCTCAGGTTCTTACCTCCGTGTCCGAGCACAAGTCCTAGTCCAGTACTCCGGACTCGAGTCCTCAATCACCGGTGTTCTGTCAACGAGCGATTGAGTGCTGACCCTCCTTCGTCACAGATGAAAATGAAGCCCGTGGGCAGGATTAATATTGTTGATCTTGTATTGTCCAGGTGATGGTTAGATCAGGTGATAACATTGGTAAAGTCCTGGCGTGTAAACAGACATCCTAATCGTGTACAGAGCAAAGAGTGTACACTGTATGTGATTGTGTTACGAAAGGTGGAAGTATGAAATGGAGAAATAATAGTGTTGTGTGTTCAAGCGAGAACGTCACTGAACCTTGTGGTTTATATTTTGTACAGCGTGGAGGTACCCATTGTTTTTGTTTTGTCTTTCTTTAATATAATTGATTTTTTTTTCAATGAATTTAAGTTCCAACTAGTGGTTAAACCATAATTTCGAAATGCGACCTATGTGTTCGCAAAATGGCAGCCCTCGTGAGCGGTTTTTGGAAACTTAGAGATTTAAACTTGTCAGGGTTCATGATAGGACACGAAAGTACATCAAAAGGCAGCTTCCAGATTAGAATTTGTTTGTGGAGAGAGTTTACTGACAAGGGACATGTATCTTTTTTTTTTCGTATACGCCTTCATCTTTAATTTATAGTAGAATGCGTGTGTCTTTGACACACATAGAACACCGCTACCAGCCTGGCTAAACAAACATGTCAAACTTATACTAAACTAACTCATGTATACTAGACGTACAGTGGTCAATGTTTGGATGTGACGTACCATGCACGTTGTTTTAGCTTTTAAACTTGAATCTTCAAAAGGAATTAATCTACCAAGACTAAAAAAATAGGAGCTCATTAGCTGTATCGCCCAGAGGGGTTATCTGGACAGGTGCAGGCTACACCCGATGGTCATTTGAAATCAATTTCAAGTTTCCCGGAGGAAACTTGAACTTGGATAGCATGACGTCTTTATACCGTGCAAACAGAATCTGATATTGTCAAAGCGATGTTTTTCACAGAACAGAGGATGATCCATGTGAAGGATGGGCTAACACCGTTTTGGCATTAGAGAATCAGGTTTCATCGGGCTTGGTTGCTTATTGATCTGTGGTTTTAACGGACGGCTTGTGGCGTCAGCTGCTAACGGGTAATATCAAACACCTCGCCACCTGCAAAGCTGAAACCACAAATTGTCTCATGATAAAAAGTAAACAATAGTGGTCTCAAGAGGCGGCTTATGAATTTCCAGTTCCTTCCCTGTACCATATGTCTACCAAACCGAGCCGCAAGCTTCAGCAATGGCTCAGATAAAACGGAAACCACAAAAAAGACCTAATTCCAAATAAGACCCTAGCACGAAAACTTTTTAAGACTTGAATAAGACATAATAAATTCGTGTCCAACGCCTTAGCATGGCTTGAGGCATTAATAGAATTTTCTTCACTGAGATGGTGTCTCATAAAAACCGTGTAATGCAATATATATATAAAGCTAGTGACACTTACAGCCTTTATCGCATCCGATAACGCATCCGGGCATCGTATCCATCTCAACCAATATTGGAGTTGAACATGACACATACTTCCGGCAATGAGTATCAGCTGCGTTTTACGGTAGATTTCTGCGATGAACGCATCCGGTAAACGCATAGGGGAATCCACGTTGTAACGAAAAATGTTTAAAGCCCTCAGTTTCACCATGCCATGCGCGCTCATAAACCTATCAAAAGAAGACTTGAGGAGTTAATTAATGAGGTATTACCGTAGAATGCAACCCATGTCAAAACGCAGCGTCTACCAGGACACACTTAAGGGCAGTGCCCTTGATCAAATAAAAATTACCGTATATAGGACCAATAAGTGGCAAACACAGGCTCTGTGGCATTGCTTGGGAGTCGGGTGTGTTCCACCATTAATTTCATATAATTATATATATATATATATATATATATATATATATATAGTTTTTTTCATTAAATATCATTAGTTTAAAAGGTATATATTGGGGGGTATATATACATGTTGGTCTGAAGGGACAAAAGGGGGTAACGTTAGCTGTTTGACGCTTATATGGCATATGTTGCCGCATGGTTGCCATCCGTTCATCGCATTTGACCAACGGATGCGATAAACGCAATGCGATAAACGCTGGTAAGTGTCACCAGCTGAAGACGCGAAGATTTGTTTTCTATCTTAAGCTAGATGGACGGTTTTTCAGACAATTAACCACTGTTTCACGTTTTTTCCAACAGCTGTGAAAAAAAATAATGCCTTCGCCATTACATCAAATATTCAACCGGAACTCATTAGATTTGTATGCCTACACGCGGTTTTATGGTTACACAATATTTTCATGGTAACAGCAATCAATCTCCAGGTGGCTTTGAAATAAATAAGTTTTCCAGAGTAAATTACTACTTATGCATAGTATTCTGACGCAGAATATAAATAATGTGAACTAATTCCACCGTTCAAAAGATCTTTGTCGGCTTAATCATTTCTTAAGGTCACATTGTTCTCTTTGTTTTTGAATGCTATTACTTATTGCAGAAAACGATAAAATTAATTAGCATGAGCTATGGAATTGTAATGTTCCACACGAACTGATCATACAGTTTCACAAAAATCCTTAGTTTTGTAAGTTAATTTATTTTAGGCCTCTCCATCTAATTATAAACCAATCTATTTGAATTATCACTCATTTTTGAAAACTCTTCATCTGGGTTTTCAACAGTTTCTAATGACCTGCGCCTCTCAGGCATTCCTACGCACAAACATGTCAGCTATCATAGCTACAGAAATATTTCATAGGAGCCTGCCGATGATGGTGCACAAAATAATAATGTAGCTAATGGTTAATATCAGGGCCTTATTCAGAGGCAAATTTATGCTACAATATACACTTAATACACTTAAACAGCGCTGTATTGTGCGTCTCTCACCATTATAAACTACCGTTTATTTATTGCACCATCACAGTCTCAATTAAAAAAAAATGCTTTCTCACCATCGCCTTCACACTATTCTTCCTTTATACCCTAACCCCCCCCCCCCCACCCCCTTGATTTTAGTGGCACAATACATTTTTGATAAGAAGTCTCATGTCGTTACGTGGGTTCGACTTGACCAATTCCAACCGTTTTTTAAACTTTATTATCATACTAAACGTTATTATACGTTGTTACTTATTGCCGTCAACCACTGCAGTTAATTGGGACTGATGCTTACATATATACCTTATTTGACGAAATAATCGCCCGGGCCGCTCTCAAAAATAATTTTTTTCTAATATTTTTATACCCTAAAATGCGCCCTCCCCCTGGGTCTACTATGTTCCAGTTGTGTCATGTCTTACGATCCCCTGATATTGACACTGTCGTTTGACATCGCAGCACGTTCGCGGCCATTTTGGGATGAAAAAGAGCCCAATTCTGATTGTGTCAAAGTATGAATTATATATAACAAACTCCAAACGATATATTCAGTGTATTCATCATCTCAGCGCCAACATATTTCATAAGAACGGTACCTGAATATCATATACACCTACTGTTAATAGAAACAAGCCGATCCATTTTCGTAGCCGATGCCATCTGCCGTTATCACAGGATTGAAAACCCCCAAAACAGACGCCAAAAACAAGCCGTCCTATTTATTGTAATTATATTTAAATATCCCCTGAACCAATGCACTTTTTATATATGTCACCACCTTTCACCAATTGCAAATGCCGGTCGACAAACTCATCGAGTCTTTGCTGACCAGTGAAGAGCAAATAAGCAGGTAACTATAACTTTACCCAATATGTTCCAAGCGGCTGGTGCTCCTAATAGACGAGCGCTTTCCGTGAATTCAATATATTTCGTGAATTTAATACGCGTATGCAGATTTAAAAATGCAAAGATCAAGTAATTTTTGTTCCCCCTCGTCGTACTTGACACACAGAATCCCGCTATATTTTTTGCAATCAGATTGTTGACAATTTATTTTCATAAAGCCTGTCCACGCGATTGGTTCAGGAACGCCGATTAGAAATTTATCTAGGACACGCCCTGCGAAATCAGATACATTGCTTACATTTTAAGATGAGAAACATTGTCCGCCGACATTTGGAGCGTATTTGTTTTTATTTTCACTGTGGCCACCATGTTTAAAATGATATTCACTGACCATCTGTTGACTCTGAGGTGACACATCGCATTTGCCCCGTTTTACTTTCATTTCCAAAGTATTAACGCGCCATGTTATATTGAGTTGATGCCGCACATAAGGCTGAACAGCCATTTACCTTATATGACTTACGCGTTAGCAAGTCATTCCCCTCGGCTCAAACAGCTGTACACTTGAGGCTCGGTAACAGCCAAGTTACACAGATAAGAGCTCTGTTGATACTACCAAGCAAAAGGACCAAGAGACAGTTCATGTCCAAACATTTCTTAGGAACTAGGTGGTCGGACGTCAGCTGTTAATTGCTGAAAAATAACACGTTTTTTATGTGGCTTGGAAGATGCTGACACGTTTCAAACCTCGGGAACTTGTTTATAACGACTTAAATTTATATATGAATCAAACGAAACTGTCATATTTTGACGTAACACTCGGCAAACGTTAGTGAACCGGCGTGACCTATACGACGCAGTTTTTCTCCATATTAATGCAACCGGCTATAACGCTGATAAGTCCTTACGAGAAAACTGTAATTCCTTTCCATGGACGGTACAGATCGTTTACATTTATATTTAGGACGAAAATATGGTGCTTTTCTAGGTTAAGATTTGTCATGGGAACTGACGTTGAATTACATTAACGACATGGAAACTTGTTGCAGGGAATAGAGAGCAAGCTCCCTCGAACATGATAACTGGAAAAATACGCCAGATAATTTCCAATGCACATTTATTATGTTAAT
Source organism: Sipunculus nudus (assembly GCA_026874595.1). Lineage (NCBI taxonomy): Eukaryota > Metazoa > Annelida > Sipuncula > Golfingiida > Sipunculidae > Sipunculus > Sipunculus nudus. The sequence goes on from CM049316.1 coordinate 6,705,233, forward strand.
AAATAGTTTAAGGATGTTTATATAACAGTTTGAGAGAAGAAATGCTCTTCACTCGACTTAATTATTCCTAAACTCACTGTATTATTATCCATTTGTTGACTGAAGGCTATCAACTATCGTTCGGCTTTCTGACCATGCATGCATATAATTATGCGGTACGCCCTTTTCACGCTAGGCGGCGTGCGTGCAGCCTATAGTCCGCTTCGGCCTAAAAGTGCGTGTTTATCTTTAATATGCTTAAATTTTATCATGGAAATATTTTCAGTGAACTGCTTAGTGGGCTATGACAAGCTGTTATCAGTTAGAACGCTTTATTCACGATTCGCGGCAATGATCTGGCCTTTGTTTATCATCTGGTAAGCTCCCGCGTTGCTGGAAACACATGCGTTTGTTGGCAAAATATCTATTCAAACGAGGAAGCTTGTTGTGAGAGCCTGGCCAAAAGGAAAATGGCTCGCCGAGATAATGGAAAGCAGAAAGATTGAGAACTGAGAAGTCAATTCTGGGTTGTACACTGTATTACACTGGTATTACACTGTAAATAGTTTCAGATACCGTGGCAAGAATCATTTTCTATCCAAACCTGCTGAAAATATCCATGGATGGAAAATGATGTATCATTAACACCGTTTTGTCACTTTTCATTGAATATTAAGGTTTCGCAAATTAATTTTGCTGGAAGTATTTTGCTCCTCGAAAAATGAGTGCTTTCCCAAGACTAAAGTACCAAAGTCACCTCAGTCTTAAACGAGGTTATGATATTACTTTTAGAGGATTATGGGTAAATTTTTATATGCTAATTTAGGGGAAATTTCCTTTCACTAGCCGATATTAATTGGCATGGGATACCCTGACATAATTTCTCGCCCTAAAAATCATCAAGCGATGTAGGGAAAATAACTGTAACACCCGTAGATTTATAGGTGAGGATCGCTCATTCCTTCCGTATCTTAATGAGCGCCCTACAGAAATCCACGAGTGGTTTTCGATATTTCGCCGCAGCCTACAGCTTACAGCCTTTTTTTTTTTAGCTAATTTGGCTAATCGATTCTTCAGTTTCCATCTATGTGCCTCATTTAACTTTGTTTTTAAAGAAAGCCTTCACGAAAGGTGTTTGTTTATGTAAAGTGAAAAAGCGCACTCAAGCCAGAGAGTATAGAAATCCTGCCAACATACTTTGCTCAAGCCGTGGTTACTGTCACAGGTCTGGTTATTGAATTTTCTAATTTTGACTGAACAAAACTCCTTTAAAATAATCAGCTTGTTATGTTGATAAATGTATAATGGTTGAGATTAAACAGTAAGTTTGTTATGAATATGATTAAAAATATGAAAATAAGAAGGATTACAGAACAAGCGTTACAGAATCAGTAAATAAATGGTAAAAGGATGCTGATGGTATTCCTGTTAATAAAGATTATGTAAAGACGTATAGAGGACACTCAATCATTGATATGCTGGTAACTACAGAAGTCACGTGACCAAGCGCTTTATAAAGCTAAGACATTAATCCCATCTGTTCATCAATTGCCGACAATCAGGAAATTGCCTGTAGCAGGTTATCTAAAGAAATCTACAACACTTATTTCCTGAAAGGAACATTAATTAGGTTAATAGACCTTGATCATGAAATGTATGTCACCCTGGAGACGATTACGGACAGAAGAATAGGCCGGGATCCTTCCTTTAATTCATTAGTCGTGCTTTGTCGCAGAGAAAGGAAGAGGAATGGCAGACGAGACATTTCATTGATCCCGCGTACAGAGATAGATTAACACATATGTAAGTGATTCAAAGTGTATATGTAACAAGACAGACAGCACCATCACCGTAATGATGCGCGATCCGCAGATCTTCATCTGCTTTTGCCGGGGGGAGGGGGCAGGGTTCAGCCGCGTCACATAGCGATCGTTTGTACTAGGCACTATAGGGCCCAGATTCAGAGAAACAAACTACCTTTGCGGGCGAGTCACCGCAACTTTCATCAAGATATTCAAGAGACCAATAAGACAGTAGAGTTGATAAATATCATTTGTCTTTATTTGGTGTCATCAGTATCCCCATCGTCACCAGTTCAATGTTCCATAAATACCCAAACTGTCGCGAGTTGAATGTACCACCAATATCCCCTCTGTCAAATGTTAAATATACCACCAATATCCCCACTGTCACAAGTTAAATGTACCACCAATATCCTCACTGTCACAAGTTAAATGTACCACCAATATCCCCACTGTCACAAGTTAAATGTACCACCAATATCCCCTCTGGCACAAGTTAAATATACCACCAATATCCCCACTGTCACAAGTTAAATGTACCACTCATATCCTCTCTGTCACAACTGAAATGTACCACCAATATCCCCACTGTCACAAGTTAAATGTACCACCAATGTCCCCTCTGTCACAAGTTAAATATACCACCAATATCCCCACTGTCACAAGATAAATGTACCACCAATATCCCCTCTGTCACAAGGTAAATATACCACCAATATCCCCACTGTCACAAGTTAAATGTACCACCAATATCCCCTCTGTCACAGGTTAAATGTACCACCAATATCCCCACTGTCACAAGTTAAATATACCACCAATATCCCCTCTGTCACAAGTTAAATGTACCACCAATATCCCCACTGTCAAATGTTAAATATACCACCAATATCCCCACTGTCACAAGTTAAATGTACCACCAATATCCCCTCTGTCACAAGTTAAATGTACCATCAATATCCCCACTGTCACAAGTTAAATGTACCACTCATATCCTCTCTGTCACAACTGAAATGTACCACCAATATCCCCACTGTCACATGTTAAATGTACCACCAATATCCCCTCTGTCACAAGTTAAATATACCACCAATATCCCCACTGTCACAAGATAAATGTACCACCAATATCCCCTCTGTCACAAGTTAAATATACCACCAATATCCCCACTGTCACAAGTTAAATGTACCACCAATATCCCCTCTGTCACGAGTTAAATGTACCACCAATATCCCCACTGTCACAAGTTATATGTACCACTCATATCCTCTCTGTCACAAGTTAAATGTACCACCAATATCCCCACTGTCACTAGTTAAATGACCACCAATATCCCCTCTGTCACAAGTTAAATATACCACCAATATCCCCACTGTCACAAGTTAAATGTACCACCAATATCCCCACTGTCACATGTTAAATGTACCACCAATATCCCGAAGTTTAATGTGCCACCAATATCCTCACTGTCACAAGTTAAATGTATCACCAATATCCCCACTGTCACAAGTTGAATGTTCCACCAATATCCCGATCGAGTTTAATGTATTACAAATATCCACACTGTCGCATGTTTAATGTGCCACTAAGTACCATTAATAAACCCACTGTCACTAGTTCAAAGTACCATCAATAACCCGATCGCCACTATGTACTACCAATATCCCACTGTCACAAGTTTAATGTAACATTATTATCTCCACTGTCATAAGTTCAGTGCAGAAGCGGATGCTCGGGGAATGAGGGGGCAGGGGTCCGCCCCCCCCCCCTTTTCCGATCGCCACTAGTTCAATTCCCCACCTATATGCAATATCCCCACTGTCACAAGTTCAATGTACCATTATAACCCCCCCCCCCCTCCTTTCAGCCACCGCAACCTTTTTAAAGGTTTAAGGCCTAGGTTTTTTCCTTTTATTAAATCATAGAAACATAGAATTGTTATTTTTTTTCTTCTAAAACGGATATTAAGACATTTATCATACCTTCGAATGCCGCGCTTTTTATATTGCTATTGTAAAAGGCGAAAGGATATTGTAGTAGTGCGAGAGCAATGCAGTTAATACAACACAGACGAAACCGGAAATGACGCACTGGCTGATAAATCGAACACACATCGCGCGAATATTTACTTACAGTTATTTGACATTTATACATGCCGCCAAACGAAAACGGTTAAGGGGAATAAGCGAGAAAAAATACACCTGTGATATAATAATAAATCATTTTTCTACCTCAGGCGAAACCAATGGGACCTTTACATGGGACTGAAATAGTTTGGTAATTAGATTAACTGTGCCGTGACACCTTGTCTGTCCATGATTAAGACCACACGAATACCATCTTAGTATGAAACTCATCTATGTACTTATCCCATTAAGTATCCCAGCAATATATGATACGTCTGATCTTTGATATGTACTGCCATCTACATCACTTTGTCACTATATTAAGACCCAATAATCCTATAGGGTGCGTCTAGACTCACTGGGTTTTGAAGTGAAAGCCAACAGATGGAAGCTTTAAGTGACGTTACATGTACCATACATTTGAAATTGTTCTTGTGTTGGTCAGGGGGATTTCTTCCTATCTTCTTATGATTACGGTGCGCTTAGAAATCCCAATATAAGTCAGAGGTAACAAGATAAAATTTATGTCAAGTTGACTTAAGCAAATCTTTAGTTATATCACCGACAGATCCCTTCGGAGACAGCGGATAGACGGAACAGTTTACCTGTATTATCGTTGGCTATTGATGGGTTTGACACCAGACGGTGGGAAGGCAGACATTGCAATGCCTTGCCCGCATGATGCATTCGGCAGCAAATCAATTACTTGACGTTTGTCAAGAAGAGCAAGAATACGATTCTACTGATTAGGGTAATGGGCATTGAAATTCAAACATGTTAAAGATGTTTCCTCAAACGGGAACAAATTTTAATTTTGAAGTTTGACAGTTGGAGAGGTTCGTATTGAGTAGAAACGACCTCTGGTGGAGGGATGCGTCAATGAACTGGATCACAGAACATGTTAAAAATTCTACCGGTACTTCAATAACTTCAAACGCAGAAAATGACCCAAAACATACAACGTTTCACAAATATTGTACAATATTTAACTAAAGCACTGTGTAAATAGTGTAGAATAACCGGCGCTCATTAATAAATGAAACACTTTCAGACTCTTTGTGATATGTACAGTGATTATAGACTGATAAAAACATTCACAGTGCTCTGGTTATCCATAATCATTTACATACCTTTATGAGGACCTCTGAATGGGTACAAAACTTAACTGACAAATCTGGAGTTCGCTATTTGAGACGTGAACGTTATATTTAAACTTCATTTATGGACTCTATTTATACTTTATTTTTGTACATCCAGAGATTGACTTTACACTGCACTGAGCGAAACCCTAACGGTGACTAACTTTCAGGCTGGGGTAATAAAGGTACACATATTTTACGCTGTCCTGGCTCCCCGTCAGAATTCTATATAGGCACATATAGGGACTAGATTTCATCAACCTTATCACGAGAGGTTCAGTTGCTGGTAAAAATGAACGACACAGTATACTTGTCATAAGTAAGATACATGACAGCTCTCAAATGGCGTTGTTCGTCGTGTACAACGGACATTCGACAAAAGTTTTTCGTGCAGTTCCGGTTACTAATTGAGGATATGCAGCCTACAAAAATAACGAGCAACAGGAACGAACAATAGCAAAGTAAGATGGGCGGATATGATGACTTCCTTAATCCATTAGTAACTGAATATCAAAGTGTTTACGATAATGTACCATCAATATGAATTCGAGTTTATTACATTTATCTGATTAGATTGAAAACGTACGCTCCGTACGCAGCAGTTATACACTGCAGTCGTCGCAGATCCTTCTTGCGACTGCTGTATGGCAAGATTCCAACAGAATCAAATTTTAAACATGCAAAACCGCTCTCGTTGGTCTGATTCTTGGTCCTGTGCCATAACCGGTTTTGTCAGACCAACGAAAGTGGTTTTCGCATGTTTCAGATTTGGAGCTGGATGCACAATGTATACACGTCAATGCTCCGTGGCCACCCTGGTGGTGAACCCACAGATTCTGGCTATTCAAAGCAGCGGTTACAACGAGGGAGATCTTGGACCACTCCATTGTGCATCCGTAAGGAGCGTAACGGGAAAGCGAAAACCTAAGCTTACGGCACAACGCCTGTACTATACAAGCCACGCATATATATATACGATCTCAGTTATAGAAATATATATATATATATATATATATATATATATATATATAACTTTAATCGCGTTAATTTAAAAACAGCAAATTGTTTTTGCATCAGGCAAGGAAAGTCTTCACAATGAGCTATTTACTATATTAATGGATGATTGTTTGGAAATTATGAGTTTATTGTTCAGTTTGTTTTATCTGCTGGGTATCGTAGTGGTCATTGCCTGTATTGTATCTGTGGTAATATACACTGTATAAGTAATGATTTTGAATTAAATTGTGACTTTACGTTGATTGAAACGTGATCTTTGAAGCAAGACACAATGGCTATAAGATGGGGATATTTTCCTTTGAACTCTGGTATAAATACAACCAAATCGTCAAGATTTATTCCCCTAAAGAAAAAAAAACAATGCATATTTAGTATTTCCATTATTATTATCCGCCTCGTTTTTTTTAAACAGCTTGGTTTTATAAATTATTATTGTTATTATAGTTATTAATGTACATTTACACTGCACACATTACAGTGTGATACTGCGCATTACAGAACACAACACATAACACATATATCATAAAGACATGTAAACTAACTTCACAAGGGTAAACGAAATGTGAACTATACTAAAAAGTTCAAATATGAATCTAAAAAAAGTCATTGTGAGTAGACATTTTTTCCTCTGAAAAGGAGAGTTTTAAATTTGGTTTTAAAAGTAGAGAGATTAGAACAGTTTCTAAAATCTAAAGGCAGATTGTCAAATAATTTTGCCGCAGCTATGAAGAAGGCACGGAATAAGTCGGCGTCAGTCGAGCGTGAAGCACGAGCAGGCTGGTACTGAGGAATGAGGTATCACGTATTGATATATCATGCGTTGTAAATGAGAAGTTAGTTATCTATCATATTTCCGAAAAGAAACATAAAAGTGTGCAGTACTTTAATTCTAGATGTTCATAATTATGTCTGTTCCGTGTGCAGTATTATAACTCTTGGTGTTCAACATCCTGTCTGTTCTGTGTGCAGTATAATAATTCTCGATGTTCATCATTATGTCTGTTCTGTGTGCAGTATTATAACTCTTGATGTTCATCATCATGTCTGTTCTGTGTGCAGTATAATAACTCTTGATGTTCATCATTATATCTGTTCTTTGTGCAGTATTATAACTATTGATGTTCATCATCATGTCTGTTCTGTGTGCAGTATAAAAACTCTTGATGTTCATCTTCATGTCTGTTCTGTGAAGAGTATTATTACTTTTTGTTGTTCATCATCATGTCTGTTCTGTGTGCAGTATTATAACTTTTTGTTGTTCATCATCATGTCTGTTCTGTGTGCAGAACTATAATTCTTGATGTTCATTATCATGTCTGTTCTGTGTGCAGTATTATAACTCTTGGTGTTCATCATCATGTCTGTTTTGGTGCAGTATTATAACTCTTGGTGTTCATCATCATGTCTGTTCCGTGTGCAGTATTATAACTCTTGATGTTCACCACCATATTGTAACGGAACCTTATATCAACAGATCACGTAGTCGCGACGAGCGAAATATATGGTTATGGAGATAAAAAAAAGTCAGATTCTGTAATACCAGGTAGCGTGAAATGTCTATGGGAATGAATAAAGAAGTCAGTGTTTTTTTTTTTGTTAATAAATAATTATAATTTGTTCTTAAAACAACCCTAACCTTACAATACACTTAAACAATACAATTACACAATATAACAACAGTACAACAGCAAATCAATACAATTACACAGTATAATAAATAAAGTGTACAGTACCTCGATACCACCACTGTCACAGCGACAACAAGTCCTTTAAAACGTATTACCCAGATGAACAATTCACATAAATCTTCTCAGAGAATAATAGTCCAATTCAATCACAATTCATTCTGTTGTAATCCAAAAGCGAATTTCTGATAGTGATCCCAAAGGCAAACTGAACACTATATAAAATCCATTACAAATTCGAAGAAGATTTATAACTGCTGCAATTATCTGAAAGGTCCACAAATTGAATCACACTCTTCCGTGTCCCCTTAAATATTTTTTCTCTCTTCCCCTCGGCTCTAAAACACAGTCTATATTTAAAACGTTTCATCCAAAAAAAATCTATACAGTTCTATTTCACGAACAATCTAAAGAACCCAACAATACATAATACACACGCCCAAAGAACATTACAAGACACGCGCTCATAGAGCGCGACCAACCCAAAAAGTTCCACATTAGCATGAGCGCTGTGTTTCTACACGTCAGACCCTTCACGTGGGCCGGCCCGGCTCGCGCGTCTCCCATGGCAACGGACAATGCTAGCGGTACACAGACACAATAAAAGAGACACCTGTACCAATATCTATTCTGTGTGCAGTGCTATAATTCTTGATGTTCATCATCATGTCTGTCCCGAAAGCTAGTGTATAAGAAACTTCACATGGCTAGTCCTTAAAAATGTGTCAACCATTTACATATTATTCTTGATGTTCATTACGATGTCTGTCTGTGTAATAAAACACAATGTTAATCGTCCTGTAATTTCCTGTGTGTTAGACAACACTAACTCTTAATGGTTACAACTGCGTTTAAGTACAATAATATTTTATTTTCATATTTTTTTTATGTCGTATATAACACCTTCAGATAATAAAAGGATTATAGAAAAATAAGACTATTCAGACCATCAGCATATCTTTTTAACATTAACGTATACAGTATGATTCAAATGTGTGTATAACCAATCGGTGTATCGTATAAGGTTTTTCCCTATTGCATGAATATACTGATAAGTCGGTTGTCGGTTGTCTGCCCAGGGGAATCGAACACATGCCGTTCGATTTCCGGTCGTCTGCTCCAACACTGAAACATTAGAAATGTTCAGGCTTTGCTCGGCTACTGATGCACCATTATGTTTAAGTGAAAATCAGGAGCAATCCGACTTGTTACATATTAGGTATTTAATTAACCACTAACATTGCCTTTATTCAAGTCTAATTTAACATGCTTTTATCCGTCAAATCTGCTCCTTTCTTCTATACTTAAGGCGTATTTTATAACAAGGTAGAACCGTGGTTATCCTTGGTTTGTCAATAAACAGTACGTACAATCGTGGTTATCCTTGGTTTGTCAATAAACGGTACGTACAATCGTGGTTATCCTTGGTTTTTCAATAAACAGTACGTACAATCGTGGTATTTGTCGGATAGATAAAGGCATTTTGATAATAACATTGTGAGCAAGGATTTTGCTGGTGTTTATGCAATATTATCACTAAAGATTACTTCAAGACCAAAATAAAACAGTTTGTACTTTCCTGTACTTACTTATAAATTAAGGATATGCTTGAAACCATTTCAAACAAGATTCTAGTATTTTGATAATTGGGTTTTGAGAGTAAGATCCTAACTTAGGTTGATTACAAGTGTAGAAAAATGGCCACTTCGTGATTATCTGAAATTTTGTTCTATTGATCCTCTTTTTTGTATGTATTAACATTGGAAACTCTGTTTAATAGTTAAATGTCATTATGCAAATGTAATTAGGATATATGAAATCAAGAAATATAAGCAAAGTAAAAAGAAATATATTCCACACTGTAATAATAATGAGACTTCGCATGCTGGGGTTGATAATAAGATCAAAAGAATGTATTGTTCCATGGCTGTGTATAAATTGGGAATCACTGACTGATCCACCTGGTGCCGGACTTATATTAATATCAAAGTGTAAGGGTAACCACTAATAAGGAAAACAGCTCACAGCGTACGTGCTAATCATATCTGATGGATCCAAACAACCTTAATAACAGATTCCTCGGAAATGTAATAAGCATGTGTTTTTGGGATAATTGGAATGTCTGTGTATTAATACATATATGGACTTTGATGTCTGCGAATCTTGGTAAATGTTAAAGGGCCTTTGTAGCCTTAAAAATATGATTTTTTTTCCAATACAAAGACGCCTCGCCTGATACAGAATTTTTTTCTCACACAGTTCTTCCAGCTGCTACTACACCGTCAAAGAAACAGCTGCTGATCAGTCGGTATCGTGTCACCCGCCTCAAAGGACGGGAATTGTTAAATATGGTCTACTGTTTCTTTCGGAATATCGTAAACTGGTACTAAACATCCCCACATGCAGTGCATGATGGCTGCGAAACCTATAATAATAGACAAACCGTGAAGCACATTTAATATCATTAATATAATCATAGACATTTATTTAGTCAGGTGTATATAATTATTATTTTTTTTAATCACACATGGCTATTTGACTAAAATCAGTGACAGGATTGGTTTGCTGATGATTTATATGTCATTAAAGTCTATCTATAATCCAGAGTCGGCATCAACCTGTCGCAGCGTCTCAGGGCCAGATTTTAATAACATATTTTGTTTTTCAATACTATTATCACCGGATGCTCTCACCTAAACGCTGCATGGCAAACACATGTTATGTAATTTTTACCTTCAGGTGATATCTCTTAACATTTTACCTATCGCTTTGCCCCTTTGACAGCTGAACCTTTCCTGGCCTTGCGCTGTAGCTCATATGTTAAATTCCGGTATAACTTCATGGCGTATATATTAAATGCTTTTATTTACGAGGCCCTTTATATATGGGTCGGCTAACCACTTTATTTATTTTTTTTATTTTGGGACAGCCCCTCATTGATTCACTTCTATGGCTTGTCATTTCCTCACGAATTATAAACCTACCTTGCTTGCCCACAGATGATTTCGCAAAGTTCTCAATTCATCTAATAGGTCATAGGCCAAGAAAGCATTTTAGGCACGAATTAATCTAAGAATATGGACCGAATCAGGTAATGCAAACACATGGCGAAGGCTTGAAAGCAGATATCTAATTATTATAATTTTTATTATTATTGTTATTATTATTTTTTTAAACAAAAGAAACAACATACAGTGACATAATAAGTGACATATAACACATAAACATCTTATAACGCAACTTATACTTAATATTATATATGGATATGATTAGTTGGTTTCAGTTAATCTCAAGCTGACCTACAATTTGTGATACTCTAGCGCAAATACTACATAAATCTGTACCCATGTACCTCTGTAATAATATATATATTATCGAATAAATTAACAATAGCAAACACTTATTAGGGCCCCGCTTGACAAGCGGTGCCCTATAGTGATCACCGTGTCAGTCCGTCCATCCGTCCTTCCGTCAGTGACACTTTCTTTCGCGCACGAAAACTCAACATAATGCAGCTTTCCCAAATTTACAGGGATGATTGGTACCTACGACAGCTCCAGACCTATTGAATTACAGACTTGTCGGAATTCCAATATAGCCGCCACAGCAGGATCGCTGATTTTCTTTCGCGCGTGATAACTCAACAACAACCTGCTGCAGCTTTCCCAAATTCACAAGGATGATTGGTACCTATGAGGGCTCCAGATCGACGTATCAAATAACAGACCTATTGAATGCAAATATGGCCGCAACAGCCCGATCGCTGATTTTCTTTCGCGCTCGATAACTCAACAACAACCTGCTGGAACTTTCCCAAATTCACAGGATTCATTGGTACCTATGAGGGCTCCTGACCTATTGAATAACAGACCTGTCTGCATTCCAATATGGCCCCCACAGCCCGATTGCTGATTTTCTTTCGCGCGTGATAACTCAACAACAACCTACTGCAGCTTTCACAATTTCACAGGGATCATTGGTTCCTATGATGGCTCCTGACCATTTGAATAACAAACTTGCTCAAGATCAAATATGGCTATCAGACTTCATTCGGTGATTTTCTATTGCACACATTATTTCAGATATACATTCTTTAATATCATTTGATCCAGTAGGATTTTTTCCCTCATGCATATTGATAAAAACCTGTTTCTGTTTGTCATATTTCAATTTTAACTTAATTTTTCACCCATATGTAAACTAGTCCAGCACATTTTCCGACCACATCTAGTTATTATTATTATTATTCTTTTTAAGCTTCATTAAGCTTCATCAGGCTTCATAATATAATTCTCTAAAACCTTAAGGGATACATTTTATTTTGGGACAGCCCTACATTGATATACTTCAATTTGTCATTTCCTCGCGAATTAAAAACATACCTTGCATTTACATAGAATCTTTTGTAAAGTTCTCAGTTTATCTTATTGGCCAAGAAAGGTATTTTCTGACTGATTCGATATGATTTTCGAGATTCTGTACGGAGATTCAAACAGGATTACAAGCATACAAGAGCGAATTTGACTGGAATAGGATCTGGGATATTTCGTTTTATCTATTCTCAAATAAAATATAATTTTACTCCTTTATTTTGCGCATGGAGCCCCTTCCTAAAACATTCATGGATACTTATGGAGAACACTCAGAATACTGTGGCTTAATTTTCGCGAGGTTAACATTTTCCTGTGTTTTGCGAGGGTTTAATTTTCGCGATCCGGCCTTACAAAGCCTACTCCGAGTATAACCACTGTCTTATAAATTACTCAAAACAAATAATAAGTGCGCAAAATCTTAACAATAGCAAGGAGAATCAAGGGAACATCGACATTCATTATGGCAAATAAGATCTGATAACAATTTTAAGAGGATCATTGGACATACAGAATATATCATTATTCAGTGTATAAATGCTTCAAATTTTTTACTTCTGATTCACGAATCGCTTTATTATGGCGAAAATATCTTTTTCGCGAAGTTTGCGAAATATAAACCCTCGCAAACAATAAGTCAGCCACAGTGTTATCTTAGTAAATACACACACACTTATCACCAATCATCTAAACCATGCTAATCACCTCACCCTCCGCCCTCCTGTACCCTTTCGAGTTCGCCAGTAAAATAACAAAAAGTGGGGCGTATTGCACACCCGGGGCCACAAGTTAACACCAAGACATATAGGAGATAAAGCATGTGCTACTGCCCTGATTTTATGTCGGAAACCTGAAAGGGATTCTAAAGATGTACATACTTAGTTAAGCCAGAAATTGAAAATGGAGGCGATTACCTACAACACTAAAAAAAAATAAAAAATGTAATACTAATGATTAAGCCAGTGGTTATATGTTCACTTGAGATATTACTTACAGCTAGTTTCCAGATAGATTTTTAAAGGTCACGGTTGTTTTTTTATACCATTAAATACGAATTAGTCTTGGATGTGCTCTAATACCAACTATTTTAGTATAATCATTAAGTCATTGACTGAATCATGGTAATATACATGAAGATAAATAAAAAAAAATATTTTTTAAAATTTTTAATAAAACAAGGATTATATCACCATTCCGTCGTAACAGGAGGCAGATATACTATGCCTTGATTTACTTTGTTCACTTTATGAAACTGTTTAAGCCTCGGTCACAACCCGCTGGGGTCACAGAACACAGTAGAATACCGGACCGCAGGAATACTTACCAAGCACCAGCTTTCATTTACTACCTTTTATCTGTATTGGACAAGTTAAACGCGGGCAAGAAACATTCTCAATTTGAACGACCATTTGTGACAAATCAGCAGGAATTGACAATGTGTTCTCATGGAAGCTCGCTGACAGATTTAAAATCTACACCTAACACTTCTAGATTAAACGGTTAGATAACACACAATTTATGAACCACATAGAGACAATGAAAATTAAGAGCTTGCGTTTTTATTCAATTAACACTTTTAATCATGTCTAAATAATCATTTGATCGTCTTTAAATCCATGGCTTGAGATAAACTAGAAATGAGGTCTTTGATGTTGCGGTAACGGATATTGATTCAGGAGGCATCTTTCATAGATAAGTGGTCCATAATTATATCTATTAATACTTGACCGAATACATACTAGCGTTCATTCCCGTTCGTGTTTGCGTTTGTGCGTGCATGTATGTTTGCACTTGTGTGTTTGTCCACATCATAGCTCAATCATAAACGGAATCCCGTGAAACTTTCAGGGCATTTCTGGAATTGATTGAATTTTTGGGTGAATCCCGAACATGGCCCGGATTCATGAACGTCATTCAGGAATATTCATGCGCGAATGCACCTGGGAAAATGGACCGAATCAGTGATTGCAAACACATGACGGAGGCTTGCTTTCCTAAGAATGCAAATTTCTAGTTATGTTTATTATTATTATTATTATTATTATTAGGCTACAATAAGATAAGACTTCATAATATATTTCTCTTAAACTTAAAGAGATACCTTCATCTGTGAGTTTCATATTTGGCTTTGTACAGCTTGTTTCCTTATCAGGTCAGAGGTGTCCTTTCACTAATTCCCATCAATCGTATTCGAATTCTGACATTGCTGAAGATAACTGTTGCTTAGTTATCACAAGGCGAGTTTGATCAATCAGCTGCTGCTAAATTTTGTGTAATTTCTAGGATTCTTAATATTGGACTAGTTAAATCATTCGCAGGGTAATTTTTTTCTTCTTGAAAAGTTACCATAAAAAAGGTATTCAAAAGTCTGAAAATGTCTTATGAATATTTTGTGAGAAAATCCCCCCTGTTTATGGTACCCTGAAGATAATCATAGAAGGCAATTATGATGCATTAAAGTTGGGACGGTATATTTTTGATGACACATTACAGAAGCGTGTCCAGAGGGAATGGGGGGTCAAGGAGTTTTTAAAGGCTTCGGGCCATTTTTTTCGGGTTGGACCCCCTTATCCGAACCCATGAAAATATTTTTAGGCTTCGTATTTAGTCCACCACGGTTGGACCCCTCTTTTTCGCAAATCCTGGATCCGCCCCTGCATTAAACTTTAATTATGTAACCCCCAAATTGTTTATGCTATCGTAACTAGTATGTACATGATCTGTAGAATTAATTCAATTCCGATTTCGGACTACATGAAAGGGAAGTAGCTCGTAATTCATCTCATTTATATCGTGGTGTTAACCAGGCCTGGTGACTACCGTGTACAGTCATTCCCATTGCTCGGTCAATTCACCGGGTCACTCGTTTTTGAGTGAAATACGGCCTTGGGACACGGCACAAAGCGTATTATCTTGAATGATATCTTGAAACACAAATACTCTGTAAATATGTTTGATACAGAATGAGTCGTAGCCACACAAAGGCATGAGTGTGATCGGGCTAAATGAAACCCTTTTTCACAAGTTGGCACTTGAATTATACAAAAGATCACTCTGGACGATTATTTAGGTTTTGTTATTTTGTCTTCCATCGTTGTTGGTCGTCTGCTTCACGACTTTCCCGCCTTCTCGTGCCTCTGTGCGGAATCTGCCATATTACATACGACATCTGCTCTGGTTAACTGATAACCCAAATGTACATAAGCCACCATAATTCCATCCCTGTTAGGGATCCAAGCCAGGCAGACATACGTTTAGGTAATCTGCGTGCCCTGTATACATTACTTCATAACACTGAGAGTGATTGCAGAAAGAGTATTGTAACCTACTTTTTCTTAAGTTGGAACTTTTGATTTTTCCTAGTGTATTTTAAATACTAGTATTTGATTAAAGAATACTTACAGAAACTTTCCACATTGCTCTAGTGAAAAGATAACAATCATGATTGTGTATACGAAAGGTCAGTTCAGAATTCTATTAGTTTCTATAACACTGACAGATCATCTTAGATTTCACGAGGAAATTTTATGTTCCGTATCGGTGTATGAGGTCCCTGTGACAAACATCTGTTCATTGTGTTCTAAAATAAATACCTTTATTACTTTGGCAAATCTGAGAAGGTCCTATTTATATATTTTTTAATGGTATCTGTAAAATCACTCCTGTTATAATTTCAGTGTGCATGGTTTCAAATTAATTACTTTTGTTGTCGTCATTTGGTGACATTAATGAAATTTTATATTAACATTGTTTCCTATTGAGATCGGGGGTCAACGCCATGAAATTAGTTGCAATGTATATTGTCATGTGGTATGTTTTGTTTGAATGCACCTGAAGGAAATTCAATTTTACTGTTCATCGAAATGCGTGATTATTATTATTATTATTATTATTATTATTATTTTATGCATCTTTATTGTTATTAGTTTTTTATATATTTATGTATTTCTTTGATACTTAATAAATTATTTTAATTAATTTAATTTCATACTGATAAATTAATTTAATTTCATACTGGTAACACTCTCAGTTTCATTTTATTATGTACCGATCTCTCTCCGACTCTTACTACTAACTCTTTATCCTCATTCTTAATTGTGCTCCTATTTTCTTTTTTATTCATATAATAGAACTGTAAATCCCAATAGGACAGTAATGAGACAGGAAACTTAAATTCTCTTGACTGATATACCCATTGTTTTTTTTATTTTACATGTCATGCATAAATCTAACACAACATGGAAAGAACAGTCGCAAAACACGGTAATGACACATCAGTTGTCAATTAAAGCTGCTGTCAATTAAAGGGAATGTCATTATCCAATTTCATTAATCTTGTGGCACAACCTGCTACACATACATAAATTAGTAATAGAACTTTAAACTAATTATCTTCTGTAGTCAAGATCTCCTTTATAGATAGTACCAGAAAAATGAAATCTCATCTACCTGTTCATTTGCCATACTGGATTTAAGATCATAAACCTACATTCTCCAGTAAGACCCAATCATCATATAATAATTCACCGGAATGGCTCAAAGGGTTCTTGAGATTATGCACGCGAAAGGAAATTTAGATGCAGCCTAGGGCCATATTGAATTTGCGACGGGTTTGGAATTTGATATCACACATCCTCCTAAAGGGAATCAAAGTTTAAGATCAAACTACTTCCCAACAATAGCTGGAATAAATATTTCAATAATGCTCACAAAGAAGTGAAGGATGAATATACAGCCGGGATGATGACACATGAGAAATGGATAGACAGAAAGATGTTTACGACAGGGTACCATTCTTGGCAGAGCCTTAATCGGCCCTGCCATGGAAAATGTTAATATCTTCTGACCTGTGTAGGAACAGGTGAAGTTTTTTTGGATTGCAGGAAAACGGTCGACTTAGGTGGCACCACCGAAAGTGTATTTTGCATATTGTTCACATTTTCAGTAAGTCAGCAAAAATATATGATGACGGCTACAGCCGTTCTTGAAAAACACGCTTTATTCCTAAGTATTTTTTTTTTTTTTTTACAAAAAAATGAATCTTAAGTGCTGAGGCGCTTAAACATGTTTTCTTCGTAACTGATAAAATACAGGTCCAATTCTGTTTAAACTTGCCGAAAGTGTGAAAGGTGAAAGAGGCCATTATTCCAAGTTCATTGGCCAACAAATAATATGTTAGTTCGGCACCCTTGGATAAGCAGAAAGCCAGATTTTCCAGGGACTTAAGTTTGTGCGTAGCTCCCAGAATAATAGTTGGCGCGACCCCACTTCGATATGCTTGCAGACATTTCACCAAGAACTTTCTGGATTTTTAGCAAAAAAATCCCAAGGTTTAACCGTAAGGAATTGTGCGCTGTGTTGGGCATAGGACGACAGGGAAAGACCCTTCGACACTGCCCTGATTGACTGAAAGTTAGGCGAGCTAGTAAACACATAAAAGTTAAAAAGAATAACAATGCTTAGTAATATATAAAAATTACACTGAAAAACAGGTACACGATGAGATAATAATAGTCAAATATTAATGATTTCACCAAATGATTTACCAAAAGTGTCAATATGTCTCAACAGACATTCATGAAGGGTCATGTCATCTCGGAATAGATTTTTATTTATTAACCTTTTTTATGAATTCTTGTATGGAAAAGAAATAAAATTAACGCACTTTTTAAGAATGTATTATTATTATCGTTTTTTTCTGCCGTCACAACTGGTAATTATATTGCAAGGAATAATTATATTTTGCTACATGCAAATGAAACAAGAGTAGTTTGTCGGCAAAATGTAGGGATCTAAAAACACGTGTCATAAATTGTCATTTTATACACGGTGCCACTTTTAATCAGGGGCCTTCACGTAAATCTATTTATAAAACAGGACAACACACAAAAAGGAGAGAATTCGGCTGGAAAAGGATCTAGGATATTTCAGTTTTAGCGATTCTTAAATAAAATATGATTTTTGTCCTTTTTGCGCAAGGAACCCCTTCCTTTAACATTCATGGGTAGTTATGGATAACATTCGAGATACTGTGGTCGCCTTAATATTCGCAAGGTTAACATTCTTTTCTGTGTTTCGCGAGGGTTCAATTTTCGCGATCCAGCTTTACAAAGCCTACAGGGAGTATAATTATTATTTATTAATTACTTATATCAAATAATAAGTGAACAAAATTTAAACAATTTCAAGGACCACCAAGGGAACATCGACCGAATATGAATTATTATTATTCATTTATGAGATAAAATCTGATATCATATATCACAGTGATCTTTTGACATCTAATATTAAAAAAGGAATTCGTTCCACCTTTGTCTCAATGTTCTCTGAAACCGCTTGAGTATGACACTGTAGCATACCTCATCTTAAAGGTTATTATCCCCGTAGTGACATAGGTGATATAAGAATAAATAATTTTTAATGTACACATAATTTTGAGTGATGTTTCCGTTTTTACTGACTTGCACGGAGGTTATATCGTGCACGGCCGAACTGCCTTCGGCAATGACCGGAACGCGTGCATCGTGGTCACTAAGTCTCAAACACACCATTAAGGACAATTGTTCATATGAATAACGCTTGCTTTCAGTGAGGGATTTGAGCATATCTGGTCTTAGATTTGACCCAGACTCTCACCCACGTGCGGTGTCAGTAAATTGAAAAACACATGCCTCTCGCTTTATGAGATGGAGGTTTCAGCCAAGGAGGATTAATGACAAAACCTAATTAAGGTCCCAATTTCAGGAACAGGGGTGGGTTGGGTTGGAGTGATGGCAGGGGTTTCAGGTCTTAAAATTTGTCTGATACGATGAAAAAAAGTTTGCGGCGGCTAAAAATGGGACACGAGCCCTCTGCAGGCAGTCCTGTAGGGTCCGCTTCTGCTACTTACGAGGTATGCTTATTTCTGTTTCTTTCTTCAGGAACAATTTCCTTTCAACGTACATATAATTAATCAACATGTCTTTCTCACATCAACCTAATCTTTAACGCCCAACGATAGAATCCAGTAAAATATCATCGAAAACATGAAGGCCCCGGCATCTCATTCCGGTTTACAATCTAAACATTATCACTGACTAGGTCTTCAAGGTGAACACACGGGGGCATGAATTTCTTGCAACGAACACAGCGCTCATACATGTCTTTTTGAGCCAACTTTTGAAATAAAAAAGAATGGGCCAACATTCCCGTCTCAGTAAATATGTCTCCCCAACCCCGGTAAAAAGCCCGGTATACCGGGTTTATCAGCTAGTTCAAGATATATTATTATTCATTACATATTTTTTTTACCCTCAACTTGCCTTCAAAGATTTAACCTCATTTTCACAAAGCCTTCATTTTGGCGATAATTTTTTGAGCGAATTTTGCGAATTTGAAACCCTCGCGAATAAAAGGTCAACCACATTATTGCCTTGATAGTCCGGCAATCTGATAGGGGAACCGTGCATTGGCGTCCGCATAAAATATTTTTGCATTCCATGACCGTTGGATCCTACTTGTCAACATTAAAGAGGGTGTCGCGCTGATGCTTTTGAGCATTTCGCATATAACCGTTTAATATGCAAGAAAGCTGTCACCATTAATGGATCTCTTATTTTACCCATATCCCTCTTAGTTCCTGTCCTATATTAGAGGAGTATGATGAACCGTTTCAAACTACCGTTTAAAAATGGTCTGACTCGTTGGTAGGTCTGTGCAGTGTATGGCAAATAAATAATGGTCTTCATTGGAAATACTATAATTTCCCATTTCACACACAAAATGGTTTAAATGTTGAAGGCAATGCAAATAAATCGTTTATTTTGTCAACTGCATCCAATTTTAACCAGCAGGTATACATTTATTATATGAAACAATGCATTGAACAATGTACTGACATGAAAATTCGCGCTTATTAGACTATAATATTATTGCTGTTTTAAAGCTAAAATATTTTTGCGTGTTCAAATTGCATCAATTATAAATATATTCCCATTGGAAGCCAGTTTCGGTGATTGAGTCGTTAGCGTGTCTATCTGCAGGTACTTATCTGTAAATGCACCGGGAGGTATGCTTTCGAAAGCCAATGCCAGACTTTCACCAGTCTTAAAAGAGTGAAAATTGTCCAATCTACCTCAATTATAAAAACCTTTCATTTTTGTTATGGCTACTTCAGTTACCATTGTCTCTTGATTCATTGATATCATTCCCATTGAATGATCATCACAGCCTATTGAGACCTAATACACTATACTTTTAAATATATGTAGTAGGTGCAAATGTAAAAGACACAGACTAATATCAAGCACACAGCATTTTAGTGGTAAAAAAATAAATGATAATTTGAAATTCTAAATTTTTCGACTTAATCCGTCACCATGGAAATTTGAATCGAAGTAATTTCATTTTTTAAGACAGAAAGCTGCTTATAAACAAATAATTGTCCAATATATTGAAATTTCTCACGATTTATCAGCGACTGCAAATGCACGTTATCTGATGAAATCAGGTAATGCCACTTTGATGAGCTGATCGTCATATTAGTAAAAGCGCATTTTCTGTAAGTTTTTTTTATTCTCTAACATTAAAGACACAATACGGTACAGAAGATACTCTTATTTTTATAAAAAAAAAATATGTATTATAAATAAAATTTTATAAATTTCTTTAATCTTTACTTAATTTTCATACAAGTCTCTAAAACTCTTCAAGCGGTAATTTTTAACTGTTCATCATTAAAACAAATATGTAGAATACCTTGAAATCTGAGATAAGACAAGGACTAAGAGGGATATGAGTTGAACAAAACTAGGAGTTCCATAATGCCGACGGCCAATTTTCATATTAAAAATTCATTAAATCGTATTTTGAAATGATTCAACATACTCCTCTACCAGGAATATATAGGTGCCTATCTCTAAGGAACAAATCTTAGACGAATATGAGCAAAATAAGTTCAAATTATGGAGACAGCTAATTTGCATATTACAAAATAAAAATCAGCAAATGCTAATTTAAAACTGTTTATCATAATCTTTGACCATGAAACCGTGGATGTAGACTCCTTTATCTCAAAGATATAGCAAAATCAAAGAGAGATATGAGCAAAAATGGAAGTTCCAATAATGGCGATAGCTAATATGCATATTAAACATTCATTAAACTGTAATTTAAAAGGGCTCATGTTAATCTTTGACGACGAAAACATGGGGTAGACACTTTGATATCCAAGACAGGGCAAGATCCAAGAGAGATATGAGCAAAACTGGAAGCGATTACCTAGAATAATGGCGACGACTAATTTGTATATTAATGGAGTTTATGCAAATGCACAAAGGCGTCAGGGAAACACCCTCTCTAATATTAAAGAGTAGGATGAAACAGTCATGAAACTGTACAAATATTTTCTGCGAACTCTGTTGTACTCTTCACTCGAAATCAGGGGTTTGACTGCCGGACTATGGTAAATAAACACACACTTATCACCAATCACTTAGCCCATGCTAATCACCTCATGCACCCTTTTAGGTTCGCCAGTAGAATGACAAGAAAACGACGGGCGGATTACACACCAGGAGCCATAAGATAACACCAAGACGTATATGAGAGGGAAATTGTGCAACTGCCCTGCCATTTTGTCTGAAACCTGAACGGAATTCTGTAGATGAACAACCATAGTTAGGCTAGCTTTTGAAAATGGAGGCGATTCCATACACACCAACAAAGTTAAAAAAAATTAATACTAATAATTAAGCAAGTGGTTTATATGATCACTCGAGATATTACCTACAGCTGTTTTCCAGATAGATTGTTAAAGGTCACGGGTTTTTGTTCTATAGCATATAATATGAATTAGAATTTGATGTCCTCTTACGCCAAATATATTAGTATTTATCATTGAGTCATTGACTGAAGCGTGATAATGTATATGAAGACAAATAAAAAAGAAAATATTTTTTACATTTATAATAAAGCAAGGATTACATCTACATTCCGTCGTTTTACATCTGACTTCCTTGAATTACTTTGCTTACTTTATGAAACTGTTTAACAAGCACCAACTTTCATTTTCAAACTTTTATCTGTAATTTGAGATAAAAGGGCAAGAAAAATTCTAAATGTGAACGTCCATTCGTGACAAATTAGCAGGAATTCACTATTTGTTCTCATGGAAGCTCGCTGACAAATTTAAAATCAACACATTTTACATTTGGTTTTGAAGGTTAGATAACACACTATTTATTAGCCACATAAAGACAATGAAAAAGAAGAGCTTGCGCCTATATTTAATTAACATTTTGATCATCTCTACATAATCATTTGACCATCTTTGAATCTCTAACTTGAGATAAAATGAAAAATGTTTTGATGATGCGGTAACTAATATTAATTCAAGAGGCATCTTTCATAAATAAGAGTCCACTATTATCTCTATTAGAATCGACCGAATACATAACAGTGTTTATTCCCGTTCGTGTTAGCGTTTGTGAGTGCACGTGTGTTTGCATGTGTGTGTGTGTGATTGTTCACATCACAGGTCAAAGATTCATGAACGGGAATCTCGTGAAACTTACAGGGAATTTCGGGAATTTATTGAATTTTTGTTTTGATCCCGCACATGACCAGCATTCATGAACGTCATTAAGGAATATTCATAAATGTAAAGTCCCTCATGCGCGAATGCACCTGGGGAAATGGACCGAATCAGTAATTGCAAACACACGGCGGAGGCTTGCTTCCCTAAGAATGCAAATGTCTAGTTATGATGATTATTATTATATTACTGTTATTATTAGGCTTCATTAAGATCAGACTTCATAATATATTTCTCTTAAACTTTAAGAGAAACGTTCATCTGTGAGTTTCATACTCGGTTTTGTATCTGTATAGCCGGTACTAAGTTCTGCTTATGGTACAGATGTTTCATTATCAGGTCAAATGTGTCCGATCACTAATTCCCATCAATCGTATTCTATTTCTGTCATTGCTGAAGATGACTGTTGCTAAGTAATCACACAATGCGAGTTTGATCAATCAGCTGCTGCTAAATCTTGCGTAATCTCAGGGATCCTCAATATTGGACAAGTTACATCATGCACAGGGTAATTTTTTCTTCTTGAACAGTTACTAAAAAAAGGAGTTGAAAGGTATGAAAAATGTTTTATTAACATGTTGTGAGAAAATCTGCCTTGTTTATTGTACACTGAAGATAATGATAAAAGGCAATTATGGTGCATTAAGGTTGAGACGGGATATTTTTGATGACACATTACAAAAGCCTGTCCGGAGGGAGGGGGGGGGGGGTCAAGGGATTTTTAAAGGCTTTCAGGCCATTTTTTGCGGATCGGACCCCCCTACTCCGGACCCGGGAAAATATTTTGAGGCATCGTTTTTACCCTTTTTTTCCTAAATCCTGGATCCGCCCCTGCACTAAACTATAATGAGGTTTTTTCATGCTATCGTTACTAGTATGTACATGATCTGTAGAATTATTAAATTCCGGTTTCTGACTACATAAAAGGGCAGTAGCTCGTAATTCCTCTAATTGATTTCGTTGAGTCCAGGCCCAAAGACTACTGTGTACAGTCATTCCCATTGCTTGGTCAAATCACCGTGTCCTTCTGTGAGTGAAATGCGGCCTTGGGACACGGCACAATATGTATTATCTTGAATGATATCTGGAAACACAAATACTCTGTAAATATGTTTGATACAGAATGATTCCTAGACACTCGAAGGCTTGAGTTTGATTGGTCTCAATGAAACCCTTTTTTTTTACAATTTAGCACTTGAGTTGTCATAAAGAATACTCTGGACGATTATTTTGGTTTTCTGTTTTTGTCTGACATGGTTGTTTTCTGCTTATGATTTTCCCGTCTTCTCGCCCTTCCGTGCGGAATCAGCTACATTACATACGACATGTGTTCTGGTTAACTTATACCAAAGTATACAATCAACATTATTTCATCCATATAAGGGACCCGAGGCGAGGCAGACATACGTTTAGGGTATCTACGTGCCCTGTATACATTACTTCTTTACACTGGGAGTGACTGCAGAAAGAGTATTGTAAACTACTTTTTCTTAAGTTGGAACCTTTGATTTTCTTCACTGTGTATTTTAAATACCAGTATTTTATTGCTCTAATGAAAAGATAACGAAATGATTGTAAATACGAAAGGTCAGTTATGAATTTTATTAGTTTCTATACCACTGGCAGATCATCTTGCATTCCAAATTTTATGTTCCGTATCGGTTCATGCTGTCCGTGTGACAGGCATCTGTTTATTGTGTTCTGAAATAAATACCTTTATTACATAGAAAGATCTGAGGAGATCCTATTTACATTTTTTCATGGTATCTGTAAAATCTCTTCTTTATATAATTTAGGTGTGCATGGTATCAAATCAATTATTTTTGTTGTCGTCATTGGGTGATATCAATGAATGTTTATCTTCAAATTGTCTCCTATTGAGGTGGCGGCTAAACGCCATGAACTTAGAGAGATACACCATTCCATGTGGTATGTTTTATTTGAATGCATCTTTAGGAAATCCAATCTCACTGTTCATGCGTGATTATTATTATTATTATTATTATTATTATTATTATATGTATCGTTATTGTAATTATATTTATATATTTCATATATTCTTAAGAAATGATTTTAATTGATTTAATTTCATACTGATAACACTCTCATTTTCATCTTAAACTGTACCAATCACTCCTACCCTTACTACTTACACTTTATCCTCATGTCCGCGTAATCCAATTATTTCTTTGCTCTACATGTTTATTCTTATAACAGAACTGTCAAATTCATAGAGGTGAGTGTGAGACAAGACACTCAAATTCCGCTTGACTGATATACCTATTGATTTTTATTTTATATGGAATGAACAAATCTGACACAACATGCAAAGAACAGACGAAAAACCGGAAATGACACATCACATGCCATTAAAAGCTGTACCTGATGTCAATTTTAAATTGCGATAATCTGATTATTGCTCTAGCGACGGCTTTCCTCCGTTGTCCTTCCGTTCTTACAACATTAGTTATAATCGGTTAAAGCTGAAGCGAAGCTTTTAAATGTGCAACTCTATTGGTTTCATTAGTCGTCTGGCACAACCAACAATACTTAAATTAATTAGTAATAAAACTCTAATTATCTTTTGTAATTAATAAGTTATATTACGGAACCTAATATCAACAAATCACGTAGTCGTGACGAGCCTAAATTTTGTTATGGAGTTAAAAAAATCAAATTTTGTAACACTAGGCAGCGTGAAATGTCTAGGGGAATGAATAAAGAAGTCAGTGGTTTTTTGTTAACAAATAAGTAAAATTTATTAAAACAGCCCTACAATACACTAAATCAATACAATTTCACAGTAAAAGAACAGTACATTAGCAAATCAATAAAATTACACATTATATTAAATCAAACGTACAGTACCTGGATACCACCCATGTCACAGCGACAACAAGTCCTTTAAGCATATAATCCTGATGAAAAGTTCACATAAATCTTCTAAGAGAAAAATTTTCCAATTCAATTACAAAATCAATCTGCTGTAATCCAAAAGTGAAATCCTGGTAGTGATCCCAAGGCAAACTGAAGACTTTATGAAATCCGTTACAAATTTCAAGAAGATATAAAACTGCTGCACTTATCGAAAAGGCCCACAAACTGACTCACACTCTTCTGTGTCCGCTGGAATATTTCTATCTCCTTCTCTCCGGCTCTAAAACACAGCCCCTATTATAACTTTTCATCCGAAAATTAAAGAAACTTCTTTTTCGCAATCAATCGAAAGAATAATACACGTGCACATGAACATTTGAATATTCCAGACTAGCACGACAGCGATCGCTGTGTTTACACTCCGCGAAAGTTCAACCAGTACCGATTAAACCGAGCGCTGTAGCATAGCAACGCCCAGGGCTTGAGCCTAACACGAATCAGAATGTCAACAATAAAAGAGACACCTGTAACAGTTAACAGCATGATATATAAGAGAAAAAGCGTGTGCTACTGCTCTGTGCAGATGTTCTTACGTGTATTTGTTTATTATGCGCAGGAATTTGCGTGGCTTGACATGTGCCTGGCGTTCTGATTCGTGATAGGCGCAAGCCCTGTGCGTTTCTTAGGGAACCGCATTTGTTGAACCCTCTCTTACCCCCAAGATACAGCGTGGTCGTTGTAGTCTAAAAGGTTCGAGTTTGTTCTTTGGAATGTTCCGGACTAGGAGCTTCTGGACTTCGGGGGATAAACCTATAAATAAAATCAGGAAAGGAAAGGAATATACAAGCGGGCACTAAAAGTGCGACTTTTTCGTCAGTCTTGGGACCTTCTCCGATAATTGCATAGTTACAGATATTCTATGGACTTTAAACAGACTTTATACAGATTTTATATAGATTGTCTTCAGTTTGCCTTTGGGATTTTCCTTGAACTTCTCTTCTGAATTACAACATATCGTCTTCGAGATTTAATTGGACTATCCACCGGGAAGATTTACTTGAGCTGTTCACGTGGATTATTTGTGCTAAAAGACTCTAGTTGGACTGTGACAGTTGTGGTATCCAGGAATCAAAGCCTAGGATCCGGACTCTGTTGATGTACATTTTTATTATTGGTGTGTCTTAAATACTGTGTAATTGTATTGATTCAGTGTGTTGTAATGTTAGAATTGTTCTAAGAATAAATTATAATAATTTTTAGCAAAACGCCACTGACATCTTAATTCTCCTAGACATTTCACGCTGCCTAGTGTTGCGGAATCTATTTTTTTTGTCTCCGTAACAAGGGTTTATGCTCGTCACGATATATCGTGATCTGTTATTATTAGGTTCTGTGACAATGAACATACATAGTTAAGCCAGCATTGGAAAATGGAGGCGATTACCTACAACGACAAAAAAAAGAAAATATTTTTTTTACATTTTTAATAAAGCAAGGATTATATTTGCATTCCGTCGTAACACAAGGCGGATTTTAATCTGACTGCCTTGAAATACTTTGCTTACTTTATAAAACTGTTTACCAAGCAACAGCTTTCATTTATAACCTTTTATCTGTAATTGGGCACGTTGAACGCGGGCAAGAAAAATTCTCAATGTGAACGACCATTCGTGACAAATTAGCAGTAAGTGACAATGTGTTCCCATGGAAGCTCCCTTACAGATTTAAAATCAACACATAAAACCTCTAGATTTAATGGTTAGATAACACACTATTTATGAACCACATAGAGACAATGTAAATGAAGAGCTTGCGCTTATATTCAATTAACACTTTTGATCATCTCTACATAATCATTTGACCATTTTTAAATCCTTGACTTGAGAAAAAAAAAAAGAAAATGAGGTCTTTGATGATGTAAAATTTAAATAGGACAAAATGAGACATGACACTAAAATTCCGCTTGACTGACATACCCATTGATTTTTATTTTATATGGAATGCACAAATCTGACACAACATGCAAAGAACAGACGAAAAACCGGAAATGACACATCACATGCCTTAAAAAGCTGTACCTGATGTCAATTTAAAATAGGGATAATTTAATGTTTGCTCCAGGGACGGCTTTCATACGTTGTCCTTCTGTTCATACAAATCTTCTTGGTGTTGAAGGTAATTTGATTCGGATAAAAGCTGAAGTGAAGCTTTTAAATGTGCTACTTTATTAGTTTCATTAGTCTTCCTGCACAACCTACAATACTTAAATTAATTAGTAATACGACTCTTTTTTATTTTTTGTTTCGTAATTAATATCTCCTTCTTAGATGATACCTGCAAAATGAAATCTTATCTTCATGTTTTTTTTTATATTCGCTTTATGACTGGTTTAAGATCATAAACCCACATCCTTCCATGAGACCCATTATCATATAGTTTTTCAGGGGGATGGTTCAAAGAAATGGTTCTTGAGATTATGCAGGCGAAAGGAATCTAAAGCCCGGCATACACGTTGCGACCCGACTCATTTCAACAGATCAAAAACTAATTCGTTGAGCTGCGTTGAAGCGCGTCGCAACGTGTATGCATGAAAACGACGACTCAACTAAAGTCGGCACCAGTGGGCGCCATTTTTTTTTATTATTTTCTAGCAGAGTAAGTTTAGTCGCGTCGTTCAGAAGCACAGTCAGCTACCAATCACATCTCCGTCTTTGACCACATGAGTACCTCGGTCATGTGATCTTCTGGGCCAAACTCACATGGTGTAGAGAAAAGCTACATATATAAATAGATCTGTATAGTCAACTTCCCTTTGCAATGGCAATATGATATCAATATGCTACATGTTCTTGTATCTAGAATTTATGATTTATCATAGGATTTTGCTAAGACTTAACTAATATGAAAATAAAATTGTTCAGGCCCTTGAGCGTTTTCACCAGATATTAAAAAAAACAAGATTAAGACCTATTGTTATGACACACAGAAAGACTGGGACGAAGGAATCCACCTATTGCTGTTTGCAGAGAACCATTTCAAGAGTTCTTGGGTTTCAGTCCCTTTGAACTAGTTTTTTAACACTCAGTTTGCGGTCCATTAAAACTGCTTCAAGAAAAACTCTTGTGTAAAAATCCTGATTCTGTAAGTTTGTTGCTAAGTTCAGTATGTCTCAGACTTTCGCACTGAACTACACAATGCTTGTGAGATTGCAAAGTCTAATCTTTAATCTGCACAAAATAAAATGAAAACAAAGTATGACAAGCACACTGTACGTTTGAGCCTGGTGAAAAAGTCCTCTGCAAGCTAGGTATTTTGGTCCTTACATTGTTGACAAGAAAGTCAGTTATTTAAATTACACACTGTTAACATCAGATAGGCGTAAGAAAAAGCTGTGCCATGTTAACATGTTGAAACCATATTATGACAGAAATCGTACATCAGAGTTACTGCTGTAAATTGTGTTAACCTGACCCTGACCCAGTTAAAGTAGATACTGATTGTAAGTGTGATGTAGACATTCAGTGTGGAACAGTTCCACTAAAGAAGTCAGATGTGCTTAACAACCTGGATGCCAAACTGTCACATCTTACCGCACAACAACAACAAGACCTCAAGAACCTGCTGCTGAATTATGAACATTTGTTTAGTGACATTCCAACGCGAACTAACATATTGTACCATGACGTCGACTTTGGCGAGGCAAGCGCAGTCAAGCAACATCCTTATAGACTGAATCCAGAAAAGCAAAAGTATCTACAAGATGAGGTTCAATATTTGCTGGACAATGATTTTATTGAACCTAGTAACAGTTACTTGAGTTCACCATGTATTTTTGTGCCAAAACCTTATGGAAGTTACCGTATGTGCACAGATTATCGAAAACTGAACTCTGTCACCAAGACTAACACGTTCCCGATTCCGAGGATCGATGATTGTATTGATAGAGTCGGTAGCTCCAGATATGTCTCCAAGTTTGACTTTGACAGCATATTCCGCTGAGGGAACGAGCGAAATAAGTAACCGCATTTGTGACGCCGCAAGGACAGTACCAGTATTAAGTTATGCCGTTTGGTATGAAGAACTCGCCAGCCATGTCCAGCGCCTCATCCATATGGTTGTCAAGGCCAGGGCTGCGACGCATATATTGATGACCTTATCGTTTTCAGCGAAACCTGCGAGAAACGTCTGCAAATTCTTCGCGACCTCTTCGAAAGACTCAGTGAAGCACGTCTGACCATCAACTTAGTAAAATCGGAGTTTTTTCCATGCACGAGTAACATTTTTGGGTCATATTGAAGAGCAGGGTCAAGTAAAACCTGTTGATGCTAAAATAAGTGCTATTTCTGCATTTCCTAGACCAGAAAACAAAAAGCAAATGATGCGTTTTCTTGGTATGGTTGGATACTACAGGATTTTTTGTCCAAATATTTCTGCTGTAGCTGAACCTTTGACTAATTTGTTTGTACGGAATGTTCAGTGTGAAAATGCATTTCAGAATTTGAAAGCAATTCTGCAAAGTTCACCAGTTTTTGTAGCTCCAGACTTTTCTGTACCTTTTAAGTTAGCTGTAGATGCTGGTGATACTGCTTCTGGTGCTGTGTTGTTACAAGAAGGCAGTGATTGCATAGATCATCCTATTTTTTATTTTTCAAGAAAGTTTAATGCAAACCAGGAAAACTACTCCACTATTGAAAAAGAATGTTTGGCTTTTATTTTGGCATTGCAACATTTTGAAGTTTATGTTACTTCATCGGTCAAGCCTATCATTGTCTTCAGTGATCACAATCCCCTCACGTTCATGAACAATTTGAAGTGTAAAAATCAAAGATTGTTGAGATGGAGTTTGATTTTACAGAATCTTGAAATCAGACACATTAAAGGGAAAGACAATTTACTTGCTGATTGCTTATCGAGATGTTTATGAAATGTTGTAAACGAGATGTTTATGTAATGTTGTAAATAAGATGATTTGTGAATTATTGTAACAATTTGGTGATTGTGGTCACAAAAAGAAAGTTTTTGAGAAAACTTTCTTTTTTCTTACAGGAGGGGAAATGTTACAGGTGTCCCTTTTATTGTGTGCAGCAGTCTTGCATGTGTCTGTGTAGCGCTAGCATTGTCCGTAGCCATGGGAGACGCGCGAGGGTCTCACGTGTAGAAACACAGCGCTCATGCTAATCTGGAACTTTCTGGGCTGGTCGCGCTCTATGAGCGCGTGCCTTGTAATGTTCTTTGGTCGGGTGTATTATGTTTTTTTAGGTTCTTTGGATTGTTCGTGAAAAAGAAGTTTCTAGAATTTTCGGATGAAAAGTTATAACAAGGGGGTGTGTTTAAGAGCCGAGGAAAGGAGAGTGATAGAAAAATATTCCAGCGGACACAGAAGAGTGTGAATCACTTTGTGGACCTTTCGGATAATTGCAACAGTTATAGATCTCCTTCGAAATTTGTAACGGATTTTATATAGCCTTCGGTTTGCCTTTGGGATCACTATCAGAACTTCACTTTTGGATTATAACAAATTGATTTTGTGATTGAATTGGACTATTATTCTCTGAGAAGATTTATGTGAACTGTTCATCTGGATTATACGTTTTAAAGGACTTGTTGTCGCTGTGACAGTGATGGTATCCAGGTACTGTACACTTTATTTATTATACTGTGTTATTGTATTGATTTACTGTTATACTGTTGTTATACTGTATAATTGTATTGATTTAACGTTTTGTAATGTTAGAGTTGTTTTCAGAATAAATTATACTTATTTGTTAACAAAAACACTGACTTTTTTATTAATTCCTCTAGACATTTCACGCTGCCTAGTGTTACAGAATCTGATTTTCCTATATTCCCGTATCAAAATTTATGCTCGTCACGACTACGTGATCTGTTGATATTAGGTTCAATAACTATTTGTCAATTGAAATTGAAATTTTCAAAATCAGGGGGAAACTATACAAAACTGGGAAACCGACTCAGTCGGGCCAAGTTGAGTTGAGGCGGGTCGCGCCGGAAGTACCCTCTGAACACAGCGCGTGACCTCCTGGTGACCTTCCGCTCACACGCAGTGAGAAATAGTACCTCGAAGAACATCTGAATGTGCTTAGGATACCTGCATTGTCATTGGTTTAATGTTTTGCAGAGGGACAGCACCGCCTGGTAGCCAAATCTGACTGGCAACCGCGGATTATTGCAGCGGGTTGTGTAACGAAAAGTTGAGCATAGCGTAACCGCTATTTATGGAGCGTAAACCGTACCTAGAACCCACTGAGTCGTATAAGAATCTAATAAGGCCACTACGATTATTAGCCACGTTTGACGACGTTTTGCAAGGGTTCGTAGGATTTAAGTAGGATGTCAGGAGGATCTGCTACGGTTAGACGAAGTCTCGTGATGGAAACTAAATTATATAAATTGGTTCAAACTTAAATTATTAAAAGGCGGTTTCTGAATATCCTGGTCCTTTGGCCTTCAATTGCTTTATAAGTGGACCCTGTAGGCCTCATTTTTCATTAGGACCATTTTATTATAAGTTTGTTCATTTGTAACACTGCCCTGATATATAGGCTGTTTTGTCTTAGCGGCACTAAGAATATTCCTAATCTTTGTTTCATACTTATGGGAAGAGCATGGACACCTCATCAGACTGAGATTGATCGTTGGGAGCAACATTTCCAGGTTTTCCTTTACAGTATACTGTTTTGTGAATATCTAATTAAGGATTTAAAACTGCTCAAACGTCGAAACTGCACAGAAAAATGCACCGTAGTGGACCCTAGTAAACCGCAGTTAAACCTACTCATGCCGCACTGGGACTCTACTAGAGCCGGGATGACCGTACTGGCGACGAGTTGGCGCCCTCTTGGGGCCGTAGTTAAACATGGTCACATCGGCATAACACGTAATGCCACCCTACTGAAGCCGTTAATAGCCCGTAGGAAGACCCTACTGAAACCTTAGAAGGACTGTCAGTACAGAATTTTATCCCGGTTTTAGAGTCAAAACCGTGGTCAACCGTGGCAGAGGGGCACCGGGATCCAAAACCGGGAATGTATGACAAGGGCCCTAGGGGCATTTTGGATTAGTGACAGGTTTGAAATTTGATAGCACACGTCCTCCTAGGGGTACCAATGTTCTGATACAATATATTTTTTTAAAATAATTCTTATAAAGGAGTCGCAGGTGGACATAAAGCCTTCAAGATGACGAAATAGAAGCGGACAATCAGGAAAGCTGATTACAAAAGGGGACCTTTCTTCGAAGAGCGTAAATCAACCATGATATTAAAATTGAAGTCTTAATATCTTCAACCTGTGTAGGAACAGGTGAAAATAGTTTTCTGGACGAAGGTCGACAGAGGTGGCACCCCCTATAGTATATTTTATATATTAGTCACATCATCAGCATTTCGGCAAAACTATGTTATGACAACTACAGCCGTTCTCGAGAAAGCTCGCTTATTGTATAAGCATTGGTATGGTCCAATTCTGATCAAACGTGCTGAAAGATGTACTTGAGGCACGCACATTATACCAATTTCATCAGCCAATAAACAGTGTTTTTTAGGCACTCTTGGAATATCGGAAAACCCGACTTTCAAAGTCTTAAATCTTTTTTCCGCTGCGTAGCCCGCAGATGAGTCGCAAAGGTGACCAAATTTAAAGTTTTTTCAGATATTTTGCCAAGACCTGTATGGATATTGAGCAAGAATTTTCTAGGTTCTCTAGGTTTAACAGTTACGAATTTTGCACTGTGATGGACGACGGAGAAAAACCCATTGACACTGCTCAGCATGAATAAAGTTAGCTGATCTATTTAACGCATGACAGTTAAGAAAATAACATTTTTTAGTATTCCACAAGCATTGCACTGTAAAATAAAGTACATTAAGACAGTAACATAATCAAATATTTATGATTTCACTACATTTTTATAGGAGTGATAATATGCGAAATTGATATGAACCATAAGTTCATGAATGATCACATCATCTGGGAAAAAAGTTATCTGTTTATCATTTATTCTATGTAAAAGAAATGAAAATCAACGCACTTCCAGAATATTTGATCAGTATCTTAGTTATCAGTTTCTCTACTGGTATATATATTGGAAGGAAAAGTTATATAATGTCTGTGGCTTTTCCATGCTACAAGCAAATGATAAACCATAAAGGTTATAAAGATTGATACTTTGATACACGATGATACTTTCCAGGCCATTGCTTTCAAGTGTTACTACAAAGAAAACATTAGGTTCTGTCCATTTTTGGTCCTGTTCAAATCCATCTGTTTTTTAAAGCAGAGCACATGCTCAACTAGTAGTGCAAACTGATTAATATTTTTTCATATAATGTCGCATTACTTTCATCTTAATTCACCGTCCTTTTGTATAAGAGGATAATCTTCTTGCGTGAGGGCAAGGGCTTATTTTAAAGATTGTAATAATTATAATCACTGTGAATATTTATTGTTATTAATTAAGCCACTTAAACTGATTCATAAATTATTAAGTCTGTTTGCAATACAATCGTATGATGTGTCAATATAAGACGTTATACTAATAATAATAATAGAATAATAAGTAGAATTTGTTTTGACCATATTTCAGATATTTCGTTGGAAGGAATAAGATGAGATTTGTTACAGCATTTTGTCAAGGCATCAGCTGGAATCTCTGAGGTTTTCTTCTTACTTTATTTTTTCATCTCCAGACATTGGTGAGGCAACGCACCTTGCCTCTTCATACATACATCAGCACGACGAAGTCATTTTCTCAGAAGGAAGTACCTAGTTTGTCTACAAAATATCTTCACATGTTTTCAACTGATTTATTGACAGACTATGGGTGACAGGTAAAAAGATTTTATTTTATTTGAGATTTTCTAGGGGATCAATACATTTCAATTTTACCGATCCTGTTAAAAAATATATATGTTTTCTCACATTTGAAATCTAAATATAACTAAAGCCGTGATATTCCGGCATAATGCCAGGCTTATTTATAACTTGCTGCCTTGTATTGTTTTGAAAAGTTTGCGAATTTGTTTACCATGTGCAACTTTCTTTTTTATATTTTTTTCAGAAATTTGATACGTTGAACGCGGACAACAAAAAAACACTCGGACGTGAATGACCGCACCCAGCTCAAATTAACAATAAGTGGCCTTGTATTCTCATGGAAGCTCCCTGGCATATTTCAAGTCAACTTATAACACACTTAGTTTGATTGGTTAGACAACACAATATTTATGAACAAAATGAAAATAAAAATATAGAATTTGTGAATAAATAAACTTTTAATCGTCTCGAAATTATTATTTGATCTTCTTTGAATCAAAGACCTGAGATAAACCGATGAGTTCTTTGACGACATGCCTCATCAGTACCGAAAATTGATTCAGGTATTTTTCGTAGATAAGAGGTCCATTATTATCTCTAAGGAAACTTGCTGAATACTATTTCTTCTCGCCTATGTTCCATTTCCAGCAAATCCACGTGTTTGTATTAGGACAGAGGTTACCACACTTTGGAGGCACCGAGGCACACTTTAAAGGCACCTCAATTGATTTCTCAACGAAAATTCACGCATATTTAATGAGGCCAGAGGTCACCAGACTGCTTTGTACGGGCCAATTCGTGGTGTCGCCGCGATAACGTACAAGGACTTTTAAGAATTTTAATTAAACTCAATAGAAATAATAATCAATATAAGATCTCACCTACTTTTTTTTTTCTAGCAAAAATCATTCATATTTAATGAGGTCAAAGGTCGCCACACTTTTTTGGCACCGCCCTGACCTACCAAATGTCTGATTGATTTTCAAATAACTCGTATGTATTAAAAAAATACAGTTTCTGACCGGAGTTACATGCCGAGCAAATTCAAGCATATTTAATGATGTCAGAGGTCAAAATATGCGACAGGCGTATTATGCACCATTTGCTCTTATTGTTTTTCCCATTATTATTTTCATTATTATTATTATTATTTTAATTATTATTATTATTATTATTATTATTTTTATTATCAGTGTCATTATTATAATTATTATTGTTATTCATCTTATCAGTATAATGGTCATCATCATTATTATTATTATTAACATTATTATTATTATTGTTATTATTATTAGTAGTAGTAACAGTAGTAGTAGTAGTAGTAGTATTGCCTCCACCAGGAGGGTACGTTTCCCGTTGTAAAGACTTCAGATTACCCCTTCTATCAGGTTACCCCGGTAATCTGAAATCGATTTCAGATTACCTCCGGGGTTACCCTGAAACTAATTTCAGGTTATCCCCTACTGTTCAGATAACCCCCTCGCTGATCTAGACTATATGATTACTTTTTGTAGGTAGGAGCTCGGCATCCTCGGCTGGCTTGTGATATAGTGGTCAGCTCCGTCGCATCGTACATTATACATTATGAATGTATGTATCAATTTGTCCTGTACTATGAGAAAATACGGGACTTTTTGTGTCATTTTTTTATTTCAAGTCGTCAAAATTTTCTCGGACCGAAATTTACCGGTTTTTTTATTTTCTTTTTCGAAGAAATAATCGTTTCGAAATTAACACCAAAATAGACTTTTAACCATTTTTCCATGTACAAACTCAATGTCTCACTTCAACGGCCTCATTAGACCAGCCGAGATGATAGCTGCAGTATGCTTGTCAGTTACCGTATAATCACAAAAGATAACATTTCAATTATAGATTTAATTATCATTTTTGTAAAGTGCAAGACTGCATGTTTCATTTATAGTTGTGTATTTATAATCTAACCGGACAGAGAGTGTTTTGTACCTTTTGTACTACAGAGATAAGGAAAATTTAATAATAATAATCATCATCGTTAATTTTACTATTGTTATTATTATAAATAGTAGTAGTATTTTTTGTTATAGGGTTACTTATGTTTATGTATGAGATAAATATCTAAATAATCAAAAGTAAACATTGGGGGAGGGGGTTAATCTGAAATTGGAGGGGGTAATCTCAAATCGAATTCAGATTACCCCGGGGGTAATCTGAAATCGGTTTCAAGTTACCGAGGGGTAATCTCAAATCGATTCCAGATTACCCCCGATAATCTGAAAGGGGGGGGGGGGTAACTGAAATCGCTACACCGGTACATGTGTGTGTTTAGTTGTTTTCTCTTGGTTTGCTCACAACGTAACTCACGCAGTGAAATCATGAAATCTTTAGGACAATTCGAGAATAGAACAGGATCAGGCTTCATTATACATTCCTCGGGAACTTTAAGGGATAAGTTAATCTGTTACTTGTACACTCTGACTTTGTATTTGTATGGTTTGTATTAGGAAGCTACTTAGCGCAGGCATCTTGCCACTTCATGATGCATTAAATTACTAAACCAGAAAATGCTGAAGATGGAGCTCCTTTCAGTGTCGGGTTCCATGGCAGGTGTCCTTTCATTGATTTCCATGAACTATTTCCGTTTGCTGACATCGGTATCAGATAATTAAGTGGTCACACAATGCGGGTTTTGCGAGTATTTTCCCGGTTACAACACATACTGCTTCTATTCCTTCATCTTGAATAATGACTGTAAACCACCTTATTTAAAGGTCTATTAAATGTCTTGTAAACATTTTGTGAAAAAATCAAAACCACCGTAGTAAGATAGTGAGAGTATGGACAATTGTGGTACATTAAAAAATGTATCAGTTTGGATATAATTCATGATACATTAAATTAGTGACAGTGAGAATATTGATGGGAATTGTATTTGTATCATTGTGGATATTGCTTGTATATTGAATTTTTAAAAAATAATAGACGGAACCGCCTCTATTTTTAATGCCATCTATACTTAATATGTACATCGGCCAACTTTAATTCCGTTTTCGGACTACATGACAGGACAGTAGCATATGCTTCCTCCCACTATATGTCCTTTTGTGTATTTGGCTCGACGACCAATTGTGAAGTCATTCTGAATGCCGGGTCATACCGCCGATGACGGCAAACTTGTGGCTCGGGGAATGGTGCTTTGATATAATTGGGTAATTACCGCCACCTAGTTCACGAAATGTGGGACTTCTGGGGCAGTTAATCTGGTTCTGAAATTCGAACGCTCTTAAGAGGGTGTGTGTTACAGGTTTATATAAAAGCGGATCGAACTGTCTCGCTAGGGAAGCTTATTTTTTTCTGGTGAAGCAGTTTGAACACGGAACATGTGCGCCACCGGCATGGGTTCGAATACCGAATCGGCCCAATATATTCCTCTGGGCAATTTGTTATCGTAACAAACATCATAAAACATTCCATATATTCCTAATATATTTGCCATAACATTTACAATGAAATACCTTATATTTCAGATCTTCTCCATTTTAAGCCAACTCCACTACTCCGTACATATCCGACAGAGTATCAAATTGGGACGTAAGTCCATATTTTATTAAATTGACTAGCTTCTAGTTCCTGGACCTGAGTCATAAACTATCCTCCCTTATTTCATTGACATAAATTAACCGGCTGTTTCTCTTTTCGTTTCTTAACCCTGCAGTCATTGAAGGTGAGAGCTTGAGCACAATCAATGCATTTTACACACCTCACAATTATAGTCCTAGCTTCTTCCTATATCTGGCACGGTAGGCGTTCAATTTAGTCTTTTTGTTCCTATTTTCGATTTCTGCCTGGTTTCATTGGCATATCCTTTTAATTTAAAAGATCTTTAATCCTTATTTTCTGTATCACATTCCTATTAATTCGAATCATATTCGCTAAATTTACGTGTTTACTGCTGTGGTCCAATGGCTCTTTCACCTTTAACTTGAATTTCCTGCTGTTCAATTTCTTCTCTGCCTGCGTATATAAATTACCAGTTCCCTGTTATTCCGTTAAAAACTTCTACTTCTCTGTTGATTCTTTATTCATCAAAGGACCATAAAGTCCTGTTTTAAGTCTATCCTTTTTTGCTTTCTCTGTGTACATTTCATTTTAGGTTTTTCAACAATTTCTGTTCAATGTCCTTTACACTAGTCATTTATTTATTATAGGTAACGCCGAACCTCTATTAAAAAATAAACAGATCAGGTCATAACTACCCTTTTTCATATGCTACTGCGGTGAACTCATAAAGGTCACATGATAATATGTAAGCTAACTTCGAATTAATTATTGTTTTGTTTTCATAGCGACAGCATGCTTTGTAAGTTCTTAACCTTTTACCATATATCCTTCAGCTGAAATTGTTTTAAGGGACATTTACCCGAAAGTAAACAAAAGATATACCACTTTGAGTTTTACCATTTTGAGCGGCCTATTCATAATGTTATGTTTTTACAAGTGATGTTACGCGTATTATACAAAATCAAAAAGGGATTTTTTATCAATTAATTTCCCTTGTTTATTCCTGCTTTATGAAAAATGAGGTTTTTGAATTTTCAATCCACAGTCGAACAATAAAAAGAAAGCTAAATAGGATGTAACAAATGGTAACGTATCGTGATGCTTAACATATTTGAATTACGAAATAGATGGCCTCTATATTCATAATGATCCCTTCTGGAAGGTATACTCTGTAACCTACTGTTTATTATCAGGAGTGTTACACCAACGTTTTAAATATCTGAATCGGGAATCTAGATCTAATGACAAAATAACGAACATGATTGTATATACTAAAGGTGAGTTATGAATTCTATTTGTTTCAATACCACTGTCAGATCATTTTGCATGTCACGAGCAAATACATATGTTCCGTATCGGTTTATGCTGTTAGTGGTACAGGCATCTTTTCATTGTGTTCTGAAATAAGTACCTTTATTACATAGACAAATCTGAGAAGCTTATCCTATTTACATTTTTCAATGGTATCTGTAAAATCACTTCTTTATTACATTTTAAGCGTACAGGGCATCAAATTTGTTATATTTGTTGTCCTCTTTATGTGAAATTAATTAAATTTTTTTCTTCACATTGTCTCCTATTCAGTCGGGGACTAAACGCTTTGAAATTAGAGATATGCACCATGCACTGTGGTATGTTTTATTTGAATGCAGTTTAAGGAAATTCAATCTCACTGTGTATCAAAATGTGATTATTATTATCATAATTATTATTATTATTATTATTATATTCCTCGTTATTGTAATGAATTTTATATTAGTATATTTCATTGATACCTAATAAATGATTTTAATTATTTTTTTATACTGAGTACACGCATTTTCATCCTATACTTTACCTGTCTCTCCTATCCTTACTATACTTGCACTTTATCCTCCAGTCCGCATGCTCCAATTTCTTCTTTTCCTACATGTTTATTCATATAACAGAACTGTAAAATCCGACGGGACAGTAATGAGACAAGACACTCAAATTCCTCTTTTCTGAAATACCCTTTAATTTTTATTTTATATGGAATGCATTAATCTAACCCAACATCCAAAGAACAGGCGCAAAACACGGAAATGATACATCACCTGCCGTTAAATGCTGTTCCTGTTGTCAATTTTAAATTGCGATAATCTGATTTTTGCTCCAGCTACGGCTTTCATCCGCTGTCCTCCCGTTCATGTTCATACAAAATCATCTTGGAGTTGGAGGTAACTTAACAATTATTTTGAATCGAGCATACGTTGAAAAGAAGTATTTAAATGTGCAACTTCTTATGTCATTATCCGGTTTCATTATTCGTGCGGCACAACCTAAAATACATAAATTAATTAGTAATAGAACTTTAAAATAATTATCTTCGTAATCAAGATCTCCTTTATAGATAATACCTGCAAAATGAGACCTCAACTTCCTGTTCGTACTGGATTTGGAATCATAATTTAATAATTCAGCGGAATGGTCCATAGAGTTCTTGAGATAATGCACGCGAAAGAAATATTTAGATCGCAGGGCCATATTGGATTTGTGACGTTTGAAATTCGATATCACACATCCTCCAAAAGGGAACCAATGTTCTGGTAAAAATCTTCAACAATAGCTCGAAAAGGTTTAAAAAAAAGCTCACAAAGAGGTGACGGGTGAACTTACGGCCGGAAAGACGACAAAATGAGAAATGGAGAGACAGAAAAAATGATTACAACAGGGTACCATTCTTGGCAGAGCCTTAATCGGCCATGCCATGCAAATGTTACTATCTTCTGCCCTGTGTAGGAACAGGTGAAGTTATCCTTTTGGGTTTACATAGGTGGCACCACCGAAAGTATATTTTGCATAATGTTAACATTTTTTAGTATGTCGGCAAAAATATATGATGTCAGCTACAGCCGTTCTCGAGAATTCTCGCTTACAGTCAAAGTATTTTCCCCATAACAATTAATGGATTTTGAGTGCTGAGGCGATTAAACATGTTTTCTTCTCGTTACTTATAGAATACAGGTCCAATTCTGTTCAAACTTGCTGATAGTCTGAAAGGCACATATTTCAATTTCATTGACCAACAAATAATGTGAATTCAGCACTCTTGGAAATTCAGAAAGCCTGGTTTTCAAGTTGCATAAAATCATGTGTGAGCGTAGTTCACTGAATAATAGTTACCGTGACCAAATTCCATGTGTTTGCAGATATTTCGCCAAGACCTGTCTCGATGTTGAGCAAGAAATGTATAGTTTTAATAGTAAGGAATTGTGCGCTGTGATGGGCATAGGACGTCAGAGAAAGAGCCATCAACACTGCTTTGTCTGACTAAAAGTTAGCCGAGCTAGTAAACAATTAAAAGTTTTTAAAAATAACTTTTTAGTATCATACAAACATTGCACTGAAAAACAAACGGGAGATTATAATAGTTAAATATTCATGATTTCCCCAATTTTTTAACCACACGTGTTACTTTATCTTAATAAATATTTTGAATGGCCAATAATCTGGGAGTAGATATTTATTTATATATCTATTTATGAGTTCTTTCATGGAAGAGAAATAAATATTAACACACTTTCAGAACTTTCTATTATCAGCATTATTAACTGCCTTCTCAACTGGTTATTATATTGCATGGAATAATTACATAATTTCAGTGGCTTTCCGTGCTACATGCAAATTAAACACCAGAAGTCTGTCGGCCAAATATAGGGATCTAAAAATATATGTCATAAATCTAAAGGGTTCTACACGGTGCCACATTCCAATCCGAGGCTGTCCAGTGTTTCTGTATTAAAAAAAATCGGCCAATTTCAAATCCACATATTTTTTATACTTTCATTAGAGCAAAAACTGTACTGCCAGGATCCGTGCCATGTGATAACTATTTTGTCACATAACTTCGCATTACCTTCACCGTGATTCACCTTGCAGAAAACCGTCTTTTTGTATTAAGAGGCTAATCTTCTTGCTTTTGAGCCAATGGCTTGTACTAAAAATTATGATAAATATAAAAAGTGTGAATATTTATAGTTATTTATTAAGCATTTATGCCGAGTCATCAATGATTAAGTCTGTTTGCATTACAAACGTATGATGTTGCAATATAAGAGGTTATATAAGCAGAATAATAACTATGTTTGATTTTTACCAACTGGATTTCAGATTCGTCTTTGGATGGTATAAGTATTTTTGTAAAGGCTTCAGTTGGGATCTCTGAGGTTCTCTCCTTTTTTTGCTGTTTTATCTTCAGACTTTGGTTGAAGATCGAATCTTGACAAATAAAACAGAAAAATACCTAAACATTTTAAATGAAACAAAATCTACAAATAATTGCCATGCTAATGTATAACTTGTATAACTTGCTGCCTTGTATTATCTTGACAAGTTTATGATCATGTTTACCGTGTGCAACTTCCTTTCCATCATCTAGTGTCTAGAACTGAAGAAGTTGAAACAACAAGAAAAATGCCAATGTAAACGACCGCACACAGCTGACATGATCGTCACAAATTAGCAGTAAGCGGCCTCGTATACTAATGGAAGCTCCCTGTGATATATATAAAATCAACATATAACACTCCTTGATTTATTGGTTAGAAAACACATTTTTTATGAACCGCATGGAGACAATGAAAATGTAGAATTTGCGTAAAATTAAAAAAAAACTTTTAATCGTCTTGACATTACCATTTAATGGTCTTTGAATTCATGACCTGAGATAAAATGAAAATGAGGTCCTTGATGATAAGCCTTATTAGTAATGAATATTGATTCAGGAGTTGTTTATTATCCGCTTGACCTAGAAACCTTTTAATGAAAACTTATGAAAGTAAAAAAACTCCTTGGAAACTTGGAAATATGAATTTAGGTCACTGTGACCTATATTACTGGCCAAAAAAATAAGCTCCCAGACAGACAGACAGGATACAAAACCTTACTGTTGGACCCGGAATCTTCTGTCTTGACATCCAGTGATGTCCTTCAAAGATGTGCATGGTAAGTTTTTGTTAGCTGACAGCAAACAAAAAGGCTAGATTACATGGGAATTACTGGACATATTATCATGAAATTTTTTCTGCGTGTTGATTTTTAAAATCTTCATTTGCTGAAGTTGAATTTGGGATACCACCTACGAATTTGGCATTTAGATGATAACATTCCTTTTGTGAATATCTTCTTTGTCGGCTGAGCGTCATGACCCATTGGTCAATTAACAGTGATTCAGACTTTTTTTGTGGCCTGCACCCACCCTTTTCCGGACCTGGGGACCTTTATAAGCCTTTCCATTAGTCCTTCTGGTTCGGACACCTACTATTATTAGATCTGTCGGGAATTTTCAGGACCGTTTGGGCATTGGCCACGATTAGGCTTAATAAAAATTTCCTCGAAACCTTTAAAGGATACGTTCATACGTGAGTTTTACACTCAGACTTTGTATTTGTATGGTCGGGCCTACTTAGCGCAGATATCTTACTTAGCATGATGAATTGAATTACATGCTGAAGATGGAGCTCCTTTCAGTAATGGGTTCCAGGGATCCTTTTTCTGATTCCCAAAAACTATTTCGGTTTGCTGACATCGGTATCGGATAATTGTTGCCATGTTATCACGCAATGCGGGTTTGATCGAACAGCTGCTGCTACATGCTGCGTCACTTCCGGTTTGCGAGTGTTTTATTGGTTACATCACTTACTGCTTCTATTCCTTAGTGTTAAATGATGACTATAAACCACCTTATTTAAAGTTCTGATAAATGTTATAAACAAAATGACAACTCCCACGTTTATGATGCATTGCAGATAGTAAAAGAAAGAACAATCATGGTACATTAAAGATTGGACAGTTTTGATATGTTTTCTTAAACATTGAACTGGTGACAGGCAGAATGGACGGAGCATGGAATATGTGACAATGGAAATATTGCTGATAAATTGAATTTCTAAAAGTGGGGATACTGCTGGTTCATTTTTCAAAGTTTATTCATGGTAACAACCTCCATTTTTAATTCTTGCTTTACTTAGTGTGTACATCGACAAAATTCCATTCTGGTTTCTGACAACATGAGAGGACAGTAGCACATACTTTCTCTCAACTTTTATCCTGGTGTTCACCATACCCGGAGGCCACTGTGTAATCATCCCGACTGCCGTGTCATACCATCAAGGAACAAGCTAACAGCCTTCCCATTAAGCCAGTTGACCGCACATCCTGGTTGAATATTCATAAAATGAAATATGCACTTTATTTTTACTGTCACATTAGTGTCCATGATTATGGTGAATTCCATTAATATTTAAAGCATAATATAAAAATGATGAGGAGGTTAAAGTCATGAATCAGTTAAATGTTTCCTGCAAAATATAGATTATTTTGAATAATATCTGGAATAAAAAATTCACTCTTTAAATAAGTTTGATACAAATTGAGTCCTAATTTCACGAAGGTATCAGTGTTACTGGACAACTCTTGTAACAGTTTAGCACTTGAAGATCAAGACATCTGCTCTGATTACCTGAGAGTTTCAGGTTCATATTAGCCACCATACATTCATCCCTTATAAACACGCGAGAGAGGGTGAGAAAGAAAGTAGTCTAAGGAAGAGAACACCGTGAAATTGCGCTTTGTTAGTGGGCATGTGTGTGTGTTTGTGTATGTAGGTGTGAACCAACAAACGGAGAATTGACGATATATAAATACTCT
Source organism: Sipunculus nudus (assembly GCA_026874595.1). Lineage (NCBI taxonomy): Eukaryota > Metazoa > Annelida > Sipuncula > Golfingiida > Sipunculidae > Sipunculus > Sipunculus nudus. Next base: position 6,749,841 of record CM049316.1, read on the forward strand.
CTTTAATTATTATAATTTTATTATTATTATTATTATTATTATTATTATGATTATTATTAAAAAATACTTAAAGCAAAATTCATATTAGGCGACTGTTATGATATTATTTTGAATTGGGCTTAATGAACAGACAATATGGTATAATTAACCTGCTAAATAAATAAGAAATTTCATAAATTTCATTCGTAAGAATTTTCATGAAGTTTATTTGTTTAAGTCAATTTGTTAAGAAAAAGGCTGCAATATATTATTCACAATCAATATTGGTATGACCTTATCATAAAATTGAAAGAGAATGTATGCATTTTTTTATTATTAAAATAATGACATTCAATTGACATTTAATATTTAATGCTAAATTATGGAGAATTTGTTAATGCTACAAAATTGAATATGTATTATTAAAATTTAATCTTGTTTCTTATACAGGGTCATAATGATTTTTTTCTATATTACGAACGAAGATAAAACTTGTCTTCAAAAAAGAATATATAAATAGATTACATTATATAAATTATTATATTATGGTGAATCGTTTAAAAATTTCATATTACTTTGACTGCAGCAACAAGCATTCCAGATATGATGAATTACTCAAGTAAAATCAAAAGAAAATAGTAAAACTTGATACAAACAGAAAATCTCTGACAGAAAGATAAACATTATAGGAATGAAAACCAAATGTTGATTTTCAAGTCGCAAAGAAATCCAAACATGGGCACAGGAAAGCCGTATTTAAATCTGCGTGTTATTAATGAAAACAGACACACATATGAACTTAAGTTAAACTCATACTATACGATGCGATAAGGTCATTCTTTGTCAGTGTCCTGTGAAACTGTACTGGCTTGTTATGAATCTACATCTGACTAATCCCGTCCAAACTGCAGGGGATACCTTTCTATTTGTATTATAATACAAATACGGAATATTGCATTCCACGCCAAACTTAAGACACAAAACAGTACTAGCACAGTTATTCTTTTTTCATTTTAAAATTTTCCACTAAATAATTTCTTCATCCGTTGTCCCTCTGTTCATACGATTCATATTTATGTTGATGGTATTAGGATTGGACACAAACAGAAAAATATCCTATTAGGACTGTTTAAATAAAAGCACCAAATTATTTCTTCGAACATGACACTGTTCATCAAACATTACAATAAGAGTTGTGCATTTTCATGCAACGTATTAAAATTTTAGTAACTATATCACATAACAAATCTGTTTAAATTGTGTCCATATCATATTTTATGGACGGCCTTTAAATGAGAAATTTCTTTATGAGAACATCATGATCCAGTTTCATGTGACTCCTCTTTGTGAAACACTAATACTCGCGTGACTATGTTTTATGTTAATTCATCTGATTGTCATTCTGGGAGAATGTTCATATTTCATATAATTATGTATTCAAAAACGTTGGCGCGGTTCAAGGAACCGTTTAATTACTAGTAAAGCCATTAAACATATATAGGTTCTAGAAAATCATTTTTTAGCATGACACAAGCATTAAAATGAACATTTGCTCCTTTAATACAGTCCACAGTCCAGCGGTTAAGCTTCCAGATCCGGTAGAAGTGTGCAAAAAATGAAAGAAGCAAGAAAGCAAGTTTTATATCAGACTGAATGCGTGTATGGCAGGAATTCATACCAGTTTAAGTGCTTACACATGTGAGATGTATAGATTCAAGATTCAATGAGGTGATGGCGCAGTTTTCAGACTTTTTGCTTGCATGAAGACAGAATCATTACATATGAAGAGGTTCACAACTTGAAGTTGTATGCTACTCTTTCTTTTTAAAATATAAGGCTTGTTGGTATCACTTTCTTTTGAATGAGAATGAGGTTATTTCTACTATAAAGATGGCATGCTGGTAGAATAAAGTCATTACCTGTCGTTAAGACATGAGGGAATCTCTCTGTATCTTGCGATATTTCACTATTATATCATCAATATATTGACGGGATTCGAGCCGGGGACAACCACAACTATTTGACATTTCCAAATTGCACTCACAAAGGTTAACCTGAATGTTGAGTTGATCGTAAAATTTAATATCATGTTTGATCCTATTTTTCGTGTTTTAACCAAGCTACTAACAGACAGGATTGCTAAGTTTCTGTCATCTATCATCTCTACAAAGCAGTCATTACATTCGTTACCATGCATGCAAGTATAGGGGAACTAACAGGAGAAATCAGAAATATTTATATTATAAAACCTAGCCCAGCAAATCACATTTTTATTTAAAAGAGGTGTATTTAACAAATATTTTATCGAGTTTGATTGATGGTGCTGTGAAAAAGGCATTTTCGGCACAATATCAATACTTGACAGAAGGCAAAGATACTATGCAACTGACAGGTGTGAGCTTCTTACATATGTTTGTATCCTGTCACACACGCTTTCAGTCTAATATTTAGGTAGGGCGTTGCAACATCTGTGCGGTCCATGATGACAAATTAAGAAAAAGATGTTGCTGACAAGTTTATATAAATATTCGTGGAACCGACGCCAGAATAAGCACTGAATAAGCATCGTGTTTCACGAATTCGTCTTAGCTTCAATTTATACAAAGTATCTTTCATAAACCTTCTCTCTGCTAAGGCCAAATAATTTCACGGTAGAACGCTTCTTTATACATTCCTTATATCTACGATATTTCCCAAGCAATGAAGCTGTTAGACCCATGTTATTTATCGGAGAATAAGTTCCTACTTGAAAATTCGTACACCCTGAATATCCTCTATTCTCTTTCCAAAACTTGTTTTTATGTGGTTTCTGGAATAGAACAATTTGCTTTATATATATATATATATATATATATATATATATATATATATATATATATGTGTGTGTGTGTGAGATTTTCATGGGAAAAAGTCAATATTTTGTCAGGATGCTTTATTACCTGCGTAATTTACTGCCATATTCTCCAATACATATAGTGCATGTCATTTTTACGTATATCGACCGTCCGTTAACAGGGCACAAATCGTAACCATTAGACCTTGAAACTTCTTACTGTTCATGCAGGAAGGTTCTGGGCAAATCTCCATGGAAACCCGAAATTAGGTCATGTAGACCTTTATTTTGTGACCTACGGGCCGAAAACATGATTTGGAACATCTAGACAGTCAGACGGGACATTAATTGTATCCATTAGGCCTAGAATCCTCTTACCAGACATTGAGGGAGGTCCTAAGCTAATGTCCTTGGAAACCTGAGACTAGGTCACTGTGACCTATATTCTGCGACCTATAGGAAAAAGATGTCGTATGAACACCCTGAATGTCAGTATCTGTGAGGCCTAGAATCTTCTATCACAACTCCTGGAAGGTTTTATGCAAATTTCCTTGTAAATCTGATATTAGGTCATGTTGACCTATATTTTGTGATCTATTAGCCAAAAACATTATTTTGGGCACCCTGAATCTCAGATGGGCACAAATCGTATCTGTTAAGCGTAGAATCTAATGCAACATCCTTGGAGGTTCTAAGCAAGTTTCCCTGGAAACTTGAAATTAGGTCATGGTGACCTACATTTTGTGACCTACAGGCGTAATGTAAAATTATGAGGGGTCCTGGCAAATGTCCGTGAAAAATTGAAATTTGTTTACCACGGCCTATATTTTACGACCTATAGGAACTGAAGTCATATATGCAACAAGACAGTCAGTCAGGACACACATTGTATCTGTTAGGCCAAGAATCTTCTTATGAAACATTCTGAGACGTCCTTGGCAAATGTACTTTGAAGACTGAAATTTGGACACGGTGACATATATTTTGTGATCTATGGGCTGAAAATGGTTTTGAGCACACATACGGTTAGAAAAGGCAAAAAATTGTATCCAAATTTCCTTGGAAACCCAAAATTAGGTCATGGTGACCCATATTATGCAAGCTACTGGCCAGAAGAATGATTTCAGCAGTAAGACAGGGCACACATTGTATCCATTACCCCTAGATTCTTCTAACATTACATTCAAGGAAGTCCATGGCGATTCTCCTTGGAAACCTGAAATTGGGTCATGATGACCTATATTGTACTAGCTATGGACCAGAAACATGATTTTGAGCACCAAGACAGGGTACAAATTTTATCCATTTTTCTTTGGCACGTCTCCTATGAATCCTAATTTTTTTTTATTTTCTTTCCATTTTTCAACACAGTAAGAATAGGCATAGGTTATTCTCACAGGCAATATTTAACATTAATAAAAGAAATAAGCAACTAATCAAAATTAGCTGAGCGTTATGGCCCATGGGCCACTTGTTTAGAGTAATTGTCTGAAACATAATAGACGCATTTCTCGCACATAAGGATTATCCTCTTCCCTTTTCTAATACCTTGCCCCCTAAATATTCGATCTATAATTTTTGTTTTTCAATTTCAATATTCTTTTCCGGCTCAAGGTCATATCCTATGAAATTTGCAGTCTCAGTGTAGAAAAATAAAGTAGTAAAGAATAATGGTAACTGTGAATTTACAAATTAAATTTAATGAGCATTATATTCACTCTTGTCACAGTTCGCACTGCCCTTTTTTGCAGCTTCAAATATCTTTAATTTTAAACCCCGATGCTAATAAAACATAATTCAGATGTGGTAAAATCAAACTATTGTATAAAGTCTTGAGCATATATACCGGTAAGTAATGTTTCAGCTTCGTAAGAACACCGATACATTTAGAAATTTATAAGGCTATCTTGTTTAAAAAGTTGATCCATCTTAAATGTTCACCGAGAGTGATTCCGAGGAAATTGAATTCATCCACTCTTTCTTACTGCAAAGCCTTCCTTTATACTTTTGTAATAACTTTTTATCCATCTTTTTCCTTTTGCTATAAAAAAACAATATATTTAGTTTTATTGATATTTAGAAAGTTTATTTACACAGAACCACGGATATATGTTTGCTAAATCTTGATTAATTTTATGCATGTCCTCTTGCAAATTAAAACCTGTGACGGGGCTCACAAGATTCGTAATACATCGAAAGAAAGAGGATGACTTGTAGATATTATTCATGTATATAATAAATAAAAGGGGGCCTAACATTGATCTATGAGGCACACCTTTTGATAGAGATTTGATTTTATTGAACGAATATCAACGTAATGTTTACGATTTTCAGATTAATGACAATGAAGTGAAACTTAATCCATAAAATTTTAGTTTCTGAACTAATTTATTATGTGTCAAAAGTGTTTGACAAATCGAGAAATAAGGCGAGCGGTGGAAACCCTAATCTATGCTGCTACAACAGCTATCCTGATACAACAGTTTCTATGACCTCAAGTACTGTATATTCTGTAGAATGATTTTTTTTTTCGAAAGCCATATTGACTAGAATACAGCGAGTGATTTTTCTACGAAAAAATGGTAAAGCTGATAATAGACGATTTTCTCAAGTATTTTAGATGTTGAAGGTAAGATTGAAATCGGACGATAATTTTCTGGTAATTGTGTATCTTGTTTCTAACGTTAATTGGTAATTTTTGTAATTTTCATTTTGATAAGGAAATATGCCAGTGCGTAAGTATTGATTACTGATTATTTTCTTTGATCAGTGATGGCAGGTCCGAGCCTTTTCAACAAATAAATTGACAACCCGTCACACCCAAAACCTGATTTTGTAGTATGACTCCATATTTTATCTTTAAACACCGTGTTTGTAAAAGCCTTTAACACAAAAGCCGTTGTACCACGCTGTTCAAGATAATCTGTAAAATTTACGTTTCGTGTATTCGTTTTACTAGCTGCAATTTTAAATCATAATTCACAAACATATTTGTTAAAATTATTGTCATTGAATACTTATCGGACACTCGCTCTTAATTAATACTCTTTTTAAAAGAAAACATTTAAAATTCAATTTTTGCATAATATCATTTATTGTTTGCCAAGTCGTCCTCATATTATTTTTGCTCTTATGAAACCGGGATTCTTAATACATGGCTTCAGAATTGCGTATTAACCTTTCAGGTATCACGTTGTATGCTCTAAGATTATTTTCATATATTATTATATTCATTAGTACATTTTTTTTATTTTAAATGACTTGTACAACAATCCTGAAATTGATTGATCTCATAATGCCAAATGTGATCCATTTAGATCTTTTCTGTTTGTATTTACCATGTGATCATTTTTGTAGTGGTATACGTTTGTCCATTGCTGTACATTTTACATTTTCAGGAATGGCATAATTTATATTTGGATCGGCTAGATCATCCACATGAAGATTGCCCACAATTACCATTGTACTAATTTCATTATATATTGATGTTATTGAGGCTTCATTAATAATACGATTCTGATGGAATTCCTCTAGCTTGTCATGCTGGTTGTTTAATTCAGTTGTGAGAAAATAAGATAGGTTGTCAGAAATCTGTCTGATAAGAATGCCAGCAGAGCACAAAGGCCTGTAAGATATGCTGACAAATGCATTGTCCATCAGAGTAGTAACGAAAATGCTAAAGCGGGTTAGAAATGTACAGTAGCCATTAAATTATAAGCGAGTAAAATTTCTAGAATGACCGTAACTCTCCTTTCCTTCATTGTGATTAAGTATGGTTCTTTGTTTAGTGTTCAAGATATATCATCTTCACATTTTCTCTTGTTAAGGTTCGAGCTAAACGTCATGAAACATGAGACGTGAACCATATGGTGTGTTTTTTTTCTAATGAATGTTAGGGAAATTTAATCTCACAGCGTATCGGAGTACATGCTGAATGCTGAGAAGTTTTTCTTATGTCGGTTAGCATTCCTTTGCTCCATTTTCTTCGTTACCCCTAAATGTCATTATTAGAACAATAAATCGCAAATTGCCAGTAGCACAGAATGAGACATGATAATCAAAGTTAGCTTGATTGAAAATCCCTATTTACAAATCCAACCTTAAAACGTTTAGATGTTGAAAAACACTTGCTTTTTCAGTGGATGTTAGGGAAAATATCCGAATATTTATTCAGTCACATAGTTTCAATGATTAATAGGGACCCTTCAACAACTAAAAAATTATGCACAATTTCATAAAAAAAATAAGGCGGTGACATTCGTAATTCGATAATTTTTTTCCTACAAAATTAACAACCGTTAATTTGGCTTTTTTTATTATGTATATTAAACAAGTGGCTCATGGGCCATGACGCTCAGCTGAATTCAAGGAATGTTGAACAATGAGCAAAATGACTGCCAGAGTGCAAACTAATCATGAATTTTGTAAAAAGTCCTTAGAAATGGGTTTCAGTGGGCTTTTGGACAGATGACAACTTCGTTTGAAGGTCTCATAAATAAAAAAAAATGCGTAAAAATTTGAAAAAAAAATACAGGTAGTGCCACCAGTCTGCAGGAACTGATGAAACACTCCATGATAAATATATATCCAAAGAATCATAGCTATCAAGGCATTAGTTATTCAGATACTGGAGCTTTTGTTTGTATCAAATTTTTAATTATTCTTGGGGGTATATATGAGCCCTATAGCTCGGAGAATATGGGTAACAGAAACCTAATTTCAGGTTTCCAAGGAGATTTTTCATTAGTCTCCCTGGATATCAAGTAAGAAGATTCTAGGTACAGCAGTTACAGTTTGTGGCATGTGAACAGATGACCACTTCATTTGAAGGTCTCATAAATAGAGAAAAAATGCCTAAAATATTGAAAACAAATACAGGTGGCGCCACCAGTTTGCAGGAACTGATGGAACACTCCATGATCAATATGCCTGCGAAGAATCATGGAGATTAATGCATTGGTTATTCAGATACTGGAGTTTTGTATCAAATTTTTAATTATTCTGAGGGGAACTTACTACGAAGGATATGGGTAACAGAGACCTAATTTCATGTTTTCACAGAGACTTTTCATGAACCTCCTTTGATGTCAAGTTAGAAGAATCTAGGTCCAGCGGTTACGATTTGTGCCCTGTTAACAGATGACAGCTTCTTTGAAGGTCTCAAAAATAAAGAAAAAAAATTCATAAAAATTTTAAAAAAATACAGATGGCGCCAAAAGTTTACAGGAACTGATGGAACATCCCATGATCAATATTCATGCAAAGAATCATGGTGATCAATGCAGTAGTTATTCAGAGACTTGAGCTTTTGTAACAAATTTTGCATTATTCTGGGAGGGTACTTCGGAGCCCCATAGCTCCAAGGATATGGGTAACAGAGACCTAATTTCAGGTTTTCAAGGAGACTTTTCATGGACCTCTCTGGATATTAAGTTTGAAGATTCCAGGTCCAGTGGTTACGATTTGTGCCCTGTTAACAGATGACAGTTTCATTGAGGTCTGAAAAAAAGAGAAAAAAATTTGTAAAAATTCAGAAAATACAGGTGGCACCACCAGTCTGCAGGAAATGATGGAACATCTAATGATCAATATTCATGCAAAGAATCATGGTGATCAATACAGTGGTTATTCAGATACTTGAGCTTTTGTATCAAATTTTGCATTATTCTGGGGGGTACTTCGGAGCCCCATAGCTCCAAGGATATGGGTAATAGACCGAATTTCAGGTTTTTAAAGAGATTTTTCATGGACTTCCCGGGATATTAAGTTTGAAAATTCAAGGTCCAGTGGTTACGATTTGTGCCCTGTTAACAGATGACAGTTAAATTAAAGGTTGAAAAAAAAAGAGAAAAAATTTGCAAAAATTTAAAAAAATACGGGTGGCGCCACCAGTCTGCAGGAAGTGATGGAACATCCCATGATCAATATTTATTCAAAGAATCTTGGTGATCAATGCAGTGGTTATTCAGATACTTTTGTATCAAATTTTGCATTATTCTGGGGGATACTTCAGAGCCCCATAGCTCTGAGGTTTTGGGTAACAGGGACCTAAATTTCAGTTTTCAAGAAGACTTTTCATTTGCCTCTCTGCATGTCAAGAAAGAAGATTCTAGGTCCAGCCGTTATGATTTGTGCACTGTTATCAGATGACCGCATCTTTTAAGGTATCAAAAATAGAGAAAGAAAATTGTAAAATATAGAAAAAATACAGGTGGCGCCACCAGTCTGCAGAAACCGATGAAACACTCCATGATCAATATCCATGCAAAGAATCATGGTGATCAATGCATTAGTTGTTCAGATATATATGAGTTTTTGTATCAAATTTTCATTATTCTGGGGGATACTTCAGAGCCCCATAGCTCTGAGGTTTTGGGTAACAGAGACCTAATTTTCAGTTTCCAAGAAGACTTTTCATTGGCCTCTCAGCATGTCAAGAAAGAAGATTCTAGGTCTAGCCGTTATGATTTGTGCCCTGTTATCAGATGACCGCATCTTTTAAGGTATCAAAAATAGAGAAAGAAAATTGTAAAAAATAGAAAAAATACAGGTCGCGCTACCGGTCTGCAGAAAGCGATGAAACACTCAATGATCAATATCCATGCAACGAATCATGATGATCAATGCATTAGTTGTTCAGATATTTGAGTTTTTGTATCAAATTTTCATTATTCTCGGGGGTACTTAAGAGCTCCATAGCTTGAAGAATCTGGGTAACAGAGACCTAATTCCAGGTTTCCAAGGAGACTTTTCATGGGCCTCCCAGCATGTCAAGACAGAAGATTCTAGGTCCAGTTGTTACGATTTGTGCCCTGTTAACAGATGACTGCATCTTTTAAGGTCTCAAAATAGAGAAAAAAAATTAAAAAAAACAGGTGGCGCCACCAGTCTGCAGAAACTGATGAAACATCTCATGATTAATATGTATACCAAAAATCATGACCATCAGTGATGTAGTTAATGAGATATTGAAGTTTTTGCATGAAAATTTTCACTATTCTGGGGGGTACTTTGGGGCCCCATAGCTCGAAGGATATGGGTAACAGAGATCTAATTTCTTGTTTCCATGGAGACTTTTCATAGGTCTCTCAGAATATCAAGAATGAAGATTCTAGGTCCAGTCTTTACGATTTGTGCCCTGTTAACAGATGTCCACATTTTTAAAGGTCTCAAATATAGAGAAAAAAATTCGTAAAAAATCGAAAAATACAGGTGGCGCCACCAGCCTGCAGGAACTGATGGAACATCTCATGGTCAATATGTATGCCAAAAATCATGACCATCAGTGATGTAGTTAATGAGATATTGAAGTTTTTGTGTGAATTTTTTTATTATTCTGGGGGGTACTTCAGAGACCCATAGCTCGGAGAATATGGGTAACAGAGACTTAAGTTCAGGTTTCCAAGGAGATTTTTCATGGATCTCCCTGGATGTTAAGTTAGAAGATTCCAGGTCTAGCGGTTACGATTTGTGCTCTGTTAACGGACGGACGGCCGGACGGATGGCCGGCCGGATGGACGGACGGCCGGACGGACGACGGACGAAGAGTGATCGCTATAGCTCAGATGACATTCAGTCAGCTGAGCTAAAAAATATTGAATACTGAGGTGCTAAAAACATGTTTATAGGCTGGTAGTCTAAAATGTGTACATCAACTGTTTATTTCAATTTTATAAACAGGCACATGTTTTTGTGAGTCTGACTTTCAAGTATTAATCTTCACCTTTTCTTGACAAATATGGGTCACGGCGTCCTGATTCAGGGTTTGCACAAGATTTTGCCAAGACCTGTCTGGATGCGCTGCAAGAACTTTCATGGTCTGACATTTACGTTTTGTGCCCCGCCATGGGCAAAGAAAAACGGACAAAACGTAAGTTTCACTTTTTCAAAATATTGATTCAAAAATAAATCATTACCAATCACATAAAAGAATTTCACATAAAACTATTTTGGTTAGCCATCTTTCCCTGTAGTTTTATTATTTTTCATTTGTGTGAGAACTTGTATAACCTCTTTTTCCGAAAGTGTGCCCTCACAGCTGGCTGACTCAATGGGAGTTAGTTTTAGATTACCTATACTTGACAAAATCATAACACTCCTTAGAAAAGCAGTAATTTCTCTTATATATATATAAAACCTTCTTTATTCTGTCGTTGTTGTCTTTTGGTGATTTCTTTTTCGTATTGTGGATTTAGTTATATTTCTTTTGTATTTCTTTTGTCCAAGTTTACAAAAGATGTTTTGTGTTACCTTCTCCACTTGATCTTTTCTTCCCCAATTATATCTGTACAATTCAAATGTTTATCGCTCAGTATGGCAACTCCTTTAGGTTGGTAAGTACCGTGAGAATAAAAACTAGGTCTTTCCCATTCCTTACCCCATGAATATTCATCCCCTTTTAAACTATGAACTTCTTGTATAAACATGACACAATTGAGAATCAGAATTAATAAAAATGACTAAAGATAAAATAAATGCAGCAAGATGTGATATGAAACATGAAAATAAAACTATAACGTGCAACGTAATATACAAGGCAATCATGAGTGTGACATAAATATGCAATATAACAGAGTATGAAAAAGCATGCATTATATTACATAAAAACATTATGACATATTGTTTTGCTACAAAATTTCCACCCAGGTACTACTCCTAGGTCAGACAGACATACATTTATATCTAAGTATCGTATAGTGCCTACCACTGTTGACTTACCACCTGTGCCGTCAATATTTATTACAAATCATTCAGCTTATCCAAGGTGTTTTTTTCTCCTGGGAACTCGGTCGCAACTGAATATCAGATCGACCAAAACAATCCTCTGCTTCACAAAATATTCTGTATAAAAGTGAGTATTGTTCCAAAACGTACAGGGATATACCTTATATTACATATGTTTTCTCTATTTTAAAATATCTCCGTTACACCATTTATAATACGACAGAGTATCAAGTCAGTGCTTCAGTCCTCATTTTATTGACTTGACTGTTTGGTAAGGGCCTTTCCTGTATTTTAAACTATGCTCTCCTATTGCATGAACACATCAAACCAGCTGTGTCCGGGTACGTTTCTTTAATCGGCTCACGTGTAAACCCTGATATGTAGAAACACAGCATTCGTTGTTCTAGATGTTTCCTGTAACGTGTTTACTATTGGGTTCTTTGGATTGTTCGAGAAATGGAAAGTTCTCGGCTTGGGGTGAGAAGTTATAAATAAGGGGCTGTGTTTAGGAGCCGGGAGAGAGGAGAGAAATATTCCAGCGGACGCAGAAGAGTGTAAGTCAGTTGTGGACTTTTTCCGATAAGTACGGCAGTTATAGATTTTCTTCTAAATTTGTGACGGATCTTATGTAGTCTTCAGTTTGCTTTCGGTATTTAACAAGAACTTCACTTTTGGATTACAACGGATTGATTTTTGAACGAACTGAACCGTTATTCTCTGAGAAGATTTATGTGAACTTTTCATCTGGGTTGTACGTTATAAAGAATTTGTTGTCGCTGTGACAGTCGTGGTATCCAGGTACTGTACACTTATTTATATACAGTAGAGCGCCGTAAATCCAAATGCCCAATTTCCGAAAATTCGTTTTTCCGAAAATAACAATGGGGAACCGAAAATTTATTCGTATTTCCGAAATAAAATTCAAGTGTGTATAAACCTAAAATGAATAATTGTAATTACGAGTCACAAGGCTTGCAGTCAGTGGTCACCCTACTTATTTAGTTCTGGGCCGATGTTATCGCTGGGGCAAACTTGTGAAACTACAGCTATCCCTGCAACGTTCGGAACCCTGTACCCCAAGCAATACATCTCGTTTGTACTCAAGCAAGCACAGTTTGTCGGCTTCGGATAGGATGTCAGGCCAAATAACTGAGCAGTTTACTCGCATCAGCATTGGTGAGGTATTATTCATTTAACACTTGTGCTGCAGCAGGTTTAGGTTCGTGGCCATAGCATGCGGGCCTGGCTATACAAATGAGCAGTTCTTTACTTAATGTGTCTGGGACTGTATCAATCATACCATTGCTTCCATTTGTGCTTCTTTTAAATGTTAACCACTGTGCATACTTTTTTTATGAATTAAAGAGCCATATATCAAGGCGTTTTGAGTTTGTTTATTTGTATCCAACCACTTCTATAGTTTTCTTAAAATAGTGCCGTCTATAACTATTTTTGACGCTAAATATATTATACAGATTTACCTATAAGCACAATCAAAGTTTAATGTATGGGATTTACCAATTATGCTCAGCAATAAATCCAATATCTTTTATACGTCCTGGTCTTCAATTACGTAGATCGAAAAAAAACTACGTGTTATTCGTGTAAAATGGCATTAAGTTAATCATTAACTGTTGTACGAACTTGCCGCTAGACCCTTGCCCGCATTTCCGAATAATCGTATTTACGAACAAAAAGCGAGTCTCCAGACGCTTACGGAAAAACGGCGCGTTACTGTACTTGTATTGATATGCTGTTGTACTGATGCTGTACCGTGAAATTGTATTGATTTAGTGTATTGTCATGTTAGGATTGTTTAAGGAATAAATTATAATTATTTGTAAAAAAAAATTATGTTCGTCACGACTACTTGATCTGTTAATATTAGTTTCGGTAACACCTGTTATACCGTTTCAACTCTTTGATCTCCCTCCTCGGTTTCCTAAGATGACCACAAACCTTGATTTAAGTCTAAATTTCTTTGACTGAATTAAAATATAAATTCCAATTATCCATTGCAGAAACGTGTGAAATATAATGTATTGTATTTTATTTCAACATATTTGCATGTTTGACATGTTCCGAACGTTAATATTATTCACATTTTTGGATAAGACAAAATTGAAATCACACGTAACCAATGTTTGCAATGATAACGTATAGGGGATCTGTAGTTTTTAAATGAGTAATGGATAAGCAGAATCTTCAGAATATAACCAAATTTAAGGAATACTCTCTGTTCTATTTTTATAATAAAGATACAGCTAGGGTATACTTATAGACTGATAATGTGCCTCGGAAAACTCTTCATATTATGGCAATGAACATGGTTTAAACAAACAAAAAGGTCGGTTTTGAATTCTCTTAGTTTTTATATTACTCTCAGATCATCCTACATCTCAAGAACCAGCCTGTTTTGCTCCATACTGTATTATTATTATTATCAGTGATACAGGCATTTGTTCATCCAGGTCAGAAATAAATATCTATATCACATATACAAATCTGGGAAGGCCTTACTATTTTTATTTTACCTGTAACAGTCACGTAGCAGTATGCTGTAAAACTAATATTTAGTAATGGTGCTAAACTTTTGGGGTAGAATTTGGAGGAAAAAGTATATAATTGACCACTTAAAGACGCGGAGAAAAAGAAAAAAAAAACTGTTACCATCCAGGCATTTGGTCTGTATGGCAGCCATCATGGATTTCAAAATGACCCCACACAAAGCCCGTTTTCCCGCCGATATTTAAACTCTCAAATGTGCTAGAACCGTGGAATTATTTTCCAAACACTCATTTTATCATTTAAGGGATGAAATTCCTACATAAATTCTCTTATAAACGCAAATTCATCGTTATGTTTAGGGGAATTGTTCTGCAAGTTTACTACTAAGTTTGCATCGACCGCTTAACGAAAGCGTGTCTAAAGCGTTTCAGGCTCTGCTGTGGCCACGCAGGCCTAATGCACACTTTCGTCTAATGACTTGCGTGTCTGGAACTAACCCTAAATTACTAACCTATCCCTGACCTAACATAAGTTCTGCATACGATATCTAAGTGTAGAGATAAAAAGTTCAAAATGCCAGGTTTCTGAATTAGTAAAGTTCTTTTGTCGTAATTGTGTCATGTCCATGAAATGCGATCGTTCTATTAACTGTTATTTAGGTCAGAGCAAAACGTCAACAAACAGGGGACGGATGCACCATGAGGTCTGTATTTATTTGCATGAATGGTATTGAAATGTAGTCTCACTTATGAGTAAAAACCAATATTTTTATTATTATTATTATTACTATTTTTATTATAATTATTTTATTCAAAGGGTATAAATGAAGTAATCCACAATAAAGGGATACTCTATTCTCTGTGTCATACTTTTTTTAAACACAGGTAGGGTACACCTAGAGATTGATTCTATGCCTCGAAGAAACCATATTAGTTTTTCCAATAATAATTATGATTATAATAATAATAATTATTATTATTATTTTATTTTTTTTATTATGTGTCGTTGCATTGATTTTACTTATGTCTAATGAATAATTTTAATTTTTTTCATGTGGGTAATATTCCGCAATCCCATACCCTTATGTAGCTTGATTCCCAATTTTATTTTGTTTTAAATATTTTGCATGATTCTTACTTGGCCAATACCGGACATGCAGTGAAAAAGCTCCAAACACAGTTACAACACATCAAGCGCCATTTTAAGATGTTCCAAATGTCAATTTTAAATTAGGATATTCTGATTTTGTTGGCTTAATATGCCGTCCCGCCTTTCATATTAAGTCCTCTTACTGTTGATGGTAATTTATAATTTTAATTGGACAAAAAGAGGAACGATGCATTTTATTTTTGTATAATATAAAGGATTTAGTAGTTTTTATAAAATCATCCAAATCCTTTCTTCAAATATGATTCTAGGGGTTGTTAATTCATAGATAATAATTTTTTTTTAAATAAAAGTATCGCGAAAAAAATATAATTAAATCGTATCCATACCAAATGGACAACCTTCAAATATGCAGTTTATTTATATGGAACATGGTTATCCAGTTCATAAATCTTGTGGCAAAATCTGAAAAAAGCTAAAGTAATTAGAAATGGAAAACATACACTAATTATTGTTTGTAATTAAAACCTGCTGTTTGTGAAATACAAAGACTTGTATACTACAATTTACAGATTGATACCATAAAATATGAGGTAAGAAAAAATAATTTACAGTGATGTTATTCCAAGAAGTGGAAGACACACATTTAACTGCCAGTGGAGTCATCCAGCAAAGACACCCATGGGCAATTACGCCCAGCGTTTGACTGCGCACAGGGACTAACTACTCCACGAAAGTTCATGGCGATATGGCTAGGATAGTATTCTAGACAAGGCGTATGAAAGGATATCTGAGAACGCTTCTTGATGGCCAAATATAATTTTTAATACATTTGAAATTGTATAGCCCACATCGTCCCTTAAAGCTTATTCGTTATTTAAAATTGCGTTAATTCCATTTTTCAGATAAATTTGATATTTCAAAAAGATTTAAATCATAAACCTACATGCTCCCATAGAGACCAATCATTATAGAGCATTTCAGTTCAATGGCCAAAGGTAATGAGATAATGCACGCGAAAGAAATTTTAGTTTAAAGCCTACGGCTTCTGCCAGGTATAAAATATGCTTGCGCATATCATCCTAAGGAAACTTATATTCGGATAAAACTGTACAACAGTAACTGGAATAATTTTTTAAATATTGTACACAAAAGAAAGGAAGATTGACAGACAGCTCAACAGGTGATAAAATGACAAACGGAGAGACAGAATATAATAATTACAACACATACCATTCTATGCAGAGCATTAATCAACCATAACATTAAGCCTAAGTTGAGATCTTCTGACTTGTGGAGGAACCCGTAAAATTTTATTTTTGGATCTTAGGACGATAGTTGACACAGCTGGCTCCACTAAAAGTATATTCTTTTTTACATACTGGTACTTGATCAGTATGTTTGCTATAAAAGTGATGACAGCTACAGCCGTTATTCAGAAATCTGGCTTTTTCTATATGTATATTTAAAAAAAAAGTATTGAATTCTGAGGTTCTGAAACATGTGTTTGCAGGCTGATAGTCTGTGTGGTGTAAATGAGGCTTATTATTTCAATTTTATAAACAAGCACGTTTTGTGAGTCTGACTTACCGATGCTAAAATTCATCTTTTCGCAGCTTTTCTTGACAAATATGAGTCACGGCATCGTGGTTCAGGGTTTGCACGAGATTTTGCCAAGACCTGTCTGGATGCTCTGCAAGAACGTTCATGGTCTGACATTTAGGTTTTGTGCTCCGCCAAGGGGCAAAGAAAAACGGACAAAGACCAATGGATACAGCTCATCGTGACTGGAACTTAGCTCAGCAAGTAAAAGATTTGCCATTCAGGTTATGAAGAATAACCATTACACAATCTTAAAGTAAAGGTACCTACGGGACCTCATTAGCGTTTTTGTCTCCCGCTCAGCGGATGCGGGGGACATTAATTTGGGTTTGTCTGTCTGTCCGTCTGTCCGTCTGTCTGTCTGTCCGTCCGACAGGTTTCGTTTCCGTGCGATACCTTTACTAAATATTATCCGATTTCATCCAAATTTGGGTCAGTGATTGCTCTCATGCATACCTTGGTTGGGATCGGTTTTAGAGTGTCTGGCTTCTGTCTGTCTGTCTGCCGTCACCGTGTCTGTCCATCCGTCAAGTTTTCGTTTCCGTGCGATTACTTTCCTAAATATTATACGATTTCATTCATTGGTTTTGGAGTGTCTGCCTTCTGTCTTTCTGTCTAGCTGTGTGTCTGTCACTTTGTCCGTCTGTCGGGTTTACTATAACTTTCCTAAATGTTATCCGATGTCATTCAAATTTTGGTCAGCGAATGCTCTCATGCTTAGCATGGTTTTTGATTTGTTTTGCAGTGTCTGGCTTATGTCCGTCTGTCTGTCACTCTGTCTGTCAGTTTGTCAGGTTTTTGTTTCTGTGGGATAACTTTCCTAAATATTATCCGATTTCATTCAAATTTTGGTCAGTGAATGCTCTCATGCTGACTCTGGTTGGGATTTGTTTTGGACTGTCTGGCATCTGTCTGTCTGTCTGTCACTCTGTCCTTTATGAAAAAAAAACAAGAACCCAAAGCGGGGACTTTAATTCCACGAAATTTACTTGTTTATATTTAGTTTCTACTTTTTTTGATGTCTCAGAATCGATTTTATTTTAGTAAATGATTATTTCTTCGTCATTGACATCATTTCACAAAATAGAAAGTTAATGTTTCAATTAACAATAATGACATTAATTTTCATGAATGTCCACATATTTATTACTTTTAATAACTACTGTCTCAGACTAAGAAAGACTATGTAAGAAAAAATATTTCATATTAATTACATAACATCTACTATTCTACCACATGAAGGAGTTTATTAAACTTGCAGTTTGAGTTGGGTACAAAGAAGAAAAACATATCATATAGACCATATTGAGTTTTTTATCTGAAACTTTACGTTCCAGATATTCAATATTAGTTACTTTTTCACGACCTGGTTCAATGACGGAGGCACCTGGTTAATCTGTTAGTAAAGACGTTGAATTTTTTTAAACAACAATAGCATACTTAAATGTTTTTCACATTCAGCTTTCCCTATGTTTATTATTTCTAGGCTTAGAGATGACACTGCTAATATTGCCTTTTCAGCCCACCTCTTAATTTGTATATAAAACGTAATTGATATGTATTGATAGGTTCTCCCGAAGTAAGGGGCTTCCATATATAAAAAAAAATGAAAAACCATGAAAAACAGACAAATCTCCTTTGAATACAACAGGATCAACATTGTCACAAATATTTCAGATTCCACCATACGTTTTAAAATATATATATTGGGTATCATGGAGTAATTTTCTGTGGCCTCAGTTATAATATTCACATAAATCGTTGTGTTTCTATGATCGTCACCGGATCAGGCATCTTGATACCCTCATTTTCACCACTACTGATGATGACATATACTGAATAGGGTTGGAGAACGTAGTTTCCATATGCTTAAAAATGTATTCTTCCAAGCGTCCTATGAAAAAGTAAGGTGTTTGACAAATAAGTATCGTATGTATACTAGATGCCAAGGATTTTCAGTGCCTTCCTTGTCAGATCAAACCATGTGAAACCGTTTAATATATAATTCACTAAAGACTTGCCACCCACGCGACTTCACACTTGATTCACTAATACTGTTGACAGTCCAGCAAATTTCTTTGACACAGAACATAATGCATTCATGGAATATGGATCTTTTAAAAAATATGTTGTATCGCTAATATGCATTGTTTCATTTTGAATCCGTTAATACTGATCACTTTAATAATAAAAGATTGTCGTACCATTATTGCCAATATTTCAATAGCTAATACATATAAGTAAGGCGCTAGAGGATCCATTTGTCTGGTTCCCTTGGCAACTGTTATGTACCCTTTTGTATAAGCATTAAATCAGTGGCGTATCCAGGATTTGAAAATAGAGGGGGCGCAGCCCTTAAGTCGGGAAGGGGGCTGTTCCGCGTCTCTTAGACATTTCATATATATATATATATATATATATATATATATATATATATATAAACATTTTTGTCAGTTTATATTGATGTTCCGAAAAGCTCTTTTAGTAGGAAGCAAGCATATTTAAACTTGTTTGAACACACTGCATGGCTGTAAAATTGTCTCCTTCTAAACATATCAAATATTGTTAGTTCGTGCATTATTATTATGATTATTTTTAGTAATTGTGTAGGTATCCAATTCAAGTTGTGAATTATATAAACCGTGGGGCCCTCATCTATATATAATGCATTATTTGAACAACAGAAAAATACATGCGTCAGTAAGTGTAGTGTTGTAACGTAATTGTAAGTTTTAAGTAGAAGATGGTCAGCACACATGTAAAAGAACTTAAATGGATAAACTATTATATGTCACTGAATCTGTCAATGTAGACTGCATCTAGTTTTCATTTGAAGCTTCTGATAATGAATAACATAATATAGGTCTTTCGTAGATAATTATTTTGCAGCAATTCAGTTCGAACTGGAGCCAGTTGGAGTCATAAGTAATAAAGATAGTCTGACCTGAGGTAATTAAAGTACATAAACACAAACAAATATTTTAAGTGAAAATACTCATAGAATGTTATTTGCATGCCATTTTCAGGTTTATATTATTATTGAAAATGCAGCAAAAAAAGCAAGCATCTAGTATAAGTACAATAGCTTGCATGGATAGTTTAACAGTTTTTGGCCATCCACCATGATGTTACAGATCAATCATAGGGTCTGGAGACTCCTATGCACACAAACAAAATAGAAAAAGAGAGATGGTGAAAAACATGAGAGAAATGTGTAAGTATATAATTCCTTTACTGTTTAGATTTATTTTAGACATTTGCAAAGTCTGACACTCTTTACATTTACATTACAGACCACATCTTGCTAAGCTTTTGTTCTTTCTTCAAAAAATTTCAACAAATACAATAAAAATAGTTTCTCTTTAGGTCAATAGGAACCTTTACAACTGATATTAAATATACATTATTATATCAGATGTATATCTATATTTACATTACAGGCAAAATCTTGCTAAGCTTTTGTTCTTTCTTTTCCATATGGGCCTAACATTACCACCCTCGTGCATAAAGAAACATGACAATATTTATTTACCTATATGTGTGTATACCTCTAATCGAACATAAAATAAATGTGAGTAAACAAATATAACACTTGTCAGTAGTTGACTAGTGTCAAGAAGTGTTGAAGTGTGAGCAGAATTAAAGGGGGCGCGCGCCCTTTTGCGCCCCCTAAGAATAAGCCCCTGCATTATTAATAAGGCAACTATGACGGTCGTTGTGGAGGAGCCTGCCCCATTTGATGAAACATTCTCCATATGAGTGACACTTTCTTTCGCAGGTGATAACTCAACAGCAACATACGTCAGCTTTCCCAAATTCACAGGGATGATTGGTGCCTAAGAGGGCTCCAGACCTTTTGAGTTACAGACCTATCAATATTTCAATATGGCCGCCACAGCCAAATCGCTGAATTTATTTCGCTCGTGATAACACAACAACAACATAGTACAGCTTTCTCAATTTCACAGGGATGATTGGTACATGTGATGGCTCTAAACCTATTCATTTACAGACCTGTTTGAATTCCAATATGGCCACCACAGCCAAATTGCTAATTTTCATTAGTGCATGATAACAACTACTGATTGGTGCCTACAAGGGCCCCAGACCTATTGAATTTAAGACCCATCAAAAAATTAAATATGGCTGCCAGAGCACAATCGGTGATTTTCCTTCGCGCCCGATATCCCATAGGGAATAGGATGGATTTTTCTGAGATCCACGAGGATGATTGGTGCCTAGGAGGGCTCCGTCCCTATAGAATTTCACACCCGCAAAAAATTTAAAATGGCTGCCAGTGCACAATCGGTGATTTTCTTTCGTGCACGTTATCCAAAAGAGAATACTATCGATCATTCTGAGATCCACGAGGATGATTGGTGCCTAGGAGGGCTCCATTCATTCCAAATTTCAGACCCTCAAAAAATTCAATATGGCCACCAGAGCTCATTCGGTGATTTTTTTTTCACGCGTCATATCCCTTAGAGAATATGCATAATCTTTCTGCAATTCACAGGGATGATTGATGTCATAGTTTGATGCCGTCCCTATCAATTTCATACCCACCAAAAATTTAATATGGCTGCCTGAGCACAATTGAAGATTTTCTTTCATGCAAAAAGAGACTACATTTTCTCGTGAAGGATGTTAGCCATATAGTGATTCTTGTATCGCCCTTATGCTGAATAGCTGTGCTACTTTGTCATATCATCTTCCAACACCTGAACTTATGATCCAACAAGTTTCTCTATACACCTTTTCACTTTGTGGGGCCCTCTGAGGACCATCGTCCGATTACATCTAGTTATTGTTCCGCAGACAGAGAAGAATGAGAAATCGAAACATGCTGCTATGGCAATCTTCCAAGATAAACTCAAAATAGAGATTCATGAAAATGATAATGAATCAGCACGTAGAACGGTACCACACAAGAAAGATAGTCAACGGAGCATAATAGTTAGATTTGTTAGAAGGCATGACAAAATTAGAATTCTGAAAGAAAGGAGAAAACTTAAGATACAGTCATTCTTTTGACAGAGGATTTGTGTATTGACATGCAAACGCTTTTTAACAGAGTAAAGCATGATGACAGAGTAAAAGATGCCTGGACGTGGGATAGCAAAGTGTTTGTAAAAATTGTTGATGCCAAAATATTTAGAGTTCAGTATGGAGAATCACTTAATTATGTCTTCCACAAGAAGTTATTATTTTGACAATGGGTTGGTATTTTTTTTTTTTTTCTTGATTGGTCTGTCAATGTATTTCAAGGATGTTTGTAATATTTCTATGTTAAAATGCATTGTTTTGTCGCTTTCTGTGTTAAGTATAGTGGGTGGATACACTCTACAAATACCATACAGTGTCCTTTGATTCATGTCAGTAGGTGACGTTAACCTAGATTTTACAGTTATGACTAGGTATACAAGAGGTATTCGTCATTACCATAAAAAATAGAAAGTAATTAACTGGTTACATAACCATGGAATGCCCAATGGTATTTCATATTTAAAAGAAACTTACTCAACTGATCTAGATATAATGCTTGGAAATATTAGTGAAGAGGAAAAACGTATTTTTTCTAATTACACTTCTAAAAGTGCTGTTGTCTGTTCTCTTGTTAGAATAAACATATATGCTGCGAATACAGAATCACAAGTTATTTTTTTAATCATATATCCTCCAAATACAAAGTCACGAAAAATATTTTTATAGGAAGGTTTTGGAACAAATGTGTGTATTTGATATAGATAATGACACACAACTTATATGGGGTTCTAATTTCAACTTGCATTGATTAAGATGGCAGTGAAGGGAATATATATAACGTTAAAAAGAAGTCTTTAGATATAATTTTGTCTTCAATGGCACAGTTAATTTGTGTGACATATGGCGCATAAGAAAATGAGATGATTAAAAGATTTACGTGGCGTACTACTTTTTCCACTGGTACAAAGACGTTTGGATTTTTTCCTCATATCTTCCGCCCTTCAGTCTTTTGCAAAACTTGCAAGTTAATTCAGACAATGGGAGCAGATTACTTTGCTGCAACTCTTCATGTATTTCCCAGCCACAGGAGCGAACTTCATTAAAGAAGATACAGATAATATTAAATATATAGAAGATAATATAGAAAAATGGAGCAAAAAGTAATAATTCAGACATGACGCGCAGATCTTGTGGAAGCATATTAAATATAAAATAAGGGAATTTACTATACAATACAAAAAAAATCAAAAAGCATTAAATTTCAAATGAGAGTTAAGAGAATAAGAAGAAAAAGTAAAATTCTTTGAATATAATCTTGATCAACAATCATTACAAAACAATTTAAGGTATACTATGGCTTTATCAAAGCTATAGGAAATGTATGATCAGATAACCAGAGGCATTATTATACGTTCTAGAGCACAGTCGGTAAAAAATTAGAAAAAAATTAAAATATTTTCTTATTTAATGTAAATCTGTTGTCCGGAAGATTTTGATTCAAATTGAAGAAGTCACTAAACAATCAGACATTCTACAGATTGACCGAGATTTTACAGTAATAAGTATTGAAAACCTCGCTGTTGACTGAGAGTGACTGTAAATATTATTTAAGAAACATTAATCTCCCAAAGTTTACAGAAGCTAAGAGTTGTGAGGGTACCATTAAAAATGCGAGGTATCGAAAGCTCTAAAAAATATGAAATATGATTAAGTGCGAGGTAATGACGATTTGACAAAAAGGGAATTTTGTGTTGGATTTTCCCCAGTGATCGGTAATATGTTGATAAACTGTATAAATGCTACTTATGATAAAGGAAAAATAAAGTGACAACCAGGGTCAATCTTTTATAACCCTCTTGGAGAAAACTGGTAAATATGCAAGGTTGATAAAATCATCGCGCCCAATTAGTCTTCTTGATGCTAATGCAAAAATAAAGAGTAACTTCTAGTTCATAGAATAATTGATATTTTACCGCATATTATCCATACTGATCAGTGTGCATATGTGAAAAATAGATTCATTGGCTTTACGCTTGATTTCTAATGTGTAATATTATTCAGATACCCATAATATGGAAGATCTTCTTTTCGGGGCACATCTTGGGTCTGCTTTTGATTATTTAAGCCATGAATTCATGTTTGCAGAGAAGATTAGCTTTGGTCAGTCTTTCATTAGGTGGGATAAGCCGTTGCATAACATTGTCCAGAGTACTGTGTTTATAAATGGATTAAGTAGAACCTATTTTGCACTGACCAGAGGAACAGGGAGAACCTCTGGCCCCCTACCTGTTTATTATGTCTATAGAAATTTTGGAGCCTTAATCCGAGGTAATGTCGATGTAAAGAGAATAAAGATAAAGAACATAAAAATAAAATGTTTATGTATGCAGGTAATTAATAGAAAAGGATGTCAGATGTCAATTTATTTGGAATAATCGAAATATACACATTAATGGTCATTCAGTGTTAAGCCCTACTCTGTTAATAATGAATGTTTAATTTATTAATGACATGTTAGATTGTGACAGTAATTTTAAAAAGGTGGAAGACGTTATTCATGATTTTTCAGTTATTCGTAAGGATTTACTGTGTCTTCAATGAAACAGCAGCACCGAAGGAATGGAAGAAGAAAAATTAAAGATTGGCTTGTTTCAGATATGGTGTCCAAAAGTGGATTGGAAGTATAGATTATATTTTAGCAGAGTTTTTTTTATCCAAAATTGGTATTAAAAAAAATTAATGACTATTTTGGAATGCAGGTAACTAAGGTTGTGATACATAAAAAAATGTGAATTTGGGCGTTAAATCTCAGAAGTGATCCTAGAATACAGAAGCACTCTTTGTAAATGTCTCGAATCATGCGCAAGTACAGAAAGCGATTCGTAATCCCAAACTATGGCAGAGAATTGACGCAAGAGGCATGGCAATCCCAATTACAAGCAGCGTCAGTAAACATATGTCTGGAAACAAGGTTAGAGTGTTATTGACCCTAGAGAAATAAAAGTAGCACACTTTTTTTTAAAACAGGCATCGATCGTGAAGATATTGAAAGAAACTGCAAAGTTAATTGAACTAAATGCAGGCGTATTACGAAATGAAAACTAGGTTTTTTTTAATCACAGAGCTACATGGAACAAGATGGACTCGGGTGGGGGGGGGGGGGAGAGAAAGCATGGGACTGGTGATGAAGCTGAAGAGTGGCATAGACTGTATTTTGTAGGAGATACACCAATGAACGTATCAAGGAAAGGGCTCAAAGATCCATTATTTTATTGTTGTTTGTTTGTTTACAGATTCTCTTATGCCAAATAAGTAAAACAAGCCATACCTATGTATAATGGTCGACCAACTTGAATTTGGGACCGACAACCCAAAACTGCTACAAGGAAATATCGTGGTTTACCATTACAACCAGCCTGTATACTGTACTCACTGTGAAATCCTGGTTCATATTGTGACAGATTCCAATATTAAAACCGCTCGACGAAGGGTAGCTAAAGAAAATAAAAGGTGCTATACTCGTTTAGCAATGGATCATCTGGCCGGAAACTGCCCTAGCCAGTTAGTCCCCAGAAGGGCCTGAAGACGCCTACAATGACACAGGTGCCAGCAGTGAGGGTGACACCACGGGAACACCACGCTGATTGCAGCGGAGTCAGATGACCGTCCTGTGAGAATTGAGGGTAAAAATGAGGCAATTAAAGTCGACGGTATGGTACCATTAGGAAGATTCGGCTCCAAGGCAAGTCCCCATTAAAAATAAGGGTATTCTATAGAATCTGCCAAAATCCGTATTTCTTCAAACCATTACACAAAGTGTACACAGAACACTCAAATGTTTTTTCATTGGAATTTATCAGCAGTTAAAAAAGTTGACCTTTCATTGAACTTTACGAAACGTCAGCAGTGTTTTTATTCGATCACATTGGTGTAATTTATTATTATTGACTTTTTTTCTTAATCTAAAAAATAATGTGCAACCAACAAAATGAATGACGTGGTGACCTGCTGTTTTCTGCACAATATGGATTTTTATATAGAAACTTAAATACTCTCTAAACATCACTGACACAGAATGAGCCCGTAAAGCATAAGTGTAATCGGATCTTTTGTATCAGTTTAGCATTTGAATTATCACAGAAGAATTATCCGGACTATTACAGTTATTTTGGTTACGTCTTTTTGCTTGATCTGGAGCTTAGTCGCCTGTTGCACGTCTTACCCCGCCTTTCTAAGCATTTGTGCGGAATAATTGTTCCATATTATAGAGGATATCTGCTCTGAGTATCTCAAATTGTCAAGTCTACATTAACCACCATACTTTCACCCCTGATAAGAATCCAAGGCCAGAAAGACATATGTTTAGGGTATCTAAGTGTCCGAGAGTGCCTGTGGCAAGAGGCTGAGTCCTATACATCTATTGACCAAATACCTGTGCCATAAATATTTTGGCACAGGTTGAGTGAACATATGACAAGAGGGTGTTAACGAAAAAAACTGTTGTTTCGATGAAGCACAAAATCCATCTGGTGATTTCAGTTTTGGATTTCTGTTTTGTCTGACATCGTTGTGTGTCGCATACCGCCTTCTCGAGCCTTATAATTAAGTCATATTACAGACGACATATGCTCTGGTTTTCTGAAACTCAAATTAACATTAACCACCAAACGTTCATCCCCGATAGGAATAAAGGCTAGGCATATACGTTTAGGGCTTCTTATTGTTCTAGATTGCCCGTGACTAGATTCTTGTAAACAACTTTTTCCTTGGGAGAAACCTGTGATTTATAACCAGCATAATTTAAATGTCAGTATGTATTTATTAAATAATATTCACAGCTCTGTTACTTTTTCTTGATATTCTGTTTTACACAATTTGTAAGTCTACTAGTTTCTGTCTCAGCAAACTGACATCACCCCTGTTCTGTCTTAATGGTACTTTCACCTTTAGACTGTATATTTTATGTACGATTAACTTTCCTTTATATGATTTTCTTCCAGTTCAATCACATTTCTCTTCGAATAATTTTTATATATTTTGTTCAGTTTCTTGCTATTCTATACCTATTCATTTACTTCTCCGCTGTCTTAGTATTTCGGGCGACCACGAACCCGGTTTTTAATTTGCTATTTTTTCTATGTGCTCCTTCCATTTTAGGTTTACCTCATAATCTGCTGAATATTATTAAGACGACCATTTATTTATATAGATATCGCCTAGTGTCTTTTGCACAAATTAGTATATCAATTCATAAATAATCTTTGTTAATTTCACTGGGCGCTAAACATATTCAAGCCTCTTGGTAATATGCTAGCTACCTTCTGATGACAAGCATTTAGTTTAATAGCGACAGCATACTTTGGGTGTTCTTTTATTCTTCTAACATGCGTTATCATTTACCTAAACATCCTTCAACTGAAATGATTTCAATAACCCTTAAACAAACATGAAACAAAAGCCATAACAATTTGCTTTTAGCGATCTGTCAATTGGATTTGATTAGAAAATATATATGTAATGACAAAGAGCATTTTACACAAATCGGGAAGTATAAATTTTCCTGATTCACTTTTGCCCTATGGGAAATTACATCTTATTTATTTTTATATATTCACAATGTAAAAATGACCAGAATAACTTTGTTCTTCCACAGTCCCATGTTAGTGAATAACATGAAAGCACATGTTATCAGCTTTTACAGCAATAACCTTTCCATGTTCGATACTGTCACTACGGAATGATTCTCTAGCTCTCATGGCAATTATACAAACATGACTGAACGTACAAAGGGTAAGTTAAGGTAAATTACTAAGGTAAGTCAGTTTCACTCCATTCTCAGATTATCTTGCATGTCATGAGCTTACCTGTATGGCCAGTATAGGTATATGCTATCTCTGTTACAGGTATTGTTTCATTCGGATAAAAAATATTATATACTTTTATAATATATGTATATCTCAGAAGGTCGTATCTTTGTATAATTATGTCTGTGACATCCCTGCATCATATGAAGATGTAGGTACTGGAAATTCAATTTACAAGATATCAGTTTAAATAAGGTTATTTTGTCATTATATTCTTCAAATACCATTTTTTTATTGATATTATTATTATTTTTATTTTATGCATCGTTATTTGGTTATACAGTCGAACCCCACCTTACGGGCACCCCTGTACTGAGGGCACATATATAATGCCACTGACGGGCAGTCCTTTGAAAGGAGGTTCCGAAATCTATAATCTCCCTACAAAGGACACCTCTCTATTCAGGGAAAAATGTCCGGTCCCCTCAGCAACCGTAATTCGGTGGGTCCACTGTATATTTAATTGATATGCGATATATGATTTTAATTAATTTAAATATATACTGATAATACTCACACAATGTCATACGCATCTCTTCTCCTCTTGCCTCCTGAAAATGTTTCCGCATGTCGTTTGACCGCCCACTTCCTCTTTGTCTTCTTTTCCCCTGCATGTCTGTTAACAGAACAGAAATGCAAGATGCCCATAACACTAAAATTTTCTGCGGTGCCATAGAATTATGCAAATATTAAGAAATATTGAAATAATACTTGACTTTTATTATGTTGACCTTTAGAATGTTGGGACAATTCAGCATTGTTTTTCCCGTCACATCTGTTTCAATAATTATTATTGACTCTTTTCACAACCTAAAAGAATAAAGCGTCACAATAAAATAATGAGGCCGTGACAGAAATGAATTGGTTAAATGGTTTCTACATAAAAAATGGACCTTCATTTGGAAAATCAAATGAATGAGTCCTAGTGACTCAAAGACACGAATGTGAAGGAAGCAGTAAGCATGGTGACAGTAGAGATTTGACAAAATCCAGCACCATGCTGAAACTAAGACCTCTATTTTTCTTCAGGTCCATCTAAGCAATATATGGAACCTGCAAACAAAGTGCCACTCCCTCGTCTATACAAACTGCATGCACGATTAACAGTGAAGAGTGTCATCACTGAGAGGAATTTCCACACTTTCATAAACCATATCTAGACTTTCCACAATAAATACAGATAAACTGGATTTGATCCTTTAGTAACCTACCATGGATGCGCCTGCCCCTGTCCCATACTACAGAAGGTTATGAAAGCTACCTCATGCCACAAGATTTCAAGGATACCATAATTGTTCCCTGCACAATTAATAACTAACAGCACATCAGACAGCTAATCGGAGAGAGGCAAATAATTTTGTCCATTGCTGAGAAGATCTTGGCGTGCAACATTGGACCACAAAAGCTCTGCTTTGCTGGATACCACCTCATCTGTATGAAAAATCCTCAAGCCACAGCTATATCTTGATCTCAGATAAGGCAAAAGATAGGAAGAACCAAGGAATGCTTTAAAAAATGTTTGCTAATATCGTCATTGTTGAAAGCACTCCAAATTTGTTATAAATCAAAAAGGGTCACCAATAAAGCAAGCTGGAAGCCCAAAAAAAAATTTTTCGAAGAAGCAGTACTCATGAAATCGAGAGGAATCCCAAAACCTAATACAGTGCAGATGAAATATAATTATGACGCAAATAGACGTAAACGCCGGACTTGATAGACTTCCAAGATGCCAGTGATGTATAATGGGAAATCAAACAAATAAAAACATTAATGCAAGGAATATAAAGGCAAAGCAAAGGGTACATACAGAAAAAGAATGATCAACTATATTATCATTCTTTAACAGTTATACATATGCATGTTGTATAATCATTGTATGTTAGCAGCATGCATGTTTTCCAGTATGTTCAACAGATTTTATTTTAATTGGACTGGAGCTGGATTTGGCCTAGATTTCGAGACCTGATCTCATGTATAGGTCCGAGTTCAAGACCTTCGACTTCATCATATGGCAATGTTTTTGTTATCCACGGGTATCTTTGTTATGTTTTATCCTCCGCAAAGTCTTAGAACCGCCTTAAAATTTTACATTGTGGCCAACATGGATGTCATCTTTGATATTTTAGGTTACGTGATTACCAAATAATATTTTTCTTGTCTTGTCTTTATTTGCACACTTTAAAACCTAGATGTAGATATCAAATTTGCGTCTATGATCAAAGTTACTGCTCTAACCCTATTAGTGTGTGAGATTATTCGGCGGCCATTCTGTTTAGTATCTTGATTGTACAAGTTAGCAACTGTTACAGGCTTTATTCTTTAACTTTTTCTTACCACCGGAAAATTTTTAACCCTTAAAGGAAAAGTTATTGGAACCAAAATTACGGCAATAATGTAAGGAATGACTATAAATGACGCAATCGGTAGCCATTTTGAGCCATCTTTGATTTGCCAGTCACATAACTCCATAACAATGCTTTATTTAGATCATAAATCCACAAACGAAAAAAAACACATGCCAAAATTACAACTGCATGGTAAAAATTAAATGATTTATGGAAATTTTTAAGGACTTTGCTGCCATTATTAAAGCTCTCTTGGATTTATCAGTGACATAATAAAGTGATGATGTTTTTGTTGGTTCCCATGGATTTCAAACCCCAAAAACCTGGTTAAAGATACCGAAATTACAACTCTACGATGAAAAATGACTGATATATGGCTGTTTTAAGCACTTGGTGACCATTTTGGACGCCATCTTGGATTTGCCAGTGAAATAAATACGAAAAGAGGTTTTCATTGTTTCTAAAGGATTTCTGGACCCCAAAAACCTGGTAGTAGATATTTTAATTACAAAATTACACTTCTACGACGAAACATGAATGATTAATGGCCATTTTAAGGACTCTATGGCCATTTTGGACGTAATCTTGAAAATAACTTTCCAGGGGTTCAATGTTGGTAAAGTTCTGATATATTGTTTAGCTGGTCCTATAATACAGAAAATCACCATAAACAATTTCTTGCACTTTGTTTGGGTTAACTTGATAATGTTTATCAATGAACTCTTGATCCTTATTTACGTGAGCTTCAATTTAATATTATTAACAATATTCTTCCTGTAAATAAGAATATTTTTAAATGGAAATTGACAGAGAGCCTAAGATGCAGTTACATTTCTATTTACCATGAGCCAGTGAGTCATCTGTTTTTATATTGTCATACAACAAAAAGTCTATCTAAGGTTGAAAAAGTTGATTGGAAGTACATCGTAAATTTTTTCCACAGTTAACGAAAACAAATATTTTGTATGGTTTGTTGCCGGAAAGAAATAACAGTAGGCTTATATAATACAATTTTCCCATTTTCAAATACGTAATATCCTCTAAAAGGGACAATGAGGACCCTAATTTGTTACAAATGATTACGTTTAAGCTAAACGTGGTATATTACATTGAATATCTCTTGGCCTCTAGAAAACTGAATGCACATATGGAAAAATGGTCATAAATAATGGATATTTTTTTCAACGTAATTTTAACCACTATGTATTTATGTCTTATTCCTATTGTCTCTCTTTTACTGTTGTTTATTGCAAATTTTTTATAAAGAGAAAAACTTCCGTGTGTACTTTATTTGTCTTATGTAAAGTACTGGTGAATAAGCGAAGCAATGTAGTTGAAATGTTAATAATCCTTTTTCTCAATTATTTCACAAACATTCAGATGAATTCTAGATACTGAAATATGCATGTATATATGTACTTGTACTTCTTCATGTATTTTAATTTTGTTATGATGTGCACGTCTATGTATGTGTCATATCTTTTTCAAATAAATATTTAAAAAAACTTCAATATAACCATATTCGGTACAATCGGTATGAAGGCCATTTGTGCAGGATTAATCGGTTGCATCAACGGTTAAAGATGGTCTCTCTGTATCTGATCCGGGGGTTTTGTTCCAGGTGCACCAACCTTGCCTGAAGTTTTGCTCGGGCTCGTTAAACGAAGTGTTTTTGATCATTATTTATTCAAAAATTAAAATGAGAAAACATCAAGGACTATTTGACAGGGAAGGAAAGGAGCTAACTATGGCTGTGATAAATAAAAAAAAATGTGAATTTTGTGGCTAAAAATCTTGGAAGTGATCAAAGAATACGGTAGCACTGTTTGTAGTTATCTTGGTTCGTAAGCTCGAACAGAAAGCGTTCCGTAATACCAAACTTTAGCAAAGAATTGACGCAAAGGGGCATGCCAATTCTAGATACAAGTAGCGTCAGTAAACATTGTTTAGCAAAATGGTTAGAGAGGGTTATAGACCTTGGAGATATTAAAGTAGCACTCTTTTTTCAAACAAATATTGTAAACATGTAGAAAGAAACTTCAAAGTCAATTGAACTATTGAGGTATTACTAAAATCAGCTTTTCTTAATCACAGAGCTTCATGGAACAATATGGACTCGGGAAAACAGTGCAAGAGTCTGTCCAAGGCATTCTAATGCATGCGACTGGTGATGAAGCTGAGGAGTGGCATGGACTCTATTTGGTCGGAGATACACCAATGCAGGCAGCATTGGCAAATAAAAAGGTCTAAAGGAATCAATATTTCATTGTTTACAGAATGTGTTATGCCGAATAATTAAAACACACCATAGCTATATATTTAACCTTCATGATGGTCGACCCACTTGAATATGGGACCGCCAACCAAAACTTTTGCTAAAAGAAAATATCATGGTTTTCCATTACAACCAGCCTGTAAATTGTAGTCACTAGTCATATTGTGACAGATTCCAATATCAAGGCCGGTGGGCGAAAGGGTGGCTGAGAAAAAAGAAAAGTATGCCAATGGATCATCCGGCAGGAATCTGCCCTAGCCAGAGAGTTCGGGCCTATTAATCTCCAGAAGGGCCCAACGATGCCTACAATGAGACAGGTGCCGGCAGTGAGGATGACATTACGGACACCACGCTGATTGCAGCGGAGCCAGATGACTGTCCTCTGAGATTGAGGGTGACCATGAACCTGAAAAATTGGATTTATAAATAAATAAAAAAGATATGGATTTTTTATGGATACTCAAATACAGTAAATATATGTGACACATGAGACATGAGTGTGATCTCATCTTTTGTATCAAATTAGTGCTCAAATGATCACAGAAAAATTATCCGGACTATTACAGTTATTTTGATAATCTGTTTTTTTTTTGTCTGACATGGTTGTTAGTCGTCTGCTGCACGCCTTTCCCCGACTTTCTAAGCATTCGTGAGGAATAATTGTTCCAAATTATAAAGGATATCTGCTCTGATTATCTGACACTGTCAAGTCTATATTAATCACCATACTTCCACCCCGAAAGGAATTCCAGACTAGACAGACAAATGTTAAGGGTATCTAAGTGTCCGAGAATCATGTGGCGAGGGGCTGTGTCCTGCACCTATTGACCCAATACCTGTGCCATAAATATCTTTGGTGCAGGTTGAGTCCACATATGACGCGAGGGTGTCAGTGTGAACGAGAAAAGGATGTATTGATTTAACACCAAAGCAATCTGGTTGATAACAGTTAATATGGATTTCTGTTTTGTCTGACATCGTTGTTGGTCGCATACTGCAGGGTTTTTTTTCGCCTTCTCGAAACTTATAATAGTTCCATGTTACAGACTACATCTGTCATGGTTATCTAACACTCTCAAATTTCCATCAACTTCCATATTTTTATACTAAAACCAGTACTACCATACTGATACGGATAGCAGGGCAGGCAGTTATACGTTAAGGGTATCTCAGTGTTCTAGACTGCCTGTGACGAGAGACTTGTAAACAACCTTTGATTTTTAACCAGAAAAAATCTTAGAGATCATGGTGTCTACACCCATGTTTTCAGAGTCAAGGATTATGATGGACCATTTCAAATTACCATTTAATGAATTTTAATATGCAAATTAGCCGTCGCCCTAATTGTAACTTCCAGTTTTGCTCATATGTCTGTTGGACATTGTCTAATCACAGAATTAAAGGTGTCTACACCCATAATTTCATGATCAAGGATTCTGATGAACAGTGTCAAATGAAAATTTGATTTTTTTTAATTTGTAATATGCAAATTAGCTGTCGCCATTATAGGAACTTCTAATTTAGCTCATATCCCTCTAAGTCCTTTTCCTATCTTAGAGGTCAAGAAATCTACATCCATGTTTAAATAATGAAAAGTTAAAAAATACCCTTTGAAATGTTTCAGGGACTGATATGAAAATTAAGCAAAAATAAAAAAAATGAATAAATTATGATCTATAAAAAACATATATTTATATAAAATAGAACCTTCTGTGGCATTTTGTTTCCTAATTGTTATAGATATAGAAAAAGTACTACGAAAGTGATAAATCTATTGGCATGATTTCAATGAATCAAGTGAGGGTGGTAACAATAGTAGTCATCAGAAATGAAAGATTATGATAAATGAGCTGGATTATACAGTAAATCTGATTTTACGATCGGCAAAAGTCCACGAAAGGCCAGGCACTAGGGCGGAATTTTCCCATAATTAATGTGACAGCCTCCAATGCTGTAAAGCGCTGACTAGAGAACATTTAGATTTCCTTGTAAAATATTTACGGTAATAAGGTAACAAACATATTTAAGAGGGAATGCGAAGGTACATTACTGAAAAATTTACTAGGCTAAAATATGGTAAATTTCAGAGAAGGGGGAATTTTAAGGTGCTTTCTCTGGAGGCAAATGTCCATTAACGGGCCAGTATTTAGGGGTCGCAAAATGAGACAACCTACTGCCCCATGAGGCAAGGGCAAGCCAAATATGGGAGAGCAAGTTATCCGATAATCTTACTTTTATTTTAAGACGCTGGTGAAAGTCCCGCATAGGCTTTCGAACACATACCTTCCATTGCATTAAAATAATTAGTCAGACACGCTGACCATCGGCCGCGGGACTGGCTTCCAAAGGGAATATAATTATAATTGTTGCCATTTGAACACGCCAATAAAGTTGTTTTAAAACAGCAACAAAAGTACAATGTAAGCGCGAATGATCATCTCAGAATGTTGTTCCATGCAGTTTGGGCAAAATACACGATTTATTTGCATTACCTTCAACGTTCAAAACCACTTTGTGTGTGAAATTATAGCATTTCGATTGAAGACCATTATGAATTTAGCATATACTGCACAGGCCTTCCAAACGAGTCAGATTTAATATTATTTAGTTAGATTTAAGACATGCGGCTGCAGAAAAATCTGAATATTTTTTGGTAGGAAGAGGAGATTCATTTTTCTATCTGTACATTTTTTGCCAGTACTACCACTTGTGTCAATAGATGGTTTGAAATCTAGGTTTGTTAAAAAGATTTTAAAATATATTTGATTTTAAACCATTCAAATCTTAAACACAAGAGCTTCAGGGGTATTGCTAATTGAATCCTGCCATGGCATAGTCCACGGAACCAATTCGCCAGCCATTGATGACTAGTGACAAGGCATTCGAATCGGGTAAGATTTACATAATTTAAATGTTAGCATACTTTTATTTTTTTTAAATGAATATCTTTCAGGACTTGTTTCCAGTTTCAAATCTAAGGTCTGCTGAACTTACCATTTTTCTATTACAAATTAATGTATTTGCAAGATGGAAGTAGAATGCTATTTCTAGCTATACATATACCAATCTAGAAAACCGATGATAAATTCCAAATCAGTTTGTTTTCCAACATTAATAGAGATTAAATATACAAGACAGGATGACAAAGTGGCAGAACTGAAAGCAGGTGTAGACGCTGTGGACAACTCGTCTTAAAATGTCACAAAGACTTTGTTTCATCCTATAAAAGAAAGGCCAAAGAATATTGAAATGATGATGAGGATCCCTCGAAGAAGTCCCTATTAGTTATTGGCGTCGTTGATTTAATATACACCCGCAGTTAACATTAAGGAACATTTGCTTGTTCTGTAGAGAACATTGAATTGTTTAAAGGATTCAAAATATCCTGACTGTTAGAGGCTAGCCTTTCTCTAGCGCACTGCCTATACCGTGAGTAACACCCAATGTGGCCTGAACGTATGCACTGCCAGTGAGGATAAAACTGGTGAAGCTGAAAGGGATGTTGAGTTACCAGTACAGGCTGTTGTAATAAGTAACCTCCACCATGAAGGTAGATATTTCTAGACTATGGAGCTACATTTTCGATATTTTTATTGATAATAATGGAACACCTCTGTCGCGATGGACTAAACTCTCCGAGTATTTAAATATAAGCTGTGCAATTCTCCTGGCACTTATAATCCAGCCGGGCTTGTGTTTTTCGCAGCTGCTTTGCACATCTTCACTTGGTTTGCGAGTGATACAGAAATTGATGACGAATTGGCCTTGGATGGTATAGCAAAATAAAGACGATACTATGCGGAATCCAAACAAATAGTCAGAAAAAGCAGTGAGTACGAAACTGGATGGTGACTATTGACATTATTGTACAACTTTAGTTAGTTCCACATTGCTTGCCCTTCTCAAGCAGACATCAAGCAAATTTCACAACACCGATACTTGTGGCTTAAGTAGAAAACATTCTTACGTATGTGGTTTCCAAGCAACCGACATCTTTGCAAATAGACCTGAGTCTTTTGATTAGTCCGTCAAAAACTGATGGAAGATCTCTATGGATATCGGTTATCCTGTTCCTACAACGAGTACCTTCGTTTTCATGCAGCTAAGGTGTGAGAATGTATATAATACGAGAATTTATAGATACAATAATAACTAGAAATCCCAATAATGACGAAGATTAATTTACATATTACAATTCATTAAATGGTTATTTGAAACTGTTCATCATAATCCTTGACCATGGAAACATGGTGTAAACGCCGATATTTCAAAGAAAGGACAAGGATTAAGGGAGAAATGAGCAAAATAAGAAATTCCAATAATGGCGAAGATTAATTTGCATATTAAAAAAATTAAATGGTAATTTTGGAACTGTTCATCATACCCCTCTACCATCAAAACATAGGTGTAGACATCGCAATCTCTAGGATAGGAGGACAAGAACTAAAACAGATATGAGCAAAATAAGAAATTTCCATTACGGCGACAGCTAATTTGCATGTTAAATATTCATTAGATGGGTTTTTGAAACCGTTCATCATACTCCCCTACCATGAAAACATGTGTTTAGTGACGTTTATCTTAACCAATTGGATAAGAGTGATATGAGCAAAACAAGAAGTTCCAATAATGACGACAGCTAATTTGCATGTTAAAGGGTTTTATGCGAAATGCTTTAAGGAGTCAGGGGCGACACCCTCTCTAATATTAATAAGTAGGACCCAAAGGGCTACGGGACTAATGCCACGTCCTGTCCATGTTGACGTAACACATGATACAGTCAGTATTTAGGAAATAAATCATTTGACATATCCTGGAGAGTTTAGCTTCCTATTTTAAAACAAAGCAACCCTCTGCATTATAAAACATTTAATATGATCCTAATGAACAACCATTTTAAAATATAGAAATAAGTACCTTGTATGAACTATCTTCTCCATTTTAGTCATATTATATAGGATTTCCATTATAAATCTCCATCTTATATCTCCATTATATTTGATTTCCTTTTTTTATGATCCTGATGAACTATCATTTTAGAATTTTCAAGGATATACCTTATATTGTCTATTTTCTTTATTTTAAGCCATCTCCATAACGTGTATATTTTTGGGCAGAGTATCAAATTCGGGCGCAAGTTCTTATTTTATTCAATAACTACTTGCTAGTGCCTGTCCTCTCTTGATGTATTTGCGCGATTTCATTGGCTGCTTCTTGGTTCCTTTCTTAAACCTGCAGTTTTAAAAGACTATATACGCATTTCGCCAACTAGAAGGATATCTTCCTTGCTGTTTTCCAATATCTGACCAGATTGGATTCAAGATTGACCTGATTGGAGCATGACAAAATCCACCCGATAACTTTGTACAGCAAGACAAAATACAGTTGATAACTTTATACAGCAAGACAAAACAAACCTGATAATTTTGTAAAGCAAGACAAACACGTCCAATGACTTTGTATAGCAAGACAAAACCCGCCCGATGGCTTTGAAACAGCAAGACAAATCATACCTGATACTTTTGTACAGCAAGAAAAACACGCCTTATAACTTTGTACAGCAAGAAAAAACCCACCTGATAACTTTGTGCAGCTAGACGAAACACACCTGATAACTTTGTACAGCAAGACAAAATCCCCCTGATAACTTAGTACAGCAAGACAAAACACACCTGATAACTTTATAAAGCAAGACAAAACAAACCTAATAACTTTGTAAAGCAAGAAAAACACGCCTGATAACTTTGTAAAGCAAGACAAAACCAACCTGATAACTTTGTAAAGCAAGACAAAACAAACCTAATAACTTTATAAAGCAAGAAAAACACGCCTGATAACTTTGTAAAGCAAGACAAGACCAACCTTATGGCTTTGTACAGCAAGACAAAACATACCTGATAACTTTGAACAGCAAGACAATCATACCTAATAACTTTGTACAGCAAGATAAAACATACCTGATAACCTTGTACAGCAAGACAAAACATATCTGATAACTTTGAACAGCAAGACAAAACCAACCTGATGGCTTGGTACAGCAAGACAAAGACACACCTGATAACTTAGTACAGCAAGACAAAAAAACTGATACTTTAATTCAGGAAGACAAAAACATCACTTAGTAACTCTAACTTAAAAACACACCTGATACGTACCTCTGTACAGCTAGACAAAAACACTCATGACAACTCTGTACAGCAAGACAAAAGCACAATTGATAACTCTGTACAGCAAGACTAAAAATCTGACAATTTTGGACGGCAAGACAAAACACATCTGATAACTTTGTCCAGCAAGGCAAAAACACGTGATAACTTTGTACATCATGACAAAGACGTTTATGATTACATTGAACAAGAGTAAAACAATGTATAGACAGGAGTGAAAGTCCTTGTTATGTCAGGGAAGGAATTAAACACATTTCAACCAATAAAGCCGAGTGGCGCATTATGTAAGACAGGGGCTGGAGGCATCGGCGTCATTATCCCCTCAAAGAATTGCCGCATGATTTGATCAGGGAAAGACAAAAAGAAATATCCGGCTGCCAGGACAACAATCTTCTCTCTCAGTGAAGCGTTAAATCAACGGCATTCATAAAATTCTCATACACCGGTCCATCCCTCATAAACACACCAAGGTCCAAAATGGTGACATATTTCATCGCAAAGCTATATAACGCCGGCATCTGCAAAACAACAGGATATCCATGTTAAATTGAGTTCCTTCAGGCGTGAACTGGTACCATCGTAAGCAAATAAAACTGCCACTGATAACTGATTGTATATCGCTGTATACCAGCATATTATTGTGATATATATAACAGCAACATTGTAAATGTCTGTCCGTCTTATCTGTAGTTTTCCTCTTTAATGCACAGGCATTCTGGCCGTGATTTAGAAATTAACTCAATATTTTTATTACTTTAATCCTAACAATCCTATAGTGAATGGAAAAATCAGTTATTTTCGGTAATTGCATAGCTATATATCACCGTCATCTGCAAAACAACAGGATGTCCATGCTAAATTTAGTTCCTTCAGGCGTGGACAGGTACGGTCGTAAGCAAATAAAACTGCCACTGATAATTGATTGTGTATATCGCTGTATACCAGCATATTATTGTGATATATATAACAGCAACATTGTAAATGTCTGTCCGTCTTATCTGTAGTTTTTCTCTTTCATGCACAGGCATTCTGACCGTGATTTAGAAATGAATTCATTTTGTTATATTTATTTAATCCTAATAATCTTATAGTGAATGGGAAAATGTGTTCTGTTCAGTAATTGCATATACAGTCACTATCTTCTTTTAAATCTCTAATAATAAGGATAAAGAACAGCCATTATGTAGTAAGCATTTAACCAGAAAAATTAACCGTTGATGCAACCGATGTTACCGTGGTAACGCACGAGATGACTAGGTCTTGCAAGCTTTATAAGATATGGTTTATAACTTGCAAATATCATCGTTTAACTGTAATCCTCGTGGTAAAATAATTGATATGTTCAAGTCGCATGTTAAACTGCAGGGGCTCATTGTTATGACCCTGCAGAGAGTGATGAAGACAAGACCGCCTGTCTCAGGGTAGCAATATTCGGAAACTTTCTTAATTAATGGAGCAGAGCAGTAATAAACAGTGGATAACTTAATAATTTAATTGCTACAGAATAAAAAAGACATCTCAAAATGAAATTAATTCCGAATCATTGGGAAAATATATAGATAAAATGAGAGATGACACAGCTCAACGGGGGGGGGGGGGGCTATGGATCCGCCACTGTAATTTGAGCCAGTTTACGAAGGTGAAAACCAGTTCCGGGACGTGATAGGAATAAACCTGTTTTGTTATACCCCAGACGCTGAGTGACTTTTCTGGATTTCTGCGAGAAAGTTTCCGGGAAATATATGTCCGTTGCGTGTGTGGTGTGACACAACCCCAAAACTGAGTCACTGCGACTTCGTTCCTTTGAGAAATTAAGGAAAAACCTCCGTTTCCCAATAAAAGCCTGTTGTTACACTTCAAGAGTGCCTTATATTAAAAATACTGACGCTGTTTGTTCAGATTTGGCATAGATAATCATATATATATATATATATAGAAGGTAGTGTTACCCTCCGATGTAAAGTGCTCTATGGCCTATACTAGGCCAGAGCGGTATAACTCTGAAGAAAGTGTTGTTTTTCTTCAGAGTTATATATATATATATGTGTATTTCCTATGTACATGCTAAAATTATGTCAATATTGCTTACTTTTAAAAATTATGGACCTAAACAAAATGTACCCTTTCATCGGGAAATATATTTTCTCACTTGAAATGGCAACTTTTAAAGCTTTTTCCAAAGATAAAACTTTATTTAATCATCGTTTAAATATACGCCAGAAATTAGGTCTGAATTTTGTAATTTTTTTTCAAATTATCAGCATAAATGTAAAATCAGTACCTTAAATTTTGCCCAAAGTTGACCATTCCACATTTTTGTTTCTGTAAGCACTGATGATTTAATGTTCACAGCATTTAAACATAAGGATTTACTCTTTTAAAATCTGAAATCTGAAAGTGATTGATAAAAATAGTAGTTAATTCATGATTTCAATCACGAGGTCAAGTATTGTTTATATCATGCCAACCCAGTACGGTGGTGTGCAGTGAGTGCCGGCCGTTTCACCTATTCATTATTAAATTATAGTTGAGAAAACATTCAGAGTAATGGTGCAATTTGTCCCTCACCCAACCAATAGTGTGTAAAAAATTTTAATCGATGCTAATGATTTTTTTTAATTTTAGTTAGTAAAAAATAAGCATGCACATTAAACTAAAACCTCCCATGTACAAACCTTTTAGGAATAGTGATAAAAGGTTCCATGTATATTTAGTTAATATATCTATTAAAACGATAAATTTCTTTAAAATTTAGTTTAAGAATTTTATGATTTAAAAATAAAAAGCAAAATATATGTGTATACATAATTTGACATGAACAAACTAAGGATAAATAATGATGCAGCATATAATTCTAAATTGACATATATGCAGATTTTTTGTATTGGAAATTTATGGGGTTTTTTTTAAAACGAAAAAAAATCCTTATGTTTATATTTATTCATTAAATAAATCCTTCTGCTGCTGCAAAAATTGACCTGCTGAAAAAGGGGTTAAATATGAACTTTAATGTAACTCTGCCTCAGCAGAAAGTGAAATAAAGTTATCAGTCATCTCTTTCTATACTTGTCTTTCTATTTGTAAATATTTCATATGCGACCCATTATCTCATAAACCTATACAGGGTTTTCCATGGCAGTCACGTCAGAGTGTAAGTTCAATCATATATTAAATACTTGATTATCACCAAATAACAGGATAATTCCTCTTAGTCCTGGATACTCCCCTGAACTTTATAAATAAAAAATTAGTCATGATTCAAAATTTTTTACATTGATTTTACATCCAATTGTACTTTGTAGTAACTAAGAAGTGGGTTTGGGACTTTTAGCTTTATCGTCCACCTGAGTTCAGTCGTTTTGTATATTTCGTGTCAAATTAAAAAAGTGGTCCATTCGGGTGAAGTAGTAATGTGGGGAAATAAAT
The DNA here is from genome assembly GCA_026874595.1 of Sipunculus nudus. Taxonomy (NCBI): domain Eukaryota; kingdom Metazoa; phylum Annelida; class Sipuncula; order Golfingiida; family Sipunculidae; genus Sipunculus; species Sipunculus nudus. The sequence continues at coordinate 6,791,657 of CM049316.1, forward strand.
ATTGAATTAGATACCTCGACACACTATCGTATTAGAACAAAAAAAAACAGGGTGAACCCTAATTGGAACGTGGCGCCCCTTAAAATAATTTGTTGGTTTTTGGTTGGGCTAACCTTTAATTAAAATTTTATCACGTAATACCACTGTCATCGTAGAAGAAAGTCTTCCTTTGATGGTATATTTTATTTATTGTTCGGTAGGTGGGGCATAAAGCATACCGGCAACAGCACGGCTCTGTGAACACGTCAAGCCTTCAGATAAAGTCAAGTTTATACGTTTGTTGTGCACGGTCTGTCGTCAGTGACTGTGTCCACCCGTGAAGCAGATATGTAAGATGATTCAATCATGTCTGTGCCGGAAACACAACGGAAACTGGTATTTTATAAATATTTGTATACTTTATGCGGGACTTAAAATTTAACATAACCCTCTTTTCAGTTAGGGATTAGACAACCAGATCTGGAACTGGTTTTGAGTTGATGAGATAATGATGTTTTTGTGACTGTGATAACTGTCAGGTAGTATAAACTGACATATATTTTACCAATGTAAACTCTTATAGGGACGTGAAATTGTATTGTTTGCATTTCCCCCAGCATTTATTAACAGTGTTTTTTTTTTTATATTTTCATGGCCTCACTGACTGTATGGATGCTGTGTCCAGCAAATCTATTCTTTTAAGTTTTGTTGGAGGTAACCGCCTCCATTTTTTAAGCTAGCTACTGTCGAATGTTTACTGACTTGGGCCTCATGTATCCTTGCTGACCACGTGACTGCCGGGTTCTCACCGATTCAGGGATTTCATTTCCACTGCTGAAAATCTGACAGTCATGTCCGGTGTGAGCTAGGGACCACGTGACTTTTGCCGGTGATCTCTCCCTGACTGACGCTTCCTTTACAGACTGTGGTATCACTGTGATGACGACTAACTTATACCGCTCACAAAGGGGACCAATGTCCATATAAATAGACAGAGATAATGTACTAAAAGTATAGTCAAACCTTTACATATTTGACATTGTGTTTCTTTGTCAGATTCCATTTAATCACTTATCAATATGTGAAGAAATTGATACGAGGGCAGAGATTAAAACTCCTTATAAAGATTAACTTTCGCCGTCTCACTGTTTGTGTCTGTGTCTCTGTATGTCTATGTGTCCGTCTGTGTCTCTGTCTGTGTCTCTTTCTGTATGTCTGTCTGTCTGTCTCTCTTTGCATCATTTCTCTTAGTTCTCTCCTTTTCTCCATCTTTTCATTTGTTTAAGGTAGCTTTCATATTGTTTCACAGAGTGGGCTACCCCTGTCTGGTCAGTAACCCAAGTAAAACTAATTAAAATTGAATAACTTGCTTTAATGCTGCAATTTCTCAATATAGAATAATAAATTAACTTTGCAATGATTTTTATTTGACCAGGCTTCCCTCTAACATACTCTTAGGCACAGTTTCAGCAAATCTATAATTTTAACGTAAAATGTCAGGCGTACCGAGTTTCAAGACAATCCATGCAGCCAATGATCCTTGAAAACATTTTTGCTCAGGCATTGTCACAAAAAATGTAACATTATTGCAAACTTTAGTGAAAAATCTGAGTAATTATTTGCCCCGTCTTCTTCACACCTTACATATTGATAAAGAAGAAATGTTTGAAGGGGACTGAACATTCTGGTTTTAATTATTTTCAGCTATTTATGTTACCGCTCGTAAATGGAGTGACCATAATTACCAGGTTTCCATGGACATTTTAGCAAGCTTCGGTCAGTTGGAAGATCCCTGATAGGTCATGGACGGGTACCAAGGACAATCGTAAGAGAGTGGATTTTGGTTCGGACTTTAATCTGACCACCACTGAATTTCTAAATTATACTACACCCTTTAACAGTCATTACTGTGCTCGCTCTGTCCAGCGGAAATACCGTCAAAGTACTACTAATTCTGAGCTATGTCTTACAATCTGTTAAACATGACGAAAATTAGTGTGTGTTCTTAATTACATCATCTAATGGAGCCAGCCATTAACGACGTAACACAAACGTCTTTGGTCCATTTGTCGGCGCCGCGTGGACCAGAAAACCAATCCGTGTGGCCGATGTATGATCACGTGACCAGGGATAATGCAAGGCCTGGTTAGAGACAGCATTCCCAGACAATCAGATCTTGTGAGATCTATACTAATCGGCCTTGTGAAATACCTAAAGTTATTGTATGAGCCAATTTGACCCGGCAAACCGGTAAATACTCTTCCAAACGTGTAAAGCATTAATCACTAGTAAGGGTGTGAATCTTTTTGGTTCAATTCGATTATCAATAATTGCAAACATATAATATCTACTGTATCTACAAACAATTTTCTTTCCATATGATTCAAAGATGAACATTTCAATCCACTTATTCATTAATGCAAACCAGATAATAACTGAACACTTGTTGAATAACCAATGTTGTGCTAACATCTGATGTAGGAAAGATAAATTATGCGACTTTCCTTGTTAAACTAGAAATATGCATCTTACCATGTGTATGCATGCACTTGTTCAGCCCATGTTCCGAGGTTCATTCGTGCACAAGCGAGTCCATATTTGTGAATATTCAATATTGACGTTCCTGAACCCGGGTAATGATCCTGATCTACACTACAATCTAATCGATTTTGCTTTGCCCATTCCCGAAAAGCTCTGAAATGTTCATGAGATTCCGTTCAGGGGTACGCACACATAAACACACACAAACACACACACGGATGGAGAATAACGCATACCCTACTGGCAGAGGCAACAATGATACATATACTGCATATATATTGTTATTTTGTTGGGAGATGTGAACAAGATATCAACAGTGTTAAAATAACTGTAGATTCAATAATTGGAATTAATCGATTATTTGATTCTAGATTCGATTATCGATTAATACCTGGATTCGATACAATGCTTTGGTTGTTCGATACATTCCTATTAAAACCCTCTTCATAACAAGCTGTTCATGTTTGAATGAACCTTTATTTATAATATTTATGTCCACAGATGCCGGCTTCTTTCATGTACACTAGTTAGTCTTCATCACACGATCGAGATTGACTGTACATCATAATGTCGTGTAACGCTGGTATATATATACGCCCTTGAATTCTGTAACGATGGTAACCGAGAGGTTAGGTCAGCTTTGGTTACAATTTTAGCCACTAGATGGCAGCAGTGTCCGAGCAATAACTTAACAATAGTATTCTTATTGTCTTTGCCTTTTGCCAAGATACTTACAGTATATCTAGACTCATTCTATGAGACGAACTTTCTCTGCAGAGTTTATTCCCTGGAACCTCAAATGTGGTCCTGTTGTACTAAACCCCCGATAGCTTATAGGGACCCCTTGGTGTGACCGAGTGTACTATTAGTCATCCCCGTCCCTTTGACCCATTTTGCCAAGTATCATATGCCTGTTTGTTCCTTTCATAAATCAAATCAATGACGGATTTTTTTTATCAAGATGTAGTCACCAGGGGTGACTAAAATGTTACATATATTTGAAAGTACATTTTAGTCACAACCCCACGTATGCACTTGAGTGGGATTCTAAGCTCAGTATGATCGGTGTCTATAATATAAAAGGGAGAAACCCTTCAGGATCTCGGGTTACCAATTTTTAAAGATAATGTTCTGTAATGATGAGCTAATTTCGTTTATTTCCAGTTTAAAGTCTATCACCCTTATATCACGGAACCAGTACACAAAGCATTGTCGCCGCTACGTATACAATCTTACTGCTTCTGTTTTGGCGGTTTTAAGCAGATCCGTGTCGTCTTAGACCAAAATACAAAATAACTAAGGTGAAATACACTCACAGTTGCAAGTATGTGGCAGTTGTATTGAAAATAAGAAAATTTTGCCATGGTGAAGAAGTTTTTAAAGTTACCCACCCGTGAAACTGATAATCAAACTGCTTTTTCCGGAAATTACGATAGTATCTTGTTCAAACACCACTTATCTCCATATATGGGCCGGACAAAACAGTCGTCCGTTAACGGTGCAAGACATTTCGTCGCTGCAGGCGGCTAACCAAGATGTTGCTTTTATTATCAAAGTAATTTAAGGCTCAGTGATTACGGTGGGATTCATCATTGCATTTACTTTTGTCACTAGAAAATTGTGACTAAGTATTGTATTGCATATTCAAGTAGGGAGTATAACCAGATGATTATTTTGATAATGTATTGTACATTTATATGGTTGACATGTTTAGATATTAATGAGAGAACGTTGGTTAGAGAGCACGTGTCTCGTTTGATGTTAATTTCAGTACAGTTGAATTCTGTCGGAGCCGTCTCTTTTTCGTGGTCTATATAGTAACGATTGTTTTTTGTAGAATTCAAAGGATGGGCACCTGTTAAGACTGGATTTCTTTGGGTTTTGTCTCTGGAGGCGTGTCAATATTAATATTTATATAATTATATGCTGTCGGCATAATGGGAAGTGGTGATTGACCAGAAGACGGTTAGGACTTGTGACGTCAGCAAGCATATATAAGACGATATTAAGAAGAAATTCGCTACAATTGCCCAATCAGCGCGCCAGTTCGGTAGAGCCTGACAATATCTGCAGTCCAGGGGCAGGTCTGCGTGCATGAGAGTGTAGACAGCTAGAAGATGTTGTCTATAAGCGTAGATAGTCGGTGTCTGATGAAGGCCATGGTGATCACTCTGTGACGGACTTCAGAGCGAGTACCGTAGTTTGCCGGTGGACTGGTAATCTGGCGATTTATACCTGTTGTGAGCGCTCCAGGAACAGACCGTGGACATTATATAAACGCGTAACTGAATAGGTACTGGATATCGCTGTGCGGAAGCATATTCGGTTGCCTAGAGCTGGATGATTCCAGAGGACATCAACTGTGAAAGACATTGATTCTGAGTCCAATTAGAAGAGTCAAATTAGTGCGCTAATTAGTTAGTGCTCTTTGAACTGTGTCTCAAGAAGCAAACCAGTACTCCAGCGAGGACTGTTGGCGGTCGGAGCTCCGTGTATCTATAAGTGGACTGATTGTACTGTGTACACAGCGCGGGCAAACGGTGAGCAAGCAGCTCAATATGTCGATGTCATGTGTGCGCGATCGTAATAATGGGAGCAGTTTAAATAAGGGACTTTTCTGTGCAGCGTGATTAATGGACTTGGTGAATGATTCTCTGTTTATTGTCGAACGCTTGTGAACATCAGTGCTTTAATGTAAGGAGCGCCTCTCAAGAGAAATGTGTCTTCTTTCTTTAATATATTGATTTGTTTTTGTAAATCATGTCTTTTTCGTCTTTTTGGAGTGTACTTATGAATAAGTTTCAGCAAGTTGGTTTGACAGTTAAAAGAACCTGGTCGTTCACAGCTTAAGTTTTGTGACAACTGTCTTACAAAATTCAAGAAAAAGATCCTCAGTGAAACACACAGTCAGACTAAAATCTATGATGTAAGCTGTGTTACCATGTACGCGTGTACGCGTATCTGCAATTATGAGTAAAAATAGCCGTGTTTCCATGGAAACACGGCTATTTTTTCACTTACATACGCATATACTCGCACATGGAAACGCAGCTATATTTATGCAAGAATGAGCACCTCGAGATGGTTCCCGTGACGAGGGACATACGGATTTATCTATTTTGTCATGACTTTTGAATATTTATGATATTTCCTGAATAAATCGTAATATTAAGTAAGCATAAGCAACATTGTTAAAACCAACGGCGTTGACTCCTGAATGAGTTTTTCTAAATGTATGGTCATTTTATTTCTTTTGGCAAGTACCTTAACTGTAATGCGTTTTGTAATTGTAAAGTGTCGTGCTCATATAAGATAGGCACTGATGTCGTCAGAGCATGCCAAGAAGTGTTATCTTTAATGATTTAATTTTTAGTTTTGTCCGGGTCTACTCTAAATACATTCAACGCTGCCAAATCTATATCATCTCCTGCTAACAGTTCATTTTGAATGAATACATATATTTCTTAGCGAAACCATCATCGCTTAAAGGCCCATGCATTGGAGCGGTTCTAGTTTATGTCTATTGTGTTCAAGCGATATGAAACGGTTTCAGAATTACATCGTAGCAGATACTGTTTTATTAAGAGAGAAAGTACACTTCCTTTCATGTATACCTATTATGCACGGTAAACGAATAAGCCACTTGTAGTTATAAGTTATACCAACGCACGGGCGTAGCTTTTCCTCCACGTTTTAAAGGATAAATCCTCCTTTTCGGGAGGCAGCAACTCTGTTTTTCTCTATCGAGTATCTTCCTTGATTTAAAATGAAATTTAAATATTTTTAAGCAAATTTAAATCTCAATTTTATGGTAGACAGAACCATGATAGAGGAAACACAATAAAACTCTTTTTCGATATTGTCATATAATTTAATATAAGCCCTCTTAAAATGGCTGGCAGTTACTGAGTGCTTAAAATAGCTTACTGTTAAACTGTTTTTTTAATGTGAGAATATCATAAGATTAAGATTAATGAAAATCTAGAAAATATGTATATCATCAGAAAGAACACTGTACCAGGTTTAAAATAATTAACGTATACTTTATTGGTCTAATATGGATTTAAAACACTATTGGATTAATTTTGAATAAAGCGTTTTTTCTAGTATTGCTTTCTTCTGGGCATGAGTTTCCCGATGTAAAGGTGACAACCCCCCCCCCCCCCCTCCCCCACCACCCCTAAAAAATTCCGGATCCGCCCTTGTTTATCCGCAGGGATCAACCACCTGTGAACACTCAGATTAGTTGAACTCCTTACACACGCCTCCCACATAAAGTATAACTGTTACTTCCTCTAATTGGCAAATCTAGGGTCCAAACCTGGTCCCCAATTGCTGTCAATAGTACAGTTTCATGTTCGCCCGGAGCCTTTTTATTAATTTCCGTGACCATAAAACAAACTTTAACACGATTTAGTATGGTCCCCTTCGCTCGAGAGTGAATCCTAAACATGTCAAGAGGTAACTGTCATGCAATGGTCTTATTTTTAAACAGTCCGTGTAGCCCTAACAACTACACTTGGAAATCATGATGAGCAGACTTTTATTTATATTTAACAGGGATCATAAGTAAAATATTATAAAAAAATAGATAGAAAAACTTTTTAATCCATGAGCTCCGAGACAGCCTTAGACATTATTACATCCGATAGTTTTTCTTCTGTTTGAGATTCAACGAGCTAAGAGTGGTACCGGGAACGTAGATCCTGAATAATTGTGACATAGTGTCATTAAAGATCTCATTTGGACTTCTTCGTGCTCACTTTTTCACTTTTCACATGTTGACGTGATTTTTTTCTTCTGTATCGAATACATTTTAGTAAGCACAAAGTACTTTAATACCAAGTATAAATAGTTTTAACAAGTCTCAAAACCACCTTGCAGTTACTGCAAAAAAATTTAAGCATTTTATGCCCACCGTAAGCGACCAGTTGGTGTTTAGAGAAACTAAATGTGCTGATTCATCATATTCAAATGAAATATCATATTTTATTATTATCTAGTAAGACAGCACTCCAACACCAATCCCAACCAAGGTAAGCACGAGAGCAATCACTGACTCAAATTTGAATGAAATCTGATAAAATTTAGGAAACTTATCGCAGGGAAACGAAAACCTGACGGACGGACAGACAGACAGACAAACTCAAATCAATGTCCCATGGTCCTTCCAAGGAAGCTGGGGACAATCAATCTTGCATCTTGTTATGCATTATATCCATTGTTCAATGTCATCCACACGGTTTTCCACGTTTATTTCATCTCAAGTAGCCAGCAAGTATTCAATCCTATATGTGACCGGCACACAAACAAATACGTGCAATGGATTGTAGGTGGCGCAACCAGTAATGATGTAATAACAAGATAACGGTTATGAGATTCTTTGTCTCGACCAAATTTCAGAACACTTCATTGGTTAACTCTTGGGTTACCTTTCTTTCATGTGATTATTATCCAAAATGGGCAAATCATAAAAAAACCCACCCATACTGATTGTAAGGCCCTTCCTTTTTAAGAACCTTCGTCTTCTAATATATCTAAAACTATCAATATATGCAGTGTAGGAATCTCGCACGGTGAGGATAGAGCACACACAATTTTTTTTCGTTATTTGGCTCAGAAAAACTTGTCCATGGAAAATGTAAAATGGCCATGGCGCTTAAACCGTGGTATCCTTGATAGCCTGTCGATACAACTATAACCCGTCTTTTTTTTTCTATCACTCAGAGGAACAAGATATTGCAGACTTATTTCTGGGGAAGTGCTGGGCAAGATATGTCGAATCATACACAGACTGCTGACGACACCTGGTGTACCTACTTTAATTACTGATGGTCTATTGATATATCTACAGGTTAATAATTACTACTCCGCTCAGCCTCACAGATCTACAGGTTAACCATTACTACTCCGCTCAGCCAGACAGATCTACAGGATAACCATTACTACTCCGCTCAGCCTGACAGATCTACAGGTTAACCATTACTATTCCGCTCAGCCTGACAGATCTACAGGTTTATCATTACTACTCCGCTCAGCCTGACAGACCTACAGGTTAATCATTACTATTCCGCTCAGCCAGACAGATCTACATGTTAACCATTACTACTCCGCTCAGCCAGACAGATCTACAGGTTAACCATTACTACTTCGCTCAGCCTGACAGATCTACAGGTTAACCATTACTATTCCGCTTAGCCTGACAGATCTTCAGGTTAACCATTACTACTCCGCCCAGCCTGACAGACCTTCAGGTTAATCATTACTACTCCGCTCAGCCTGACAGATCCACAGGTTTATCATTACTACTCCGCTCAGCCTGACAGATCCACAGGTTTATCATTACTACTCCGCTCAGCCTGACAGACCTACAGGTTAATCATTACTACTCCTCTAAGCCTGACAGATCTACAGGTAAATCATTGCTACTCCGCTCAGCCTGACAGATCTACATGTTAATCATTACTACTCCGCTCAGCCTGACATATCTACCGGTTAATCATTACTACTCCGCTCAGCCTGACAGATCTACAGGTTAATCATTACTACTCGGCTCAGCCTGACAGATCCACAGGTTAATCATTACTACTCCACTAAGCCTGACAGATCTACAGGTTAATAATTACTAATTGGCTCAGCCTGACAGATCCACAGGTTAATCCTTACTATTCCGCTCAGCCTGACAGATCTAAAGGTTAATCATTACTTCTCCGCTCAGCCTGACAGATCCACAGGTTTATAAATACTACTCCACTCAACCTGACAGAACTACAGGTTAATCATAACTACTCCGCTCAGCCTGACAGATCCACAGGTTAATCATTACTACTCCGCTCAGCCTGACAGATCTACAGTTTATCATTACTACTCCGCTCAGCCTGACAGATCTTCAGGTTAATCATTACTACTTCGCTCAGCCTGACAGATCTACAGGTTTATTATAACTAATCCGTTCAGCATGACAGATTCACAGGTTTATAATTACTACTCCGCTCAGCACGACAGATCAACAGGTAATCATTACTACTCCGCTCAGCCCGACAGATCAACAGGTTAATTATAATTACTCCCTTCAGCATGACAGATCCACAAGTTTATCATTACTACTCCGCTCAGCCTGACAGATCTACATGTTAATCATTACTACTCCGCTCAGCCTGACATATCTACAAGTTAATCATTACTTCTCCCCTCAGCCTGACAGCTCTACATGTTAATCAGTACTACTCCGCTCAGCCTGACATATCTACAGGTTAATCATTACTACTCCGCTCAGCCTGACATATCTACAGGTTAATCATTACTTCTCCCCTCAGCCTGACAGATCTACATGTTAATCAGTACTACTCCGCTCAGCCTGACATATCTACAGGTTAATCATTACTACTCCGCTCAGCCTGACAGATCTACAGGTTAATCATTACTACCCCGCACAGCCTGACAGATCTATAGGTTAATCCTTACTATTCCGCTCAGCCTGACAGATCCACAGGTTAATCATTACTACTCCGCTCATCCTGACAGATCCACAGGTTTATCATTACTACTCCACTCAGCCTGACAGAAATTCAGGTTAATCATTACTACTCCGCTCAGCCTGACAGATATTCAGGTTAATCATTACTACTCCGCTCAGCCTGACAGATCTACAGGTTTATTATAACTACTCCGTTCAGCATGACAGATCCACAGGTTTATTATTACTACTCGGCTCAGCCCGAAAGATCTACAGGTAAATCATTAATACTCCGCTCAGCCTGACAGATCTACAGGTTAATCATTACTTTTCCGCTCAGCTTGACAGATCTACAGGTTAATCATTACTACTCCGCTCAGCCTGACGATCTACAGGTTAATCAATACTACTCCGCTCAGCCTGACAGATCCACAGGTTAATCATTAGTATTCCGCTCAGCCTAACAGATCTTCAGGTTAATCATTATTACTCCGCTTACAGGTTAATCATTACAAATCAGCCCAGCCTGACAGATCTTCAGGTTAATCATTATTACTCCGCTGAGCCTGACAGATCTTCAGGTAAATCATTACTACTCCGCTCAGCCTGACAGTTCTACAGGTTAGTCATTACTATTCTACTCTTCCTGACAGATCTACAGGTTAATCATTACTACTCCGCTAAGCCTGACAGATGTACAGGTTAATCAATACTACTCCGGTCATCCTGACGGATCTACTGGTAAATCATTACTACTCCGCTCAGCCTGACAGATCTACAGGTTAATCATTAAGACTCCGCTCAGCCTGACAGATCTACAGGTTTATTATTACTACTCCGCTCAGCCTGGCAGATCTTTAGGTTAATTATTACTACTCGCTCAGCCTGCAAGATCTTCAGGTTAATCATTACTACTCCGCTCAACCTGACAGGACTACAGGTTAATCATTACTACTCCCCTCAGCCTGACATATCTACAAGTTAATCATTACAACTCCGCTCAGCCTGACAGATCTACATGTTAATCATTACTTCTCCGCTCAGCCTGACATATCTACAGGTTAATCATTACTACTCCACTGAGCCTGACAGATCTACAGGTAAATCATTACTACCCCGCTCAGCCTGACAGATCTATAGGTTAATCCTTACTATTCCGCTCAGCCTGACGGATCCACAGGTTAATCATTACTTCTCCGCTCAGCCTGACAGATCCACAGGTTTATCATTACTACTCCACTCAGCCTGACAGATATTCAGGTTAATCATTACTACTCCGCTCAGCCTTAAAGATCTACAGGTTTATTATTACTACTCCGCTCAGCCTGTCAGATCTACAGGTTAATCATTATTACTCCGCTCAGCCTGACAGATCTTCAGGTAAATCATTACTACTCCGCTCAGCCTGACAGTTCTACAGGTTAGTCATTACTATTCTACTCTTCCTGACAGATCTACAGGTTAATCATTACTACTCCGCTAAGCCTGACAGATGTACAGGTTAATCAATACTACTCCGGTCATCCTGACGGATCTACAGGTAAATCATTACTACTCCGCTCAGCCTGACAGATCTACAGGTTAATCATTACTACTCCGCTCAGCCTGACAGATCTACAGGTTTATTATTACTACTCCGCTCAGCCTGGCAGATCTTTAGGTTAATTATTACTACTCGCTCAGCCTGCCAGATCTTCAGGTTAATCATTACTACTCCGCTCAGCCTGACAGATCTACAAGTTAATCATTACTACTCCGCTCAACCTGACAGGACTACAGGTTAATCATTACTACTCCGCTCAGCCTGACATATCTACAAGTTAATCATTACAACTCCGCTCAGCCTGACAGATCTACATGTTAATCATTACTTCTCCGCTCAGCCTGACATATCTACAAGTTAATCATTACTACTCCACTGAGCCTGACAGATCTACAGGTAAATCATTACTACCCCGCTCAGCCTGACAGATCTATAGGTAAATCCTTACTATTCCGCTCAGCCTGACAGATCCACAGGTTAATCATTACTTCTCCGCTCAGCCTGACAGATCCACAGGTTTATCATTACTACTCCACTCAGCCTGACAGATATTCAGGTTAATCATTACTACTCCGCTCAGCCTTAAAGATCTACAGGTTTATTATTACTACTCCGCTCAGCCTGTCAGATCTACAGGTTAATCATTACTACTCCGCTCAGCCTGACAGATCAACAGGTTAATCATTACTAATCCGCTCAGCATGACAGATCTACAGGTTTATTATTACTACTCTACTCAGCCTGACAGATTTACAGGTTAATCATTACTACTCCGCTCAGCCTTGCAGATCTTAAGGTAAATCATAACTACTCGCTCAGCCTGCCAGATCTTCAGGTTAATCATTACTATTCCGCTCAGCCTGACAGATCTACAAGTTAATCATTACTACTCCGCTCAGCCTGACAGATCTACAGGTTTATTATAACTACTCCGTTCAGCATGACAGATCCACAGGTTTATTATTACTACTCGGCTCAGCCCGAAAGATCTACAGGTAAATCATTAATACTCCGCTCAGCCTGACAGATCTACAGGTTAATCATTACTTTTCCGCTCAGCTTGACAGATCTACAGGTTAATCATTACTACTCCGCTCAGCCTGACGATCTACAGGTTAATCAATACTACTCCGCTCAGCCTGACAGATCCACAGGTTAATCATTAGTATTCCGCTCAGCCTAACAGATCTTCAGGTTAATCATTATTACTCCGCTTACAGGTTAATCATTACAAATCAGCCCAGCCTGACAGATCTTCAGGTTAATCATTATTACTCCGCTGAGCCTGACAGATCTTCAGGTAAATCATTACTACTCCGCTCAGCCTGACAGTTCTACAGGTTAGTCATTACTATTCTACTCTTCCTGACAGATCTACAGGTTAATCATTACTACTCCGCTAAGCCTGACAGATGTACAGGTTAATCAATACTACTCCGGTCATCCTGACGGATCTACTGGTAAATCATTACTACTCCGCTCAGCCTGACAGATCTACAGGTTAATCATTACTACTCCGCTCAGCCTGACAGATCTACAGGTTTATTATTACTACTCCGCTCAGCCTGGCAGATCTTTAGGTTAATTATTACTACTCGCTCAGCCTGCAAGATCTTCAGGTTAATCATTACTACTCCGCTCAGCCTGACAGATCTACAAGTTAATCATTACTACTCCGCTCAACCTGACAGGACTACAGGTTAATCATTACTACTCCCCTCAGCCTGACATATCTACAAGTTAATCATTACAACTCCGCTCAGCCTGACAGATCTACATGTTAATCATTACTTCTCCGCTCAGCCTGACATATCTACAGGTTAATCATTACTACTCCACTGAGCCTGACAGATCTACAGGTAAATCATTACTACCCCGCTCAGCCTGACAGATCTATAGGTTAATCCTTACTCTTCCGCTCAGCCTGACGGATCCACAGGTTAATCATTACTTCTCCGCTCAGCCTGACAGATCCACAGGTTTATCATTACTACTCCACTCAGCCTGACAGATATTCAGGTTAATCATTACTACTCCGCTCAGCCTTAAAGATCTACAGGTTTATTATTACTACTCCGCTCAGCCTGTCAGATCTACAGGTTAATCATTATTACTCTTATTACTACTCCGCTCAGCCTGTCAGATCTACAGGTTAATCATTATTACTCCGCTCAGCCTGACAGATCTTCAGGTAAATCATTACTACTCCGCTCAGCCTGACAGTTCTACAGGTTAGTCATTACTATTCTACTCTTCCTGACAGATCTACAGGTTAATCATTACTACTCCGCTAAGCCTGACAGATGTACAGGTTAATCAATACTACTCCGGTCATCCTGACGGATCTACAGGTAAATCATTACTACTCCGCTCAGCCTGACAGATCTACAGGTTAATCATTACTACTCCGCTCAGCCTGACAGATCTACAGGTTTATTATTACTACTCCGCTCAGCCTGGCAGATCTTTAGGTTAATTATTACTACTCGCTCAGCCTGCCAGATCTTCAGGTTAATCATTACTACTCCGCTCAGCCTGACAGATCTACAAGTTAATCATTACTACTCCGCTCAACCTGACAGGACTACAGGTTAATCATTACTACTCCGCTCAGCCTGACATATCTACAAGTTAATCATTACAACTCCGCTCAGCCTGACAGATCTACATGTTAATCATTACTTCTCCGCTCAGCCTGACATATCTACAAGTTAATCATTACTACTCCACTGAGCCTGACAGATCTACAGGTAAATCATTACTACCCCGCTCAGCCTGACAGATCTATAGGTTAATCCTTACTATTCCGCTCAGCCTGACAGATCCACAGGTTAATCATTACTTCTCCGCTCAGCCTGACAGATCCACAGGTTTATCATTACTACTCCACTCAGCCTGACAGATATTCAGGTTAATCATTACTACTCCGCTCAGCCTTAAAGATCTACAGGTTTATTATTACTACTCCGCTCAGCCTGTCAGATCTACAGGTTAATCATTACTACTCCGCTCAGCCTGACAGATCAACAGGTTAATCATTACTAATCCGCTCAGCATGACAGATCTACAGGTTTATTATTACTACTCTACTCAGCCTGACAGATTTACAGGTTAATCATTACTACTCCGCTCAGCCTTGCAGATCGTAAGGTAAATCATAACTACTCGCTCAGCCTGCCAGATCTTCAGGTTAATCAATACTATTCCGCTCAGCCTGACAGATCTACAAGTTAATCATTACTACTCCGCTCAACCTGACAGGACTACAGGTTAATCATTACTATTCCGCTCAGAATGACAGATCTTCAGGTTAATCATTACTACTCCGCTCAGCCTGACAGATCCACAGGTATATAATTACTTCTCCGCTCAGCCCGACAGATCAACGAGAGACATGCGGATTTATCTATTTTGTCATGGCTTTTGAATATTTATGATATTTCCTGAATAAATCGTAATATTAAGTAAGCATAAGCAACATTGTTAAAACCAAGGGCGTTGACTCCGGAATGAGTTTTTCTCAATGCATGGTCATTTTCTTTTTTTTGGCAAGTACCTTAACTGTAATGCGTTTTGTAATTGTAAAGTGTCGTGCTCATATCAGATAGAAACTGATGTCGTCAGAGCTTGCCAAGAAGTGTTATCTTGAATGATTTTGATTTTTTTTCCGGGTCTACTCTAAATACGTGGCTGTTGCAGACGAAGATTCCAGTCTTGTGTCTATAATATAATCAAGTTACCGGAAAGCCGTATTTACTGGTATAGTGTCTGTTATATTTTTGGAGAATATGTATACAATTGATTGGAAATGTCAAAAGATTCTTAGTAACTTGCCACATTTATCTCATCTTCTGCTAACAGTCCATTTTGACTGAATACAAATGTTTCTTAGCGAAACCATCACCGCCTAAAGGCCCATGCATCCGAACGGTTCTAGTTTATGTCTCTTGTGTTCAGGCGAAATGAAACAGTTTCAGAATTACATCTTGGCAGATACTGTTATATTTCCAAGAGAGAAAGTTCACCTCTATTCATGGTTAACTAATATGCACAGTAAACGAATAAGCCACTATAAGTTATAAGTTATACCAACGCACGGGCGTAGCTTTTCCTCCACGTTTTAAAGGATAAATCCTCCTTTTCGGGAGGCAGCAACTCTGTTTTTCTCTATCGAGTATCTTTCTTAATTCAAAATGAAATTTAAATATTTTTAAGCAAATAAATAAATAAATCTTTTTCGATATTGTCATACAATTTAAAATAAGCCCTCTAAAAATGACTGGCAGTTACTGAGTGCTTAAAATAGCTTACTGTTAAACAGGTTTTTTTTAATGTAAAAATATCATATGAAAATTAATGAAAATCTAGAAAATATGTATATCATCAGAAAGAACACTGTACCAGGTTTAAAATAATTAACGTATACTTTATTGGTCTAATATGGATTTAAAACACTATTGGATTAATTTTGAATAAAGCGTTTTTTCTAGTATTGCTTTCTTCTGGGCATGAGTTTCCCGATGAAAAGGTGACAACACCCCCCCTCCCCCCCCCCCCCCCCCGCCCCCCTCCACCACCCCTAAAAATTCCGGATCCGCCCTTGTTTATCCGCAGGGATCAACCACCTGTGAACACTCAGATTAGTTGAACTCCTTACACACGCCTCCCACATAAAGTATAACTGTTACTTCCTCTAATTGGCAAATCTAGGGTCCAAACCTGGTCCCCAATTGCTGTCAATAGTACAGTTTCATGTTCGCCCGGAGCCTTTTTATTAATTTCCGTGACCATTAAAACAAACTTTAACACGATTTAGTATGGTCCCCTTCACTCGAGGGTTAAGAGTGAATCCTAAACATGTCAAGAGGTAACTGTCATGCAATGGTCTTATTTTTAAACAGTCCGTGTAGCCCTAACAACTACACTTGGAAATCATGATGAGCATACCTTCAGTTATATTTAACAGGGATCATAAGTAACATATTATAAAAAAATAGATAGAAAAACTTTTTAATCCATGAGCTCCGAGACAGCCTTAGACATTATAACATCCATTAGTTTTTCTTCTGTTTGAGATTCCAGCAAGCTAAGAGCACGGTGAGAGTGGTACCAGGAACATAGATCCTGAATAATTGTGACATAGTGTCATTACAGATCTCATTTGGACTTCTTCGTGCTCTCTTTCCCCCCTTGGGACTTCACCTGTTTTACTTTCTCTATATGTAATTCTTAGACAGTATCACATCTGATAGTTTTTATCTGAATGTAGGGTTTAAAGTTACAAGTTGACCCGGATATGACAGTGCATGAAAGCTGCAGGTACACAGCTGATAATTAACTTATTCTATCACGTGATCATGGGATTCGACTAAGTAAATAAACGCAGGCGTCTGAGGCATCGTCTTTTTTTGTTGCATGATAATGTTACAAACAGACAATTGTTAATTATAAATCTACTTTGTCCAACAAATTAATTACAATCCATAATTTGGGATCTCAAAATGACATGTTGACGTGATTTTTTCTTCTATATCGAATACATTTTAGTAAGCACAAAGTACTTTAATACCAAGTATAAATAGTTTTAACAAGTCTCAAAACCACCTTGCAGTTACTGCAAAAAAATTCAAGCATTTTATGCCCACCGTTAGCGACCAGTTGGTGTTTAGAGAAACTAAATGTGCTGATTCATCATATTCAAATGAAATATCATATTTTATTATTATCTTGTAAGACAGCACACCAACACCAATCCTAACCAAGGTAAGCACAAGAGCAATCACTGACTCAAATTTGAATGAAATCTGATAAAATTTAGGAAACTTATCGCAGGGAAACGAAAACCTGACGGATGAACAGACAGACAGACAAACTCAAATCAATATCCCATGGTCCTTCCAAGGAAGCTGGGGACAATCAATCTTGCATCTTGTTATACATTATATCCATTGTTCAATGTCATCCACACGGTTTTCAACGTTTATTTCATCTCAAGTAGCCAGCAAGTATTCAATCCTATATGTGGCCGGCACGCAAAAAAATACGTGCAATGGATTGTAGGTGGCGCAACCAGTTATGATATAACAACAAGATAACGGTTATGAGATTCTTTGTCTCGACCAAATTTCAGAACACTTCATTGGTTAACTCTTGGGTTACCTTTCTTTCATGTGATTATTATCCAAAATGGGCAAATCATAAAAAAGCCACCCATACTGATTGTAAGGCCCAGCCTTTTTAAGAACCTTCGTCTTCTAATATATCTAAAACTATCAATATATGCAGTGTAGGAATCTCGCACGGTGAGGATAGAGCACACACAAATTTTTTTCGTTATTTGGCTCAGAAAAACTTGTCCATGGAAAATGTAAAATGGCCATGGCGCTTAAACCGTGGTATCCTTGATAGCCTGTCGATACAACTATAACCCGTTTTTTTGGGTTTTTTTTTCTTTTGGTCACTCAGAGGAACAAGATATTGCAGACTTATTTCTGGGGAAGTGCTGGGCAAGATATGTCGAATCATACACAGACTGCTGACGACACCTGGTGTACCTTCTTTAATTACTGATGGTCTATTGACATATCTACAGGTTATCATTACTACTCCGCTCAACCTGACAGATCTACAGGTTAATCATTACTACTCCGCTCAGCCAGACAGATCTACAGGTTAACCATTACTACTCCGCTAAGCCTGACAGATCTACAGGCTAATCATTACTACCCCGCTCAGCCTGACAGACCTACAGGTTAATCATTACTACTCCGCTAAGCCTGACAGAACCACAGGTTAATCCTTACTATTCCGCTCAGCCTGACAGATCTTCAGGTTAATAATAACTACTCCCCTCAGCCTGACGGATCTACAGGTAAATCATTACTACTCCGCTCAGCTTGACAGATATTCAGGTTAATCATCACTAATCCCCTCAGGATAGAAACAAGTGACCCATGGGTCATGACGCTCAGCTGCCAAGCATGACCTGCGACATCATGGGCTGCAATTCACAACTTCTAGTAAAATTGTTGCAGAACCTATATGCCAATTTTGTTTAAACTTTCTACATTGCCATAAATTCTTATCATATATGTCTGGTTAAAACATAGTGAATGATGGTCTGAGGCAAAATGTATGGTTGTTGAGCTATCAGGAACTAATCCGAAAGCTTGCTCGATACCTGTCAGTCTCAAAAGGAATACCACACAGGCCACATATAAGATCAAAATATAGCAAAAGATCAAGGAAATCCATGCAAGAATTATTGTGAAACGGGTGCTTCCATATTAATTTTTATTCAATACAAGCCAACTGTACTGAGCTTTCATAAATGATGGTCATATTTATTAAGAAATCTTAGACCCAATGCAAGATTACATTAATATACATCCCACTGCATTCACTTTAATAGTTATTGAGATAATATGTTCTAAAGGAATTTAAAGATGGCGTCCTGGTGGCCATATTGGATTTCTAACAGGTCGGAAATTGAACAACAAACATCCTCTAAAAGGGACCAAACATCATAAAAAAATCACAGAAACTGTCCTGGCAAAAGGATTTCTAAAATGGCTACCTGGCAGACATAATGGTTTCTGACAAGTCACACATCCTCCAATAAGACACTAAACTTGTAGCAATTGCATCAAAGAATGTAATAGTTATGAATGTCCAAAACAATTCAAAAGGCATGATCAGGTTGGAGAGCTCTCATATCAGATTGATGAACATGCAAATGTAAAAAGTGCAAGTCCAATTTGTTTTAATTATCAGCTTGCTATTCAATAGGGTCAGCAGGGTAGGTAAACTGCAAAACCTAAAAGAAAAGAAATGCAGAAAGCATCACTAAGAGTCTTGTAATCAAATAAAGCCATCCTAAATCCAGGTACAGACCCACATATTATCAGAACAAACACTTGCTGGTATATCTGATGATTTGTATAATAATATTCAGATATCTAGAAAACTAAGTTTATTGCTATGATTCCATGATATAAACTGCAAAATGTTCTCATCATTTTATAAATCAGTAGCTAAACTTAACACTTAACTCTCATAGTCTTAATGCCTGGCCAAAGCATTCCGGCAACAGTGTTTTTGTTATGCACTAATGATATATCCTTATCACTCCATGAGCTGATACAAAAGGGAGTCATATATCACAAGTGTCACTGACAATTATGGGCACATAGTGAGATGTACCAGTTGTGAGTGCCATATGGTTATATATACAAGAAAACAAGAAAAATAGAGATGGTCTACAAAATAAGTTATTGTGACCATCCCTGACCTATGACCTTGGCCTTTTGCCCACATATATCAACTGGATTCTTTCTAAATGATGGGTAACTACTAACCACTTACATCTGGCCAGGTGTAATTACTTGGCAACCAATGAGTGAATAACTTAGACCTGCAACCTTTAACCTCCTGACCAGCTGACCTCAAAATCAATTAGTTATTTCTTCATGCAAAAAGACCCATAAATATGAAGTTTGAATCAAATTCAGTGATGCATAGATGTGGCATATGTGAAAGACTGAAGGTTTGGGTTGAACAGTTTCACTTGAAATATGTTCACAAGCATTTAGAACAATATTGTGACCTTGACCTTTGACCTTTTTAACTCAACATCAATAGGCTTCTTCTCCTATTGGTAGGTAAGCCATATATGACAGATGGAAAGTATAGATTGAAAAGTTTGCTGAAAATGACTCCACGCAAGAAGAGGGTGCTGTGAACTTGACCTTTGACCTCAAAATCAACAGGTCTTTTCCCCTGTTGGCAGAAAAGCGATATCAGTGCTGAAAGGTTTGGAATGAAAGGTCTAGCTTGAAATGTGTCCACAACCTTTTCAAAGAAGTGGATCCTGTGACCCTGACCTTTGACCTTGTGACCTCAACATCTATAGGATTCTTCTCCCACTTAGTAGGTGAGCTATATGTGAAAGATCAAAGAATTGGGATGAAAGGTTGGGCTTAAAAAGCATCCTGAGGCTTTTCAAAGAAGTTGTTTCTGTGACCTTGACCTTTGACCTTGTGACCTCAAAATAATTATGGTTCTTCCCCTGTTGGTAGGGGGGATGTATGTGAAAGATGGAAGGTTTGGGATGAAAATTTTGGCTAAAAGAATTATTTCTGGGGGTGCAAACACACCCCATAACTTTGAGAATATAGGTCGCAGTGACCTAATTTCAGGTTTGCAAGGAGATCTTTTTAGAACCTCTAAGACTGCATAGGGTTCATGGCCCTAGCCCCTATGGTTACGATTTGTGCCCTGCTAACGGCCGGACGGACAGACGGAAGGACGCCGGACAAAGACCCATCGCTATAGCCAGCATGACTGAAAGTCAGCTGAGCTAAAAACACTGATAAGTATGTCGAGTCAATATGTTTATACATCTTTATTATTACATTAACAAGTTTACAATATCTGTTAATCCTCCTAATGTTCACAAAGTAAGAAAAATTACATCAGTCATAGAGACGTGAAAGCCTTCACAGCTTCCTCTGATTGAACCTGGTAAAATCCATGCTTTACATGCTTAAAAGACAATACTGTGGTTGGCTTCATATTCACGGGGTTAAAATTTCGCGATATTCACAGTTTCAATGTTTCGCGAAGGTTTCATTTTCGCGATCTCGCCAAATGAAAATCCTACGCAAACTAAAGCATAATTCTATGGATTTATTATATAAAATAATACGCGCGAAAATCTTAATAATTAGACAATTGGACATCAAAAGAGTTAAATCATTGTTCATACATGCAAGATAATTTTAAAAATATCTGAAATCATTTATTATAGCAACATATGAACATATAAAATCTTATTATTCATGTTAGATATCAATCATTTGGCTTTCGACTTGCTTTCCGCGATGGAACTCTTATTCACGAAGGTTTTATTTTCGCGGTAATTCCCCTTTCGCGAATATCGCGAATTTGAAACCCTCGCGAACAAAAAGGCAACCACAGTAACTATAATCAATAAATTCAGGAAAATATTTGTTAATTCACATCAACAGTATATCATTATTGATTTTTAAATATAATTTAACAGATTTAAACCATACACCAGATATTTCCTCTAAGGTGAACTCTTTATTAAGATAATATGAATTCAAGATGAATGTTTAGGAAATATCCTTATCTAGCTTGTTAAATAGTGCTTAATCAATAAGTGCAGTACCTGATCTGTGTTGCCAATTAAAAATAAATTCACCAAAAATATCATGAATCTAAATTCAGTTATAAATACTGCATATGTCTCTGATATAAAAAGTGACTCATGGAGTCATGGGTCACCTTTAATGTTAACTGAGTATTATTTTAAGAGGCACGCACCATTTAACACTTATGAATGATGCATGCATACATTCAGTACCGAAGAACCAATATGCTAAATTTGATGAATTCCATGATCTTACCGTTATGATATGATTTACATTTGAAAGCTGATGCAGGTTTATTTAATGCATTAATATAAGAATACCTGGTCATAGTGACCTAGGTTTGGGTTAGTTGGAGAACATGTTCACATGGAATGATCTATCCCATTTAAAAGCCATAATCAATGTCTACAAAATATGCTTCATCAACGGTCAATGAAACCAACGGATGGCGATCAAAGAGTGACTGCTGTAGCTCAAACAGTTCACTTAAACTCAGCTGAGCTAAACATACATCTACACATTACAAACTAAAACACTGGCCTTAGTGACAAAGATCATATGAACCACAGTGACAGATTTTTCTCCGTCCCATATAAAATCAAGGCATCCATGTCTGTTTGTGCCGTATTTTACCCGTTCCATTAAATTATGGGATGAACTTCCCTGTTCATGTAAATTCATTTTTAAAAAATCTCATAAACAGATACTGATTCATGACCAGGTAAGCTTAATTAACACAAACTGATCAACAGACATCAACTGGTCACACATCAAGTGGCCAGTCTCACAGAAATTAAGCCACATCTTTTTGTGCAGTTTTGAACTTGGTCATTACTGACATACATGAAAATGGTGTATCAAGATGTAGACAAATTTTAATAACTTGTGGCAGATTAACATGACTCTGCACTCTGACCATGGACGAAGTTATTATCTATGGCTCAGTTAAAAATATGAATAAAACCTGTAGTATTTATGGGTCCATTAAGATCATGGAAAAAAGTATTATTTTAATGGGTCCAATAAGATCATGGAAAAACTTGGGCCCATGAAGATCATCAAAAAACTTATCAATGGGTTTGTCAAGATCATCAACAGACTTCTTATGAACTTTGTGTCCATAAAGATCGTGAAAAACTAGTATTTTCTCTGTATATATAAATATCATTGATAAAATAGTATTTTCTATAGGATAGAATTATCTATGGGCCCATTAAGAAAATCAAAAAATCATAAATCTTTGCCTTACAAACTCTGTGTCCATTAAGACCATTGACAAACCTGTATTCTTTATGGAAAACTCTTGTGTTTTCTCTTAGCCCACTTTGATCATCAATAAACATATTATCTAAGGCCCATTAAGGTATTTAACAAATGTCTTATAAACTGTGTCCATTAAGATCATGGACATGCCTGTATTATCTATATAGAGACAATGAAAAAACTCTTGTATTTTCTCTGAGCCCACTAAAACCAACAAACATATTTTCTAAGGCTCATAAAGATAATCAACAAATGTCTTAAAAACTGTGTCCATTAAGACCATGGACAAGCCTGTATTATCTATAGATCAATAAAGATCATGGCCAAACAAGTTTTCCATTAAGATCAATTGTATTATTTTATAACCAGACCCATCCTTAGACAAAGTGTCAGGCCTACAAGCCCCTCCAGCATTTAACCTTATTAATTATTGATTACATGAATCAACAGAAAGAAAAATGTTATGCTCTAATATACAAAGCAGGTTTCTCTAGGTACAGCTGGATTAATGTGTAGCTGATAAATTCCCTCATAATAACAAACATCCTTTATATGGCTCTATATCCACTGTACTCAGATACACACAGCTCACAGAGACCATTAAAAGAGATGCTGGTAGTGTTTATGTTTATATAAATTTCTGTAAGTACATTTAATTAAAAGGGCAAGGTCTATAAATACTTTATTCTTAACTGACACATTATATCCTGTATACACCATAAGAAATTCTATACTCTTAACTCCCCAAGGTTAATTAAATTCCCTTTGTGTTAGTAAAAATGGCAGACAGATGAAGCATGTTAAGATCTCTACCTCGTCCCTGAATCTTTCAATCTCACCCAGTCATCTGACTAGAAAATGGGGACACCTTGGGGCCAATCTCTACACTAAACCTTAAAATGGCACTTTGAATCTTTAGAACCCTAATTGCCAACACCAATATATTATATGCAATCATATATATTTAAACATAATAAAAAAATACACATTTTTTTATATATTTCCTATTGACTTGAACAAATGAGGCACATGGTACACACTGAGATATGGTGCATAATTCATGGTCTGATACACTCATGAATATCAAGGTTAAAAAAAATTACATGATAATGGCAGGGCTCGACAATTACAGTTAACTGCTTGCCCGGGGTAAGTAAAAGTTCTAGATCAGCGCGCAAGTGCGGCTTAGCCTGACAAAATCTGCAGTCCAGGGGCAGGTGTGCGTGCATGAGAGTCTAGACAGCTAAGAGATGTTGTCTATATGCGTAGATAGTCGGTGTCCGAGAAAGGCCACGGTAATCACTCTGTAACTGACCCCAAAGCGAGTATCGCATTTTGCCAGCGGACAGGTAATCTGGCGATTTATATCTGTTGTGAGCGCTTTCAGGAAGAGACCGAGGACATTTAATCGCGTAACTGAAGAGGTACTGGATATCGCTGTGCGGAAGCATATTCTGTTACCTAGAGCTGGGTGATTCAAGAAGACATCAGCTGTGAAAAACATTGATTCTGAGTCCAGATAGTATAGTCGGTGCGCTAAATAGTAAGTGCTGTTTATGCTATGTCTCAAGAGGCAAACCAGTACGCCAGCGAGGACTGTTGGTGGTCGGAGCTCAGACTGTTTGTACTGTGTACACAGCGCGGGCAAACGGTGAGGCAAGCAGCTTACTATTCCGAATTCATGTGTGCGCGATGGTATTGATGGGAAGAGTGTAAACAAGGTACTTCTCAATGCAGCGTGACTAATGGACTTGGTGATTGATTCTGTGATTTTTGTCGGACGCCTGTAAACATCAGTGCTTATATGTAAATGTGTCTTTTTTTAATATATTGATTTGTTTTTGTAAATCATGTCTTATTCGTCTTTTTGGAGTGTACTTATGAATGAGTTTCAGCCAGTTGGTTTGACAGTTAAAAGAACCTGGTCGTTCGGAGCTTCAGTGTTGTGACAACTGTCTTACAAAATTGAAGAAAAAAGATCCTCAGGTTAACACACACCGTCACACTAAAATCTATGATGTAAGCTGTGTTACCATGTACGCGTATACACGTATTTGCGAATATGAGTAAAAATAGCCGTGTTCCCATGGAAACACGGCCTTTTTTCACTTACATACGCATATACTCGCACGTGGAAAGGCAGCTATATTTATACAAGAATGAGCACCTCGAGATGGTTCCCGTGATAAGGGACATACGGATTTAACTATTTTGTCATGGCTTTTGAATATTTATGATATTTACTGAATAAATCGTAATATACAGTTAGCATAGGCAATATTGTTAAAACCAACGGCGTTGACTCCGGAATGAGTTTTTCTCAATGCATGGTTATTTTCTTTCTTTTAGCTAGTATCTTAACTGTAATGCGTTGTGTAATTGCAAAGTGTCGTGCTCATATCAGATAGGCACTGATGTCGTTAGAGCATGTCAAGAAGTGTTATCTTTAATGATTGAATTTTGAGTTTTGTCCGGGTCTACTCTAAATACATTTAAGGCTGCCAAATCTATATCATCTCCTGCTAACAGTTCATTTTGAAAGAATACATATATTTCTTAGCGAAACCATCATCGCTTAAAGGCCCATGCATTGGAGCGGTTCTAGTTTATGTCTATTGTGTTCAAGCGATATGAAACGGTTTCAGAATTACATCGTAGCAGATACTGTTTTATTAAGAGAGAAAGTACACTTCCTTTCATGTATACCTATTATGCACGGTAAACGAATAAGCCACTTGTAGTTATAACTTGGCGTTTCCTCCATGTTTGAAAGGCTTATTCCTTCCTTTCGGCGGCTGTGGAACCCTTAAAGGGTTCTCTATCGAGTACCTTACTTGATTAAAAAATGAAATTTAAATATTTTTTAGCAAAATAAATCTCAATTTTAAGGTAGATGGAGACATTATAGAGGAAAAACAATAAAACTCTTTTGAGATACTGCCATTTAGTTTAATTTTTGCCCACTCAAAACGGCTGGCTGTTACGGAGTGTTTAAAAAAGTTCACTCTTTAAAAGTGTAAAAAAATGTGAAAATTTCATACGAAAATTAATGAAAATCTAGAAAATCTGTATATCATAGAAAGATCCCTGTATTTGGTTTTAAATAACTACACTTTATTGGTCTAATATGGATTTAAAAAAATAATGGATTGACTTTTAATAAAGGGGTTTTCTAGTGTTGCTTCCTTTAGGGCATTAGTTTCTCGATGTAACAGTACCCCCCCCCCCCCAAAAAAAAAAAATAAAAAATCCGGATCCGCCCCTGTTGATCCGCAGGGATCAACCACCTGTGAACCCTCAGATAAGCTGGACTCCTTATACACGCTTCCCACATGAAGTGTGATTGTTACTTCCTTTAATTGGCAAATATAGGGTCCAAGCGTGGTCCCTATTTGCTCTCAATAGAACAGTTTCATGTTCGCCCGGAGCTTTTATTATTAATTTCCGTGACCATTAAAACAAACTTTAACACGATTTAGTATGGTCCCCTTCACTCGAGGGTTAAGAGTGAATCCTAAACATGTTCAAGAGGTAACTCTCATGCAATGATTTTATTTTAAACAATCCGTGTAGCACTAACAACTACATTTTGAAATCATGATGAGAAGACCTTTAGTTATATTTAACAGGGGTCAAGAGTAACATATTATAAAAAAAGAATAGATAGGCAATATTTTAATCCGTAAGCTCCGAGACCGCCTTAGAAACAGAAGAAAAACTATCGGATCTTATACTGTCTAAGATTTAAATACAGAGTAAGTAAAACAGATGAAGTCCCAAGGGGGGAAAGAGAGCATGAATAAGTCCAAATGAGATCTATATTGACCCCGTGTCACAATTATTCAGGATCTACGTTCCCGGTACCACTCTCATCGTGCTCGTAGCTTGCTGGAATCTCAATCACTCGAAACCAGCAAAATACATCACTCAGGGGGTTAAAGAAACACCAAATACATGTATAAGAGAACAAAGAAATAAGCTTACCAGACATTTGTAGATGTAGCTGTGTCAACTAAAAACATTAAGATTTTTTTCATATAGAACACTTGGGGTGGAACAATCAGAATAGTCAGACTGAAAAAAAGTGTTTTTAATAAATATCTCTTCCAAGTAGGT
Organism: Sipunculus nudus; assembly: GCA_026874595.1. Classification (NCBI taxonomy): domain Eukaryota; kingdom Metazoa; phylum Annelida; class Sipuncula; order Golfingiida; family Sipunculidae; genus Sipunculus; species Sipunculus nudus. Next base: position 6,818,730 of record CM049316.1, read on the forward strand.
CTATGGTACTACAATGATGTTTTTGATAATGATGGTAATTTCATATATTTTAATACTTTGAATCGTCCTGGTGTACCAGGTAAATACTATTTAACTCACAGGGCAGTTGTTGAACATATTAGAGTTAAACAAATAAAAGAGGAAGGTGTATAGAAACATCACCAGCCATAACCTGGGCCATGCGTAGAACACAATGTATAGAAACATCACCAGCCATTAGCTGGGCCATGCGTAGAACACAATGTATAGAAACATCACCAGCCATAACCTGGGCCATGCGTAGAACACAATTAATGTATAGAAACATCACCAGCCATTAGCTGGGCCATGCGTAGAACACAATGTATAGAAACATCACCAGCCATTAGCTGGGCCATGCGTAGAACACAATGTATAGAAACATCACCAGCCATAACCTGGGCCATGCGTAGAACACAATGTATAGAAACATCACCAGCCATTAGCTGGGCCATGCGTAGAACACAATGTATAGAAACATCACCAGCCATAACCTGGGCCATGCGTAGAACACAATGTATAGAAACATCACCAGCCATAACCTGGGCCATGCGTAGAACACAATTAATGTATAGAAACATCACCAGCCATTAGCTGGGCCATGCGTAGAACACAATTTATAGAAACATCACCAGCCATAACCTGGGCCATGCGTAGAACACAATGTATAGAAACATCACCAGCCATAACCTGGGCCATGCGTAGAACACAATGTATAAAAACATCACCAGCCATAAACCTGGGCCATGCGTAGAACACAATGTATAGAAACATCACCAGCCATAACCTGGGCCATGCGTAGAACACAATCGAGAAATAAAGAGGTGGAAAGCTGAATACTAAGGAATTGTATAAATATTTAATTAATATGAAGACCCCGAAAAAATATCCTGCAAAGATAACTATGAGCAAAAAAAAATATAACGATATAGATAATATCGAATGGGAAACATATTTTATGATTTTACAATATTTAACAAATATTGGAAAATGTATTGAATTCTAGTATACAATATACCACAACTTTAATATCTAAATGATATTTTTTTCATGTGGAGCAAGATTGAAAGCTTAATGTGATGTGTACATTTTGTAAACAAGATGAAGAAACATTTAATTCCAACAGTGTGAAGTGGTTAAACAGTTTTTGAATGACGTATACAAAGGGTTTAAACTAAATGATGACCTTAGAATGATTACCGGAGAGTACAAGCTTGAACAAGCTAGCCATCCATGCTCAATATCTTATAAATAAAGTATATTTACTAACATAAAATCCAGACTATGGAAAATTTGTGAATTTTCTAAAGCACAAGAAGTATTTAGAATGTAAGGAACTAACTTTAAATCAGAAAAATATTCAATGATGGATTAAGCTGTGGAATTCAATTAATATGCCTTGTTTAGAGAAAAAAATGATGAGTCATGATAATATTATAAACAGGTACAATTTTTTTTTTTTTTGGTGGTAGTCAGTTCTGTGTTTTCTGTTTTGTATGTATTTTGTAAGTAATTATATTTTATATGTAAGTAATTGTATTTTTGTTTATATATAAACCACATGTTATATATGTACCATCATATCAAGTAAAACGTAGTGACTCCCGAGAAAGTTATCGGCAAACACAGTCCAGTGTTTGTATGACTGGGTCTTAGGATCCTAAGCAATGAGAGCACGGCGAAATCACTTTTATCAAATCTCCTGGTACATCAAATCAAAAGCTTCAGTTATCCACAGGAACAAAGAACGATAAAACATCCTCACACAGTTTGTGAAGGTAAAAGTTCGTTTCACAAACGTAATTCGATTACTTATGTTGATTGGTTTCGATAAGAGAATGTAGGGTTTACAGTTACAAGTTGACCCGGATATGACAGTGCATGAAGGCTGCAGGTACACAGCTGATAATAAACTTATTCTATCACGTGATCTTGAGATTTGACTAAGTATATAAATGCAGTTGTCTGATGCATCGTCTTTTTTTTTTTTTTTTTTTTTTTTGTTACATGATAAAGTTACAAACAGACAATTGTTAATTATAAATCTAGTATCTCGAACAAATTTATGACAGCCCATAAACTGGGATCTGAAAATGACATGTTGACGCGATTTTTTTCTTCTGTATCGAATACATTTTATTAGCCAGAGTACTTTAAAACCAAGTACAAATAGTTTTAACAACTCTCATAAGATGGCCGCACCTTGCAGTCACTGCAAAAATTCAAGCATTTTATGTCCACCGCTAGAGACACCTGTTGGTAATTAGAGAAACTAAATGTGCTGATTCATCAAGGAAATATAATATTTTATTATTATCTTCTAAGACAGCACTCCAAAACAAATCCCAACCAAGGTAAACATGAGAGCAATCACTGACTCAAATTTGAATGAAATCTGATAAAATTTAGAAACTTATCGCACGGAAACGAAAACCTGAAGGACGAACAGACAGACAGACAGACAGATAAACTCAAATCAATGTCCCATGTTCCTTCCAAGGAAGCTGGGGACAATCAATATCGCATCTTGTACTGCATTATATACATTATTCAATGTCATCCATACGGTTTTCCTCGCTATTTCACCTCAAGTAGCCAGCAAGTATTAAATGCTATACGTTTCCTGTGCACACACACACACACACACAGTGGATTGTAGGTGGGGCAACCAGTAATGATAAAATTACAAGAAAAAGGTAATGAGATCCTTTGTCTAGACAAATTTCAGAACACTTCTTTGGTTAACTCTTGAGAAGACTTTCTTTTTTTTTAAGTGATTATTGACCAAAATTGACTAATCCTACAAAAACTGCCAACCATATTGATGGTAAAGTTCTTTCTTTTTAAGAACCTTGGTCTTTTATATTCATATTGTCATGCAAAACTACCAATATAGGTAGGGAGCTAAAAATAATGCAAAATTTACACACACACAAACTTTTTTTCGTTATTTGGCTCAGAAAAACTTGTCCATGGAAAATGTAAAATGGCAATTGCGCTTAAACCGTGGTATCTTTGATCTTCAGTCTGTGGATACAAATATTAAACCGTCTTTTTTCGGTCACTCAGAGGAACAAGATTTTGGCAGACTTATTTCGCTCAGCCTGACAGATCTACAGAATATTCATTACAACTCCACTCAGCCTGACAGATCTACAGAATAATCATTACAACTCCACTCAGCCTGACAGATGTACAGATTAATCATTACAACTCCACTCAGCCTGACAGATCTACAGGTTAATCATTACTACGCCACTCAGCCTGACAGATCTACAGGTTTATCATTACTACTCCGCTCAGCCTAACAGATCTACAGGTTAATCATTACTACCGCTCAGCCTGGTAGATCTACAGGTTAATCATTACTACTCCGCTAAGCCTGACAGAGCTACAGGTAATTATTACTACTCCACTCAGCCTGACAGACCTACAGACTAATCATTACTACTCCGCTCAGCCTGACAGATCTTCAGGTTAATCATAACTACCGCTCAGCCTGACAGATCTACAGGTTAATCATGACTACTCCGCTAAGCCTGACAGAGCTACAGGTAATTATTACTACTCCACTCAGCCTGACAGACCTACAGACTAATCATTACTACTCCGCTCAGCCTGACAGATCTTCAGGTTAATCATTACCAATCCGCTCAGCCTGACAGATCTACAGGTTAATAATAACTACTCCCCTCAGCCTGACGGATCTACAGGTAAATCATTACTACTCCGCTCAGCCTGACAGATCTACAGGTTAATCAATAATACTCCGCTCAACCGGACAGATCTACAGGTTAATCATTACTACTCCACTCAGCCTGACAGATCTACAGGTTAATCATTACTACTCCACTCAGCCTGACAGATCTACAGGTAAATCATTATTACTCCGCTCGACCTGACAGATCTACAGGTTAATCATTACTACTCCGCTCGACCTGAAAGATCTACAGGTTAATCATTACTACTCCGCTCAGCCTGCAGATCTACAGGTTAATCATTACTACCCAGCTCAGCCTGACAGATCTACAGGTTAATCATTACCAATCCGCTCAGCCTGACAGATCTACAGGTTAATTATTACTACTCCGCTTGACCTGACAGGTCTACAGGTTAATAATAACTACTCCCCTCAGCCTGACGGATCTACAGGTAAATCATTACTATGCTCAGCCTGACAGATCTACAGGTTAATCATTACTACTCCGCTCAGCCTGACAGATCTACATTTTAATCAATAATCCTCCGCTCAACCGGACAGATCTACAGGTTAATCATTACTACTCCACTCAGCCTGACAGATCTACAGGTTAATCATTACTACTCCACTCAGCCTGACAGATCTACAGGTAAATCATTTTTACTCCGCTCGACCTGAAAGATCTACCGGTTAATCATTACTACTCCGCTCAGCCTGCAGATCTACAGGTTAATCATTACTACTCCGCTCAGCCTGACAGATCTACAGGTTAATCATTACCAATCCGCTCAGCCGGACAGATCTACAGGTTAATCATTACTACTCCGCTCGACCTGGCAGATCTACAGGTTAATCATTACTACTCCGCTCAGCCTGACAGGTCTACAGGTTAATCATTACTACTCCACTCAGCCTGACAGATCTACAGGTAAATCATTATTACTCCGCTCGACCTGACAGATCTACAGGTTAATCATTACTACTCTGCTGGACCTGACAGATCTACAGGTAAATCATTACTACTCTGCTCAGCATGCAGATCTACAGGTTAATTATTACTACTCCGCTCAGCCTGACAGATCTACAGGTTAATCATTACCAATCCGATCAGCCTGACAGATCTACAGGTTAATCATTACCAATCCGATCAGCCGGACAGATCTACAGGTTAATCATTACTACCCCGCTCAGTATAGAAAAAAAAAGTTTTTCCAGTCAATATGTTTATACATCTTTATTATTACATAAACAATTTTACAATATCTGTTTATTCCTTTAATGTTATCAAAGGTAAGAAAAATTACACCAGACATAGAGACATGCAAGCATACACAGCTTCCTTTGATTGAACCTGGAAAAACCATGCGTTACATGCTAAAAAAGACAATATCTATCAAAAATAAATGCAGGAAAATATTTGTTAATTCACATTAACAGTATATCACACTTGATTTTTTGTTTAAATAATTAAACAAATTTAAACCATATACCAGATATTTCCTCTACGGTGAACTCTTTATTAAGAAAATATGAATTCAAGATGAATGTTTAGGAAATACCCTTATCTAGCTTGCTAAATAGTGATTAATCAATAAGTTCAATACCAGATCTGTTCTGCCAATTAAAAATAAATTGACCAAAAATATCATGTATCTAAATTCAGTTATAAATAGTGCCTCCGATATAAAAAGTGACTCATGGAGTCATGGGTAATTTTTAATGTTACCTGAGTATTATTCTAAGAGGCACACACCAATTAACACTTATGAATGATACATGCATATTTTCAGTACCAAAGAACCCATATGCTAAATTTGATGAATTCCGTGATCTTACGGTTATGATATGATTCACATTTAAAAGCTGATACAAGTTTACTTAATGCATTAATATGAAGATACCATGTGAGGGTGACCTAGGTTTGATGTAAGTTGGAGAACTTGTTCACGTGAAATGATCTATCCAATTTAAAAGCCACAAGCATTGTCTACAAAATATGCCACTTCAACGGTCAATGAAACCAACAGGTGATGATCAAAGTGTGACGGCTAAAGCTCAAACAGTTCACTTAAACTCAGCTAAGCTAAACATACATCTACACATTACAAACAAACACACTGGCCTTAGTGGGCAAAAATTAAATGAACCACAGTGACAGAATTTGCTCCGTCCCATATATAAAAAGGCAGCCATGTCTGTTTGTGCCGTATTTTACCCGTTCCTTAAATTTATGGGATGATCTTCACTATTCATGTAAATTCATTAAAAAAATCTTATAAACAGATATTGATCAATGACCAAGTAAGCTTAATCAACACCAACTGGTCAACGGAAATCAATTGGTTAAAATTGCATCAAGTGTTCAGTCTCTCAGAAATTTAGACACATTTTCTGTGCATTTTTAAACTTAATCATTACTGTCATACATGAAAATGGTGTATTATCATGTAGAAAAATTTTAATAACTTGTGGCACTTTAACATGTCTCTGCACTCTGACCATTGACAAATTTATTATCAATGGCTCAGTTAAAACTATGAACAAAACTATAGTATAAATTGGTCCATTAAGATCATGGAAAAAGTAGGATTTATAAAGGTCCAATAAGACCATGGAAAAAGATGGACCCATTAAGATCATCATAAAGCTTATCTATGGGTCCATCAAGATCATCAACAAACCTCTTATGAACTTTGTCTCCATCAAGACCATGAAAAACTAGTATTTTCTCTGGATATATATATATCATTGAAAAAATAGTATTTTCTATAGGAAAGACTTGATAATCTTGAAAATCAAAAAGTCATAAAATCTTTGTCTTACAAATTCTGTGTCCATAAAGACCATGGACAAACCTGAATTCTTTATGGAAAACTCTTGTACTTTCTCTCAGCCCACTCTGATCACCAACAAACATATTATCCCATTAAGATATAAAGAAATGTCTTATATACAGTATTCATTCAAACCATGGACAAGCCTGTATTATCTATAGATCAATAAAGATCATGGACAAACAAGTTTTCAATTAAGATCAGTTGTGTTGTTTTATAAACAGATCCATCCTTAGACAAAGTGTCAGGCCCACAAGCCCCTCCAGCATTTAACCTTATCAATTATTGATTTCATGAATCGACTGAAAGAAAAATTATATGCTCTAATATGCAAAGCAGGTTTCTCTAGGTACAGCTGGATTAATGTGCAGCTGATAAATTCCTTCATAATAACAAACGTCCTTTATATGGCACTAAATCCACTAAAGTCAGATACACAGCTCACAGAGACCATTACAAGAAATGATGTGCTAGTGTTTATTTATGTTTATATAAATTTCTGTCAGTACATTTATTAAAAGGGTCAGGTCTATAAATACTTTATTCTTAACTGACACATAATATTCTGTAAATACAGCATATGAAAATCTATATTCTAAACTACCCAAGATTATTTAAATTCCCTTTGTGTTAGTAAAAATGGCAGACCGATGTAGCGTGTAAAGATCTCTACCATGTCCCTGAACCTGTAAATCTCTCCCAGTCATCTGACTAGAAAGGGGTGCCACCTTGAGGCCAATCTCTGAACTAAACCTTAAAATGTCACTTTTACATTTTTAGAACCCAAATAGTCAATATGAATATATAATATGAAGACATATATTTTAACATGATCAAAATAAATACAATTTTTTTAAATTTTTCTACTGACTTGAACAAATGAGGCACACGGTACACACTGAGATATGATACATAATTCATTGTCGGATGTACACTCATGGATATCAAGGTTAAAAAAATTACATGATAATGGCAGGGCTCAACATTAACAGTTAACAGCTTGCCCGTGGCAAGTAAAAGTTCTAGAAAATGGCAGTAGGGCAGCCAAAAGAGGATTCCTACTCACCCGGCTGGGCAAGTGGGTGCAACATTTATCTTTACACAAGGGTCTGAATCTTGACTAATCTTAAGTTAGCCACTTTCTTTTTCAGAAGTAGTTAAATCATATTTAATACCCCAAGCTTAAATTATCTGCATGTTTTAATCTGTGCAAATGCTAAAGAGAAATTTTATTTACAAGCAAACATTTGCATATGTATATTGTAGCAAAATTATCATGTAGATCACATTTTTTGTGGTTGTGGGTGCAATCACTGATTTTTGTGAGACAAGCAAAAATCCATGTGGGGAAAGTAAAAGCTAGTTGTCACTTGCCCTACTTAGCAAGTACTTTCAAAAGTTAATGTTGAGCCCTGAATGGCCTATAAATATTGATAGTATGCATATAATCTGTTTAGCTGACTAATTCTTGCATTTTGTTTAGATATACATAAGACAAACATAGTAGCAAACAGCTGGGTTAAATGATGCAGCAGTAGTACACTGTATGGTGTTTTGATGCTTCTGTTTCTCAACTTCTGGTCTTTGTGTATCTGTTGGTCATTTGCATATTACTGTTCAGGAAGGAGGCGGGGCAGTTGGTGGTGCAGTAGGCGTGGCAGTGGGTGGGGCTGCTGGCCTTGGGTTGGGGGGTATTCCCTTTCTCTTGTAGTACCCTGTAACCTGCCCTGGGACCTCCGCCAGGACCTGACGGGCCAACTCTGCAGTGGAAGCCTGAAATACAGAATCATGTTCTTCCATTAACAAGTATCATATATAGACTGGTTCAACAATATAGCCTTAAGTGAACTTCAGAAATCAGCTATGCACCACATTAAATCTGAGAAAAAGTAAGCAGTTTTAAAAGACCTGAACATCAAATACAGAATTATGTCCAGCAAACAGAGCCCCTGCTATAACTCATATATCTAAGGCCAATGAAATAAAAAGGTTGGTTATTTCAGGAGGTGTTGATCAATTTTGAACCCCTGCATCAAAAATTTGATTTTCAGCAGAAATTAAGCAATTTTGAGTTCCAGTCACTCCAAAATTTATGTCAAGTAAATAAAATTTCCCATTGTTATGTTGTGTTATTACCTGTTTTGTAAAACATCACTGTTATTATATTCTGTCCCCTATTGATGTGAAATTTTTAATGAAAAATTAGGCAGTAAAAATAAACAAGGCCTACAGGTCTAATGCGAACCTGTGCAGTGAGATTACACCAGGTATAATGCTTCAATGCTGGACCATTACTTTTCAAGAACCTGTGTAACATGTATATTAAAAATGCATGTACTAAACACTTAGAACAAGAAACAATTAAACAAGGGACCTATGGGTCACGACGCTCAGCTGTTATATATGATAAAAAAATATTATTTAGAAATGAGGCACATGCTGGTTTTGTGTGGTAATAAATATAAGCTGTATTATGAGTTGTTGTTGTTTAGCTTATGTATGATTTTGATAGTACCTTTGGAGACAGGGAAGAGAATTGATTTCATTTATTTTATTAACAAATGGAGTACTATTGTCACAAAGATTTTGACTTGGCCATATAACTTATAAGCAGAACATATAATATAAGAGTTTAACTATTTATTAAAAAAAAATTACAAATATTGTCCAAAATATAATTTTTATTAAAAATAATAAGAGAATCATATGATTTTTTAAAATGAAGTATAACTGAAATGATTATTAAAATAATATTAAAGAATATATTCATGAATGCATTCATGGATACATTTTGAAGTATTTGCACGAGTATTCATATACTTTCATACAAGAAATTTTATAATGGAGTACATAATCATATTCGTATTTAAATACAATTACAAAGTATTCGCACCATGTCTGGTATTTATTCAGTTTTCACCAAACAATGATGTTGAGAATCCAGAATATACAAAATTCACACATTTAAATAATGATCATAAGTACCTGGTTTTATGGCTTTTATTTATATTAAATAATAACTGTAAAAAATTCATTTTGGACTAATTTCACATCAATGTACACACTAGGAATCTAGATTAATATTATCAACTGCATCTTTGTCTATCATTAATTTCCTTCATATGATCCCTAATGATTAGTAATGAATAATATGATTTACTTCTTTATCATTAAAATTGAACTGAAAAATGCCATAGGTGACTGCATGGTGTTATTTGGAATACTTGACATTCTACCCATCGATACAAGATTCTTATATCAGCAGTAACTGCGAGTTAATTTCCTGTTATTATAAACTAACAAATTCCTTTTCTTTTTTTCTTTAATTTGTTATTAAAAACCAATAAAAATTTATTAATTTATTGTTTATTGTTATGTTGTTGGTTAAAACTATTAGATGAGTTGGGTTGGACACCTGGATCAACTGTGGCTGGCCATAAGCTGTCTGGATTCCGTGTATGCCTCGCCTCAAGCATGCATAATACAGGTGACTCAAGAGGGGCTGGAGAGAGCCAGTCTGACAGGGTCTCATAAAAAACATTCATAAAAGCTACAATTTTTGGCCAATTTCTTTCAGCTTTCTAATCCTAAAAAGCTGAAATCCTTATGTGTGCATGATATGAAAATTATATCAACAATGCTCACGGGAAACAAATGTGCCATGGTCACAGTTGGGCAAAATTTAAGGTACTAATTTTATATTTATACTAATAACTTATAAAATTTGAAAAATTCAGAACAAATTTTGGGTATTCAATTGAATCTTGATTAAATAATGTTACATCCCTGACAAAAAAATCTCTAGCTTCAGCAATGCCCTTGTTAAGGGAGTAAATATATTTCTTGATTTTTTAAAAAGTGCATTATGTTTGGCCCCATAACTTAAAACAATTACGCAATACTGACATCATTCTGGCATGTGCATAGAGAATGAAAAATATGTATATTATTTATAATTAAAGTCAGATCAGTGGTTTTGATATTAGGCAGTCTTGAAGTGTAACAATGGGTTTTTAATGGAAAAATGAAGTTTTTCATTAATATCTCGAAGGTATTAAGCCCTAGTGACCAAATTCTTGGCATGGTAGGGGATTTTGGAGACATCTAACTGTATGCAGAATTTAAGGAACTTAGAGCTGAAGCTGGGGAGCTGAGCTCCTGCAAACTGCATAACACTAGCTTGATGTAAGCAATATGTTACATGGTGCTTGAAAACTTGAATAAAATCAACAGTTTTTGATCAACTGGTTTCAAATTTTTGGGGTTAACAGTTGAAATGCAAATAAAACATGCTTTGAAAATTAAATCCACAGCAGTTACAGGAAAAAAACGTGCCATGGTCAAACTTGGGCAAAATTTAAGGTACCAATTTTTTTATTTTTATTAATATTTTAAAAAATTTAAAAGATTTTCATCTTATTTTGGGTATACAATTTAATTTTGATTAATTAAAGTTATATTACTGGAAAAAAGGTCCATAGCTTTAACATTTTTTGTGTTAAGTGATCAAATATCTTTCCTGATTTTTTACAAAATGCATTATGTTTGGGCCCAAAACTTTTTAAAATTAAATAATACAGACATAATTTCTTGCATGTACATAGGAACTAAATAGAGGAATATTTATGGTAAATATAAGAGAAACAGATGAGTGGTTTTGATATTAGGCAGTCCTGAAGTGTGAAAATAGGTTTTTAATAAAAAATTGAGGTTTTTCCTTAATTTCTCAAAGGAACGAAGTTGCAAAGACCTAGTTTTCGGCTTGGTAGGAGATCTTGGGGACATCTAACATTATGCCGAATTTTGGATTCCTAGGTCTTAAGGTTTCAAAACGTGCGACATCTACGGACGGACGGACGGACAGACGGACGGACGACGGACAATTGACCACGACTATAGCTCAGATGACTTATAGTCAGCTGAGCTAACAAACATCACTGCTGAAATTCTGGCATGGGTGCACACAACACAAAAACTTGAATACGGGTAGTCAACAAGCGACTACGTGTATCTGCCAAAATCAGAGTGGGACGGGTGAAGTGAGGCATGGATTGAGTGGCAAGGGGAAATAGAGTGTGGTGTGTTGCATAATAGCCTGGATGTCTGCAGCCAAAATGTATATGTAGGTTGCACCACCTACAACAAAATCCAGAAAGCTGTCCTAGTTGTATACATATGCAAAATTTAAGGCAGATAAATTAAACCACTACTTGTATATGAGTCTTGTACACTATAAAGCTACCCGATATGTATAAACATGCCCAATTTTAGGCTGATGTATCAAATTCCTCTGTAGAAATTAGCAGGCGCATACACTGCAAAAGTCAATGTAGGTGGCACCACCTGTCTTGTAAATAAGAATATCATCAAAGACGCATAGACAGGTCAAAATATCAGGCCAACACATCAAACTTCCCGAGAGTTTGATACACCGGACTGACAAGGCTTAGGTGAGTTAGGCAGTTGCCCACGAGTGAACTGTGGCAAATTGCTGCCTCAAGCTACTGCACTGAGTGAACTCTTTGACCTGCACCTGGCTAGACTGATTGAACTTTTGACCTGTACTTGGCTGCACTGAGAGAACTCTTGACCTGTTGCATAATCTGACACAGTTGGCAGTCTGCCAAAGCTATAAATAGATCCAGGCTGAACTTTGGTGCAAAATCTGATGCAGTGAGCAGTCTGCCAAAGCTATAAATAGAATGCAGCTACTGCACTGAGTGAACTCTTGACCTATACCTGGCTGCACTTCTTCTAATCCTGGCACTGTGCCAAAACTATTTATAGAGCTGACATCATCTTGGCTAATGGCTAACATAAGGCACTGGCAATCTGCCAATGGTAAACCAAGTGCTGCCATCTGTACACAAAAGTGGTCCCTACTTGAAATAACTTTGAAATTAATTTTTCCAATACAAAATGCTTTTCAGCTGACTTTTTATAAAAAAAAGAAATCAGGAATATATGTAAAATTATTACAGATTCATAATGAATGCAAAATTAAAATACAGATATATCTCACTGATGGCAAATTCTTGAATTAAGTTGAGTAGGGATACCAATAATTTATAATCCATGTAGAGTCGTCTTTATATTGCCACAGAGAGCTGACTATCCATGATCGTAACATATTGCCTGGTATGATGAATAACTTAAATCATAAATCTAATTTTTTTAAAAGCTTTTAAAACAAGTGACCCATGGGTCATGACGCTCAGCTGACTGGGAAGAGATTCGCAAAAGGAAATTTTATCATCAGAATGGTAGTATATACCCATTCAACTGAAGCATCAAACAGATTAACCAACAGGCCAAGATTTAGTCTGTATTTATATATCTCAAAAATAGAGAAAAATGTGTAAACTTTTAAAACTAGAATACAAGTAACCGACAAGTGACTACATGTATCTGCCAAAATCGGATAGTGAGGCATGGATTGAGTGGCAAGGGGAAATAGAGTGAGGTATGTTGCATATAAGCATGGATGTCTGCAGCCTAAATGTGTATGTAGGTTGTGCCACCTACCACAATTCCAGAAAGCTGTCCAAGTTGTATACACCTGCAAAATTTTAGGCAGAAAAGTCAAACCACTACATGTATATGAGCGATTTTTGCCCATGGCAGACAAACAGACAAACACTGTGCAAAAATCTTTGCAGGTAACCCCTCCAGTTTTGTGTATGATAAAGACCTATGTGAGATCTAAACACATGCACAATTTTGGCCCAATCGGTCAAATGGTTCCTGAGATATGAGCTTGGATGTGTCCAGCGTTAACTAGAATGTAGGTGGCGCCACCTGTCATAAAATCAAGAAAGCTGTCCACGATGTATAAACCTGCAAAATTTTAGGCAGTTATGTCGAACCACTACAGAGAAATGAGTAATTTTAGGCCACGGCAGACTAACAGACAGACGCTGTGCAAACATTGTTACAGGTGGCGCCACCATTTTTTGTGTATGTTACAGAGCTATCAAAGGGCTACATTTGTATAAAGTTTATTTCCTGATCGGTCAAACGGTTCCCGAGATATAAGCTTGGATGTCATCAGCTTGAATGTGAACGTAGGTGGCGCCACCTGTCATAAAATCAAGAAAGCTATCCTGGATGTATACACATGACGAATTTCAGGTGAATTAGTCAATTCACTGCAGAGATATGAGTGATTTTAACCCAAGGCAGATGAACAGATGGACACTGTGCAAACATGGTTACAGGTGGCGCCACCATTTTTTGTGTATGTTATAAAGCAATCCAAGGGCTACATTTGTATCAATTTTATTTCCTGATCGGTCAAACGGTTCCCGAGATATGAGGGTTTATGAGTGGAAACAGACCCACAAATGGACACTGGATAGAGAGGAAAGGTCAGCGGTCAATGCAAATTGGTTAGGCACCAGTTCACATGTGACCCGATAATAGGTGTAAGTTTGGGAAAAATCGGTCCATTAGTCTCCGAAGAGTTCTCTGGAAACGAACGCTGCCGCGGCGGAGGAACTCGGTCAAAAACATAGTATCCGCAAAACTTCGTTTTGGCGGATACAAAAATACAGGTGGCTCCACCAGTCTGCAGAAACTAATAAAAACACTTAATGGTCAATATCCATGCAAAAAATCATGGTGATCTCTGCATTAGTTGTTCAGATACTTCAGTTTTTGTATCAAATTGTCCATTATTCTGAGGGATACTTCGGAGTCCTATAGCTTGAAGGATATGGGTAACAGAGACCTAATTTCAAGTTTCCACAGGCACCTTTCATGGGCCTCCTTGCATGACAAGAATGAAGATTCTAGGTCCAGTTGTTGCGATTTGTACCCTGTTGACAGATTACCACATCTTTAAAGGTCTCAAAAAAAAAGAAAAAAATTCGTAAAAATTTGAAAAAAAATAGAGGTGGCACACCCAGTCTGCAGAAACTGATGGTACAGCTCATGATCAATATGTATGCCGAAAATCATGACCATCAGTGTTGTAGTTATTGAAATACTGCAGTTTTTGTATCAAATTTTCCATTATTCTGGGGGGGGGGGTATTTTGGACCCATACAGCTTAAAGAATATGGGTAACAGAGACCTAATTTCAAGTTTCCATGGAGACTTTTCATGGGTCTCCCTGTGTGTCAAGAATGAAGATTCTTGGTCCAGTTTTTTATGATTTGTGCCCTGTTAACAGATGTTCATATCTTTAAAGGTCTCAAAAATACAGAAAAATTTCGTAAAAAAAACCGAACAAATACAGGTGGTGCCACCAGTCTGCAGAAACTTATGAAACACTCCATGATCAATATCCATGCAAACAATTATGGTTATCTCTGCATTAGTTGTTCAGATACTTTAGCTTTTGTATCAAATTTTCCATTATTCTGAGCTGTACTTTGGAGTGCCATAGCTCAAAGGATATGGGTAACAGAGACCAAATTTCAGGTTTCCATGGAGACTTATCATGGGTCTCCCTGTGTGTCAAGAACGAAGATTCTAGGTCCAGTCGTACGATTTGTACCCTGTTGACAGATAACTACATCCTTAAAGGTCTCAAAAATGGAGAAAACAATTCGTGAACATTGAAAAATACAGGTGGCGCCACCAGTCTGCACAAACTGATGAAACATCTCATGATCAATATGTATGTCGAAAATCATGACCATCAGTGATGTAGTTAATGAGATATTGAAGTTTTTGTATGAAATTTTTGACTATTCTGGGGGGTAATTTTGGGTCTTATAGCTCGAAGGATATGGGTAACAGAGACCTAATTTCTGGTTTCCATGGAGACTTTTCATAGGTCTCTCAGTGTGTCGAAAATGAAGATTCTAGGTCCAGTCGTTACGATTTGTGCCACGCTAACAGATGACAGCATCCTCAAAGGTCTCAAAAATAGAGGAAAAAATCGTAAAAAATCAAACAGTACAGGTGGCGCCACCAGTCTGCAGGAACTGATCGAACATCTCATGATCAATATGTATGCCAAAAATGAAGACCATCAGTGATGTAGTTATTGAGATATTGAAGTTTTTGTATGAAATTTTTTACTATTCTGGGGGGTACTTTGGGGCCCCATAGCTCAAACGATATGGGTAACAGAGACCTAATTTCTGGTTTCCAAGGAGATTTTTCATGGACCTCTCAGTGTGTCAAGAATTAAGATTCTAAGTCCAGTCCTCATGATTTGTGCCTTGTTAACAGATGTTCACATTTTTAAAGGTCTCAAAACAGAGAAAAAAATTCGTAAAAAATCGAAAAATACAGGTGGTGCCACCAGTCTGCAGGAAGTGATGTAACATCTCATGATCAATATGTATGCCAAAAATCATGACCATCAGTCAAGTAGTTAATGAGATATTGAAGTTTTTGTATGAAATTTTTGACTTTTCTGGGGGGTACTTTGGGGCCACATAGCTCGAAGGATATGGGTAACAGAGACCTAATTTCTGTTTTCCAAGGAGATTTTTTATGGACCTCTCAGAATCCCAAGTTACAAGGTTCTAGGTCCAGCGGTTACGATTTGTGCTTGGTAAACGGACGGACAGACGGACAGACGGACAACGGACAAAGAGTGATCGCTATAGCTCAGATGACTTTCAGTCAGCTGAGCTAAAAACTTTCTTGTCGATATTAACCAAAGATAACCTGAAATCTAAATGTCTAGTGGCATGATGTAATAGATGCTGATAAACTGGTGCCAGGCTAAATTTAACAGCATCACACAGCTAACATATATGGTAAAATGACTCAATTCAATCTCCATAATTCAGCTAAAAATCATTCATGAGGAACCATTAATGACAATTATTATAAGAATTATTGTAGGGATAATTCTTGTAGAATATTTAAATAACTGGCTTCAGTGGCATCAGTCATTTTGCAGGTTTATAACTCATATAGGAAGATACGACAAACTGGCTAAGTTCAGCTTCCCGTAACTCAGGCAAAAAGCACTGAACCAAAAACCATTTGAACAAACTCGAATTATCAAAATCTAAGGATAATTAATGTGTGAGATTTAAGGAATTGGCCCAGTGGATCTTTGTAGCCACTAAGCTAAAATGGGCTGTTATGGCATATGACTAAATTCAGCTTCCCATAACTTAGCTAAAAGTCACTGAACAGAGACCATTTGAACAAACTTCAGAAAGCACTACCCTAGGATCATTTCTGTGCAATATTAAAACATTTTGGCCATATGGTTTTAGAGAAGAAGTTTTTTGTAGCTCTCAGTGTGAAACAGGCACCGATGACCCCATACAAAAAAGGCCGATGCAGGTAGCGCCACAAATACCTCAATTTCAGATATGACCTATGTGACCAACATTGGCATAAAATTAAGTGATGATAGCTCCAACCATTTCTGAGATTTAAATTTTAATATGCTTTTTTGGACAGATGACAAAGTTCATCCTCCTGTAACTCGGATAAAAATCTCTGAACTGGAACCATTCAAACAAACTTGAGACAGATTGTTCCAGGGATCATTTCTGTGAAATATTGGACAATTTGGCTGTACAATTTCGGAGTAGAAGATTTTTAAAGCCTTTTTAGCTTTTTCCCTATAAAATCTAGGAAAATGCAGTTAAAAAAAAATAAACAAAATCTGTTTATTTTTTATGGATGACTGATTATTTGCAAAAAATTTGGTGATGCTAGCTCCTGCAGTATTTGAAATAGCTATGGTTAACGTACAGACGCCGCACAACGCTGCACCATCGCATAAGCTCACAGGTTTGCTTAAAAACTAATCTTCCACACACTGATATTTGAATAAAAAATGTTCCTAAGAAACTGACCTTTACTTATTGTTTGGCCTTTCAGCTGAAAAGCACAAAGAGCGCAGAGAAATTAAAGCACTGCCAACTGGGTGTAAATAATATTTTTTGAATATTTCCCTTAAACCTTTTATATCATTAAATAATCCTTTAGCATCCGTACCCCTTTGAAATCTCTAAATGGAACAAACTGCACAATATCCCGGGCCACTGGTTCCCCTCGTGGTGACCTCAGAACACCGTCATCACCGTCAAGTTCGTTCATGGCATCAAACTCAGCCATCCCTACACCGATGATGATAATGGACATAGGCAGCTTGGAGGCATTCACGATGGCTTCCTTTGTCTTAGCCATGTCAGAGATAACACCATCAGTCAGAATCAAAAGGATGAAGTAATTCTGAAATGTCATCAAATTATTAAAGAATTTTCTAATTATATTTTATACCATAAACATCATTTAAGTTCTCATAATACACTGACTATAGCCTGTGATGCTATATCTCTTAACCATTTATAAAATAAGATAAATGATGGAAATATTCTGACACTCTTACATTACAAGCAATGTCTTGATCAAGTTTTGTGGAATCTTTACCAAATTTACAGAGAGTTATTTTTATACTTATTGGAACCTTCAGAATTGAAAAAAAATATATACAATATTTTTGACCTCAGAGAATCTAATCATACAAGATAATTCTAGGTCCTAGTTTTGAGCAGATTTTTAGGTAGCCCCTGAGCACTAAAACATATACCTGATAACCTTCTGAATCTGGTTAGAGGAAGCTCACGGTATGTACACATCTTATGTTCAATGACAATTAGTCTTTACAATCACTGTGATGCAATGACTTAGAATGCTCAGCTGAAAACATCATTGTCCAGGGTCTGATTACTTTCACACATTTCACATTTCACTGTTCACACACTGCGCAGTAGTTAATGTATTAACTACATGTGCTGTCAGTTTGGCTTGGCATCTGAACTACACATTTTTACAAAGGATAAGTGTACAGGATTAGGAACACATTTGTATTATTTAAAGGTGATTAAACTTTAAAATGTTGTGTTGATTATTTAAGTTTCTGCAAATTACAAAACAGAATAATTTGGCCCTAGATGACTAGTGTAGGATGATTTCATCAGCTGAGCGATTGAAATTACAAAATTTTGGGGAACATGGCCTGAAGGAGCCCACCTTAGCACCTGGTTCTCTCTGAGCAGCAGCAGCAAACTGAGCGACGTGGTGGATGATCGGGGAGAAGTTGGTGGGCCCAGACAGACGTACTTGACTTATTGAGTATTTGTACGCCTCCAGGATCCCCTGTATACCTGTAACCACAGTAACATTATCATTATCAATGATTAACTATTATCTTTCATCACCTGAACTGTTCACCATTACATCATACCTGCAGTATTAACAAATGGCCCATTCACTAAACTCTCAACCATTAGGGGAATCTTCAAATTCTTTTGTAAAGTTGTTACAAATAAGAGATATTAGAAACAGCCAGTGAGCATGAAATGCATTAAAATCACACAAAAAAGTGCCCTTGGTCATAATATGCACAGAGGCCATCATGTCATCAAGTGAAACACAACAGATATAAGGGCATCAGCAGAGGAAATGATTTATTAATAAGGCAGCTAATGGGTAAAAGATGAAAGAAATAAAACAAACCTGAAAATGTACTAAATTTGGTGGGCTTTATACAAGCGTCAATAAGTTAACCATTGTGAAGCAGAAATACAACTACATATTATATTATAGATGATGTCACTATTTTTATAAATTTGTAAATATATTTTTACATCATGATCAACCATTTTACCCCAAAAATATGCATATTTTTATCAACATAATTGGATTGATTCTGTAATACAACACTGGCCTTTAAAATACACCATCATTCATTGCTCAAATATCATTTTTTTTTGTATGAACAGAGATGATTAGACCTGCCTGGCAAAACTGTTTGGGTTGTAATATTTTTGTACATATTTAAAATAAAGCACATGTATCTCTCATAGGTATAAAGAAATGATACCACATACCAGCACAGAATGGATTTGTTGGTTGAAAGTTGAGAGCAAACTCATGAGAGACTTCCATGTTAGGTGGAATACGGGCTCCAAACCCAAGAGCTGGAAACATCTTGTCACTGTCAACAAGAAAAACAAGGAATGTTTCACATTTATTCAAGGGACCCAAGGGTCATGATGCTCAACTGATATACATAACCCATGAACAAATAATCTCATATCAATTCTCTCATTACAGTACCTCAGATAATGACAGAAATGTTACTACTGGTAGTCACTTTTTTAAAAAACGAATTGGTCAAATTTTGTTCAAACTTTACAGGAAATTTATTTTTATTTGACAGGTGAGGTACAATTAATCTAACAGCTAGTTGGTCTTGATTTACAGATTATCCTTGATAAATTCTGCTGTATATTACCTGTCATAGTCCTGGATCACCTGGCCAACAGAGTTTATTGCTTGCATGTACTCATTAGGCTGGTAAGGGTTGATGAAGTGCAGTGACTGGGGGTTACGTGGGTCACCATTGGAAGCTGTGAAGTCAACACCGACCTGAAATATTCAATGACTTTCAAACAAGTTGAGTTAACCTTAGAAAAACCTTAGAATACAATACATATCAAAGCAGCCTAAGAAAAACATGGGGAAACCATCAAGAGACCTTAAATGAGTATGATCACTAACTGTTTTTTTCATCTTGGGAAAAGAAATGCAAAAAGTCAATGGGCATAAACTATGAACAACAGTACATCCAAATTTTCTCTGAATGGTGTAAAATATAAACAAAGCAACTCATAATAACAGCTGTTTTTTTTTTCAAGTTCTAGTTTACAGCTTCTGTCACAAACAGGTGAATTTCAAGGAAACCATGAAACAACAGGTAGCTCCTGCCACATCCACAAATGAATCTTATTTAAACCAATAAATATCCTTTTATTGTATTTATTCATATTCATCAGATATTTTATATTTTTATCTAAGATTTGTCTAAATAAAAGAGAAGAAAAACGAGGGACCCATGGGTCAAGTCGCTCAGTTGAAATTCGAAATTTTTGCAAATGCAAAATATGCAAAATATTCTATTGTAATGTTTTTCATAAATACAAGCATATGAGAAGCTAAGAGGAAAGGGGCCCTCCTAATTGGTTATAATAAAGTTTTAAATATATGATTGCAAAACTAATACTCTGACAAGACGGTCATGAGGAAAAACAGTAAACGTTTTGAGATACTGTGATGCATATGAAAAATTTACAGATGGACAGGCAAGTGGACAGAATGGACTAATACATTTTTTCACTTTCAAGGGAATAATGCATTTAAGTTTATAGTTAAGCCTATTTTTTTAGCATATCCACTTTTTCAATTAACAGTTTTTATCAGATTCAATTTTTTTTATAAATTTGTAAAAAAAAAAACCTGAAAATATAAGCTAAAATATTAGAATTTTAAGTTGAAATCATTATATATCCAGAGTGTAGCTCATATTGGGTCATATTATGCATACACATCTATTTTATTATTTTAAAATCACAAATGTTTAAACTGAATTTAAAAGAAAATAATGCCACAACATGGCATCTACAAGATTATTCCTTGAATCACTATTTAAAAGTTTTGTACATTGGAGCTTTCAGTACATGCTTAATTTTATTCACCGAAATAAAAGATTCAGTAAATCTGATGAAATAAAACCATCTTTTCAAAAGTATACACACTGTTAGTTGAATGAGGGACAAACATCATCTTTGTGCTAATTACTATCTCAGCTATAATTTTATACTGGAATTAATAGTCAATTTCACACCTGGTGAAGTTTTTACTCTTCTGAAGTAAAGAATTACTTATCTGATGAACACCCACACTTTCATATAGCAATACACTACTTTGTGGACACAATTAAATGTACACTTTAATCATTGTAACCCTGGTGGTACAATACAAAATCTAAAATGTAGCACAGCCTAGAATAAGAATGACTCAAATACAGAAAATAATAACATTCATCTAGTATATGCACCAGCTGGGGGGGGGGGAGTGCAGGGCAGAGGGGAAGCCTTCTAGTGATGGCCAAGCATAGCCAAGGCAAGCTGCCTAGACAGGGTTACATAATACAAGTGAAGGCTGCACCACTAGGTGGGCCTGATGTAAACAACACTTGACATGGTGTATGGAAACTTGAATAAAAGCTTCTCTTTTCAATCAATTCCTTTGTAATTTCAGATTTTTAAAGATTAAATCCTTATATATTTGCTGTGAAAATTAAATCAACAGTGTTTACATGGGAAAAACGTGCCGTAGCCAAAGTTGGTCAAAATTTAAGGTACTGATTTTTTATTTATGCTAATAACTTAAAAAATTTGCAAAATTCAGATCTAATTTTGGGTAACAACTGAATCTTGATTTTTATAAAGTTATATCCCTGAAAAAAAGTCTCCAGCTTCAGAAATTCTCATGTTAAGTGAAAAAAACATACAGTGAAACCTCAGTGTGTCGAAGTTGAAGGGACCCTCAGATAACTTCGACACATACGAGGTTCGATACAAGCGGGTTTTATTTGGTTATAATTTAACTAGAGTTGTCCGGAAGATCAAGTCTGTTACTTCGACATAAGTGGGGTATTCCACTTAAGCAAGTTCGACACAACAAGGTTTCACTGTATTTCCTGATTTTTAAACAAGGGACCCATGGGTCACAGCGCTCAGCTGAAGTTTGAAATTTTTACCAAATGCAAAAATTGAAAATATTCTATTGTAATGTTTTTCATTTATATAAGCATATGAGAAGAAAGGGGCCCTTCTACTTGGTTATAGTAAAGTTCTAAATATATGATTGCAAACCAAAACTCTGACAAGACTGTCATGAAGAAAAACAGTAACAGTTTTGAGATACTGTGATGCATATGAAAAATTTGCAGATGGACTGGCAAGTGGACAGAATGGACTAATACATTTATTTCACTTTCAAGAGAATAATGCATTCAAGTTTATATATAAGACTATTTTTTTAGCATATCCACATTTCCATTAATAGTTTTATCTGATTCATTTTTTTTTATATACAAGTTTTATAAATTTGTAATAAAAAATACCCCGAAAATATAAGTTAAAATTTTAGAATTCTAAGTTGCAATCATTATATATCCAGAGTGTAGCTCATATTGGGTCATAATATGCATACACATCTATTTTATTATTTTAAAATCACAAATGTTTAAACTGAATTTAAAAGAAAATAATGCCACAACATGGCATCTACAATATTATTCCTTGAATCACTATTAACAAGTTTTGCACATTGGAGTTTTCAGTACATGCTTAATTTTAATCACTGAAATGTAATAAAAGATTCAGAAAAAACACACTGTTGGTTGAATGAGGAACAAACAATATCATTGTGCTAATTACTATCTCAGCTATAATTTATTACTGGAATTAATATTCAATTTTACACCTGGGGAAGTTTTTACTCTTCTGAATTAAGGAATTACTTATCTGATGAACATCCACACTTTCATAGCAATACACCACTTTGTGGACACAATTAAATGTGCACTTAAATCATTGTAATCCTGGTGGAACAATACAAAATCTAAAATGTAGCACAGCCAAGAATAAAATAAAATACAGAAAATTATAACATTCATCTAGTTAATGCACCATCTTGGGGGGGGGGAGTGCAGGGCAGAGGGGAAGCCTGTTAGAAGTGGCCAAGCTGAACCAAGGCAAGCTGCCTGGGGTGGGTTACATAATGCAAGTGAAGGCTGTACTACCAGGTGGGCCTGATGTAAACAACACTTGACATGGTGTATGGAAACTTGAATAAAAGCTGCTCTTTTCAATCAATTCCTTTGAAATTTCAGATTTTAAAAGATTAAATCCTTATGTATGTATGTTGTGAAAATTAAATCAAACTTACAGGGAAAAAAACGTGCCATTGCCAAAGTTGGACAAAATTTAAGGTATTGATTTTTTATTTATGCTAATAACTTGACAAATTTGCAAAATTCAGATCTAATTTTGGGTAAACGATTGAATCTTGATTAAATGAAGTTATATTCCTGAAAAAATGTCTCCAGCTTCAGCAATTCTCATGTATGGTGAGTAAATATATTTCCTGATTTTTAAAAAATTGCATTATATTTGGGCCCATAACTTCGAAATAATACACAATACTGACCTAATTTTTGGTTTATTCATAGAAAAAGTATGGAAGTATATGAATACTAAATATGATCAAAAACAGGTCAGTGGTTTTGATATTAGGCAGCCTTGAAGTCCAACAATGGCTTTTTTATGGAAAACAGAGGTTTTTCCTTAATATCTCGAAGGAACGAAGTCCTAATGACCCAATTTTCGGTATGGTAGGAGATTTTTGGGACATCTAATGGTATGCAAAGTTTTGGATTCGTACATCCAATGGTTTTAAAACGTGCCCTGTAAACGGCCGGACGGACGGACAGACGGATGGCCGGACGGACGGACAAAGGACCACGTCTATAGCTCAGATGACTTATAGTCAGCTGAGCTAAAAATTGCATTAGATTTGGACCTATAACTTCAAAACAATATTCAATTCTGACCTAAATTTTGGTATGTTAATAGAAAATGTATGGAAGAATATGAATACTTAATATAATCAAAAACAGACCGGTGGCTTCGATATTAGGCAGCCTTGAAATGTAACAATGGCTTTTTTATGGAAAACGGAGGTTTTTCCTTTATATTTCCAAGGAAGGAAGTCCTAGTGACCCAATTCTGGGTATGGTAGGAGATTTTAGGGACATCTAACTGTATGCAAAAAATTGGATTCATGGGTCCAACGGTTTTATAACGTTTCCTGTTAAAAGATGGCCGGACGATGGACAAAGGACCACGACTATAGCTCATATGACTTATAGTCAGCTGAGCTAACAAAACAATAACCTTTTTCAATTTGTCATTAAATTTTTCTCTTTTGTAATCATTCCATGTATGGGCTTATTCTCGTATTGGGTTCAAGTATTACATTTCCCTCTCCATGAAGCTGTGCTATCATCAGGGGATATGAAGAACTAGTTATTTCTTGGCACCACAGGTGCCATAGTATCACCAGACAATTAATCCCCCCCCCCCCCAACCCCTTTAAGAATAGTCCCCCCATCTTCAGCAGCATATACTGACATTTGGCAAGTGACTATTGTTTCTATCAACTTGAGAAACAATATTTTTCACCAAATATTGGGGCCAATAAAGAGAACCACTCTTATGAAAAGGGGATGCATTTATACTATAAAATTGGTAAGGTAAGTGGTGCCACCTGTCTGGTTGACAAGAAAACTCTCCAAGATGGATGTACATGCCAAAATGGAGACCAGCACACTGAAGGCTCCTCAGATATGAGCAATTTTCATCTAAAACAAATATACAGGTGGACATCATGGCAAAACGATTGCAGATGGCGCCACCAGTCTTGCGTACAAGATGGAGGAGTCCAAGATCTATAGATATGCACAATTTCAGGCTAATAGGCCAAATCACTCATGAGAAAAGGGCATAATTTTATTCTACAAAAAAGGGAAGGTAGGTGGCGCCACCTGTCTGTTTTATGAGAAAACTTTCAAAGATGGATGGACATGCCAAATTTCGGATAAATACCTTGAACCACTCCAGAGACAAAAGCAATTTTCACCGAAAGCACATGTACAGATGGTCGCCACAGCAAAATGATTGCAGATGGCACCACCAAGGTGCCTATTCAAGGTCAAGGTCACTCTCCTAGTTAAGATCATGACCCCATTTTAGACAGGCTTCGTCCTCTCATCCATATGTATGCACATGTCAAGTTTGGTAAAGATCCGTAAAATAATTTTTGAGTTATCGCGTCCAAACTAAATCTCTGCGGAGGCGGCGGCTGCGGCTGCGTCGCAACTGTGCCTAAACAATAGTATCTCCAGACTTTGTCTGGCGATACAATTCTCTAAAATTAAGCACACTGATACCACTTTACTGATGACTGTAAATGACAGGTCTGACCAAGGGAACAACGGGGCATACAGATATTGTCAACAGAATCACAATGTAGAAATTTATGGTCAATACTTGGTCTTATTCATCTTATATATTTAAAACTGACAAAATTACAGGGGCCTACTCAGGTCTAAGTTTACGTTCCTGCATGGGATTGATTCCCATGAACTTGGGGAGGATAAAGAAAAACAAAATCTGTTAAAGAGGTCTGTTAAATTTTGTGTGTGATGCAGCCAGCTGTAGAAGAACAAATGTTTCTGACACATGCAGGCAGATTTAACAACTGATATAAACAATTCTGCATCCATCATGATGATGATACACTTTTCTGCTGCTGAGGTCCCACTGATCACCAGATGGAGCCATCGTATCATGTGTCGTTCATTCTTACCGTAAAGTTGATCTGCATTCCTCCAAACACATATTCCAAAAATGAGTAATCTTTGGTGACCTGGAAAGGAGACGGACACAAACACTGGTGTTAGTGGAGTGATTACAAGGTTAAAGGTCAAAGATATAACACCACTTACGCTCATGTTAATCTGCAGGCCACCAAAAATGTACTCAAGGAACGAAAATTCCCGGGTAACCTATGAAAACAATAGACAACAACAATACATGCAGTACTGGCACAAAAGTACAAAGAGACCAGGCACTATAAATGAAGTATGTGTGACAGATATATCCGTCTGGTTTACAACTAGCTGTCTAATGTTTGCAGATGTTTTTTGTTTAAATACTAATGTTGACTTTGTGTTTATGTTAAAATTGTTAATTTTCTTTTTGCCAATCACAGTATTTTATTTGTTGTCTGAATGAAAGATTTTAATGTCCAAACATTTACAGTATTGACTCATCTTCTTACAAGTTTTCATCTATTTCTATCATCTTTACATTCAATTATTATGCTGATACCAATCAAATGTTATTAATTTAAGAAAATGCTGTTTCAAATTGTAAGC
Source organism: Sipunculus nudus (assembly GCA_026874595.1). NCBI lineage: Eukaryota > Metazoa > Annelida > Sipuncula > Golfingiida > Sipunculidae > Sipunculus > Sipunculus nudus. Next base: position 6,845,062 of record CM049316.1, read on the forward strand.
TTAGTATTAAACTGAAAGAAAACAACTTTTCATCTAAATATAAAGAAAATCTACAGACAGATCGCTAAATCAACTTTTTAATATGGCACAGAAGAAAATGATCTGACACTGAAACAAAGTTATAAATATGTACAGCAGAAATATGATACAAAGTTCAGGAAAAATAATAATAATAGAGATGAATTCATATTCACAGGTAATCACTTGAAATTACAGACTGCAATAACATGAAATAACCTAAGTTTAACAGCACATAGCAATGATAAGCAAAACCAACAAGCACATATGCACATATTTTGTAACTAAATTGTATGTGATTTATTAATATTTCTGATAAAATAATATTAAGATATTTAAATTTATACATCTGATTGTTCAGAAGTATTATAGAATCACAGTAAAATATCTTTTACTGAAAAACACCAGTTTCCTTAAAAAGATGAAGTAAGAGGAAAAATAACATCAAAATCAACAAGTCACAAAGTTAGGCTCCTGCCATCTTACCTTGCATGATGTGAGAATCACAGTCCCAGAATCTTTGTAACTATGTTTCTTTGCTTTCTTTTTGGGGTTGATGCAAGGCCATCTTATCTGTAAAAACAATCACAAGTTTAATCATAATCACCTAACATTAAAACAGTTCCCTTTTGCTGTACTGCTCTGGCAGTATTAAACAGGGAGCTTATACCAATTTGTATAGTGTACAGTTGAGGAATTAAACTTTTCAATATCAGCATAAAATGCTTTAAAAATTGTATATACTCAAGACAATAGAACAAGACTAGGAGTAAAAAACGTTTTGTCTTGCCAAAAATATCATATCCTTTGTATTGTCAGTAGACTGAATGCCAATTACTAAAATATGTTTGCCAAAATCTTAAGAGTGAAAACAAAATTATTACCATTTATCTGAGATCTGAAAGGAAAATTTATAAGTTCTAAAAACATCAGGCTGGTTTCTAGCTGACAGGAGAATAATTATAATTTTAGTTCAGTCATCTGTTTTTAAACTGCCTTTATTATAAGGTTCACTTTTAATATAACAAATGTTTTATTTAGCAGTATATGCCTCTTCTGAAAATGTAACAATTTATTTGAGCAACATTGAAGAGTGGAAACTCACAAAACTGACTATTGTGTATACATTACTTTGATGACATACTTTAATATTTTACAATATGCCTTAGAATTGGCTTGATAACTATCTCAAAATTCTGTCCATACTTAAATGTAAGTAAAGAGCTTAACACAAATTCTGTCATATTAGAGTTGCAAGTTTGTGTATGACCAAGAGTGATTAAGTGTCTACTCACAAACCAGCATCTGTTATCAAATATAAATAATATAATAGGACAATAAATCATTATTTCATCACAGCCACTGCCAACTGGGTATCAGGACAATATATTACAATGAGCTGGAAGGAGCTAAAAATAACCTGAAGTATACTATGTCAGCAAACATACATTTATAGCCCTATTTAGTGATGCTATACAGTTCAAATGCCCATTTATAGAACATATATATATTATATATACACACAAACAAGGCCTACAGGCCTAATGCGAATCTGTGCATTGGGAAATACACCAGGTATAATTCTTCAATACTGGACCATTACTTTTCATGTATATGAACAATGCAAGTACTAAACATTTTGAATAAGAAACAATTACACAATCATCACTGCCGAAATTCTCGTATGGGTGCACACAACACAAGAATGATTGTAGCTGGCACCACCAGTTTTGTATACACCAAAGCTATCAGAGATATATATATATATATGCCCAATTTCAGACTGATATATCAAACCCCTCCTGAGAAATAAGCAGGGAAACACTGTGCAAAAATTATTGTAGGTGGCACCACCAGTCTTGTATATGACAAAGCTATTTGATATGTATAAATATGCCCAATTTCAGGTTGATTATATCAAATTCCTCTGTAGAAATAAGGAGGCACAGACATTGTGCAAAAGTCATTGTGGGTGGCGACACCTGTCTTGTGAACAAGAAAGCCATCACAGACAGGCAAATATATCAGGCCAATACATCAGACTTACCTTGAGTCTGATGCATGGGGCTGACCAGGCTTAGGTGCGAAAGGCAATTGCCCCAAGTGAACTGTGACAAATTGCTAGCTCAGGCTACTGCACTAAGTGAACTCACGACCTGCATCTGGCTAGACTGAGTGAACTTTTGACCTGTACCTGGCTGCATTGAGTGAACTCTTGACCTGTTGCATAATCTGACACAGTGGGCAGTCTACCAATGCTATAAATAGAATGCAGCTACTGCACTGAGTGAACTAGCTAGACTGAGTGAACTTTTAACCTGTACCTAGCTGCACTGAGTGAACTCTTGACCTGTTACCTAATCTGATACAGTTGGCAGTCTGCCGAAGCTATAAATAGATCCAGACTGACCTTTGGCCTGTTGCCAAATCTGAAATAGTAGCCACATCATTGCATAAGCTCACAGATTGGCTCCTCATGCAGCCCTGAGGGGCATGACACCCATGAGGTGATCACATGATACTCATGAGGTGATCACATGCTACCCATGAGGTGATCACATGCTGGCCATGAGGTGTTCACATGACACCCTTGCAGTGATCACATGCCTGTGCTTGGCTGCACTGACTGAACTCTTGACCTATATCTGGCTGCACTGAATGAACTCTTGATCTGTTGCAAAATCTGAAACAGTTGGCAGTTTTTCAACCTATTTAATGATACAGACACAATCTTCGCCTGTTTGTAAATCTGTTTACACATACTGAATGACTTTGGCTAAAATGCTTTTTTTCAAGCTGACATATTCATAAACTTTTTACCAAAAATATCTATAATAATAAAAGATGCAGTTTTTTTATTGCTACAGGTCCAATAATTCTGCCAAAAATCATTCAAATAAACTTGAACAAAGGCCACCTAAGAATAATTTTTGTGCAATGTCACAGAAGTTATAATTGAAACAACAATTTTGTAGAAGAACACTATTGCAGTCCTCAGTTTGAAATAGACATAATGATGGCCATAAGACCAACTTAAGCTTTTCACGACTCAACCAAAAATCAACAAACTCAATCTATTCTTATATGATTGAAAGAACCATGTCCTAGGATAATTCTTTTGAAAAACTGAATGATTCAACTTGACAGTTTCATCATAAACATTATCAGCTGAAATAGGTTAAAATTATGAGGATTTTGCAAATAAAAACCAGGTCAATGTAGGTGGCAACACTATATCTGCAACTTCAAATATGAGTCATGTGACCAACATTTGCACAATACTTGGTAATGCTAGGTTCTGTCATTTCTGAGATTACTATGTCAGTATGCTTACTTGGCCAAATGACTAAGTTCAAATTTGTGTAATTCCGCTAAAATTCATCAAATGCAAACCATATGAACAAACTTTAGAAGGCTTGCCTCTGGGATCATTTCTGTAAAATATTGAACAATCTGGCTGGACTGTTTACAAGTAGAAGACTTTAAAAGGTTTTTCAGCCTTTTCCCTATAAAATTTAAGTAAATGCAGATAATAAAAAAAAGCTGAATTCCACAACATCTGATATGTGAGAGATTATTGCATAAAATCTGGGGATGGTAACTCCTGCTATTCCTGAGAAATTATGGGTTAATATACAGATGACCAATGATCCCAGTTCAAAAAAAGGTCAAGGCAGGTGGCGCCACCAATACCTGAATTTCATATAAATAACTCATGTGACTAACACTGGCATAAAATTTGGTGATGAAGGCTCCGGCCGTTTCTGAGATTGTCATTTTAGTATGCTTTTTTGGACAGATGACTAAGTTCAACTTCCTGTAACTCGGCCAAAATCCACCCAAATTTAACAATTTGAACAAACTTGAGAGAGATGGTATAAGAGATTATTTCTGTAAAATATTGAACAATTTTGCTTGACAGTTTTGGAGGAGAAGATTTTAAACAATTTTTTAGCTTTTTCTCAATAAAATCTAAGAAAATGCAGAGTTTTTCATATGGCTAATTTTTTACATTAAATTTCATGATGCTAGCTCAAGTCGTTGTAAAATATTAAACAAATTAGCCTCAGTTGTGTCCTTCAAAAATGTTTTGCAGGTTTATAACTCTTATAGGAAAATACAGAAAAATGGCTTAGTTAAGCTTCTAATAACTCGGCCAAAAATCACTGAACCAAAACCATAATTAATGTGTGAGATTTAAGAATTTGGCCTAGCCGTTTTTGAGAAGAAGATCTTTTTAGCCACTGAGCTAAAATTGGCTGTCATGGCATATGGCTAAATTCAGCTTCCCATATAACTCAGCCAAAAGTCACTGAACTGAGACCATTTGAACAAAATTCAGAAAGCAGTACCCTAAGATCATTTCTGTGCGATATTAAACAATTTGGCCATATGGTTTCAGAGAAGAAGTTTTTTGTAGCCCTCATTATGATAAGGGCACTGATGACCCCCGTACAAAAAAGGCTGATGCAGGTGGCGCCACCAATACCTCAATATCAGATATGACTCATGTGACAAACATTGCCATAAAATTTGGTGATGATAGCTCCAGCAGTTTCTGAGATTGTAATTGTATCCGCCAAAACAGAGTTTTGCGGATACTATGTTTTCAGCTGCACGCCGCCGCCGCCTCGGCCGCCGCGTAGGTGTCCGGAGAACTCCTCCGTAACCGCTGGGCGGAATTTTACGAAACCCGGGATTAGGTTCGGGTCACATGTGAACTGCTGCGCCCCGATTTTGTTTTGACCTCTGACCTTTCCTCTGCGCTCTGCGTCCGTTTGTGCGTCTGTTTCCACACATAAACCCACATATCTCGGGAACCGTTTGGCCGATCAGGAAAATTATTTGCACAAATGTAGCCCTTGGAGAGCTTTATAACATACAAAAAAATGGTGGCGCCACCTGCAACCATGTTTGCACAGTGTCCATCTGTTCGTCTGCCTTGGGTTAAAATCACTAATATCTCTGCAGTGACTAGACTAATTCACCTGAAATTCGGCATGCGTAAACATCCTGGATAGCTTTTCTGATTTTATGACAGGTGGCGCCACCTACATTCACGTTTACCATGCAGACATCCAAGCTCATATCTCGGGAACCGTTTGACAGGTCAGGAAATTTTTTTTGCACAAATGTAGCCCTTGGAGAGCTTTATAACATACACAAAAAATGGTGGCGCCACCTGCAACCATGTTTGCACAGTGTCCATCTGTTCGTCTGCCTTGGGTTAAAATCACTCATATCTCTGCAGTGACTTGACTAATTCACCTGAAATTCCGCATGCTTATACATCCTGGATTGCTTTTCTGATTTTATGACAGGTGGCGCCACCTACATTCACGTTTACGCTGCAGACATCCAAGCTCATATCTCGGGAACCGCTTGACCGATTGGGCCAAAATTTTGCATGTGTATAGATCTCACATAGCTCTTCATCATATGCAAAACTGGTGGCGCCACCTGCAGCCATTTTTGCACAGCTCCTGTCTGTTTGTCTGCCATGGGATAAAATCACTCATATCTCGGCAGTGGTTTGACATATCTGCCTAAAATTTTGCAGGTTTATACATCCCCGACAGCTCTCTTGATTTTATGACAGGTGGCGCCACCTACATTCACGTTTACGCTGCAGACATCCAAGCTCATATCTCGGGAACCGTTTGACCGATCAGGAAAATTTTTTTGCACAAATGTAGCCCTTGGAGAGCTTTATAACATACACAAAAAATGGTGGCGCCACCTGCAACCATGTTTGCACAGTGTCCATCTGCTCATCTGCCTTGGGTTAAAATCACTCATATCTCTGCAGTGACTTGACTAATTCACCTGAAATTCCGCATGCTTATACATCCTGGATTGCTTTTCTGATTTTATGACAGGTGGCGCCACCTACATTCACTTTTACGCTGCAGACATCCAAGCTCATATCTCGGGAACCGTTTGACCGACTGGGCCAAAGTTTTGCATGTGTATAGTTCTCACATAGCTCTTTATCATACGCAAAACTGGTGGCGTCACCTGCAACCATTTTTGCTCAGCGTCCATCTGTTTGTCTGCCACGGGCTAAAATCACTCATATACATGTAGTGGTTTGACTTATCTGCCTTAAATTTTGCATATGTATACAACTTGGACGGCTTTCTGGATTTTGTGGTAGGGGGGGGCAACCTACATACACAATTAGGCTGCAGACATCCATGCTAATATGCAACACTCTATTTCCCCTTGCCACTCAATCCATGCTTCACTTCACCCGTTCCACTCTGATTAAGGCGGATACATGTAGTCGCTTGTTGACTACCCGTATTCTAGTTTTAGTATGCTTTTTTTGACAGATGACTAAGTTTAACTTCTTGTAACTCGGCCAAAAATCACCAAACTTAAACCATTTGAACAATCTTGAGAGAGATTGTTCCAGGGATCATTTCTGTGAAATATTGGACAATTTGGCTGAACAGTTTCAGAGGAAATGATTTTTAAAGGTTTTTAAGCTTTTTCCCTATAAAATCAAAGAAAATGCAGTTAGCCAAAAAATAAGCTAAATCTGATGGAGTTTTTTAGATGACTAATATTTTGCATAAAATTTTGTAATGCTAACTCTTGCCATTTTCAAGATAGTATGGGTTAACGTACAGAAGATGGCCGCCGGACGCCGGACGATGCCACACCATCGCATAAGCTCACAGGTTTGCTAAAAAACACATGCCTTGCATGTTGCAACTGAGAGCCTGCATTTTTAATAACCACCAGGCATCTGAATATCATGAGAGATATGGTATGAAGTAACAAGTGACCCGTGGGTCATGACACTCAGCCAACTGACATGTTGATAATATGTCCTTACACAGACAACTAATTAAGATAGGTGGCTCCAATGTTGTTCATCAAGACCCATAAGCACAACAAATTTGATGACAATCCAACCAGCCTTTCATGAGGAATCTGGCAATTTGTGTGTATTTTGCATTATTTCTGGGGTGCTTAAACATACCCCAAAACTCTGAGAATATAGGTTAACTGTGACCCAATTTCAGGTTTATGGGGAGAACTTTTTAGGAACTCTCAGGATGTCAAGTTAGAAGATTCTGGGCCCCATGGTTATGATTTGTGCCCTACTTTGGTTTCAAATTTTCAATTATTCTGAGGGGTGCTTATAAGCCCCATAGCTCAGAAAATATGGGTAACAGAGACCTTAATTTACATTTCCAAGGAGACTTTTACAGATCTCCCTGGATGTCAAGTTTGAAGATTCTAGGACCAATGGTTACAATTTGAGCCCTGTTAAGGGACGACTGCATCTTTTAAGGTCTCAAAATAAAGAAAAAAAAATTGTAAAAAATCAAAAAAAAAACCAGTGGCGCCACCAGTCACCAGAAACTGATGAAACACTCAATGATGCATATGCATGCAAAGAATGATGCCAAACAATGCAACAGTTGTTTAGATACCAGAGCTACTGTATCAAATTTTTAGTTAATCTGGGGGGTACTTCTGAGCCCCATAACTTGGACAATATGGGTGACAGAGACCTAATTTCGAGTTTCCATGGAGACTTTTCATGGACCTCCCAGCATGTCAAGAAAGAAAATTGAGGTCAAGTTGTTACGATTTGTGCCCTGTTAATAGATGACCACATCTTTTAGGGTCTCAAAAATAGTTAAATAATATAGTAACATATAAAAAAAATTCAGGTGGCGCCACCAGTCTGCAGAAACTGATGACACACTCCATGATTAATACCCATGCAAAGAATCATGGTGATCAATGCATTAGTTGTTCAGATACTTGAGCTTTTGTATCAAATTTTTAGTTATTCTGGGGGGTATTTTGGAGCCCCATAGCTTGAAGAATATTGGTAACAGAGACCTAATTCTAGGTTTCCAGGAAGACTTTTCATGGACCTCTCTGGATGTAAAGTGAGAAGATTCCAGGTCAAAGAATATACTCCCTACCTTTAAAATGGGTCTCAGATCAATTAAGCTATTTTTCAGATATTTTGCACACACAAGAAAACACAGACACAGAACTGGCTGAAACCAGTAAACTACTGCTTTGCTCTGGGTTAAAAACAGATATTAATAACAAAATATGCTATCTTTTCTGATATGTCACATTTCTGCATATCAATTCACTGGTGACGCTTTGAAAAAAAAGATACTGAACAGCCGCCTGACTTGTCAGTGTGCATATTCACTATAATTTTCTCCAAATGAGGCGTCTGTTCAAAAGAGGTAAACAATTTCATTCTGTAATATAACAAGTATTACATTACAACTTGTTTTGTGGTGGTTATGTCCACAGTCACTTGAATCCCTATTTGTGGTTGTGTTTTTATTGAGAAATGGACAAAACTGTGTACTACAGGAGTATACAGTCGTGCCTATTACATGGTAATTCGTAGAAGATAGATTGTATCACTGGAGAGGTGTTATATGCTCTGTCGCTTTCTTCCTATTTCTCCCTTAAATAAGGATTCAAGCTACTATGTTTTGTCTGATTCATTAAGACATCAATTATGCATTTTAGTACTATTATTTCATACAATTACTCTGGTGTGTGGTCTGTGAACAAGATGAGTTTTTTTTTTTTTTGGGGGGGGGGATATAAAATAAATGGTTTCATGTGACAAGCAAAACTTAACAATAAAAACACAAAAAGATATTATAACCCTTTCAGCAGCATATATAATGCAACTTTATATTCTTTGACAGAGACTCTGTGTCCTGTATTCCAACTATGAACTAAAACATGATGAGCCTTGTGGAAAATTCACAGAACTTGTGACTATCTGAACACAAGAAACTTAGAAGAGTTTATGCACATGCAAAAATAAATTTGACTTGAGAATGAGAAAAGGTACTCAGAAAGCATAAAAGCTCTGACGTATCCTTTGATATGTGATACTTCAGTCACTCCTTGAAAGAGAATAACCCTTGGGATTCACTAAACTGAAGGGTGTGTGTAAATATACCTTAGAGTTTAAAACCCTCTTCAACCAGGTACCCTGTACATAAGGGAAACAAATGATGATAGAATGCAAACTGCCAATGTAGAGTTTATTATCTGTACTGGAGACTGAGGGCAGCTGGATGAACTGAAGCTTGATACTGCCTGAACAAAACTGTTAACATGAAGTGCACCACCCCTTTATGATAATGTAGTAATACCACACAATCTTTTATAACAATGCTGTATGCAGTCTCTATATAAGCAACCTTAAAATATGGTACATTATTAATATATCATTGTTCTGGTCTGGAATTTATATCTGTAATTTTTCAAAGGTGATAAATCAACAAGTTTCGGAACAATAACATGTGTAGCCAGCTAGCAATTAAACTGGCTGTAATTTAAACCCCTGCTATATATCCCCAGCCACAGAAACAGACAGCCTGATGTTATATGTGTGAAACTTAGGAGTTTATGTATGAGCAAATAACAAGAAACCTCCTCTTAATATGTTCTCAGTAACTTAATCAAACCTGAATGCATATCATACATTTTTTGCACATTTAACAAACCATAAATTACATAATACAGCATTAATATCTATGAAAATTTTCCTTTAAAAAAAATAAATAATTACTTTGCCAAAATATGAAATGTACACCAAGAGAATTCCAGCAATTTCTTGTTTTCTGACATATTATTTACCAACCATTCAGTTCATAATAAATTTGTTTCTATATATAAATCCCTCTGCCAGAAAGTTCCCCTATAGCTAGCCAATGATCAGATATATGTCACACAGTCGGCAATACTTGATCCATGATAACTATAGCAAAGTCAGATCATTATTGATAAAATGTGTGATGAGCACTACATGAATATCCTACTAACATGGAAAAATGTTACAAACAGAGAGATACATTGTGTTACGATGGACCAGGTGGTGATACTCATCTCCCTGTGATGTCTGGTTTTGGCTCACAGCATGTAATGCAACACTTAAATATGCAAATTTGGTCGTTTTTACACAGAGACCTCAATACTCAGTATGAAAATGGGTCATGTCCCTAAAGAGCCCTCCACAGTTCTATGAGACAGTTTTATTATGCCTGTGAACACGGGGTGTAGCCAGGGTCCTGGTACATGAGCCAAGTTGTTGATCCTGACTGGTAGCAACAGAATTTAGGTGAGCCGCCCTTAAGTGGAATTTTAATTAGGCTGACTATTCTTGTGATTATATATTTGTCAATTTTTTCAGTTTTTAATTTATGTAAGATCAAAGCTACACATGTTGTAGTATATCTATGTTTTATGTTTTACAATGTAACTGGTACTACTTTCAGTTTTCTTGCTAAGCATATGTTCATACTATGTCTGAATGATACTTACAATTGACATACACCTTTTCATTTATTGTCTCCTAAATTGTGTATACAAACTAACCTGACACTTAAAGTATTTGCATTTGATTTCATAAGAAAATAAAAAACATCTTCTGTAAAACAATTGTCTGAGAAGTGTTGTGAAAGAAGAAGGGCTTTAACTCGTGCACTTATCAATAAGCTGGCAACACCTGTAACAGAACACGTAATATTAGCCAAATGTAAAAGACTGTGCTAGTAAGAGTAGGAGAACGTCATTCATTTCTGTATACTAATAAGAAATACCTTTACCATATGCTAAAAAATTCTGTGGTAAAAATTTAGAAACTGTTATTTTTAAATTTCACCCAGCTTCCATTTTTCTCATAGCTTCAAAAATACATATATTCCCCTACTGATAGAAAAAGCTGTTATAGATCAAACAAAAAGGTTTCTAAATTGAAATGATCAATTCTTTATTTATAATTCTAATTTTTATTTTTTATATTAGGTGATAGCTACAGCTAAGCAGAATATGTCAGCTGAATTGTAACTGTTTGGTTTCAGAAACAAAATGACAAATCAGAGTGGTCTGATCAATTAGGTTTTCATATCTATTAATTTATTTTGGTATTGCTGGTAACCCTTTTAGTTCAGTAAATTTCAATCTACTACTGATATTTTCGTTTACATTTCAAGTTCATCAAAAATGGGTCAAGGTGAAGGAAGTGGAAGCGGAGGGATCTGCCCGGGCCTCTTGTGGGGGATCATTTGGTTTCTAATTCTCATCTTCCTCGGATGGCCGATCGCCTTCTTCATTGCCTGGCTGTACATATTTCTCCTTCCGTTTGGAGCATGCATTGATCCTGTCAAGGGGATATGTGAAGCACTACTCAAATGTGTACAGCTGCCTCTAACATGCGCAGAAAATATGGTTGGCATGAAACCCCTCTGTGGGTAAAGACATCAGTACATATCATTTAAAAAAATCTGAACAGTGGATATTTAAATATGCAAATACTCTCAAGATATCGCTGGATATTTTTAACAAAGTGCTATGATTAACTTACCCCAGAATCAAAGGAAAATAACCATGAAATCTAATTACAAAAGAAGCTGAACAAGTGAATAAGAAAATTGACTCACCTGAAGATATCACCATTTATGGTTGTGAAATATACAATTTTAGTTACTTAACTTTTTAATTTTGGACCTGGTAAAGGAGTCTGTGACCACTCAGTGAGTGGTCTGCTGTTTCAGTATATAATTAATTAATCTTCAGAGTGATTGACAGGACAATGAAGAAGATCAGGTATCAAGTCAATTTAAAATTCCTCTGACCATCACTGCTATCATGTGTTCAAACTGAACAACATTCTAACAGCTAGTCAAGTAAGTCCATATGAATGTTTTTACAATCATAACACTGTACACATATATACTCATATTAAAATGAATACTTTAATATACATCTGATTTGTTTCTCTATGTATCATATGTTTTTATCTATGTTTTACTAGTAATCTGTGGCTCCTTTTCAATCCTCTATTCACAGACCATAATCAAGCTCTTCTTACAATTGTTTTCATTAGGTCATTAAAATGAAGGAAATATTTGTTAGTTTCCTGATGTTGGTGTAGTACAAAAGTTCTGTTGACTTAAGAAAGAGGGGTTATTGTAATTTTAGCATGGCTTATTCTTGTTATACAGTCTTGTAATTTTCAGATATTTGATGCAAACACCAAAAGTAAGAGCAGCTGAGGGCACAAATGGTGACTTTGACTACAGCTAGCAACTGGCAACTTAAGATGGCCTGTCAATTTAAGAACCCTATCAACCAGTAATATTACAAGCTTTAGAGTCATTCCCTTACAGAAAATTTCATGGATCTTTGGGTTACCAGTAGGAATTATAAGTATCAGATGGTTCAATGACACTTAAATTAAAATTTACTGATGGGACACACCAGTATATATTATAATGCAATATGATCTTCAAAAGTCCATTACAACAGTGATATTGGTTGGGAATAAAACTGAGATTCCATGCTACCAAGACCTGTAAGTGCCAATTCATCATACCAACACTAAAGAACAACAAGACACAAATACAATAATTTAATCACCATTGCATGTAAGACATAGGAAACCAAATCCAAAAAGATGATTTACAATTTTTAGAAATAAGCCCAAGTTTTATTTAGTCTCTCATTCCAATTATCAAATCATTTCCTTTAGGGTATGTGAATTACTGAGGCTCAGCATGTCTCACTGTGTGCACAAGTGTCTGTGAATATCTGCTGTATCTGAGACCAGTTTTAATAAGTGAAGGTGTATTCCCCTTAACCAACTGTACACCTCTCCATAGGTTCTCACCACCCATCATGTAGGTGCAGCTGCATTCCACACATGCCTGGTGTGGATAACTCACATAACTGATAAGAAATAAGGTCAACTAGGGCGGCCAAAACTACAAGTAACCACCTCCACAGGCAGTGTCACAATCAGGGCAAGAAAACTTAAAATGAAAATCAGAAATTCTAGTGTACCTGTCTGATGTTTCAAACAATAAAAGATTCATGAAAGTGTCAAACACAGTAATTGCACTAGAGTACTTAACAATTTGTGCAAAACTTTGTGAAATGAAACCTTGTATCAATGTTACCTGCACAGAATGGGCAAGTTCAGACCCCTTTACACAGTACAAATAGTGTGTGTACAATGGGTGTGTTATTAAGACCCCACATGGCTTCCTAAAATCTCCTTATGTGTCGTATATATCAACACTCCTTTTTCTGGTGTGCCTCCTGATGAGGGGTGATTTAAGTGCATTTACTTCCTAAGAAGGGCATTTTCTTGTTGTTGAAGCATAACTGGTGTGCCACAGAAGGACTGACCGACACATAAACTTAAATGAAACTCACACATAACTCTGTCTCCATACACACCGAATTACTGGCAGTAAATGTAAACAAGATGTCAGACAAATCAAACTACCACAGGCATAATCCTCATGAAACTTTGCTGTGCAGGTCTACATACGTGTCATGGTTCAACAACCCCCATCCCAGGTCACCTCCAGTACAAAGCCATCTGCTAAAACTGATCAATAGCTCTGTTATAACAAGGTAAAAATTGATCTGTGGAACAGATCTAGTATGTCCCCCTGCCTGTTGTGGAAATAACTGGAAAAAAGTTGTGAATACCTGTATGAAATCTGAGAAAGGTAAATGTCACCCACCAAGATTACCTGTGACCTTGAAAACTGCATCAAGGTCATCCATATTCGAACCTGACCTAGGCCTTCAGAGGTATATCAATGCTGCATGTTTGGTGACTGTGCCTCAAATTCTTTTCAAGTTGGTGCGTAAGATTCATTTAAGCATTACTGCCTATGTGACCTGTCAAGGTCATAAATGTTTGAACTTGATCTAGCCCTTGATAAGGTGCACCAATGCTGCAAGTCTGGTAACTGTAACTCAAATTCTTTTTGAGTTATTGCGTTAACATATCTGTGATGGACAGCACTACAGACAGACAGACACTCATCATTTCAATGTTCCCCACCAACAGCACCTTCTGCAATGGCAGGGGACAATGAAATAGCCAAAACAATGGGACAAAATCATTTTAATAAATTTTTTTTATGCTGACCCAGATAACCTCTAATTTAGTCTAAAGTTTAATTAATTGTTTCTTGGGTGTCTTCCTTACCCTCCACAAAATTTCAACAAAATCTGTTCAGAATTTTTTTCGGTAAATTTGCTGACAGACAAACCAAGGGTAAAGTATGATACCTCTCGCCACCTGGTGGAGATATAACAATGGACTAATTGGTACTACACATAAGGAATTTGCTGTAGTCAGTAACATGAATATACACTTGGTCCTGGTTTGTACGAATGTATGTGTGTCCACAGGATAATCCATGTATAAATGCCTAATTAGCAGGGTAACATAAATGGACAAGGGTAACATTAATAATTATGTGGTTTAAATGTAAATAATCACACTAAAAAAAATTGTCCAAGAAGATCACCCCAACTATGCGTATGACAAATGTGGAGGGACAAATAAGACCAGAAGCAGGTAAACTGTTGTGGAGTAGAATATACATTGCAAAGCTATTTAGAACTCAATCCATATAAATGGTTAATATCTGTGAGATTCAAGTACTACTTTTTACTAGACAAATAGAGAACTTGAACTTGTCTAGACTACCAGATGATCTGGCTTGTGGGATCACTATAATCATTAACCTGATTTCTTCAAATAGCTTGAGCACCTTGTACTTTATTATAATCTATATCACCACCGCGACATGAGGAAGCACCTTATGTCATTCTGAATATACGTGTTTATTTACACAGCAAAAAAAAGCAGTAAAAAGTCCACCATTATTTAAAATCTGACATTCAAGACCTCAGGTTGTACATAAACAGCCATAACTTAAGAATTAACAATTATTAATTATGTGGCTTAATAGAAAAGTACCATGTGTATTTTTTATAAAGCAATTATGAAATCGCAGGATATGTGTCCATACATTTATATCAATAAGAGAATGACAGACACCGATAAACCTTCCTCAGACTGCCTTCCTACTTCTCAAGTAGTAGATTACTCTGTAGATTAATCTGTGCTGCACAGAACATATACGGCAAGGACTATTTCAAGGCATATTAAATACAGTTGACACATTTTACCTTGTTGTTGGTTTAATCTATGATCACCTTACAATGACTACGCTACTGCTTGATGGGATTATTTAAATACATTTTAAGATCCTCTAAACATAAAAATATATGTTGTCAATAATCCTGTGGCAATTAATATCAACAACAGCATGGCAAGAGTGCATTAACCCTCTGTCCTACATCTTTTAAGGTCTGGCCTCTAGAAATATGCACTGATTTTGTCAAGAATCAAAATTCTTTATTGGAAATAATATCATACTTCTTTCAATGCTGATCTCTTACTATGACTCAAAAATGATTTACAACTAGCATGGCCTATGTGTTTGGAGACTCAGGGGGCTACAGTGTAACAAAGCTACATATAGCAACAGTTGCTGAGATGCCTTGGGCGGACAATACATTGATTTACCACAAGGTTAAACAGCAACACAGGAATGGCAACATGTCATAATACACATATCTGCAGTAATCAACACAGGTATCAAACCTTCCCTCAGACACTTGGTTTTTCACCTACAACAATACCTGTCACGTCTCCTAATTAATCACCTGAGTCAGGTGCTAGTACTTGACAACCTAGCTGATTGATCCCGCCTCCTCAGTGTGACAAGTACTTATAACAACAGATAACCTGTGGGATTTACAGGTGTACTGAACATGGTCAGAGGTATTATGATATACCTGGGCAAATGTGTAGGCAGGTAGATACAAGGCACCTATAGACATTAATTACTTTCTTTCTAATCAAATCAAGAACAGTTTGATTAAAAGGACATCTTACCATTATCTCTTCTTTACATATTTCTGTTACTGCATACAGTTTTGAAATTATGTTGAAACATTCATGTTTATTAATAAATCCAATAATACCCAATTATCAGCCAAAACATCTGTTTATTTAAAGAGATTATTTAAGGAGTGGTTTAAAGATATTTTCCTTGATAACCATCAAGATATCTGTACCACAAGCCCACTACAACTATTATTCAATGTTTATAACTTCAATATGTCTAGAACTTACAAGTGTTTAACAAACCCAATATCCAACTGACATGAAACAGAAAGTACAAGAGATTAGAATTTCATGACAATTGATGGTGACAGCATTATTAAAAAAAAGAAACAGAAATATTCACCTACAAACACTAAAATCTATTCAGGTTCAGAAAATATTCAAAATGGAAAATATTTTTAAAATTTGGTCAAAATCAAAAACTAAAGTAACTGCATAAACAATGTATGCAGACGAACTGAAATGAGAGCCAACAAAGGTCTGAGGCAGTGTCTCCCAGGAGAGCCTGACGCTGAGTGTCCGAAGAGGGTCTGAGGCTGAGTGTCCCAGGGAGGGTCTTAGGCTGAGTGTCCCAGGGAAAGTCTGAGACTAGGTGTCCCAGAAGGGTCTGAGGATGAATGTCCCAGGAGAGTCTGAGGTTAAGTGTCCCAGGGAAGGTCTTAGGCTGAGTGTATCAGGAGGGTCTAAGACTTAGCGAACCAAGGAAGATCTGAGGCTGAGTGTACCAGGGAGGGTCTGAGGCTCTGTGTCCCAGGAGAGTCTGAGACTGAGTGTCCAAGGGAGGGTAGAAGGCTAAGTGTCCCAGTGATGGTTTGGGGCTTAATGTCCCAGGGAGGGTATGAGGCTGAGTGTCCAAGGGAGGGTCTGAGGCTGAGTGTCCCAGTGAGGGTCTGAGGCTTAGTGTCATCCTAGGGAGGGTCTGAGGCCGAGTGTCATCCTAGGGAGGGTCTGAGGCTGATTGTCCAAAGAAGGGTATGAGGCTGAGTGTCCCAGGGAAGGTCTTAGGCTGAGTGTATCAGGAGGGTCTGAGACTGAGTGAACTAAGGAAGGTCTAAGGCTGAGTGTACCAGGGAGGGTCTGAGGCCATGTGTCCCAGGAGAGTCTGAGGCTTAATGTCCCAGGGAGGGTCTGAGGTTGAGTGTCCCAGTGAGGGTCTGAGGCTTAGTGTCATCCTAGGGAGGTTCTGAGGCTGAGTGTCATCCTAGGGAGGGTCTGAGGATGTGTCTCCCAGGAGGGTCTGAGGCTGTCTCCCAGGGCGGGTCTGAGGCTGATTGTCCCAGGGAGGGTCTGAGGCTGAGTGTCCCAGGGAAGGTCTTAGGGTGAGTGTCCAAGGAGGGCCTGAGACTGAGTGAGCCGAGGAAGGACTGAGGCTGATAGAACTCTCAGTCCAAAATTTATACAAACATCCTCTGAGCACGAAACAGGTTTCTCAATTGAAGCATTTATCAGCAGAAACTTATTTGTTAGCACAAAGCCAAATAATCGACACTGCCTAATATATTATGACATAATAGGTCCTCACCAAAAGTACAGAAATATAAATGATAGATGCAGAAATAAATGAATCAATTGTATGACAACCAATTGTTTCTGTTATCAACTTGCTCCTGGAATTGGTAATAGGATTTTTTACCTACTGTTGTTTTAAAACTGATCCTGTATCTGATGTGGATGATTCTCTAAAATTCTAATTAAACTGGAAAATCTCTGTCACATACATCAATATAAAGATCATACTTAATAAACAGAATGTGAGCTATGTCATTTATCATAGAGAGACCATCTAGTTAATCATTAGCAGTGAACACCCAGCAACAAGAGAGTCCAGAGTCTGCTGATAATGATGCTACGGAGCTTTGTCCCCACTGAACCACGTAACCACAACATCGTAAACCATTCACAGCAGGTAAAACTCATAAAGAACCGTTAAGGATCCAATCGTACAGAGAATAAACCTGGCCTAACAAGCCTATACTCACAAGGTAAGTGACTTTTATTGCATCCCTTGGTCATGTACACAATGAATAAACTGAAGTGGTCTTGTTTAAATACTTGAACTTTATGTCACTAGTGGAGGGGAGATGCATGGTGCGCAAGGGGGTCATGTGTATACATGATCATAAAAAGGTAAAGAGGGAAATCACTAACGTCAATGGGGGGGGGGGGCAGGAAATGGGGGGGGGGGGGGGAGGGGGGGAGATGCATGGTGCTTAAGGGGGTCATGTGTATACATGATCATAAAAAGGTAAAGAGGGAAATCACTAACGTCAATCAGGGGGGGGGGGGAAGTGGGGGGGGGGGGGGAAGTGGGGGGGGGGGGGGGGGGGAGATGCATGGTGCTTAAGGGGGTCATGTGTACATACATGATCATAAAAAGGTAAAGAGGAAAATCACTAACGTCAATCGGGGGGGCGGGAAGTGGGGGGGGGGGGGGAGGGGGGGGAGATGCATGGTGCTTAAGGGGGTCATGTGTATACATGATCATAAAAAGGTAAAGAGGGAAATCACTAACGTCAATCAGGGGGGGAGGGAAGTGGGGGGGGGGAGAGGGGAGATGCATGGTGCGCAAGGGGGTCATGTGTACATACATGATCATAAAAAGGTAAAGAGGGAAATCACTAACGTCAATCGGGGGGGGGGGGGGGGGGGCGGGAAGTGGAAGGGGGGGGGGGGAGATGCATGGTGCTTAAGGGGGTCATGTGTATACATGATCATAAAAAGGTAAATAAGGAAATCACTAACATCAATCAAGGGGGGGGGGGCAGGAAGTGGCGGGGGGAGGGGGGAGATGCATGGTGCGCAAGGGGGTCATGTGTATACATGATCATAAAAAGGTAAAGAGGGAAATCACTAATGTCAATCGGGGGGGGGGGGGGGGGAGGGAAGTGGGGGGGGGGGGGGGGAGGGGGGAGATGCATGGTGTGCAAGGGGGTCATGTGTATACATGATCATAAAAAGGTAAAGAGGGAAATCACTAACGTCAATCAGGGGGGGAGGGAAGTGGGGGGGGGGGGGAGGGGGGAGATGCATGGTGCGCAAGGGGGTCATGTGTACATACATGATCATAAAAAGGTAAAGAGGGAAATCACTAACGTCAATCGGGGGGGGGGGGGGCGGGAAGTGGGGGGGGGGGAGATGCATGGTGCGCAAGGGGGTCATGTGTATACATGATCATAAAAAGGTAAAGAGGGAAATCACTAACGTCAATCAGGGGGGGCAGGAAGTGGGGGGGGGGGAGGGGGGAGATGCATGGTGCGCAAGGGGGTCATGTGTATACATGATCATAAAAAGGTAAAGAGGGAAATCACTAACGTCAATCAGGAGGGGGCTGGAAGTGGGGGGGGGGGGTTAAGGGGAGTTGGGAGAGGCTTCAGAGGCCATGCAAAGACATGACTGTTGGGGGTTGGGAGGCAATGTACATGCAGACACAAGAATATTGTTTCATTAGTTGCGGGGGGGGGGGGGGTTAGAGGGGGTAGAGGCCAATTACCTTTACAGACATATGAATATTGTTGGGTTTCGGGAGGGGGTTGTGAAGAGGCCATTTACAAACATATGTTTATGGGTGTGGGGTTTGGAGGCAATGTATAAACATGAATGTTAAGAATGTTGATTACCATCAATTTTCTTCTGGGAAAATATTTGGTTACCATTAAACTGAATATAACAAGGGATGTATCTAGAAAATATAAACTTTTGTCTAGGTGTATTATATCTAAAATGTGAAATTTGGTATCACAGATCAACCAATACTCATAATTCACAATGAAAGTAATAAATTTTCATAAATATTCATGACAGAAAAAAAAATCAAGCACATTTTTATATTAACTGTTTCCATAAAATTTTAACTGTCACACATACCTGATCCTGATAATGGCCTGAAAGATTTGATTAAAGACTTAAAATTAAGTAAGAAATGTGGATTTGCTCATGATAGCATATGGCCAATGCATACCAACAGAACTTCCAGAGCTTAATTTACAATTGCTTCACAAAGCTGAAGAAACTCAAATGAACATAAGATAGCATGCCTAGGAACATTATTAACACCAAGGAAATCATATCCATCATCTAAAGTAAACACATATTAAACTGTGAGAAAATTTTGAAGAGGAATTCTCCTAAAAAAACATGACACTAATCTCATGACACAGCAGGAACGGTAAATATATTCTTAGAGATAACAGGAAACACTGCATTAGACGTACACACTGCTGATCATCAGCATTATATCTCAGAATTTGTTTCTCAAAAAACTGTAAATATATTCCATAAAATTCTATTTGCAACCTTAAAAATGCAAAAGCATTCACTGATTTTCTGTCTGAAAGTCCTACCACTGAGAACATTTATCAAACAAGCATTAAAAATTTGTGTACTGTATATATCCTTATACAGTATTGTAATAAATTTAAGCCATATTGTCTTATTAAACTACCATATCAACCAAATGGTGCACTGTTTGTATCACAGCTAGCTACGGTTTCCTTTCTCCACAGTGTCTATCGCAAGTACTGAGAGTATGTATTTGAGAACACGAGGGTCTGACTGATAACATGATTGTCTCAAGATATATGACCCACTTGACCTTGTTCATGTGACCTCCCTGCTACATGTACTGGCTTCATACATTTCTCTGTATTACTTCTGACCCTGTGCTGATAATAGGTCACAAGCCCAGTCTGTAAATTATATGTCAATATTTGTATGAACAACAACCAATTAGCATGGCATTCCAATGAAAACCTAGTTGCTATATACTTTCTCTTGTAACAAATATGATTTAAGCATTCTTATAATTAATGAATACTTAGGAGAAAGAAAGATTAAAAGAATGAGGGATGATGCTTGGAGCATTATAAATGAGCACTCTGTAAAAGGGTGTGTGCCTGTCTGTGTTTGCGCTGTGACTATGATCATTGGAGCTTTGGCAATATATAGATACAATTCTTGACTTTTACTAACTTTATTATCAAGCAGTTAATTAGAGCCATTTGAAGCAAACATAATCCCCTGTTTTATTTGAACTGAGATGTATACATGAAGGTGTTTTTAACTGAATTCGCTCAGACTCTCTTTCTTCCTCCCTAACCCTCTACCCATTATCACAATGACTGCAAATAGTAAGTTATTAAATTATATTGAAACAAAAACCTTTCAAAGTTACAACAAAAAGCTGAATAAATTACATTTTAATTCTTAGTGTTAACAAATATTTTATTAGTGCAATGTTTTAAGTTTTACAGTAATAATTCAACACATATCCTTGAATATGTACATCTGCATGCTGTTATATCCACCTGATTTAATAATTGTGTAATTTGTTTTATATTATCTTTTGCAATAACAATTTTTCCAGTTTATTTTTTCTTGTAGTGCTTTAATAATTACCACATTATATAAAGTTGTGTATTCTAAAATGCAAATAATTAACACTTTTGTTAGTTTTAATTATATATAAATCTATAATTGCAGGTTGAACAGCACGATCCTTGATCAGGATGGGGAGTGGTAGCGGGATCTGCCCCGGTCTGATCTGGGCCATCCTGTGGTTTCTCTGCTTGCTGTTCGTTGCATGGCCAGTGGCTGCGCTCATAGCGTTTATATACATCTTTCTCCTTCCATTTGGAGCTTGCATTGATCCAATTAAGGGCGTGTGTGAAGCCCTGTTGAAGGTTGTACAGTTACCGCTAACGTGTGCTGAGAACATGGTAGCCATGAAACCATGCTGCTCATGAGCTGGATACTAAGCAGAACTACTCACAGTCTGACTGTCAACATGCTTTACTCATATTGTCTATCACATATACATCTAGTTCCAGGAATGGGCAGCAGATGTCACCACTTGATGAGATACTTGACAAACAAGCAATGAACACCTTTTTTTATATGACCATTATTTCCAGCCAGGACAGGAATAAATGTCAAATCAGTGCCAGAAATATTACCCTCAGATCAGTACCAATAGAGGGCTGAAAGTTTGTTTCCTCCAATCCTGTAATAACAAAAACTTCCTCATACCCAAATAAAACATACATTTGAAGATATACTTGTGTTTATTTCTTGTATACATATTTTTTAAGGACTTAACTAACTGCATATATAAGATTTTTGGCAATGTCAACACCTTTGATTCTGCATTGGCAGACTCTGTGAAAAAAATCACTTTAATCTATGACTGATGGTACAATGATATTAAGGTCCAACAAGCACCAGAACACTGGGCTTATCAACTGGTGCTGCCACCTATGAGTCGAGTCTAAAATTAAAATGCTGTTTTTTCTTCCTTTGTGTCCAAGCAGACATATATATTACACAAATATATGCACACACACACAAATTAAAACACAAATTTATATCATATATTTAAGTACAGATTGCAAATTTCCTTGCTTGATATTAGTTTAAATTTTTCTAATTTCTTTGTTGCCAAAATGCCTAAATTAATAACAGGATACGAATATGATAAATATATATGACTTAAACACAAACTTTTATTACCTTCATCAATGAAGCTAAAAAATATCCTCAAAAGATACCCACTACAAGAGGAGGTACAGAAGATAGAAGAACAGATAATCTAATGGTAAAATATAAATAAGCTATAACCTGTGGACATTTCTAATATGATGTACAATACTGGAAAAGCCAGAATTAGTCTATTTTTTAAATTGTAACAATCTATAAACTTAATACTAGATTTAATTAATTTCATTTACACAATTTGCATAGAATTCTTATAATATGATATACAGAGTCCATGCATAAAAATATACATTAATAATTTGAAAATCTGAAATTAAATATAAACATAATTTATTTTATCAAGCCCATATAAAACACATTATTTTGGCAAATCAATGTATTCTTAATGGCAACTCTGATCTTTTCTCAGACATATAGAAATTGCAACCCAGTGGATTTCTGTAAAACTGTATCATAATTGATAGGGCCATACATACATATATGATATACATACAACCCGGTGCCTGACTGGCTACAGTTTGCCAAAATGTTCGGAATCACGGTCTGTCTGCATATATCATCTCACAGAGAGAGCAGTGTTTTATGGTACCATAGACCTAGATACCTAAATATCAAAGCATTCTGTGACCTTGACCACTAGATCATCTATATGTAGTCGTATAATGAACTGACAGGTGCCCTGGCTGTGACCTTGCTGCTCTTAGGCAGCTCACACAGTAAAATTGTGCTATGTGGATGCTGCAATTCAGAAAAAAAGAATGGTTTCAGTGGCACTTTCCCTGGCGGTTGCAGAGGTACACCCAGTTCAACAAGTTCAACAAAGGTAGCATTTATTTGGGAATGAGAAATTACAATGATATACATGTTACTTTCCAACATATAGCATTATCTTCAAATACAATTCTTTCAAACTTTGTTCAATGAAATGTGAATTAAGCATCTAGAACTGTTCTCCAGTTACAGAATCCTGTAACATAATAATGCACATATAAACATGAAACAGCGGGGCATCATAAACTTGTTATATGAAATATATTATAACTGACAGGGACATGATGAATAATATACTTTGACGAACCTTCTGCACACTGACACATGTATACACACAAACACATAATTTCAAATTTCCATTTACATGAATGTTACTAACAAAGCAGGTCTACAGGTATGTACCTCAACCTTTGCTTCATATAGTAACAAAATCATTTATAATCCAGCTTAATTGGTCCTATATCTTATTTGTACATATGATTACGTTTTTTTTTCACATAGGACAAATATATTCTAGTGATGGCACCACAAGAATGTATTTCACTTGGTGTGATGACCTATGACCTCATTAAATATGCACAAATAAAGAATTTGCTGAGTATCAAACTCAGGTGGGATATTTCTGTGTTAAACATGCACAGATAGTTTCATAAAAATCCAATAAATTCCTAATGTTAAAGTATAAAAAGCTACACTACAGATCTGGTGACCTCTTTGTCTCATGAAGTTTGTGCCGACAATCAAACTCACACTGGCTACTTTACTGGTGAATATGTATAGTGAGTTTCATGAAATTTTGTCATATACCTTCCTTAGTGTGGACAAACCAAATGGTAATGTACAGACATACAGACAGAAGCTGAACATCCCATAAAATATGACAGAGATATAATAAAAAGATAAAGTCAACAATGTTCCCTCACATATCTATAATACTGGGATCGGAGTGGGGTGATCACATTTTAAATCAAATCAATAACAATTATAAATTCTTTAAAATTTTACAATAACAACTACATGAAATATCACAGTAACTGATCAGAGTTACAACTAGTATATGGGTACAGTCAATAACAGCTAAGTATATCCAACAAAATCTCAGTGGTATGGGTGAAGTGAGGCATGGATTGAGTGTTAAGCCCTTTACTGTTCAGATTAGCCTGTGGATTGTCACACTCCTACTGTTCAGATTAATTTTGCATTTTTTCCACATTTTGACATGAATCTATATAAGAGACATTTACTCAGTAACCGTTAAAGGTATCTTTGTGAAATTTTCAGCTTTTACTGTCAGGTATATGTCCTTCATGTTATTTTATTTATTTTCTACCTACCTGGTTTGATATGTATGTAACTAAGGTATATACAGGTAAAAACAGGTAAATCTGTACTACCTGTATTTCCACTCACTGGTATATCACCAAAATGACCCCTTTCATCCTGTCCAGGTTACCCAAGAACCATTTGATAAAAAAAGGGAAATGTAAGGATTTTTTTTCACTCTAAGGTAATTATATATTAAAGGTAAGAAAAAGGTAAATGATTTGGTTTAACACTGGAAACGGAACCACTGACGAACCAGAATGTGCTAGTAAAATTGGATTTTTCTGTGGGAATCATATATTTTTCACCTGAAAAGCTTGCTGACCAAAAGAGCACATTCTATGACTATTGACATATAACACATATGTTTACCTGTACAGGTAAGAAAAGGTAAATTATTTTTTTTTCTGAATATGTACGCAAACACCTTGTTCATCATTATAGTTACTATAAATTAATACCTTCTCTATTTATGGACTGTATAATTAATTTTGATATAAGAACAGGTGCTTTTAATACAGTAATTAAGTTACCTATGTGAATAGTACCTTTGTTCTTCAACTGATCTAATTACCTGTGACAGTGACAAAATCATGCTGAAAAGTGGCTGGTGAGAATAGGGATAAACAAGTGTCAACTGTGTAAAACCATTATATTTTGATTTTTCAGACATGTAAAACATAAATTGATAATTTTGGTTACAGTTACACATAAAAACATACTCACCTGTACAGGTGAGTTCAGGTAAATCCAGGTAAATTATTTTTTAATGAAGTATATATTTTATACATGTAATTAGGGAGAACAAAAAAAACAAACAACTTAATTTTGAGTGCCATGTGTAAAATTTATGAATTACAGGTACTAACTGCACTATTTATTGGGTTACCTGAAATGATACCTTTGATCTTTAACAGATTTAATTACCTTTGTAAGTACAGAATATAAAGACAACTTTTCATTTTAAAAGTGGAAAGGAAATTTTTGAAGGAGTCAAAACAATATGCAGAAGCTATCTTTTAATTAACTGCACAGCCATGAGACCTGTGCATTTCAATTTTGCCAATTGCTACCTGTAAAAGTTTACTCACCTGCACAGGTAAGATCAGGTAAATAAAGGTAAATTCTCATTTTTTAAATTTAAATTATATATTGCACTTGTTATAAGGAACATCGCAATAAAAACTATTTACTTTTGTCCAATGTGCAAAATATATAATTTATGGGTGTAAAATGCACAAATTATCTGGTTACCTGTAATATACCTTTTTATGTCAAATTAATATATCGCCGACGGATTATAAAATAAAATCTGGAAAATTGTGTCTACTCTTGTTCGTTTACATTTCATGCAATAATAAAATTGCTGTTTAGTTGGTCTGTCGCGTTTATCTGCACAGGTAAAAATCCAGGTGCGACAGGTAAACAGGTGTGCACTTGGTTCGATCAACGATTAGCCTTAATAAACGTTGATATATCCGAATCTTTCCCATTCTAAACAGTGCAAATGTACTAAAATTTGAAATAAAAATCCAAACAAATATGTCTTACACTTGTGAAAACTGTTATTTTCCTAATTGAGGGTATCCATGCAATTTCTTTTGAAGTACCCGCCCCTTCGCGGCTGACGGTGATTGAGCAATAATGAGTGAATTCAGCAATGTGTAGCACACAAGGTACATTAATGACGCGGTTTTGCGGACTTTAGTCGCAGGATTAACCTATCTAGTCAATATAACGGAAAAATAAAAATAAATTAAAATTTTTACTGGGCAATTAAGATGCAAGACGACACGTCTGTTTGGGTTTCTTTAGCTTTCCTGAATGGTCCAATTCAATCGCGTCATCCCTCAGCCTGCGATGACACACTGACGCTGCAAACTTTTCTCACCCAATCGCGTCTACTTTTACATCGGCAAGGTTCACGTGACTGGGTCTGGCGTGTTTACTTTGTAAAGTCTTTTAAATGGACAAGGTTCACGTGACTAAGTCTGGCGTGTTTATTATAAGAGGCATCAATTATTCTTTTTTTTTTTTTTTTGGGGGGGGGGGGGGGGTTGTTTCTTGGAGTTACCTGGAAACATCCTTTCACTTCATGCAATATATGTATATGCATTAGAAGGGATTCTTTCCCGCAGGGATCAGAAACAACGAGAACACGTACTGATAGTACTTAGATAGTAGAACAATAATTCATTACATATATAATATATATGCACATTAATGTAAACAAATCGTTATTAACAAGAATATAAAATAACGGAAAATCAATATTTTTTATTGTTGGAAAGGTGTTTTTAAAATGTGCTATTGGGATAATGCACATAATACCAAAGTTTATAAACGTGGGAAAACGATACTAAACTGTGAAGTAACACCAAAGAAACATGTTTTTCACAGTACATTTTAATGTATGTTATGTTATTCAAATATACAGGCCTACGTATGTCCAACAATGCCTATCAAAATTATGCCTAGTTACTATGATTTCATAGCAGTACATTCTGGTATCTTAGAGGAAAATTGCACGTACATATCTTTATGCACTTACTTATCCAAGTCTTCAATTTGCACTTTATTTCATCTTAGAGGAAAATTGCACGTACATATCTTAATGCACTTACTTATCCAGGTCTTCAATTTGCACTTTATTTCAGTGACATTTAAATGAAGCATAATTACGTTATGAAATTAAAATAAAATGGAAATATAATATATAATTACATTTATTCAATTCAACTTCACTTGAAGAAAAGTAGGAAATTTATTTAATAATTTTGAGACGCACAATTCCTTGGTTAACTAGATGTATACACGAGACCTAACTTCAAATCATATATCTAATCTGGTAACCTCCGTATGCAACTTTGTACATTTAAGCCTTCATATAGTCAGAATGCAATAGTCATGCACTGCTGATAAAACTTCAGCTTCAGCAGGAATGCATGCGGTCTCCCCAGGCTGCAAGGTGGTGATTTCACGGAGATGCAGAGTTCCAGTTAATCATAAAACAACATGCAGCAACAATTCAATAAATCTAAAGAAGCGCCTGGAATGTTCGAAAAAACTTCTAATAAGTTATGATCCCTTGGGTGTTTGTTTATTTATTTATTTTGTATTCACCAGTCCCGTCAGCTGTAGAGACGCGGACCATGACCTACACCTTGCAATTATACATGTCGTTCGGTTCCCGAACATTGTAAATGATATCCTTTGTTGATAAATGTAATAGGTGCCAATTTAAAGTAGTAATTTCCACTCCGAATCCCTGCCTGGTTGGCCACATGATGTGTGCTGTCTTTCCGCTAAAATCTTCTGTGTGATAAGAAAATTTCCGTGTGCTAATAAAAACTGTCAATCAAACGTGAAAATGACAAGGTCGGGTGGGTAAAAATAGAAGCCGACACCTTGTGGTATTTTAGGTCTTCGAAAGGGGCAAGTTTGAGACAAAGCCATCAAACATTTTGCAATATAGATATATTTGTATACCTGCGTCTTTTAAATCTTATCTTACAGCAATGGAAAGGTACAATTATATTTCAGTCTAATTTGTCCACCTGCATGGTTTCTCGTCATTTTGAATACACCATGCGCATGCATATCGAAAGTCCGCATCTTCGGTCTTTATATTTTACTTTCACGGTGTCACCGTCACTATATATATACACGCTATAGCTTCTAATTTAAGATTGGCAAATGCATTTTATTCATTTGTCCTGCATGTATCATGACTGAGACTGACTCCGCCGTATGACTTTAAAGGATTATCATGACCAAGACACATTTTCCATATTTAATCCCTGGGCCATGCATGCACGGTGACTGGGTTTTGAGAGCGATATCAATATAAAGCGGCGTTTATACCGGGCGCACGGTATATGCGATATATATGCAGGCGGTCTGCGGTATACACTATGTATTTTTTATGAATATAGGCAGCGAATGAAACCGATTTGAGAAATTGACATGGATGAAATGTAAAAAGGAGTTATAAGTTCTGGTATTAGTGGTAAGATTTTATGTTTAAAAGGTACAGACATTTAACGCAGTACTATTCCTTACAACAATGAATAGCCTGTTATAGGCAAACATGTATTAACAAAAATAATTATTTACTTCAATTCATAATATAATAGGTTATAGTTTTATAATTTTATTTGCTATGTGCCATATATATTTAAGGATGTTTTGCAGCTCCTCCCAAAATCTGTTTCACTGGCAGTGACAGTGCTTTTTTCAATCACTAATGAAAATTATAATACGCACATACTATATACATGTGTATATATATATATAGGCCTATATACACACACATGCACACACAAAAGCGCGCACACGTGCACGTACACATGTAGCCTATACATATACAGAAAGTACTACACATATACAAATTTGTAAAATCTGTTCAGTATGTGTTGAAACCGTATTAATACATATTTGTTCAAGCGTATAAGTCACTTACTGTCTTGTCTTACATATTCAAGGATCTGGGTGTAAGCGTGCAGTTCCACGTACGTCGTATAATAATTACATCAATATTTCATGAAGTATATTATCATTATATTTTACACTGGAAAATTAACTATAACCATAAATTATCTGACTCTTTCTAAGTTAAGACGGTATCAATTTTATTTTCAATTCATAAAGTCTCTAAGAATGATTGACAGTTCTTGTGCACGGCCGATTGTGCCCGAAAACGATTGTACATAGAATGTTAGGCACAGAAATGATCACTAGTAAACAATCAGACATCACATATATATACGACATGATATATGACAGTATCTTCGATTTTTATTTATGAAAATATGTTAATATTTAAAATAAATACTCATCTTATTATATGATATCGGTAAAACATGGTTTTCCAGTGCCATTACATGACACAATTAGGAGGTCACTCAGATCACGTCATGGTGTCTGTCAAACGCGTCAGTCAGTCGGACGGCGATCATTGGTCACAAGTTAAACCAATAAAAAAAGGGATAATATATGATCTTGGAAATATTTAACGGAAGTTAACTCTTTAAACACATTGCACTTGGTTTTCTCACTGGAATTGATAGCCAACATTTAGTGATTTACCGATTTCTGATGAATTTAGCGAAAGTGTCTGATTTTACTCTCGCAGGCGACATGTTACCAGGGCCCACGTAACAAGGCCACGTGAGTGAAAGTCAATCATTTTTATTTTTTTCCAACAAGTCGGCGTCCGCGCCAGTTTGGATCTTGGTCATATGTTAGAACAACTCTTGACGTTCTGCTCTTTCATTTAAGTACAAATATGATAGATGACAATAGATATTTTTTACCCCCAAAACTTGCCCCAAATACGGGTATGTAAAATGGGCTTTAGCGCGCCCTGGCGGGCGCCTTTGAATTCTAGGCCTGTGACAAACCGTGCGCCCGCAAAGGCGGTATTGGAGTTTAAAGGCTTAGAGGAAATAGAGTGAGATGTGTTGCATATTAGCATGGATGTCTGCCATGTAAACATGATTGTAGGTGGCGCCATCTATCATATAAACAAAAAATCTATCCGAGATATATACACATGCAAAATTTCAGGTAGATCAGTCAAACAACTGTCTAGATATAAGTGATTTTTACCCAAGGCAGAAGAACAGATGGCCACTGTGCAAAAATGGTTGTAGGTGGTGCCACCTGTTATGGTGTATGATAAAGAGCTATGTAAGATTTTACACATTCAAAATTTCAAGCCAATACCGGTACATCAAACCAGTCCTGAGATATCAGATAATAAATGAATTACAATAAAAATTGTAATAAATGAAATCCATTACAATTACAATTACTTAAAAATTCAATAATTTCAATTACATTAACAACTGCATGAAATATCACAGTAATTTTTCACAATTTCAACTAGAATATGGGTAAAGTCAATAAGCGACAAAGTCACAGTGGTGAAGGTGAAGTGAGGCATGGACTGAGTATTAAGGGGAAAATCGAGTGGGATGTGTTGCAGTGGATGTCGGCAGCATAAAAGTGAATATAGGTGGCGCCACATGTCATATAAATAAGAAACCTATCCAAGATGTATATACATGTAAAATTTCAGGTGGATAACTCCAATGGCAACCACTGCAGAGATATGAGTGATTTTAACCCTAGGAAGACGAATAGATGGATGCTGTGCAAAACTGGTTGTAGATAACCCCCAAGTGTTAGATATAAAGCTATCAAAGAGCTACTCTCATGCAAAGTTTCTGCCTTATTGGTCAATTGAGTCCCAAGATATGTGAGTTTATGTGTGAAAACAGATGCACATATGGATCCTGTGCAAAGAGGTCAATCAACAAGGGACCCATGGGTCACGGTGCTCAGCTGATCATGATTGGACTATAAATGTTTCTCCACTGTTATACTATATGGAGTCGAGAAAGCTTATGAATATCATGGACATGTTGGGCTATTATAAAGGAATGTAATGTAATATGTGAGTAAATGATAAATGAAATTACCTGACTGATGGATTAATAGAGTAAAATATAGTGGTTTATTTTTATTTATTTAGGAGGGGTTGAAAATCATGATATATGTGAGCAAATATGAATGAAATGACAGCAGTAATAAGCAGTAGTAGAATGATGATAAGGCTATTTGTTGAAGGATCTAAAGTGTATGGTAGTCGGCAAGCTTTCAATTTGACAGATATGATGTTATGATTAACTATGCTGATGAAGTGATTTATGAATTTGTGACTGTATGACACAATATCTCTTGAGTCTTGACAAGGTACATTATTGTGATGCCCACTATGTCTACATATTACACAATATTGAAATAATTTCTGGCATGTACATAGGTACCTATGGACGAATAGTTATACAAAATATTAAAGTATGAATATATCTGATTCATCTTGTTCTTGCTTACTGAGGCTGACTTTGGGATGGGGTTCGGAGAAGGGAAAAGTGAGGGCAGCACGAAGGTGGATGTAGAAATATTCTATTGTAATGTTTTTCATTTATATAAGAATATGAAAAGCTAAGAGGAAAGGGGCCCTCCCACTTGGTTATAGTAAAGTTCTAAATATATGATTGCAAACTAATACTCTGACAAGACTGTCATGAAGAAAAACAGTAAAATTTTGAGATACTGTGATGCATATGAAAATTTACAGATGGACAGGCAAGTGGACAGAATGGACTAATACCTTTATTTCACTTTCAAGGGAATAATGCATTTAAGTTTATATATAATCCTATTTTTTTTAAGCATATTATCAAAAAAAATTGCCGTGGCCAAAGTTGGGCAAAATTTAAGGTACCAATTTTATATTTTTGCCAATATTTAAAAAAATTTAACAGATTTTGATCTAATTTTTGGTATACAATTAAATTTTGATTAATTAAAGTTGTATTACTGAAAAAAAGTCCCTACCTTTAACGCTTTTGGTCTTAAGTGACCAAATATCTTCCTGATTTTTTTACAAAGTCCATTATGTTTGGGCCCATAACTTTTTTAAATTAAATAATACTGACTTAATTTCTGGCATGTACATAGGAACTATATAGAGGAATATTTATGGTAAATATAAAGAAAACCAGATGAGTGGTTTTGATATTAGGCAGTTCTGAAGAGTAAAAATAGATTTCTAATAAAAAATTGAGGTTTTTCTTTAATATTTCGAAGGAACGTAGTCTTATTGACCCAATTTTCGGCATGGTAGGAGATTTTGGGGACATCTTACTGTATGCCAATTTCAGATTCGTAGGTCCAATGGTGTCGATACGTGCCAGTCTTACGGACGGACATCCAGACGGACGGACGGTAGGACGGCAAAACAGACGGACGGACGACGGACAATGGACCACGACTATAGCTCAAATGACTTATAGTCAGCTGAGCTAAAAATGAGGACACAGTTCACAAGTGACCAAATCATAATAATTTCCGAGTTTCATTAATTCCATCCAGTGGTTACAGAGGAGTTCTCTGAAAACCTATGTGGTGGTGACAGTGTCCTGCTGAAATAACAGTTTTGGCAGATACAATTGTTGCCTCGGCCAGAATTATATGTTCATCCTCATTCATGTAAATGTTTGTGTGTGTGTGGTTGTATGTGTATTTTTGTTCAAAACATAATTCATGCAATCTTGAACAGAATCTCATGAAATTTAATTTAATTTTCAGAGCATTTCTGGAAAGGGCCAATTAGATTTTGGTGTGGATCTGGAATATGATCTGGATTCACAAACATCATCAAGGAATATTAATAGATGTACATTCACTTAAGTGATCACTTTAGCACTGTAGCTGAGGAAGTCAGGGACCCCTGCCCTAAGGGTTCCTTCAGTAATAATAAAGATGATATCTACTAAAATGTTTAATTATTATCTTTTTACTATTAGGCTCAAAGATTAGGAGAAATTCAGAGGAGAAAATAATCCTTGGGCCAAATAAGTGAATGCAAACACAGGTTGGGGAGCTGTCCCCATGTGGCAGAGGCTTGCATTCCTTAGAATGCAGATTTCTAGTTGATAATAAATTCACAGGCCTAAAAATTTCTTTACTAATTTGCCCCAGTATATTAAATAATAATGAAATTACACTGTGTGAATTTATACCCCATGAGAGGAGAGTACCAAGAACTGTCCTATCCATCACGGTATAAGTAGCGGGTAACTATGGTACATGTAGCAGGTATAAAGACAACCAACGAATGACAAGGCTTCAGGAAAACCAGAGAATCAGGCCCCAACGTGACTCCTGATATAAACACCATGGCCTCAATCTCCCCATGTTCACAGGACAATGCTAACAAAAGGGTTAATATTCATGCAGCCACAAGTGCATGGAGGTGGCACGCCCCGCTGAACAAGCAACGAATATCCAACCCTCAGGTCAATGGGTAAACTATCTTGATTGTAGCTAGCCTGCTTTTATGCAAAACCCGGCCTGTAAATAGAATCTATAAATGCATAAAGATTATTCCTGCCCCGGTTGACATGCCTGTGTGTATTTGGACATTATATGCGTATGCCATTGGCTGGCCATGCACAGATCACCACCTAGCTACTAACAGGCTGATCAATCAACCACGCTGGTCACCATGTTTCCAAGGGTTTGTGTGTGAGACAACCAATAAACCAATCTCTCACTCAGGGTTGCCATAGGGAACAAGAACAGAGTTCCCATGACAGTGTGTTGCACACATCTCCCTGCCACCTGTGCATACATTACTTATAAAGCTTCACTTGCTGCGTGGTCTGCCAGCTAGTTCTCTTCCCCATCTGCTATAATCATCAAAACTGACAGCACTTCCCTAGCTGGGAGATCCCCCTGGCTGCTGCTGAGTTACTAACAAACAGACATACAGCCTGTAGTCTGCACATAAGGATTACAATATCCCAGCACAGCTCACTAATTAGAAATCAACTTGTGTCATCATAATCAGGTAAGGTAGGTATACTGATCAGCTACTCAAAGTGTTCTACCAGGAGCCGGAAACTACTAATCTTCACAAAGGTACAGAGCACTAGATTCTTTAATGCACGAGTATTAAGTTCTTGAAGTTCTGGATGCAATTGGGTAGTTTATAGTAGGGCTGAAAGGAGTACTCGAGTACTCGAGTCCGGGTAATACTTACCGAGTACTCGAGTCCAAGATTTGCACTCGAGTACTCTTGTATGTACATCCATATATGTATATTACTGCAAATTTTAGGACAGTCTGTAGGATTATTTATCCATTGTCGTAGCCTGGCGTAGAGCTCTAAACATATGCTAGTCAAATTAACCGAGGTCTTGATATGACATATATCTATTTCTTCGTTGCGATAAAGTTAAGCTGTCACTTTGTCAAATTTATGCATATTTTGCATCGGTAAACAGATGTTCGTTTTATCTTCACAGCGTTGCCATGGTAACGAGTACTCGAGTCCGAGTCGGGTAATGCCTATCGGGTACTCGAGTCCAAAATTTTGTACCCGTTTCAGCCCTAGTTTATAGTCAGGTGCTTTAATCATCCTGCATGGATGTCATGCATTTTGCTAAAGGGCACAGAATCTGTGATAAACTGTGATAAACCTGTGTAAGAGCAATTCTTGTAAGCGTGAATTAGAATTGAAAATAGCCAGGAAGATTTATGAATAAGTGCAAATAGGTGTAAATAGCAGCTAACATATTTAGCTTTAACAGAATATAGCATCAACTGCTAGATCTAAAGATTTCCTTATTCCAGGATAATAAAACAACCTAGAAATCAGACATGACAACACAGTGTGGCCAAACTTTCCATAGAGCTTTGGAAAGTGTGACCTTTTTTTACATGACTGATAATCATATCTACTACAGTTAGCGAACAACCAGTAGTGTCTTTATCAGCACCATGATTAGAAAGGCTGCTAAAGACAATGTTTAATCACTTTGTACTTGCAATTATCTTAACTTCATTGACTAAAAAAAATAAATAAAATATCTTTAAAGGTTTAACTTTTGTAATGCCCATAAAATGATTCTTCCAGTTAAAAGACAGTTGAGTAGTTAAAGAAAGTACTATATTCTGTATTTAAAGTAAAAACTGAGACACATCATCCTCTCTTGGATCTAAGTTACTCCATCCTGTCTTTAAACTACGGTAAAAAACCATGAGATACTCCAATTTCTATGAAAACAAAGTAAAAATCATGAGATTCTCATGGTTTCAGAGATACTCCATCTTATATGAAAAACCAAGGTAAAAACATGAGATGCTCATTTCTGTTTGAAACACTAAGGTAAAAACCATGAGTTACTCAATCCTCTATGAAAAACTAAGAGAAAAACCATGAGATACTCCACCCTGTATAAAAACTTAGGTAAAAACCATGAGATACTCCACCCTGTATAAAAAAACTTAGGTAAAAACCATGAGATACTAATTCTTTTTCAGTTATGTTAAAACACTTATTATAAAATAACACTCAGTGATTGATTGAATCCTTATATCTTGTTTTGGCAGCATACATATTATCAACACATAAACAAAATGTTTTTCATGTTGGTTTGGTCTACCAACAAAATCCGGTGCCAAATTATGTGTCAATGTTATTATAAGCCCCTCTGAAAGTGGCCAATAATGGCAGCTAATTATCTTCTATTGGCAGGATAAATTATGTGAATAATACTGCCATCATACTTAAATGCAACAAATGCCTGTACAGGATTATGTTTATGACCTCAATGCTCTTGTGGTTAATTTGTCTACCAGGGTACCGGTACACATGTACTTGTATCATAACTAACCATCATTCCTTTACTGGATGACTGAAATTCCTTTGGTGAAAATAACTGATAATAATTAAACATCAGGGTTACTCACATGAAATGTGTCAGAGAACCATGACGAGTGAAAACAAAATTTATTGTCAGACTTACTGAACTGGCACTTACAAAAAACATGCAACCTATGTACAATTCCATAAATATACATTAAAAATTTTTAACTTAAACTGTGACTCTAATAATCATTGTTACTGTTAGCATTTATTAACAGTCATGCCCACCAATGTTAATGATATGCTTTTGGCTCTAAGATAATGTCAACCATAATGTAATGGTCATCTACTGAACATATATACCCACTACGTACATGACCAGAATATGGGGTCAACTTCAATTTTTACCTTCTTTAAAAGATTTAAGTCATCAAAATGATCAAAGTCGTAAATACTTCTTTACAGCTGGATCTCAATGACTGTTATAAGACCATCACAGTTTTCTAGTTTACGTTGGCATTTTAATTTTTGTCATTGTGACAACATTTTAAGAGGAGTATGAGACTGAGAGTGATGGTTGCCATTTCAATATTCCTCAAGCACCCCACTGTCAGGAGACCAAATACCCACACAGTTACAGTCTATCTAAGCCAGCTGACCAGCTGTAACTGTGATAGTGCTGATCCAACACAGAGTCAGTGCTGATCCAGCCAACAGTTGCTTAATGTCAGAAGGTCAGAATGCAGGCTCAGTCTGTCACAGCAGCTTGATATGGTCAAGGCCAAAGCAATTAAAAGAGGTCAAAAGTTCACTGAGTGTTAGTGTGTGTTTCTGTGACAACCAAGTCTGCTTCAACTCAGCTTACTGGCCTTGGCACACATACTCTGTCAGTCTGACATTCCAAGCCTCACAGTAAACAGGTCCAGCTGTCAGGCGGGGCAGAATACTATAGTAACTGTACAAAATTAGCCGTTACATCTAATTACTTCAGTTTTCCTTTAACTAGGCTGCCATCTGGAATCAAACATTTTCTGAACTGAAGAACAAGGTATGCTAATCAAAGCATTTTCTTTCTCAAAGAGAAAAATTCATTCTTTTCTTAATGTTTCAAATTCTTTTATCCAGAGCAGGTGTTAAAATGTTCTTTAAATTTAATATATAAAGCTGAAATAGAAACAGAATGTGCATGATGACACCATGAAATTATGAAGATATCTGTTCTATTATTCACAGATAACTGAATTATTGTAATAATTCTCTAAATTATATAAATCATGTGAGAGAAGTTTGTATTGACGAAGGTTCTTTGGGTAGAAAAATATCTGGCTCAAATTAGCTAGCTTACACAAAAAATTAGGTCTATTTTTAAACTTGTGTTGTTGATTATTTTGGTTACGAGCGATGCCACTCATTTATCAATGCCAGTCACAAATACCCTGTGCAAGTCATAATTCATTAATGAGTGTACCACATGAAAGGATATCTTTCCTGAAGTTCTTTTTTTACAGATAAATGTATTCCTTTGTTTTGAATGTCAAACACAGGTAACTTAAACGACCGGATTCAAGTAAACACTAGTAAATACATACACATGGATCTGTCGAGAATTTAACACATGATATATGGCTTGTAACATCAGGTTTATTAGTTGTCATGTGTACACAGGATGCTGAGTATATTCACTATGTAATGACTGAGCCCTGCAACATCACATTAGTACTTTAGTGATTCACCAAGAAACATCCGGGAGGTAGGTCTGTGCCATGTAACAAATACAACAAATGATACATAATGAAGTGTCTAACTTAATACATGGCTCTGGTCAAGGAAGTGTAAGATTATTTAAAGTCACATCATACACCTGCCATCTCATGGACTTTCACCTCATTTTAAAACTTATCAAAGAAGTCTTGGGTTAATAGATTGTTAAGGGTTTGACTTAAAGAACTACAGAATTCTATCAATATTGATATACTGTAATGATGTATGAGCATGCATGTCATGTACAGGGTCTATATTTCATGTTTAATTAAAACTTTAACACAAACACTTACTATTTATAAGTCCAGATCGAATGATACAACTATTATTGAAAGATCTTTACATACATTAATTCAGACTCAGTGGTCAGAATGCTTTATATTCAGAATGACCAGTATGCATAAACAGTGGTCACACCCACATGAACAAGGATTATTGTTAAGCTAAATTAAGTTGTGAATCGGAGACTATGACAAGACCAAAATCAGTCAAATGTGCAGTATACATAGTAATATAAAAAGACTTATTCAGAATTATGATCATCCAGCTGGTTCAGTGGTTACCAGGCATAACTTGTACATACTAGTTATACTTGTAATATCAATATGAACATGAATTAACTTGTGTGTCTATACACACAGCAATACTTGGTGAAATTTTGGGAGAGAACACACTTTGAGAGAACACATCCACTGAAGAATGCCCATCACACCAATGTAACAATATATATGTATGGATATTGCAATTTAAAAAAAGTAAAAGAATATGTGTATCAAATCTTGTTTATATTGCAAGTTAAAAAGCTTGTATGTAAATAACGAAAACTAACCTATAGGCAGGCAAAGGAGAAAAGATTACTGATGTCTAGAAACCTTTTGTTCCTACTTCTGATAAAAGGAAAAAGATACAGTTATTTTATTGCTCATCTACCATTATTTCTCATGGAAAGATTGCTGACATAAGACTTCATAGGCAATTGTCATTTACCTTATTTGTAATGCATCACTAAACTGCATATCATTTTCCTTTGAACTGTACCATGTTTTATGACCTCTTTACAGGTTCAAGGTCATTAAAAATGGGTCAAGGTGAAGGAAGTGGAAGTGGCGATATCTGTCCAGGTCTGCTGTGGGCCATCCTGTGGTTTATCATCCTGATCTTCCTCGGTTGGCCGGTCGCGTTCTTCGTCGCATGGCTCTACATCTTCCTGCTTCCATTTAGTGCCTGCATTGAACCACTCAAAGGCGTCTGTGAAGCCCTCCTCAAGGTCGTACAGCTGCCATTGACATGCGCGGAGAACATGATCGGCATGAAACCACTATGTGGATAATTTATTAAAAGACTATAATGTACCAGTTATACTCAAACCACAGACCAAAACTGATGTACCAGTTATACTCAAAACCATGGAACAATACTGATGTACCAGTTATACTAAAGTCAAGCCACAGAACGATATTGATGTACCAGTTATACTCAAAACCATGGAACAATATAGATGTACCATTATACTCAAGAAATCAAAATCCTCAAGTATAACAGCTATACTTTCAGCTGTGGTAGCTCTGTGAATTCTATCGACAAGTGAAAATCTTTCATAGAAAAGGGTAAAAAAAAAGCACATGAAGAGACCAGTCTGCTGGTATGAGTAACACAGCAAAAATACCAATGTTAATATTGTCGGTACTGATCATGAAGATCACAACACCGACCAAACACTCATTACTCGGGATCAGCTGGAGACATGTCCTGTAATCACCTGATGACAAACAAGTACAGCACTGGACATTTTAGTTTTTACATGTGACATCAATGTGTGTGCAGGTTTGACACCACAATGCCTTATTTTTTATCCATAATGCCTGAAGTTGGTTAAAGACTTTTTTATTGATGTCCATCACTATCATATAGCACAACCTGATGCACTTACATGTGCCATATCAAAGTTGTATGAAATCCTTTGTAGTAAATCTTAAGTGCTACTATCCATACAGTCTATATATTAATGAAATTCCATAATCTTGTTTATTACCTCAATGTGTTGTTGGTACAGTAATCACCTCAACCTCCTTAGTCTAGGATACAGGAAATAACATGTATATATGGTAACAAAGGTGATAACTCAGGTGCTAATGAAAGCTAATTAGCAGGTACTGCCTTATATTTTGCTAGAAAGAGATATTCATATTGAGTTTACTTTTTTAGTCATCTTTTGCTAAACTGCTTATCACAGAGTTGTAAATACTGAGTTACCAGTGCCAAATCATGTGCTCACATGTCCATATACAGAGAAATTCTGTGGGGCCATCAGTCACATGATCATGAATATGCATGAGCCTGGTGTACCTCTGATGAATATTAATGACCACATCAACTTTGTATGTCCAGATCACGTGTTTGATGTCTGCTGTGTACACAAATACTTCACATGCTTTCAGTATGTTATAAAGTAGTGTTTAGCACAAATGTGGGTATATTTTATATTTATATATATACTTTCAAATGATAAATAAAACTGATAAACCTTTAATATAGAGCACTTTAATTTTGTGGCTGTTTACAACTGTTGTGTTCAGAGGAGTGGATGTTAAGAGAAAGTTACAAGTGTGTTTGTGTATGTGAGTGTATGTTTGTGTGCCGAGCTACTGTAAACAAGTGACCCAGAGGTCATGACGCTCAGCTGACCAGGAAGACATTGACAAAAGTAATTTTATCATCTGAATGTCAAATTTGAATGAAATGCTTTTTCCAAACTTGACCTTTTGTATAAAATCATCCAATATTCATTGGGGTACTATGGAGCTCTGTAGCATGAAGGATATGGGTAACAGACACCTATTTTCAAGGTTTACAAGATGACTTTTCAGGGGTCTCCCAGCATGTCAAAAATATAATTCTAGGTCCAGTTATTATGATTTGTGCCCTGTTAACAGATGACCAAATGTTTATTCTGGGGGGTATTTCAAAGCTGCATAGGATGAAGGATATGGGTAACAGAGATGTAATTTCAGGTGCACAAGGAGACTTTTCAGGGGCCTCCCAGCATATCAAGAAAGGAGATTCTAGGTCAAGACATTATAATTTGTGCTCTGTTAACAGATGACCAAATCTTTATTCTCGGAGCCATAGCATGAAGGATATGGGTAACAGAGACCTAATTTCAGATTTCCAAAGAGACTTTCCAAAGGCCTCCCTGCATGTCAAGAAAGAAGATTCTAGGTCCAGTCATTATGATTTGTGCCCTGTTAATATATGACCAAATCTTTATTCTGGGGGGTACTTCAGAGCCCCATAGCTCACAGAATATGGGTAACAGGGACCTTATTTCGGGTTTCCATGTAGACCTTTTATGGGCTTCCCTGGAGGTGAGGACAGAAGATTCTAGGTCCAGTCATTATGATTTGTGCCCTGTTTACAGATGACCAAATGTTTAAAGATCACAAAAGTAGAGAAAAAAAATCGTAAAAAATAAAAAAAAATATAGCTGGCGCCACCAATCTCCAGAAATTGATGGAACACTCCATGATCAATATCCATGCAAAGAATCATGGTGATCAATGCATTAGTTGTTCAGATACTTGAGCTTTTGTATTAAATTTTGCATTATTCTGGGGGGTACTTCAGAACCCCATAGCTTGAAGAATATAGGTCACAGTGACCTAATTTCAGGTTTACAAGGAGAATTTCCATAGACCTCCCAGGATGTCAAGTAAGAAGATTCCAGGTCTAGCGGTTACGATTTGTGCCCTGTTAACAGACAGACGCCTGGATGGCCGGACGGCAAGGGACAAAAGGTGATCCCTCTAGCTCAGATGACTTTCAGTCAGCTGAGCTAAAAATTGAAAAAATACAGGTGGTGCCACCAGAATGCAGAAACTGATGAAACATTTCATGATCAATATCCATGCAAAGAATCATGGTGATCAATATAATAATTGTTCAGATACTTGAGCTTTTGTATCAAATTTTCCATTATTCTGGGGGGTACTTCGGAGCCCCATAGCTCAGAGGTTATGGGTAACAGAGACCTTATTTCAAGTTTTTAAGGAGACTTTTCATGGGCCTCTCAGCATGTCAAGAGAGAAGATTCTAGGTCCAGTTGTTACGATTTGTGCCATGTTAACAGATGACCGCATCTTATGAGGTCTCAAAAATAGAGAAAAAAATTCGTAAAAATAAAAAAAATACAGGTGGCGCCACCATACTGCAGAAACTGATGACACATTCCATGATCAATATCCATGCAAAGAATCATGGTGATCACTGCAATAGTTGTTTAGATACTTGAGCTTTTGTATCAAATTTTCCATTATTCTGGGGGGTACTTCGGAGCCCCATAGCTCAAAGGTTATGGGTAACAGAGACCTAATTTCAGGTTTCCATAGAGACTTTTTATGGGCCTCCCTGCATGTCAAGAGAGAAGATTCTAGGTGTAGTCGTTACGATTTGTGCCCTGTTAACAGATGGCCGCATCTTAAGAGGTCTCAAAAATAGAGAAAAATATTGGTAAAAATCGAAAAAATACAGGTGGCGCCACCAGTCTGCAGAAACTGATGAAACACTCCATGATCAATATCCATGCAAAAAATCATGATGATCAATGCATTAGTTGTTCAGATACTTGAGCTTTTGTATCAAATTTTCCATTATTCTGGGGGGTACTTCGGAACCCCATAGCTCGAAGAATATAGGTCACAGTGACCTAATTCAGGTTTACAAGGAGAATTTCCATAGACCTCCCAGGATGTCAAGTAAGAAGATTCCAGTTCTAGCGGTTACGATTTGTGCCCTGTTAACGGACAGACGCCCGGACGGCCGGACGGACGACGGACAAAAGGTGATCCCCATAGCTCAGATGACTTACAGTCAGCTGAGCTAAAAAACGCTTTTACGTCAAGAAGTTTGTTAAATAAAAATTATTTGAAGAAAGGGGAGTCGACTTATGTGCCAGCCTAAGCCTGAGAGGCCAAATTTTGCACGAACTTAGTCAAACTGCCGGTCTGAATGTCTTTACTGATCTACAACTAGATATACGTTTCTGGGGAAGTCAGGTACAAAAGTCCCCCTTTCAGTCCAAAAATACCGTCTAATTAAGTTTCCGAACAATATTTTTTTTGGCAATTTTATAGTTTAAAAAAAAATTGGAGTGGTATCGATGTCAAAAACGAGTGGCCAGTCATACAATTCACCTTTCCCCTGTGGCCTGTCATACTATTCTTGATGGTCATGTATGCTGGTTCTGACCTGTTTTGACCCCCAGAATGGCTTGAAAAATTTTTATCTAATATTTACCCTGAAAATGTATACTCGACTTATATGCAAGTTTTTACGGTACATGTGAGCATGAGTGTAGGACTAACAGGGCTCACTTTAAACTGAGCTAACATACCCCAATCTCACAGAATAGTGTTCACAGGTGAGAATTTAATTAGATAATTAAAATTTTAAATTCTGAGAGCACCATACAAAAGTGTGATACTGAGTAAACAATAGTAAAGTTACATTTTCAGTTATTCAACCTCAGAAAACTAAAGCAAAAAGCCTAAAGCTGTTATATGGCATCAACTTTAACATTCCTTTAAAATGACCATTTTTTGCTTCAGTGACAGCCCATACCCCCTCTCCCTCCAAACACACCCACATTTTCTGCCTTGCATCTGATGTTGGATACACTATTATTTTTATCCTCCTGGTCCCAGAGTAGGTTAATGTCATCTCAATCTGGCTTCAGAGGCAAGCAAGCCCCAGCCACAGTGTGGATTCATGAAAAACATCCCTACAGACCCCTGGTTGCTGTTACCTGACTCAGGCCTCAGTACTGCCAGGTGAACCAGCCCAGCCTCACAGTCAGGTCTGCCTGGGAGCCTGCTGTTCTGTAAATTAATCCTCCAGTTATTTGTTTTCACACAGTCCTCCATCGTTTGCTGGCCTACACAACATATTATTGATGCCCTGGGGTATGTACAATCAATTACAAAGGAGCTGGAATCCTGAAGCAAGCTCTACCACCTGTATCAGGATTTCATTTTTAAATTCTACAAAGCTCCTGATAAATGTGTTTAGGTATTGGTAAAATGACTGATGTAACATGTATTTTGATATCATTATATGTCACCAGAGGTGCTAGTGTATATGTGATATGACAGGTAATGTGTGCCTGGTGAGCTTTTAATGGACAATGATATAATGTGAACTCTCTCCATAAAAAGTTTCCAAATTATATTTCTATGCATTGGACAATAAGTATTGTATTATTATATTCTGTTCTGTACATCATCAAATATCAGATAAAATACATATACACATCTATAACATGCAAAGAAAATGTATAAGTATAAAATCTTTTTTTTTTAATCTTACAAAGACCAGGTAAAATAACAATTAGCTTCCACAAAATCCTCTGTGTTTTCTATCAACTAGCAAGGATTCCATTCACAGTTCAAAGCTTTGGAAGTGGATCCGTTTGATCTGGGCACTTTGATCAAACACCACCTGTTTGTATAACAGCCAGCAAACATCTTCCAAGGTTCTGTATTTTGCAGCCTCAATTATCCAATTGCACTGCTAACTTCTTTCACACACAATGCATACAGTGGCCCACTGACCTCTGACCTAATAACCAACAAACCTTCAACCTGTGACAATCACAGATTTCATTCATATGTTAACCAGGGATGCAGAACTGTTGGGCCTAATGCAAAGTTACCATGATGATCAATAATATATATATATTTTTTGTTCAGAAAAGTCCATCTAGTTGTTCTTGTGATATCTAATGTTTTGTGTGATTCTTCATCAATGTTGACCAATTCAAGATCAAACCCATCCTTACAGTAAAGGTCATGACCCCAATTAAATAATATTTTTCATCCTCTGAAACATGTCCTCAGTACCTCTCAAGTGTACTCAAAATTTGATCGATCCAAAACAAGTAAATGATCAAGTTTTATCAAACCCTTGCAGAAAACTGAATCAACTGCTCTAGCTCTTCACAAAGTCTGATATATGCTAATCACGTGATCAATATGTGCATAATGACTCAAAAATTTAACTGCCTTGAAATATAAAAGACAGAATGACAGG
The DNA here is from genome assembly GCA_026874595.1 of Sipunculus nudus. NCBI lineage: Eukaryota > Metazoa > Annelida > Sipuncula > Golfingiida > Sipunculidae > Sipunculus > Sipunculus nudus. The sequence continues at coordinate 6,889,530 of CM049316.1, forward strand.
CCAACATTTAATGAGAAAATATTAAGAGAAGAAGATAAAACAATTAACAGAAAATATAATATGTAGATTAGATAATTATTTTGGGTGTAATACCTAAAAATCTTTCCAGTCTTAAGTCCTGAAAGGAGTAAATATTTTCAGGTTTGGTCCAAACCCATCCTGCTTAAAAACTACACAAAGATGGCACTTGTGCACATCAACACTGCCAGGAGGCGGCAAATTTCTGCTCCACAGCAAAAGAAAATGTCTATTTCATGATATCTCCAGCCCTCAAGCAAAATTTAAACCAGATCTGCTTCATGTATAAATCTCATTTATGTAAAATCATCTGTCTATTGCAATTCTGCTGGTGGTCTCAGATTCATGGGATTCACAGAGGTTGTCTTGTGATCATAAATGACCTGCAACCAAAACTGAAAAAAAGCCACCACATAAAACGTCGATGTGTATAATGGTGTGTTTACTCTCCTCTAGGTGGCAGGAGCAGCAGTTCTCCTTTCAGCTTTAATGCAATTTACTTTATTTGTTACACAGAAAAACTTCAATAGGCTGGATTCATTTTATTCAAACTTTAATGTACTGGCAAACTTGTAAATATTGTTGTGGCATGAATTGATATGACATAATGCATGGTGATCCTTATACTTTATAATGCTTGATTCTAAAATTAAAGTATGATTGTGCAGAAGGATACTGTACAGTGTCTGGGCCTGGCTAGTATGCACAGTTTTATGTTCATGTTTTGGTTTCATATTATTAACAGGACTATGCAGGAACCTAAACGAATGTTAGAGTGGCATACAATATATCCAATACCAACTCAATATTCCAGAGATATATATATTGTGATTTAAGCTAACATTCTATATATGCTAATGCAGCACATCAAAAATGTGTACACGGTATCTATGCACATACAGGTACAAAACAAACACCCACGATTCCATTGATACATTTGCAAATGAGATACATAATTATGCAGTAAAACCAGACATGCAGTAAGCACTGCACAAGGAGAGAAGTCATAAAGCCTGTGAAAGTGTGAAATGCTTCCATAGATTTTAAAGTGTTTGTATTTGCTATTGACCTCACCACAACAGCCCATATGCGCCACCCTTTTCACCTAATTATGATAATGAGATCCCAAAAAGCTCCTTCACAAAAGGCTTGGATGACCATGGTTTCTAGAGCTCTTTACAACACAATTGTGATGTCACAAAGGTCGATGACATATGATGTCGCATTGATGATGTCATCAACTGGAATTGCTATATCTCTGTTCTCAAGTGCTGAGTATAATGCAGATATTGTGAACTGTTTGACTATATTTTTGATTATTTAAGTGTCTCATACGAATTACAATATGCATATGGATATGCATATTTATTCACTGAATCAGTCCAAAAGAATATAACATGTTCATTTAAATGCATATGCATATGTATATAGAACGCCATATTTATATTGAATTTTATACCATCAAACTAGAGCTATTTCAGGCCTTATTAATTTTACAGCACAGTATTGCTAAATGATAAACAAAGAACATGAAAAATCAGCCTTACCTCAGTGTCCACGGCCTTCATTAATTCTTTAGCATTTGTGGTAAAGGTTCCAATAAAGTCATGAGACCCATCGTTATCATAGTCGTAACAGTTGACCTGTCAGAGTCACGGGAAGCATCAGTGGTATAATCCACAAAGCTACTGTCTTTATATCTATACAGCTAAACATGGATACAAACACACACAAACACAAATCATGCTGAGAGGCATCATGCAAGGAAAGGCAGATTTACAGAAGGCATGCAAAAGACTAGCAGTATATACAGACTCTAAAGAGACAGACACTTGTGGGAAAGACAAGTATTTGAGACTTGAAGAGCTTTAATTAAAATGTTCTGACAACAACCCTGGTTATTTCACTAAATATATCTGGCTCTGTAAGACAAGACCAGCATGTTCTTTAATCTGATTGGCTGATTATGACAAGACCAGCATGTTCTTTAATCTGATTGGCTGTTTATGACACAAACAGAATATTCTTTAATCTGATTGGCTGTTTATGACACAAACAGAATGTTCTTTAATCTGATTGGCTATTTATGACACAAACAGAATGTTCTTTAATCTGATTGGCTGTTTATGACACAAACAGAATGTTCTTTAATCCGATTGGCTGTTTATGACAGGATCAGCATGTTGCTGCATCTGACTGGTTGTAAATCACATGATCAACATTTTCAAGCAGATGATTGGTTGCTTTGAGCTTGATATAAGGGGAGAGGAAAGACCTGCACATGGCCCAGAGTTTTTACAAAATGATTAAAATATGTACAGTTTATAATTGCCACTAAGCAGCATCAATGAATTAACTTAGGGTATCAATATTTAATGCTCCTAAGGGACAGGCCTTGCATGTGCCATGTCAGCAGAACTATTGTGTCAACCAGCATATTTAAGGTGATGGGTTCAAGACTGTCCGGAAGCACTATTGTGCCCAGTTAACTTCGTCACATGGCATCAGGAGAAGTTATATCTGCACGTCTGTGAGTTTGGTCATATATATGATCCAGGTCTGAGGCATGCAGACGAACCTGGGAACACTGACTGAGACATGGTGCCAAACATTTTGTCTTTCAATTAGAGTATGTAACTATATAAGGCATGACCATAAACTCATTTACCACAGTTTCATTCATTTGTCAATAAAATCTCACCCAGATATAGGGATTAAAGTGACTTAGGGCCTATACCTTAATAGGCTACATAATCCACAAATATCAAGTCCAGCTCTCTTAATGATTTATTGATCTGAATGCCTGGGTTTCATGGAGGTGCATTGGGTAAACACCTCAAAATAAGCCATCAATCTCCTGGCTATGATAAATAAAGTTTGTATGCTAAGTGACATGTCACTTGAAATGTCAGTAAAAACCTGTTGTAAATATTAATCCTCCAAAGCTTTATTACAAATGTAGACTAGAATATCAGCAGAAGCTGACAAAAGCCCTCAGCCAAAAGAACAGTGTTTAGAGGTGGTAACAGTAACAAGTACTAAATATCTGTTCTCACATGGATGTATATCTGTACATGTCTCAGTAATAAAATTAAAATGGAGAGGTATGTACCATGATTCATAACAATCCACCAAATGCTTCCTGAAAAATAAGCTTCTAAGTTTTATTCTATTATAAGCTCTGTGAGTTTAAAAAGTAGGTCAAGGTCACCCATCTTCAAACTTGACCGAGATTTTGTCGATATACATCTTCACCAAAGAAATAAAATTCCTATTGTGAATCTTTTTAGAGATATCCCGTTCACAAGGCCAAAGTTGAAAAATCCAAGAGAAATTCATTAAAAATCAGAAATTGCAGGTGGCGCCCCTTAACTTGTGCAGCAGTTACAGACCATCAGTCCCTATGATCATAGTAAGTATTGTGAAAATCCACCAAGTGGTTCCTGAGAAATAAGCTTCTAAATGTTTTTTCTATAATCAGCTCTAAAACGTAGAAAAATAGGTCAAGGTCACCCATCTTCAAACTCGACCTAGATTTTGTCAATATACATCTTCACCGAAAAAATAAAATTCCTATGGTGAATACTTTTAGAGATATTCCGCTCACAAGCCTAAAGTTGAAAAATCCGATAAAAATTCATTAAAAATCAGAAATTGTAGGTGGCACCACCAAACTTGTGAAGCAGGTACAGACTATCAGTCCCAATAATCATAGTAAGTTTTGTGAAAATCCACTAAATGGTTCCAGAGTAATAAGCATCTAAGTGTTTTTTTATAATCAGCTCTAAATTGTAGAAAAATAGGTCAAGGTCACCCATCTTCGAACTTGACCGAGATTTTGTCAATATACATCTTTACTGAGGAAATAAAATTCTGACGGTGAATCCTTTTCAAGATAACCCGCTCACAAGGTAAAAGTTAACCGACGCCGGAAGGACGGACGGACAGCTTGGGTGACGACAATAGCCCATCAGCCTAAGGGCTGAGGGCTAATAAAGCAATCATCCAACCTGAAAGGTGTGCAAACATTTTCATCAAAAAGTAAAATACAGAGAACATGATTTTGTTTTAAAAAATTGTTATTTTCAACATAAAATTTTGAAAATTTTTGGAAACTTGCTGGAATCATTTATACTGTGTCCTGCAGGTCCTTGAGGATGATCGTAACTTATGCATGAGCTATAATGCTAGAAGCAGTGTGTAGTATGGATATAATTTTGACTACTATAGCATTCAATTCATATCTGGAAAGGGGACATAATGACCAAAATGGTCCTCTGTTAGGGTATCATGTTACTTTGCACAATCCCAGGCAATAATACCTCAGTCAGTGTTCCCTACAGAGGACGGAAAACTTGCACACATAACTGAAAGCTGATGAACTTAGCAGAACATAAAGCACCAGTACCAAGATATGTCATAAATATTGTGATCAGTACTAGGCATGCAGGATTCTGTACATGCAGACATCAAAATGTGAATCAGAGACAAAGCCTGGAGGTTAGTTACACAGGCTGAGATCTCCAGACATGTCAGAAAGTATGTACAATACTCAAGCACTAATTCCCACATGACTGGAGAATGGCTCACACCAAAAGTTACCTCAGTGTCGATGGCTTGTTTTAATTGGACCACATTGGTGTCAAACCAGCCAATCAGATCACTGTCATCTGAATCCCAGTCATAGCAAGTTACCTTCAAGACAATACACCACAGAGTCAAGATGTATGCCAAAAATAAAAAAAAATGTGTACAGAAAAGACATGGCATGGTTGACCAAAATATGTAAGACCAAAACGATAAAGCTTCTATGACAGGGAATGAACCTTAGATGGATACAAATACTGCATTCTGCTTGGCAAAATTTTCTACAAGACAGTAAGTGGAGTCTAGTTAAACAGAAGAGTTACCCAACCTCTAAGGATTTTACTGACCCCCAAAACCCTTTCTTCAATTTTACGTTTGAAAACCATTTATGTATAAAACAGGCGTTTACACATCTTGCACTTTTGTAATGTATAAATTCATGAAGGGTCACTCACAAGGGAATAATGTTGATGACATTTTCATTATCAGCACATATGATTTTGCATTATTCCTTCTAAATTGTGATCTATATCCAACCCTGTAAAATTTATACAGGTCAAGGGGGCCCAGGACCATACAAAATTTGCTGGACCTCCCGAACTACATATGCCAAATTCCAGTGGTCTGGTTCCAATTTATAGCTCTGCACTGTGAAGGAACGAAGTGGGATGAGAGAGCTACACAAAAAGTAAGACCAAGGAGGATAAATCAGAATCAGACATCAGACAAGGAAAACTAGTAAGCTTGCTTAGAAACTTGTTTAGGACGCTATACTATCACAGACAGATTAAGTGAACTTTGTTTTAAAGTCAAGGTATTTAATCTGATACACTAAAAAAGTTGACATCCCTTGAATCTTTATTTCAGGGGAAATGGGAAGAAAGCGTGAGCATAAGACACCTCTTTTGTGATACATGCTTTGTCATGCAGAGTATGTTATTACATAAGACACGACCATATATACTCATTTAGTGCAGTTTCATTCATTTTGTGATAAAATCACACTAGAAATAGGGAGTCAAGTGACTTTGCATTATTAGTTTGCAGTTACCTACAACAATTTTTCCACATCTATAAAAGAGTATTACATCATACACTGGGCATATTATAATGACTAAAAGACAGATGAGTAGGTAAAGGTTAAAGGTCAAGCAAAGACAGAGTAAAGCACAGGGGATGCACAACAAAGTCCACAATCATAAAACAGTTTTGTAAATACAATCATGTCACACTGCTCTACCCTACACTGACATTAATAACTTAATTCCTTAATGGGTGATTTGTAATATTAATAAGGTCTGTACAGGTGCACATATATACATCAAGCACAGTAACAATTGTACCACTTCACTTATTATTTTACTATTTTTATCATACAGGTGTAATAATATCATACATATATGTAAAAAGTGCATTTCATTTCAAACAAGTGATCAATGGGTCATGATGCTCAGCTGAGGAGATTGAGTAACATTTCTAACAGCCAGGGACAATTTTTAAGAAATAGTTTACCTGATTTTGTTCAACCTTTAGCTGACTCAGATATAAGTCAGTCTGCAGCAAATTATTTCCATTCTTTGGCATAAAGGAAACAAGGTGATGGCTCAACTAATACTTTGACATAACTGCTGTTATCAGAAACAAAATTACCATTAAGGTGGCATCCCTCACAAAACATAATTTAAAAATCAATCCAAAAGCTGTTTCAAATGCAGATTAGAATCCATACAGTATATATTAGTTTAAAAAAGAACAGAGCTCTTTATAGTGGTATATGTTTTTATGAAATTAAAATCTTTTTTATATTAAATTTTAATAATTTCAAAAATTTTCAATTTCCAAATGGTTCACAATTTCAGGCGACGAGTAACAGCGAATCCCGTTTTAATAGGCTAATATCAAACAACATTACACTATCTCAAACTATTTTTTCCCTGAATAATGTTTCTTTCTAACTAAAAACTGAATTTTTAAATTTTGATCCTCTAAAACAATTTCAAATTCCATTTTTAAACAAGGATATTTTATTTGTGCCCTGGTAAAAGAAGGACAGCCCAGCTGACAGCTTTTTAGAAGAATGACAGGTAAAGACCCATCTTTATAGCCAAGCATGACTAAAGGTCTGCCACCAAGAAAATTTACTAAATTAATAATATAACAAATTGTATGAAGCAAATTAAACCAGAACAGCTTCAAATTAAACAGGAACATTGTAACACAGGGTATATTGACTCACCCTTATCATTGTATTAACATCACCACCACACAGTTTCTGTGACTTAATTACAGCAGTTCTCCATGTGGGGTTCAGAGTGTTCTTTATCACCTACAAACAAAACAGAAGTTGAGGGTTAGCATTAAATGATCTTTCGCAATGGTTTTACCTCATAGAAATTAAGTTACAGTGTTCTTAATTACATAGAAACAAAACAGAAGTTGTGGGGTTAACATTCAAATTTTTTATGAAAATACAGGGCTTTTCTGCTGCTTTCCCATGAAAACAGGTCACTGAAACCATATTTCAAATGCCGAGGTTGATATAACCTGTGCAAGTTGATGGACTATGTGAACAACCCATGCCTTCCTCAATCACAGTACAGGGTACACGTAGAGAGGCTGATCTCTATTGCTCACATCAATTACTCAATTTAAGTTAAGTCAGCCTTTCACAGAAGCTGGATTTTATATTAAAGCTATGAAACTATGCACATCTCTATGAGAAAGAAAGTTTTACTAGTGATACATAACTGTTCTGATAAAAAATATATATGCTTTGCATGGTACTGAAAGCAGGTGCTCTTTACAAGGTTGGTAAAAATATGATTGAGACTTTTTTTTAGTAATAATAATTAGATAAGATAACAACTTAAAAAGTCTACTTACCTCTGTCCTGTGAACTACTTGCCATGTGCCATCAATGTTCTCTCTGGAAAATTCTAAGTAAGGATCTGACTTGCCAAGGAAATCCTGGAAAGAGATATGCACTTATTAATAGCTAAAAACTGATTGTAAAATATATAATGATATCTTTTGCATCTCAAATTTCCCTTTTTCACATGTGTCTTTAAAATGGCTTCTTGTTTGACTAAGTGACATTTACTGCATTTTTGAAATGTAATTTTATAGCTATAAAGTTTTCATAGCTATGTATCCTATGACTATGAGCATTAATCCTGTGTGAGCAGTTACAATTTTCCTTTGTTCACACTTATTTTTAAAGAGCTGCCAAAAAAATCCAATGCACATAGAGGAAAAAACATGATGGTCTGTGCCAAGCACAACATACAAAGTTTTCACATACTGTATTTTACTTGTCAGGCAAGCTTGATATTTATTTGAAGGGACAATAAAGAGTACTGGTTCTATTACCTTTTTGTCCAGTTTTTCGGCTCTGAAGGACAAATTGAGTATGTCAGTACAACCAGACTGCTCCTCAGCCGTTATCTGAAGTAAATCAACACATCTATATACAGAATAATGAACTGTTGAGCAGCAATGTAATGGTTCACTTGTACACAGACACATCACAATACAAAGTTAAATATCACATAAGGTCAGAAATTTCCTTGATAATATCTGACCACCTAACTGGAGGTCCATCATTTAACAAGCTACCTAGACCATTTAATAACAGTCAGCAGCCCTGGCAGATTAGGCAAACATTATTGGCCAAATATAAGTTTACTGTCATCTGATTGGCTAAGCACTGCATGACCAAACCAACTGAAGGGGCTGTTTGATTATTCATTAGGCATTTAGCTTTGAGGTAAAAGCATGGCAAACTTCAATAAAAAAGAGCATGGACTAGAATTTGAACTCTGATACTTATCACGTTCTCTAAAATATTGTAGTCACTATCATGGGTGAACTGTCACAATATTTATCATATTTTGAGATAAAGTACCATTACAGCCACACTGCTGAGAGATTTCCAGTTGCTTCTATAGAAAATTTTATTTCTTCACATCAATTTTTCTAAGAAAGGTTAATGTACACTCAAAGATTTATCTAGTTGCAATCTGGTCAGTCAACAGAGGGACTCTTTTATTCCTCACACCACCGCTTTGTGCAATATTTATGGGTTTTACCTTTTGAGCTTAAAAAATCTTGAGTCATAATTAAACTGCTCTTTCCTTCAACAGGATTTTGAAAATCTGGGCACTACTTTAATTTTTTTTATTCATTCTGAGGGTTGATCATGTAAAACTGCATAAAACTTTACAATATTACAAAATCAGGGTTACTATAACATAATACCGCAACTTACGGTAATTGTGCCATTTCCTGCATTTTTTCCATTCCTTAACTTCAGTGGCTTTTTGTATGGGCTGTTAGACACAACCTGAAAATGAATACAGAAGAAAAACTTTAAGCTTATCTGATAATATCCTAAAATATTTCATATCATTATAGTACAATAACATATATGTTCAGATCTGGATGACATGTGGTATTTGTACACTACAGGTTAAGGAACATCTATTTATGCCATTACATAAGAAGATGCAATATGAGTGAAAAACTGCAGTAGGAATAAAAAAACTTTAGTATTTTGTTTTCTCTGATTTTTATAATGCACAATTAACAGTTTCTACTGAGGCCCACCTGATGGTGGGGCCATCTGGAGGCAATACATCAAACCAGTGACAAACAATGTTAGTTCATTAATAAATCTGGCAACTTTTGTTGAAAATAACTTTCACAAAAAATTATTTGCTGTACAATGGGCTCGATGAGACTAATATATAAAGCATCTCAAGAAAATTGGATACCATAAGGATAAATTAAGATTACTACATTTTATGACTTAATAATGCTAAAAAAAATGTGAAGTTTGACTTGCCATCCTAGTCTGTTATTTACAAAAAAGTAACATAAATGGTTGACACCTTTTTAAAAGACCAGCTGTGTGAAGTCTCTTTTACACTAGCTTCCGGGTGCTTGGCCCCCTTCCTTAGGTGTGAATGGTCTTGTTTTCACTACCCCAAGACCTGTCAATCAGTTTTTATATGCAGTGCAACACTAGTATGTAGCAGCAAATATAACTGACCATGCACATTTCAGAGGGGGGGGGGGGGGGAGGAGCAGGTGAAGACATGGAAATTTAGTTAGTGACAGCAAAGGAGGGTAAGCAAGATAGGCTCGACAATCTCCAGGAATAATGTTCATTTATATGCCAAATGCAAGACAAATATTTTATAGTAATTATGCAAATTGATTTAAATCAATGGCATGTAAAACAATGTCACTGTAGTTTGATGAAATTTACATTTTTGTGACAAACCTCACCTGCCCGAGGGTACATTCTATCTGACCAAGGAAGTCATCATCGCTTAGTTCTGGTGTTTTGTTGTCAAGGTCATACACCGCAAACATGAGTTTCTGTACTTCCTCAAAGAAGTAGTCAACCTCAAACACACGGGTGAAGTTTGGATCAAGGCAGTTCTTTATGTTTTCTGTTCTCCCAACCTGTAATATCAGAAATGTTACTGCTGTGTATATAAACTTAATAATGCAATATTACAACATTTAATACATCAATTTAAAGTCATAATGTTCACAAAACAGTCTCGTAAAACGTTAAATAAGTTTATTAAGACATATTATGACATTATGGCTAGATCATCATGAACATTACTTGTTTACTACATGGGGGTCTGACATGCAGAGCATGTTTAATTTCATTTTTATAATTTTTGTTAAGCCTTGGTGGAGGTAATTTGCCCTCCACCAAGTACCTTCTACTTGACACCTAAACCATACCACTTTTAGCAGGTCATCATGAATATAACGACACAGGGGTGTTACTCATACAGGATGTTCATTTTCATTTATATATCCTGTCAAGCCTTGGTGGAGGTAATTTGCTCTCCCCCGAGTACCTTCTACTTGACACCTACCTCATACCACTTTGATTGGGTCATCATGAACATAACCGCACAGGGGTCTGACTTGGACATAACATCTGTGTCCAGGAGGTTTTTACAGCTGATCCTCAAGTCTACCTTGGAGCAAGGGGTGTGGAGGCCGGCACCAGGTGGATATGCCATCTTGTGTCTAAAATGAGAAAGAAAATCTGTCATTAACATTTACTGAAAGAAAACTATATGTGCTTATATATCATTCATTTACTTAACTGATATTTACTGTAAGAAAAAAACAACAAGCATCATAGCCATAATTAACACATAAACTGCAATCATTGGGCTTGAATCAGATTTACATAAAATGTTAAAGGTCTTGGAGTCAGACTGAACTGGGCAAAATACACACACAGTCAAACCACTGATAAGCCTTAAGCCAAAAAATCTCATTTGTTTGTCCATATGCATGAGCAGGGATCATATTAACAACTTACGTCTGTCTCAGACAGGCAAACATGTGCAAAGAGGTGAACACCTAGATGTTTTCCACACCAGTAGCTGATAAGAAGTAACAAACATGACACAAAAAAAGAAATATTATATGGGTGGTCTTCCACCAACTCCCTATATAATTCCTGTATTTTGTTACAGAAAAGGTCTATAATTTCTAATATTTTCCAGCATTAAGACCCTCATCTCATCTAATTTTCTTGGGGTTTTTTCACTGCACAATTGTGTTTCTGATACAACAGTGTCACTGTCGATAAACCTCAGTTCTTTTTGCATGCAAGTGTGCATGTAGGATGGCATGTAAGTCTTTTTGTAAGATGACTGAATCAGGTTTACACAGAGCAAAGGGTCATTATAAGTTTGATATGATGGTAGGATATATCTTAAGTGGATCTTAAGGCAAATATTTCTGCAAAATGGCAAATCTGTATTAATGTATTCCCATTGGCATGGTGAAAATTTCTAAGTATAACGATCCCTGATGAGACGTGCTGTGTGTAAAAACTCAAATGTAAGGAGTTTGGTTTTTGGAAGAAACATGTACACAAAGAGTAAGTAGTCTATATGATTACTTGTGCACTAAACAGAATGACTTTCACATGTACAGAGTAGGAGTCATGTCCCAAGGTACCTGCAAAACATAAGTCAGCCAAAACAGAAGATGGCTTATTATTTCCAAATATACAGATTTGCTAAAATGCTTATGTGGACACACTGGTATGTACCAAACAAAACAAGAGAAAATCTGTAATTGTGGTTCATAATTAATGTTATTTTGAGTGTAATAAATATCACAAAGGCCACCACAAACTGATAAATAGGGTGAATAGTGTGCCATATTTAGAAAGATCACCACCGTTTACACACTAATCCTGGCCATGAAGTAACAAGACTTACTGTTACAGAAGATTAAAATTATGATGGTGAGTAACTATTCAGTTAAAAGCTGTACCTTGATACACAATATACAGATCACGGTATCATGATATATCCATACACTGATAATATCGTGCTGCCCTGAAGTTAATTTAATATTTCTATGACAAGGCTTTCTGCAGACTGTTTGTGAATATAAACTAGGGACCAATGGGTCTCGAAGCTCAGCTGAATTTGTCTATAAGGATGTTTTTATGAGCTTTTACAAAATGTTGGTCTTGTGACTTTTAACCCTTGACTTTGTGAGGCCTGACGAAAGTTAATTCTAGCTCAGGGCACGGCAAGAAGAGATGTGTCTTGGAACCCGATGGTTGGCTTTGGCCTGGGTTCAGTTGTCAGCCTGTGCATGTGTTGTTTGACAATTTTTGTATGTTCGTGTTAACGATACTTCATCCATAGCCTGGAGGGAGGCATATTCGGTGGTCTACAGTTATGTCACCTTGCTGTTGTTATGGACATTATAGATAGGCAGGCAAGACTCCTTGTACATATTTCTGGTAACCGTAAATGTACTTTCTGGTGAGGGGACAAACCTGTGATTTTGATGATGATACTTCAGTAATAGCCTGGAGAGAGGCATATTCAGTGGTCCACAGTTATGGCACCGCGTTGTTGTTATGGACTTTACATACAGGCAGGCAAGATTCCTCTCACAAGTTTGTACTGTCTGGTGACCTTAAATGTAGAGCTGTAGAGCTGAACCTGTGTTGTTGTACTGAAAGTTACGTATATACTTTCAAGCTTCAGTACGGGATGTATTCAACACAAATCTTATCAGAATTTAATGGTTTAATGTGCTTGGACTGTAACAAACATCTCCAGTGAGAACTTCAGTGAAACGCAAGTTTTTGTATATTTTTTGTGCTGTGTGTGCTGAAGTTTCAACCTTTTACATGTTCTGAGACCTATGATCTGTCGTCTTTTCACTATCCCCGTGGTGGAGCTAAGTGGACGCTAACCCCGCTGTCGCACATGCTTGGATTACAGTTTACTCGCTATGTCTAATGGCACTGTGAACTCGTAAACAGATCATGTTTTTTTTATTATTTATACACAATTTAAAAGACTCGGTGATAATCACAGAAGTAGTGGTACTGGTGAGTGTACTTGTTCATTGTAACTGAATTTGTTACATGTATACATGGTACTATTATCTTACACTGGTTTTACTGTTCAATGAGTGAACTCTGAGTGAAGCAAGTGAAGTGTGACTGAGGAAACCCGATTAATCCCAGGGAGGGGATAGTTCAAATGGTTCCCACACATTTGTTAAAAGAATTTAGGTCTGTCACCAACAGCAGGGGGTGACACCATGATCATTGGTTGGCTTTTTAATAAGTTGTTGACAGTTCAGCAGTTTACACATTTGTCCAATTAGATCCTATTTTATTTATTAAACCAAATTTTTTTTTTCAATTTTATAAAATGGAAAACAGTTGCAATAACATTCCAACTCAACAGGTTGAAGCACTTGATGGTGGGGTGGGGGGGGGTTATGATTGGAGTTTCAACACCTCTATGACTCTGTATATATTTTCATTATTTAATCAATTTTATGCAGTTGCAATAAATTATTGTTCCAGTGCTCAGGTGCAAGGACTCAATGGCAGGAGGGATTGTGGGAGTTACAACACCTTTGCATATACATACAGGATATGAAATTTAACGCAACAGTGCTTACAGGAAAAAAGTTTATTCTGATAATTATTAATGATTTAAAACCAAGCAGAGAGATGGAAAAACAAAATCACTTTAATTCCCATTTTACTGAGGCAGGATTATAATGAACAAATGTCTGCATTTGAACCTCATTTTATATTACAAAAAATTTTATAAATTTTAAAATAATATATATATTACAGTATAACACTGGTCATGTAACATCACATTATGCACACAGATGTGTATCTTTTTTTTTTATAAAATATAATTTTTAAATGTGCAAAACAATAAATATCTGAAAATAACACTTGATTCAGAATTCACAATTCAACCTCAATTTTCCTTTCAAACCCCATTGTTTCATTTCAAGACTGCCTAATATCAAAACCACTGATCTGTTTTGAGCTCAGCTGACTATAAGTCATCTGGACTCTAGTTATGGTCCATTGTCTAGTAGTCGCTTGTAGACTACCTGTATTCTAGTTAATTACAGGTAACAACAATTACACATTACAATTACCCTAACCCTGTGCACATCACCTCCAGTTCAAAAAAGAAATTGTTGTAGAAGATGCAACAGCTGTTTAAATTCTTTAACTAGAGGGCATTCATTAGAGCGCATACCTCTTTCAATGCAAAACACCCCCACTGGATCTGTAATGCACTTTATGCACCAATATTCAACTAGATATTTCTTGGCACCGCAGGTGCCATAGTATCGCCAGACAATTAATCCCCCCCCCCCTTTAAGAATAGGCCCCCCATCTTCAGCAACAATTAATATCAGACCACACTCATAGAAAAGGTCATTCTCATAGAAAAGGTCATGATCCAAATTTCAATATACATCATCCCCTAACCCATGTCTATGTATATGCAAGAAATCTGTCCATTAGTTTTTGACTTATAATGCTCACAGTACTGTTAAGTGGCAATGATGGGGTATTAAACGGCACGAAAACAAGTAAAGAATAACAGGTGGCGCCACCTGTTTCCGGTACATGACATTACTATCCAAGATCTTCGGTCAAGTTGATTTTTGGACCAATGCATGCATCCCTTATTGAGAAATTAATGATTTTGTGTGATTTTCACCATATATGGCAATATTCAAGGTCAAGCTACTCATTGGAAAGGTCATGACCCCTATTCAAATAAACATTATCCTATAACCCATATCCATGTATATGCATAATATGAAAGAAATTTGTCCATTATTTTTTTACTTATAATGCTCACAGTACTGATAAATGGCAATGATGGGGTATTAAACGGCACAAAACAAGTAAAAGAATAACAGGTGGCGCCACCTGTTTCCAGTACATGACAATACTTTCCAAGATCTTCGAACATGTTGATTTTTGGACCAATGCATGCATCCCTTATTGAGATATTAATGATTTTGTGTAATTTTCACCATATATGGCAATATTCAAGGTCAAGGCCACTCTAATAGGAAAGGTCATGACCCTAATTTATATATACATCATCCCATAACCCATGTCTATGTATATGCATAATATGAAAGAAATCTGTCCATTAGTTTTTACTTATAATGCTCACAGGTTATAAATGTACTGTTAAGTGGCAATGATGGGGTATTAAACGGCACGAAAACAAGTAAAAGAATAACAGGTGGCGCCACCTGTTTCCGGTACATGACATTACTATCCAAGATCTTCGGTCAAGTTGATTTTTGGACCAATGTATGCATCCCTTATTGAGAAATTAATGATTTTGTGTGATTTTCACCATATATGGCAATATTCAAGGTCAAGGCCACTCTCATAGGAAAGGTCATGACCCCAATTTAAATAAACATCATCCCATAACCCATATCTATGTATTTGCATAATATGAAAGAAATCTGTCCATTAGTTTTTGACTTATAATGCTCACAGTACTGTCAAGTAGCAATTTTGGGGATATTAAACGGCATGAAAACAAGTAAAAAATAATAGGTGGCGCCACCAGTTTCTGGAACATGACAACCCTATCCATGATCTTCGATCAACTTGATTTTGGGATCAATCCATGCAAGTTTTCTTGAGATATTTAAGAATTTGTGTGATTTTCCCCAAAATTGAACCTATTCAAGGTCAAGGTCACTCTCCTAGTTGAGGTCATGACCTCATTTTAAATAGGTGTCGTCCTCTCACCCATATCTATACATATACCAAGTTTGGTAAAGATCCGTGAAATATTTTTTGAGTTATTGTGTCCAAAAGAAATCTCTGCGGCGGCGGCGGCGGCGGCGGGACAGTGCCTAAACCATAGTATCTCCAGACTATGTCTGGCGATACAATAATTTTTTTTTAATATTTCATGCCTAGCACTCCAAAAGGTTTCGTAAAAAATTAGTTCAGGCTGTTTTATGCATGGTCCTGCTGATGAAGCTACTAAGTAGAGGAACAGAAACCGAGGGCTACATCAACAAGCAACTATGTGTATCCGCTGAAATCCAAGTTGGACAGGTGAAATGAGTCATGGATCAAGTTGCAAGGGGGAAATAGAGTGAGATGTGTTGCAAATTCGCATGGATGTCTGCCATGTATACATGACCATAGGTGGCGACACCTGATATTTGACAGAGAAAGCTATACATATGCAATACATAAACGTCACCACGTCTGTTAATGTTAAAGTTTTAAAGACACATTCTTCCTCACTCTAAAGA
This sequence comes from Sipunculus nudus, assembly GCA_026874595.1. Lineage (NCBI taxonomy): Eukaryota > Metazoa > Annelida > Sipuncula > Golfingiida > Sipunculidae > Sipunculus > Sipunculus nudus. The sequence goes on from CM049316.1 coordinate 6,905,784, forward strand.
GATTCAACTTGATGTTCAACTTGACATGTGACGTTCATTGTCGACAATAATCGCCATTAAAAGTTGCCATATTTTTTCAAATTAACATGTGGAACATGTTTTGTTAGCCGGGGGGGGGGGCACTAAATAACGCTTCTGCATGAAAATAAGGGGAGCAGTGGGCATGATTATGCCCTACAATCTGAAGCCCCCAAATCAATTCTGATTATTTGAAATCGATCAATGTTGCCAGCCCTTAAACAACAATGATGTCTGCGACTTTTGTCAAATTGTAGGACCACTAATACACATTGCAAAATTTCAGATGGATAAGTCCAACCACTGCAGAGATATGAGTGATTTTAACCCAAGGCAGACAAACAGATAGACACTGTGCAAAAATAGTTGCAGGTGGCGCCACCATTTATGTGTATGTTTTAAAGCTATCCAAGAGCTACATTCGTGCAAATTTTCAGCCTGATTGGTCAAACGAATCCGAAGAAATGTAAGTTAATGTGTCAAAACAGACACACAGAAGGACACACTGCGGAGATGGAAGGTCAAAGGTCAAAACAAAATATTTTGGCACCATTTCACATGTGACCCAATAATGGTGTCTAGTTTCTAAAAAATCTGTACAGTGGTCTAGAGTTCTATTCCAGAAACAAACGTGGCAGTGGCGGAACCCGGTCAAAAACAAAACTTTGTTTTGGCAGATACAATTACAATTTTTCAAGTAACTGAATGTAATTTGTAATTCAGCAAAATTCAATTACATGTTATTGTTATTGTAAGGATGACTAACATGAAAACAGATATAATTTTTATTACTTAACAATTACTTTCCAATTACTTTCAAAACTCATGACAGAACACTGTACCTAAAACTTCATTCATTTGTAATGTTTATCAAGACACTCTTGGATTAAAAGTATGCAATAAACTACTAATTTAGTATGCCATATACTGGTCTTTTATTTGAGGCATCCATATTTTTTTTTTTTTTTTTTGCAAATGCCTTTGCTGCCATCTAGATAAAGTAATAGACTTCTATAATGCACATGTCTAGAGCTACTATAGTGACTAGGACAAGTACGGTCTTGCTACACTTAACACTTTCGCTTAAATGAACAATTATTCAGCTGGAACATACTCTGATTACATAAGTGTTTATCTAATAATCAAATGACACTGACAGAAACACAGGGACAAAAGAGGCTAATGATCTGGGAAGGCTGATATCAGAATTACCTGTAGTGGATGGGCCATGAGGTAAACAAGAGATTGCAGTCAAGATAGCAAGGCTATCTCAGTTGGCTGACTGTAACTGACTGCCTCTATATTTTCCTGTGACAGATATGACCTCTGAACAGTGTACACTACTTATTATTCATAAAAGAAAATAACCATGGTGAATGTACTGAATTTTCACTCACTTTTCCTATAAGTGACTGCATTGCATCAAATTGTAATATATTATATTTTCAGCATGTTCATATTTATATGAATCATTTATATGAAATATAAACATTGCTGAGTGTTGGGAATATAACAATGTATTTAAAAATTCAGTATTTATGACATATCTTTAATGGGCATTGACACTGTAAGTTAAAACATTAGGATCTATGTGAAGGATCAGTAGTTAAGGATTTTAGATCATCAGAGGTTTGAACTAACATTGTTTCCATAGGTGATCTTATTAGTGCCAATGTTATTTAGAACCAATACATTTATCCAGTAAAGGATAATATGTGGTTAAAGAATATAAGATGAATTTTTTTACACAGATGATATTTGAAAGTGATACGGTTGATGACTTTAAGATAATTCATAGTTTACCTACATATGCTTTCAGATACTCTACTTCATGTAACAAGGACCCATGGGTCATGGCGCTCAGCTGTTATATATGATAAAAAATATGATTTGGGAAAGAGGCACATGCTTGTTTTATGGCTTTTATTTATAGTGAAAAAAATAAATGTAATATATTCACTTTGGACTACATTCACATCATTCTACACACTAGACACAGTAGGAATCTAGATTAATATTATCAACTGCATCTTTGTCTATCATTAATTTTTCTTCATATGATCCCTAATGATTAGTAATGAATAATATGATTTATTTTTTTATCATTAAAATTTCACTGAAGAATACCATAGGTGACTGCATGGTGTTATTTGGAATAACATTGACATTGACATTCTATCCATCCATACAAGATTCTTACATCATCAGTAACTGCAATTTAATTTTCTGTTACTCATCAACTAACAAATTTCTTTTCTATCAATTTTTCTTTAATTTGTTATAAAAAAATACAAATTATTAATTTATTGTTTATTGTTATGTTGTTTTTTAAAACAACTACTAGATGAGTTGGGTTGGACACCTGGATCAACTGTGGCTGGGCATTAGCTGCCTGGCTGCCTCAGTGTATGCTTCGCTCAAGCATGCATAATCTGATGAAAGGTCAACAAGGTCAACATACAGGTGACTGAAGAGGGGCTGGATTAAGCCTGGGTCTGACATGGTCTCATAAAAACATTAATAAAAGCTACAATATTTGGCCAATTTCTTTCAGCTTTCTAAACTACAAAAATGAAATCCTTATGTGTGCATGATATGAAAATTATATCAACAGTGCTCTCAGGAAACAAACGTGCCATGGTCAAAGCTGGGCAAAATTTAAGGTACTAATTTTATATTTATACTAATAACTTATAAAATTTGAAAAATTCAGAACTAATTTTTGGTATTCAATTGAATCTTGATTAAATAATGTTACATCCCTGACAAAAATTCTCTAGCTTCAGCAATCCTCTTGTTAAGGGAGTAAATATATTTCTTATTTTTTTAAAAGTGCATTATGTTTGGGCCCATAACTTAAAACAATTACGCAATACTGACATCATTTCTGGCATGTGCATAGCGAATGTATAAAAAAATAAGAATATTATATATGATCAAAGTCAGATCAGTGGTTTTGATATTAGGCAGTCTTACAGTGTAACAATGGGTTTTTAATGGAAAAATCAAGTTTTTCATTAATATTTCGAAGGAATTAAGTCCTAGTGATCAAATTCTTGGCATGGTAAGGGATTTTGGAGACATCTAACTGTATGCTAAATTTAAGGAACTTAGAGCTGAAGCTGGGGAGCTGAGCTCTAGCAAACTGCATAACACTAGCTTGATGTAAACTTTATGTGACATGGTGCTTGAAAACTTGAATAAAATCTACAGTTTTTGATCAACTGGTTTCAAATTTTTCGGTGTTAACAGACAAAATGCTAACAAAAACATGCTGTGAAAATTAAATCCACGGTACTTACAGGGAAAAAACGTGCCATGGTCAAACTTCGGCAAAATTTAAGGTACCAATTTTATATTTTTGCCAATATTTAAAAAAAATTAACAGATTTTGATCTATTTTTTTGTATACAATTAAATTTTGATCAATTAAAGTTGTATTACTGAAAAAAAGTCCCTACCTTTAACACTTGTGGCTTAAGTGACCAAATACCTTTCCGGATTTTTTTACAAAGTCCATTATCTTTGGGCCCATAACTTTTTTAAATTAAATAATACTGACTTAATTTCTGGCATTTACATAGGAACTACATAAAGGAATATTTATGATAAATATGAAGAAAACCAGATGAGGGGTTTTGATATTAGGCAGTCCTGAAGTGTGAAAATAGATTTCTAATAAAAAATTGAGGTTTTTCCTTAATATCTCAAAGGAACGAAGTCCTATTGACCCAATTTTCGGCATGGTAAGAGATTTTAGGGACATCTAACTGTATGGCGAATTTCAGATTCGTAGGTCCAATGGTGTCGAAACGTGCCAGTCTTACAGACGGACATCCGGACGGATGGAAGGGCGGACGACGGACAATTAATGGACATGACTATAGCTCAGATGACTTATAGTCAGCTGAGCTAAAAAAGCTCTAATTAAAAAAATGTACAACTCCTTAAACTACAAGCAAAAAATGCAATGTTCATATATGTGTTCTGGCAAACAGTTCCCTATCGAACTTCAACTTACAGATAAGTCTTGTTCAATTTTACAATATTTTTAAGTACTATAAATAAAAGTTTATACTGGTTTCATTGTTTTTTAGAATAGTTTAACCCATTTTGCAGTCCTCTGGGATAGTCTGCCAGCAATAATGTGTCATATGCTTACAAAATTATCAGTTATTTCAGCCATGAGTCATTTGAGTCTTTTCTGATTCAGTGATAAAATTAAAAGTGTCCTTGCTTTAGTGATCGATATGTAGTTGGGATAGCTGGGCGATAATTGAAGGACAAGCAGATGTAATTACTCCTTCTATCGAACACTTACACTAAGAATATTCATATCACCTGGAAGTGATTACGTACTTTAGTGAGTGCTGACAAAACTTGTCTATCCAGATGTTATGGTGATCATCCAGGTGGGCGTGGTATACGGATGCTTGTGAAAGTGATCTGATCTGACTTCGGCTGTAGTGTTCCTGGTTCTTCTGGCAGATGGCGCTAACGCTGCATCAACACGAAACTTCGCAACCGCTGAACTAAATATAGACTATAGTATACATGTACTTGTACATGTATTTAGTTCAGTGCTCGCAACCTTCACGGAGGAGCAAGATCAAATGGCCAAACAACAGGCCCCTGCCCTAATTCATGTACTTGCGTAACAGTTTCTGCAGCTAGCCTCAGAGCTGCAAGTAAAAGAACACGGAGTCGCATATGGGATGCAGGGGTTGGATAATATTAATATATGTAATAAATAAAATAGAAATATAAAAAATTACTTTCATTGAGTTTCAAAGTAATACGAATAGTAATAGACAAGATATTTTAACTAGTTTATATCAATATAGTGATAGGACTTCAAGTAATATTTTTTTATTACAACTCTTTACTAGATTAGGGATGAAGTGTTTGTTTGAAACATAGTAGGCCTATTAAACGGCTCAAGTTGCAATTTGATTAGTTCGTGCTGGATGCTGACAGGGTTCAGTAGCACTGTGCACAAGGCACTGGCCAGAGGTGATAACCAATTAGATATATATAAACCCAGGGCCTGTTTGTAGATTCACTAAATAGGCTTGGTCACTATACATTAGAGCAGTGCTTGGTCATTTTACACATTAAATGTATATATACCTCTGATGAGTTAATCAAAGGTGCCACAAACCGTGATTACGGCCATGTTTGTACTCAACAGTATTGCTTTTTAGTACTATATGGCTTGAATAAATCTTAATGATCGAGTGACCGTCTTCTGTACGTGGCTCAGCGATAGAGGATTTCAATTGATTTAGTTTCACTTTTTATTTAGAAAATATATATTACAATTTAAATATACGAACACATAAAAGTTTTACCTACAGGGGGTTGGCTTGGGGTAATGTAGACTCGGAGGGCAATGTGAGCATATATATGCACTATATATGCACTCTATGCATATATATGCACTCTTTGATAGTAAAGTAATATAGTAACAGTAATAGAAGTCAATTAAGTAACAGTGTTACAGTAATGTTACACAAATGCCCTACCCCTGGTATTACCGGGGGAACACCCTATGACATCATGGCTACCAGGGGAGATTCCCGTGATTTTAATGCCACCAGATGCAGATCTCTTGGGTTGACCAATGACCACAGAGCTGGCGATGCAGGGCTGGAATGACTGATACATGAGCCATGTACCAGCCCAGCCCTTTCTCTTATGTCCGGGACTCGTGAACACTGCAGATGTGCGGGTGTCTGTCCCACCGGGCTTTGAGCCTCTCTGGTCCATTTTAGCAGAAGCTGAGATTATAGGGACCAGGGAAACCTGGACAGCCACATTCTGGTTCGTATTCATATATAATTGTTATGTAATATCAGTCATGGCATGATTCTTGTGTACCGGTAATCATGTAGTTTCTTTCGTAATAAATTCTTGTGGCCACTAATTGACTTTTATCTGCCTTAGTCAATATTGTCTGTTGTATGCATGGAAGAGAATTTGTAAATTCAGCCACGTTACCCAAACTAATTAATTACAAAAGCCCATTTCCTGTAATACTGTTTATCAGAATTAGGGATAGGGGCCCACTTTTGTTTCAGTAAGAGTATATCATTGACGGTGGTCACAAGAGATATTTTTGTCACGCTATAGGATTTTACCCAGAATAAAAGTACAACAACACAATATTTACAGTTTAAGTCCGCGAAAAATTGCCGAAAGGTCTCAAATTTAGGATTTTAGTATGCCCAGTAATGAGAATACTGCCAGTCTTTGGGAAGCGTCTTAATTATGAAAGAGACGGAGAGTTGCCGGTTACTATAGCTTCACTGTGGCTTAACATCTCCTTATCCAGCCTCCTTTCAAGTCTCGTACCCAACTGCCTTCCCCGGTTCCCTCACCTGCTTATCGAATCCCCCGGTGGATGTCGCAATAGGGTTGTATCTTAATTAAAAGGCATATGGGATATCCTACAACGCATCTCCTCCTTAGCTACACCTGGGATATGCACGTTTCTGGTCTTGACCTGCCGAGAATGATGCAAAGTGTGTCCTAAGAGGGGTCATTCCCAATATCTTTAACTTAATCCTGAGATTTTTCACCTTAATTTTTCAAGGGGCCATTGCAGCGCCGCCTGACGGTGACTACGATTGTGTATCCAGGCAGAGAGCAAGTTATAGTTACTCTGGGACTCTGGGTCCGACATCACAATTGTTAAGTTCATCTGAGAGCATCAACAAACATAATGTTATTATATTGATAAAATATGTGGTAAACAGGGTTTGAAATAAACTTTTGTCTTATCTGTTTCTTATTAATTTACATAATATCTGTGGGCATGTAATACCTATATATTCGTAGAGCCTATATGAAACAAGATGTTCACCTGTTGCCAGAGTGTTGTCGTTATTCTGAAGGATATGTGAAGCGCAGTAGTATATTTCGATGACAGGCTATTCTTACCAGCAAAAGTTGAATTCTCACACAATATAACGAACCATTACACACACCTACACGAGGCACCAACAACACAACAAATCTATCTATTTTATAAAAAAAAATCTTTTATAAATAAAATCCTCACAACACAAGGTTTGAACAAACACCTTTGCAGTTTTAATTAAATACAGTAATGTTAAATTTAAAACAACACAAGTGCACCTGCGATGATAAAATTACTTTGTAAGGGTCTGGCGCTGTAAGGGTCTCTCTCCTCTTCGACTCCTCCCTATATCTTCTTGATCCTCGGTGCGGGTGGGTGGCGACCTCTCTTGGCTCCTGGAGGCTGTGGCATCGCGTCTATCGGCTCAGCAAAATTCAATAATCTAAAGAGACAACCGGGGCGGTTATCCCAGATCACCTCAACCGTGTCTGTCTAGTGACTTAAAAAAAAACTAGATCTAGAGTGTTATCGTTTTATCCAATGAGATAAAAATAGGTGAGCCAGTCTTCGTTACATGATAACACCGTCTGACACCCTTTTATTTGGTGGGAACTATGTTTGTTTGTTTGTTTTTCATTGTATACAATCAATGTACTCTGTTGTGGTACGAATAAAGATATAGATAGATATTTGTCTTCCAGTGAAAATAATGAACGTGTAGGAGGAGCTAGTAGTAATAGTAACAGATAAAAAAAATTGATCAATAAGTAACAGCAATAGTAATTTAATAGTATAGAAACCCTGTATTAGGACCCATCCCTGATATGTACTTAATGTATTTATGTGTAAAACGGACATTGTATTGTTATGTATAAATCTAACAAATAAAATTAAGAACGTGTACAGCACTGTTTATTGATGTTTATTTTGAATCATTGAATAAAAAAATATATTCAGGTTGGCCAGTACATGTGCATTTTTTTTTAATTTTTATACGTTAATTTAATTTACATTGCCAATACTTGGTAAAGTTTGCGTTGCCTTTAAATTAGTTTATAAAGCCAAGGGCGTCAATATAAGAGGATGGGGTTATATATGCCCCCACCCCCGTCCATACTATTTATCAAGGGGGTGGTCAATGTAATCGCCCCCCCCCCCCCGGCCTTTTCAGAGAATAATATTTACATTTATACAATGGGAATGAAATATATTAATAATTAGATTTGTAGACTTTGGTTCCTTTAATGAGCTTATTATGAAGTTGTTAACTGTTGTTTCTAAACCTGGTTTAGAATTAACCTATACTGGAAACAAAAACCCTTATTTTCTAAAACCTAATACTTAATTGTTTTATATTAAAAATGTATATATAAATATGTGTGTATATATATATATACACACACACACACATGGTAAAGTCCCAAATTTGATTACCCTCCCACGTCTGCCGTACCCAGGGGCGCGTCAATATGCAAGGTTCATTTTCTTTATGACGGAATCTTAAGGTAAATGAAAATTAAAGAATATCAATCCTAATGTGAATATGAAGGAACAACAAACTTGCCTGATGGACTATATTTATTTTAGCTCCAAGTCAGACAAACACGTTTGTTATTTAATAACTGTACACTGAATATCGTTACTAAGGTTAAATCATGTTCAACTAAAACATTCAGCTGACTCAAATGAAATATTCACTTTAATAAATTTAACACGCTTCCTCTTAATGAAACGCCAATTCGCAGTTGGCCTTTGTGATCTAAATGAGCTAATTTGATAAGTCTGCACATGTTCGATCGTTCACATTAATGTCAAGCGGCAAGTGGGTGCAACCAATTATGTCAGGCCAAGCTGCTGGATGACAAATTATTCTGTTACATCGACGTCACTTCCTTTGTTGACGGTTGCTATAGAAGCACGTGAAGCCAAGGGAGCAGCTTCGGTCCGTGTCTCGGTAGATAAATAAGTGCCCCCGAACAGTCGTGTCTCCATCAGCTTGGGTGTTTGGTTTGTTTTAGCTGCCTTCACAAGTTAGAGCCAGGGCAATGACGACCATCGGCGTGACACCAGCCCCCGGGGAGCGCATTTTACCGATGCATGTACCGAGCTACGCTTACCAGTATCCATCCATGCAGACGGTCCAGCTAGCCTCCGTAAAGACCGGCCTCTTCCATCCAAAACTGCCCACGTTCAGGCGAATGGACATGGACACGGCCGGCCATAAACTACCGGACGAACACTGCCGAACCACTACGTCATGCGGCCCAGGTCAGATTTTTTAGTATTCACAATTATTATACCTTTGTCAGAAAGATATTATGTTTCCCTTGGTTCAATGCCAATGGTTCGTTGAATTTGACTGTTTGCAGTTCTTCACACAAAAAGCTATGGACAGATTTGGCGCGAGTATAGAATCCGGTCTGCACCTCAATCTTACCTGGAATGGAAGTGTCTACTACCCAACCTCATTCGTTCATCCAGTGGACTGCCTATTCTCTTTACATTAACTCCTATTACCTTCCTCACACTATTAATATATCCATAAATCCTAAGCGCTCTCCATAAATCCCCTATTCATATCCTTTTGCCTCCTTGTTTACACACCCACGCCATGTTTTCTCCATGTGCACCCTTCCCACACTTTTTGCACACGTCACACACACTTTCACGGGGGCCACACTTTTCCCTTGCTCATACGGGCGACCACCTCTGTTTCTATTCATGTGTCATCACATCTTTATAACATCTCCTTATTTCACATCTTTACTCATATTCTGTGACTTTCTGCGAGGGTTCGGGGGCAGCAGCCCCCAAATATATTATTTTTTTTCTATTACTACTTATTTCACATCGTTACTCATATTCAGTCACTTTCAGCGGGGGTTTGGGGGCAGCCGCCCCCAAATATATTCTTTTTTTCTCTTCTATTACTACTTATGTCACATTTTTATTTATATTCAGTCACTTTCAGCGGGGGTTTGGGGGCAGCAGCCCCCAAATATATTCTTTTTTTTTCTACTATTACTACTTCATTCACATCTTTATTTATATTCAGTCACTTTCAGCGGGGGTTTGGGGGCAGCAGCCCCCAATTATATGACGTTATTACTATTATCTTACTATCATTACTTCCTACACCTTCCTATTCGCACTATATTCTTTGCAACTTGTTATACCCACTTACCTTATCTATTTCTTCTTAACTACAACTAAAATCATTTCTTTCCTCTAGGTACAAAACGCGCAGCCCTCCTTCCCACAGGACCCATTATAGATTTGGCTGGCCGTGTTCAGGAATGCTAAGAACATGTTGTCTTCACTGTGTTCTTCTCTCCATAGATATACGCTAATGTAGCTCTGTAAATGTTGCCCCTTCACCCCGAATCGAGGCATCGTGACTCCCCTCTTTACTTTTTGCCAACAGCCTTCTATTGTGTTTGTGTGGCAACCAGTGTCCGGATCCTTAAAATGTTCGCTGTGATTAACCGTCAGATGGCTGTATCCATTATCACTTAGACATTTGTACGAAGACCAACAGTCTGAATATATGATGGATCCTGCAGCAATATGCTTCTTGATCAGTGGCAATAGGGTTTCCATGCTTCGGTCAGGTACCGTGAACATGAACACTTTTTTACGATTGTCACGTTCGCGCCCTCCAAACACCCAACCACCCTTCACCTGATGACCTCGGTGATACTTTCTCTTGTGAAATTTAGATTCATCAATTTCTACGATAATTCCCGGTCCACCTATTTGATATCCACTTTCTGATTTCCGTAACAGAGACTCTTCGCACACCTCTCTAGCGAAGCTACACCAGTCTACCAAGGTATTACGGCTGCAACCAGTCTCTTTTTGTATCTGTGTTTGTGTTAACCCCAATGTCCACCAGTATGTCATTTTTACTATTTCCTCAAGTGTCAAATTACTATAACTGAACCAGCTACCGTGACGTAAAGAGGTCTTTTTATCATGAACTTTCGGTTGTCGTTTTTGGCAGCGCCACCTGTATCTGTCGCTGGTCGTTGATTCGTTCTCAGGTACCATTTTCATTTGATATTGGCATACCGGACATTTTCTACTGCTTCTGATTAATTTCTGCTCCATCAGCCAATTTATAGTCGCCTCTTTTGATACCAGAATCTCTGTGACCAAACGTGTATAGGTCATGCTGTCCTCTGACTGACTGCCTTCCCCTTCATCTCTGTTATAACTTCCCTTGCTATAACTGCACTGCGTTTCAATGTCCACATATTTTTTTTTTTTTTTTGCAATGAACTTGACGAGTCATCATTCTGTTCATCATCTTCAGCCGTACTTAACCGTGTATCTGTAGCACTGCTGGCGGCTTCATTGCATTTTCTTTTCCTGCCACATTTCGTCTTTACATCAACTGAAGCTTGATTCATACCTGACCTCCTCTCAGAAGACATGCTATTAACCGTCTGAAGTTCACACTCAACTGTCAACTCAATAATTACCGGCTCTCTAAACACAGTCCTTAATGAAATCACCTGTTCGACACCATGGAGACATCATAACAAATGCTCCTGTGCTTACCTGGGACCACTCACGTCATTCTGGGTTTCGTATTTTATTTTCATTTTTATTATTGTGATTCAGTTTATTATTATGATATGACCTATTTGATTTTTAATATTTTTATTGTTCTCACTTTTTTTCCCTCATTATACGCATTTATCTGTTTATTTATAATGCACACTATATTTTCAATTCATGTTAATTTGTTATGACTTTCTGGACCATTTTTATCAAATTCTCACAAATCTTAACCCACTGTGTATATTTATAATAGTCATTTCATGATATACTAAGATATAGATATTTGCTTCTCACATATTATCATATAAAATAACACTCACCTCGCTGTCACCCATTTTTGTCATTCCAGATTCCGCCCCTCTTTAGTACATGATCTGTCCCATAGGCGTCGACTCCTGTTTTATTACGTCACCACTTCATGTGCTTTTCATGTGCCAATGCTATTACAATAGACTTAAATACCCGGACTTTTCTCTCGCTTCCAACTTGCCTTCGTGGCACAGTTGCTTCAGCAGACGGCTTCTGGGCGTGCGGTCGGTGGTTCGATTCCCGTTGTATCTTCATATCATTGCATGTTATCATCAATGTACTAATTATTCATACATATCTGCTTGTTTCCAGAGTCTCAACCGCACAGGTACCATGCCGCACATATAACAGGGCAGTAGTTCAGAAATAACACAGAACAACAGGTTATACAAGTCTTTATTATGTGTAACCCCCCAAAAAAAACTACACCCCAGTTTTTCTCTCTCCCCTTCAAATGATCGCCCTCTTTAATATGTAGGCTACCCCAGGTGCAGACCGGATTCTATACACGCTCCACAGATTTTGAAGAACTTATGGGGGGGGGGGGGGGGTTGTAACATCACCCAAGCCAAGGAACAATCCATTAAACTTTGGAGTATTACTGGACCAACATAATATATTTTTTATTCAAATGATAATTTGATATATAAATATTTATTTATTCATATTTCCCAGCAAGATGAAATACAACCAGAGCAAATGATTGGTGTTATTCACTTATTGACTATTTAACAAAATGCAAGAGAGCAACAGTGCAATATATCACACAGCGAGCAATGTACTAGTGCCAATATTTATCTACCAGTAATGTACACTGGACTATTATAAATGGGAACCAGTCGTTTCGTCACCACAGTCATTTCGTCACCAAAGGAAATTGGTGACGAAGTGACCGTCAAAATGCAACAGGCTGGACTTGGCCGGGCACGTTCTTCAAATCAGCAATTCAAATGCATAGGGAATGACAGAAGAACAGAATATTGATTGACAGAAGAATGAAATATGGCTGGGAAAATAGTTACTGCAAAAAAAAAAAAACTTATACTCTGCAAAAGCCGTTTAAGATTTTAGAAAGTTCTTTTGGTGACTTGTTTCTCTGTGTCAATTGTGGACGTGGATTTTATTTAACGAAAACACCTGCGTGTGTGAAATAAAAGAACATTTCAAGCGGGCTGCCGTGAGGGAATCGTTTGCGGTGAGCAGTGACGTAAATAGCCCTGAATACCATTGGCGGCCAGTTGGCCATGCTGCGCAATGTTTGTATTTATATGTAATCCATTCCTTGCATGGTGTATCCTGAGCCGTTAATTAAAGAATCAACAACCAAACAAACTTTTCAGTATAGGTATCATTGTGTATTTTAATTTTAATTGTAATAGATAACATTTTATCATACAAAATATTGGTGACGAATTGACCATTTGGTACCACATGTAAATTGGTGACGAAATGACTGTGGTGACGAATTGACTGGTATCCTTATAAATATACATACATTTAGTTCTTTATATTTAATCTGGCTGATAGGATCAAGGCCAGACATGACACATAATCACATTGGTAATATGGTTATATTTTGTGATTTTATATAAAAATGAAATAATTATGAAATGTAGTAAAGGATTATACAAGTAAAATACTGCCGTAAAAGTAGTTACACATATTTATTATTCTATGGATGCAAGGGCTTAATTCAAAGATTGTTGGAGTTGAAGAATAGCCCATGATATATAACAAATTCCATATCCATATGACACTCATGTCATCTAATGAAAATTGATGCTTCATTCTTGATAACTGATGTATTAATTTTTTTATATTTAGAGGACTTTAGGAGAGCTACAACAACATTGTTTGACCCCCCAGAGAAGAGGCTGTCTGCAAATGTAAGTTTTTATGAACCTTAGCCTACTTAGTAAGCCTCCCAGTGAGGCTTACAAGCACTCTATTGAAAATATTGGTGTGGGAGCGATGACACAGAAATTTAGATAAATCAGATAATAAGCGTAAAATAAACAAACGTGAGTCTTTACTGGGTGTGTGCACCATTTCAAATAAGTGAAATCGAGAAAATTTGCGGGTGGCTACTAGCCCGGCTTGGAACCATTGCTTTGCTTGCACTGTCTGTTTTATTCACTAGATGGCACTATTTTAGGGACCAGGCAGTAAATCTTATGATTGGAATTAAGTTGGATTTCCAAAATGAATGAGCCTGAAACCTAACAGTCATTCAGAGGAAGGACTTTGAAAACTGACTTCTCCCTGAGTCCTTGACTCTAAAGCAACATGTCATGTTTGGTTAGAATCCTGCGAGCATTGCTTCTTAACGTTGCACCTGGATTATATGTTTCATTTTATTTTTTTAGCAATAAAACAAGAAAGGAGTCATTGTTAAGGGTATTTATCCAGATTATGTTTGATAATTTGGCCAAAGGAGCGACATTTAGTAATATCAGACAGGGCACCACAAGAATGCATGCAGTGCTCTCCGTCTCTATAATACAGAAACGGACACTGTCTATATGAACCTGTGTTTACTTAAGTGTTTTCTTTTGAAAACATTGATTTGTATAAATAATTCATTTAAATAAATAAAATAATAGCAACATTTTTCTGTTTAACTGAGCATGAGTTGTGTGTTCTTTATCAATCATATTTACATGCAAAGTAAACTGGTAGAATCCTTGGAGTTTACAATGACAAAGGATTTCACAATATATTCAGGTTCTTTAAAATATATTTACATTAACAAATGTAAATAAATCATAAAGATATTATTTCATGAAGAACAGGTACATAATATTCGGTTAGCATTTCTTTTGTGATGAATTCACATTGCAAAATAGCAATTATTGGAAATTATTCAGATAATAACATTGCCATAAATGTTAACTAGAGGTAGAAACATTAATCATCATGTTTACATTTCAGCAAATTGCAGATGCTCGTCGCCAACAGCACCGCTACTACACCACACCAAATGAACTCAAGTGAGTATACCTGGCACACTTTATATTTCTGAATACATATTTCATTCATTCATACCTGGTATTCAAATAAGACCTGCCCATGCATGTGTGTGTGTACGTGAACCATTTTTTAAATGCTTAACAAAATTCTGTTACTATCCTCAGTATCCATTTCTTTATTCTGAAAACTCTGACATCTGGAGCCCCCCCCCCCCCCCCAAAAAAAAAGCAATTGATTATGATGTTCAAACAGAAAGGAATAGCCAGGAAATATACCTTTGAGCACTTTGTGTATTTTGTCAACTGTCACTGTAAGCATACAGATTGATGTCTGATAAAGATTGGTATCAGTTTATATTTACTATTATATCACTGCTTATTTTACTCTGACCAGAAATCCAACTGAGAAAATGTTTGCTATACTTCAGTTTTGCAAATGGGCCCAGTAATATGTTCTTTAAAAGAAAGCAAATGTTTTAGGTTCCAATCTGTGTTAGTTATCTGTATAAATTCTTTATATTTTTTTACTTATTATTTTAGACTTTAGGAATGTAAAATTAAAGAAAATAATAAATAAAAAATACAAGGTTCACAATGTGCAAGCTGATTTTTGGAAGGATAAAACAGTACTATATAAATTCAGATTTTTATATCTTTTAATAAATTTGTTCATTATTCAATATTGATTTACTGGCATGATATTAAATACCTATAAAATGCTTACAATTTTGTAATAAAACAATTTTTTTTTCTTCAGAGAAGCTCGTGAGTCATGGTCAGGATTTCTGAACCGTTCTCCTGAAAGGTTCAACATCAGGTTACCCGAGTTACCGAGCAACAAAGGTAAAGATTTGACCTATTAAGCCTTCTATTGGCTATGTATGGAAAGTACAGATTCACAAAAAAGCAAGAATTACCAAGCATTCCTTTTATTATCGCTATAGACTAAGTGTCCTGAAAGAATTTAGTTTTAGGTATTTCTGCTTTATTATTAACTTCATCTGCAGTCGTGCATTATTTGAACATGCATCATGTCATGTTTTTATTTATTATATGACACACCAGGTGAAATGTGATGACATTTAAATTAGGACACTCTTTAATGTTATATTAGTTTGTTGCTAGTGCATGTACATGGTTTAAACAAATACATTAAAAAAAACTGCCATGTCTACTTTTGTGTATTTCCAGTACTGCAGCAGTCGCTGTGCAGTGCTAGTGATATGGCAGAAAACTTTAGAAGGGAACATTTGTAATCATAACAGAAAATAATTCTTTGGGTGTTCAGGCCAATGAAATAAGGGAACTTGGCTATTTTTATATTTTATATTGTATCTGGAGTTCCCTCCATCACCTTATCATCAATATCTATTGAATACTAAGGTTACTCCTTTTTTTCATTACAGATCTGCACTTCACTGGCTATAATGTGAGGTACCTGAGGCCAGAGGTCACTGCATCATGGAAGGTAACTACTTTGTCCGTCTCCATAGTTTGGCATAATTTGTATTTAGACAATGTCAGAAACACAATGAAGCAACAGAGTTGTTTTTGTATTATTGTAAATGAAGCCACCATGTAGTCTATTAAAACTGGATCTTAATATGTTTTTTTTTGTATTATTGTGTATTAAATTGTTTAATAACTTGAGGATCTATTTTACCATCTGTATTAGTAGTACATCTCAAGATTCAGTATATTTCAGAGAGGCCTTGACAAGTTTACATTGTTTACATTGTTTCTATTTGTAGTACACTTTACGCCAGGAACCCAGCTTGAACCAGTATGGACAGAGGCCAATTCCAGCAAATGTCTAGTAAGCACTTTTAAACATCTGACATATTTCCTGAGAAAACCTGAAATTACATAAACATGCACACATGATTTATTTGTATATTTATATGATAGAATGTCTTTAGTAAGTTATCCTTGTGACCAATAAACAGCTCAGAACTGCATGCTATTAAAGCCTAAATATTCTCACCGACAGGCTAATCAGATTGACCAGTGCCACTCTGAGATTGAATATCATAAAACTACAGGATTAATTAAGAAACAGTAAAGGGTGGTAGGAATATTCGAAAGTACAGATTTAATAGAAAATTATGGATATGGTCAAGATGACAAAAAAATGGATGGTGCCCATGAATTTAACTTGGCACCTGTTCATTCTGCATTGTTCTCTAGCAGTTAGTGGACTAAATCTAGCTGGGACAAAACGTTTTTATTGTTTAGCTGTGAGTTCCTTGAGACACATTAAATGTATACACACAACTTCCTCGAGTCATATATTAAAATGACTCTAGTATATTGTATACTTAGTATGTACTCTTGTACATTTAAAATTTGCAGTGAAGGGGTAGTAACTAAGATTTAAGAGCCACATACATGTCTTAAAAAAATTTCAAATATATATTTTATTCAGTGATAATGACTATCTGCTAAAATTTCAGTGCTCGGTACAGAGACACCTACCCACAATACAGCCGTAACATAGCAACAGAGGCATGGAGATAAGCCCAGCTGTAAGGACAGCCTCAACAGGATCAAAAGCTTGACAAAAATCATAAAACCTTGCAGACTGGACTGCAGGCTATTATGGAGATAATTTCGTTTTCTTTTATATTTTTTCAGTCATAACTGATTGCTAGGCCACACGGATTTCATGCATCAGATTGTGTTGTATCAGAATCTGTTGTGAGTTTGTGGGATAGTTTTTAGTTACCTTCTTCATAAAATTTTTATTATATTATACATTTCAGTATTAATTTACATTAACTAATTTCTTTATGGATATTTTTATACCATGTGATTTGATATAATGCTCATAAAATCTTTTATCTTACTATGTTAATAGAAAATTAATGATTATTTTACAATAATTAATATGGAAATGCTTTAATTTTTTCTTTATTTTACATATCTATATCTGCACCTGTGTTTTGGGTGAATCACCTGATATGAATTCTTTTGCATAATCTTTTATTATCATGATGATTTAAGTTATCATCCTGTTCATATAGTTATATGCTGAGCTGCAGTGCCTTTCAAAACAATCATCTGAGCTCAGGTTTTCATTCAACATTTAAAATTAATATAAGACTATTAAACCTTCCTTTCCTATTTTATTAAGTACCACCTCATATCATGTTTGACAGATTACACATTTAGAATTTGCTTCATTTATCTCTTCAGTACCAGTCTTTACCATTTCACTCAGGAGTGGATTTTTACAACTGTGTTTCTATATTTTGGAAAATGAAATTTAAAATAATTAAACTTATTTGCACCACAAGCTCGTGGCAAGTTTTATTGCCTACAGGATATTGTTAGATTTTTATTAGCTTGTGCAGATTTGTCTATTGAAGCTGAACATCAGTATTGCATTTGGTACAGGACTGAACGTTTTAAGTGACGTCATTGTGGAATCATCAATTCTTGTTGGACAAGAACCTCCTATCTTACTAACTTACATGTGTAAGCTTCATAATTTTCGATTTTTATTTAAATACTGGAAACACACGTTTTATTATGTAAGACATGTAATATTGCTTGCTTTTGCAGTGATATTTCAATGTTTTTGCTGTATGAAACACTGCATGTTTGCATATGTCAAAATGGCTGCATAGCTTTCAATTGTGTATATGATCTCTGGAGATCATGACACATGAAAATGGCAGGGCTGAGCTGAGGTGTGAGGAATTTCGTTGTGCATGAAGCATGTATATGCTTGATTCTTAGGAGTAAAGTCATGAGATGTCATGGTCTTCTTATTGTAAAGATATGTTAAAGGTAACAAGCAGGGTTTGTGAAATATCTTGCCAGAATGAATGCCAGAATCTGCCCTCATCTCATCTTGGTTTCATGTTTTCATTGTGACCGTGTATTGTGTGAATGCTTCAATGGAACTTGGTTCAGTTTACTGATCAACTGAATTATTAGAGAGTTGCACAGGTTTTCTGATTTTATCATGTAATTTGCAACTAGCCATTTATAGCACTATATGTAAATATAGATATGTATAATGGTTCTTGGTTCGCATCTTCAGTACTCCTTCCTCTAACTTAAGAAATCCTGTATATAGGTTGCATAAGAAAACGGTATATGGCCATCATAAGAAAATAAATATATAACTATAATCTCTGATGCAATATGGGACTCGCCTGTGTCACTCCACAGCACAAAACTATGCCAGTCAATACAGTATTGTCTCGTATATAAGCCTCACCATCCTCTGCCTGTTGGCGGAGATAGACTGTGATAAACACCGTGTGTGATGTACATTATTTATCATGTACTGATGTAGTGATGTCTGTACGATATCATCCTATATACTACTACCTGTGATGTAACCATTGTGATATTACGTGTGCACTTGTGTGGTTTTCAATACTTTACCCATCACTTTGAGTGATAAAGTTTTAATTCACTTTCTTATATTATTACAGTATTATACACAGTATTCATACAATCAGTATTATGATAATGTCAGAGTATTATTCATCAGTATTATTATGCTTTACGTACACTTTTATTATTTGTATCTCTCAGATGTGTGAACATGTGTTTATGGTGAAAAGGAATGCACTTAATAAATGTTACACAAATGTTAGGATGTCATTCTTTTTTATTCCTTTTGTGTTTTATTAATATCTCCGTGAACAAACTTATTCTTGGAAGTTTATGACACCAGGCTTAGAAAGTTCCAAACTTTCTATGGTTATATTCTTTCGCAAGCCCCCCCCCCCCCCCCCCCCAAGAAAAAACGAGGACGTTTGGATAATAAAATTGACCGTTTATTCCATTTTCAAAACGACAATGAAAGAGATATGCAAAGAGTAGCAAGAATAATCTTCGATCTGTATCTTGCAAGTAACTTGGAATTTCTGACAGATTCCAAATATCGCACCCATCACTGTGAATCAAGTACGTGTCCACTTGTGGCAACGATGTCCATGCGACATTGTAGGAGTTCATATTTTCGGTTAAATATTGCTTGCAATACAAATTTTGCTGATCCTTTTATCTATCCTGGAAACCTGGATATATTGACGTATCGTCCTCAGATAACAAAAGAAATCAATAAAACAAACTAAAAATAGATTTTTTTAAAATAAGTTTTTTTTTATTGAGCAGGGAATATGAAACATAAAAGCATGAACTAGCATCCCTGAACATATAATATAAGTGCGTTCAGAATTGGGGCGACGATAATGTATACGATAAAAAAAGCGACGCCTAGTCTGTTACGCGGAAGGCGACGTGATTCAAAAAGCGGTTACAAGTCTGTATGTAATTAGTTGACGTTTGGATGACGTTGATAATATTTTTTATATTTCTTCGTGTTTGAAGACGAATTCGCTGTCTCCAGGTTGTCTCTGAGGCAGGTCCATGGGCAGGATGTTGCCGTCTCCTAGGTTCATGTCCCTCATCACCTGGAGGGCCGCGGCATCAAGAAACGCCTCCAGCACGTCACGTCGCTTCAAGGCATACCGCACCTCACCACTACCCTCGTCCGCTGGAATACACGTTCAAAATGTCAACATACCTGCCGAAACGGATGCTAAGTATCCATTGCATGTGAATCAGCAAAAAATGCACTTTTACTTTATAATCTCTGATAGCACCTTAGCGTTCATTAAAATGTTTAAAGCACATTTAATTTGATTATATTCTTCGCAAATACATTCACTGTGGTGTCTTTGAATCTTTGAATGCCCATTTTTTATAACTCTTTAATCTTTGAAAGTAAATTATCTTTGAATATAAACGTTAGAAACACATTTACTTGAATTGTAATCTTTGAAAACACATTCACTCTGGTTATAACCTTTAAATGCATTTTTATTTTTATTATTACCTTTGAAAGCAAATTATCTTTGATTAATAGAGAGCACATTTATTTTGATAATAATCTTTGAAATCACATTTTCCAAAAGCCCAAAATTAACCCAAAATTAGAAGTCTGCATGCTGGTTTATGTATAAATATTTGTGAATATGTATAAAAAATGCTAGAATCTCTGCATTTTATACACACGAAGGTCTATTCACAAGTAATTATATATGCCACCATCAATAACCCCCAAAAAATCCATCTGCATTAATGTTATAATCAGTGCGTCAATTTGACTGCGGTGAAATCAGTTCAGTTACATAGAACAAATACATGATAATGATTGTTTCTGGACAACTTCAGTTACATAGAACAAATACATGATAAAGATTGTTTCTGGACAACTTTCTCCAATATGCCCACTAGTTTTGCCTGAATTATATCTTGATTTGGATGTGGATAGTTCATTCAAATATGTACGTTAAATATATATCATTCAGACAAATAAAAGAACATAATGGAACTAAAGGTGCCAATTGCTTTCATTTAAATTATAATGTGTTTCAGTATCTATTATACACTTACTTGTACTGAGTATGATGTGCAATCTCTCTCTCTCCTTGGACACTCCTTCCATTCCCTCTTCCTCTATCCACTCCAACACCTCCACGTAATACTTTGCGTACCTAGATTGGTAAGATAAAGGTTAATCAGGTAAATCAATCACAAATGTAAAAATTCAAATCATTGGATGAAAATGCCATTAAGTGGATGGTCCAGAGCAAGAGGGTAATAGATTGAGACATTTCAAAGAGGTCCAATACACGAAGATAAAAACATGCAAATTGAAACTGAGTCAAACTGTTTTGATATTGCTCATCATAGTACAGTTACAGTAAGATGGTTATTTCACCAGAACCATCAGCTGTCAAAAGACGAACAAATAAAATTTTCTTTAGTTGTCACAATAAACCTTACCCAAAAAAATTCAAAATGTGTTATAATGACAGTTTACTTAATTTTAAATAGAGTTCAACAAATGTGCGTGTTATTAACCCTGTTTAATAACAATGTGCTTTGGGGTTAAATTTATTTCAGATGACATATTTTGATATAGAATCATGATGAATGCGATGAATGGTATATACATTATTTTATTTCATCATATAATTATCTAAATAAAAACAAATATCTACAATTTGTTATTCTGATATTGCTAGCGTTATTTCTAATAACAAGAGGTATGATAAACTGAGCGGGAAAACTGGGGCCAGATTACGTTCAAGTTGTTAAACAAGGACAGATTCGGCATTACTTCTCTGTCCTTTGCATCCTTTCTTTGGAGTATAACCTCATCTTATAGCAATATTACAACCTTTCACTTAACCATGCAGGTAAGCCAGCTCACGATTGAACATAATATTCTTTGTCATTACAAGGTGGCAAAAATGTTATATATATATATATATATATATATATTTATATATATATATATATATATATATATATATACATCAAGACAGTATTGTATATACGTACTCTTTCTTTAACACTACTTTGGCAGCCATTGACCTCGCCTCGCCCAGGATCCTCTTCTACAAAAATAATATAAACTTATATTTGCAGAAAGTTTCGTAAGTGATGTAACTTATATTATACAAGCAAAGTGCATTTCAAATAAACAGCACACTGGCTGTGTGGGAAAATTCAAAGAGTTCCATAAATGCTATGGATGGACTGACGTGTTTAAAACGCACACGTCAGTTGCACAGTTATATAGGAAAAATATCAAACGGTTTCTTAAACACTAGATAAAAGGTATATATATATCATTTGAACAAGGTAAACTTCCGTTACACTTGTGCACTGTATTGGGAAAAAGAATCAAATGCTGTATATCTTATAACATTTCATACACAAGAAGAAAACTCTCATCAAAAGACCACTTACTTGCTGTAGAAATAACGATAAACTAATATAACATCAGATTTCACATCATTCCCCACTAACTTAACCAATCATATTGAAGGTTAAATGTGATTTCCATACAAAACTGCATCATATTTTACTGACTGATTACATTCATAATATTATCATTATCTGTGAGTTCTCTTCGATTACCTGTTATGTATATAACTACGTACATTATGTACGATGGAGTTACAAATAATATAACCATGTCCACCATCAAATGATAATCGATTTTATTATACAAAATGTTTAAAAGACCTCTACGTTTGCCGATCACTGTCGATTTAACATGGTATATATATATATATATATATATATATATATATATATATATATAACCTCAATCTGATCAGAGTAAAATCAGGGACTTACATGAGAAGAAAAGTAGACAAACGTTAAAAATATTAATACACTAACCATGTTCCTTTGATCCATAATGTCTTTGATGTTAATTCTTAGAAAATGATCAAACTCTTGAATTCGCCCAGACTGTAAAGATAACAATGGTCTTTTTTATTTAATAACACCGAGTCCATGGAAAGGCACAAAGAAAGGTTATAAATATACACTCAAAAAACATACACTCAAAAAACAGATTGGTTAAATATATAACCAATTTAATTGGTTAAGCCAGTTTTGGTTGCTTTAACCAAGATATTGTTTATCTTAACCAATGCATTGTTAAAGTACTAACCCAACCAGTTGGTTGTTTTGACCAATTTTTATTGGTTAACAGCATGATAATACTGTATGTAGGTTTAACCAATATACTGGTCATTTGATATCCAAAATATTGGTTACTTTAGCACACATATATGACCAATTTGGTTGGTTGAGATGATATTGGTTGATTTAACCAACACATTGGTAATTTCAACCAACATGTAACCGAACTCATTGGTCATTTAGACCAATTTTGATTGGTCGACCATTTGGTTGCATATATTTAACCAGTTTTCTTGGTTGAGTTAAACATTGGTTGATTTTATCAACATATTGGTTATTTTACCTACTGATTGGTCAAGCACTGACCAAACCGATTTGTCAATTTTAACATCAGGCACAAAAGTGCTCCAAATCAGACACAAGAGATTCAAGCTTCACTGGCTGAGGGGCAAAACGTCTGACTTGAATGCGAGCGGTAACAGGTTCGAGTTCCAGACCGGGCGGAATTTGTGTTTCCTCTTGAAACCCACACCAGAGC
This sequence comes from Sipunculus nudus, assembly GCA_026874595.1. Taxonomy (NCBI): domain Eukaryota; kingdom Metazoa; phylum Annelida; class Sipuncula; order Golfingiida; family Sipunculidae; genus Sipunculus; species Sipunculus nudus. The sequence goes on from CM049316.1 coordinate 6,929,518, forward strand.
AACCCGAGACTGAAGAATGACTTACAAGAAGACTCCCAATCAATCTGAAGAATAAAACAACTGAAAAGGGGACTAAAAGTAGCACAAATAAATGTGTCCACTAGTCTGACCAATTTGAATTGGTTCATGTGACCAAATTTATTATCTGATTTAACCAATTTGTTTTGGTTGACCTCAACCAAAGTACATTGGTTGAGAATAACCAAATTATTTTGGTCAAACTGACCAATTTTGTTGGTTAAGATGATCAGCTGTGTTGGTTGCTCTGACCAATATATAGGTTGATTTGACCAATACCTGTTGTTTGATTACGACCAAAATAAATTGGTTGTTTTAAACAATAAATTGTTTGGACATATTTTGACCAATTAAATTGGTTGGATTCAACCAATTTTTTGGTTGATTCAACCAATCTGTTTTTTGAGTGTAGAAACATTTTGGTTTTGTAGACTGAAGATAAATGGGGAACCTATTCAGGTTCTAGATGTAACTCTCTGGTCGGGGTTCTTCACTGAACGCTTTACAAATGGTTCTCCAGAGAACCATCAAGAGGGTTCCTCTTATAAACTAAAGTAAGGTGAATTCCTGCAACTGATCCACAGTAAAGATTCTAAAATTGTTAGATCTGTGGTAATTTATAATCCATAAGGACGTTTTTCTTTTGTTTTACATTGGTTCAGAAAACAATGAACAAACATCCTAAAAAAATCGACTACAGTACAATTTTAACTTACATTTGTAGAAATTTCAAGGATATTAATATCATTTTCATTCCATTTTTGCAGGACTTTTATGAGATATTTGTTGTCCAGTAAAAACCGATACACTGATACCTTCGCATCCTATTTCACGTCGCTGGATGCAAATCAGGCAAAAGCAATCCTGTTTTCTCTACGTTTATCCTCTCTTCTTTTCATACAGGACGTATTCATAAACAAAGCTTGAAGTTGAAAGGCCCTTACAGTCACAGGCCTTTATTATTTCCGTGTGATAATTACTTATATATGCTTTTTGATTTCCTTTTGACTGCTCGTTATAATGTAAATTTGCACAGAAAGCCTGTCTTTCTTTTAAAATTTACAATGTAAATTATACACCATACATTACTTACACTTTGTTTCTGTAACGCGGCATATAGCACTTTATACATTTTCTTGGTTAGTTGAACTTATTCAAGCAAATCATATATATGTATGTTCTGTATTTCTAAGAATAATATAATATGTAAATGTGAGCTATACTTGTTTGGTAAATGAACCTGTTATATATATATATATATATATATATATATATATATATATATATATATATATATATATATATATATATATATATATATCAGTACCTTTGAAGAATTACGAAGTTAAACAGACGATTTTTTATCGCTCCCATTCATGTATCGATTGTGACATAAACTCATGTAACAGAATTCTTCTAAACACACCAATAATCACAATTAAAGGAATGGGTATTTCGTTTAATGTAAACACAAATCAGCAATACAACCTATGATTTCGTCAAACCAAAAGGGTTCAATCCATAAAGCATGAACTTCAATGCAATTGTTTAACTCCGACCGATTAATTATAATCAGAAAATATAAACTGGGATTTACAGAATTTTCAGGTGAATTTGATTTATATACTGACTAGCTGATAAATCCGGTATACCGGGCTTTTTACCGCGGTTTTGGGAGATATATTTACTGAGATATTGAATGTTGGCTCATTTTTAATTATAAAAGTTAAAAGAAAATATAGATTTTTATTGGAATACTCTCGGAATACGAAATGTACAAATAATTTTTTACTGTTATTTTGTGGCGCTGTGCTCGTGGCAAAAATCATATCCCGGTATGTTTACCTTAAAGACCTGGTTAGTGATGGTTTACATTGCGAACCGATATGAGACGCGGAGCCTTACAGTGTTTCGTTGATATTTGACTGGTTTCTATCGTTGGGCGTATAAAGAATAGGTTGATGTGAGGAACACATTAGATTAATTAAATGTACGTTGCAAGGAAACTGTTCCTGAAGAAGGAAACAGAAATATGCATACATCGTAAGTAGCAGAAGCGGACCCAGCGGGACTCCATGCAGTGGGTCCGTATCCCATTTTCAGACCCCCGACACCACCCCAGCCCTGTTCCTGAATTCGGGACCTTGAATTAGGTTTATGTCATTAATCCTCCTGGGTTGAACTCTCCATTTCATAAAGCGAGAAACATGTTTTTTTCTCTTTTACTGACCACGCACGTTGGTCAAATCCCTCATTGAAAGCAAGCGTTATTCATATGTACAATAGTCCTTAGTGTTAGAGGTTAAGTGACCACGATGCACGCATTCCGGTGATTGCCGAAGGCAGTTCGGCTGTGCTCGGTAAAAAAAACGGAAAAAATCACTCAAAATTATATGTATATTAAAAATTATTTATTTTCATATCGCCTATGTCACTGCTGGGATAATAACCTTTAAAATGATGTATGGCACAATATTGTACACAGCGCGGTTTTAAAGAACACCGCGAACAAACGTGAACTGAATTCCTTTTATAAGTATTAGATTTAAATAGAGGACGACATTAATCATTATTAACCTAAGTCTACTGCGAGTTCAGCTTTCAAAGAAAATTTACATAATTTTGGTCATCTAAATCATGTGTTCCCCCCCCCCCCCCCCCCCCCAACAGTAAAATGTAAACGTGGCAGATACTTAAGTAAATGCACCTAAAATTGCAATATAAACCAGACACGATAAATATTAAATAAATTATAAATTCTTATTAAAGTATGTATAAACTGTATTCATATATATACATGTAAAAATTGTTCACACATTTTAAATTTTTTGTTCTATTCTGTGAGGATAGTATTTCATATGGGATACATATACTAACATACTCGTGCAAAAAAAATCTGTCTCACCTTATCATAATTTACGTCCGGCAGGCCCATGTCACTCCAGCATTTCCATACAAATGTCAAAGTAAAAATAAAAAGAGTAATAAAGTTTTTAGACAGATCCATGTTAATCGTTCATGTCGTTCATGCCACACACTGATGACAGCGTGGATTTGGAAACAAGTCAGGAGAGATGGTACGTGGAATTATTAAGATGACGCATAATGATAGAGGCTCCAGAGGGATTTATTGAAAAATCTTTACCAGATACTACATAGGTTTTCGCATACACATAATCTTAGGGGAATATAAATGAACCCTTGAATGAGCCCGGCCATCTGTAGCTGTAAGCTGGCGCCCGTCATCGACCGGGAAGGTATGCATATATAAGACATGCACGTTTATTGTGGGATGGAAGTATGCTAATCTGAATCAATAGCCCATTCCCTCAAATACACAGACACACATAAGAAAGAGCGAAGACAATTAACAACTGTTTCTGGTTCTTCAACTCCAACGTCTTATCACTTGCGGAAGTAAAAAAAAAATAACCATGTTTATATGGTCGAACAAACAAGTTCAAATGAATCTACTCATTTTTACCACATTGTCTCATTTACTGAAAAGGTCTTTTCGAGCCAAAAATACTAAAAGGTCCATGTAGAAATAAACACTGTACAGTGACCAAACTTGCAGCATTGATGAACCTTATTTAGGGCTAGATCAAGATTGCACATGCATGCATGGATGACTTTTACGCAGCTTTTACTTTTACACAGCGGCGGCGATGATAAAATGATGTTAACGCAATAACAGAAAAAGAATTTGAGTTACAGTCACCAAACTTGCAGCACTGACTTACATGGATGACCTTGATGCAGTTTTCAAGGTCACAGAGGTCTTGGTGGGTGACATTTACCCATCTGAGATTTCAGACAGGTTTTCACAACTTTTTTCCCAGCTATTTATACACAACAGGCGGGGGACGCACTCCATCTGTTCCACAGATTAACTTTTTCCTTGTTCTCATATTAAAATGGACAACAAAGTTATCATCAATAAAACTTATGTACTTAAAGGAAAATATATATAAAAGAATAATATACTTGGTGATTATACACAATAAATCTGATACATCATCTCATAGGCCTATATATTTAAAACTTTCGAAACAAAAATAGCGCTCCCTTTTCACGGAGAGTTAAACAATTTATTATCAACGCACTAGAAAATAAGTAAACATCGCGGAGATAAATACCTTAAGGTTTTCCTGCATGTGTTTGAATAATAAAAAGGAAATATTAATTTCCCGTCGAAACGATAGATAATATTAAACAATATCTGGAGACGTTAAAGATTAATTTTATACATGAATATGTGTCTCTGTTCACAATCAAGATTATGGAACAAAATGCAAATATATATATATATATATGTGTGTGTGTGTGTGTGTGTGTGTTATAAGGGCATTTTGTATTTTAAAGTTTTATTATTCCAACAAAATCGGCCCAATATGCATGTTCCGTTGTGAGTGTATTATTTTATGTATGCGGCTACATGTGTTTGGATCAAATATTGTAAAATGCATGGAATAAAACCAATTTTCATGGATATCCGTAACAAGGATCATCATTGGCCTCTGTGTTGACGACTGTTTACCCCCTGTTTGATTCAGACACTTTCTGTGGTGGCTGTATATACAGAGCGATCCGTTAATGCCAGTCCCTGGAGCATCCGCTGCATGCAGACGAAATCTGATGTGTTGTTGTTGTTTTATGTTGATTAGAGATGTCTTCCTATGCTGTCCCTGTATATACACACGGTGACCGGCCTCAGCTACGTGAAATTGAAGCCTTCCCTTTGTCATCCTTTGGCATTTTTTAAAAATTTCAACTAAAGATTTAAATCAACAATTTTCTTTACGTTTTGGCAAAATCAGGCAAATTACAGAAAAAAAGATCCAAATATCCATTCAGAGTTAATCCCAAGCCACAGTTTAGTCATCGTATTATTAATTGCGATTTCTTCTTCACTAAAAATGTAAAATCATGCTGTTTTAAGGTGTTATGAGGTTTTATTACATATTGCACGTGCTATCCTGCATCCTATTTTCTCCCAGACTATAAACCTTGAGTTGTAGGTAATATTTTAAGTTTACATGACACCTGATAGAGGTGCGAAAAGGACCGCTTGAACCGGTCCGATCAACAATTTTCGGCTGGACCAGAACGCTAACACAAAATACCGGACTGCTTATCCCTGGGCCGTACCTAATACCTAATTTTTTAACAGATGACTTCATGGATTTAGTTTCAACCAACAAATCTTGTTATGAACAAGGTGTAAATAACCTCTCAAAGAAAGACTCTTTAGTTACATAAAATGTATTTAAAGCAATGGCACCTGCAATGGTAGGCCTATAATTATATACGTGTATTATTTCCAGGCCTCGATTTATTGCATTCCCGCATTCCCGAGGAGGGCAATATAACGGAGGGAATGCTGTATATTCATTGAATTCCCGATCGGGAATGCCAGCCTATAATCAAAGAGTTAATTGAGTTTATTTTACAGGTCGTTTATAAAATGAAATAAATTTACGTAAAGGAAGGCAGTTAAAAAGAAACACTACCGCAAAATAGACGGTATACGCAGTTGCCGTTTTATAAATGCATGGTGCCGCCGTTATCTTAGCTGTTAAAAAATATTCATAACCGCTGAAGCGACGCGATGTCAGTGAACATTTTCCCGCCAAAATTGTCATGAATGAAGTCACGCGGGTTGGATTTTTACTACGAATCTCTTATTGGCTCTCTATAAATGATACGTCATCGCTCCGCCAATCACGAGAACCTTTGCACGCGGCACGGATTTATGCAAATCAACGTGTCACTTGGTTTCTATTCGGCCTTATTGCCAACATTGACAGGTTGACAGTATGAAAGATGAGCATTATAATGCGACAGCAAAAGCTTGTCCGAACGGACCCTCTGCTCTGAAGTTCCTGCACTTGAGTTTCTCTTGGGTCACGTGTGTCATTTGACTTTGGCGGAAACATTCATTTTGATCCAGGGTACAATACATTCATGCAAATGTTTCCCCTTGGTACCCTTTCCAAATGTGCGGGTCTCGCATGCGGGCAACACATTTACATGTATTTGTATAGTTTTTGATTAAATACATCCAATACGGAGGCCAAATACAAATGCAAATGCAAATATTATAATTGTACACAACACAAATGCAAATAGGCCTACATGCAAATACACAATGTAGCTGTATTTGAATACAAATATGTATTTGACCCCAACCCTGCAAGAAATGCATTTCACTGAATACCATTTGTATTTTGAAGTTTTTTTTATATATGGTGAACTTTGTCAGATCATGATGCATGAGATGATCCTTTTTCTTTTGCTTCATCAAGTCATTAAGATAGCCTTGTTGCTCGTTTTCTATATTTACATTTCCATATATAAATTAAGTGTTATCTTTGTAGTCATAGGGATATTGCTTATGCTTTTTTCAGCTTAAAACTTTTGATATTTAAACAAAGTTTCTGAGGGAATGTGATAGGTCTGGTGGGAATGCTAAGAAAATTGTTGCATTCCCGCGAGGGAATGTAACAAAATTTGATTATTTCGACCCCTGTATTTCATATTGGTTTTCTCTGAGTAAGAGCAAAGGACCGATAGTTATGAACTTATGTCTGAAGTGACATGTTCAGCATTATAATCATTGTCCCCTGCTATGTTGCACAGTGCTGATGCTTTCTTCTGTATCACTTTGTATCAACGTATAATGAGAACAATTTTTATACATCGAATACTTTAAATATGCATTCACATTTGATTAAACAAGTTTTTTCTTTTTTTCTTTTAATCGCACTTAAACCACTTTATAACTGTCAACATGCATCAATCCCGGCCCAGAAAATTATTAAAATCATGCTGGTCGCCCCATCTTAACCAGTATGGTTTATATTCTAACAATACACCATGCCCCGCACAGTAACCAAAATATTCCGCAGTTGTCATTAAAAATTCAAACCCAGATCTTGCAATTCACATGTAGATTGTAATATTACATTTATTGCACGGTTTACTGTGTATGTGATGTTCGAATTTGTTAAATATTTTTACAAATGAAGGCCTATGTGATGAATAAAAATATGTAGAATAAAAGCAGAATAAAATCTACAATTTGAATTTATTATTAATGGTATTTTGATAAATGGACCGATTCTCTTGGACCGGACCAGGACCGGTTCGCTTATGTGATGAACCAGACCACCAGGGGATGGTCCGGTCCGGTTTGCACCTGTAACTGCTTAATTAAAAGTAAATATTAATATTTAACAGGACCCTGTGGTCTGAACATTGTGATAGTACCAAGTTTCAGGTGAAGATGTCGCTACGTTTTGTTTGCTATCACGTTCGATATCGACGCCCACGAACCAAGTCAAAGAAAAAAGATAAACATGCTAGGTCTCTGGTGTGATAGCTGTTGGGTGTATGCCTGAAGTGAAAGAGCACAAGATAATCGTCACAGAGTGAGTGTTTTGATCAGTAAATTAATCAGTAAGATACGTACACTAAGACACTAAGATATGTACAATGACATTTAAAGTGGAACAAGGTGAACCATATCCACTGCAGGTGTAAATTGACTAAATTCAGTCACTGGTGATTGTCCATTCATGCCTTGACACGCCCATGTGTAAAGCGGTAAATCGACAACAGGTGGCGCTAGCAGTTTTACACTTGTGTTTGGCAGCTTGGAGAGCACCACCGATCGAGATCTCGGGTGGAACCTATTCAGGACCACTGTCCAACAGGAAAACTATATAAAGTTAAACTTAAAATACTTAAGTAATTCCAGTAGTTTATAATATACATGATGTCATAATCAGAGCAATAATTCTTAAGATTGTGCTAAAGGTACAATCGGATAACTTTTATCATAAAAAAAATGGTATTCAGTAGAAATTTACCGATTTTGAGGATCAGCAGCTCTGGTATTTCTTCCAAGAAAATAAAATAACTAAATTTCGATATCATTTCTTTATCTTTTTTATTATGTGCTTTTAGTTGTTTAGAAAATGATTATGTTATTATCATGTTGTTCCGTGATCATATGGAATTGTTATCGACATTTTATAATAAAAAAGGTTAAAAAAAAATCAACCCGCCGCACAGCCTGTGAACAGTTTCGTTTGCATGTTATTTTCAGGTAATAATCAATACATCCAGGATGCCTCCAAAGAGGGGAAGAAAACGCAAAGGTAAATGTAACCTATTTCAGTATCAATTTTATAATAAGTGTCCGACGTTATAAAAAAGTGCCGTTAGATCCTGTTAAATAATGGTGGTATTTCTCTCACAATTATAATGACATTTTTCTTAAAATGTCAAGTTTGTAGCGGCGAGTTGAACATATATACATATACAGAAATTCTGAATTCAGCCGCTGTGGACAGCGTTCCTGTAGAGAGCGCCCCAGTGACCCGACGATCAAGACGAACACAAGCGGCATCAGGAAGAGCTGAGCCGTCATCAGGTAAAACGTCAGAAGTTAGACAATAAACATCAGAATAGAACTGCTAAACTAGACCACTATGTTTCCATATAATCAATTACCGCAAGGTGAACCTAAATTATATAACTGTTGATATCCTGGCCTTTATAACCGATATAGTGCGACATACATATAGTGTGACATGACACTTTCAGGGAACGCATCAGCGTGCTACATTTTGTAATATATATATTTAATTTATTCAAGTTTCTAGCCTGTCCTGTTTTGTAATTTTTTAAGCTCTCAATGCAGCTCCGAGGACAAAACAGTCGCGGAGGACACAGACAGTTGCGGAGAGTTCGGAACCACTGAAAGGACAAAGTAAAAACACCAAGGAAAGTGCACCTTGTCAGACTGGTAAGGGAATTAATTAACCTTATTTTGGCTGGTCTATAGCCACTGTTACATCTTAAAAAAGGACTTATTTGTAAAATTAAATTATCATGAGAATATAGAGGGGAATCCACTGCTGAGTGAGGCATTCGGCAGTCGGCATATGCTGATACAGTATGTTAACCATTTGTCAAATGGGCGTACAGGCGTATACATATATATACTGTCTCGTTAAACCTTGTAATATTTCATTGATGTAAATTTAATAAAAACAGAATTAGATAAATATTATAAAATGTGTATAAATGTTTATAAATATGATTAACTTCTGAGAGACAAATTCTGGAACAGTCTGAGTCGAGGTCTACTTAATAAATATCAAAATTGACAATGACACCATTGGTATCTTGAGCATCTCACTTTTTGATACCGAGAAAATAATAGTATATTGTTAGTATAGGCGCACACATACGTACACTGTTGATCTGACAACAGCTCTTGAAATAATTAATCATACATTGGTGGGCATGCAGGTGTTGCCTTTGTTTGTGTATCTGTATATACTCGTACACTCTGCTCCTGTATTACTCTAGAGCCGGACGTTGTAACACCAGAAGTTCCAGGTGTCTCAAAAGAAGAGATAATAGAAAGGTAACGACATGTAACATTCGCTTCCTGCTTGCAACATGAATATATAGTATTTAATATTATGTCAGTATCCATGTTTGCACGTTTAAGGTTGGCTTCCTTGGCGTATATATGAATAGACGATCAGATTGAAACGGTTGAGCAGTCCAGTTTTGAATAATAAAAAACCTTATATTTTGATTTTTTAACTTTTTCAGATTAATTTGTCAGTGCTCAGATTTTAATTATTTATAGTTTTAAAATGCCTTCTGCTTTGCAGTTAAGCAAATTAGATGAGGAAGGTATTTTCTACATTTTGACGACAAGACTGCAAAGAATTATCATTTTGTGTATGGCTCACATAGCATATGCTTCTTTTGCTGCTGTATTAATCCGACACTAGTTTTAATCACTAATTATATCCTTTAAGGTGGCATTTGATATATGGATATGCGGCACCCATGCCTATGCAGCTAAGAATCGGACACATTACACGCTCTTGGAATGATTCCATATATGCGTATGCATTATATAATATATGGGTATATATTTCAAAAATAGTTCTTTGTTTCTCTAGGATTAGAAAAGCATGGGAAAAGAAGGACCCTGATGCGATAACAGCTGCGTTCACCGCTACTACTGCAAAAATTAAAACAGAGGCGTTATCAGACGTCTTCTTTGCGGCGGTTGAGGCTCGGGAATGTGCATGCGTAGAGGCGCTAATAGCTGGGAACCTGACAAGTAACCCTTACCTGCTACTGAAGGAAGGCCAGCATGCACTCCGAATAGCGACGACAAACAAGCAAACTGACATGGTGAAAGCTCTTACTAGTAAGAAGTTTGCCACTAAATCTGTGAGAACGGGAGGAGGCGAAACGCCATTACACATAGCGTCCAGTAATGGCGACCTGGAGATGGTGGACGCCCTGCTGTCCTGTGGATTTGATCCAAACAGCGGTAAGTGTATAGATTCGAAATGTTCATTAAAAAGAATAGCAGAATATGGAGCCCTTTTCATAGGTACATAGGGACATTCAATTATACAGTGGCACGTTGACCAACTATTTTATAATTCAACACTGGTTATTGAAACTGTCCATTCATAGTGACTGTCATCAATCACTACTTTTATTGCACAATGCTAAAATCAACACGGGGACTGTTTAAGAAAGTTCATTTAAGAGTGGAGATAAGTATACAGAATATCGATACGTTCTATTGTGATAGTATTAAATATATTCTATGGAAACAACCATTAATTCTATGGAAGCGTGTACATTAGTTGGATAGATATCCGTTTATCTCACTTGGCACCTGGGTTGCTCAAAGGTCTTGACGATACCCTTAAGAAGATTTCTAAGCAGAACTTCCACTGACGTAATAAACGTCAGGTTACAATTTAACATATTAGGCCTATGTATATAATATTCCCGCCATATTAAACTAAACTATGTACAACGAATTAATGGAGGACGGGAACTCATGAAAGAGGAAAGTGTAAATGATTTATGAATGTATAGAAGGATATCGACTTTTGTACCAAAATAAGTATGAGTCAAATACTTCATTTTAGGTTTTCATCTTGGGCGATACCCCCTTCACACAGCATGTAAAGACGGTTATACCCGGATAGCCGAGAGGCTGCTGGCTGCCGGAGCCAAACCAGGGACTCCACAGGGTTATATGAAGGAGACCCCTCTCATGTTAGCAGCAGGTTACGGACATGAAGAAATTGTAAGGATGCTCTTAAAAAGAAAAATACAAATCAATGCTCGAGACTTAGTCTCAGAGACGGCGTTGATGAAAGCCGTGATTGGAGATCACGTGAGTGTGACGCGCATGCTCATTGAGGCTGGAGCTAACCCAGACGTGAAAGGTTTGACCCCTGACCCTGATGCTCCACATCATGAAGAATATGGCGACAAACCACTGTTCATTGCAATAGAGCATGGCTCTGAGGAGATGATAAAGTTGTTGCTGGACACAGGTCGTGTTAACGTTGATTACGTTTGTGATCATTACTCAAATCTCCATATGGCTATCAGTTTGGGCAACATGGAGGTTATTCGACTCTTACTAGACGCTGGAGCCGACCCTTCCAAATGTAATCGCTCCCGTATGAACGTTTGGCATCACTTTGGTGACTCGTGGCCAGACAAAGATCCAAGCAAAACTGAAGAGCTGTTCACGTTACTGCTGGCTCAAAATCTACCAATGGAGGCCATGAATGCCGTGGATACCTACATGGGGTATACGCCGCTCATGTACGCTGTCAGGAAAGACAACCCGACACTGGTTAAATGTTTACTCAGAGAAAATTGTGATGTCAATATACAGAGATATTATGAGTTGTCACCCGCGAATACACCGACCGCCCTTCAGATCGCGCTTGAGTACAGTAAAGGGGACATCGCCCGCTTGCTGATGGATGCCGGATGTGATCTCGAGTGTATACGAAAACTACATCACTCTGCCAATCCGCCAAAATACCTCTCTGAAGATGCATCTTGGTTGATCTCAATACTCGATAATGTCAGACCACTGAAGAATCTGTGCAGCATTAATATCAGGAAAATGCTAGGAACCCCTCTGAAGAATAAGCTGGACCAGTTAGAATTGCCTACTTCCCTTTCCAAGGAATTGTGTTTCCAGTGAAGGTTTGACTGTTCTCATGTAATGTCTGTAAACTGATATCGCAAAAATATGACTCGTAAAAAAGGAACAAATGCACGGTTTTATGTGGGCAAATTAAACAGTCTATATTGTTTTTTAAATCTACGATTAATATAAACGGCAACCTAAAACACTTTGGACTCAACATGCAGACAGCGTCTAATGCGAGAGCTGACAGACATTTTAAAATGCACAATAACAACATGCAGGGAAAAACCATTGTCACTTTGTCGTGGTTTTGATATGAATTTGTACATTGCATTTTGCAAATATAATGAGATATCGTGACGGATTAAGACGGATTAAAACGTACATGTGTGTATGTAGTCACATGTCACAGTGAACGGGATCAGTCGTAGTACTATAGTAATAATACCTGTGTAAAGCATGCAGCAATGAAGCGAACGTCTCCGCCGTTATTCGATAGTAGCCCGTACCTCCACGTTCTTATTATACTTCCTGCGATGGATATTGTTGATGTATTTGATATAGCTCTCCACTGAGGTCCCTCTCCTGCGATGGGTCGTTTGATAATATAAAAGGGTTCCTAATTCGTAACTTGCATTTAGTGTAACAATTTCAGTAAAATCAATCAATAAAAATATTATTTTTAAAATCAAAATATAACAAAGTAACGGTCGGATTAACTTTATGTCTAGGGTTACTTGTACTAATAACCTGTTGTGTTATATCATTAGATCTTAAGATTTCATTAAGAAGACATTATAAAAGTTATTTTTAACTATCTGGTGTGGTTTTTTTCTGAGGGCGATTTCCATGGGCATTCAAACACATATATGAAAGTACATGGAAAAAGACTGCACACTGGAGAAAACAAAACGTATATTTTACTTGAGAAACACTCGGGTGCGTGATGGGTGATGTTTATTCATTAATTCTTGTTTCTTATCTTCGAGTATGTTCTGAGAAATGACGTTACGACTCCATAGTCATTGAAGTTGCGACCACAAGAAGCCTTTTTTTTCTGACGACGTCATCAAATCTGCCTCAGTCATCCTCTTCGAAATGTTTGAGGACTTCGTCGGCGGACATGTGAGGGTGTATTCCGGGGTCGATCCCATCCTCGCGGCACATGCCTTCCAGGGTCTCTATGTTGTCCTTACTCAAACGGAGATAACTGTTACGAAATGTAAACGCTTGATGTCAAAAGTGCATTATAACACAACAATATATATAAAAACACAGTCGACCATGGACCGGCAGGTGCAAAAACCCAATCAGTCTGCTTGCGATCATTAAAACGTCTAACATTTTTAAAAATTTTTATTTATGTATTTCTGTTTTCTGGCTCGTGGAAATTTTGCCATGTATTATGCATTACCTAAATGACTTCATTCCTGAAGCATTTACCTGTGCATCAGCGGGATAATCGTGGAAAAAGCAAAATTGATAAAGCTATTTGGCTGGACAGGTTTCCATATCCACCGAAAAATCTAAAACAATGGAAACTTAGATTCACTAAACATATTTAAAAGAAATGCTTTTATATAAAAGTAGATGCGGGATTTACCCAGTTGACCTTTATTGGAGTTAAGTGAATGAGACCTAACTGATGAGGTGACATGCTGATCAATGTATATGATTTTAAGATACCATACAACACGAAATGCTCTGCTCCTTTAAAATGCACAACCACAACGCTGGCAAGGGTGTCACAAAAACTTACCGGCAGTTCAGTACTTCGAGTGGATCAAAAGGGGGTTCCTTCTTACGAAAACTCGGCATCTGACGAAGCATGGCCTCCAAAGCCAGTAACTTCCGGCGCTGGTTCCTCTTTAGTGTTCCCATCGGAACGAAGGTAGAGAGCGTCGGGTGAAAATCAGAATCCTTCCTGAAATGGTAAAAAAAAACCTGTATATACATTGTCATTTGTAAAAAGTAAATGGTTAACGCAAAACAAGGGTTTCACGAATCCAAAACCTTCGTCACTGTAAGCAAAGATACAAAATTAATAAAATTTTATCATAATACATAATACATAAAAATAAATGTTATTCTTATTAATTAACTGGCTTCCGCCAGTTGAATCAAACTTTATAACTGCAACCAAATTGAAGTTGGAACTACTAAGCAAATACAACCTTTCACACAGCCACTGCAAGTCGCGGGAAAAGTACTGACATAGGTATGAGTGCTCATTTTCGCAACATTTCTTAAACAAATTAATGCGTACAACATACCTGATGAGCTGGTTTTCGCTCTCTTGGAGAACATCAAAGTATGCTCTCATGGCATCTACATAGTTTGAGTCATGGTCTTGCAGGCTGGAGCGACGATACGACCTGCCCTAAACATAAGGTATAAAGTGTTCTGTTATTTGCAGGAAACGTTAAAATGCATCGATATAAGATTAGGGCGTCCGATGTGAGATATTAGTATGTAAACTTCATTGCGCAGAGTATAAATGTATTAATTGAAAAAAAAGTATGACGCGAAACGAAGACGAAAAATGCCAGGTGCAAATATTTCAGGGTTTTGACATGTAAGAAAATGTTAATACTCCTCCGATCATATAACATGGTTTTTTTTGTATTTTCACTAAGAATCTGACTGTAATATATCTAGGACCACGTTCTAGGTTTTCATTTCGTCAAAGCTATCCGTGCATATATGTAAGGTGTCCAGGATATGAAACACACAAAGATTGTCTTTATCTGCATCTGGTATGGTATAAACATGGGTCGATTTTGCAGGTGTTAAGTAATTCTCACATATATAGCTATATAACACATTTTAAGATGCGTATGTGATAAATGTCAATATACGAATGGCATTATGAGGATTTACGTGCATGAATAAAATCACCACGCTTGCAGCTATAGGCTATTCAAGATAAGGCATCACAAATATTGGACACATTTTAGCGTTCATGTATTCTCGGCGCATTTCCAAGTCTTTCTTTATGGGTTCAGCATTCAATCTATGTCGAGGTGTTTGTGCATTTAGCTGTAAGAATTATTTGAACTCACGACGAAAATTATTTCAACTTGCGTGGAAAAGTACTTAAACTTACGTGGAAAAGTATTTTAACTTACATGGAAAAGTATTAAAACTTACGTGGCTGGATGATGGACTGAGTTGTGATCCATGATGGTCATCTGACGATCCACCAGATGTTGTAACCGATGAAGTTTTACTACGGGCCGTGTCGATGAGAGTAGCAGGCATGCTGTGTCGACGTCTCTCTGTCCTGTGCTGCTTTATGTCATGGTGCTTATTGGAACTTGCTTCAGGTTCGTGTGTATGATCCGGCGGAGCTGTAACGTCCCCTCCTGACGGACGACGCCGGTCATGCACGGTTGGTAGCTGAACAGCGGTACTAACTTCATGGTGTGACCCATGACGGGCTGCGTGCCAAGACTTGGCGGTGGTTTGTGCTGCAGCCTTGTCCGTCAAGTGAGCAGTAACCTCTGGTGCTGTAGTAACAGATGCATTCCCATAATAAAAAATGCTGTCACTTGAAAGGTAGCACGCTTACAAAAAGTCCAATAAGAAGTTCCTGTTCAACAAGTGGCCGTTGGGGTGTGATGTTCAGGTGAATTTAAAACTAGAAAAACTAATAAACCTTCCGATCATAGGGTGCAAATCCACAAACAAGTTTCTAATGGAAAAGCGAAAATTAGATTTTTGCTTAATGCTGCAGCCAGTTGGTCACATATACAGACAGAAGAAATAAAGACTCGCTGCAACACTGCAAGTTTCTGGTCCTTGCGCTTTAAATTTTTGCGTGACAAAATGACGGGCAGTCAGGCTGACGTGCAATGGGCAAAAGGCCATCTCTGTTGCTCAGGTGACTCAAAGCTAGCTGAGCTGATCAAACCTTCATTGACCAAATTCCTGGGCAATCCATAGACCAACTTTTTTTTTCAGTCGCAAAAGTACAGGAAAAATGCTTGAAAATGAAAATGGCGACGGCGCCACCAGTTTCATTCAACAGATTAAACTTTAATAAACAGTTGTAGGGAAATCAATAAAACCATTGTGATCTTATAAAAAATAAATAAATAAATGCCTTATTCCATTCCTACTAGTTATTTTATTCTACAACTGCACAGGCTGGGATCTTTTGCCGTAGACCATCACCAGTGAGGTGTGTAAATTGGCGAGGTGCCAAGCATGACCGTCTGAGCAATAACTTGGCTAACACCCAGGAAAGCCCCGCTCTCATTGACAGCTGAGTCTTTCTGTATGTTAAGCAAAGTCTAAACGTTTGACACGGCGTCAATATACCCGGCTCCCCTGGTGGCGGTCTACGGCAAAGTTTTCTCGTGGGAGCAGTAGGTAGTATGAAATAGATTACCAGGAACAGAATGCGACCATTGGGTGAGGAGTGTAAGATTCCAAAGGATCCCCAGGTTTTGGCAATACTTTGTAATTAGGAATCGTCAGGTTATTGACATGCTACCTAGCTGGCGTCACCAGTCATGTTCATACGATACCGGTAAGTGGTACCGAAGGGGACTGAGAATGAGTCAAAAGGTCGTTTGATTATTACCTAGAAGATACACACGGATAAGCGGGTGATAACTCAAAGAATATTATTCTTTACCTGTGATTTGTAGTGGTTGTGTGGGACCAGCATAAGTTTTCAAGGATTCCTTGTTTGGTTTGGGTAATGATAAATTGAAGCCTTGCGAAAAAACTAGTATCATATGAACTATTTACACCCTGTCAACGGGCGGACGACAGACAAAAGGTCATTCATAAGTCTGATGATTTACAGCCAGCTGAGCCAAAATGGGAGTAAATGATTTGCCCATGATACATACCTATGCCTTTGGGGTCGTGGACAGTATGGCGTCGTCTTCCATGGGCACCCTGAAGAATATGGAGAGCTACATCATGGCTGGTTGGTCCGGATATCTGTCCGTTCTTGTGGCTGGAGCTGGTGCCATGCACTGACATAGGTTCCGGAAGCGTGATCTCATTGTGCGGCCCTAACACAGATTTGACAAGATGTTTCCCCAAACTCGTGTGACTGCTGTAAAAGAGATACAAATCAACAGCTGGAGTTTGTTGCAATCAAGATTAAAAAAGTAAAGACTCCGGGTTTTTTTAAATAAATTTTACTTATACATTCCTTCTTTTTAGTCATGGACTAAGGGCCCTTTTCCATGCGCGCGGAAACGCGCGCTCAAAAAATCGCGCTAGTGTAAATAAGGTTTCCCTTTTCCATGCACGCGGAAACGCGCGCGTTTCCGCGCACATGGAAAAGCTCAATTCACCGCGTTTTTTTCAGCGCGCGGTCGCATGGAAAAGGGGCCTAAGACTTTTTATAGTCAACTTTTAAGTACTATTATGTCAGATTAAAAAAAAAAACGTGTCTGGAACAATCTCGTATGATTTAGGGTTGCTACGAATTGGCCACGGTGAAAATGGAATGAATAAATACAGTGTGGCGTCCGATCGCGGGAGAGTATTAATTAGATTATCATTGCTGGGGTTTCAATATATAACCAAAGAAATACTAAATATTATTGCTACATATAATAACATAATAACACCTACTTTGACCGTCAATGGCAAATGAAATGTCGAGCTGGTATAGTGTTCGTATAAGTGCGATCTAAAAAGTGGTGTTTCAGCCATTCCATTTCAGGCCGTATTAGATTTTTGATGGGTCTGTAATTCGATAGGGATGGAGGCTCATACACACCAATCATCCCTGTGAACTTGACAAAGATTAAAGGTATTCTGTTTGTGAAAATGTGTGGGACAGAAAATCTCCGATTGTCGTCTGTTTATCATAACGTGCGAGGCAGAAAATCTCCGATCGTCCTCTTGCGGCCATATTTGATTTTGAGCGGATCTGTAATTCAATAGGGATTGAGTCCTCATAGGCACCAATCATCCCTGTGAATTCGAAAAAGATCAAAGGTATTCTTTTGAGAAGATGTTTGCGACAGAAAATCTCCGATTGTGGCCTGGCCGTCATATTACCATTGTTGGATTTTGGGCGGGTCTGTAATTTGACGGGGATGGAGTCCTCATAGGTACCAATCATCCCTGCATGTGAATATGAGAAAGATCAAGCATGCTGTTGTTGAGATATCGCGCGCGTTGGAAAGCATCACTGACGGAAGGACGGCACGACGGAAGGACGAACGAACGGACACGGTTATCACTATATAGACACCGCTTTTTAAGCGGGACCCTAATAATAGCGAACGGGTAAACTATATGTAATAGTATAAACACCATCATATAACTCATACATATAAAGAATTCTCCTGTTGTCCTAATTTGATATTTTAGTATTCTAATTCCTTACTCAAAAATATAATTATTATGCATTAGAAATGCTATTTAGGCGCCAAAGATTCCATGTAAGCATTTTTCATTTGCAACAGAGGAAGGCCCTATAGACAAAGCTCATCGAATAACTCTGGACTAGATGTGAGCGAGCATTTAAGTAAGCATCCTTGGGTTAACCCATGCACTAATTTAAATTTAATCCAACAGTTTTAAATTAATATCAGACCCCGTATTTTTTTTCATTTTATACCAATTAAATATATCAATTTAAATCTGGTACATCGTTCTTCCTTATGGTACATGTTTTGATATAGTTTTCTTACATTTCCTCTTAACATATTAAATTTATAAATTTTCAATATTGTAAAAACCTTTAGAGTTTTCGAAGTAAGTACTGAGTATAAGAGAAAGCCTCTCTTTATATGGCTCATATCTAACAAAATGACAAAACCCCCCCTCCCCCCCCCCCCCCCATGTTCTTTCATGCTTAAAAAAATTGCTCATTTTGTCTATGAGAAAGAAAGTGAAACGTGACCAGGCAGAGAATCTGAAGAGGAACTTATGATCTATGTAATATGGTGATTTATTTACGATGGATAAAATTTATTTATTGTAATTGTTATAGGCCTATGACTATGTGTAAACAGTAAACCCATGGGTCATCCTGGGCCGGGCCGGGCCTGGGTTAGCCTACATCATATAGACCTAGGCCTTCATAGCAATACTCAGAGTCATACACAGGCCTATGTTTGTAAATATTAATAATAATATTAATACGTAAATAAACTACAAGCCCGTTACTTAAAGAAAATATGTTGAAGGTGTTATAAGTGTCACCTGACATGACACGTATCTTTTTCTTCCCTGTGTTACCTGCTTGGAGAGCTGACTGAGATGGAGGGTGCAGCTCCGGCGGGGGCCATGTGTTTCATTTTCTCTTCCTCCAAGTCTTCAAGGTGGTGCCGCAGCTCCACCATCTGTCTGTTCAGCTCCGCCTCACGCTCGTCTCTCTGCTGGTCCCAATGGCGACTGATTTTCTTAAACCGCTCTTTCTCCCGTACATTGCACAGATTTGCCGTGTGTTGCTGCATTGATCCATTTTTATCCATTTTCACGCCAATCTGTATGCTTTGGTTGAGTTGTTACCTTTACTCCTTCGTGCGTTTCCATGGCGTGCGGCAGAGGAGAGCAGACGACAATATAAACGACGTCATATATCACGTGCAGGTCAGTTTAATATCCTGCCACCAGATGGCATTGCCTAAATATGAGGATAAAGTTCACGCCAGGGGGTGCCTACTGTGGCGACATTGCTTTGTGTGTAATATCTGTCTTAGGCCTATTAAGGATATTGACATAATTAAACTGTTTTTTTTTTTTTTTTTTTTTTTTGCAATTAGCTCACCATAACAGAATTTTGTCTCAATTAAATGAGAAACCCTAGTTCATGATGGGTTTTAGCGCCAGATCGGCCCTCTGACATTATGGCCAGCTTACTGGCTTGCCAGAGTGCCTGGACATCTAACTCCGAGGATCGCATTATAAGGCCCCATGAGGATGCAAATATTTTCGTCATTTTTGACAACGCCTCATTTCTTACAAGTATCGTGTCACTTCAAATAAACCCACTAGACCTTTTATTGGCCTAAATTTCTTATCTCTCCAACGACACCTACCATGTGAGTAAAATATTCTGTTATAACCCAATATATTCGTATATTGTTCTGCATGTACGGGAGATTTCTGCCTGCAGTCTGCCTGCTAACTGTACGCGGAGATACAGTTATAAAGCTTGGCGCGGACTTGCAGGGCGGCTCTCAATTTGGCTTGAGTCACGACTCAGTAGGGGGCCCTCACTGAGTCGAGTTTGTCACGGCTAGATGGGTTTTCTCCCTTTTATAGACACAGATCGTTGAGCTTTGAATCCCATGTTATGGATAAAGTGCAAGTACGCGGGGTGGTCATTAAAATGTACTCTCAGATATATAGTTAACATTATAGGCACCCTTGGTGGAAACATAACACTTAGAGCCCCAACATGGAGGCAAAGCTTAAAACATTCACTTGAATGAGACAATTACCAGAAATTACCCCTTTTTTTTTCGATAGAGCAAGGGGTATGTGATAACGTTGTGCACGTTTAAACATAACCACCGCAGGAGTGCATGAACATCCGCCTTTTGTCCTGTGACCTCTAACCTCATTAAATATACGTGGATTTTGCCAAGAAATTTATTCAGGTGAGAAATTATTCGTAAATATTTATTTATGAAAATTTTATGAAAATTCATTAGATTTTTGGCAAGTCATCAGAATCACCACTGCGACATCGGTCTGGTTACCTGCTTTGACCGCATTTTTTTAAATGTGCATGAATTTTGCCGGGAAGAGGACTCAGTCGGGGCATTATATTTGTTAATATTTCTTTTTATTTTCATCGATATCATATTCCTGGAAAGCTATCACTTCGATACCAAAATTGATTGGATGGAAGGATGAATAACTGACACAGGAACTTTGGTATACCATAATACGTCCCGTCTAAGACAGCATACAATATCTCATTTTCATATAATGCCATGCATTCATTCAACATGTTTTTTTTTTTCTGCTATACAAAAAAAATATCGACTAAGCAGATATAAGTATATTCATTGCTCGGGAATGTTTCATGTCTGACATCAATTAATCATACTAGTGGACTGTCAGGGATATAATAGAGAACACTTTTTTTTAATTCGCACATACATGGGGGATTTATTAAAGTCGCGCGCACGAGGAAATAGTATTTTGCTCATTTCCCCAACGAGGCTCCGTCGGATATCGGGCATTATGGCGTAAAATTTTCTGGTTTTCGCATCAGCTGGTTCCAGTCTCGGGTATGACGCGAGAATTCCTGGTATATAAGTCAATGTGAGCTCTAACGTCTGAGTAACGACTACAAGCTGGCAAAGACCAACTAATACAACTTGGTATGTCTCCCAATTCCCGCTTGTAAGCAACATATTCAGTATTTTTTTAGGTTCTTCGCAAGTGGTAGGTCATGCACGGTGTTGTATTCATGTTGGGTTCAGTTCTGGGACCCATGCTGTTCAGCATTTACATGCTACCTTTGGGCAATTTACTCAGTATGCGGATGATTCTCAGCTCTATTTTTCCTTTGTACCAGATAGCAAGAATGAATTGATATCAGTTAACCGTATTGGGGAGTGTATTAAGGATGTGAATAATTGGATGTGCTCCAATATGCTCAAGTTAAACCCAGAAAAAACCGGAGTATCTGCTCTTTGGAAGCCCTTGACTACATCTTGAAGGATCTGTCGTTGAACCTAGCAAATCAGTGCGGAAGCTTGGGGTGATCTTAGATACAACACTCAATTTAGACAAACATCGATTTGTAAAACTGCAAACATTCACTTGTGGAACATTGGTAGGATAAGAAAGTATCTGACGCAGGAAGCAGCAGAGCGTGCAGTTCATGCCCTAATCACATCACGGTTGGATTACTGCAATTCCATCTTATATGGTCTCCCTTCAGTGCAGTTGGATAGGCTACAACGCATTCAAAACAATGCGGCACGTCTCGTTACAAAGACAAAAAGACGTGAACACACTACTCCAGTATTACAATCACTACATTAGTTGCCAATAAAACAGAGGATCTTATATAAAATTTTGATGTTCACCTACTGTGCCATTACCAACATCGCTCCTGAATACGTTTCGGAATTGATATCTATTTATCAGCCTAGTCGTACTCTAAGATCCAGTTCCAGTATTGTACTAGTGCAGCCTAAGTCACGAACCTTTTTATATGGTGATAGAGCATTTGCATGTGCCGCACCATCAAAGTGGAATAAGTTACCAGTATCAGAAATGCTGAATCCCTCAAATGCTTCAAATCAAAGTTGAAAACATATCTGTTTGCATATGCTTACTTGTAACGATTTTAAATACCTAGGATTTTAGTTTATATTATATCATATCGTGTGATATTTTATATTTTATGAGCGGTTTTATAACTGGATATGTTGCGCAATAAAAATAAATATGCTTATGCTTATGCTTCATGTTAACAGGCAGTTACCCAGCTTACCTTGCCCTAACGGCTTAAACCTGCCATATTAATTCATAGATGGTCAGACAGACTAAATGATCAAACCAAAACTGTTGAATGAATTTTATACACAAATCTCATCTGTTGCAGCGTCGGCAAAGTCTCAGAACTATCCCCTGAAATCTGCATGGGTGTCACTTATACATCAGTAAAGCACTTTCAGACATTTTCTTTGTATCAATTTTATAAGACACAGGAGACGTTTACACATTAAAACACAAAAGTTCACAAGCACATAGGAAATGTTATACATCATGTCTTCATAGCTTATGTAGAAGTGCTAATTCTTACATAAGAGAACAAGTTTAATCGACAACCATACCATATTTGCCCTCTGTTCACTATACGGCAGTCTGCTGATGATAAGTGGTAACACTGGTTTTATTCAAATCTTTTATCTACTGAATAAAATATCAAATTCGTCATTATCCTAATGTAAATTTCAGTAAGAGTATCAGCTAGGCTGATTACATCTATTCCATGAACTGTAACAAATCCAACAGTCAAGCTAGTTGTTTCAGCTGCCATTGATTTGCCAGGGATTTTCATAATTAACATTTACATCTTTACCGTAATGCTTTTATGCAATGAAAAAAAGGTTTCTATTCCTGTAAAAGCCACTGATGGCCATACTTATACACTTGTATCAACCTATATGATGAAAATATGACATCCTGAGTTTAACAAGTAGTAAAAAAGAAATGATTAATGCTGTCATTACTCTTATAGACTAATTCATTAACAAAGACTTGGCCCATGATCAGTATATTCATATATAGCTATCACTATTATAACAGTGAGGGAAAAAATATTGCAATGTAACAAAAAGGAACATTCATGGTAAAGCTTGAAAATGCTGAGTAAGAATTGCACATGCCAAAACTGCACATGAAGGAAAAAGCGTACATTATAAACTTTACTTATTTTTCATGGATTGCAGAACTAGTTATAATAACTAATATAAGAACCTCTCCATGGCGTGGATGGTGGTGTTTGGAAGTCTGCAGAGGTTGAGGAAACTGAAGGACCCAGAGAAAACAAATGACCTTAGACGGGCCACTACAACCCATTCTCATAGCCCAGCATGGAATTGATCAACAGCGGGTATCAGAGCTTTAACCATTAACCGTTCATGCAAACAATACTA
Organism: Sipunculus nudus; assembly: GCA_026874595.1. NCBI lineage: Eukaryota > Metazoa > Annelida > Sipuncula > Golfingiida > Sipunculidae > Sipunculus > Sipunculus nudus. The sequence goes on from CM049316.1 coordinate 6,953,167, forward strand.
CACTGAAACAATGACGCTGGCAGTCTTAACAGCTTATTTCTACTTACACATGTATTGCATGAAGATTTGTTTGACAAAGTGACAGAAAAATTAAACATATTTTCTCTTCACAGTGAAAATCTACATTTGAATGAAAATATGAAATGATTCATCATGATCCTTAACAACAGAGCAGGTACAAATGGGCTATGTACAGAAGACAGTATGCCAATCACGGCATCATTTGGGACAGACTGACATGGCTGTCCTGTTTTCAGACAATGCAAAATTATTGTGTATTTTGACATATCACCAGAAAAATCAGTGTGGTGGCAATTCGCAGGTAAAAAGGACAGTTTGGTGGTTGACAAGGGGCTTTCTTTCCTGGAGGATCAATTCTTACAATGCAATATTACATGTAATATACCTATTTCATTTGTTTACCCAAAGCTTTTTTAACTAGATATTTCTTGGCAACCCAGGTGCCATAGTATCCCTAGACAATTAATCCCCGCCCCCCATCTTCAGCAACAATTAATATAAGACCACACTCATAGAAAAGGTCACTCTCATAGAAAAGGTCATGACCCCAATTTCAATATACATCATCCCCTAACCCATGTCTATGTATATGCATAATATGAAAGAAATCTGTCCATTAGTTTTTGACTTACAATGCTCTTAGTACTGTTAATTGGCAATGATGGGGGTATTAAACGGCACAAAAACAAGTAAAAGAATAACAGGTGGCGCTACCAGTTTCCGGTACATGACAATACTATCCAAGTTCTTCCATCCAGTTGATTTATAGACCAATCCATGCATCCCTTATTGAGATATTTATGATTTTGTGTGATTTTCACCATATATGGCAATATTCAAGGTCAAGGCCACTCTCATAGGAAATTTCATGACCCCAACTTTAATGAACATCATCCCATAACCCATATCTATGTATATGCATAATATAAAAGAAATCTGTCCATCAGTTTTTGACTTATACTGCTCAAGTACTGCCAAGTGGCAATTTTTGGGGTATTAAAAGGCACAAAAACAAGTAAAAAATAACAGGTGGCGCCACCAGTTTCTGGAACATGACAACCCTATTCATGATCTTTGATCAACTTGTTTTTGGGATCAATCCATGCAAGATTTCTTGAGATATTTAAGAATATGTGTGATTTTCCCCAAAATTGGACCTATTCAAGGTCAAGGACACTCTCCTAGTAAAGGTCATGACCTCATTTTAAATAGGTGTCATCCTCACCAATATCTATACATATACCAAGTTTGGTAAAGATCCTTCAAATATTTTTTGAGTTATCGCGCCAACAAGATTTATATGCGGCGGCGACAGGACCGGTATGAAAACATAGTATCCCCCGACTTTTTGACAATAATGCTCAAATTCTATAATCACAACCGTAGTGAACAAAAATAACATATGAGGGTTATTTCAAATATAAAATATGAGACCAAAATCTACATGAATGTCAAAACGACAAAATAATGTGTTATGCCCACAATGAGGACAAGAACTTTAAACATTCCACAAGTTACTAGGGAGCATTTTAAATGGCAGCTAAACATCTGAACTGTGGTGGCATGCTCTAATACAGACATAACAACAAAAACCAAACAGGCTTCCAAATAAACTGCACTAGACTGACAACAAACTGCCCATTTACAACAAGAAGCTATATCCTGTGATTTCTAATTCATGTATTTACAGGGTTCAGCAAATTTTCTGCCATGCCAGGCCCCAATTCCTTGTGGAAACTTTTGCCAATTTTGTGCCCTGCATTATGTACCCTGTGACGATGTCATACTGATTATTACCATGACGACTATGAACCACTTTAATGGTACCATATCATTATTTAAACTGAAACTCTATTTTGAGCAGGTATTTCATTTTAATCTGCTTGGTGCTGTACACGATGTACTCATTGTAGTTCAGAGTGTAGCCACTAGGGTTGGTCACTCCTGTTGGTTTTGGTTTTCCAAGAGGAACAACGGTCTTGTTTGGCCTGCAGAAAAATAAAGTACAATAAAAATTATTGCAATCTGTTGCAGCAGACAACTCTCTGTGAGTGTAAGTTTTGGAGATCATCTAAACTATTTCTGTAAAGTTTCAACCATGTTTCATCTGCGGATTACCTATTTTGATCACTGGATTTGGGGTGCATGGAGTATGCATGTGTTGCCCCCTCCCTCCACGAAGTTAGCATAAGGGTGATTAGTAATTGACAATCTTGAAAATTAGGTCAAAGTAAACAATTAATATCCAGAAAAATCTGTCATTCTATGACTATTACTCTGAAAAAAGGTCTGATTTTGTAATTTTATCGTATAAGAGATCTAGCACAAACACAGGCAGAAAAAATTCTGGTAAAATTTAATGTTTATGATTTTGCACTTTGAAGCATCTAATAAATTAAGCCTCTCACACCCCAAAATCCTAAGAATAGTGATATAGACAAAAGCTTATCAACTTAAATATTAAAATAATAAATGATCTATTAAACAAGCATGACTCACATAACAAAGTTTTTGGCTGGATCAGGGGCTATAGCACCCATGCCCTTGACACTGTGTTTCCCCTTTGGCAAAGCAGCTGCATTATAGTCAGCATCCAGCAGCTCATTCATCTCACCTAGTGACACCTGCAGGCAAATATTGGAATTAACTATTATTAACTTTGTGATGTAACAGATACATGAAAACTTTATGCCAGTCACCTTTTGATGAGACAGCCACGAGGTACCAGACTTTGCTTGTAGTCCAGTTTTCTACTTTCTTTATGATTACTTTGTAAATTCTTAGTTTAGTAATAGTATATTGTCATTAAATTTCCTTTAAAATTGGATATACTGGCTGTTCAACAGCACACAAATTCCTGTATATTTTATGGGCATAATCAATAAATTTTATGTTATATTTAAATAAAATCATGAGGTGACTGAATATCTTTGCAGGTCTATCCTTAGAGGATGCAGAGCAGTTGCAAACAAGAATTTCAGCCTTGTGTATCATATAAACAAGTAAAGGGCAAGCAATACTGACTGGTTTAGCAATCAATAAAGGGCAGGGGAATATTTATAAAGTTGATTACAAACCAATATAAGACTTACTATGGTTAGTGTCTCCTAAATAATAACAGCTACATTTTTTTATCTCAGTAATAAATATGAGATCTCGCAGACATACCTCACAAAGCAACACAAGACCTGTTTTCTTGGACTGAGACGCAAAGCAGTAGTTGGCACTTTTACTGGACATATCAGCGAAGTACACTCCTTTACCAAACTGAATAAAAGAGAAACAATAAAGTCAGAGACCAACAGCCTCCACCATGATCCTCATCCCACCGTGTTAGCATGTTGTGTACACAGCTGTAAGAGTCCAGCAGCTCCATCCTGGTGGAGGTCACCCCCTTAAAGCCTCCCCCTAAACATGGGACAAAGGAACTACCTTATCTAACAACATTATGGAATACATTAAATTGAAAACATATTGATGTGAATAATGTGATGAAGATTATCTAAAAAAGCTCTATATATAATGTAATAAATAATCTTTACTTAACTTATTGTGAAGTTGCAAGAAGACAAAAATCCACGGACGTAACATTACATCTCTCTACCCGGCAGAGGCATAATAATACAAATCATACTAGACCATCATTAATCATTAAGTTCTTCCAGAAGCTGACTTTTAGTCCTATAAATTAATTGACTTAAACCTACTTTACACAACAGAAATATTCATACGATAAATACAGTCCACAATTTTATCTGTACCCATTAAAAACAGCCAGGACATGTGTCAACTGGTTCTGTAACATGTCAATCTATGTGGCAACACCATACAAGCTTGGTATCCAGAATTTGGCTCTTCAAGATTTTAGTATTGAAGGTTTAAGAAAATCATGTTATTTTAAATACACCTTAACATATTACTCTGTATACATTTAAATATTAATAATTAACAACAAAAAGATTTGTTAAGGTCTGTAAAAATATGCAACCTATACACATAAAAGAAGACCTATCACTATAACTGACTCACCATGTACCCTGTAACCGGAGCTTCTGGTGGAGCAATCCTAAGGCCTTGACTCAGGATACCAACCCAGTTAGTTAGTCGTGAGCCGTGCCATAACAACATCCTGGAAGGACAAAGAAGAGCAAGTCCATCAGGTTATTAAGTGATAGTTTGTTATGAAGAAATCAAACATCCAATTATTAATGGAAACTACATCTCTTAAGCAAATATAAATTCTAAAGGCTGAGAGAGAAATTAAAACTTTGATGAGGGAGGCACACTAAAGATGATGAATTTACTATTACAAACAAACCATATTTCAATTCCATATATTCGACTTTTATTGCTGCAAACATCAGAAGTTAACAATACATTAACATTAAAAAGGTTCATGTCACTGACACAAGAGAAATATTGTTCAGAAGCACTTCTTATTTACATATTACAAAAATGGCATACCAAGGATCTCCAGCAGAGCTTATATACTCCACCATATCTGCAAGTACCACACAAAGGACCTTAAGTGTTTTCTGCTTGGTAATTTATGTTGTCACACTTTAAAAACGCAAAGAATTCTCTATTGCTGGTGTGTTTTACATACCTGTTGCCATGGTCTTTGATTGACTTGATTCTCTACCTTTATGTGATTTACTTTGATCTATGTTAAAAGTGATATCCTATCTTTGGTGTGTTTTACATACTTGTTGCCGTGGTCTATGAAGCTACTGGCTTCTCCTTTTTTGTCACAGCAGAAGATATCCAGGATCTTCATCTTGTACTGGTTGTGTGTTTTGGCATGTGTGTTTTGCAAATAATCTTCTACCATCTGGAAAAAAAGCAGACATAAAAGTTTGGATTTACTGTGAAATATGTAAATATCCTTCTTCCATTAATACTGTCACTAATGCTTAAAATAAGTCCCCTCAAAAAGGTTAGGAGGCTACGGTATATTACATGTCCCTGCAAACATTTTCCCTGCAACATTACATTATCTGAGGTACATGCTTAAAGTTGTATTCATTATAAATGTAGCTACTGATGCAGACTATATATCCATATATAATGGTAAATTATTAATATCAGACTGATCAGCAGAATGATTTAAAGTGAAGTACTCTTCTAGTCGACAGTATAGGCAGGATCCAACCTATTCTAGGAGATGTGAGCCAGTCTATTTTACAATTTATCCATCAACCACTACACCACTCCATGGTCTGACAGGAATCGTGCCAGATGATGCCAATCATTCAAGGCATCCTGCTGCTGATGTGGGTTTACATTAGGAGATAAATACTGGTGAGATGCCCACAACAAATGCTTCCTCTTGATACAATTCAGCAGAAACTTTGAAAATTTGAACAAAAGAAAAAATGTGATGATTTTTCACCATGATGGTTCTGGTCTCACAGATGTCTGCCGAGACTTGAGATAACTATTTAATAAATTGTTAAATAAGAGAAGATAATATTAATATCAACCAAACAGACCCTCACCTTGAAGTCAGGGTCACTTTTCTGAAGAGGCGTAAGACCACAATGTAAGGAGTTGTAATGCGTGTCCACTGGGTTCTCTGTAGACTTGGTCTCTTTGATGATCTTCATTGCGATCTCAATGTCACCCAAAGCCTACAAGGTCAAGGTCATCACAGGTAAAGGTTCCACATTGCATATAAGAAGACTTTATGTTTTAAGTTTTAGTAAAACTAGAATATGGGTAGTCAACAAGCAACTATGTGTATCCACCGAAATCAGAGTGGGACAGGTGCCTCAATCCATGTTTTTTGTGTATGTTACAAAGCTATCCAAAGGCTACATTTGTGCAAAATTTTTAGCCTAATTGGTCAAATTAGTCCAAAGATATGTGGGTTAATGTGTCAAAACTGACACACAGAGGGACGCACTGTAGAGAGGAAAAGTCAGAGGTCAACGCAAAATATTTTGACACCAGTTCACATGTGACCCCATAATGATGTAAAGTTTCAGAAAAATCGGTCCAGTGGTCTCAGAGTTCTATTACGGAAACAAACGCAACAGCGGCGGCAGAACCTGGTCAAAATCATAGTATCCGCAAAACTTTGTTTTGGCGGATACAATAATATCTATATGGGTACTGTTAGTACAATTAGTAGACTGAAACAGTTGTAACTGATCAAACATGGAGACACCTTTAACTGATAAAACATGGAAGTAAAGGAATACCACTGATACTGAACTTACCTCTAACAGTTGAATTTTGGCCTTCAAAACATCTTTAGTTCTTATAACTGGTGGCCTCTGCATACTGTGAACAAAGAATATAAATACAATAGAGAAACCAATTCCCACACATGTATGGATCCTATGTATACCATAGAGTAACAAGACAAACAGTAACATTCAGATATTGCTGACAATTAACTTTTTCCCCAAGCATGTTCAGTTTGAGAAGTGAATGGAAATTAATGCATAGTGATCAACATCAAACTCTGGTGTTTGTCAAACAGACATTGGTCTCATTTATCATAAAAGAGCTCAGTCCATCTGTGATCTTCAACAATGCAACTATTATTCTAAAGGCCCTGTCTTAAAATATTCAATTACCTCCACGGTACTGACATTGAAGAGAATGCCATGCATTTCCTGTTCTTTGAAGAATTGTTTGATGAACTGATTCTGAAAACATAAAATTTTATGCCATGATCATTTGTTTATTACTAATGACAGTACCTTCAATGCATCACTAATGTCCTTTTTCTTAATGACCAAACATCAACAGCAAATACCAAAAGCATTCATACTAAAATTTATTTCTACTTCACAATAAGGTTGATTGTGTGCATACCCAAAGCAATGTGGTATCCTCGTGTAGAACTCGTCACATGCCAGAACCAAGCGCTGACCAAAGTCGTTATTGGTGATACAGTTGTCAATCTTCTTCAAAGCAGCATACCCTGCCTTGATCTGGTCTGGTGTAAGCTTACCTGCAAGCCATTATCTTAAATTATAACTAATGAATCTTCAAAAGTCTTCTCAATTACAGTGAAACTCCTCTAAGCCGGACACTCAAGGGACTGGAGGATTATGTCTGTATTAGTGAGCTGTCCTGTTTAGAGGAGTTTGGCATATTACGTCAATTCTTCACTGAATGTTACTGATATCCTCTGTTTTGATTATGTTTACGCTTAATTTGAAATACATAAATTTTATTTAAATCATTTTCAAAATAGCTTAAATATGCATTTATAATTCATAAAATATAATTAGTGAAAAAGGAAAGACAAAGACTTCATCAGCTAGGCCTAACAAACTAATCTCGGCAGTTTCACTTGGAGTCAGTAGCTAGTTCATGGATAGTTGCACTAGGTATATTGAAGATTGATTATTGACAGCATCCAGACGGCATGATTATTTGTTAAAGGATAGTCTTCACAACGCATTCACCATAACAAAGTGCTCACTAGTTAAGGCTCCCTGGGCTGGACACCGATCACAATGCACCAAACTTTAGTCTTTGATGGTGGTCTTGTCAAATGGAAAGCTGTTTGAAAGCTTGTTTTTTTTCTGATTGACCGGCCAATCTTAATAAATCAATGATTGTGATATCTACACATTTATAGAAATAACAATTTTAACTGTATATTCACATGTAGCACCACGATGGTTCACCAAATTATGCTTGTCCTCGGGCTGTCGCTTTGACCAAAAGAGGTCATATGAGGACACAACCTTGGAGTGCCATCTCCCGGTAGATATATAAACAGAAATAGAACTTGCAATGTCTGTCTACTTTAATATGTACTGGATATGCAGGTGGGACAGGAACGTTTGTCTGTTGTCTTGGATAGTGAGTTGTCTGCTTTACTAAGTTTTCGTTAAACATAATATAGAGGCAAATTTGAAGGGACTGAAATGTAGTGTCCGTATTAGTAATTTTTTGCCTTACTGAGGTGTCTGCAAGTAGGAGTTTCACTGTATTTCTGTTTATATTATACTGATGGTATGTTTTTGTTTCACAACAAGATGTCATCTGTCTGCAAAAGTTGTAATTCCAGCTTTGCATGAGGGTTTGCAGGATACAGTAGGTACAGAAATTTACTCACCATTTTTTTTGTCAGCTTTACTGACCACATAATGTTCTAGTGAAACAATTTTACTAGTTTGAAAGTCACCAGAGCAGGTATTGATCTCATGATGAAAATATGTCCTTCATGCGGGAACCCTCTTTAGCTAATCTGCAGTGCATCTATTTTAGGAGGGTATTGAAGGAATGTATTCCTTACCTAACGGAGCTTTCTTGGCATCGTACTTCATCTCCACCACCGTATCCTCCATAGACTTGACATCACAGATCAGGTTGATCAGGTCCTATCATACATTAATAAACACAATAGCTGATCTAGGTGTCACTCAAAATACTTACAAAGGAACAAATGACAATGAAAAGGATCAGATTCAGACATGTTTCTTCAGTCTTTTTATGTCTTATTATGAGTCATTGTGGGGAATAGGATATGTTAATCCTAAAATGTTGACCAAAATATCAATATAGAAATAAAGTCATTAACCCCTATAACCTCTCCTTCCCTACTATTGGAGGCTTAAATGTATTTATAAACACAGCTGCTGTTATCTTACCTGAACCCTCTGATCAAGCTTTGAGTCAGGAACATTCATAGGTTTCTCTGGAGCAGTTTCTTTCTCCTTTTCCTCATTCTGAATCAATAAAGCAGTTAACCTTACCAGCAATACACATGAGCTGAATGACAAAAGAACAGGACATACCACTGATTGTTTAAGAAGGGTATCACCAAATTCTCTTGGATGTCTGGGAGTACAGCATTTGGATATACAAGCTTTCTTATCTATACAGTACTTCTAATAATAAATAACATCCTAAAATACTGAACATGAGATATGAAGAGGCAATATACAAAAAAAAACTTTAAGTTGTTAACATAAACAAAATTCATATTTCAATAATTTTTATGTAACATTCCCTTATTGCTTCAGTATATGCAAGATTTTCTCTTACACAATTTTGTAATTATTTTTAGGGTATTATATAATTCCAACTTAAATTTGTGAAAGGTTCCATTCCATCATTTTGTGCACACAGGCAATGCAGTTCTTACCTTTGCAGTGTAGTCAATTTTGACGAGATCGTATTTGCCTGATACTTTTGTGAACTTACTGCGGTTACTCCAGTCATTTTTAGTTTTATCCTGGAACCTGTTAAGAAAGTAGAGGTGGCTTTTTAATTCTTAATGACTTGTAAATAATTCTACACTGAACAGTTTTTGAGAGCACTGAATTTTTTCTGTTTGTTTTTTTTTTGCAATAAAAGCTCAAACTGAATCTATGATACAAATTTCTGTTCAATATCTGTGAAGACTATTGATTACAAGAGAGCAATGGAAATAACCGATGAATGAGGAAAAAGAAGTCAACTGGTTAAAATCAAAACCGTAATACAGCCATATGATCCAATACCAATGGTGAAAAGCTTTAATTTGCTCAACTCTGCAATCAAGAGCAAACCTAACACATCCAGCCATGTCTACACACCAGAAGACAGGCTGCTATCCCTGGCAGAACCTTTTCATTTAGAAATCATTCTAAAAGTGTTTTATATGCATTTAACATAAATTCAAACAAAATATATAAAATAGATCCTGTTAAGTTTTCTTCCTGATGGTATATGCATTTATAAAATTAACACTCATTTTTGTGTTGAATTTCAAATTTTTAAAAAATTTAATTTCTAAAATATGCTCTTATCAAAGCATCCAGTAACAGAAATCATTTTTTGGTTGGTTTAAATTATATAAAATAAAATATCTAAATTTTTTCCCCTTCAAAGTGTCTTTCTTGGTAAAAAATGAAGACATACTAAATGATAAAAACACATTCACTTACTTTTTACAAAAGATGCTTTTGGCTTGGTCGAGATCAGGACCACATGGAATCAGATTATTCTGTCCTCCGAAACCGACACGTCCCCAGCGGAACCAGACACTGAACGAATTCTTGTTGTCATCTTTTAGGATTTGCATCAAGTAATATTTGTTGTTATTATTTGATAAATTAGTCTGTAAAAAAGGAAATTTTTTTTAAAATTATTTTTTAATATTATTGAGAAAATAAAGACTACATCTTCTGTATCAAAGAATGGTTACTAAGGTTTAACAAAGCTTATTACCATATAATATCACATGATAACTAGACTATGGGTATTCAACAAGATACTACATGTATCTGCTGAAATCAGAGCGGTACTGGTGAAGTGAGGCATGGATTGAGAGGCAAGGGGAAAGAGATTGAGATGTGTTGCATATTAAAATGGATGTCTGCCTTATAAACATGATTGTAGGTGATGTCCCCAGTCATTTGAAAGAGAAAGCTATCCAAGATGTATACACATGCAAAATTTTCCATTGGATAAGTCAACCACTGCTGAGATATGAGTGATTTTTACCCTTATTTGCAGAAAATCAGATAGACACAATGCAAAAATGGTTTTAGGATGGGCCATCAAACTTGTATAAGCTGTAGAGCTATGTAAATTTTATACTCATGTAAAATTTTAGACTGATACATCAAACCAGCCCTGAGATATTAGCATGGATGTCTGCTGTGAAAACATTTATATGTGGCGCCACCTGCCAACTCAATGAAAAATCTATCTTAGGTGTATACAGATGCAAAATTTCAGGGAGATAAGTCAAAACACTGCTGAGATGTGTCATTTTTACCCTATTTTTACTGTTGGCGCCACCAGAATTGTGTATGATAAATAGCTATGCAAGATCTAGACACATGCAAAATTTCAGGGCAATGGGTCAAACCAGTGCTGAGATATTAGGATGGGTGTCTGCAGCATAAACATTACTCTAGGTGTCACCACCTGTCATATAACAGAGAAATCTATCCGAAATGAATATACATGCAAAAATTCAGATGGATAAGTCAAAACCATTGCTGAGATATGAGTGACTTTTACCCTAAACAGAAAAAAACAGATTGACACCATGCAAAAATAGTCTGCAGCATAAATGTGAATGTAGGTGGTGCCATCTGTCATATAAACTAGAAACCTATCCAAAATGTATAAATTTGAAAAATTTTAGCTGGATAAGACCAACCACTGCAGAGATATGAGTGATTATTACCCAAGGCAAACAATCAGAAGGACGCTGTGCAAATATGATTGCAGGTGGCACCACTAGTTTTGTCTATGATATAAAGCTATCCAAGAGCTACAATCAGGCAAAATTTCAGCCCAATTTGTCAAACGAGTCCCATGATATGTGGGTTTGTGTTTGAAAACAACAGACAGAAGGACCCTCTGCTAAGAGGAATGGTCAGAGTTCAACCCAAAATGAGGGCACATCAGTTCACATGTGACCCGATAATAATTCTGAGTTTCATAAAATTCCATCCAGGGGTTTTAAGGAGTTCTATGGACACCAACGCGCTGCGGCGTCCGGCTGAAAACATAGTATCCGTAAAACACTGTTTTGGCCAGTGCAATAATCCCTAGCAAACTTTTTCTCCATCTCAGGTTAACTTAGTGACCAATATACTATGGCTCTCTCCTGAACCTGACACCTAAATCAAGGTCATAGCATACATTATTGATATATGCAAAGTTTAAATTCCTAGGTCTGATGGTTATGATTTGTGCCCTGTTGGTGTTCAGAATGAAGGCTGTGGTCTATCATTCCAACAAAAAAGCTTGAAAATGCAACTTATTATGAAATTTTAGTTGGCACAAACAGTCTTGGGCAGCAACTGAAAGTCATACATGTATCTGACAAACACAACTAGTATCATGACAGTATCCTGGCCTACTGCTGGACTTCTCTATAATGAGAGTTTAATCTTTAGAGGCATGTTTTCACCCAGAAACTTGAAAAATGGCCCGAGTTTGGATAAAAATAAAAATTGCAGTGCAGGCCCAGTGTGATCTTTATAGATTAAGATGGACATATGGCCTGGCAGATGACAAGTAAATGCCAATGTTAGCAGAGCATGTAAAGAATAGTAATTACAGAACACAGTTAAGAAAAAATAACCAAATGTATACGAGGAAAAGCAAACATTCACAAATAAATTTATATTTCTTAAGCAATTGGTAGTCATATTTTCATAATCATCTGTAATTATGTGTTCTTTGAAGTTTGATCTTAACGAGAATATTGTACTTTTGTGTTGTGTTTATTCTGATAAAAAATATACACACAAACCTGATTTAGCATGGCATCATAGATGTCCTTTCCCTCTGAGTAAACATGAGCCACTCCAACCTTACCATAACACTCAGGGTCAACAGGTGCTGCCCCCTTCATAGTGACTGTACGGACTGAAAGAGTATTCACAAAAATTATTACACCAATATAACCATTTTTCAATCAATTATCATTTATATGTTAAATACATTTCACAGGCATTATCAATCAGTGAATGACTGACAGTTAAAGGAAAACTAGACTTACCACAATTTACAGCTCAACTGCATTTGCAGAAAATGCCAGAAATTGATATCATGCATGCAAGCCATTTGCGCAAAACACGTAATAGAGTTCTGACCAGATGCCCATTTGACTAGTGACTATTTTTAAAAAGCATGAAATCACATTTTTTTTTTATTCCACAAATAAATTGGAAAGAATGAAATTTTCACCTGAAACTTCAAGCCTTCAAGGGACTGTGACAGAACCAGGTCCTACTGTTAACTATAAACATTCAGTATATATATTTAATCTCTGTGTGACTGGGTTAAAATAATGTCTCACAATGAACTGACAAGATTCACTATGAATCTGAGTATGTAGGGGAATCATGTCTCACCGCTTGTTCCTTCTTCTCCATCTTCACCAGGTTCTGTTTTAACCTTTGACCCCTTTGACCTGCCCTTGTGACCTGATGACCCCTTGGCTGCTGGAGCATCCCCTGCTCCTTTGGCTGCTGATGCAGACCTTTTGGATGGTGCTTTAACTACTGGAGCTGGAGCTTCATCAGCGACAGCCACTGGAATAAATACAACAGTCTCAATTCAATATTATTTTCTTTGGTTTTAACAAATATTTCTATATTGAAGACTGTATGTCACCACTGTAATATAAGTCAAGGAAATGATTTTACTGTGAAGATCAAAATACTGGCATTCTTTCACTGGGGTCAGCAAACTGAGAAAAAAAAAGTTTCCTTATTTTGTTTGTTTTGCCAAGTTAACAGAGGAACCATTTTTCATGTATGTGCCAGGCAAACACTTCCTCTCATTTCATATCCAGGTGTTAATCAGGCCTGGTGATGACTGCACTCATCTGTAAGTGAAAAAAGGCCATGGGGCACAGCCTTCCCATTAAGCCTGCAGAGAGCTCACCCTGGGTGGGGGCTGAAGAAGAACAAGTGACCCATGGGTCACGGCGCTCAGCTGTTATATATGATAAAAAATATGATTTGGGAAAGAGGCACATGCTGGTTTTGTGTGGTAATAAATAAATGCTTTATTATGAGTTGTTGGTGTTTAGCTTATGTATGGTTTTGATAGTGTCTTTGGAGACAGGGAAGAGGACTGATTTCATTTATTTTATTAACAAATGGAATGCTATTGTCACACAGATTTTGACTTGGCCATATAACTTATAAGCAGCACATATAATAAAAATTTAACTATTTATTAAAATTTAATAACAAATATTGTGCCAATATAATTTTTATTAAAAAAAAATAAGAAGAAAATCATATGATTTTTTAAAATAAAATATAACTGAAATGATTACAGAAATAATATTATAGAATATATTTATGAATGCATTCATGAATACATTTTGAAAGTATCTGCACTGGTATTCAAATACTTTCATTTTTACCTGAATTCCCATTCTTATGCAATAAAATTTTTTAATGCAGTACATATTCATATTCGTATTCAAATACATTTGCAAAGCATTCGCACCATGTCTAGTATTTATTCAGTTTTAGCCAAACAATGATGTTGAGAATCCAGAATATACAAAATTCACACATTTAAATAATGATCATACGTACCTGGTTTTTTGGCTTTTATTTACATTAAAAAAATAAATGTAATATATTCACTTTGGACTACCTTCACATCAATCTACACACTAGACACAGTAGGAATCTAGATTAATATTATCAACTGCATCTTTGTCTATCATTAATTTCCTTCATATGATCCCTAATGATTAGTAATGAATAATATGATTTATTTATTTTATCATTAAAATTTAACTGAAAAATACCATAGGTGACTGCAAGGTGTTATTTGGAATAACACTGACATTCTATCCATCCATACAAGATTCTTACATCATCAGTAACTTCAAGTTAATTTTCTGTTACTCATCAACTAACAAATTCCTTTTCTATTAATTTTTATTTAATTTGTTATAAAAAACCAATACAAAATTATTAATTTATTGTTTATTGTTATGTTGTTTTTCAAAACAACTACTAGATGAGTTGGGTTGGACACCTGGATCAACTGTATCTGGGCATTAGCTGCCTGGCTGCCCCAGTGTATGCTTCGCTAAAGCATGCATAATCTGATGAAAGGTCAACATACAGGTGACTGAAGAGGGGCTGGATTGAGCCTGAGTCTGACATGGTCTCAAAAAAACATTAATAAAAGCTTCAATATTTGGCCAATTTCTTTCAGCTTTCTAAACTACAAAGATGAAATCCTTATGTGTGCATGATATGAAAATTATATCAACAGTGCTCTTAGGAAACAAACGTGCCATGGTCAAAGTTGGGCAAAATTTAGGGTACTAATTTTATATTTAAACTAATAACTTATAAAATTTGAAAAATTCAGAACTAATTTATGGTATTCAATTGAATCTTGATGAAATAATGTTACATCCCTGACAAAAAATCTCTAGCTTCAGCAATCCTCTTGTTAAGGGAGTAAATATATTTCTTGATTTTTTAAAAAGTGCATTATGTTTGGGCCCATAACTTATAACAATTATGCCATACTGACATCATTTCTGGCATGTGCATAGTGAATGTGTAAAAAAATATGTATATTATATATGATCAAAGTCAGATCAGTGGTTTTGATATAAGGGAGTCTTACAGTGTAACAATGGGATTTTAATGGAAAAATGAAGTTTTTCATTAATATTTCAAAGGAATTAAGTCCTAGTGATCAAATTCTTGGCACGGTAGGGGATTTTGGAGACATCTAACTGTATGCCAAATTTAAGGAACTTAGAGCTGAAGCTGGGGAGCTGAGCTCTAGCAAACTGCATAACACTAGCTTGATGTAAACAATATGTGACATGGTGCTTGAAAACTTGAATAAAATCTACAGTTTTTGATCAACTGGTTTCAAATTTTTGGTGTTAACAGACAAAATGCTAACAAAAACATCCTGTGAAAATTAACTCCACAGTAATTTCAGGAAAAAAACGTGCCATGGTCAAACTTGGGCAAAATTTAAGGTACCAATTTTATATTTTTGCCAATATTTAAAAAAATTTAACAGATTTCGATCTAATTTTTGTAATACAATTAAATTTTGATCAATTAAAGTTGTATTACTGAAAAAAAGTCCCTACCTTAAACACGTTTGGTCTTAAGTGACCAAATATCTTTCCTGGTTTTTTTATAGAGTCCATTATGTTTGGGCCCATAACTTTTTTAAATAAAATAATACAGACTTAATTATAGGAATATTTATGGTAAATATGAAGAAAACCAGATGAGTAGTTTTGATATTAGGCAGTCCTGAAGTGTGAAAATAGATTTCTAATAAAAAATGGAGGTTTTTCCTTAATATCTCGAAGGAACGAAGTGCTATTGACCCAATTTTCGGCATGGTAGGAGATTTTGGGGACATCTAGGACATCTAACTGTATGGCGAATTTCAGATTCGTAGGTCCAATGGTGTCGAAACGTGCCAGTCTTACGGACGGACGGATGACGGACAATGGACCACGACTATAGCTCAGATGACTTACAGTCAGCTGAGCTATAAACTCACCATTTTGGCTGAGATTTGAACTCACAATCTCCCTGCTTTGAGTCCTGTGCAATACTCCACAGAAGTTGGTGGTTGGTAGACCACAGAAGCCTTCACAGCATGCTTGTGTATGTAACATGACAGTCTGCACAGTTTGTGTTTGCTTACTTCACTCAGTGACTTATATTTAATCTTACCTGATGCTTCCCTCCTGACCGCTCGAGAGAAATTTGTGGATGGGTTGATCTGCTGCATCTTGTCCAGGCTGATGTCATACTTCTGTCGCCCAGCACTGAATTCTACTGTGGAATCTCCTGCCAGCCTGGCTTTCTCTAATCTGATGGTAGTAGCAGCATTATAAGGAGCCCAGCTTCCTCCATCCTCCCGCCATTCCCAGCTGTAGTATTCTGTAAGATACGGGTAATTTATACAAAATTATTAATAAATAAATATAAATAAAAGGGTAATTTATGAAAAAAATAAATCACCATTCTTCATGTTTAAATTATAGCAGACAGCTCTCTGTAAAAAACTTGGCATTAACTTAATTTTGGTTGAAGCTTTCTTATTAAATGCTTGCAAATCTGATTTATTTCACTCCCTTTAATTTCAGTATCTCAGTATTTCCAATTGCTATGGTATGTCACATGAGTACCCTAATACCAAATCCAAGATGATTAAATTTTTGAAATTTTAATGCTGCTTAAATTGATTTTTTCATGGTTTCATTTGCAAGAATGGAAAAATTTATAATATGAGTCTTTAAGATCCTTATATCACAAAGTTGCATCAATGAGTCACTTTGCACCTGATGAAGTCTTCCAGCTTTGAAGGCTTGTGCAAATAATAAAGGTTGTCTACTCAAAAGACATTATCCTTCCTGAACAGTCTATACACATTAAGAAACATATTAACATGGCTATTCCACCCAGTATTGATATATCTATGAAAATTGTTTGTTCTGCATTCCAAAGTCCCTTCCTTACCCTGACTGGCTGAATCTTTACAGCAGCATCGTATTCTGCGTTCCCATCCAGTCTTTGTATTTTTCTGAACCATTTTCCCGAAGACAATTTTCATCTTGACTGCTCCTCCTCCGACTTCAAACACCATCTATAAGGTAAATGTCATTACCCAATGACAAAGTGTCAGATCTCCTCAAGAATATGTAAATGATTTAAAAATGAATTTGTTTGAACACTGAAATGGTTACGATAAAAACTGACATACAAGACTACAGCCAAACATAATGAAGACTTAAAAACATTATCCATCCTTGTGGAAAACAGAAGAAAATTTGTTAATTACAAATTACACGGACCATAAAGCCCTCAATTAGGCCCCTGTAAGGTCATCATCATCCCTGGCATGGTTCTTCAAAGAAAGCATGTGAATAAAAAAAAATCCTGCTATTGGCTTTGTTATGCTTTGCTTGTGAAAATGTCAGACATGCTGTTTGCTCTGGACTTTTATATCTGATTATTTTCAATTAACATTTCTGGCACTTATCATAGCCCAAGTAGCCATACCATAATTACCATGACATTCTGCATCTTTTAGCAGTAGCCCTGAAATGCAGTTTCCAGGGTGATGATACTTACATTGGCTGCATCACTGTTGTACTCCTCTGTAATATTCTTTGAATGTTCTGCAGAGTATTGTGTCCACTTGTTTCCATCAGCTTCCCATTCCCATCTCACTGCAACTCCATCAATTTCAGTAACATCATCTGATTCTTCAGTTCCCGGTTCCTTCTTAATTTTGGTCTTTGTGGGTCCATCTTCATTACTGGCTGTAGCTAGAACAAGTAATTCACAATCATACATGGCAAGCTGAAACGGTAAAAATCTGAGATATTTTTCTTTTATTTTTGTATTTTATTTATATCTTGAGAATTTATGGGATTCTGTATCAAACCTGCCATGCAACATGAAACTGGCAAACTTCTTGCTGAAAATTCATATTATTTTTCAGATGTGAAGGATATTACAGATAAACCTAATATTTCCTAATACCATACTATATGTGAAAACATGATAACTATAGCCTGAATCTGAATGGACACAACTAACAAAACCAGCAACTGATTGTTACAGGTTTTACTGGGAAGCAGTACCACTGAAACAGGTCATGTCACAGGAAATATATCCACAACACATCAAATATTTCTTTTAAAATAATGGTAGTTTTTTAAAGGCATAATAATCATTTGTGCTGCTCCTTTCTGCACTTGAGATATAAGTATTACTAGATCTTGTGTGGTATGAAAGCAGACATTATATTGTTATATTAATAAAATATGCTGCGAGTAACTTCATATTTTACTTATAATTTGTCAGTATAATTAATCAGTAAGGCATAAACCCTTATTAATCTTCACTATATAAGTAAAAGGCCATCCTTCCTATGACGGGGTTGCAGAAAGAAGTCTTCTTCCTGCGACCCCCCCCCCCCCCCCCCCCCCCGAGACCAGTCACGCTTCAGTGCAATACAGTCACCGGGCTACCGGCACTTGGTAACAGGAAGGGGCCCACTTTGTGTGACAGGGGTCTAGAATCTTCATTAGTTAACACTTGTCTCTATACACTGGACATACGGATAAGGAACAAGCAGAGTGCCTTTAAGTGTAAAACATTATAATGAGTGTATGGAATGTCATGTTAACATAATGAAAGTTTGTGAATGTATTTCATGAGCAATGGTCTTAATCCTGTCCAAATTATGTGCACTTTACCAGTTAACAGGTACATATATGCAACCCTAGTTGCCCGAACCAACATTTGCAATAGTAGCCACCAAAATGTTGAATATATCTGAGAGTACATTTTAGTAACCACCCCATGTATGTAATTTGGTTGGGATTCTAACCTCAGTTTGATAAGTGTCTATAAAAGGGAAGTTACCTATCAGTATCTTGGGTGTCTAATTTTTTTAAAAGACAAAACTGTTACGAAAAGCTAATCGCATATATTCCAAGTTTAAACATGTCTATAACCCTTATAAAACGGGACCAATACACAAAGCACTGATACCGCTACGTAAACATTCTTACAGCTTCTCTCATGGCAGTTATGAGCGGTACCACCCGTGTCTTCTTAGACCAAAATACACAATAACTGGAGTAAAATGCACTTAGTTGCCAAAATGTTGCAGTTGTATTGAATTTTGAAAATAAGATACTTTTGCCATAGTGAAGGTGTTTTAATGTCACCCCTCCGTAAAACTGATAATAAACTGTCTTTTCTGGGAAATACGATCATATGGTGTTCAAACACCACTTATCTCTATATAAGACTGTGTATATTAAATGGGGAGGTGACTTAAGTTATCTGCTAACAGTGCAGGTGTTTCGTTGTTCCAGGCAGCTATTGAAATAGCAGGTTGTGGTTTTATTTGATATTCAGTTCAGTAGCAGATATATTAAAGGTCAGTAGCAGTATAATGTTTTTAGCCATTATGACTGCCTCAAAATTTGGGAAAGTGTTACTGTTATGTCATGCAGGTTAAAAAGGCAACCCTGGATGTCTGATCCCATTCCACATAGCAGATTAAATACACTACACCAGAAGTCAAGACCCGGTCACACAAAGCACCCTGTAATTATAATTTAAAACCAAAGGCCACGGTGAAATCTGAAAGGGGGGGGGGGGGGATCGAGGGGCTGAGAGGGTTGTTTTATTTTTTTTTTTTAAAGAAACTTCTATGGAAAAGCAAGTTTTACAAGAGTACAGAAATGCGAAGGATGATTTCTAAATTAAAAAATGACAATAAATCGTACTATAACGTTAATATGTGTACATTTATAACAATGACAATGTAAATAAACTTGATTTTTTTTATCGTCTTTGTGCAAGGTGCTATATCACATTGCTTTTAACTGATCATAAAAATGCCTAATTTGATTAATTAAAGACACATTTTCATACGTTATTGATGTTGCACATTAACAACAGGTGGCGAATATTGGCTACAGTGGAGGGCCAGGAAAGTCCGGACACTTAATTTTCCTAATATCGCTCACTACATGCGACAACAAACAAGATCGCTAACCGGCTGTCCGTTTTCGCCTGGGTGGCATGGTGTCTACTTCAGTATCTTAGGTTGTCTAGTACTGGGTTACACGCGAGCTTTAGTTATAAACATCAAAAACTGCTAGAGTCATCAAATCGGGTGCAAGTTTGGGCTTGTCCTTCTGCACGGTCACCGGTTACTTTCCCGCGGCTGGAGTCATATCCCGGAAGTTTATGTTACAGTTGTCAAACAAGTGTCTCTTCTTTTCAAAGTACCTTTAACTTTGCGCGACACCTGGTGGTTAAATTTAAGGAAATGTTTATTTCCACTCCCCCGGGGAGTGGAAATAAGGGATGCTTATTTCCACTTCCCCTAGGAGTTGCCAATCCCCATGTTAGATGGAACAGATAAGCATTGGTTATAATAGATATTCATTTACAGAAGCTCTATAGGATAACAATTAACATTGATGAAAATATATATAAATAAAAAAAAATAAATGTTATTGGGCTTACCTTTGAGATGCATATCTATCTATTCAGTATAGTGACCTCCTATGTTACATTTAAAATTTTAATTTTCTTTTCATTAAAGTTCCAGTAATTTTGCCAATTTGACACACAGCAACATCATTGAAAATGTTCAAGATGAAATAAGTGCATGGGTGTATGCAAGGGGGGGGGGGGTCGTGAGGGTCGTACGACCAGCCCAAAATTTTCAAAGGGTCCACATTTTTTCCAATGACATCTTTTCCAAGGGCCTTTTCACAATGACATAAATGAAAAAGCATTGATCAGGTACCAGCAATGAGTCCAAAGACCTTGCATATTGCATGACGTTAATCTATCCCAAGTTTAGCAATTCTGAAACTGAGCCATCCGCTTCAGGCTCGTGGCACTAATTGTGAAAACAGGCGCAACAGCCCCCTCCCCCCCCCCCCCTCCCCCACCCCCTAAACTCGGTTCAACAAATTTTTAGGGCCACCCAATTTCGTACATTGTCAGTGCGTGCCTAGACCTTTTGCAAAATAAGCTCATAAAGTTGTATTTGTAAAGTAAGCCGCACACAAAGCGGACGAGACGAGACGAGATCGGACCGGATTTGAATACGGTCCGGTCCGCTCAGTTTGCGGCACTTGGCGGACCGGACTGCCAGTCCGGGATCGCTCCGGACCCAGTCCTGAGCGATCCTGACCATATCAAAATGTTTTGATATTTCAGGACCGGTCCTGAGTGGTCCGGTCTGTTCCGCTTGAATCCGCTCTGTTTGCGACGGTTTTAGGACTGCACAGGAGCAACTCAGGATCTGTATAGCTTTAAATTATTAAAATTAACTTATTTAGCCGTAATTGACATGAAATTTTGTTATGGTATTTTGCATATTAAAAACTAGAATATTATATTCTGTAATTTTTTTTATGAGCTTCATTCAAACATTAATAGACAATTTATTTAAAAAGATTATCTTAATTATAATAAATCTGTATTTGACGTTACAAATCTATGAAGAATCATTCTTATATATTTAAGTATATAAATGAGTACTCATTGTTGGAAGAGACTTCTTACTATTCGAAGGATAGAGTTCCACCACGTCAAAGCCAAAGATGAGGATTGTTGCTTATCTGGAAAGAATGTCTTCGAACCATTTGGTGACCGATTTAGAGAGATTTTATATATAATAATTATATATTTTTACCGGAGTATATATCTCTCTCTCTCTCTCTCTCTATATATATATATATATATATATATATATATATATATATATATATATATATATATATATATATATCATCTGCCAGAAGAGCGTAAAACATTTTAATTTTCTTTTTTGAAATATTACCGTGAAACCGTATAGAATTAAATGTTTAATTTAATTACACTTGCAAATGGAAATGTCCTCTATAGATTGCACAAGACTTCTACATAGTAGAATCTCTAGAATCGTTAAAATGGAATTCATGAAACGCTTATAAGTAAACGGTTGTTGTGTAGTAAAATACTTCAGAAATCAGATTGATTACACAAGCATGAAAGGATCAGATGAGGAACTACCTATTCATATAATTTCAATTTAAATTTATGATGAATATAACTTTGTGACTAAACATTTAAAGTTAATCCCTTCCTGTTCTTTCGTAGTTTTATGTACCTATATGGGAATAGAACAAGTTTATTTCGTCTGTAGATTGGTACTTAGATCACCCGCCATTTTCAATGGTTGAACTAGAATACGGGTAGTCGACAAGCGACTATGTGTATCCGCCAAAATTACAGTAGGACGGGTTAAGTGAGGCATGGATTGAGTGGCAAGGGGAAATAGAGTTACGTGTGTTACATATTAGAATGGATGTCTGCCACGTAAACATGAGTGTAGGTGGCGCCACCTGTTATTTGAACGAGAAACTATCCAAGATGTATACACATGCAAAATTTCAGGTTGAAAAGTCAAACCACTGCAGAGATATGAGTGATTCTATCCCACAGCAGACAAACAGATGAACGCTATGCAAAAATGGCTGCAGGTGGCGCCACCATTTTTGTTTATGTTATAAAGCTATCCAAGGGCTACATTTGTGTAAATTTTTTTTCCTGATTGGTCAAACGATTCCCGAGATATAAGCATTAATGTCTGCAGCGTGAACGTGAATGAAGCTGGCGCCACCTGTCAAGAATGCTATCCAGGATGTATACGCATATAGATGGACATATTATCTCCAGAAAACTGAATAAAATATATCCTTTCTATACTTAAGCATCACTGATTTTAAATGAATCTTAATAATTTGATCGAATAGACACATTACCAACAGGCGCGGATCCGGGAATCCCCCCCCCCCCCCCCCCCCCCGGATCGGGACCTGACCCATCGTCAATGATTCTCACCCCTGAGGCAAAGTAGATCTAACTCGATGCAAAGGCAAGAACACGGAGAAACTGAGGCTTTGCATTTTTAACAATAACTTTGGACCTGTGACCTAGGTTAGCTTGCTTTTGCCTTCTTGATCAAAAGTTTCAGTCACTTTTCATGCACAACTGTTGAACACAATACAGAACAGCATGAGAACATCTTTGGCAAATTGATGGTCACAAGCAGCTTACCTAGTTTTGGCGCCTGTGTACAGCCTGTATATATGTCTTGATTGTTTTACGGAACCTAATAACAACAGGTCACGTAGTCGTGTCAAGCATTAGTTTTGTTACGGAGATAAATAAAAATCAGATTCTATAACACTAGGCAGCGTAAAATGTCATAGGGGAACGAATAAAGTAGTCAGTGGTTTTTGTTAACAAATAATTATAATTTATGCTTAAAACAATCCTGACATTAATATACACAAAATCAATACAATTACACAGTAAAACAATAAAAATGTACAGTACGAGGCTTTTCAGGATACCACCACTGTCACAGCTCAACAAGTGCTTGAAAACATATAATCAAGATGAACAGTTCACGTAAATCTTCTCAGAGAATAATAGACCAATTCATTGGAACGGACTATGCTTGCCTAATAGACACATGAAACACTCCTGCGCACAATAAACCAGGACCTGCCTTACACGAATCAGAATGCAAACAGCGCACAATAAAAGAAACACCTGTAACAATTGAGAAAAATAGGATATCCAAAAACAAATTTTTAGACTTCTTCACACAATCACTGAAAGGGCAATTTTTTTACCTGGTTTAACATTCTTCGACCTTTGGGATGAAAATATGATTTGAGCGCCCTGAATGTCATATGAGCTGAAACCGTATCTGTTAGGTTTAGAATCTTCAAACGCTACACAGGGAATCTCTAGGCAAATCTCCTTGGAAACATGAAATTAGGTCATGGTGATCTATATTCAGCGACCTACAGGCCAAAGACATGCATGATTTAGAACAATCGGACAGGGCACTGATTGTATCCGTTGGGCTTAGAATCTTCTTATGTAATATTAACGGAGGCCTGTGTAAATGTCCGTGGAAACATTAAATTAGCTATAGGGAAACGATCACCTATATTCTGTGAGATAGACAAAAGACATGATTTGAGCATTTTGGTACAAATGTTAGCAGTTGGACGTAGAAACTTCTGTTTTAATTAAGATCCAGGGAGAGCCCTGTTAAATCTTCTTAGAAACCCTAATTAAGGTCACTGTGACCCATATTCTGTGAGCATATAGCACCCTATAAGCTAGATGTGTGCAAATCGTAGCAATCTACATAGAACTTAGCATCTAGGGAGTTCTTGGTAAAATCTTCTTGTAAACCATAAACAAGGTCACTGTATCATATTTTCTAAGGCCTATGGGCAAAACGCCTGATTCTGAGCACTCTGGAAGTCATTCTATCTTTAACAAATATATATCATAACATTAATATAATAATAATTAATACATGCATCACCTATTTGTCAAATTCAGCCAAGCGTCATGGCCCATGGGCCAGTTGATTATTATTATTATTTTGATACAATATGTGTGGAAATGTGCATACTTATCAGGAAAAATACAAAATTCGATTCAATTCTATGTATGGTGCATGTAATCTACACAAAAGTAGTCATTTTTCACTACCTTTAAGATTTCTTTTTAACAAATCAAAGCAAGAAAACAAATTAAAAACAAGCCTCATCTGCCACAAAAAAAAATAGACAATGGAGCGGCGAATACGCTGAATATCAGTTGATTTGTAGGCGCACTTTCTGTTCGAGGCAAAGTCCACAGCCTAACCAGCTCAGGTACGAGCCGTAGCAAGTCTTTTCCCATGCCAAGGTCATATTCAATCGAGCGTTGTTATTGCAAGACATTGCATATTACTTATACGCATTTATATACAAGCTGGTCATCGCTGATTTCGCCCCCGTTATGACATCGACTTGGCATGGAGTAACATCAGCTTGGAAACATCGGTGCATATCGTGGTAACATTTGGATATTTTTTAACATTTTCAAAAATGTTTACTGCCGGGGTCACTCCGGAACATATCAATGTTACATCGGCTTGGCATCGGGAATACATCGGAACAGCCTACTGGTGTCGGATATCCCATTATTTTTGATAATAACACCCCTAAGGGTAAGTGGGCGATCCCACCTGAGGGGTCAGCCAATCGGGATATCTCCCGGCCCGGAGACCCAAAGCGAGGCTAAAGGATAACATGCCTCGCTCACTCTGACCTTGGCGCTGGAAGGGTTCACACACTTGTCGACATAAGGCGAAGTCTTAGTAGCCGCTGCGATAGTGTGAGCTTTTCACTACGCGCACCCTATCAGGACTGGCAGTATGATTATAGTTATCTGGACAACCTTTTCGGCACTTCTGGTATTTTAAACGAAATTCCTGTGTTGTTTTCTATTACCTGTGGGGAAATTCCCTACACTGGCGAGCATGCCTGCCAGCTCGTAAACTTTAATATTTACGAGTAAGTGATTGAACCTGTATTTCGGCATATTCATTCTAAATTGTTCTCTTCAAATATTTTTTTTTAACAACCGTATGTCACATAGTGACCGTAATACTGCCATTCCGGGGGAGTTAGTACTGAAATTCAGCGACCTAGCCATCAACTCCGACACATCGCCGGCAGCTGCAGAAAAGATGGAGGCGCAACTTATACAGAAGATGGCCGAATCCCTGAAGGAGCAAGCGGACACAAATAGGTATGTGGCATCACAAACTAAACTTTCTAGAGTGATACAATCAATCGAGAAAACTTCAGGTAATAACTTCACCCAAACTAGAGCTTGGCTAAGAGCCATGGACTTAGCCTATATTGACTTAGAGGGGAGTGATGATGCAATAATAGAGGTAGCCAAGGGCACGCTCATGGGAAAAATTAGGGAGTCTGTTGATGATTTCTGTTTAGAGCACACAGAAATGTGCACCCTGCAAGACGAACACGGTAGGTCCTTTAAGCAAGTAAAACGGCCTACATGGCACGCCCTAAAAACACATATTCAAAAAGCCTTCCTTCCGGACAACGAGCTACAGCAATTAAGGAAAAAACCTAAAGTATATTACCCAAGACCCGCGGTCCACATTAAAATTGTATAATGAAGATTTTCGTAGGGCCACCCGCCAAGCTTACCCCATAGAGGCACGTTCAGCGACAGACGAAAAGGAACTCGTCAAGACATACTGTAATGGTCTCTTAGAGAACCACATTGCTTTAGCCGCGTGCACCCAACCCTCCCTTGACAAGGCTATGCAGGCCGCCCTTTCAAAAGCGGACGAAATAGCGTGTTATAACGAGCTCGATCGTGGCGAAATCCCGATGGAGGTCGATGCCATCCAGCCGTCCCAATCTAAAGCTCGCTCACGCGGCAGGGGCCGGCCTATGGCCAGTCGTGGGAGCACTCCGCGTGCACCCAACCCCATTCAATGTTTCTATTGTCAAAAGTTTGGTCATATCAAAGCCGAATGCCTGTCATTAAAACGTGACCTTGCGCGTCACGTTCCGCCGGCCTCGCGCTGGACCAATTATTCACCCCGTGGGTACGCCCAGACGCGAAACCCCTCTAGGCAACACCGCTACGCTCCACGTGGCCGCGCCCCCGTTAATACCGGCTCGGTTAATGAGCCGTGCCATAGAAATATTGAGCCCATGGTGCACGTCGTAGAGGATACGGTCTGTGAACATCAAACGTGTTGTCACTGTTGTACACAAGCGCCACATTGTTGTGCAGAACCCGCCCAGGAACAGGTCCTAGCCCAACCTATAGATCAGGACACTGCAGTAGATTACTCCATGTCCCAGCCAAAAAACTTGTAAGCACCGTATCAACACCCCAGGGTCGCCCTCCCTCCTATTACATTTTCAAAAACATTCATTTCAGGCCTTGTTAGACACAGGTGCATCCCGTAGTTTGATACGGTTCAATGTGTTTCAGAGATTGAAAAATTTAGACCACCATTTAGTTCTAAATTCTCCCCCACATGGGCTGCAGGCGATCACAGGCACACAATTGGGGGTCCAGGGTGTAACATATGTACAATTCAACCACCTTCCGCCCTTATTTTTCTTTGTTGTTCATGACTTGCCGCATGAAATTATCATCGGTAGTGATGCTTTGGACCTGGGAGAAAGTCACATTGATTTCGAATTTTCCCGGCTCAAATGGTTTGGCATACAGTACCCTTTCAGCCGGGAGCCCCCGGTTCAATCCCCCGGCATTTTTCACACCATCCCAACGAATAAACCCCCCCCCCTATTGACAAACTTCTTAATGAATTTCAAGAAGTTTTTGCCCACCCTGATGGCCCCATGCCCCTCTGTACCTTAGAACCCATGAGAATTGAAACAGAAGGCCCGCCAATTGCACAACGCCCATATCGAGTCCCTTTAGCCAAGCGTCAACTAATTGAGCAGGAAGTTGAGAAAATGCTGAAAAATGGAGAAATCCGCCCCTCAAGGTCCCCTTGGGCCTCTCCCGTCACGTTAGTACCAAAATCAGGCACTTCGGAGGTGCGCTTCTGCGTCGATTACCGTCGCTTGAATGCTGTTACAGTAAAGGATAGGTTCCCCCTGCCCCGGATTCAGGACATATTTGATTCCCTGCAAGGAGCAACCATTTTCACTACCTTAGATCTGAAAAGCGGGTACCACCAGTTAGCTATGTCCAAGGAATCCATAGCAAAGACGGCTTTTGTCACGCATTGCGGCCAATATGAATTCTTACGGGTCCCGTTCGGAGCCACGAACAGTCCACCGCACTTCCAAAGACAGATTCAACGCTGTTTAGAGGAAGCCCTCTTAGGGAAATTTGCTATGGTATACATAGACGACATCGTCGTTTTCTCAAAAACACCGGAAGAACACATAACCCACCTCAGGCGGGTGTTCGAGTGCCTCCAGTGGTATGGTCTCAAATTAAAGCCATCAAAATGCCATTTCGCGCTCCCCTCTGTAAAATTGCTAGGTCACATCATTTCGGCCGGCGGCCGAGCCCCCGACCCTGATAAAACAGCTGCGGTAGCCAATATGGCGCCGCCTACGACCAAAAAGGGCATCAGATCGTTCTTGGGCATGACTGGCTATTATCGGCAATTCATGCCTAACTATGCACAAGTAGCCGGTCCCCTTGTTGAACTCACTAAGAAAAAAGCAAAATTTTCATGGACCGCCAACGGGCTTTTGAAAAGTTAAAAAACTTGCTAGTTTCAGCCAAAGTCATGGCCTACCCTAGGACTGACCTGGAATATAAATTGTACACTGACGCATCCGACAGCGCTATAGGTGGGGTCCTAGTTCAAGAGCATGAGGATGGGATCGAATATGTCATAGAATATGTCTCCCATCAGCTATCTGACACACAAAAGAGGTACCCTGTCATAGAGAAAGAGGGCTTGGCTCTCATGTACTGCCTCACCAAATTAAAGCCATATCTATATGGTAGCCCCCATACGGCGTATGTAGACCATTCTCCCCTTTGTGGGATATTCTCATCCAAAATCAACAACAGCAGGGTACAGCGTTGGGCGCTAACTCTCGCTGAATTTAACATGAAAATCGTGTACAGAAAGGGCGAGTTAAACATGAAGGCTGACATGTTGAGCCGCCTTCCTGATTCGGCTCCCCTCCCAAACACACCGGAACTGGCCATGATTGATAGCGACGGGGCAGAGTTGCATAGCCCCAGGCATCAATATGACAATTTAGATATACAAAAAGTGAAAGAAGATCAGAGACTTTATTTAGGCACACAGCGCAATCGGGCTGTCGCGCAGACTAACCCTAACTCCTGCATTATTGATGACTTGCTATATGACACTACATCACCTGACCCTCTGAACCCTATGCACCCCCGGTTGGTTTTACCCCCTACCTTCCACCATCAGGTGATCTCAAACGCACACAGCCAAGTAGGGCACCTGGGGATAGAAAAGACAATGCTCAGGTTAAAAGAAGCTTATTCTTTTTCCAACATGCGACGGGCTGTTACAGACTTTATATCAACATGCCGAGTCTGTATACTTCAAAAGACGCCCCATGACAAGGTGCCAATTGGAGAAATGCCTATCCCGAATAGCCCGGCAGAAATTATAGGCATGGACCTAATCGGACCCTTCGTCCAGTCCTCTAATAATAACAAGTACATCCTGGTTATTATTTGTCACTTAACGGGGTGGGTGGAAGCATATCCGATTCCGGACAAAACAAATAAAAGTGTGTGGAATGCATTCCACAATGAATACCTCGCGCGGCATGACGCTCCGTGACGTATAGTTCATGATAATGGAGCAGAATTTACTGCTAAGGCCTGGTGCGATTACTTAGCCGAGCTTAATATTGAGCAGTCCCGCCATCCCCCTACTACCCAGCCAGTAACGGGAAAACTGAACGGGCTAACCGGACAATTAAAGATATGATAGCAAAAGCTGTGCAAAATCAACCCTATTGCTGGGAGGACGTTCAAGCTGATGTTTTGTACGGTCACCGCATCATGCCCAGTAAATTAACTGGTTACAGTCCGTATTTTTTAATGTATGGAAGGCACCCCAGAGCCCCTTTAAACACTTGGCAAAATATGCAAAAATCATTCCCAAGCACTACACTAAGATTACGGGCACTTAATGAGGCATGGGAAAAAGCTAATGAACAGATCAAACAGAGTAGAATAAATGATCGGTTAAAGTCCGAAAATATGCCAACTGCACCCATTTTACGGGAGGGGGACCACGTGGTAGTAAAGGCAGAAAAACCTCTTACATTCACCAGCAAATGTGATCCCCAGTGGATCGTCACCCGCACAAAAGGTACTACTTGTAAATTACAACATGCCCACACAGGGCACACAAAAACAGTCCACAGGTCGAAAGTCACGAAGGTCTCGGATAATATAGCATGGAATTCACACCCACCACGACCAGAAAGATCACAAACAGGCCAGCAGCAAAGAAATAACCCCAGCGTTATTAAATCCTTGCCGGTCCGCCCGAAACACAAAGGACAGAATCTTTGCATGACCACTCGCACCTTGCATAAGACATGTAGATCAGTCCAGGCTTCACAGCTGAACAAACAGGGCCCGGTCAGCAAACAACACGCCCGACTAAAGATCATTCCCGATTGCATAATACTCCAGCGCCAGCCCGCCGACTAATGACTGCGCCAAATGTGCACAAGCCCAGGTGCCAATTGCCTAACCAATATCCGGCGTGTCACAAAGACACACAGGGCCAGGTCAAGCAAACCAAATGCCACACAAAGGTACAATCACAATCGCCCCACACCCCAAAGCCGGCCAGATTACAAAGACCCAGGTGCAAATTGCCTAATCACAATCACCCGTGTCACAAAGGTCCCTGCAAACAACACCACTCCACACTTGCGCAATCAACGGACACGACAGAGGTCATTAGTTCTAGCGCTCAATCACCCCCTGCCCCAACAAAGGTGTCACCCGCGCCTCATTACCATAATACCCCGGCGGTCAACGATCACCAACCCATCGGTCGCATGAAAACAAAGCGAAACATCCGATTCACCAATCCGCTCGCTTGGACTATAATGGCGAACCTGTGTGCTATGAATGTGCGCAGCCATATCACGTGGCCGCCGACTGTCCAATTAGACAACAGCGATATTTAAATGAGCAAAACCCCAGTATTCAGCCCCGCAGGTCGCCTAGATTTAAACACAGAGTAGATTATGCAACTCTAGCGTCCTGGGGCAACTCAATTTAAATATACCATTAGTGTCAACAGACAGCAAAGCGCGTGCGTTTCAGTTCTTGTAACGGCCGTCACGTGAGTAACACGTGATCCCCTTTGCCCTCTAGTATACCCGTCATACTTGGCGCTTCACAGCCGCAGGTAACAAGTTAGCATGCTGCCCCTCTTGCTCTTCATCCTTGGCCTGCATTGCCTGCACGCAACGGATGACTCTTTGCAGATTAATCCGATTGACCATGGCATAGTCATCACAAAACAGGGTGAGTGCTTTCATTTCCATACACAATGGGCAATAATCGTAAATGTTCCGGCCCCTCCAATTCCATCTCATTTAGCGGACACTTTAGGATCGTTACAAACCTATATTAACCAGTTACAAAAACGTAACCATAGTCTGAAATATCACTGGGACACGCGTGTTCAGCTCCTAACTCGAACCCTTAATCATGTTATTCGTAGACAAAAAAGGGGATTATTCAATTTTGTTGGTGATCTGTCAAGTTCTCTATTTGGTCTTGTCACGGAAAAACAATTTCTCAAACTTAAAACAGCCGTAGCATTATTACATAAATCTAACAGCCAAACCATGCATATGAACTCTATGTTAGTCACTGCTGTTAATCAACTCAGCTCAGCCGCTACAAATACCTCTGCACAACTCGCCGACATCCAGGAAACAATATCCAAATGGCCCCGAATACTTAATGTACAACAAAATGCTCTCCAGGAACGAATTAATGCCGTTCGTCATGCCTTACATATTGATATATATCTAGACAAAGTCACGGCTGTAGTCCACGCATATCAACAACAGGTAGCTGATTATCACTCCCAACGACGAGCTATCCGACAAGGCCTTATCACAGAACGAATTCTGCCGCGGTCTTACCTGTCGGCTCTAATCACCTATGCAGATATTCACCACTTGGAATACCCCACCCCGGAGTGGATTTATCAAAACGGCCGTACCTCCCTGCTCAGCCAGAATTCTACTCACTTCTCCTTTTTCACTCACATCCCTTTGTACCGTAACACTCCGTTCATATGCTATAGCTTGCATTCTTGGCCATACCCTATATCGAAAACGGTTGCCGCTAAATATCGTTTGCACTCTAGAATCGCTCTTGCTTCGCAGACATCGCAGGCCTTCATTCCTCGTCACTGTGCCGGAAAGCAACCAATTTTGTGCCATGGGGGCCCCCTTTTACTGAAAAGTCGCCTCCAGTGCGAACGATCTCTAATCACACAAACCGCCAGGGGTATAGGATCTTGCGCTGTCCAGTTTTCCAATTTTACGAGCACGCTCATACAAACTGTTACCTTTGGCCACCACGTAATCGCCACAAATGGAGAAGTAACTACTCTTCGCTGCTTAAAAAAGCCTCCTAGGCATCTTACCTTAAAAAGAGGCACCGTTCACGCCTTTATTCCTGGTGACTGTGTCCTGCAGGGACTAGACTGGTCCCTCCACGGCACCTACCTTAGTAAAGAGCTTGATACGAAAAATTGGGTTCCCATTGACATTAATTTATCCTTGCCTTTGCTTGAAACCCCTCGATATATCCAACTGAAATTAGCTAAAATAAAGGCGTGGACTCCTTTGGGTCACTTACCCCATCTAGTCCAGCAAGATAGGTCAAAAATACCGGAATATATTGATTTTAGTTTACCAAACACGGTGTTTTCCTGGTCTACCGCCAGTATTGTATTTCTATTAGCATCACTGGCCATAGTGTTAGCATGTTGTTGGTTTAACCGCCATCAGCTACATCAACGCTGCCTCGCATGCCCTTTATCCCGCCGTGTTGTGCTCCACAAAATACAAACAGTTACCGCTACGCCCAGTGCCCCTATTCCTCCGCCCAAAAATTCCTTGTCTGCACCAGTACCAGCTCCATCACCAAATCAGAAAAAGGACCCCGTAGAACAGACTGTTACCCTTTACCCCAACCCTAGCTCGTATACAAACACATAACCTGTAATCACCAGAGTGTTTAATCAAGAAGTGGTAGGTAAGCATGTATATCTGTACATAGAATGTATATACAAAAAGGTGTAGGTATAAAGCCAATCAATTCTGTGTGGTTATATATGTATATATGTGTACATTAGTTATCAAGTGCATGTATAGCTTTGCGCTATTCCAGGATGGCTATTAACAAAAGTATATATATATATATATATATATATATATATATATATATATATATATATATATATAGAGAGAGAGAGAGAGAGAGAGATACATAATAACAATAACTCATTATAATGATATGTATATAACAGTCAATAGATCCTTGTGTATGTGGGTAACGCCCCGTATAAGGGAGGAACGGATACTGCTGTTGATTGTCTTTTTGCAGAGGCCGTTCCGTGAGGGTCGCCCCAATGCATCCCCGAGGAGCTGTCTGGTTGGCAAGATCTCTACAATCGCGCATGCTTTCCTGTCGAGATACCACCATATGGACATACAGCCTAGCACTACGCTGCATTGAAAGGGACAATCTGTGTGCTAGAGACTCTGGTCATAAAAAAAAAAAAAAGTTAACCTTTAACGCGTGCTACAAACCAATGGTCACACAGCCTAGCACTACGCTGCATTGAAATGGACAATCGGTATGCTAGAGACTTTGGCCATGGCGTTTCAATGAACTAATACTATTCTGTGGACTCCATATAGGTCTGTCGTTTTGGACAGCTTGTATTACTGTGTTGAATATGCCTCATATAATACTGTTTATGTTTTTGAATAAAACTACCAACCACACAAAATCAAAGTAAAACATCAAATACTGCCAGACCCTACACATCCGTAAGCCCATCGAAGTCTTCCGGTTTCCCTAGATTTCCACTAGGGTTTTCACCCGGGGACTACGATGTGTTTCAAATTTATCATGGGATATCCTTATTGGGCTATAACTTAAAAAAAAAAGTCCCTGTCTATAAGTATATAGATAGCTACATTTTTTTTTCTCGATAAGGGGGGGGGGAGAGTGTCGGATATCCCATTATTTTTGATAATAACACCCCTAAGGGTAAGTGGGCGATCCCACCTGAGGGGTCAGCCAATCGGGATATCTCCCGGACCCAAAGCGAGGCTAAAGGATAACCGGCCTCGCTCACTCTGACCTTGGCGCTGGAAGGGTTCACACACTTGTCGACATAAGGCGAAGTCTTAGTAGCCGCTGCGATAGTGGGAGCTTTTCACTACGCGCACCCTACCAGGACTGGCAGTATCATTATAGTTATCTGGACAACCTTTTCGGCACTTCTGGTATTTTAAACGAAATTCCTGTGTTGTTTTCTATTACCTGTGGGGAAATTCCCTACACTGGGACACATTGCGGTAAGCCAGTAAGCCAGTCGATGTGTAAGACAGGCTTAAAGCGGGAGAGGCACTATTAATATGAGTTGGTAGGTTAACGAAAACATCAGAATTAACTAAAAGTACCCAGAAACAACACTCAAAGGCAACCGCTCAAGACAATATATATGATAGAACAACCTGCAAACACTTAAACACGGAATAAATACATAAACTAAAAATATATCTTAACAAGCGCACTCGGACAAGCAATATGGCCTAAATATAAATTACTTTTTTCTCTCTCTATACATTTATAATCCTCTAAAATCAGATTACCATCACACCAGTTAAGTTAGCAGACTTGTTTAGTGAGCTGGACTTTTCATCAATCACTATTAATAGAGCTACACTGTTAAAAGTTGCACGTAAAATAACGGTGCTTTGCACTGGCAGCAAAGTTGACAGTGCAATGCACCGTTATTTTACGTGCAAAGAAATAACGCAGTGCGTTAAATAACGTCGCATTGCACCGTAATTTTACAGCGCTTTGGTACGTAAATAAACGGTGCTTAGCCACGGGAAATAACGGGCATCTGTTATTTTACGGGACAATATGCCGTTATTTTACATTGCTAAGAGACGTGAATAAACAGTGTTTTCAACTGGAATCAGGGCATTGCACCGTTATTTCACGGTGCTTTGATATGTAGAATAACAAAACAGTGTTACTTTATAATAAATAACAGTGCTTTGCACTTGGAGCTATACACTGTTACAGGTTTCCATAATCTTTCTCAAAACGTTTCTGTCTTGTCACTCCGGACGAACCCTTTATTTATATCTGTGTACTTCAAGTTTCTCATAACATGTTTTTTAGAGTTTACCAGTAAAAATATTACGAACGAAGTCAGACCTCCTTATGATGATAGAGTTGTAACTTTCTGTTTGACAGTCAAGTGTCCCGAAAATCAAATCAGGATATCCACAGAGGGAAATGCATCTTGGCTAATTTGGGAAATGGCATTAAAATGCAAGCTCACACATAATATCACACAACTTCTTTATTGTATGAAATATTCAACAGATCATCAACATGTATAACACGTGTACTTAATGTATATAGTTATTCAGATTATACTGATCTTCCAAAAGGCATCATTAGGAAGCAAACATATTTAAACATTTTGACCACACTGCATGGCAGTTAAATCGTCTCCAACTAAACATATAAAATTTGGCAATTAGTGCAATATTATTATGATTACTATTATGAATGCTGTGTGTTATCTCATTAAGGTTGCTGATCTTTTAAAAAATGGGACCCAAATCTATTTATAATGTATCTTTGAAAAATAGATAAAAGTGCTTCAATAAATTTATAGTGTTGTAAATTATTGGTATCTTTAAAGTAAAAGATGGTCAGAACACAAGTCAAACAATTGAAATGGATTTAACTTATATGTCACCAAATCTTTCTACAGTAAAGGCATATACTTTGTGTGAAGCTTCTGATAATGAATTCCAAAATAAAGGTCCTTGGTAAATAAATGGTTTTTGCATCAATTAAATTCGAACTGGAGGGAGTTGAAGAGAATGCCTACACTGTAACAAGGGTGCAAATGTGAACGTTTTTCCATAAAAATAATAAGATAATTACCTGATTTAATTAAGGTACTTAAACACAAGAATATTAAAAGTGAAATAGTCGTTAACTGATATTTCCTATATTGTTGATATATTATTGAGGAAAATGCAGCATTAAAACATTAAATCTGACCAACCAGCTCTATTGACAGTGGGAGGGCAGTTAGAGGTGCATTCAATTACCCCAAAATCAAGAAACCTGAAGGTCTTTTTAGTCCCTTGGGATACTCCAGGGTAAATATCCAAAATGACGCATAGCAAGCCTCCAGTGGAAGTAGAAATAACTTGCATGGGTTGACAGTTTCTGGCCATCCACCATATGTTACAGTGATGTTATAGTCCCAATCTTGAACATTCACAGGTGTTGGAGATCTCATTCCCTGCATACAAAATAATAAACAGAAAAGAGAGATTGTAAATGTAAGAAACAATGTAAGAGAGAAATATTCAAGAATATAGTTCAGTGTAATTATCCCTTTAATTTTTATATTTTTTTAGATTTTTTTCAAAGTCTGACGCTCTATCAATTTACATTACAGAAAATAAACTTTTGTTCTTTCTTCACAAAATTTAAACAATAACTACAAAAATAGTTTTCTTATGGTCAATTGGAACCTTTAGAAGTGAAAATAATTATACATTATTATATCAAATATATCTTTACATTTACATTACAGACAATAACTGGCCAAGATTTTGTTCTATTTCCACAAAAAATTATCAGTTCCAACATTTTTCTTTATATATGTATTTACTTAAAAAAAGGTTAAAACTATCTTTAATACTTGCTGAATATATTAACACAAATATAATAGTTTTGAAAGAATTACCTCTCCTCCATCTGCAATCCCATATTATCCTTGCATTCTCCAAACAGTGAAGGCAGTATCCTGTATAAAGGAGATTTGCTTCTGCAAGTACAAATACACAGACAATGCATGCATATATATATATATATATATATATATATATATATATATATATATATATATATATATATATATGTGATACGAATCAGTTTTAATATCATACTCAGTGAATGAAAGTTGATCGATTAATAATCATTTTTTTCATTTTATGTGCCATATTATTAACATAAAATCTGTTGTATAGATAAATAAATATTGACAGAGTAAATTAAGCCTAGCATGTACATCACACTGAAAGGTCAAGACTATACTTGTTAATACTTATTCACTGCATAAGGATAACATTAATACTGTTTCCTGTTAAGTGCCCATCTTTCTAAAATCTATAAGAGAGTTAGAATATTTCATTGGAAAAAAGAGACTTCTTTTGAATGTGCATACCTGATCGTATATGAAAGGTTATGGGAAAAAAATACATGATTTGATGATTTAATTATGAAATGTCCTTTTCCAGAATGATTTCTACAGACAATAGACCTGAAAATGTATTTTTAAAGGTACAAATGAAAGTATGTGTAAATATGAAGTAATTAACAGTAAGGCTATGGGCCTGGATTTATTTATTGTAACTGTAAATAATAATATTATGAATATTTGATAACCAGAATATCTGCAATGTTTTATAGGGAGTAAACATAATCCAAACTGCAAAAAATTAAAAAAAAATGGCCAATAGTCAGCAGGTTTGACAAATGACACTGTAAGGTTAGAGATGGTCAGGTTAGCGTGGCTCAGCTCCATCAAGCAGCAAGCCAAAAAGTTTATTAGAATAAAAATGAATGGAGAGAATGAGTAACAGGCAGGCGAATTTAGGTCAGCATCACTGCTAATGTTCAATATGTAAGATACTTGTTTCACAGATTATTAAACTCATCAGCTTATTCAAATTGCCCTGGACTTTACAAAAGAAAATATGATAAAACTCAACCTTACCTTGGTGTACCTTTTCTGCAATGTTCTCTGCTAGGAATTTACCCTGCAACTGCTTGCCAGTGTAGTTGTGCACCTTGCACATCTTGCATTTGTACTTTGTTCACAGCTCTAAGTTTGGTAAGGCGTGGAACATTTACGTCATCTTTCCTCTAATCATTGATGCATGTATGGCTCTCTGAACACCTGCACAAGTAGAACAAATTCTAGGAGTATATAAAAACAGAACTGATAAACATGTAACCAACGAAAGAGAATCTCAGCACCAGGCATATTAATAATATTTACAAAGTAAGTGCAGGTATATAAATAAATAAACAAAAGTGCTATATTGCATATAAAAATGGTAAATATTGGGTCAACAAATGTTTTTACTCAGTGTATAAACAGAAAGGTGCAAAAACAGCATCACATGTGTACGAGGATTTATAAATAGGAAGCAATATATATGCAGTACAGCCTTTATATTACAAAATGATGTAACATTTGTAATTGCATTTACATATACTAGCTATTATAATATAACAAGGGCTACAGGTATAATGCAAACCTGCGTAATCTTTCCGGGTTCCCTGATGATAAACTTGACTATTATTTGAAAAGTTATTATTTTTTAAGGTGTGACAA
The DNA here is from genome assembly GCA_026874595.1 of Sipunculus nudus. Classification (NCBI taxonomy): domain Eukaryota; kingdom Metazoa; phylum Annelida; class Sipuncula; order Golfingiida; family Sipunculidae; genus Sipunculus; species Sipunculus nudus. Next base: position 6,991,285 of record CM049316.1, read on the forward strand.
GTACATGTATAAAGCAAGTTCTACCAATTTTGAATCTTAGTACAAGTATCAATGCGCTCAGTCTGATGCATACTGATGGATGAGATGTGGTATACCCCATTACAAAGGCCTATATGTGAGTGAAGGGGTGTCAAAAACCCCATCCAACCCACATTATGAATGGAAATTGCAACCCTGTACAACAGAGTTGGGGGGGGGGGGGGGGTCTCTGGAAAATTTCCAGCTATGTTTTCCAACAAAAGTTCAATACCAACTTTAGTACTGGTATCAGTGAACGACAGTGACAGAGGTGGTGTCTTCCCTGTAGCTCAAATGACTTACAGTCAGCTGAGCTAAAAAGGCAGTATATTATTATGTGATGTTTAAACTTACATAATTCCTATTCTTAAGAAATAGGAAAGTTGCCATGATGGTATCCAAATCTTCTTTGAATTTGCCACACTGATGGAAATGCTTGACCATTTTCTGAAAACATAAACAGTATTTGGCTGTGCCTTAGCAGCCTTAATTTTTAGGCTCTCTCCCTCTCTCTCTCTCTCTCTCTCAAAAAGACTGGCTAAAATGTTAGCACTTTGGCCAGCATGGTATGTTTTTTTTTCTTCTAAAACATGTTAAGAAATTTAGGAAATTGTCTCAAAGCTGTTAATTATTTGTTTGGTCTGTGTTTACTCTCTGTTTAAGCATCTGTTAAAAATATTAAAAAAAATAAAGGGACTTTGATATCTTAATTTCTCTGGTTGACATGTAAGTGGGAAAACCTTATTCAAGGCCTCATTTAAAATCCAGTAAATAAATAATTCAAAACTGTTCTCAGTGGTGCCTTTACCAATATTTCACCTTTAAGGGATATATATATATATAAATATATATATATATATATATATATATATATGACGTATATTTATACCATTCATGCATGATATATACCCAGACATGGCCAGGTGTGTGTGTTTGTGGGTCGGGGGGGGGGGGGTTTGCTTCCTTTTTCCTAATTGGCAATTCCCTGAAACTAAAAAAGACTTAATCATTAATGATAAATATTGGCATCAATGCAGGGAATGGGGGTTATATATCCCCCCCCCCCACTTTTTTAACAAGGGGGGATTGGTCAATGTAATCATCCCCAACACTGATATTGAGCAAGTAACAATTACTTTTATATATTGGACATGTAATATATTAATAATTAGAAAACTTGACTTTGTTTCCATTTCTGAGTTAACTGAAATATAAGGTTATCTAATAATCTAAACATGGTTTAGAGTTGACATTTAATGGAAACATAAAACCTGCACTTAATTAATATATAATATAAACATCACACAAATGTCACATATTATAAAATGTGTATATATATAATATATATACACATATATAGCCTACATAATATATATTTCCAACTCAATCACTCTTCTACCTCTGCCAGTGACAATCGCCCCCCCCCCCCCCCCCCCCCCCCGCCCCCAAACACTGAGGGAACACATGAACGAGACTAGCCTCGTACCACTATACCATTACCAACGTACACTATTACACAGTATTAAAATAACAACTAACACAGTATACAGATTTATGGCTACATATTAAAGTAGAACATTTTACCAATAAAGATGCTGGGTAACTTCTGTGACTTTCAGCAGCCAGCGGACGGACAAAAATGGCTTCTCTTCCCGCCGTGGAGTCAAAAGATCCAGGATGTTGACGTCATGAGTAGCCCCGCTGATCACATGACGCGCGGTTTATTTCATCTGTACCGTCTGCTTTACACACGTGTCACACCATTTTCACAGACGCTCATCATTTGACGTTGCATTTGCGCGTTATTCAACGCACAAGAGCGTCTACATTGCAAAGCGGCGTAAATTTACAGTCTTATGCGCCGTTATTTTACGGCAATTTTTAACAGTGTATATTAATCTCCATTTTTAACTGAAACGTTTGACTTTATGATTTGGCTAATGATTTTTTTATCTGTTTAATGCTAAACTATCCTAAAATGAAATGTAAAAAAGATAATTTCCTTCCAAAGAAAAACATGACAACACATCAGTAAGTCATCAACAAAAACTGCGGGTAGTTAGCAAACCGTTGTCTCTGCTAACGTATTTTACTAAAAGAAAATCAAGGTCCAATAAAATAATGTTGTGCATATACGATCGAAGTGATATGCAAGTTTAAACCCACGCGTATACTGATTTTTATGTTTATAATGTTAATCTTTGAGCTACAAGCATCAAAAGATGTTATTATTCATTAATCTTTCGACTTTTAAACCTACGTGGGTGGCCGCATGGATAACATTTACATAAAATGCCAATTGGGCTACATGAAAAATTTTCATGAGAAAATAAGTAATATATAAGACATGTATCGATGTAATTAACAGGGTTTACAGCAGCTAACTCTGACAAAATTCCCTGAGTGTTCCCTGACTATTCCCTGACCTTCAGTTGGTTTTCAGGCATAAATCATCACAAAATTTTTTAATTTGGTTTCAAAACGTCATTTTACAGCCATTTTACAAAGCTTCAATGCAAAAATGTATGGAACATCAGAATCATACATCAGATCCTGCATTCTTTATATTACTACTCATGAACAGAACGGGTCCATCATACCCACTTTCTGGTACTTCTACCATTTACATGTGAGCTCCACCTCCCCACTTTGGCCGAAATCCTACGCATGCCCTTGGAAAAAGGTCCAAAATATTATGATCACGACCCACCCAGAAAAAATCCTGGATACACCCCTGCAGTGGTATGGTTAATTATTGAAACAACCTACCAGGGTATAGGTGCCAATTTAACTGTCTGAGCTTTACCTGGTATTCTGAGCTGAGAGCTGATAGCACCAGTCTGAGCTTGTGGACACAAACCAGAGCTCACTAATTAATGAGGTGCCAACGGCCGGCTAGTCTACTGATAATTAAGGACTCTCATGCAGCCAGTTATCAAGTTAGTTCTAATTTTAATGATCCACATATACATTTTCAAAATGATTAAACAACTAGACCAACAAAATTAATTTGGCAGAAAAATATAAATCTATATGTCTTTGAATTTTTTTGGCAAATATAAATGTAATATATTTGTCAGGGGTTACACTGCAAATCATTAATGTTTTAAACTTTGATGTTAAATGCATTAACATGAAATGCTTTTCAATATAAAAACTGAAAAACTTAATAGTTTAAAGAACTTAGTTCTAGAAATGTGTAACTGTGTGTCCCTTCTGTGTACAGAAGTACTTGCGAATGGATTTAGTAGAGAAAAGCAATTACTAAACTACCTTTATCACTGGAAAGAACAAACACCAAATTTTGGTCACTTTAACTGCCAAAATACTCAAGACTGTAACAGCTTTTATCATAAGGGAAAGTGGAAATAAGCATCCCTTATTACCACTCCTCTAAGGGAGTGGAAATAAGGCCTGCCTAAATTTAATACTAATATTGCTCGATGAAACAATAAATATGACCGACCTTTTATAGGTCTTTAATATGTTATGATAAACTCAGCTGTTGATGATAGTCAAAGATGAGTATTTTACGGTTAAACAAATTATTTGTAGTTGCGAAATCAAATTTTGATTTTAGAAGAAAGAGGCTGTATACAGGTATATATTCTGCACAGATGTTTTCCATTTTAATATCTTTTAAAGTCCAAAACTCATTTATCAGACCCTGTAATGTCTTCCTGTTGATTAAAAAGACACTCCGGGGTCTACCCATTTATATTTTAAATAATGGATCGTATTCCATTCCTCTTTGTACGTTTCCGCTCAAGCCATGACATAACGCCCATGTTATAAAAGACACTCTTAAGAATGAATCCAGCATGTTCACCCATGAACCAAGTTTTAATGGCTATTATCGCTGCAAATATGTTACGCAATGTTTTACTTATCATTTTATAATGCATCTAAATGTTGAAATTGATAAAATGTAAATGAAAAAAAGTTCCGAAATAGTTTGATAGACAATTAATATATGATACGATGCTCCACTTTTATGCATAATAAAGGTCATGGAAGAATTAAAACTGAATGCATGAAACACTACAAATATATAACTTTGGGAGTTGATATTTTAATTTAGTTTAGGCAATACAATTTTATTTTAGAAAATCAGATTAATTGATGACTCAGCCGATAACGGCTTCCAAGAATGGATATTCAAGTAATGGGTAGTGACTATTCTGGTATTTCTAAATCTTAATAATGAAAACAAATATAAATTATGTTAAAGCTTAGTTCATAATTGACATTAAAATTAATACTGCAATTACATATAATGATCTAAAATATAAACCAATGCCTATTTTTCCTATGTGTTAGAATTTATCCATTTTTGCATTCTATGCAAATTCAGCAAATCTGTCTAATCTAGGCAAAATAAGAGGGCCCGAGTTCCTACTACAAGTTCCCAACAATCAAGACTTCGGGATAAACCACTGAAACTGACCAAGTATTATTGGTTCTGCAGAGTATATGATGAAGCCCTCGTAATGTATTATAGTATCCTATACATATGGTCCACTGCCATGTACGAGCCACCCACCAATCCTCTTCGTACATGTTAAACTGATTTGAAAGGGAAATCCCATACTGAGTTACAGTAAGTCCATGTTAACAGCAACAGAGCTGACTTCACAAGTTTAAATAGCCGTATTTCGTAAATAGGGGTAAGTCGACCTTTGCAACATCTGGCGGAGACACGTGTAACACTTCCGGGCACACACCCCAGGAGAAATGCTTCTGGGTTACGTCCATAGATTAAAAAAAATGAGTCCGAGTCATTAGGGCAAACTGATTATATGTATAAACGTCACTTGTGAGCCATTCCTAGTTCCAAGTTACACTGACATCCGTCATTCCTGTTGTTGGCATTGCTGGCCTAGAGAGACGGTACATGGGTGCTAAATGGGAAACATCTAGGCTGTGGGAAGGATACTTCAGCTTCACTAATTAGCAATGAAATAATACGGCAACATTCTACCGGTTAAAGGCTCTCTCTTGATTGTCGGAAAGAGAGATACCAGCGGCTGCATTCAACAACAGTAGATATTGTCGAATCTACCGTCCGTCTCAAGCTATACTTAAGGATGTCCCGCGACGTCAGGATTTACTTGCTCCATTGGATGATTGAGACCCTAATATATTTCAAACCCTCTTGCCCCATGCATCGAGCAGCATGCAAATCGAAACCAAGAACCTTGCATTCTGAACATTCAAAATATTAGTACCATGATACCTGGCCTACTAGTAGCAGTGGATCCGCAGCTAGTGAGCACCCTCCTAGCCGTGACAACCCGACTGAGTAGGCAATTGGATAATTGGGCTGGAAATTAAGCCTACTCGAGTCGTGATACAAGTTATATCTAGGAATGTATCGCAGTGGTCTTGCATCAGGTTGCATTCATATCGTGGTAAACGGCCCATAATCTCAATATTATGCTAAGAATAATGAATTTACATAATAGTATACATGTGAGCTCACAACCCAAACTGAAACACCGTCTCCATGGACACGGGTCATTCCAGTATCGCCTGCAAGCTGTCTGCGTCCTGTAACCCGTGCGAGCCATGCTTGTGTTCATGCGGTCATAAATTCAACAGACACGCCAAAGGGTTTACCAATGTGCTGGGTTTAAACCGAACTTTTCTCGCTCATGTTTGGTATTATTAGGAAATACACAAAAAATACTAACGATTGTTCTGGTTTATGTTGATTGACAGTGTACCTGTAAGCCATGAGGCATCGTCAGAAATGACGAAAATATTTGCATCTTCATTAATGCGTTCCTCAGACATAGATGTAATGACACTCTGGCGCTAGTAATCTGGTCTTAATGCCAGAGGGTCGATATGATGCTAGCACCCTCCCAACCCACCCCCATGACTCCAATAACCAACAATGACATTGACAGACTGAAGACAAGGACTTCTCTTACATAAGTAGGTTCAGCATGGACTTCCCTTACTTAGCAGGTTCAGCATTTAGATGAGAACAGCGAGTAGCGCGGTCTGAGCTTCGCCATCACCTCAGTTGTTCAAACCTGTTACCCAAAGGGACACTGAAAGGCTGCTTTAGCACCATCTCTAATCACTAGCAGGGTGTTTAAGTCAGCTTAGCCATTACATTTTGTCCGTCGCCCGTCCGACTGCCGGTCGGTTGTCCGTTAACAGGGCACAAATCGTAACCGCTCGACCTAGAAACTTTTAACTGAACACCCATAGAGGACCATAAAAATCTCCTTAGAAACTTGAAATTATGTCACTATGGCCTATATCCTTAGTGCGATGGGGCTCTGAAGTACCTCTAGAATAATTAAACATTTGAAACAAAAGCTCCAGTATCGGAATAACTAATGCATTGATTGTCATGATTCTTTCAATGCGTATTGATCATGGAGTGTTTCATCAGTTCCCGAAGGTGACACTTTTTTTTTAATTTTACACATTTTTTATTATTTTGAGACCTTCATATGAAGCATTCCGGACGTTAACAGGGCACAAACCGTTGGACCCAGAAACTTATAACTGTACGTCCAGGCAGATCCTAGGCAAAGCTCCATGGAAATCTGAAATTAGGTCATCGTGACCAATATTCTGCAAGTACTGGCAAAAAACATGATTTTAAGCACCGAGACAGTCAGACAGGGTACAAAACTTTACTATTGGATATAGAATCTTCTAACTTGGCATCCTGGGAGATCCTCGAATGATCTAGTTGGACACTTTAAAATAAGTTCACTGCAACGTATATTCTCTGAGTTATGGTACCTGTTATTGCACCCCCGAATAATTAAACATTTGCTACAAAAGCTCCAGTATATAAAAAAATCTACAACATTGATTGCCATGATTCTTTAATTCATATTGATCCTGGAATGATTCATCAGTTCCTGAAGACTGATGGTGCCACCTTTATTTTAATTTGTTTTTCTATTTCTGAGACCTTCAAATGAAGCAGTCCTTACGTTAACAGGACAAAACCCTGAACCGTAAGACCTAGAAACACTACATCCAGGGAGATCTAGACTGATGAACATTATATTGCAAGATAACCTTCCATGAATCTACACCATCTTGCATCGATCCAAGGTTCGCTGAGTAGGTCATGCTTGCCACGTTCCAGATCCAAGACAAATCCACATACTTTTGTATGGGGAAATAGTATCTGGTAAAAGATCCATCGGAAGTCAGCAGAGGCGCTACAAGGACAGTCTCAAAGCTCACTGAAAAAAACTATCCATCAACACAGATACGTAGGAAAATCTAGGGAAGGATCGGATAGCGTGGTGTGCAGCTGCGCACAAAGGTGCAGAAGACGCTGAAAAAGGACGACTTTTGGAGTCCAGGGGAAAACGTGAGGTCCGCAAGGCGAGGATGGCAACTACCTCAACAGCAACCACCGATCACATGTCCAACATGTGGGAGTTTCTTGCGTGCCTGGATAGGCCTGGCAAGTCAATTCTGGACATACAAACCTAGATCAACTAAAAAAAACCTTGATCATCGTGGTCATCTTCGCAAAGTGAAAGGACGAACACCACGCAAATCTCCTTGGAAACATGAAATGAGGTCGTGCAATTGGTGACCTATACTTTGTGAACTACGGATCGAAAATGTGATTTTGAGTACCCAGTGAGTCAGACGGGGCACAAATGGTATCAATTCGGCTTAGTTTCTTCTGACGCAACATCCAGGAAGGTTCTGAGCACTTCCTTGTAGAGTTTCCTTGCACATGAAATAAGGTCAATTTGTCCTATATAGGCGTATATAAGATATGTGAAAGAACAGGATTTGAGCACCCTATGAGACAGATTTGCATGATTGGCTACAGCTGGACTTAGAAACTTCTAATACGATTAAGATCCAAGGAAGGTTCCTGTAAACAGTCTTTAGAAACCTGATATATTGTCACTGTGACCTTCATTCTCCGTATAGATACTTTATATTTGGCTGGTAAGCTTACTTGAGTCGTGATACAAGCCATATCGAGAAATGCATCACAGTGGTTTTCCATCATGTTGCATTCATTTCGTGCATGGTTAACGGCCCATAATCTTAACATTAGGCAACGAATGGTGAAATAACACAAAAGAATAAATTTTTGAACTCACAACCCAGACTGAAACTACATCTCTAAGGTAACGTGTCATTTCCTGTATCGCGTACAAGTTGGCTGCGTCAAGTAACCCGTGCGAGCCATGCTTGTATTAAAAAAATCAACAAAAATGCGGTAGGATTTACCAATATGCTGAGTCAAAACGGAATTTTACTCGCTCATGTTAGGTGTTGTTAGAAACTACACTAAAACGCTAACGACTGGTCTCGTTTATCTAAAGTGACAGCATACTCGTGGGCCTTGAGGCGTTATCAGAAATGACGAAAATATTTGCATTCTCATAGAGCCTTAAAGTGGGTTCCGCGCTGAAGGATGACACGGCACTCTGACACTGGTTGTAGACTCTCTAATGTCAGAAGGTCGAAATGGCGCTAAAATTCTGCAAACTGTGTGACAGAACATAATTTTAGCACCGTGTTAGCATTTGTAGGTATAAACTTCTAACTTAGCATATAGGAATACCTGGTAACATCTTTTTTGAAACCCTGATTAAGGTCACCTTCAATCTATTTTCTAAGGACTATGGGGAAAAAGTGATTGTGAGGACTCTCGAAGTTGTTCTACCCATTATTCACGGTACCCTATCAAATATTTTTAAACAGATCATAACATCAATTATAAGTGCGGGCGTCACATTATTGTCAAATTCAGCTGAGCGTCATTGCCCATGGGCGACTATATTTCTGCAGAGTTAGTACCTAAAGCCCCTTTTGCAGACAACCTAGGACTTTTTGGTCGTAGGATTTCAGCAGGGCCACGACAGTTGATTTGAAATTTGCGCCTTAATGTACTCATATCATGGGCGGATTCAGAATTTAGGAAAAGGAGGGGTTCAGCCCAGGAGGACTGATAACGAAACCTGAAAAAAGGTCTCTTGGTCCAGAAAAGGTTAGTCCGGTCCTCGAAAATTGGTCCACAAGCATTAAAAAACGATTGGAAAAGGAATGACGAACTTAGCACCACTATCAGTGAAGTTCCCCTGATATGACAACTACATAACCTTAATAATTTCAGTAGTAGAGTTTGGACCAATAACAGAGGTTTGTCATCTTGTTTGGGCCAATTTCGCTTCGCGAATATGTATGAGAATGGACTACGCCTATTCTAGTCCTGCAGAAGTAGAGCCACATCCTTTGTTATCTGTACCTATTTTGTCACGAAACAACAATACAGAGGGTCTTGAAGACACCTCAGGTCTGGGCAATGACACCCGGAAGAACTCTTTCTCGCAAGTCCCTGCAGCCTGGATAGTGTTGAGAAGATCACTGATCACTCTCTCGTGTGCGGCGATGTGAAACTAATGACACAAAGTCTTCTGTGTTCCGTGGGTAGACCTAGCCTCGAATAATGTACTACCGGAGACTGCAAGGTGGACAAGGTGTTCCATCAACCGCAACCCAATAACTGCCACATCTACAAAATACAAAACAAAGAGAATTCATCTTACTAGACAACACCATCAACTTCATCATTTCTACCTTTTGCTAAATACAAGGTAATTAGCAGACTGGGTTGCAGCTGGTTTGTGTGGTGATATCGACGAGGTATCACCACACATAGGAAGCAAGAGGCCTGCCCTCAAAGTATACTTTAACTGAACACCCATAGAGGACCATAAAAATCTCCTTAGAAACTTGAAATTATGTCACTATGGCCTATATCCTTAGTGCGATGGGGCTCTGAAGTACCTCTAGAATAATTAAACATTTGAAACAAAAGCTCCAGTATCGGAATAACTAATGCATTGATTGTCATGATTCTTTCAATGCGTATTGATCATGAAGTGTTTCATCAGTTCCCGAAGGTGACACTTTTTTTTTAATTTTACACATTTTTTATTATTTTGAGACCTTCATATGAAGCATTCCGGACGTTAACAGGGCACAAACCGTTGGACCCAGAAACTTATAACTGTACGTCCAGGCAGATCCTAGGCAAAGCTCCATGGAAATCTGAAATTAGGTCATCGTGACCAATATTCTGCAAGTACTGGCAAAAAACATGATTTTAAGCACCGAGACAGTCAGACAGGGTACAAAACTTTACTATTGGATATAGAATCTTCTAACTTGGCATCCTGGGAGATCCTCGAATGATCTAGTTGGACACTTTAAAATAAGTTCACTGCAACGTATATTCTCTGAGTTATGGTACCTGTTATTGCACCCCCGAATAATTAAACATTTGCTACAAAAGCTCCAGTATATAAAAAAATCTACTGCATTGATTGCCATGATTCTTTAATTCATATTGATCCTGGAATGATTCATCAGTTCCTGAAGACTGATGGTGCCACCTTTATTTTAATTTGTTTTTCTATTTCTGAGACCTTCAAATGAAGCAGTCCTTACGTTAACAGGACAAAACCCTGAACCGTAAGACCTAGAAACACTACATCCAGGGAGATCTAGACTGATGAACATTAGATTGCAAGATAACCTTCCATGAATCTACACCATCTTGCATCGATCCAAGGTTCGCTGAGTAGGTCATGCTTGCCACGTTCCAGATCCAAGACAAATCCACATACTTTTGTATGGGGAAATAGTATCTGGTAAAAGATCCATCGGAAGTCAGCAGAGGCGCTACAAGGACAGTCTCAAAGCTCACTGAAAAAAACTATCCATCAACACAGATACGTAGGAAAATCTAGGGAAGGATCGGATAGCGTGGTGTGCAGCTGCGCACAAAGGTGCAGAAGACGCTGAAAAAGGACGACTTTTGGAGTCCAGGGGAAAACGTGAGGTCCGCAAGGCGAGGATGGCAACTACCTCAACAGCAACCACCGATCACATGTCCAACATGTGGGAGTTTCTTGCGTGCCTGGATAGGCCTGGCAAGTCAATTCTGGACATACAAACCTAGATCAACTAAAAGAAACCTTGTTCATCGTGGTCATCTTCGCAAAGTGAAAGGACGAACACCACGCAAACCTCCTTGGAAACATGAAATGAGGTCGTGCAATTGGTGACCTATACTTTGTGAACTACGGATCGAAAATGTGATTTTGAGTACCCAGTGAGTCAGACGGGGCACAAATGGTATCAATTCGGCTTAGTTTCTTCTGACGCAACATCCAGGAAGGTTCTGAGCACTTCATTGTAGAGTTTCCTTGCACATGAAATAAGGTCAATTTGTCCTATATAGGCGTATATAAGATATGTGAAAGAACAGGATTTGAGCACCCTAAGAGACAGATTTGCATGATTGGCTACAGCTGGACTTAGAAACTTCTAATACGATTAAGATCCAAGGAAGGTTCCTGTAAACAGTCTTTAGGAACCTGATATATTGTCACTGTGACCTTCATTCTCCGTATAGATACTTTATATTTGGCTGGTAAGCTTACTTGAGTCGTGATACAAGCCATATCGAGAAATGCATCACAGTGGTTTTCCATCATGTTGCATTCATTTCGTGCATGGTTAACGGCCCATAATCTTAACATTAGGCAACGAATGGTGAAATAACACAAAAGAATACATTTTTGAACTCACAACCCAGACTGAAACTACATCTCTAAGGTAACGTGTCATTTCCTGTATCGCGTACAAGTTGGCTGCGTCAAGTAACCCGTGCGAGCCATGCTTGTATTAAAAAAATCAACAAAAATGCGGTAGGATTTACCAATATGCTGAGTCAAAACGGAATTTTACTCGCTCATGTTAGGTGTTGTTAGAAACTACACTAAAACGCTAACGACTGGTCTCGTTTATCTAAAGTGACAGCATACTCGTGGGCCTTGAGGCGTTATCAGAAATGACGAAAATATTTGCATTCTCATAGAGCCTTAAAGTGGGTTCCGCGCTGAAGGATGACACGGCACTCTGACACTGGTTGTAGACTCTCTAATGTCAGAAGGTCGAAATGGCGCTAAAATTCTGCAAACTGTGTGACAGAACATAATTTTAGCACCGTGTTAGCATTTGTAGGTATAAACTTCTAACTTAGCATATAGGAATACCTGGTAACATCTTTTTTGAAACCCTGATTAAGGTCACTGTAATCTATTTTCTAAGGACTATGGGGAAAAAGTGATTGTGAGGACTCTCGAAGTTGTTCTACCCATTATTCACGGTACCCTATCAAATATTTTTAAACAGATCATAACATCAATTATAAGTGCGGGCGTCACATTATTGTCAAATTCAGCTGAGCGTCATTGCCCATGGGCGACTATATTTCTGCAGAGTTAGTACCTAAAGCCCCTTTTGCAGACAACCTAGGACTTTTTGGTCGTAGGATTTCAGCAGGGCCACGACAGTTGATTTGAAATTTGCGCCTTAATGTACTCATATCATGGGCGGATTCAGAATTTAGGAAAAGGAGGGGTTCAGCCCAGGAGGACTGATAACGAAACCTGAAAAAAGGTCTCTTGGTCCAGAAAAGGTTAGTCCGGTCCTCGAAAATTGGTCCACAAGCATTAAAAAACGATTGGAAAAGGAATGACGAACTTAGCACCACTATCAGTGAAGTTCCCCTGATATGACAACTACATAACCTAAATAATTTCAGTAGTAGAGTTTGGACCAATAACAGAGGTTTGTCATCTTGTTTGGGCCAATTTCGCTTCGCGAATATGTATGAGAATGGACTACGCCTATTCTAGTCCTGCAGAAGTAGAGCCACATCCTTTGTTATCTGTACCTATTTTGTCACGAAACAACAATACAGAGGGTCTTGAAGACACCTCAGGTCTGGGCAATGACACCCGGAAGAACTCTTTCTCGCAAGTCCCTGCAGCCTGGATAGTGTTGAGAAGATCACTGATCACTCTCTCGTGTGCGGCGATGTGAAACTAATGACACAAAGTCTTCTGTGTTCCGTGGGTAGACCTAGCCTCGAATAATGTACTACCGGAGACTGCAAGGTGGACAAGGTGTTCCATCAACCGCAACCCAATAACTGCCACATCTACAAAATACAAAACAAAGAGAATTCATCTTACTAGACAACACCATCAACTTCATCATTTCTACCTTTTGCTAAATACAAGGTAATTAGCAGACTGGGTTGCAGCTGGTTTGTGTGGTGATATCGACGAGGTATCACCACACATAGGAAGCAAGAGGCCTGCCCTCAAAGTATACAAACTAAGTTTCACTTCACGAAGTGATAATGATCTACAGGCAGCCAGATGGGATCTTCAGCAGACAGCATAACTTTGCATAGCATAACAAGCTTTCTGTGACACTAGCTGTGTGAAAGGCATGTATAATGAAAGCAAGGAAGCCATTTTCCAACTCAGGATAAACTTGCTGCTTTAATGACAACAAATGGAAAGGTAAAAAGGATCGCACTAAACAACTGAAATAATAATAATAATAATAATAATAATAATAATAATAATGATAATAATAATAATAATAAAGATAGATTAGATAGTTAGATAGATATATAGTATTTATATAGCGCCAATTCTCCAATAATCGCACTCGCAGCGCATTGTACACAGAGATACACAGTCACACAAACACGATTTCGTGGAAACCTACTCCCTGTGCCTCTGACTTCAGAAAAAAAGGAAATGATACACATTCATGACCAAAAGCTTGCCGAAAGAGATACGTTTTTAAATTGGGTTTAATTATGTAAGGGTCGGAGTTTTTTATGTGAAGTAGGAAGCGTATTCCTGACTTTTGAGGCTAAGAACCGGGAGGAACGTTCACCAACTTTGATGATACATTTTGGTACCTTAAGAAGATCTCTGCCAGCCGAACGCAGCGTACGCAACGGCCGTTAGATTATTTGTTCTTCAGACGAGTATGATGGAAGTTAGCCATCAAAATTGCGGTAAACAAAAACAGGAATTTTTTATTGTACACAGTACTTGACGGGAAGCAAATGGAGCTGTCTGAGCAGCGGCGTGAAATGGTCAGTCTTACGCTTCTAACGAATGAGGCGCGCAGCATTATTCTGAACCATCTGCAGTCATGAGATTTGATCTGCAGGTAACCCAGCAAGAACCGAATTACAGTAATTCAGGCGAGATATTACTGTGGCGCCAATGTGCCGACAGCACGCGATAGTAGAGAGGAAACGCCGGATCGAAGCTATACGGTGGAGCTCGAGGAAGGCCGCACGACATATACTACTGATATAATCGTGAAATTAATGATTCTGATTAATCTAAACACCAAGACTCTTCGCCAAAGTTTTAAAGGAACAGTGCAGCCACCAACGCTTATGGACTCACTGTCAACCATCCGTTGACGGGGAAATGCTCTTCATGATATCAATGCCTTCCAATAATGGGTAACTCAACAACAAACTGAACCTAGGAGGATTCAGTGTTGCACTTAATGCCCTTGCAATCTGAAAAGACGCATGGTAGGAAGGCTTTCTTTTGAAGGTCTTTAAACGCGCCAAGGAAATTCTCATGAAAGAACGGCATCCGTTGACGTGTCGATGCTAGACAAAAGTGCCGCATGGCTGAAATAATGTCAGCATAGTCAGTTAATGCAGGGCAAGGATGACAGATCGGTGTTTTGGGTTCTCCTGTTTGCTTATTCCCGTCGTGCTTTCCATCCCTCATCTTGGTTCACCATTCGAAACCAGTTTTCATTTCTTCCATTGATCAGTAGTGCCAATGGTTTAACCCTTTTGTTTTGCAATTGTATCCTTTAAATAAAGAAGAAAAAGAGGCGTGTTGAGTCGGTAGAGTTTATAAAGACAATTGGAAGAAACTATTGCCAGGCAACATATCGTCATTTGAAGCGTCTGTGTCCGTTGCGAGCAGATCATTCAACACTCATGTGTATTGGTAAACATTTCTGTATTTCTGGGTGCCATCTCCGTTTCTGTTGCATCTGCACAGATGATAAATCTATGTGCAAACTCTCTTCTGTTTCTTTTTACTTTTTTATCACTTCATGCAGGACATTATGCTTCCTTGTCAATTTCCGTTTTTCCCCCTTTCTTTTGAAGAGAGTCCTCATCGTTGACAAATCCCTTATATGTGACTGAGTGACCAGCGATCAGACTTGCTGTGCACAAGATAAATTTACAAACTACTGTCTTTCGTACTGATCCCTGTTGCCGTCCTTTCCCTAATGAACTTGATGATGGTTTCAACAAGTATGGCATGTTGCGAATTGGCGTTGTCTCTCCTAACCACGGTCGCTTTTCAGGTATTCAGTCAGCTTTGAAGTAGTGACTTACATTCATGCAGTTAAACGATACTGAATCTGATTAAATGAATGCTCGTGAACAATCGTTACCACCGTGAAACTTCGAAAGTCGTTTGGTCTTCCTATACTTGGCACACTGAAGTACAGTAGGTCTAGCTAGCTACAGATCCAAAGAGTTTAACGGCTGTTGCATACCATCCATTTCCTTCACGCATAAAGATCTCTCTCTCTCTCTCTCTCTCTCTCTCTCTCTCTCTCTCTCCTTATTATTGCTGCCTAATACAGCACTTACTTTATGCCTGTATAGGGAAAGTCTGTGAATGTGTTTTTAGACTCAATTGGGTGCCAGAGAAGATCACCAACACTATCAAGAACTCGTATCAAGGAATTGCCTGTAGTGTGGTACACGGGCGAAAGCTAACTAATGAATTCCAAACTAAGAGAGACTGAGTGGTGAGGTAAGGGTGTGTCTACTGTCACCTGTCTTGTTCCTGCTGAGAATTGGCTGGATCATGAAGACATCAGCAGCCCAAAAAGAGAAGGGTATCTAGAGTGAACACTTTGGGCTCAGCTGCGAGATCTGGACTTTGCCGATGACCTATTCCTCCTCTTCAACACACGTAAATAAATGCTGGAGAAGACCAGCGATTTGGCAACCTGTTCTGCGTAATTAGGACTCAACATCCATCGATGGATGATCAAGGTCCATAAAGTAAATGCAGCCTATATACAATCCCAGTCACGCTCAAGGATGAAAAGTTCCAAGAGGAAGAGAGCTTTACCTTTGTGGGCAGCATCATGGACAATTAAAGATTGAGGAACTGATGCAAATGTGAACGCAAGAAATGGCAAAGTAAGAGCAGTCTGAGGAAGATTGGAAATCTTTAGACCTCTCTGAGGCAACCAACATTAGGCTCTTAAACACAAATGTCAAGCTTGTTTTGTTATATGTGGCAGAGAAATGGAGGGCAACAGCCAGCACCATCAATTCCTGTCTGATAAGGATCCTATAAATATGTTGGCCTTTAATTATTAAAGATTTGCTGAATGGTAGCAGAAATAAAATTAAAGGAGATAGAACTAATATGGTGCATGCATACATTTTAAAGATAGAAATCAGTGTGGAAATCTTAATAGTGACATCACTACACATGAGATTAAATATGCAGTTAAACAAATGGCAACAGTAAAGCACCAGGTCAAAGTGGTTTGACACTTTATGTGATAAAATTTATTATCCATGTTATACTTCCCTTGTTAGAAAAATTGTACAAAAGTATACAATAAAGAGGTTTTTCCCCAGATGAATAAGGCGAAAGGAATTATTTATATCCATTTTACAAAAATGGAAATATAAATTATTCTGGTAACTACAGGGGAATATCTTTGTTAAATGTATTTGTAAATTATGCAAAAAAATTCTGAATAATAGATTGTTGGGTTATGTAGAGGAATCAGATATACTGACAGAGGCACAGGCAGGGTATAGAAAGGGTTGTGGTACTATTGATAATGCTTTTGTTTTGCAGGGGTTAATAAAAAAATGAAAGTAAAAGAAGGGGGAGATTCTATTACATTTATATTGATTTTCTAATGCCTTAGATTGAGTCCAACATGATATTTTATGGTATGTATTATTGAAACAGGGTATTAATTTGAGAATTGTAATTGTTATAAGGTCAATGTACCCCAAAATGCAATCATGTATTCTTAAAGATAATGGGACTACAAAGTATTTTTCTGTACTTTAAGGACTGGTTATCAAGGCATTCATATTAATGGACACTTCCAAAATTAAGTTACTTAAATCCATAAACATACAGCATATGAAAGTTATTTCAACAGTGCTTATAGGAAAAAGTTCATAATTAATAAAAATTTAATGATAAAAGAGAGATGAAGGAAAAACAAATTTTATCACTTTATGTCTCATTCTCCTGAGGCAAAAATATATTTACATATGATCTTAATTTTTTTTCTAATACTATTTTTTTTTTATTTGATAAATTTTACACATTTGCTATTAAACTAATATCCAGTGCACAGATGCAAGGAATTAATGGAAGGGGAGGGGGAATGCTGGGAATTACAAAACCCCTGCATATACACACAGGACAAACAAAGCCATATTTCCAGTTCGGCTGAGGCAATTTGATATGAGAATGACCGTACACCGGCCTGTCACAGCAGGGGATCTCCCCCAGAGGCCAATTATAAATCAGGTACCCTAGCTTAGCTGACCTCCGGTGACCAGAAGTGGCTTACCTGCAACTTGAAAATGCAAGTGAATACAATAGAGCCTAAAAATCAATAACTAGCGTAATTTTTAGCTTTTATTTTTAAATTTCAGACTAAATACCTACGTTTACAAGCTGCGAAAATTAAATCAACAGTTCTTACTTAAAAAACGTGCCATGGTCAAAGTTTGGCAAAATTTAAGGTACTGATTTTATTTTTATGCTAATATAAAAATTACAAAATTAAGATCAAATTTTTGGTATACATTGAGTCTTAATAAACAAAGTTACATACCTAAAGAAAAGTCTCTAGATGCAACAATTCTCATGTAAAGCGAGTAAATTCTTTAAAAATGCATTATGTCTAGGCCCAAAACTTCAAGAAATTACACAATACGGACTTCATTTCTGGCATATATATATATATATATATATATATATATATATATATATATGAGAATATTTATGGTAGATTTTATAGATATTAGGCTTTGAAATTAGACAGTCCTGAAGTGTGATATACTATAGGTTTTTAATAGAAAATTAAGGTTTTTCCTTTATTTTTCGAAGGAACGGACTCATTGTGACCCAGTTTTCGGTTTGGTAGGAGATTTTGGGGACATCTAACAGTTGCCAAATTTTAAATCGTATGCCTAACGGTTTCAAAACGTGCCAGTAAAACGGACGGACGACGGACTTTGGACCATAACTAATAAAATAGTTCAGATGACTTCGACTTGTATAGTAAGCTGGGCTAACAAGGTGCCCCCCCCCCCCCCCCTCCACTGGATCCGCCACTGGTAGCCAGGCCTTATGCACTGCAGAACAGTTGAATACCCTGCTCCTCCGAGAAGTGGGCGGGTTTAGTGGGCGTTGCTATCGATCGACACGCCGAAATCCAACCATAAACCATGCAACGTACTCTTTTACAAATTGAAGATCGAATCAGTATGACTAAGTTATTTCTTTACTAAGATTTTCTTTAAATATTGTTAGAAAACATATCCATGGACTATAAAACAATATGTCCACAAGATTGCATGGTTACACGGCATGAGCTGTACAGACTATACAGGCCTAATTTAGATGCCAATTTAAAATCGATGTCATGCGTCCTACGTCCGGATTTTACACACAGCCGTCCAGCGAAGCAATTCTAATTCACAATTACTCGGAAAGTTACACATCCAAAATAATTCATGATTACACTAAAAATCAGGGAAGTGAATGCGTCATTATCTCTAATCGATTTGGTCTTTCCTACTCATAAGCAACTAATCTATTGCTTTAGCACCTGATTTCCCTATGAACTTTATGGTCGTGGCAGTAAATTTGTTAACATTCGGAATTAAATATGACCTTTATGGCAAATATAATGATAAGAACAACATATTCGAAAAGTATGCGCAGTTCTGTGAATGTGGCGTGACTAATCTGGGTAGCCGAGACTGTAAGTTAGGAAGGCAGGGCCCTGAGAAATGTTAGGAACTGGCGACCACAACACGACAAATACACGTCCGTGCGATGAGAAGTGTGACCTCGTGTGCCCCTGAAGATATGGGACGCTTTACTGCTACACAATGAATGGAGACAGCAAGAAAGTAAAAGTGTTGTACAACCAAGTTCCCAGCGAGGATAAGGTGCGTGTATGAGTTTAAATCGAGTGCTGCTTTGTCACCTCCGGTGTCCAGTGACTGTGTTGTGAGTAGTCAATCGGTGTCGGCTGAGTCGTGAAAATGTCAAACACGTTCCTTGGAATAGCGTGAATGTCAGTAAAGGTTGCTGGTAGATAGTAGATAAATAAAAATTATGGTCCTACACTGATGATAATCAGATTGATTCAGTGATGGAAAGAATTCCAATGTAGCTGCTTCACTCTTTAGTGTAAATAAGAAAATAACTTTAACCACCACTATCTTACACAATAAGGGATTATAAAATTTACCAAATCATGGCAAATCACTTTGTGAACAGGTTAGTTGTCTGGAAGAGGACTACAATAAATATTAGGTCAAATTTTGTTCCCGGCATTCCGTGTGCACAGGGTGGTGTCTGCATGACCTATGTGCTGTCCTCTCGGCTGGGCCATTCTAACTTCTGTCAGTCAAAATAAAATGCAACAACATTGGCCTGGGGCACTTCTCGCTGAGCTGTTATCTATTTCTCTGGCAACGGATACATGGCTTCAAAAAATGTCTTAATATCATCATTGCTTGATGGTGCAGGAACACAGAGGAATCAAAATTCAAACTTTTATTTGATAAGAGTAGAAGAACATTAAACCCAGTTGTGGCTCTGTGGTATATAGGCCTTTTGAGCCATAGGCCTCTGCCTTCATTAATCTCCATACACCGGTCTACAGCATTTGTTCTGAGTACTTCTGACCCTTTGTTGGGTGCCTGTCCTAGTGACTGGTTATACCTGATTGTTTCAGCCAGTGATGTGCATGTGTTACATCTTCACTGCTTGCCTACTGGCCCTCCCAGATGAAATGTAATACATGCACCTCCCAGGCTGAAACAATCATGTGTAACCATTGGTCTAGTCACTATGATAGGCACCCAACACACAGGGTCAGAAGTACTCGGAACAAGTGCTGCGCAGACCGAAATATGCAATTATCTGTGAAACTTAATTTCTTAACCCAGCCCGCATGTCTTAGTAATTCTACCTAAAGAAAAGAAGTTTTGCCTTATTTATAATTTCCTATTATCAGTAAGATATGCTTTTCAAAGTTTCATTTTAATTATTTATAATTAACAAGAATTAAACCACTATCCAGGACATCTACTTGCTGCATAGACCTAGAGAATTTATTGAGCATTTTAACGCCATACCGCCCATACTGTGTAATGTACATCTGTTACAAAACTCCACGCTAATTCTGCAGCTCCCTGCCAGTTCACAGAGGTTTATAAAGTCCTCTGTTCTCACATCTACCGTGTTATACTCAGTTACATACGGAAGTTAATATGGGAACAAAGACTAATTATTTGAAGCGCGGAATGTTGTAAAAAAGGAAGAATAATTTAAGCCTATAAGATAATAGGCATTCTGGGAAAAAAAGTCATGATTATGATGTAATCGATTGTTGCCTTTGTTAATCGATGGCTTGAAATTGGCAGGAAACTGACTGACTTTCGATAAAACTTGATCAGCCCACCACTAGTTGGTTATGAGTAAATCTGGAACTGAGTTGTCACAGCTGAACTATACACAACCCTCAGGTGGACTGTTTAGCTGATCAGAGTTTTACACACCTGACAGACTAGTACAGAGACTCTAAAGCCACTATATAATAAGTGACAGAATTGGCAGATTCAGAATAGTCATTCAGAATAGGCATCAAAGCACCATTTCTTGTGTACTGATATACGACTGTGTAAAAGTGTATATAAATACTGAAAGGCCATCAAGACTGTCACCCTGGATTACCTAGAATAACAAAAACTAAAAAAACTTTCAGCAATTGGAGCATCAACCCACTCTTTTGTGTACCAGTACTGATATCTGACTGTGTAACAGTGTGTATAATATAGGTAATTGTTTTATCAATAAATATTCAGAAAAATTGCTTTTTAAATTAAAAGTACTTGTACTTGTACTCAAGTACAGGCCCCTGTACTTGTACTCAAGTACATTGAAAAATAGTGTACTTGTACTTGTACTTGACAATTCTGCAGTACTTGTACTTGTACTCAAGTATTGACCCCCTGTACTTGACCCAAGCCTGAAACAGTGGTCACTTTTTAAAAAATTGGGATGCCATAAATCACAGATATATATAAGGGACCATCATGCTTTAAGTGAATACTATTTATATCATAAGCAGGTTTGATATATATATATATATATATATATATATATATATATATATATATATATATATATATATAATTTGTATTGTTCACATGGCATGAATTCAATACATTGCGGTGATAGTGCTCTACAGTGTGGGAGCGTTTATAAATAAATAACTAAAGTATGGTAAGTTTGACTTCATCAGTTTGTGCTACAGATCTGTTTCGTGAGAGCAGCATTCAAGCCGGCTCACTCTTCAGGTACAAACTGGAGTGATCAGATATTTGGGTGAAGTTTGTCGTAATAGGTAGGATTTGGGGTTACTAGGTTCGGTGAGGCATGTATTTAAAGTTTTTGTTTTGTTGGTGAATAAGGGTTACTTATATATTCCTCTTTATGCCATTGATGCAAGTTTTGTTTGGCAAGTGATCGTGAAAAAAAAGTAGCAAGGTGTGTTGGAATGGATTGAACAGCTTGTGCATTTATAGATCAAATGAATCAAAAACTTACTTTACGTTTAAAAGTCCTTGTCACCTGAACCAAGACAAAGGTTCAGCCTGTAAAAGCCTGAGGCTTAGTCTTACATTGGTGGTCTAGTATCCCTAAATATCACAGATGAAAGACTGGACTGAATAATCTTGTGCCCCCAGCAGCGGTTATGTATAAGGCCAAAAAAAGGTAGGGTTCTCAGGCACCACATGTGTCAATTTAAAACCCAACCAGCCCCCATCGCATCAAAAATGTTTATTTTGACTTTCAATAGAAACTTACCAATTTTGAGCGCCAGCCACTAAGACATTTCTTTCAAGAAGATCAAATAATACAATTTTGATAAGATTTCCTTTGTTATGTAGTGCTTTTACCTGTTTAGCAAAACAGTGCTGTTTTTATCATGCTTTTCCCTGATGCTCTGACATTTTTATCGAGACATACAAAAAAAAGATAAAAAAATTGCCCTCGCTAGCTGATTTCTGAAAAAGTGCCTGAGAACCCAACCTTTTTTTTTTTGGTCTTAACAATCTCAGACAGCATACAGAGGGGACAACTGTACAGGACATTGCAAGTTGAAAAAATCATGTATAACATAAGAATAAAAAGAATACCTTGCCAAAACAGACATATTCTCTGTTAGATGTTTGCAGTGCAGCATACTAATCTATTGATATCACACAAAGGTTGTAACTGATTCCATCATTTATTATAGTAGATACTTTCCACAGAAAAAATAGAAAGAAGGCTTTTATTCAGGAAAAAGCCTCAAGCCTAAAGTTTCATTGATACCTTTAATATACAAATATCAACAGTGTCATTGGGAACGTCTTTTTTTGTTTTTCGACAGCAGCTCCTCTCCGGCTTGGATATTTATATATAAGTATATGTAGTAATCAGAGTACTCCAAGAGTACAGTTGTAACTCCTGTCACTACTGAGTTCTTACATGAGAAATCTGACCCTTACACAAATTATTTAATAAAAAAATTCTCACCTTCTCAACCCACAAGAGTAGTCCTTTGTTTGCGGTTCAACAATAAGAGAGAAATGTATTGATAGAATTTAAATTTTTACAATAAGAATCATCAGTTACTAGGGGAAAAAATTATACATATAGTGTTTCTCAAATGCACTGCTCTGCAGGCCTTGCCTTTTGAAAATGGCACGGGAGTGAAAAATCACTCCCCTTGTGGAGTTAAGCTGAGTGAATCACTCACCTAAAATTAAAGCGTTAAAATTTTCTCTCCTATTCATGAATATATGATTAGGTTAAGTTTACCTTACTGTGCAGTATCAGGTGAAAATTGTTGACACACAAGGTGAATAGATTAACTTGTATTGTAATTTATCTAATAACCATTATTTTAATAATTACAATGTTACAAAGTTCCAAGATCATTTACTAATGCATATTTTTTTCATGCACTGATGACTAAAGTATTTTGGTTGTGATGGCATTATTACCAAGTCGCACCATAACATATCCAACAAAGCTGATTGGCTAAATGTTCAGAAAGATCTCAGCCGGGAACCAGGTGCAAAAGTGGCAGAGAAGGAAAAAGAAGTGACGAAACAAAAATGTCTGGTATTTTAAAGTCTCTGAAATACTCTCGTCAAAGTGACGACTGCAAGTAATTTTCATTTCGTCACAGCGGCAATTCTCTCGTCAATGACAATCGTGACGAGCGGCAGCAGGAACACTGAACTGGTAGCGCCACCTTCAACCATTTCAGCACAGCGTCCGTCTGTTTGTCCGCCGTGGGCTCAAATCACTCATATCTCAGAAGTGGTTTGACTTATCTGCCTTGAATTTTGCATGTTTATACATCTTGGATAGCTTTCTGGATTTTGTGGCAGGTGGTGCCACCTACATTTATGTTTACACTGCAGACAATCAGGCTTACATCTCAGGACCGGTTTGACATATCCCCCTGAAATTTTGCATGTGTATGGATCTCACATGGCTCTTAATCATACACCAGATTGGTGGCGCCTATGCTCTTTACACAGCGCTTTACCTATAGGGCTACTACCTTTATCGAAAGGCGCTGTTTGTTATGACCTCTTATCCTGAATTGCTACACCAGAGGGGAGCACTGCATTTTTGTCCAATCAGATGAGACCTTGTGCTGGAAGACAAAGCAAAGCATGGAATACACGGAGCCAATCATGTTTATTTCGTTTTGAGTGACAGCTCATCGCCCTGCGTAACTGTCTGAACAGGCCACAGGCTCAGAGAGAATTGCCGCTGACGTGGTTTGCTAAGGGCCTTAGGCACATAGGATGCTCGGCCGGTGAGCTTTAATTCAAAGGAAAAGTAACAACAAAGGCTGCGTGCACACCTCGCTGGCTTGTTCAGTTCTGCAGACAACAGATACATGGTCATAATGTCATAATTAAATCGGTCGATGATGCGAGAATGCAGAGGGAGCAATTTAAATTTGACCGGAAACTCATCAAGCGCCGCTTGAAGCGCAGCAATGGGTGGAGCCAGGATGCCTGTCGAGTGTTTGTTTATTGGCATCTGATTGGCTGCTTGTCACATCATACGCACATTTATTTCAGCGGACAACGAACCGCCATCTGGTGTCTAAATATATCATAAACAGTCAAAGCTGGCAGCGTGAAAATCAGTTGCTTCTTTAGAAGCGCAAGATTTCCGCTGCCTCGGGAGCGTAGGTGGCGCCACCTGCCATCATTTTTGCACAGCATCCTTCTGTTTGTTGGCAGTGGGATGAAATCACTCATATCTTGGCAGTGGTTTGACATATCTGCCTAAAATCTTGCAATTGTATACAACTTGGATAATTTTCCAGATTTTGTGGCAGGTGGTGCCACCTACATACACATTTCGGCTGCAGACATGCATGCTAATATGCAACACAAATCTCTCTATGTCCCCTTGTCATTCAAACCATGCCTCACTTCACCCGTCCCACTCTGGTTTCGGTGGATACACGTAGTCGCTTGTCGACTACCCGTATTCTAGTTCTTAATTGGCGAACCTGTGAAATTATGCGATTGCGCAGCGTCTTGCGTCATCTGTACGTTAACCATAGCTATCTAAAAAATGGCAGAAGCTAGCATCACCAAATTTTTTGCAAATAATCAGTCATGTGATAAAATATATTGGATTTTGTTTATTTTTTTCTAACTGCATTTTCTTAGATTGTATAGGGAAAAAGCTTTAAAAATCTTCTTCTCTGAAACTGTCCAGGCAAATTGTCCAATATTTCACAGAAATTATCCTATCTCTCTCAAGTTTGTTCGAATGGTTACAGGAGGTTGAACTAGTCTTCTGTCCAAAAAAGCACACTAAAATCAAAATCTAGGAAACAGCTTGAGCTATAATCACCAAATTTTATACCAATGTTTGTCACCTATGTCATATCTGAATTTGAGATATTGGTGGCGCCACCTACATTGATGTGTTTTTTACAAGCGAAAATGTAATTTTAAACTCTTCTAGCTTATACACTGATTTATGATGAAACTGTTAAGCTGATTGGTTTAAACTTTACAAGAATTTCTCTATGGTAGGGTTCTGCCAGTTTTATAAGAATAGATTGGGTAAATACAGCTTAAAAAAAAAAATTGTAGCAAATTGAAAAAGGCTTTCTGTGTATGAAAACAGATTTGACAACATGCTGAGTTTCAGCAGCCAAGTCAAGAGGTCACTCAGTACAAACAGGTGGGGTCCAGACATCACCATGGCAACTGACCTGGCTCTGGTGGGTGTCTAGACAATGTGTCCAGACATCTAGACACAGCGTCTAGACGTCTAGACACAATGTCTAGATCTATGCAGAATTCCCAGATTATTGGAAATATATCTTTCAACTGTTTGAAAAAACTTGGTTTGCATTTTCTAGCAAATCAGGTTTATCATCAGGTCACATGTGAACTGCTGCGCCCTCATTTTTGGTTGACCTCTGACCTTTCCCCGCTGCCCAGCATCCATTTGTGCCTTTGTATCAACACATAAACCCTCATATCTCGGGAACTGTTTGACCGAACAGGCTAAGAATTTTGCAAAAATGTAGCCCTTTGACAGCTTTATAACATAGACTAAAAATGGTGGCACCACCTACAACCATTTTTGCACAGCGTCCATCTGTTCATCTGCCTTGGGATAATATCACTCATATCTTAGCAGTGGTTTGACTTTTCCACCTGAAATATTGCAGGTTTATACATCCTGGACAGCTTTCTCGATTTTATGACAGGTGGTGCCACCTACACTCACATTTACTCTGCAGACATCCAAGCTCATATTTCGGAAACCGTTTGACTGATTGGGACAAAATTTTGCATGTTCATAGATCTCACATAGCTCTTCATCATAGACAAAACTGGTGGCGCCACCTGCAACCATTTATGTACAGCATCCATCTGTTCATCTGCCTTAGGATAAAATCACTCATTTCTCAGCAGTAGTTCGACTTATCCATCTGAAACTTTGCAGGTGTATACATCCTTGACAATTTTCTTGATTTTATGACTGGTGGCACCACCTACATTCACGTTTAAGCGGCAGACATCCATGCTAATATGCAACACACCTCACTCTATTCCCCTTGCCACTTAATCCATGCCTCACTTCACCTGTCCCACTCTGGTTTCTGCGGATACACATAGTCACTTGTCGACTACCCATATAGGTTTTAAAATGTCCTAGTCTGAAACTTGCAGGTCGGAAATGTCCATTTTGCTGAAATCATAATGAATAAGGTAGATATGCAGGACTTAAAGAGGATCAATATTAAATTTTAAAAATAAACCTCCATTCATACTCCTAAACTTTGCACAGGTTCGCATTAGGCCTGTAGGTCTTGTTATAATTTTCACTCGCATGTTTTCTCCATTGAACATCACAAAAAAATTATAAAATTCACACAATTTTCAAGGCACCACACGACCTTTCGTCAAGTCAAAAGTCGCTACCCTGTCAGCTAGTCTGGCAGTTCCATCAAGCATACATCGCGTCCAGCTGACAACATGATTTCTCTCAAAATACCGGTAGGTTGATCAATACATGTAATGGCACTGCTTGTAGTCCCGCTGATGGTCGCACGTTGGCAGCACGCGTATTCTAATTCAAGAACCAGTACTTCGAGCCAATTGTTTGAGATCTGAAGAAAGTTATGGAAAGCTCTGAATGCCAGGAGAGTGATTAATGGCTCACTAAAGTCTGTTTTAGGTGAGGGATGGCGCGGGAGGGGTTGCTTGCCTCAATAGGCAAGGCCTGGCTCTGGTACAAATATCCTCGAATTTATTATATCCGCCAAAACAAAGTTTTGCGGATACTATGTTTTTGACCGGGTTCCGCCGCCGCCACCGCGTTCGTTTCCGGAGAACTCCTCTCAGACTACTGGACAGATTTTTCCGAAACTTACACAAATTATCGGGTCACATGTGAACTGGTGCCTAACCAAGTGACCTTGACCTCTGACCTTTCCTCTCTGCCCAGCGTCCATTTGTGCATCTATTTCCTCACATAAACCGACATATCTCGGGAACCGTTTGACTCATATCTCTGCAGTGGTTTTACTTATTCACCTAAAATTTGGCATGCGTATACATCCAAGATAGCTTTCTTGATTTTATTACAGGTGGCGCCACCTACATTCACGTTAACGCTGCAGACATCCAAGCTCATATCTCGGGAACCGTTTGACCGATCAGGAAAAAAATTTCACACAAATGTAGCCCTTGGATAGCTTTATAACATACACAAAAATGGTGGCGCCACCTGCAGCCATTTTCGCAAAGCATCCATCTGTTTGTCTGCCTTGGGTTAAAATCACTCGTATCTCTTCAGTGGTTTGACCAAATTACCTGAAATTTGACATGCGTATACATCCCGCACAGCTTTCTTGATTTTATGACAGGTGGCACCACCTACTTTCACGTTCACGCTGCAGACATTAATGCTTATATCTCCGGACTCGTTTGACCAATCAGAAAAAAAAATTTACACAAATGTAGCCCTTTGATATCTTTATAACATACACAAAAATGAAGGGCACCGGCAGCCATTTTTGCATAGCATCCATCTCTTTGTCTGCTGTGGGATAAAATCACTCATATCTCTGCAGTGGTTTGACTTTTCCACATTGGATAGTTTCTCGTTCAAATAACAGGTGGTGCCACCTACAATCATGTTTATGTGATGTGTGTTTCCCCTTGCCACTCAATCCAGGCCTCACTTCACCCGTCCTTCTCTGATTTTGGGGGATACACGTAGTTGCTTGTCGACTACCCGTATTCTAGTTTATCTTCTTTTGAGTAAGAACTAAACCAGATAAGGCTGTTGACAGCTAGAAATCAACAGACAACAAGCAGCACATTTTCGTTTGCTCTGAGGAGCCATCTGCAATATTGACTGCTGAATAATGAACATTTAGTCTGATGTATTCTGACTTTAAAAGAAATTAACAGTTACATTAATGCTGAAAAATGTTGTACATTGCTGGAGTAAACATAAAACATGCTTTCTTACTAAAATCTAGGTGAATAATAATTCTTTCATATGTTTTGACTAAATTTCTGAGGTTTTAAACCAGTTTTGTTTAACAAATACCCTTATCTCATGGTATCAATCTGTACACCAGTGTCAGTGTTTCAGATCTGTTTTAATGTCAGCAAACCCTCTGTGAATTAATTAGATACTGCAAAATATTGGTTGCAGAAGGTCAGATTCATCCATCACTGCACATGTTATCACGCCCACCATTGAAAGTTCTCCCCATCATTCTTTATATACAGGGCTGCTGTGGTGGATTTACACCTACTTTTTTCTAGTTGATACCATCGCAGACCTGACCACTATGAGTTTTGAAAACTGTTTATATTTTTGATATTCAGACAAAACAGTTGAAATACAGTGTTCAGGGGACATGGGGGAAAAACATACCATCATTGTCAGTATGAATAAAACTGGCACCAGATGTGCCTGTATGTGAGGGTGTACCTACATATTTATATTTTAAGGTGATTTATATTTAACATGAAATGTAGAAGCCAGTTTCATGCAGGCAATGTAGGTTAGAGAGGTGAGAACCTAGGTGCACAACTGGTGTAAATTTTACTTTTTAGAAGATCCACCCACATACTCCATTCAGCTTGCTTGTCATTAAGTTGATTTCTAGTCATGCCGAGCGAGCTATTTAGTGATGGATCATTGTTGTCCTTCTGCTGGATGGTCCAGTTGTTTCGAATCTCAGTTAGCTTGGCACAAATCCTAATTGTTAGATATAGATACTTCCTGCTTCAAATCCAGAAAAGTATTGGTGAAATACGACTAACATTAATGAAAGTTCAGTACAATTTGTATATATTGTATCAAAAATCATACAGAAGCACCTACTTCTAAATTTATGTATTCAATGAAACAAAGTTTCTAGGATAATATGTGTTAGCAGGGTTCTGTTCTGCTGTGTTCTTTTCTAGAGAACTCCATTGAAACTGGACTTTTCTAACACTTTGCATACTTAAAGGGCCACATGGAAACTGGTGCCTAAAAGTGACTGTTGGTGCCACCAACAATTGCTTTTGTGTAGCATTCATACATGCATCTGTTCAAATATCTCACCAGTGGTTTGTAATATTGGCTTGACATTAAGCATGTCAATAGAGCTTGGACACTTTTAATCTCAGGCAGAAGACCTGAGATAGTGTTGCCCATCTGTTAGTGTTAGTCTGTATGGGGTGAAAATTGCACATGATTCTCAGGAGTGGTTTGATGTATTTGCCAGAAATTTTGCAGGTCCATCCTTCTCATATCTTTCTTGTACGCAAGACAATTGCACCACCTGCAACCACATTTCATTGAATACATCAATGTATTTTTCTCTGGAGTGGTTTGACTTTTCAGCCTGAAATTTTACATACATGTCCATAGATCTTGGATACCTTTATCTCATACATAAGACTGGTGGTGCCACCTGCCAATGTTTAGGCATGGCATCCAACTGTACATCTGTTTTGGGTGAAAATATATCTGGGTTGTGGTTGGGTGTATTTACATGAAATTTGTCATGCCATTCCATATTGGATAGCTTGGTCATATTCAGACTGGTGGTACTGGTACCACCTACAATTGTGTTTTCATAGAATACATTCACATACAATCTCAAGGGCAGTTTGGCATATCAGCCTGACAATTTGCATGTTCATATATCTTGGATAGCATACCAAACTTCACTGCATTTAAAAGCAAAACTGCAGGTAATACAAATTTATACATATTGATCCATTACCTCCCTTGAAAAGTGATGCATATTGTAAAGGAGTAATTATGTCTTCATCGCCCCTCCAGGGGAGACATGTTTTTTTTAGCTCAGCTGACTATAAGTCATCTGAGCTATAGTCGTGGTCCATTGTCCGTCGTCCGTCTGTCCGTCCGTCCGTCCGTCCGTCCGTCCGTCCGTCCGTCCGTCCGTAGATGTGGCACGTTTTGAAACCGTAAGACCTAGGAATCCAAAATTCAGCATAATGTTAGATGTCCCCAAGATCTCCTACCAAGCCGAAAACTGGGTCTTTTCGACTTCGTTCCTTTGAGAAATTAAGGAAAAACCTCAATTTTTTATTAAAAACCTATTTTCACACTTCAGGACTGCCTAATATCAAAACCACTCATCTGTTTTTCCTCATATTTACCATAAATATTCCTCTATATAGTTCCTATGTACATTCAAGGAAATATGTCTGTATTATATAATTTAAAAAAGTTATGGGCCCAAACATAATGCATTTTGTAAAAAATCAGGAAAGATATTTGATCACTTAACACAAAACATGTTAAAGCTATGGACTTTTTTTCCAGTAATATAACTTTAATTAATCAAAATTAAATTGTATACCCAAAATTAGATGAAAATCTTTTAAATTTTTTAAAATATTAATAAAAATAAAAAATTGGTACCTTAAATTTTGCCCAAATTTGACCATGGCACGTTTTTTTCCTGTAAGTACTGTGGATTTAATTTTAACAGCATGTTTTTGTTACCTTTTCAACTGTTAACACCAAAAATTTGAAACCAGTTGATCGAAAACTGTAGATTTTATTCAAGTTTTCAAGCACCATGTAACATATTGTACACATCAAGCTAGTGTTATGCAGTTTGCAAGAGCTCAGCTCCCCAGCTTCAGCTCTTAGTTCCTTAAATTCGGCATACAGCTAGATGTCTCCAAAATCCCCTACCATGCCAAGAATTTGGTCACTAGGACTTAATACCTTCAAGATATTAATGAAAAACCTCATTTTTCCATTAAAAACCCATTGTTACACTTCAAGACTGCCTAATATCAAAACCACTGATCTGACTTTAATCATAAATAATATCCATATTTTTCATTCTCTATGCACATGCCAGAATGATGTCAGTATTGCGTAATTGTTTTAAGTAATGGGCCCAAACATAATGCACTTTGTAAAAAATGAAGAAATATATTTACTCCCTTAACAAGGGGATTGCTGAAGCTAGAGATTTTTTGTCAGGGATGTAACATTATTTAATCAAGATTCAATTGAATACCCAAAATTAGTTATGAATTTTTCAAATTTTATAAGTCATTAGTATAAATGTAAAATTAGTAACTTAAATTTTGCCCAACTTTGACCATGGCACGTTTGTTTCCTGTGACCACTGTTGATATAATTTTCATATCATGCACACATAAGGATTTCAGCTTTTAATTTTAGAAAGCTGAAAGAAATTGGCCAAAAATTGTAGCTTTTATTAATGTTTTTATGAGACCCTGTCAGACTTTGGCTCTCTCCAGCCCCTCTTGAGTCACCTGTATGTTGACCTTGTTGAACTTTCAGCAAATTATGCATGCTTGAGGCGAGGCATACAGGGAATCCAGGCAGCTTATGGCCAGCCACAGTTGATCCAGGTGTCCAACCCAACTAATCTAGTAGTTTTAACCAACTACATACAATAAACAATAAATTAATAAATTTTTATTGGTTTTTAATAAAAAATTAATGAAAAATAGAAAAGGAATTAGTTAGTTTATTATAACAGGAAATTAACTTGCAGTTACTGATGATATAAGAATCTTGTATCGATGGATAGAATGTCACGTATTCCAAATAACACCATGCAGTCACCTATGGTATTTTTCAGTTCAATTTTAATGATAAAGAAGTAAATCATATCATTCATCACTAATCATTAGGGATCATATGATGGAAATTAATGATAGACAAAGATGCAGTTGATAATATTAATCTAGATTCCTACTGTGTCTAGTGTGTACATTGATGTGAAATTAGTCCAAAATGAATTTATTACAGTTATTTTTTAATATAAATAAAAGCCATAAAACCAGGTACTTATGATCATTATTTAAATGTGTGAATTTTGTATATTCTGGATTCTCAACATCGTTTGGTGAAAACTGAATAAATACCAGACATGGTGCGAATACTTTGTAATTGTATTTAAATACGAATATGATTATGTACTCCATTATAAAATTTCTTGCATAAAGAATGGGAATTCAGGTAAAAATGAAAGTATATGAATACCAGTGCAAATACTTTCAAAATGTATTCATGAATGCATTCATGAATATATTCTTTAATATTATTTTAATAATCATTTCAGTTATATTTCATTTTAAAAAATCATATGATTCTCTTATTATTTTTAATAAAAATTATATTTGGGACAATATTTGTAATTTTTTTTAATTAATAGTTAAACCCTTATATTATATATTCTGCTTATAAGTTATATTGCCAAGTCAAAATCTGTCTGACAATAGTACTCCATTTGTTAATAAAATAAATGAAATCAATCCTCTTCCCTGTCTCCAAAGGTACTATCAAAATCATACATAAGCTAAACAACAACAACTCATATTACAGCTTTTATTTATTACCACACAAAACCAGCATGTGCCTCATTTCTATATAAAATATTTTTTTATCATATATCACAGCTGAGCGTCGTGACCCATAGGTCCCTTGTTTAATATCATCATCTGTGTTGCCTGTCATCATCATCAGTCATTGTCGTCTGCAGGATATCATGTGAATGTGATAACTTTTGAAGGGCTGCATAATTTGAAACACAAATTGTTCCTACCAAAATATCTTATGATTTCAAAAACTGGTGACCTGGACCATCTTCAAGGTCAAATCTGCCAAAATGTAAAGTTTTGGCACCCCATCGCTTGTGAAGTAGTTCACATTTAGTCCTCAAATTTGGTCTATGCCTTGTTGCAACCAAGTTCTTGAATGAGTTCAAAAACCAGTGACCTTGACCAGGATCTTCAAGCCTTCAAGTAAAAATTAGCCAAATTATACTTATTGTCTTGTGAACATGATAACTTTTGAAGGGCTGCATATTTTACTAAAAATTTGAAATGCAAATTGTTACTACCAAAATCTTGGAGGCTTTCGAAAACCTGTGACCTTGACCTTCATCTTCAGGGTAAAACTAGCTGAAATCAAGAACCAGATATAGAATAAAATAAGGCATATTTTTACCCCTAATGTTTTGGGATGTCCATGGGGGGGGGGGGGGTGAAGGAGACATAAATCCAAAAACAAAGCCATTGTTGAAATACCTGTTACCACTGGTTAACTATGTAGTGTTTATCAGTGAGTGGTGTACAGGCTCATGCTTAATTGTTCATATTAACTTCATATTTGATGAAGGGCCTAATACTATTGAGTCTGGTTAATTCAGGCAAGTTGAATTATGAGTCCAAAGCTCAGCAAGGAGCTATTCTTGATAATGGGTTCTAACAGACATTGCAGCATAAGCAGTGAATGAGTTGCGATTGCCCAGGCAGCCAGTCGAGGGGGGGGGGGGGTGGACTATGCTGATGAAAATAAGCAGGTGCTTCCTTATTTGGCTGCAATGTATGGAGGTTACCTGCATAACTGGTTGCTGTTATGCTAGTGGATTTGAAAATACAAATAAAGTTTCCCAGTAGATCAAAGAAAATATATATTGCAAGTAGGACAACTACACCTTTTATGTACACAACAGGTCTACACCAGGTGTCGTTTGTTTACACCTGGAATGATTCCAGGTCAATATGACCAAGTGTGTGGTCAAGTAAGTGACCAGAAATATATCCATTGATTAACTGTGACCAGGCAGGAGTGTTTGACTCCCACTAAACGTTCCTGTTATCATTACTCAAAGCTCTATTTGGTACAGAGAATATATATGTCACAGGACAAACTCTGATTCAGTAGAATCGTCGATCCTGCTAGGACAAAGTCCAATTGGACTTCCTACTAGGAAAAACTCTGATCAGACTTTCTACTAGTAAGATTGGCGATTCTACTAGGACAAACTCCGATCTTAGCCTCTACTAGGACAAACTCTGACCAACAAGAGACCACAACATAATTAGACTTTCTACTAGTAGAATTGGCGATTCTACTAGGACAAACTCCGATCGTGGTCTCTACTAGGACAAACTCTGATCGTAGTCTCTACTAGGACAAACTCCGATTGTAGTCTCTACAAGGAGAAATTTACCTTAATTCACCTTATTAAAACTGTTTATCTACTTGTATATATGTATAATTCCTTAATATTGATCTAAAATATTTCATTCACATCCTGTCTTAAATTCACAGCAAAAAAATGCATTATATACATCCACCTGTTCTTATGTTTATCAATTAAACCACTGTTACAGAATGTAGGTATTTCAAATAGAACTTTGATTCTCAGAAATACACATCCCTTGGTTATGTACAATTCATACAAGTTCATATTCTAAAAAATACAAATAAAAGCACAAGCACATATAAGCACAAACTCTTTATCTACTTGTATATATGTAAAATTCCTAAATTTAAGGACAGATCTAAAATATTTCATTCACATCCTGTCCTTATACACAAACTTACTTTATACCAGTACATACAGATGACCGGTCTTTATTTCACCTGTACACTATAAGGAGCAATCATATACAATACAGCGTAATAACAAGAATTCTATAAGTATAGTACATAATACAATGAATAAATATAATGGTTTTACAAAAAAAACTAACATGTCAACCATTACCATATACCAGTGTTTAACCCCAAATTAAAAACCAAATAAACAACCGTTGTCCTGTTTATTGTATAAAACAATCATGATATACTCTAGTCTTTTAGAAAGTCATATTGTGTATAATCATAGGATATTGTGTTTTATCGTATGTGCTTGTATTTGTATTTCTTTATTTTTTGTCAAATACATAAATAAAACATTTGGTTACCATATTACTGTGTTTAATTTATTCATAATCTCAGGTTTCAAAAATTAGACCATTATGGTAAGTTTGTCCTAAGTGAGACTACAATTGGAGTTTGTCCTAGTTGAAGCTCTGATCCAACTAGTACATTTATATATGATTGGAGTTAGTCCTAGTAGAGAACACGATCGGAGTTTGTCTTAGTAGAATCACCGATTCTACTAGTAGAAAGTCTAATTATGTTGTGGTCTCTGGTTGATCGGAGTTTGTCCGTGTAGAGGCTATGATTGGAGTTTGTCCTAGTAGAATTGCCGATCCTACTAGTAGAAAGTCTGATTGGAGTTTCTCCTAGTAGAGAGTCCGATTGGACTTTGTCCTAGTAAGATCGACGATTCTACTGGATCGGAGTTTGTCCTGTGATATATATATACAGATGCATCGATTGATTCACTTTGTTACTTCTTAACAGCACTTAAATGGTGCCTTTATGATGTCTGTTTCCTTTATGATGTGTGATAGACTGATAGCTCACTGGGTAGTAACATTATATTATAACATTAATAGTAGGCTACAGCTGTCTTGACTTTTTTGTTAAGCTTAAGTTTTTAACGTCACACTTTACGTTGCAGCTGCCTGTAATATTAAAGGTCTGTAAAAAATGAATTCATGCCTGCAGACACAAGTTGTAATTTGATGTTAACCACATTTGATGTGTGTCTTGTGAAGCATTATGTTCAGTTTCATCAGTGTTGCTTAAAATAACCCTGTTTTATTGTTCTTTTCCCATTCAAGCTTGCTGTTGTGTCCATCATTTAAGTTGATAAACACAGAACAGTGTCATCTTCATTATGCAGTTCAACACACTGCATGCAAGTTCATTTCATTTGTTACAACCTGTGTATCATACTGTGTGTCAATATCTCTTAAAAGTGAGTGAAATCTAGTCTATAATAGGGTTTATGTGCTATAACTGTATGTTACCAGTTAGTATTGCTTCATCCCAAGACACAGTTAGGAGATAGTAGGGTTTAGGCACTGCCCCGCCGTGCTGAGATTTCTATCAGGCGAGATAACTCGAAAAATATTTCACAGATATTTACCAAACTTTACATATGCATAGATATGGGTGAGAGGACAAAGCCTTTCTAAAATGGGGTCATGACCTTCACTATGAGAGTGAAATTAACCTTGAAAAGGTCCATTTTAGGGGAAAATCACACAAAATCTTAAATATCTCAGGAAATATTGCAAAGATTGATCCAAAAATCAAGTTGACTGTAGATCTTGGATATTGTTGTCATTTACCAGAAACTGGTGGCACTACCTATTATCCTTTTCTTGTTTACATGCCATTTTATACCCCCATCATTGTCATTTGACAGTACTGTGAGCATTTTAAGTCAAGACTAATGGACAGATTTCTTTCTTATTTTCCAAATACATAGGTATGGGGTATGGGATGATGTATATTTAAATTGGGGTCATAACCTTTCCTATGAGAGTGACCTTGACCTTGAATATTGCCATGCATGGTGAAAAGCACACAAAATCCTAAATATCTCAATAAGGGATGCATGGATTGGTCCATAAAACAAATTGACCAAAGATCTTGGATAGCTTTGTCTTCTGCTGAAGACAGGTTGGGCCACCTTCTGTCCTTTTCTTGTTTTTGTGCTCTCTAATACCCCACCATTGCCACTTGATAGTACTGTGAGCATTATAAGTCAAAAACTAATGGATAGATTGGGCTTAAATTATGCATGTCCATTAATCTTGGATACATTCATCTTGAATTCAAGACTGGTAGTGCCATCTGCAATCGTTTTTGTGGCATCCATCCGTACGTATGCTTTAGGTGAAATTGCTCATATATCAGGAGTGATTCTATGTATTGGTCCGATATTTGGCATGTACAGCCATCTTGGAGAGTTTTCTCGTAAAGCTGTCAGGTGCCGCAAACCTACCTTACTGTTTTCATAGTATAAAAAAATGCCCTTTTCTCAGGAATGATTTGTGGTATTGGCCTGAAATTCTGCTTGTCCATCTCATATTCAAGACTGGTGGCACCCTCTGCATTAGTTTTTGTGTGGTGTCCATCGGTACATTTGCTGTAGGTGAAAATTGTTCATATCTGAGGAATCGTTCAATGTGTTGGTCTGCCATTTGGCATGTACATCCATCTTGGAGAGTTTTCTCATCAACAAGACAGGTGGCACCATCTACATTACCATCTTAATAGTATAAATTAATCCCCTTTTCTCAAGAGTGATTCACCATATTGTCCCCATATTTGGTGAAAAATATTGTTTCTCAATTTGATAGATGTAAAAAACCATGGTTGCTTTCAAAGTGTCAGTATATATGTTGCTGAAGCTGGGGGGCCTATTCTTAAAGGGTGGGGGGGGATTACTATGCCTGGGGATACTATGGCACCTATGGTGCCAAGATATGTCTAGTTGATTGTTGGATAAATGTTAATGTTTGTGTGCAGAGAATTATAAAAACTTAACAGACAAACAGACCTAGCTCAATGAGGAATTGATCTAACTGTATACACCATCCATGAAACATGTTTCCTTTGTCACAAATTTTGTTCTGAGCCACCTTGGAAGTAACATAAATTAAGCAGTGTTTTGAGACGGTTTGTGTGTAACTTGAAAATAAACTTGTTGTCAGGGTCAAAGTCAGGCTCTGGAGAGAACAATAAACCTAAATAAACTAGAGAGAGACTCTTATAGTAGAATTTCACTGTGATCATGAACATTTGTAATTCATTTGTGAAAATACTTAAAAACAGCCCAGGTGAAATTGCAGTTGTGATCTGGCAAGGCAAAATGACCTTGCCCAGGCAAGTTCTCAATCATTCTTGCAAAGGCCATATTACAATAAATCTGTAATATGTGTATCAGTCAATAATTTTAAATTAAGTTTTAAATCTATCTCTAATATCAAGATTAAAATATTTTAAATATCTTCAAAGATATCAGAAGTTATTAAGCATAAGTTAAAGTTATAATAAAAGGCATATTGTTACAGAGGGGAGGGTTGGTTAATCCTCATCTTTCATTTGTGAACTGTAACTCACTGTGTCCCAAGAAGGGAGGTTTGGGACACTATGGTTTCAGCATGTCATTTAGCTGGCACAAACAAGATTTGTAGGCTAGGGAAAAAATAATTGTCGGATTCTTTTTTTTTTCAGCTTTTGCATTTGTAAAGATAAAGGTCACTGATATTTAAACTTTGGTAATTAACTTTACTGAGTGAGCGTGACCCTCGATTGGTTTATAGTTAGAGAAGATCATATAAAACATATTTCTCAATCTCAGGGGAGGCATTACTTGACAAAAGATTTAGTATAATTCTCTCCAATTAAAATGACTTGTGAGACCACCTACACTTCATTCCCCAATAGTTATACATTAAATATTAGGTCAGCTGACTACACAAGTCATCTTGTTGTCAAGCTGTAAAACCAAACATCCATTAACATGGCTGATTTTATACCTGAAAGAAAAGACCTACATCAGAGATACAGACCTAAAATTTTGCATACAGTTACCTCAATTACTAATTTATTAAAGAAATGGGATAATTTGATAATATGTATGTGCTCTTATGAAACAACAAGGAAGAGAGATTTTTGAAAATTTTTTGTATGAAACTTCTAAACCTCATCAGATTAGTAAAAATACAAGAAAAAACATGTAAACTGCACCTGTCCTAGTTATTTGTAGACGGCAGTCATTATGATGAAATTGGTCCTCCCTGCAAAATGATGGGAAGGGCCATTAAAGAACATGAAATAGTCGTGAGATTTTTAGCTCAGCTGACTATAAGTCATCTGAGCTATAGTCGTGGTCCATTGTCCGTCGTCCGTCCGTCTGTCCGTCCGTCCGTCCGTCCGTCCGTCCGTAGATGTGGCACGTTTTGAAACCGTAAGACCTAGGAATCCAAAATTCGGCATAATGTTAGATGTCCCCAAGATCTCCTACCAAGCCGAAAACTGGGTGTTTGCAACTTCGTTCCTTTGAGAAATTAAGGAAAAACCTCAATTTTTTATTAAAAACCTATTTTCACACTTCAGGACTGCCTAATATCAAAACCACTCATCTGTTTTACCTCATATTTACCATAAATATTCCTCTATATAGTTCCTATGTACATGCCAGAAATTATGTCTGTATTATTTAATTTAAAAAAGTTATGGGCCCAAACATAATGCATTTTGTAAAAAATCAGAAAAGATATTTGATCACTTAACACAAAAAATGTTAATGCTATGGACCTTTTTTCCAGTAATATAACTTTAATTAATCAAAATTAAATTGTATACCCAAAATTAGATGAAAATCTTTTAAATTTTTTAAAATATTAATAAAAATAAAAAATTGGTACCTTAAATTTTGCCCAACTTTGACCATGGCACGTTTTTTTCCTGTAAGTACTGTGGATTTAATTTTCACAGCCTGTTTTTGTTAGCATTTCAACTGTTAAAACCAAAAATTTGAAACCAGTTGATCAAAAACTGTAGATTTTAATCAAGTTTTCAAGCACCATGTAACATATTGTTTACATCAAGCTAGTGTTATGCAGTTTGCAAGAGCTCAGCTCCCCAGCTTCAGCTCTAAGTTCCTTAAATTCGGCATACAGTTAGATGTCTCCAAAATGCCCTACCATGCCAAGAATTTGGTCACTAGGACATTAGAGATATTAATGAAAAACTTCATTTTTCCATTAAAAACCCATTGTTACACTTCAAGACTGCCTAATATCAAAACCACTGATCTGACTTTAATCATAAATAATATACATATTTTTCATTCTCTATGCACATGCCAGAATGATGTCAGTATTGTGTTATTGTTTTAAGTTATGGGCCCAAATATAATGCACTTTGTAAAAAATCAAGAAATATATTTACTCCCTTAACAAGAGCATTGCTGAAGCTAGAGATTTTTTTGTCAGGGATGTAACATTATTTAATCAAGATTCAATTGAATACCCAAAATTAGTTCTGAATTTTTCAAATTTTATTTAGTATAAATATAAAATTTGTACCTTAAATTTTGCCCAACTGTGACCATGGCACGTTTGTTTCCCGTGAGCACTGTTGATATAATTTTCATATCATGCACACATAAGCATTTCAGCTTTTCAGTTTAAAAAGGCTGAAAGAAATTGGCCAAAAATTGTAGCTTTTATTAATGTTTTTTATGAGACCCTGTCAGACTTTGGCTCTCTCCAGCCCCTCTTGAGTCACCTGTATGTTGACCTTGTTGACCTTTCATCAAATTATGCACGCTTGAGGCGAGGCATACATGGAATCCAGGCAGCTTATGGCCAGCCACAGTTGATCCAGGTGTCCAACCCAACTCATCTAGTAGTTTTAACCAAGAACATAACAAAAAACAATAAATTAATAAATTTTTATTGGTTTTTAATAACAAATTAAAGAAAAATAGAAAAGGAATTTGTTAGTTTATAATAACAGGAAATTAACTTGCAGTTACTGATGATATAAGAATCTTGTATCGATGGGTAGAATGTCACATATTCCAAATAACACCATGCAGTCACCTATGGCATTTTTCAGTTCAATTTTAATGATAAAGAAGTAAATCATATTATTCATTACTAATCATTAGGGATCATATGAAGGAAATTAGACAAAGATGCAGTTGATAATATTAATCTAGATTCCTGCTGTGTCTAGTGTGTACATTGATGTGAAATTAGTCCAAAATGAATTTTTAGCTCAGCTGACTATAAGTCATCTGAGCTATAGTCGTGGTCCATTGTCCGTCGTCCGTCCGTCTGTCCGTCTGTCCGTCCGTCCGTAGATGTGGCACGTTTTGAAACTGTAAGACCTAGGAATCCGAAATTCAGCATAATGTTAGATGTCCCCAAGATCTCCTACCAAGCCAAAAACTGGGTCTTTGCGACTTTGTTCCTTTGAGAAATTCAGGAAAAACCTCAATTTTTTATTTAAATCCTATTTTCACACTTCAGGACTGCCTAATTTCAAAACCACTCATCTGTTTTTCCTCATATTAACCATAAATATTCTTCTATATAGTTCCTATGTACATGCCAGAAATTAAGTCTGTTAAGTATAAATTCTTTAAGTTATGGGCCCAAACATAATGGACTTTGTAAAAAATCAGGAAAAATATTTACTCACTTAACATGAAAAATTTTGAAACTATAGTCTATTTTCCCAAGTATATAACTATGTTTAATTAAGATTCAATTGTTTACCCAAAATTAGATCTGAATTTTGTAAATTTTTTTTAGTAATTAGCATAAAAATAAAATCAGTACCTTAAATTTTGCCCAACTTTGACCATGGCACGTTTTTTTCCTGTAAGTACCATTGATTTAATTTTCACAGCATGTAAACATAAATATTTAATTTGTTTAAATCTGAAATTTGGAAGTAAAAGCTTGAAAATTAAGCTAGTTATTGATTTTTTTCTTGAGGCTCTATTGTAGTCATTTGCTTTGATTACAGATTACAGATGCAGGATCCCACTCCAGGTCACTGTAAGTCAGCTATGCCAGGGTTTCTGATTTGTTACAGTCACTGGGGGAGATCCCCTGCTGTGACAGGTGTACAGTTATTCTGATATCACCACCCCAATCCCCCCCCCCCCCCCCCCCCCCCCCCCCCCCCGCAAACCCAACCCACCAAGTGTTATGCAGTATTGTTATTGTTTTCACTGTATCTCCTTAATTGTAATGCTGTTTCCACTCTGATATGCAAAAACTTTCCTTAAAAAAGTAATTCAAGGTGTAATCCAGAAGATGCAATGTTGTGTAATGTAACATTTTTAAAGAAATCATTTTTCTTTTAAATGATTTTACCAATCATAATGGAACCCATCAGTATGCTTAAATTATGATAAAATATGGAGCACATTATGGATAAATAAAGACACAATTCAAAATTGTGAAATCTAAATCAAGTATTTTTTTTAGACATTTATTGTTTTGCAGATTTAAAAGATATATTTTTGTGGTAAAAAATAAATAAACATTTGTATGCATGATGTGGTGTTATCTGACAAGATTGAGATTTATGATGATGCAATTGAGAATTATGAATCAACTTTTATATTCAGATATATATGTTATATTGAAAATGTATAGAAATATAAACTTAAATTAAAAAAAAATTGATGTGATAAAAAAATGAGGATTTGTTACAAACATTTGTTCATTATTTTCCTGCATCAGCAGAATTTGAGATCAGGCTTTGTTTGCCATGTTTTATGTTGTTAATTAGTTATATTTCAACTATACATTTCATCAAAAAAACATATTTTATAATTTATATTATACAAAAAAAAGATTTGATTGAACAAATGTGTAAACTACTGAAATGTCAACAGTTAATCGAAAAGCCAACTAATGATCATGGTAATTGTACAGATCATTTGTTCACAAACTGCTCACATGCTTCAGTTTCAACATTAGGAAACACATGGTCAGGTCACAAAATATTATTTGCAACAATTTCTTGCTCATCAATACAAACCAATCATATAAACAAACCATGGCCTTTATTACCTCTTCCTCTTACACTTTATCTCCATTTGATATTATTTAAATTTTTACCTTCAAGGTTAACGTCAGCTGAGCATAGTGACCCATAGGTCCCTTGTTTAGTTATTTTTTAATATAAATAAAAGCCATAACACCAGATACTTATGATCATTATTTAAATGTGTGAATTTGGTATATTCTGGATTCTCAACATCATTGTTTGGTGAAAACTGAATAAATTCCAGACATGGTGCAAATACTTTGTAATTGTATTTAAATACGAATATGATTTTGTACTCCATTATAAAATTTCTTGCATAAAGAATGGGAATTCAGGTAAAAATGAAAATATATGAATACTCGTGCAAATACTTTCAAAATGTATTCATGAATGCATTCATGAATATATTCTTTAATATTATTTTAATAATCAGATAAGTTATATTTCAATTATATATTTATATTTATTACCACACAAAACCAGCATGTGCCTCATTTCTAAATAATATTTTTTTATCATATATAACAGCTGAGCGTCGTGACCCATAGGTCCCTTGTTATATTTTAATTCCCAGGAAATTTATGAACCAAGTTTAGGTTAACTGTCAGATTTCTTCAGGGGTCAAAGGTCATTCAGTCTCAGACTGTTTAGCCAACTGTATGATTTTGCTTGGCTATATAGAAAAAAAAAAGTATCCTTAAGTGACAGGCACCTTCACCAAGGCAGACAAGTCTGGCTTATATATGGAACACATTTGCGTGGCCCGTTGTTTTCTGTTATTGATTCACGTTAACACCAAATGGCTACACTGTCACCATTACTCGGGCATACACTGTGTCTCAATACTGTTTATATTAAAACCCATGCCACAAGCAAGCTTACCTCGCGTAACACCGGCTAGATTAATCTCTTATTAGAAACGGGTATTACCCATAGTTCACCTCTTCAACCTTGCTTATATAGAGGAAGAAAGTGACCTCAAAAAGGCAGCGATATTATGATCAGGTAAAATGATGAAGATTTTAACCGCTGATATTCAGCAGAAATAAGAAATATTCTCTGGCTTAAGTGTCTTTGTTGTTTGGGTTTATGAATGTATAACATTCTCTTTTACATTTCATCTTATAGACTTTAAGATGCCATGTGACATATGTTTACTGGTAGATCATGTTATTATTATTTATTATGATCAAAACATTTAATGTACAAAATGTACAAAAATGTACAATGTACAAAAAGTGAATTATATAAAATATCTAGGTAATTGTTACAATAGAATTGCAATGAGTATTACACAGCAAAGTCTGTAAAGTAATCCCATTAATTTAAAATGAATTATATTAAACATGAAATAGGTGACAAAATATATTGCATTTTATAATGATATTAAAACATTTCCCAACTTCTTCACCAGTCCAGCTGGGTTTATCTTCAGGTAGTGTTTCGGTTTATCAGTTTTAGAGGATTTTTGTCTTTACTTGGTGGTAAAGTTACCTCATCTTTTTTTCT
Organism: Sipunculus nudus; assembly: GCA_026874595.1. Classification (NCBI taxonomy): domain Eukaryota; kingdom Metazoa; phylum Annelida; class Sipuncula; order Golfingiida; family Sipunculidae; genus Sipunculus; species Sipunculus nudus. Next base: position 7,035,360 of record CM049316.1, read on the forward strand.
CTTTTCTTCCTTAAAGTCAAGAGGACTTGTACCGTGTCACTTCTCTTACTGGGGGTCATGTAAGTTACTCTGAGTGCTGTACATATTAAACTGTATGGAGTTGTGTGCATGATATACTTGCAGATTGTTTTTAGCGACTGTTGCTTTATGGTAGGTATTTTTAGGTTTAGTTGACTTTGAGTATTTTGCGGCACTACTTGACTCCTGGTTATTATGGTTTATATTATAAATAGTGACTGCCATTTCACTTTCTCTATTTTGTTTTGTTTTGTTTATGTTTTATCAAGAATGTGTTGCAATGTAGATTTTAGTCGAAAACAGCATGTATGACAAAAGCCTGTGAGCAGGGTATCAAATGTGTTGCACATTACATTGAATCTATCAGCATGTAAGTTCAAATAGCTAAACCAGCTGAGCTGTAGCAGTGACCCTTCATTTGTCTTTGCTTCTGGTTGAGAACAGGGCACAATTTACAACCAATTAAAGCAGTTTTGAAGCTGAAGTTCCAGACCTTCATTTCTCAGGGATGTGAAGAGACAGTTAAATTCTGAAAGGTTGTTTTTAAACATGTACACATGAAGTCTGAAGGCAGGAAGACATAATAAAACACAATCTAGAATTTCCCTGATGGGTATCAGATTACAGTCATTATTTAAAAATATACATGATTTGCTGGGATATTTGAACAGAAATTAAATAAGCGAAGAACCACTGAAAGATGATACATGTGACCTTTTATGGAAAGATGTATGGGTTATTGCATGTATCTTACCATCTTTGAGGAACTGGGCATGGTCCAGAAAAATGTTATTCTGCTCTAAACTTTGCTGATACACATCCCCATGCCACCAAACCTTTGTCACAGATAGATTCTCGCATGGACCCTTATCAAACCCTGTGTCCTTATGGGGCCATGTTAGGTTTATTTCTCCCAGTTTCTCAAAACTGCTCTTGGGGGCTGTCATTTTGGGTACTCACTAAAACCTGGATGTCATAGGTTGCATGTTGAAACCATGGGATACTGCAAGTGTATTTAATTTGATTGTGAGAAAGGAGGACCTATCAGATGGAGATGTGGACAAATTGTGTGTAAAATATACATACTTTCAGCTCATAATCTCATCCTCAAATGATGCTTGCAGTTTCTACTTTTTTTATGGCTGGCAGTGTAACAACATGTGAAAGAATAGCACAGACATTATATTAGTTTGAATTAGAAAAAAAAATGTTGCCTGTGATTGAACACCAAGGTTGGACCGCAAATATTTTAATTTAGGTCATTTGTCATTGATGGTCTATTTGTCTTAAATAAATGCTTCTTTTTCATTATTGTTTATAAGAAATATCATTATAAGAAATATTCTCTGGCTTAAGTGTCTTTGTTGTTTGGGTTTATGAATGAAGAAAAACAACACTAAATTCACTACAGTCTGTTTCACAGGTTGCAACCCAATCATCAGGTGAATGTTGTTAGAATGAAGCTAACGGAGTGGTTTGAAAAGCCGAGACTTTACGAGATTACGAGATTATGCTTTGTGGGTATTGGGGGGAACATTTAATGACTGACACTGATCCTATTGTCCTCGGGGGCACAATAGGATCGGGCGGGGTACACGTGCGATACTAGAACATAACAGGGCACAGAGGTTTATTGTGGTTTTAATATTTATAATTAATACAAAGATATTTGACCAGGAAGCCCATTAGCAAGTAAGCTGATATTTAATAGGTTCCTGGGCACAGTAACATTTCAGTAGTATACACATATGATATAAATATACAATACACATATACTATAAAAATATACAATTCAGAAGGCAAATATACAATATAAAAAGGAGTATAAAAGGCTAATGTACTATACACATACCAAGTGGTGCAGGTCTCCCAGCTGAAGGTCGTAAAGCCCCTTAGACCAGGATAAAGTAGAACTTTCCTGTCATCCAATGGACTCCACGAGCCAGCAGTGAGAGAGCAACCACCTAACAGATGAGTCTGCCCAGTGGATCCTCATGGTGGGGGGGGGGGGGGGGGGGGGAAGATGAGTGGGCACGTAGAAATTAGTATGAATGCTAGATTTTAAAACATTTCAGAGTAAATTTGTTTTGGTGGCGGCACTTAGGGAGAATTTCAGCTCTTGAGATCAACAATGATCCTGTTCAGCGTTTGTCTGAAAAGCTACTTATAGCAACAGCCCCCCCCCCCTTAGTGAATTTACAGTGTTGTTTTTCTTAAGAGTTATATATATATATATATATCCTTTGGTACAGTCACATAAGTCCCTGATTTTAGTCGCATAAATCCTTGAATTTTAGCGACACAGTTCTCCAATTTAATCAAATAATTCTTTGATTTTAGCCACACAGCTCTCTAATTTTAGTCACATAAACTCTGATTTTAGCCACACAGCTCTCTAATTTTAGCCAATAAACGCTGATTTTAGCCAGACAGGTCTCTAATTTTAGTCACATGAATCCTTAATTTTAGCAAGACAGATGAAGGAGATGACCAGGTGAGTAGTCAGGTCAGGTTGGTATTAGTCTAGAGGTGTTGGCATAAGTAAGCAATTAGTCATCTTTGTCTTTGTTATTCATGATCATATACTCACTTAAAAATTTCTAATTTATGAAAATTTTATATTTTAACCAAGTTGATCAGACACTAGGTAACAGTGAACAAAGATTTACTAGTTGATATTTACTAAACTAAACTTACGTGAAAACCTCTGGCTATGAATATTGATTAACTATTTTTACATTTTGATTATACATATCTTCATGATCAGTAATTGGCCTTGTTGGTGGATTGGTGTTCAAGTGGTCCTATTTAAAGGTCAGGGTGTGTACGGTAGTGAGGGTACTTGTCTTCATAAATATCTGCGAAAATGTCACAGCTATGGACTTTTAAATGTTAAGAGCAAAGCAGTGAATACTATAGGACTGACCTTGGTTTTGTATTCTGATACTTACTTGGCCTAACCTGAAATGTTAAGATTAAAGTTGCATGACTGATTCCCATATTACACTAGAGTGAATGCATGTTTATCCCTAACAAGTGGTATGTGGTTACTCTACCTTTGTCGACCTTTACAGGTTTTATACTTTTTGCTAAGGTACCCAATATCTCTTTTTTTCCTGTGTCTCATAAGAAATAGTCATGGCAGATTTGTTAAATCCAAAAGATTTAATTGGGTAATTTTCTCATCAGATATGTCCTATATCAAGTTATGTTACTATCCCTTTAACATTCAGTCACTTTTGAAATGAAGTTTTGCGTTAATTACCATTATTAATTGGGGGTTACCAATGTTAATTGATGAGCTGCTATTATTTCACAGATATTTTAGCCTTCTATTTTTCTGGAAGTCATTGGTTGGAAAAGTATTGAATATAAGAACCATAAATATAAGAATGATTATTTCAAAACTAACATAATGTTTAAAAGATATTGCAGAATTTTCAACCTATGTAGCAAGAAAATGGGATAACCAGTGTATGCTCAGCCAATCTTTATTACTGTGGTTCTCACCAGTTTTCTCTTGTTTCACAAGGAATGCTCTAATTTTGGAGTAAAAAATGGAGGAAATGTGGATGAAATGATCATAAACAACTTGCCTCAGCTGTTGATATCTGGATGACAATAAAACAATCAATACCATGTTTTGTATTTGTTATTTGTTGTGTATTTGCAGCCATTTTTCCTGTTCTGTGCTCAAGAAAGATTGCTGTAATTTATGAAAAGATTTCTTGTTGTAATTTGCAGGAAATGAGAGAACACGACATGTTACAGTTCTTGAGCTCATCAGAGGCAACTTGTCTCACGTACCATGAGGTGTCTGACCGGCTCAGGACTGACTTAAAGAATGGTTTGTCACACGGTGATGCTGAGCGTAGGAGGAAAATCCATGGACACAATGAGTTTGACATATCAGAAGATGAGCCACTGTGGAAAAAATACCTGGGACAGGTAAAGCCATCTTTATTTAACCATAGAGGTGTCAAGGCTCTAATCCTGCCCTAAATCAGCTCGTTTTTGGTATTTTGACAGGTCCAAATTTGAAGTTATCATTTAGCCAAAATTTTGATTTAAGTTGGACTTAATTCATAACAACAATTTTAAGTAAGAGAATGATTTCTTGTTCTGTTTGGTCATATAAAGATTCAGAAATTTAAAGAAGAAAAAATCATCACTTTGAGTTTCAATTTAAGTCCAATGATAATTAATTTCAATCTTTTCCAACACCAGGTTAAGAGTATAAGTCAGGGAAGTTCTTTTAAAGTTGATAATATCCTTTCATTTTAAAATCACACTTCAAGAATTTATCTGTTTTACAATTAAGAGAACCAACCAATGGAGGGTATATGAATAAAATTTTATATTGATTACATATCAGTGGAATAAAACATAAATTGTTGAAATCAGCTGAGACTCTTAAATTTAAAAGAAAATGACTATATATAATTATATTTTGGACAGATTTTACATAAAATATAATTTTCCCCTGGAGTATCATCTAACTGTAAGTCATTAAGAAATAAATTATCACTGTAGTCGCACCCACAATTTTATATTGGACTAAACTGAAATATAAAAAGGTTAGGAATGTTCCAGATTTGGTTCAGCCCAAATCCCAGTCAGAAACCAGATAAGGATTCAGCTTAACATATTGCATCTGGTCCGGCCCAAATAGAAACTGAACCTTGGAATGAAAATTTGAATCATTATTTAAATTGTTCTGTTTAAATTGGTTCAGATAGAGATCTGGGCCATAATAGATACATGTCATAATTCTGTGCTGCTGATCTCTCACAGATGTATAGGCCTAAGGTCATGGTAAATTTGCCACCATTATACTGCAAAAAACCTGGACTCTTATCTAAAAAAAATTTCAAAACTAAGACAAATTTAAATTTACCATGAGTCTGTTGTAAATCCTTGGAGTTCCTTGGAATTCAGGAATGCACAGATTTGTTTAGGATCAAGGTCATGAAAAATATAGGATTGTTTAATTTCTTGTTGTTTTATCATTTTTACTGGAGAGGGAATTAGCATTTACTTTTCAAAATAATGGGTTTGTATATTTCATTGATGATGATCATAATCGTGATTAAGAAATTTTTTCACTCATATTCATAATCCAGTCAAATTATAAATTACTGTTTTAAAGTCTGTCATTAATTTGGTTTTGCAAAGTCTAGTAAGTCAGTATACTTGATTATATCTGAATTAACTATGCACGGTTAGACACCCTGCATGCCTGTACACATATTGATTTCTGTACAGTTAGCACAAGCTGCTCAGCTGTCAGCGGGAACAAAAGACACAGCCACAGGAAGATCAATGCTATAAATGATAAATGTTTTGCCCGTAGATATTCTAGCTCTACCATAAAGAGCAACAATGTGCCATTTGTAGCCATAATGTGTGACAATACTGTATCTGTTTAACAGAGATCCAGTGCCAGCAGATCCTGGAAATGTTTTCATGCAGATTTGGTACCTTTGTCGAGTGGAAATAATTAAACGATTCAAAGAAATTGGAGTCTAATTTTCTGTGGTGCTAATGAAGCAAAGAGCAAAAATTTGTAAACATAGATATAAAGTGCCAGGAAGTTAATAGGGATTATCAGCACCAGAATATGATAATCAAATGAGATTAGAAATTATCAAAAAATTTTTTATATACACACATGTATACATATAGATAAACACACAAAGGGATTCCGTTTGGTCTTAAATCCTGAATGGGATTGACATATATGTATGCAGCTACCGTATACATTTAAACTTGCTACAGAACTTGTGTGGGTCCTTGCTTGTATGCATGAACTGTTGCAAGTTTCCAGGGATCATGCAGCTCTGTTAGGCCTTCTCAAAAGAGACGCATGTCTCATGTTATTTTTCCAGGACTTGTTTAGTTCTCACAATACCTGTTTGAAAATCATACCTGACTTAATTTCTGCCCTTATAGACTGATGAGCATATGCATTTTACACAGATCAGAGTCATGTGAAGAATATTTTTTATGTACAGTATATGCAGGTATGGACACATAGGTTTTACACTTCAAATAACCACATTATCTTGAATAAACCATCACACAGGCTGCACATTTATGCAGTGCTTAATTTGCCTTACAGTATTTTGACAGGTGCTCAGTGTCTCTGCTGCAGTGTTCTTGTATGAAACAGATTTGGAATAATTTAAAAAAAAATATTTTATTTTCTTCACTAGTTTATGAACATGGTATTTATTTTTATATACATTTATTTCAGGAACATTGATAATCATAAAAGTTCTTGTCAGAGCCATCAGTTGTTATTGTGATTCTCAACAAAACCACCTGTGACCATATTGATACTCTTGCTATCATCCATATATTATTCTGGGCACTTTTCCTCTTTGATATGTCAGAGATATGGTATATAGGCACTGCACAGTAGCACCAGCATCTGTAATGTTAACATCACCGCTGAAATTAGTAGTCAAGTATTTGAGTACAAATAATTCTGAGTACTCAAATTTGGACTCAAGTGCATGTGTAGTCTTGCATTCTGAGATATTTCTTTAAAGCAGGTTACAATGTAATCATTAATTAGGCATGTAAATCTCATTTGTGTCATACCAATCTAAATAAGGTGTTATTCACATGCATGTACAGGCATTACTAGATTGGAAATAAAGCCTCATTTCTTCTTTTATGTGCACTGCATATTGAGAATAAGCAAAAAAAAAGATAATAAAAATCCCCTTATTGTGATATTTCTCACCATAAATGTTTCCTTGCAGGTTATTATCATTGTAGTGAGTACTTGAGTGAAGTCAGGTAATGCCTATTGAGTCCCAGGGTAAAAAATTGGCTATCCTTGTCAGCCCTAGTCAACATACTACATTGACATCTGAGTAATAAAACCACCAGGTTCTACTTTTGCTCTGTATTTCAAAGTGAAGTCCATCAAACAGTTATTATGTTTATAGTGGTTCTGTAATGAGTTCAGTTAAATACATGTCCAGTGTTGTGACCCTGAGAGCTACTACAAGCAGGCAGGTTGTCACCCCTGTACACATATACAGGTAGAGAATTCATGTGTTAGTGGGCAGTCATGTGGATATGAAATTCTCAGGTAAATAGAGACTCAGAGGGTCACCAGGCTGATGATTACATGTGTACGCATGAAAAGCCTGCAAATTCTGATACCATACAAGGAAGGAAATCTGGAACTATACATTGTTAGGCCCTGCCACTTATCAGTGATCAGCTCTCAGAAAGCTTCCTTCTTAGAACCTAGTTAAGGAATATTTTACTTACAAATAAGTGCTTAAAAGTATTATAAAGCGCACACCTAGAACCCCTCTTGTGTCTGGCTCAAAATGCTGTGCATCGCCATAATAAGGTGCCATACATTAATGATCACTGAAAGAACAGTCAGCTCTGCGTTCTTCTTTGACTTGCTATTAGATGAAAAATTCTTATAAATTGTTCATTTGATGATGAGCTTATGAGTTACACTAGGCCTGAAATTGCTAAGGGATTTTAATTAATATCAATTATAAATTATTGCCTTTCCATTTGATTCATGATTTGTTTATTGACAATAAACTTAATAGTCTATCAGAGACATACATCTTCTCAGTTGATGCTATAATGAATATTATTATCTACTTAAGCATTTACGTGGACTTGGTTTTATTTATATCTTCTCATCCATTACTATGCTAGTATCTAATTAAACATAAAAGTTGGCTTTCTTTGCTAAATAACATTGTTTACTACGTCATGGATGTTGTTTATCTGTCCTGAGTATGAGCTAGAGATCAAAATTGTATGAAAATGACTTTATATGAATCAATTAATTTATTATTGCAGGACCAATTAGACTATTGATCAATGAGTGGTTTAGATTCAACGCATTGATTATTTGAAAACTGAAAAGTCAGTTAATTCCACTCTTTTTTTTATACATCAGAGATTTAAATAATGATATTTATATCTTTTTGCATTTGTCATAAACTTCAAATATTAAGTAAAAAAAGGAATCTAAATATTTTGCCTGAACAGAATTTTACTTGCATAAAGTAATTCCTGAGATTATGCTGCAGTATATTCTGTGAGCATTCTCTGTTCAGCTGGCAGTATATCATTATGGTATTTAGGTCCCAGAAAATAAATATGAAATAATCATGTTCCCTGAATTTTATAAGCAAATCTAAAAACTAGGACGTAAGGACAATTTGGATTTTTTTTGGTGAATTATATAAATATATAAGTAATACTAAGAAACCGCAATAATGGTAGGCTTCTAATATATTAATTTTATTAAATTGGTGAAAATTTTAAAAAGTATTAATATAACTTGACATGTGACAGTGATTATTTCACTGTCTTGCTTGGTTTATAGTTATACATTGGAAGCAATTTCTGTGGAAGTGTTTTTAGCGAACCTGTGAGCTTATGTGACGGCGCAGCGTCGTCCGTCCATCGTCAGCCGTCCGCCGTCCAGGGCTGGCTTTCCGCCGTCCATGGCTGTAAGTCAGAAACCATCGGAGCTAGCAGCTCCAAATTATATGTAAGAATTAGTCACATGTGAAACTTGGTGCCCTGGAGCTTATTATTGGGTATCTGCATTAATTTAGATTTTATAGAGAAAAACCTGAAAAACCTTTAAAAATCTTCTTCTCTGAAACTGTCCAGCCAAATTGTCCAATATTTCACAGAAATGATCTCTGGAACAATCTCTCTCATGTTTGTTCGAGTGGTTCCAGTTCGGAGATTTTTGGCTGAGTTACAGGAGGTTGAACTTTGTCATCTGTCCAAAAAAGCACACTAAAATGAAAATCTCAGAAACGGCTTGAGCTATAATCACCAAATTTTATATAAATTTTTGTCATATATGTCATATCTGATTTTGAGGTATTGGTGGCCCCACCTACATTGATGTGTTTTTTACAAGCAAAAATGTAATTTTAAACTCTTCTAGCTTATACACTGATTTATGATGAAACTGTTAAGCTGATTGGTTTAAACTTTACAAGAATTATTCTATGGTAGGGTTCTGCCAGTTTTTCTAAGAATAGATTTGGTAAATACAGTTTTAAAAAAACTTTGTAGCCAATTGAAAAAGGCTTTCTGTATTTGAAAACAGATTTGACAACATGCTGACTTTCAGCAGCCAAGTCAAGAGGTCACTCAGTACAAACAGGTGGGGTCCAGACATCACCATGGCAACTGACCTGGCTCGGGGGGGGGGGGGGGGGGGGGGGGGCTGTCTAGACAATGTGTCTAGACATCTAGACACAGCGTCTAGACATCTAGACACAATGTTTAGATGCAGAATTCCCAGATTATTGGAACTATATCTTTCAACTGTTTGAAAAAACTTGGTTTGCATTTTAAGCGATATTGGGTTTATCATCAGGTCACATGTGAACTGCTGCGCCCTCATTTTTGGTTGACCTCTCCTCACTGCCCAGCGTCCATTTGTGTGTCTGTTTCCATACATAAACCCGCATATCTTGGGAACCGTTTGACGGATCAGGCTAAAAATTTTGCACAAATGTAGCCCTTTGATAGCTTTATAACATACACTAAAAATGGTGGCGCCATCTGCAACCATTTTTGCACAGCGTCCATCTGTTTATCTGCCTTGGGAAAATATCACTCATATCTCAGCAGTGGTTTGACTTTTCCAACTGAAATTTTGCAGGTTTATACATCCTGGACAGCTTTCTCGATTTTATGACAGGTGGCGCCATCTACATTCACGTTTACTCTGCAGACATCCTAGCTCATATCTCGGGAACTGTTTGACGGATTTGGCCAAAATTTTGCATGTGTATAGATCTCACATAGCTCTTTATCATAGGCAAAACTGGTGGTGCCACCTGCAACCATTTATGCACAGCATCCATCTTTTCATCTGCCTCGCATAAAATCACTCATAATTCAGCAGTGGTTTGACTTATCCACCTGAAATTTGGCAGGTTTTTACACCCTGGACTGCCTTCTCGGTTTTATGACAGGTGGCGCCACCTACATTCACGTTTACTCTGCAAACATCCAAGCTCATATCTCGGGAACTGTTTGACCGATTGGGCCAAAATTTTGCTTGTGTATAGATCTCACATAGCTCTTCATCATAAGCAAAACTAATGGCGCCACCTGCAACCACTTATTACCACTGCCATCTGTTCATCTGCCTTGGGGTAAAATCACTCATATCTCAGCAGTGGTTTGACTTATCCACCTGAAATTTTGCAGGTTTATACATCCTAGACAATTTTCTGGATTTTATGACAGGTGGCACCACCTACATTCACGTTTATGCTGCAGACATCCATGCTAATGTGCAACACACCTCACTCTATTCCCCTTGCCACTTAATCCATGTCTTACTTCGCCCATCCCACTCTGATTTCTGTGGATACACATATTTGATTGTCGACTACCCATATTCTAGTTTTAAAATGTCCTAGTCTGAAACTTGCAGGTCTGAAATGTCCATTTTGCTTAAATCATAATGACTAAGGTAGATATGCAGGACTTAAAAGGATCAATATTAAATTTTAAAAATAAACCTCCATTCATACTCCCAAACTTTGCACAGGTTTGCATTAGGCCTGTAGGCCTTGTTTTATCTCAAATCTATTGTCTGCATCCTGCATTGAGAACCACATGCTGCCAGTGTACTCTGCAGTGAATTCTTATTGTCAGTAAAAAGTGATTGCTGTTATAACTCAAAACAATTCTCACTGCTCTCACAGTTGGTCATTTAATGATTACTGTACCAGTACAATGTAGGAGCAGTGTGATTAGAGATGGCTGAGGTGATTGTGTCTAAAGAGCACTCAGGCTACAGGTAGTTGATGCACCAAAGTGTGGATGCTTTATTTCTGGGAGTAAGTGAAAGTACCAGGTTTAATGTAGTGTAACTGGGTCAGACCTGAAAACATTAGTAGTTGTGCAGTAACTGTTTATGAACAGAAAATTTGTAGTGGTAGTGTGGTTCACTGTATTGTGAACACAACTGGGAATCATGATAAATCTTTATTGTGCTCTTATTTGTTTTGTTCATCATACATTAGTTTCTATCATATATCATATATGAATAATCATTTAAAAATTAAATATGTAAAATATAAGCCTATCATGCTGGAGAGACCACTGCCCCAGCCAATAGAATTTCTGACCCAGGTGAAGGTCCTGGGCCTTTATCAATCATCAGTCTGCACTGGCTCACATTGTCAGTCATTAGTCTGGTCTAGCTCACATTATCAATCAACAATCTGGTCTGGCTCACATTGTCAGGCATCAATCTGGTCTGGCTCAATGTGAGCCAGACAGCAATCTGGTCTGGCTCCCATTGTCAATCATCATCTGGTCTGGCTCGCATTGACAGGCATCAGTCTGGTCTGGCTCACATTGTCAGTCATCAGTCTGGTCTAGCTCACATTATCAATCAACAATCTGGTATGGCTCACATTGTTGGTCATTAATCTGGTGTGGCTCACATTGTCAGTCATCAGTCTGGCTCACATTGTCAATCAACATTCTGGCTCACATAGTCGTTCAACGGGCTGGCTCACATTGTCAATACCAATCTGGCTCACATTGTCAATCATCAATCTGGATCACATTGTCAGTCATCAGTCTGGCTCACATTGTAAATCAACATTCTGGCTCACATTGTCATTCATCAGGCTGGCTCACATTGTCAATACCAATCTTGGCTCACATTGTCAATGATCAGTCTGGTCTGGCTCACATTATCAATCAACAAACAGCACTGGCTCACATTGTAAGTCATCAAACTGGCTTATATTGTCAGTCATAATTTTGGCTTACATTGTCAGTCATAAATCTGGCTCACATTGTCAATCAATCTGGTCTGGCTCACATTATCAATCAACAAACAGCACTGGCTCACATTATAAGTCATCAGTCTGGCTCACATTGTAAGTCATCAATCTGGCTCACATTGTCAACATCAATCTGGCTCACATTGTCAATCATCAGTCTGGTCTGGCTCACATTATCAATCATCAAACTGCACTGGCTCACATTGTAAGTCATCAATCTGGCTTACACTGTCATTCATTAATCTGGCTCACATTGTAAGTCATCAATCTGGCTTACATTGTTAGTCATCAATTTGGCTCACATTGTCAATCATCGATCTGGTCTGGCTGAGACTGGCTCACATTGTCAGTCAACAGTCTGAATGATCAATCTGGCTCACATTGTCAATCAATAGTCTGAATGATCAACCTGGCTCACATTTTCAATCAACAGTCAGACTCACATTGTCAATATTCAATCTGGCTCACATTGTCAGTCATCAATTTGGTCTGGCTCACATTGTCAGTCATCAATCTGGCTCACATTGTCAATCATCAGTCTGGGTCACATTGTCTATTAACAGTCTGACTCACATTGTCAATCATCAATCTGGCTAGCTGTGACAAACACGACTCAGTTAGGGCCCCCTACTGAGTTGTGACACAAGCCAAATTTAGAACCACCCTGCAAGTCCACGTCATGCTTTATAACCATATCTGCGCATACAGTCAGCAGGCAGACCGCAGGTAGAAATCTCCCATACATGCAGAACAACATACGAATATATTTGGTTATAACGGAATATTTCACACACATGGTAGGTGTCGTTGGAGAGATAAGAAACTTATTAAAAGGTCTAGTGGGTTTATTTGAAGTGACACGATACTTGTAGGCAATGAGGCGTTGTCAAAAATGACGAAAATATTTGCATCCTCATGGGGCCTTATAATGCGATCCTCAGAGTTAGATGTCCAGGCACTCTGGCAAGCCAGTAATCTGGCCAGAATGTCAGAGGGCCGATCTGGAGCTACAATCTGGCTCACATTGTCAGTCAACAGTCCGACTCACATTGTCAATCTTCAATCTGGCTCACATCATCTTCAGTTGCTGACTGCTTGGATCTGTTTATACCACATAAATAGGGTTGACGTGTCAACTAAAGGGGCCTATTCTGATATCCAGTGTTTGGAAAATAAGGATAATCCATTGAACCCTTAAAAAATTATGTGAAGTGCACTTATCCTACATACACAGGCTGAGACACAGATCAGTACCAGTATGTTTGGATGGACTTGTGAACTGTCAGTAGAGAGAACCAACAGTCCAAACAAGAAAGTGTCTCTGCCATTTATTAGATCTTTATCATCATCAATTGTACCTGTAGCATGGGCAGTATAATATCATTTTAATAACTAACACTTGGCTTTTAAATAATTGTCATTATTTTAATTTGCTCATGACAAATTCTGGTAACCTTTGGGTTTTTTGGGTGGGGGGATGAATTTCCAGACTTGATCAGCTGTTCGGAAACTATGCTCATTTATTTAGGACTACCTAGTGCATGGGTCTGAAATGACTTGGGTGAAAATAACTTTAAACCTTTACCATCAATCTTTTATTGTTTCATGTCCTTAGACTTTTGTGAGACCATTCACAATTCTGTTTTTTCCTCACTCATCAAGAATCGTCCTTACTCTCATGACTAGCTGGTATGGTCTGTGTGAAAATAATGCCAGTCTTCTATGGTTGGAATTCATTAGGCAGTGGTGACATAACTAAGAAATGTGAAGGGATTTCTTGCTTATTTTGACCACAAATCAAGGTGGCTCCCGTTCATATGGGGAGGCAAATTTTACCAGCTGGATGAATAATATAAATGCTTTATATAAGTCGTAACATCACCATTCTCATTTCAGTTTAAGGATCCTCTCATCCTGCTGCTACTTGGGTCAGCGTTTGTCAGTGTGTGTATGAGACAGTTTGATGATGCCATCAGCATCACAGTGGTAAGTGTACAAGTCTGTAATTTTGTTATACAAGGGCTTCTCATTCATGTACAGATTCAGATTTATATGAAAAAGAATGCAGAGTTGGTCTATGAGACAGAGATAAATCATTTTCACTCATATGGTAGGAGTAAATGAGGAAGTTACAAAGACCCAAGAGAACACTAATAGAGTGAAAATCCTTTGCATTCTTGACAGGTACAATAAGAAATCTGATTGTATGGAAATTTTCCATCTTTGAATTACTACTGCCCATTAAATGATCCTTTGTTTTCTAAATATTAATCAGTTTAATTTATTGCTTTTCAATTTTCAAGGCAAGATGCATGGATAATATACACAGGATACCTATTTGGCAGCTACAAAAATACCTATCCTCCTGTATCAGAGGGATGACTTATTGTGACAGTTCATATGACATTAATTTCTCTGCAGGAATATTACAATTTCTAACCCTGGTGAACAAAACACCAACCACACTATATTTTGTTTCTGTTAACTCTTTCAGGCCATCATCATTGTAGTGACAGTGGCATTTATCCAGGTAAGATTACTGTTTCAGCTCAAGGGTCAGAGGAACATTCACATAGTTAAGGTCTCATTTGCTCATTCACCTGAGCAGCACTCATATTTATGAAGCTGGTTGATTTGGACTCATGTTTGCAACCAATGGTTCTTTAATAGTGCAAAGACTTCTCAAAGCACTTTCCGTACAAATTATGTACACTAAATGTTAATTTTGAGTTTTGTGATTTTGAATAATGTCAGCTTTTGAAATCTTGACCTGCATGCAGGTTTATAACATAAAAAGGTAGATATTTGGATGTTGTTGAGGTATGATTTGATCATTTTCTGGAAATGATTTTGAATAACAATATTTTTTTTTTTGCAATTTGCAGGAATACAGATCAGAAAAATCTCTCGAGGCATTAACAAAGCTGGTTCCACCAAAATGTCACTGGTCAGTATAGTATTAGATATTTTGGTTATAAGAATATTTTAATTAGGAAAAAATAGCAAGTTTGCAAAGTTAACTTTTTTTGTACTTATGGATGTCTGTACAATACATTCAGTTTTATTTATTAAAAAATGTGACATCAAGTGCATATTTTATGTATCTCTTAGTAAAAAGGATTTCTAATGTTCACAGCATACGAAACGGGGCATTGGAGACATTCCTGGCACGGGAACTTGTGCCTGGAGATATAGTCAGTTTGTCCATAGGGGACCGAGTGCCTGCAGATATACGTCTGTTTGAGGTAGGTTTGAACAGACTCCTTTTATACCCTGTCTTAACCAGTCTGAACAAGAGATAAAAACAGACTTCAGGGATTTTTAATGGATTTAGGTTTATTGGCAAGGAAAGTGAATTGAATGTTAGAGTTGATCTCAACCTGAATTTTATATATATCTTATTAACCAGATTGTTCAGGATAATGTAACAAGTTAATTACATGCCTGGTTGGTATTTATTAATCTATATATGAATACAGTATATATTCTATACATAGTAGTTTGAGATAGTAGTGGAGATATTTTGTATTATTTACTGAATTGATCAGTAATGAGTTTCTTATGGGTGATGGTAGATTAACTTTAATAGTTTTATGTTTGGTGTACCTCTTAAATGGTGTTAAAAAAAACTGACTCTCACATGAAAAACATATATAGTAAAGCTATGTAATACTTGTACTTCTGAATTTACATCTGATCTTAATCAAGGTTTATAAAATGAGCTTATTTCACATCAGATTTATAAACAGATATCCACCCTGGTGGTAACAATAATTGCAGGCTGTAGATCTAGCAGTGGATGAATCCAGCTTCACCGGAGAAACAGAGCCAGCCATGAAAAATATAATGCCCCTGCCCATAGGGAAGAACGGGAATCATATCACAGCACGGAATAACATCGGCCTCATGGGGACGCTGGTCCTGTGTGGGAAGGGAAAAGTAAGTAGGATGGTTAGGAACTCTCTCTCTCCCAACTTTCTATGAAAGTCAAAATGGAATCTTGAAAAAAAAACTGCTGGAAAAATTTCAATCCTATAACAGTAACCTGTAGCACATTGCAGAGTCTAGATACCTTTGTATGTGAGTAATGGGGGGGGGGGGGGGTGATCAGCAAACTGTTTTGTGACTATTGCACTTGAGTTACTCAATTTTGAATGTTTTTGAATACTTTGTTTGTTATAAGAAATTGTTATATAAGTAAGGGAATATATGTGCTGCTGATGATTGATGAATATTCATGTGTTTACTTATATTTTTCAGGGTATTGTGATTGGCACAGGGGGAAACTCAGAGTTTGGGGAAGTGTTCAAGATGATGCAGGCAGAAGAGGTCAGTTGACTTACTTTGTCCTGTAGCCCCTGTGCTATTCTGACTTAAAAATACATTATGTGAACTTCCGATGCTTAGACCAGTTATACACATTTGACATCTTCAGCCACAGATCATTCAAACGGCCACTATTCTGTTTTATACTGAACAGAACAATTGCTAATTAAAAGGTTTTGTTTACAGTGTAATCATAGAATATGTCATGTACATTCATCTATATATAAATGGTTATGTGTATTTAGGTAGAAAGTCTCTGTGTGACAGAATGAGAGACTTCTCTTGTATGAAGATGCTACATGGCTGTTTCTTACTTCATCTGTCTTTCAGGCTCCTAAAACTCCACTACAGATCAGCATGGGTCAGCTGGGGAAGCAGCTGTCGTTTTACTCGTTCTGCATCATTGGGGTAATTATGATGCTGGGCTGGCTCCAGGGAAGGAGACTGCTCGACATGTTTACCATTGGTGTCAGGTAAGTTTTTTTTTTCTATCTCTTTTATTTACTGATATCGGCAAGTGGTCATGGAGGAGGTTGCCATACCATGTTTTGCAATAGTGACTGAGGTAAATGAGGGCTATCACATTACACCAGTGCACTGACACATGTTGATACAAAGTCAGACATCATAGTGATAGCATCAGTTGATCCTGTATTGAGACACAGACAATATTTGATCACTACAAGGAATGTGATTCTCAACATTTAATTACTTATGCAGTATACATGAAACTATATTGGAATAAACCTGTCCATGCACTCCATCCCTTTAGAGTTTGGAAATATAAAGAAGGAAACTATATTAAAATGAAAGACATGCTCCAGAAAATTAACTGGGATAATATTGTAGACAAAAAAGAATATATCGACATAGTTTACGAAAAATTTACATCCACAGTCCTCTGTATATCAGAACAATGCATCCCAGTAAAAACAGTTAAAAACATAACTACCAATAAAGAATGTTTCACTCATGAACTAAAATTAATAAAACGCAAGTGCTTAAGAATCACATCCAAAGCAATGAGAACCAAAAATACAAATGATTGGGAATTATACAAAAATTCACGTAACAAATTTAATGCTGAGGTCAGAAAAGCCAAAAGTAAATATCCTTTAAAACTAGCAAATGATCTGAAGGAAAATCTTCATAACAAGACATACTGGTGGAAAACCATAGAAGGCCTTATGAAAGGAACAACACATAAGACACTACCACCACTGGACAAAGGAAATGAATTGTATGTTACACTACCCAAAGAAAAAGCAGAACTGTTAAACAACCAATTTATACAACAAACAATACTTAACCACAATAGCAACTATGTTCCCTTAACACCAAGAAAAACAAATAAAAAATTAGGAGAAGTACAATTCGAAATAAATGATATAGAATCAATTATGAAATCCCTAGATACAAGTAAATCTAAGGGACCAGATGATATACATCCCTTCATTCTAAAGACATGTTATAAAGAATTATCATACCCTATTAAAAAAATCGCTGAACTTTCCTTTAACACAGGAAAACTACCCACCCTATGGAAAAAGGCAAATGTCACACCTATCTTTAAAAGTGGTGATCCTAAACAACCAGTAAACTACAGACCCATATCACTAACAAGCTGTATATGTAAAATAATAGAGAAAATTATATTTGCCAGAATGCTTAACTTCTTTAAAGAAAACAGAATTATATCAGCATACCAATCAGGATTTTTACCTAGAGACTCTGCAGTGTATCAATTAACAGACTTGTACAATACTATCACCTATGATTTAGACAATGGAAAAGAAGGAATAGGAATCTTTCTAGATATAAGTAAGGCTTTTGATAAAGTCTGGACAGATGGCCTTCTCAGTAAGCTACTCTCAGCAGGAATAACAGGTAAACTGCACAGATGGTTATACAACTATTTAACAAATAGACAACAACGAGTTATTATAGAAAATGCTCCCTCGGAATGGAAATTCCTACAGGCAAGGGTACCACAAGGATCGATCCTAGGACCTCTGCTCTTCTTAGTCTTTATCGACGACATAGGAGAAAAACTCACAAGTAATATTCGTCTCTTTGCGGACGATACAATGTTATACCTAGCCATAGAAAATCCCATCCGAGCAGCCCAGATACTAAATGCTGACCTTGAAAAGATTTACCAGTGGTCAAGGAAATGGCTAGTCACTTTCAATGCAGGAAAAACTGAATCGGTACTCTTTTCAAGGAAAACAGCACCTGTAAACCTCCCTGACTTATACCTAAATAAAACAAAAATAACTAGACTCAAAATGCACAAACATTTAGGAATAATCCTTAGCCATAATTGCAAATGGCAAGAACATACAAACTACATTGCAGCTAAAGCAATGAACAAACTTCTAATCCTAAGCAAGTTAAAACATCTCCTAGATAGAACAACCTTACAAAATATATATTTCTCATATATCAGACCCCTCTTAGAATATGGAAACATCTTATGGAGCAACTGTACCCAGGAACAAGACCAGACACTTGAAAAAATACAACTGATAGCTGCAAGAATTGTAACGGGAGGGGTAAAAGGAACATCACATGAACTCTTATATCTTGAATCAGGATGGGAAACTCTCCAAAAGAGAAGAGAAAACAAACAAATCCTCCTTGTACATAAAATGATTAACAACGAAAGTCCGCAGTATCTACGCATTCTTCTTCCACCTCCACATAGTAACATATACGAAACCAGATTTGTAATACACAACCTTACTCCAATACAAGCAAGAACTGATTTATATTTCAACTCTTTTCTCCCAAAATCAATCAGATTATGGAACCAAATGGATCTTGATAAGAAAGCTTGCTTAACAAGTGCCTCATTAAACTACCAATTGAAAAAATCAGCTCTAAGAACTAAAACACCTACATACTACAACTCAGGAACCAGAAAATCACAAATAATCCATGCACGCATGAGAATGAAATGTAGTGATCTAAATTATCATATGTACACAAGACATATTAGCGACACCAAAAAATGTCAATGTGGCCACCCATCAGAAGATCCCAACCACTACCTACTGCATTGCCACCTCTATAACTCCACTAGGAAAACATACTTACCTAGGGATACCCCATTAAAAGTTTTACTTTTTGGTAACCCAAAAATAGATGACAAATCAAACAAGGAAATATTCGAATCGGTAGCAAACTTTATTGAAAACTCAAACAGATTCTAACATAAAATAATTTGACGATTTTGACAAACTCATCCCACACCCACCAAAACTCTCTCTCTCCTCTCAACTGGCACCTTACACTTTCCAAATCACAACTAAAAACATAGTCATTATGCTATCCACATCTTCCATGATACTCCAGTCATCAATATGTTAACATCACACCCCCCCCCCACCTTGCCATGCATCAGAAAATTACCACTTTAGAATTCAGGAGCGAGCTTCATAAGCTTTAAGTAGCTTGCGCTCAGTCTATTGATACATGTTTATATTTATATATGTGCTTAGGTAGAATACCACATGAATGTACTTACTATGTATTGTGTCAATAAATCATTCAAACATTTAATTACTGTTTCTAAGCACATTAGGTAATTATTGCAATACATAACATATATTGTGAGGTAATGCATCATAACAGCTGTAGTTATAATTGTACAGTTGCTATATGCTATACGTATATCAGATCAACAGTTATGTGCTGGTTCTTAAATCATTACAGGACTTCCCTCGACATAAATTGTACTCTAGATCGTAGTCATTCATGTTTGATCAAATCAAAAAGGATGTATACAGTATTTTGTATAAATATCATTTGAATTTATAATTAAACACTGGTAAACGATAAAAGTCTACAGTGAGAAAAAAAAATTGAGAAAGGAAACACCAACACAAACAAAATATATACTGCATTTGATTGCTTCTTCATTCTCATGGTAATTGCTGGTGAAAAATTAAACATTTTCTGTTCATGTAAGCCCTGTCTTCATTTTGTGTAAGGTCAGTTTGATAGGGATTTTATGTTAAATGGGTAATTAAAAAACATGATTGATCTTTTTTTTTCAGCCTGGCAGTAGCCGCTATCCCAGAAGGCCTACCAATTGTTGTCACAGTAACACTGGCCATAGGTGTCATGAGAATGGCCAATAGAAAAGCCATTGTGAAAAAACTGCCCATTGTAGAAACATTAGGTAAGTCAAGAGCATGATTACTGCCCATTGTTGAAATATTAGGTAAGCCCAGAGCATGATTAAAAGTAGTCATAGCTGTGTTGCCCCTCACTCCAGTATATGGATAATTAAATTGAACAGCACTAACCAGAGTATTGTATACCTCTGACATGGCAAAATTCCTACTAGATTCCTATAAAGATTTAATGAGGTCTTCCCCTTGGCCTGGACAAATACTTCGGTAGAAATTGGTTCAAGTATTAGTTTGTGCATAATCCTGCTGACAGCAAACTGACATACAAACAAGCAAATAAACACAGATTAAAACATTGCCTTCCTGGTTGAGGTAATAAAGAGACAAAATTTAATAAACCATTGTTGTTTGGTCTAAATGTATTGCCAAATATTTTTAAATAATCTCTCAGTATATTAAATCAACATATCATAATAGGGGAACCTTGAAAACATTTTTCTTTACCAGGTCATACTTCTCATTGTCCCCTGCTTCCTCTGAACGGGGAACACTGATTTGGATGTGTCTGTCTGTCCATGTTTTTCCTTTCCCTGCGATAACTTCCTAAATATTATCTGATTTCATTCAAATTTGGGTCAGTGATTGCTCTCATGCATATCTTGGTCGGGATCGGTTTTGGGGCGTCTGTCTCACAAGATAATAATACAGTATGATATTTCAGTTTTGATATGATGAATTAGCACATTTAGTTTTACTAACCACCAACAGGTGTTGCTAGCGGGGGACATCAATTCATTGAATTTGCTTGTTTGAAGTTTAAGATAACCTTATCTTCCACAGAGAGACCTTGTATGGAAATGTGGACGATGGTGGGTTCAAATCCTGTAGCCTCTCACTTTTTTGCTAAGACCCTTAAGTAAGGTCTCAGCCACCCAGCATTACAAATGGGTACTGGATAAAGTGCCATTTGCATATGACAGGCCCTAGCAACCTAAAAAACAGTGCGTGGGCTCTGTAGCGTCTCCAGTGAGCTACCACTGAATAGTTAAATTCAAAGTTTTCTGAGCTGGTTATATGGAAAGGAACTTAAAACCTGCAACTTGAAATGCTTTATACATTGCCTCACACTGAAACTTATTTTGGTATCATATTTCATCTTAAAATGCTCATAAAATGTAAACTTTTGTTTTCTTTCAGGGTGTGTTAATGTAGTTTGTTCAGACAAAACAGGAACGCTGACCAAAAATGAAATGACTGTCACACATATATGGACAGCTGATGGGCAGCATGCTGAGGTGAGGGCTGTTCCAGAAAAAAGTTTGTAAAACAAAGTATTCATGTATTTTGTAGGCTTTGGTTATTTACATATCAGAAGCATTATATTATCAAAGAAAGTGCAAATATTTCTGTAAACAGAAAAAAACTTAGCATTTTACAGATAAGCTGACAAACTATGTTAACATCTGTACCTGGATGAAAGGAGAGTGGAGCTCTTCATTTTTAATTTTGCCAGAATTATAATAAATATTAACAGTGAAAACAGCATTTAAGAAGGCTATACCAGGGAACTCTTGGGCTTTAAGGGATTATAAAGTATTTACTCTCCAAGTAGTGATAGTTTTCCTCAGAAAGTTGACAGTAAATCTAAATATCAATTAGATGTTAGTTTTATGCTTCATAACAATTAATATGCAAGTAAAAAAAACAAATTATGTTTTAACTGTGTGGCTTATTGTAGAAATATTCTCATTCTACCATAATTTGAGGATTTGCTGATACAGGACCCGTTGCCACCAAACTCTCCATGCAGATTGATTCTCGCCTGGACACTACCCTTAACGTACTTTCATGTCACATACCCACACACTTATTTAACCCTGACTGGTTTATTTGGCATACACACTAAAACCCAGATGTCACAGGTCACATGTCGAAAATTATGAGCATACTGCTTTTGATATAAATCAAAATATGGCTCTTAATTCTGAGGGTTTGCATATTTCAGGTAACTGGTGTAGGATACAACTCAAATGGTGATGTGATCTGTAATAATGAGGTTGTCAGAGGGAACACTCACCCATCTCTGGCCAAGGTTATCCAGGTAGGAGATAAATACTATTTATGAAAAAAAAGATACAGTAAATTAAAAAAACATTTGGAAAATAAAAGTTTCTCAGTGACTCTGTTGTCTGGTTGAGTTCAGGAAGAAAGCTGCAAAAGCAGATACACAGATTCATTTTTGCTGAAGACTATTAGACTGCAAAATTACATTACATCCTTGTCATTTATTTCATTCTCGGTTAAATGATACATCTGTTCTTGCTCTGCTCAATATCTGATGATATCAAATGCAAGGCAAATTCTTGTATAGGTAGGGAATAAATGTTGTAAGTTGTTAATCCCTCAGATGAAATGAAACAAGTGGTGCAGTGTAATTGTGATGGTAGAAATAAATGTTCCTCTTTGTATGGTATAAGTATACACAGGATATATAGTGTACAAAATATGTATATAAATGAACAGTAATCTGTTCTTCAGAATTACACACTTTTTTTGCCATACCTAAATACTGGCTGACCTCAGCTGTTGTGCATTGTAGGTTGGAATAGTCTGCAATAATGCTCAGATTGTTGATGGTGTTCTCCAAGGTCAGCCAACAGAGGGCGCCCTCCTGTCAGCAGCTATGAAGGTGAGGCAGTACTGTGGTAAATCAGTCTGCAGAAACATATGATAGCATCATATATTTCAATATTATATTCATGAGACTGGCCATGTTTTCAAAGTCATCCACAAAAAGTATGAAATTTTCAGAAATGCCTGGATGGGTTTATGAAAAATAGTAAAAAATATTTAATTGTCACTTTGTAAAAAAATATGTATTCTTGTGGGTAAGATCGGAACATTTATGCCTTACTCGTATAATATTGGAATAAAATTTGTCTTATACATGCATAAATATTCTGAATTGTTCTTTTCGATCAATCACTCGAAAGCTCCAAACTTTTAATCTAAATTGCCTGAATTATAATCAGCTTTCTTCACTGGGGACCCAGGTTTGATCCCCAGTGTGGCAATGTGAGTGGGTTGTAGTTGCCCGTCCAAGGCCAGTGGTTTTTTCTGGGTTCTCCGGTTTCTTCCACCCCTACAGACCACCAAATGGCATTGTCTGAGGCATGGAGAGTGCCTTGATTAGTTTAATGACTATTTTATACAATCCATGTAAAATAAATAAGTTTGTTTTAAAGGATAACTGCGTTTATTTATAAATGGTACTTTCATATTTATAATCATAGATTGGACACCTATATTCAACCATTACTGATACCTTCATATTTCTAGATGGGACTGGAGTCAGAAGCTAACAAGTTTACCCGTCTGCAGGAGTGGCCGTTCAACTCTGACTCCAAAGTAATGACAGTCAAATGTGTGCCAAAGGGAAAAGAGGTATATCAGCTCTGGTTCTGTGTACACTTTACTGAATAATATTATCATAGTTAAGGTTCATGTTTGCACCAGAAATATTGTCTTTGTGTAACTTCATGTAGAGCATAATGCTACAGGGTGCATATAGAGGCAGACCTGACTGTCTCACCATTAAAGCTTGCTTTACTGGGAAGCCTTTGCAACACTGGACTTGTGTGCCACCGATTAAGGTTCAAATCCTGATTCTATTTTACACTTATTTTCCCCTGATAAAAGTATTTTCATATTAAGGGTCTGTCCATGTGAAAATAATCTCTGCTTTCAAATTATATATATGTCATTCCGTTCCTCAAGCAGCAGTTATACACTGCAGTGGTCCATATCTTCATTTAACTGCTGCAGGATTCTCTGGGTACCACTACCAGTGCCAGCACAGAGCCAAGAATTGTAATCAGTTCTGGCACAAAGAATTTTACACTGGTTCTGGCAAAGGTCCAGGAATCAGACCAGTGAGAATGGGTGTTGCATGTTTAAAATTTGGAGATAGATGCACAATGCGATACTATGGTCTCATTGGTTTGATTACAATTCTTTGCTCTGTGCTGTCCCTGGTGTTGAAACCCAGATAATCTTGCTAAACAAAGTAGTGGTTAAATTAAAGGAGATCTTGGATGACTGCAGTGTATGACTGCAACATGAGGAATGTGACATGTCATGATGTCCCAGGGAATCAGTCCATAAACTATTAGGGAAAAGCGGCCACAGCACTTAAAAACAGTCATGAGACGGTTCTGAGTATTCTAAACTTGGAGGTGGCACTAGATTACAGAGAGGAAAGTCCCAAGATAAAACAGGGTCAAAGGCTTAATGAGAAAACAGTGATACCTCAATGGAACCTCAGAGATTCACTTTTATATTATAACAGCAGGTCATGATCTGTAATATCCAACATGATCTCTAGGTCAAGTATTCAAATTCAGTACAGATTAGCATTACAAGTTTCAGTACAGGTTTGCAATAATATTATTGTGGAATATGTGCTTGATTGATTATAACTGACATCCTGTCATTGTCGATTTTGTCAGGCTTTACCTCCGTGGATGAGAAAGGTATGGATGATGATGATGATTATGGTGTCATGCATGTATAGTCTGTAGAAGTATTGTATTGTCTGTTATTATCTCCTGGCTCAGTGGAGTGGGGGTTTTAGGGATCAGCTGTGTTTGTCCATCTGTCTCTGTGTAAACTACTGATATGCTGTGTGATATCGCAAAATCTACTTTCATATCATTTTCTAATGATCATTGCAGGTGTGTTTTATGGATCCCCTTGCTTGGTCAGGTTTTTGTCATACATGGATTTTTAGAATCCCGTATGAATTCTTAATTTTAGCTTTAATGTACCTTCACTGATCATCGTGGTCTGTGGGATCTTTTCTCTTAACCTCATCAAATCATGATCTGCTAAGCTTTTTATTTCCTGTGTTTCTGTTTCATTCATATCTCTTTTCAAAAGGGTTGTCTTTTAAAGCAAATTAAACTTTATACAAGTAAAATCATATTAAGTTCCCAAAATTTCAGATTCCATTTCTCACATTTCAGCTTTGTAGGAATTGAGTTCCCTGGACAGCATTTCCTAGTTTATATTCGAGTATTTTGTACAACTGTATTAAATAACCAGAAAAAAAGTATGAAAGTACTCTCATTTTTGTATTTTCTACTTCTCATAAAACCAGTTACCAGAGTACTGTGGAAAGAATCCTAAAATTAATGGATTCATTGATATATGCAGGTTAAGGAAATGATTTTTCTTCCAGTATTTGATATGAATTCTTGAGGGATATATTTGTGTATATTAATTTTTGTATACTTATATGTCAATGTTTGGAATGGTGTGAACGCTTTGTATATATATTGGATAACAAATGTTGATTGCTTAATGCTACCCAAAGGAGGCAGCTGGATATGTAGCAGAAATTGACTGATTACATTAATAATATTAGTATATGGCAGTGAATATCCTTGACCTTGCTGCATGGTTTTCTGCTGTTTTTTGCTTAAGAATGGTTAGCTGCAGTCATCATAGGATGTTTGAATGTTGTCAGTACCTCCTGTGTTCTTGCTGTCTGTGTAGCTAACACTTATAAAAGGAAGTTGGTCCACTTTTGTCCTCAATGTACTCTGAAACAGCATTACTTATTGCACAGCTATACTTCATTCTAAAGGTTAATTTTTCTGGCAGTGACCTCACTGTTATGAGAATAAATAATTTATAAGGTACACATCATTTTGAGTGATTTATGCATGGTTTTAAATTGTGTGGAGGTTACCAAGGAAAACAGCCGAACTGCCTTCAGCTAAGATCAGAAAGCCTAGTTACAACACAGGGATGTGACACAATCAGCCTCCAGCTCAGGATTAAGGTCTATTTTGCATATAAATAACACCTGCTGTCAGTGACAAATTTTAGCATGTTTGGCCTGACATTTGTCCCAGTCATTGGCCCACTTGCCAGGTCGGTAAATGTGATAAACATGTGACTTGAGATCCTTTGGCACTCATATCTTATGTCACCATTGCATTAATGGTTTATCCCCCAATTCGTTCAGGTATTCCTTCTTCATTATATTGAAATGTGTTGCTACACTATCATATTGCATTAAATCTTCAACAATTCTGGAAACAGTTCTATCATGTAAACTATCCAAGGAAGCATGTGCATAAGTTTCTGATTATATTTACAATACTTTTCTGTTTATATTTACAGTACTGCATTACGGATATTACACCATAAAATATTTCCACAGGTCTATCAATATATAAAATATGCTTCACGGACATATAACTTCTGTCATATTGAGCCAGCATTCCAAATCTCATTTAATACATTGTGTCAACCCCGTTAAAAAGCTGGATGACTGGGTTTATCAACTAGTACAGGATAAAGTGTGTCAGTTGCCTGCATGGGATGTTTACAGTCATAATTCTGCTCTAATCTACTGCCTAGTGTGTCAGTGGCCTGTTTCAGATGATTACAGTCAATTTACTTATAGTATTGTATCTTTTGTAAAAAGTGGTTAAGCTGCCTGCGTCTGATTGTTTACAATTTATATGCTGACTGTATCTTCTGTTTCAGTTGTCTGTCTGCCAGGTTTTGACAGTCTGTGTGGGTTAAGTGTTCTAAAGTTAAACATTCTGTACATTTTCTTTATCCGCTGATTTCACAGTGAACAAATGTGCTCAGTCAGATCATAGCTCTGATATGACCTACCTGTATGTTTATGTTTTTACTCAGGGTACAGATAAGGAGGAGGTGTTTTTCATGAAGGGGGCGATGGAACGCATCATGCCATATTGTGCCAAGTATTATTACAAGGGGTCTGCCCTTCCCATGACCCCACAGCAACAGCAGATCTGCGTCAGTGAAGCCGCCAGGATGGGCACTGCAGGACTTAGAGGTAGGTCTGTGATATATGTTCAAGCATATTAGGTATACATGTAGTGCATTGTTCTCTCCTGGCAATGTAATAATAACAGCCAAGATTTCATTCTGAAACTATTTCCTCACTTATATACATAGTAGAAATGGACTTGCACTGAGTTCACTCAGTGGTGCAAAAAAATAACAAATTTTCTCTAATGAATCAAAACTTTCGGCATCTGTAAAATCCTTTCGCTCTGTACACAGTGCTTTACCTATAGGCCTACTACCTATATTGTAAGCGCTGTTTGTTTTGATCTCATATCTGAAATCACTACACCAGAAGGGAGCACTGTATTTTGGTCCAACCAGATGAAACCCTGTGCTGGAAGACATGACCTCCATGTGCAAACAGGTTATCAGCCAAAGGAGGAATACATGGAGCCAATGTTGTTCATTTAGTTTTGAGTGACAGCTCATTGCCCGGGCAACCATTTGAACAGGCCACAGGCTAAGAGAGAATGGCCGACACGTGGTTTGCACAGGTCCTTGCACACATAGGATGCCCGGCCAGTGAGCTGTTATTCAAACAAAATGTATCAACATAGGCTCCATGCACACCTCGCTGGCTGGTTTCAGTTTTACAGACAACAGATTTATGGCAATGCTAACATAGTTGTAATGTCATAATCTAATCGCTGAATGATGTGAGAACCCAGAGGGAGCAATTAAAATTCGACTGTTCTTTACTAAGTGTAACAATAAAACTGTCATTAAGCGGCGCTTGAAGCATAGCAATGGGCAGAGCCAGGATGCCCGTTGAGTGTTTGTTAATTGGCATCTGGTTGGCTGCTAGTCACAACATACGCATGTTTTTTAGCAGACAACGACCCGCTACCTGGTGTCTAAGTGTATTATAAACTGTCAAACCAGGCAGCGGGAAAATCAGTTGCTTCTTTAGAAGCACAAGATTTCTGCTTAAAAGTGCAAGATTTCCGCTGCCACAGAAGCGTATAAAAATCTTAATTGTTTCGGGACTCATGACAAGTTTATCTTCATTTGTGTATTTGCACGGGTTTGAGCATGTGCAGAATCATACCAACGGCCATGCAGTCTTGTTATAGTAAATAGAGACACTTGGAATGTATTTATCAATACACAGAACCAAAACAACATGTAAAACAGTTGAAAAAGAGAGAATGATTTTGTAATTCAGGATGAATTCACTGTGCAACTTATGTATTCTAGCAAAATGTACTGATGGTGGTAGATATTAACCTCAGGTGCCTAAATACCTTAAAAAAATTGAGGTTTAGACAGTGTTTAATGTTTGGGTTCATAGATTTTGTATCACCCATTGTAACGCAGAGCCAGAAAGAAGTATCAAATCAAAACAATGATAAAATAGTAAGAAGTCTAAAACCTGGATGCCCCCATGAAGATATTCCGTAATAGAATTTCATTCAGGAGACAAGTGGTTTTTGGGCTTTCCTTTGTCATTGCATCATTTGTGTTATTGTTTTCAGTAAGATAACTTTATGAGTACCCTTCATAGTTATTTGTTCTTGACTTCACCAGCCACTCAGGGGTAACAAGGAAGTAACGATCAATGTTTGTATGCTTTCAGTGATTGCCATGGCAACAGGAAGCAACATGTCCGAGCTGGTATTCGTTGGTTGTGTGGGTATCATTGACCCCCCAAGGGAGGGTGTACGTGAAGCCATCACAACTCTACATTCCAGCGGAGTCACCATCAAAATGGTGACCGGTGATGCAGAGGAAACAGCTGTTGCCATAGGTGAGGAAGCTGTGCAGGTCATAGGAGATATCTGTACATTGTAGACAGGGTTTCTGCACTGCTTGGGTTGGCAGTAATATAGCTTAAGGGCTTATAATCATCTTGAAAGCTGCTCAAGTTCTAGATATCCTGGAATGTTAAGGCAAAGAGCCATTAAAATATAATATTTCTTCAGTCTTGTGGTGTGATGTAAATAATAACTGTTGTAATTCAGTGAGAGGCTCCAGTCATGTCATGATGTGATGAAATTGGTTTTATGTGCTTCTGGTGTCATGAATTTAAAGTTTTTACTTCCTGTATGATTGATTTCTTTCATTATCTGTTAAGTACGTTTGATGTGATTTACGTGCTTTGATAAGTCCCTCATGTAAGATCTGTATTTATATATTATGTGACATACTTTCTGTATGACTAATTTCTTGTAAGATGTATCTCTTGTATGAGCTACTTGCTTTAATGATCCATTTGTTGAGTGATTGTGAGATCTATTTGTTATGTGATGTATTTGCCATGTGATCTACCAACAATTTGGTGTCTTTGCAGCATCTCGCTTGGGTTTGTATTCTGCTGGAGCCCACGCCTTGTCAGGTGATCAGCTGGACCAGATGGACATGATGCAGCTCCAGCAAATCATGCCCAGAGTAGCCGTGTTCTACAGAGTCAGCCCGAGACATAAACACACGATAGTCAAGGTATGACTTGCTAAATACAAAATTTTACCCCACAAATATATCTCAGGCAGTGTTCTACAGAACACTATCATCAAGATGTCCTGGTACTTACTGATGCTGCAGCTCCTGACACTTCATAAAGGACCTTGTTCTCCAGAGTCAACCAGAGACATTCACACAAGTTTGTTACTAGTAGCTTGCCTAAAAGTTCAAATTATTAAAATAAAAATGAAATTTCATTCCACATCCATAGTGCCAGAGCAGAGCAGACTCTTGAACATTCAGTAACAGCTCTTTGTCTTAAGAATTGTGAACATCCCCTGATCATTTGTGTGTCAGGTACATTATTTATCAAATCCATTTGTTCAAACTGATGTATGAGACGTTATCTGTTGTTTACAGGCTCTCCAGAGCAATGGCCTGATTGTGGGTATGACTGGGGATGGTGTTAATGATGCGGTGGCCCTGCGTAGCGCTGATATCGGTATCGCTATGGGGCTGACAGGTACAGATGTGTCCAAAGAAGCAGCAGATATGATCCTCGTCAACGACGAGTTTTCTACCATCATGTGAGTCATTGCAGATAGAAGCATACTTATGACATATAACCATTGACATCCCGGTTTTAGTGTGTATGCAGAATGGCAGCTCCCATCAGTGGTTTCAGAAAACTGTGAGAAATAAACCTGTCAGGGTTCGATATCTGAGCATGGACATGACAGGAATGGACTTCCAAGGAGAGTGTCAGAATGAAAATCTGTCTGCAAAGAGCGTTTGGTGGCTAAGGGTGGAGAAAGTATAGAGTGGAATAATGCTTTTTAGCTCAGCTGACTATAAGTCATCTGAGCTATAGTCGTGGTCCATTGTCCGTCGTCCGTCCATCCGTCTGTCGTTCCGTCCGTCCGTCCGTAAGACTGGCATGTTTTGACTCCATTAGACCTACGAATCTGAAATTCAGCATACAGTTAGATGTCCCCAAAATCTCCTACCATGCCGAAAATTTGGTCAATAGGACTTCATTCCTTCGAGATATTAAGGAAAAACCTCAATTTTTTATTAGAAATCTATTTTCTCACTTCAGGACTGCCTTATATCAAAACCACTCATCTGGTTTTCTTCATATTTATCATAAATATTCCTCTATATAATTCCTATATACATACCAGAAATTAAGTCAGTATTATTTAATTTGAAAAAGTTATAGGCCCAAACATAATGAACTTTGTAAAAAAAATCAGGAAAGATATTTGGTCACTTAAGACCAAAAGTGTAAAAGGTAGGGACTTTTTCTCAGTAATACAACTTTAATCAATCAAAATTTAATTG
Organism: Sipunculus nudus; assembly: GCA_026874595.1. Lineage (NCBI taxonomy): Eukaryota > Metazoa > Annelida > Sipuncula > Golfingiida > Sipunculidae > Sipunculus > Sipunculus nudus. Next base: position 7,066,318 of record CM049316.1, read on the forward strand.
TATACCAAAAATTAGATCAAAATCTGTTAAACTTTTTTAAATATTGGCAAAAATATAAAATTGGTACCTTAAATTTTGCCCAAGTTTGACCATGGCACGTTTTTTTCCTGTAACTGCTGTGGATTTAATTTTCAAAGCATGTTTTATTTGCATTTCAACTGTTAACCCCAAAAATTTGAAACCAGTTGATAAAAAACTGGTGATTTTATTCAAGTTTTCAAGCACCATGTCACATATTGTTTACATCAAGCTAGTGTTATGCAGTTAGCTAGTGCTCAGCTCCCCAGCTTCAGCTCTAAGTTCCTTAAATTTGGTATACAGTTAGATGTCTCCAAAACCCCCTACCATACGAAGAATTTGGTCACTAGGACTTAATTCCTTTGAGCTATTAATGAAAAACTTCATTTTTCCATTAAAAACCCATTGTTACACTTTAAGACTGCCTAATATCAAAACCACTGATCTGACTTTGATCTTATATAATATACATATTTTTCTATACATTCTCTATGCACATGCCAGAATGATGTCAGTATTGTGTATTTTTTTTAAGTTATGGGCCCAAACAAAATGCACTTTTTAAAAAATCAAGAAATATATTTACTCCCTTAACAAGATGATTGCTGAAGCTAGAGATTTTTTTTCAGGGATGTAACATTATTTAATCAAGATTCAATTGAATACCCAAAATTAGTTCTGAATTTTTCAAATTTTATAAGTTATTAGTATAAATATAAAATTAGTACCTTAAATTTTGCCCAACTTTGACCATGGCACGTTTGTTCCCTGAGAGCACTGTTGATATAATTTTTATATTGTGCACACATAAGGATTTCATCTTTGTAGTTTAGAAAGCTGAAAGAAATTGGCAAATATTGTAGCTTTAATTAATGTTTTAATGAGACTATGTCAGACTCAGGCTAGCTAGCCCCTCTTCAGTCACCTGTATGTTGACCTTGTTGACCTTTCATCAAATTATGCACGCTTGAGGCGAGACATACACTAGGGGAGCCAGGCAGCTAATGCCCAGCCACAGTTGATCAAGGTGTCCAACCCAACTCATCTAATAGTTGTTATGAAAAACAACATAACAATAAACAATAAATTAATAAATTTATATTGGATTTTAATAACAAATTAAAGAAAAATTAATAGAAAGGAATTTGTTAGTTGATGAGTAACAGAAAATTAACTTGCAGTTACTGATGATGTAAGAATCTTATATGGATGGATAGAATGTTAATTTCAGTGTTATTCCAAATAACACCATGCAGTCACCTATGGTATTTTTCAGTTCAGTTTTAATGATAAAAAAATAAATCATATTATTCATTACTAATCATTAGGGATCATATGAAGGAAATTAATGATAGACAAAGATGCAGTTGATAATATTAATCTAGATTCCTACTGTGTCTAGTGTGTAGATTGATGTGAAAGTAGTCCAAAGTGAATATATTACATTTATTTTTTTTTAATATAAATAAAAGCCATAAAACCATGTACTTATGATCATTATTTAAATTTGTGAATTTTGTATATTCTGGATTCTCAACATCATTGTTTGGCTAAAACTGAATAAATACTAGACATGGTGCGAATGCTTTGCAAATGTATATGATTATGAATATGAATATGTACTGCATTAAAAAATTTTATTGCATAAGAATGGGAATTCAGGTAAAAATGAAAGTATTTGAATACCAGTGCAGATACTTTCAAAATGTATTTATGAATGCATTCATGAATATATTCTATAATATTATTTTAATAATCATTTCCATTATATTTTATTTTAAAAAATCATATGATTTTCTTATTATTTTTTTTAATAAAAATTATATTGGCAGAATATTTGTTATTAAATTTTAATAAATAGTTTAACTCTTTTATTATATGTGCTGCTTATAAGTTATATGGCCAAGTCAAAATCTGTGCGACAATAGCACTCCATTTGTTAATAAAATAAATGAAATCAGTCCTCTTCCTTGTCTCTAGATACTATCAAAATCTTACATAAGCTAAACACCAACAACTCATAATAACGCTTATATTTATTACCACACAAAACCAGCATGTGCCTCATTCCCAAATCTTATTTTTTATCATATATAACAGCTGAGCGCCATGACCCATGGGTCCCTTGTTAGTATTAATAGTATGTTTAAATTTATTCTCACCATATGAATTAAAATTTAAAATACTCAACGCATCTTTACAAACCTGACATCCCAATTCTGTTGTCGATATGTATGTACATTCAATTCTGTCTGTATAAATAAACCTGTAGCTAAATTGTGTTATCAAAAGCCTAAGATTTTCTTTTATATGTTTCATTTGTATTCAGGGTGACAAAGTTTCAGATTTGAATTGCAAAGACAAATAATAATCTTGCTATCTGTAAATGTTACATCAAAAATTGTCAACATGAAAGCATGTTTAATATTCAATCTATTTCAAATAATACAGCTTTATGGTTTCTGAAACATTCCTTCTAAATTTTGAGATACTGGTAAAATAATATAATAAAGGTTTTATCTGCTTCAGCTGTATTTCTTGGTAATTTAATTTTGGTTATTCACGTAAACATATTTGTTGCATCACTCACATATTGATGTCTCATCATGGATTAAGGTTTGTGTCTGATTTTTTTTTCAGGTCAGCATTAGAGGAAGGAAAAGCTATATTTTATAATATTAGGAACTTTGTCAGGTTTCAGCTGAGCACGTGAGTATATTCAGTACTTTCACTGTATTGTAGAATTAAAATACCCACTGAAGCCCTATACATGTTTTAAATGTTATTATGCCCCCCCCCTCCCCCAGCCTCCAGGGGAGACATGTTGCTTAAAGTGCCATTGTGTCGTCTGTAGGATATCTTATGAACCCGATAACTTCTGAAGGGCTACATATTTTTTCCAAAAATTTGTACACAAATTGTTTCTACTGAAATCTTGGACAAGTTTAAAAACCAATGACCTTGACCATGGTCTTCAAATCTGTGCAGTTCTAGGATTATTGAAACCTCATAACTTTGTAAATACTGAAGATTGTTTCTTCAAATTTGACACAACAGTTCCTGCTGCCATAATCTCAGGGGAGTTTGAAAACCAGTTACCTTGACCTTGAAGGTCAAATCTGCTGACATCTAGAATAATTGTTTAGAGATAGTGCATATTTTTGCCCCTGTTGATTTGGGATGGCCTATATGGGGGAGACATATATCTGTTTTGTGCTGCAAAAACAAAGCTATTCTAGTTTGAGAATCATTCCTTGTCCAGTGAGCTTTCATAAAAATGTTACAGGATGCCATTTTATTTTGAATGTACCAGTGGTAATAAGTTTTAAAATATGAAGTAAATTTCAGAGTTAATCATTCAAAGAACAAAGATATAGTCCTTTACCAAAAGGAATGTATCTGGCTAAAAAGCTGCTTTTCTGGTAAAATTGACACATTATTTGCCTTGAAATTTACCATGCATTTGATCTCTGATTGCTTTAGTCTCTGAATGAGAAGATTAATGCCATCTGCAATTCTTCATTTATATTACTCCAGTTTAATGGTTCTTTTTAGTTTTATAAATATAAATCATGTAATAGTATTGGCTCAGCTATAAAACATTTAGCTTGGATCCCAACATTGAAATGATGAGCTTTAATTAGACAAATATTCCTGTTTGGATAATTTCAGTTATCAGTCAAGTTTGAGTTAAAATTGTATCTAAAGATCTGATATCCCAATTATCTTTGCTTTGATTTACTTCCATGTTGTTGTTAGGCCTCACTGGTAGCAGCAGGGGTCATGTACACCAGATTTTAAACCATTGTTCAATTGTTTATTCAGTATAGAAACCTACTGTTGTGCAATGTACAGAAGTCTGGCACTGATCACTGTGTACTAATTGCTCTCACACTGATCACTGTGTACTGAATTGCTCTCACAATGATCACTGTGTACTAATTGCTCTCACACTGATCACTGTGTACTGAATTGCTCTCACAATGATCACTGTTTACTGAATTGCGCTCACAGTGATCACTGTGTACCAAATTGCTCTCACACTGATCACTGTTTACTGAATTGCTCTCACAATGATCACTTTTTACTGAATTGCTCTCACAATGATCACTGTGTACCAAATTGCTCTCTCACTGATCACTGTGTACTGAATTGCTCTCACAATGATCACTGTTTACTGAATTGCGTTCACAGTGATCACTGTGTACCAAATTGCTCTCAGACTGATCACTGTTTACTGAATTGCTCTCACAATGATCACTGTTTACTGAATTGTTCTCACAATGATCACTGTGTACCAAATTGCTCTCACACTGATCACTGTTTACTGAATTGCACTCACAATGATAACTGTTTACTGAATTGCGCTCACAGTGATCACTGTGTACCAAATTGCTCTCACACTGATCACTGTTTACTGATTTAATACTGAATTGCTCTCACAAAGATCACTGTTTACTGAATTGCTCTCACAATGATCACTGTGTACCAAATTGCTCTCACACTGATCACTGTGTACTGAATTGCTCTCACAATGATCACTGTTTACTGAATTGCGCTCACAGTGATCACTGTGTACCAAATTGCTCTCACACTGATCACTGTTTACTGAATTGCTCTCACAATGATCACTGTTTACTGAATTGCTCTCACAATGATCACTGTGTACCAAATTGCTCTCACACTGATCACTGTTTACTGAATTGCTCTCACAATGATCACTGTTTACTGAATTGCGCTCACAATGATCACTGTGTACCAAATTGCTCTCACACTGATCACTGTGTACTGAATTGCTCTCACAATGATCACTGTTTACTGAATTGCGCTCACAGTGATCACTGTACCAAATTGCTCTCACACTGATCACTGTTTACTGAATTGCACTCACAATGATCACTGTGTACCAAATTGCTCTCACACTGATCACTGTTTACTGAATTGCACTCACAATGATCACTGTGTACCAAATTGCTCTCACACTGATCACTGTTTACTGAATTGCACTCAAAATGATAACTGTGTACCAAATTGCTCTCAAACTGATCACTGTGTACTGAATTGCTCTCACAATGATCACTGTTTACTGAATTGCGCTCACAGTGATCACTGTACCAAATTGCTCTCACACTGATCACTGTTTACTGAATTGCACTCACAATGATCACTGTATACTAAATTGCTCTCACACTGATCACTGTGTACTGAATTGCACTCACAGTGATCACTGTTTACTGAATTGCACTCACAGTGATCACTGTACCAAATTGCTCTCACACTGATCACTGTTTACTGAATTGCACTCACAATGATCACTGTGTACCAAATTGCTCTCACACTGATCACTGTGTGCTGAATTGCACTCACAATGATCACTGTTTACTGAATTGTGCTCACAATGATCACTGTGTACCAAATTGCTCTCACACTGATCACTGTTTACTGAATTGTGCTCACAATGATCACTGTGTACCAAATTGCTCTCACACTGATCACTGTGTACTGAATTGCTCTCACAATGATCACTGTTTACTGAATTGTGCTCACAATGATCACTGTGTACCAAATTGCTCTCACACTGATCACTGTGTACTGAATTGCTCTCACAATGATCACTGTTTACTGAATTGTGCTCACAATGATCACTGTGTACCAAATTGCTCTCACACTGATCACTGTTTACTGAATTGCTCTCACAATGATCACTTTTTACTGAATTGCTCTCACAATGATCACTGTGTACCAAATTGCTCTCTCACTGATCACTGTGTACTGAATTGCTCTCACAATGATCACTGTTTACTGAATTGCGTTCACAGTGATCACTGTGTACCAAATTGCTCTCAGACTGATCACTGTTTACTGAATTGCTCTCACAATGATCACTGTTTACTGAATTGCTCTCACAATGATCACTGTGTACCAAATTGCTCTCACACTGATCACTGTTTACTGAATTGCACTCACAATGATAACTGTTTACTGAATTGCGCTCACAGTGATCACTGTGTACCAAATTGCTCTCACACTGATCACTGTTTACTGATTTAATACTGAATTGCTCTCACAATGATCACTGTTTACTGAATTGCTCTCACAATGATCACTGTGTACCAAATTGCTCTCACACTGATCACTGTGTACTGAATTGCTCTCACAATGATCACTGTTTACTGAATTGCGCTCACAGTGATCACTGTGTACCAAATTGCTCTCACACTGATCACTGTTTACTATATTGCTCTCACAATGATCACTGTTTACTGAATTGCTCTCACAATGATCACTGTGTACCAAATTGCTCTCACACTGATCACTGTTTACTGAATTGCTCTCACAATGATCACTGTTTACTGAATTGCGCTCACAATGATCACTGTGTACCAAATTGCTCTCACACTGATCACTGTGTACTGAATTGCTCTCACAATGATCACTGTTTACTGAATTGCGCTCACAGTGATCACTGTACCAAATTGCTCTCACACTGATCACTGTTTACTGAATTGCACTCACAATGATCACTGTGTACCAAATTGCTCTCACACTGATCACTGTTTACTGAATTGCACTCACAATGATCACTGTGTACCAAATTGCTCTCACACTGATCACTGTTTACTGAATTGCACTCAAAATGATAACTGTGTACCAAATTGCTCTCAAACTGATCACTGTGTACTGAATTGCTCTCACAATGATCACTGTTTACTGAATTGCGCTCACAATGATCACTGTACCAAATTGCTCTCACACTGATCACTGTTTACTGAATTGCACTCACAATGATCACTGTATACTAAATTGCTCTCACACTGATCACTGTGTACTGAATTGCACTCACAGTGATCACTGTTTACTGAATTGCACTCACAGTGATCACTGTACCAAATTGCTCTCACACTGATCACTGTTTACTGAATTGCACTCACAATGATCACTGTGTACCAAATTGCTCTCACACTGATCACTGTGTGCTGAATTGCACTCACAATGATCACTGTTTACTGAATTGTGCTCACAATGATCACTGTTGACTGAATTGCGCTCACAGTGATCACTGTTAACTGAATTGTGCTCACAATGATCACTGTGTACCAAATTGCTCTCACACTGATCACTGTGTACTGAATTGCTCTCACAATGATCACTGTTTACTGAATTGTGCTCACAATGATCACTGGGTACCAAATTGCTCTCACACTGATCACTGTGTACTGAATTGCTCTCACAATGATCACTGTTTACTGAATTGTGCTCACAATGATCACTGTGTACCAAATTGCTCTCACACTGATCACTGTTTACTGAATTGTGCTCACAATGATCACTGTGTACCAAATTGCTCTCACCCTGATCACTGTGTCCTGAATTGCTCTCACACTGATCACTGTTACTGAATTGTGCTCACAATGATCACTGTGTACCAAATTGCTCTCACACTGATCACTGTGTACTGAATTGCTCTCACACTGATCACTGTTACTGAATTGTTCTCACAATGATCACTGTGTACCAAATTGCTCTCACACTGATCACTGTGTACTGAATTGCTCTCACAATGATCACTGTTTACCGAATTGTGCTCACAATGATCACTGTGTACCAAATTGCTCTCACACTGATCACTGTACTGAGTTGCTCTCACACTGATCACTGTGTACTGAATTGCTTTCACACTGACCGCTGTGTACCAAATTGCTGTCACGCGGACCACTGTACAGAATTGCTCTCACACTGACCACTGTGTATATTGATCTTACAGGAGTATTGCAGCTCTCACACTCATCACCTTATCCACTATGATGCAGCTGCCTAATCCACTGAATGCCATGCAGATCCTCTGGATCAACATCATCATGGATGGACCACCAGCTCAGAGGTGAGAAGCTTTCATTTATCCAGGAATCATCCTAGAAATTCATTGAAGAAAGGTGGTATTAGTTATAATATATTTAAGCAACCTAGAAACCAAGTATGCTGTGATAGATGCACTACTTATGAGATATCAAGATAACTAATGAAATGTCATTTTCATGTTAAAAGGTATGATTTGAACAAAATGAAATGTATGAAAATATAAACATTCCATGCAGCAGTGAATAGTATGCATTTGGCAAGGAAGAGAAATGAATCCTTTACAAACATTTGTTTTCTGTTTTAATGAGATTGATTACTAACATCGTGATATATATTGATTATTTTAGACTGTTTGATTAAACAGTATAAAATGTTTACTATTTCAGCCTTGGTGTGGAGGCAGTTGATAGAGATGTAATGAGGCAGCCACCACGGCGAGCGAAAGACTCTGTCATCACTCGTAAACTGATATTTAATGTCCTATTAGCAGCTAGCATCATTGTGTGTGGCACATTGTGGGTCTTTTACAGAGAGGTAAGCTCAATTAATATCTAAATAAAATGTGCTGAACCACAGGATTGGCCAGTACCATTTGTCTTTCATCCATCTTTTCATCCAGTAACATGGCTTTTTATATAAACGAATCAAAGCTACACATTTTGATTGTTGTATATAAATATGTAGTGTAAAATATCCTACCTGTAACTAGGTCATTGTGACCTCATTTCTTGAAGCAAGATGGCAATCTTTTTAACCTTTCAGACTTGTTTATAGCATTGGTCCGTCCAGATTCGAATATAGAATACTCTATGTATGATCTATGTCAATTGTACCAGTTAAAATCAGAGTCACACTTAAGCTATTTTAAACCATTTTAGTAACCAGTTCACTCAGTTCATTAACACTGCTGCACCAAACAAAGGAAGTTCATTTTGTTCATTCATTACTATTATATCAGGTGAACATTAGGTTAACTCAGCATTATCTTTGTTACATACCATTGAAGCTCACACAAATAAACTATATAATACCATGTCTTGTCATACCTTACTTTTATTTACAGATGAGTGACAACAAGATTACCCCCAGAGACACCACAATGACATTCACATGTTTTGTTTTCTTTGATATGTTCAATGCGTTGAGCTGTCGGTCGCAGGTAAGTAGTTGATTTGCTAATGCTGTTTCTTGTCCTACCTTACCTTGCCATGCCTTACCTGATCTTGCTTTACTGTGCCTTGCCTTTCCTTACCTATCCGTACCTTAACATATCTTACCTTACCTTGCCTTATCTTACCTAATCTATCCTTACTTATGTAATCTTTCCTTACCTTGCCATGCATAAGCTTGCATTACTTCATCTTGCCTTACCTTTTATTACCTTGCCTTACTTTATCAATATTTACCTTGCTTACTTTGCCTTACCTTCATATTGAACCATCTTAAATTTCCTTTCCTTACCTTACATTTGCTATCCTTGAATTTATAAGCTCATAGTTTACATGAATCTTAAGTAAACACCTGATTTCCCTGAATAAATGCATTATTTCTCTTTGTTCACATCAGTCTTCACCATCCGGATTTTTTAAATATATATCAGAACTGAGGTTGATAAAACTTAGAGAATATGTAAATTTAAATTCACCAATGTTTTGAAAACCATACATTTAAAGGAAAGGTCCCAATTTCAGCAGTGGTGTGATTGTGCTTTATTTTCATGTATTATCACCCATGTGTGAAGTAGCCTAATGAATATCCAAGAATCTTCAGAAACAATGGTTCCTCAAACATAGGTGTCCTACACAGTGTTACTGAATATATTTGGTGTCATAGGTTTCTCATTATTTAATTAATAATATGTATTAATTAATATTATGTATTAATTAATAAGCTTACATCTGACTTTAAATCCCATCTGTCTTACCTCCTTGATTACTTTCTGTAATGTATTTCTTTCTGAAATAAAACCAGCTTGTTGGTCTCTCCATTCATGTGGAGTAATACTTATCACCTTAAAGTGCATTTGTATTTTCATAGAAGTTAGGAATAATTTGTACATATGATATGAACAGCACATCTTTTTTCAGTTCAGTAAAATGTTTTCTTTTTATTTTCAGGCAAAATCCATTTTTACAATAGGTTTATTTAGCAATCGTATGTTCCTGATTGCTGTTGGTGGGTCCATTGCTGGTCAGCTGGCCGTCATATATTTTCCTCCCCTACAAAAAGTGTTTCAGACAGAAGCACTATATTTCACAGGTAATTAGGTTTACCTCAACTCACTTCAGGGTGTGCAATGGGTGTGATAGTTAAATACCTTAACCGACCTTTCATCTATACAGTGTATGTAATGGGAGACTAGTTGAACCTTGTACTAAGTCCATTGTTTCTCTTATAGTGGGCTGTTATAATGGATAATGATTAAATCATCAACTTGATTTACATGGGGGTTGGGGGTGGGCAGGGGCAAATTTAGGAAAAGGAGGGATCTAACACAGGAGGACTAATGACAAATCCTAAAAGGAGGCCCCCTTGTCAAGAAAAGTGGGGTCCAGGCCTCAAATATTGGTCTAAAACATTTAAAAAAAGGCTGTGGTATGGACCCCCTGGATCCGCTTCTGGTGGTTGATGAGATAATTAAGATCCAGCTTGGTCGTTTTGTCTGAGATGTTATATGTTATATGTAATCAGATGTCACTCTTGACTTGTCCTGTTTCTCTTTTCATGAGTGCTTGTAAAATAGTTTTTGCTCCATTCAGACTGTGATGTCTTGATCATAGATAATGTTTTCTTGATAAAATTTATGAGTTATACCTATCATAACTAATATGATATTTCACTTTTCCTGTTGCAGATTTCATATTTCTCATCTCGCTGACATCTGTTGTGTTCGTGGCCTCAGAAATTAGGAAATTTGTGGAACGTTACATGCACCAGAGAACATTGAGAAAACAAGAATATCGTTACTATGACAATGAGTCTGTATAGCAAAGATTTACCACATTATAGGACAGTAGAAATAGTAAATTATATCTTGAACCAAATATATCTTTTCCATTGTCTTGTTCAGACAAATATATATATTTGAGCTCTTTTGTGTAAAAAGTAGGTGTTTATAATATATAACATACATGTTAGGTGTTTATATATACAGTGTGCCTGTGAGATAGTCTTGTCAGTACATGTATGATTGTATAGGAATTATTTAAGACCGTTTTCTTTTTCAAGGATAACTTAAATCATGTAGAACTGAGCAGACAACTTTTACAGATCTTAGAATTTTTTCCCTGTCTTTTTATTTTCTGACAGCTCAGTATGGTTATTTCAATTACTAACTCAGAGGATTTTCACATTTCAAGGAACAATGGCAACCAGTGTACCATATTACATTATAAATTTGTAAATTGGGTCCTAATTTGATTTCTTTCTCTGAATCCTTAACAGACTGAAGGTTTAACCCTTTACTGTTTACAAGCCACTAAAGAGCACTCAAAATGGGCAACTAGAATGCCATGACATGTATAGATTCTTTCAGGACAAAAATAGTGCATATTATTTCTAAGTTTCAATGATTTTCAATAATCTTCAGCAAACCTTCTTAGTGGGAACTGTTGAAAATTTGATAAAGATACAAAAAAAGCTTGAAAAGATATGGCTGTTAGTGTAAATATAAATAGTGTCAGAATTTGTCGGAAATCTAAAATAAATGTAAACAGTAAAGGGTTAAAGATATCTTGTTGCGTTACTTGCCGAAGGTTTAAAGTTATCTTGTTGCACATATTCACTTTACAAATGCAAGATTTGCATTAGGTTTAGATTATAAATATAACAATACTAAAACACCAGTTGACTTCCCTACAAGCATTCACAATAGTTGTATAATAATTTATAAGATTCACACAAAATCCTGGTGTATTTTCAGCATTGGATCAGATACTTGTAAAAGTAATTACCTCTCTCATACAGCAAACACAAAATGTTTTGTGTTATCTTGTTGCACATATTCACTTTACAAATGCAAGATTTGCATTAGGTTTAGATTATAAATATAACAATACTAAAACACCAGTTGACTTCCCTACAAGCATTCACAATAGTTGTATAATAATTTATAAGATTCACACAAAATCCTGGTGTATTTTCAGCATTGGATCAGATACTTGTTAAAGTAATACCTCTCTCATACAGCAAACACAAAATGTTTTGTGTTATCTTGTTGCACATATTCACTTTACAAATGCAAGATTTGCATTAGGTTTAGATTATAAATATAACAATACTAAAACACCAGTTGACTTCCCTACAAGCATTCACAATAGTTGTATAATAATTTGTAAGATTCACACAAAATCCTGGTGTATTTTCAGCATTGGATCAGATACTTGTAAAAGTAATACCTCTCTCATACAGCAAACACAAAATGTTTTGGATCTATGTTCACATCCAAGTAAAAATTGTTGCCCATCCAGGTTAACCAAAACATTTTCTGACCTCATCAGGAGGTGGTTTCAGAATGGGTCCCATATGTGCTTGGTCAACACTTTTTGTACATTTCACCAAACAAACACAACAACATATATTGACATAATTAAAAGCACCATAGCCAATGTGAAAATGAGAAAGTTGTGTGTCGGGATGTTTACACAACATATAAACTGTACATGTTAGAGGGGCTGACTGTCAGATGCAGGCTTGGGTCAAGTAAATGTGCTCGTTCTTGGCACTCGGTTTGCAAGTACAAAATTATAAGAACTTGCAGTGTACTTTAACTTGGCATGGAAACCAAAGTACAGTACATGTTCTGTACTTGTACTTACCATCCATGAACTAAAAAAAAAATTCAAGTGCAATTTAAGTGCTCATCAATTGCTTTTATACCTCAAAATTAAAAGTAAACCACACGTCTACTACCATAAACACAGAACGCCCAGAATCCAGGAGGGTGTCAGTGGCTTTGCATTTTGAATGATAATAAATTAAGATGTCCTCACACGATTGAATACTTGTAATATCAAACTTGCATCCTATAGACAAACTGGTTTCTTATCTAACTTATTTGATGAAAATAGATTGAGAGAACCTGCACCCATGTGGAGACCCCCCCCCCCCCCCCCCAAAGAGGTACTTGTCAAATTCTGAAGTTCTTTTATTCAAGTGCATGCCCCTTTTTCTTGACCCAAGCCTGGTCAGAAGTCCCTCGCATATTGTATGTTAAATCCAGAATCCAAAGAACATTTCAAACAGCCCAGATATTTCTGCATTGTAGAGTATCAATTCCTGGTTTACATATACAATGTCAGATCCAGAATTTTGGAGGGAGCCTAACAGGTCTACATCTCTTTGAAGGGTGGGGTTGGGGTGGGGTGGGGGGGGGGGGGTTAGCCTTGAAAATTTAGAAAAAAAAAACACCCTTAAAGGTAAATGTTTGGTGTAAGAAGGGGCTTATACCCCCCACCCCCACCCCCTGATCTACCCCTGTAAAAGCTGTGACAGAGGTGCACATTAAATGACCATGCTCATAGTATTCTTATGGGTCTAACAAAAGTCGGGGGATTATTAATTATCAACTCCCTTCTTCTATAAAATTATTAAAGCAACTCATTTTAAGTGTCTACTGATGTTGTAGGTAAGCTGACAGGTAGATCCTCTTACCTGTTCAGGTTGTGTTAATGCTCAGGTGATTTTACTTTTTCTTTTTTTTTTTCTCTTTCCATGTTTCAGTTTAAAGTTGAAAAATTTAAACTGATTAAAGCAAAAGTACAAATTTCTGACTTTACAACTATTAGGTGTTTTATAATCTTTATTATGCACTTCATGTTTCTATTTTTAATGTTTTTATTTAAAAAAACATAGCACATTATATTTGTGATTAATCACCATTACACAGGATTTGATCTGTGAGTTAAATTCAAGAATTACACCAGGTTGAGGGTAGGTTTGCCTAATATCAGTGTATTACTGAAATGAAATATTTGATATTTACTACAAAACTACAGTATTAACCCTAATAAATACCAAGATGAATGAAATATATCGAAAGGCATTAAACCTGTGTGTGTCCAAACTGCACCAATTCAATGGAAGCTTTGGGGGGGATGGGGGGTTAGGGTTAGGGTTTCTTTGGCATTGGAAAGGAACCCTTGTCAACTTCCTCCATTACTATATTAGGTAAATGCAGTATTAATATGGGTGATCAGTCTTGCTCTTTAAAAAATACAGGGAGGATGTTTCACTGCACGTCTAGTATTATATAAATAGTCCTGTATCTGTCTTGATAATTTTTGTTAAATTAAAACCACAGGTATTCAGTGTGATACAGGCGTCATCTTGATGCTGTATAAATAAACACTGATGTTGATCTGTGAAGGTCAGGGTATTGGTAGTTTGTCATTTCAGGAATAAAACATTCTCTGATATGCATAATGTAGTCATAACAAACTTTCAACTGCAGTATCTTTTTAATTCCATGCAGTAGGTATTATAATTTGGTGGAAAAATGAAAGCATTAACCAAAATAAAGTTTATTTTAGCAAATTGTGATCTTATGGGGTTTAGAGGCCATTTGGCCCCCACCCACATGATTTTCTTCCTATGTCTGTGAAATGTATGTGGATAATTTTTAAGAAAAATAAAGTACTTGTGAATGTGTAAGCTCAGAGAAATGTGTTGTAGGATCAGTAATTTGTGTTGATGTTATGTGTGCAGAACTGGTCATAGAGGAATTTGCAGGTAGGATCAAACACTTGGGTAAATGATTAATTAGTTTGTGACCACAGGAAATCGGAAACCTATTTAATCTCCTTAATTGTATCCCCAGACAAAGTCGGGGGATACTATGTTTTCATACCGGTCCCGCCGCCGCCGCCACATATAAATCTTGTTGGCGCGATAACCCAAAAAATTTTTCACGGAACTTTACCAAACTTGGTATATGTATAGATATGGGTAAGAGGACAACGCCTATTTAAAATGAGGTCATGACCTTTACTAGGAGTGTGTCCTTGACCGTGAATAGGTCCAATTTGGGGGAAAATCACCAAATTCTTTAATATCTCAAGAAATGGATTTATCCCAAAATCAAGTTGATGGAAGATCATGGATAGGGTTGTCATGTTCCAGAAACTGGTGGCGCCACCTATTATTCTTTACTTGTTTTTGTGCTGTTTAATACCCCAAAACTGCCACCTTACAGTACTGTGAGCATTATAAGTCAAAAACTAATGGACAGATTTCTTTTATATTATGCATATACATAGGTATGGGTTATGGGATGATGTTTATTTAAATTGGGGTCATGACCTTTCCTATGATAGTGGCCTTGACCTTGAATATTGCCATATATGGTGAAAATCACACACCTCTTATGATATCTCTAGTGTTGATAGCCATATGGATTTTAAACATGACTTATGTATGGCCCACCACTAAAGTAAGAACCCTATAGGTTCTAGGGTCAAAAGTCAAGGTCACTGGACTGGCATTTTAAAAGATACTGTGGATGCATTTTAAGCCAAACTTTCATCCCAGGTCTTCCATCTTGAATATATAGCTCACTTGCCAATAGTGGATGATCCATATAAATTTTGGGGTCACAAGGTCAAAGGTCAAGGCCACAGGAGCTATCTGTCCAAAAATTAGTTTCTGGATGATAATTCCTGCTTTTATTGATGTATTGATTTCAAATTTGACTTATATATGTCCCATTGAAAAAGCAAGACTCAAATTGATTTTGGGTCATGAGGTCAAAGGTCAAGGCTACAGGATTCATCTTTAAAAAGATTGTGGATGCATTTTCAGCCAAACATTTCATCTTAGGTCTTTCATCTTGCAAATGTAGTTCACCTGCCAAGAGAGGAAGACCCCTATCAGTTTTGAGGTCACAAGGTCAAAGGTGAAGGTCACAGGAGCCATCTGTCCAAAAATTAGTTTCTGGATGATAATTCCTTCTTTTATTGATGTATGGATTTCAAACTTGACTTGTATTTGACCCATTGGAAAAGCAAGACCCGAATTGATTTCTGGGTTATGAGGTCAAAGGTCAAGGTCACAGGAAACCTCTTTAAAAAGATTTTGGATGCATTTTCAGCCAAACAATTCATCTCAGATCTTTCATCTTGCACATATACTTCACCTGCCAAGAGTGGAAGACCCCTATCAATTTTGAGGTCACAAGGTCAAAGGTGAAGGTCACAGGAGCTATCTGTCCAAAAATTAGTTTCTGGATGATAATTCCTGCTTTTATTGATGTATTGATTTCAAATTTGACTTATATATGTCCCATTGAAAAAGCAAGACCCGAATTGATTTCTGGGTTATGAGGTCAAAGGTCAAGGTCACAGGACACATCTTTAAAAAGATGTGGATGCATTTTCAGCCAAACATTTCATCTCAGATCTTTCATCTTGCACATATAGTTCACCTGCCAAGAGTGGAAGAACACTATCAATTTTGAGGTCACAAGGTCAAAGGTGAAGGTCACAGGAGCCATCTGTCCAAAAAAATTAGTTTCTGGATGATAATTCCTGCTTTATTGATGTATATATTTCAAACTTGACTTGCATATGTCCCATTAGAAAAAACAAGACCCAAATTGATTTTGGGGTCATGAGTTCAAAGGTGTGTGTGTGTGTGGGGGGGGCTGTTGTTAGATCCCCCTGAGTGCAAAACCATCCATCACAAACACTTCTTTTTAGCTCAGCTGACTATAAGTCATCTGAGCTATAGTCGTGGTCCATTGTCCGTCGTCCGTCCGTCTGTCCGTCCGTCCGTCCGTCCGTCCGTCCGTAGATGTGGCACGTTTTGAAACCGTAAGACCTAGGAATCCAAAATTCAGCATAATGTTAGATGTCCCCAAGATCTCCTACCAAGCCGAAAACTGGGTCTTTGCGACTTCGTTCCTTTGAGAAATTAAGGAAAAACCTCAATTTTTTATTAAAATCCTATTTTCACACTTCATGACTGCCTAATATCAAAACCACTCATCTGTTTTTCCTCATATTTACCATAAATAATCCTCTATATGGTTCCTATGTACATGCCAGAAATCGGGTCTGTATTATATAATTTAAAAAAGTTATGGGCCCAAACATAATGCATTTTGTAAATAATCAGGAAAAAAATTTGATCACTTAACACAAAACTTGTTAAAGCTAAGCACTTTTTTCCAGTAATATAACTTTTATTAATCAAAATTAAATTGTATACCCAAAATTTGATCAAAATCTTTTAAATTTTTTGAAATATTAGCATAAATAAAAAATTGGTACCTTAAACTTTGCCCAACTTTGACCATGGCACGTTTTTTTCCTGTAACTGCTGTGGATTTAATTTTCAAAGCATGTTTTTGTTAGCATTTCAACTGTTAACATTTAAAATTTGAAACCAGTTGATCAAAAACTGTAGATTTTATTCAAGTTTTCAAGCACCATGTCACATTGTTTACATCAACCTAGTGTTATGCAGTTTGCTAGAGTTCAGCTCCCGAGCTTCAGCTCTAAGTTCCTTTGATTAGGCATACAGTAAGATGTCTCCAAAATCCCCTACCATGCCAAGAATTTGGGCACCAGAACTTAATTCCTTCGAGATATTAATGAAAAACTTCATTTTTTCATTAAAAACCCTTTGTTACACTTCAGGACTGCCTAGTATCAAAACCACTGATCTGACTTTGATCATATATAATATACATATTTTTCTATACATTCGCTATGCACATGCCAGAAATGATGTCAATATTGCGTAATTGTTTTAAGTTATGTGCCCAAACAAAATTGACTTTGTAAAAAATCAGGAAAAATATTTACTCAGGTTTCATGAAAATTATTGAAGCTAGAGAATTTTTTTTTAAGTATATAACTTTGTTTAATTAAGATTCAATTGTATACCCAAAATTAGATCTGTATTTTGTAAATTTTATAAGTTATTAGCATAAACATGAAATTTTATCCAACTTTGACCATGGCACATTTTTCCCTGTGAGTACTGTTGATTTAATTTTCTCAGAATGTAAACATAAGTATTTAATGTGTTTATATCTGAAATTTGAAACTAAAAGGTTGAAAATTAGGCTAGTTATTGAATTTTATCTTTAGGGTCTATTGTAGTCACTTGCTTTGTTCCAGATGCAGGTAGGCCACTCCAGGTCACTGGAAGTCAGCTATGCCAGGGTTCCTGATTTGTTTCAGTCACTGGGGGAGATCCCCTGCTGTGACAGGTGTACAATTGTTCTCATATCACACCCCCTCCCCCCCCCCCCCCCCCCATGAATATATAAATATACATTTGTATGCATGATGTGGTGTTACATGACAAGATTGAGATTTATGATGATGCAATTAAGAATTATGAATCAACGTTTATATTCAGAAATATATGTTATATTGGAAATGTATACAAATTAAACTTAAAATAAAAAAATGAGGATCTAATACAAACATGTGTTCATTATTTTCGAGCCTCAGCAGAATTGGAGATCAGGCTTTGTTTGCCCTGAATGTTTATGCAAAAGTGTTGTTAATCTCATCTCTTCCCCCCCCCCCCCCCCCCCGGCTGTCATTGATCCTTAGCACCTCACTGTCACCTGTGCACTGGGACATTAGTTATTATTGCAAATGTGTACAATTTTTTCAATTTGAAAAATAATTGGATTAGAAAAAATTAAGATCTAATATTGAAACATATTTTTGCCCCAGGAGAATGGAACAAAGTTATCAGCTCTTGTTCCATAAAGTTATCAGCTCTTGTCTGTCCATCATCTCTCAATTATCATTAAATAAATATACTAATTATGAAATTTTTCCTTTAAGCACTGTTGAAATAACTTTCATATGCTGTATATGTATGGATTTAAGCCATTAAAGTCTGAAATTTGAAAGCAACTTATGTATTCAGATGTGTAATATTGCAGATGAAAAATATTAAAATATTTAAAATATTAAAATATATTATCAGCTTTGTCTAACAGTCTGTCTGTCCTTTTTTAAATATTATGTAATTGTGAATGGACTATTTAATCCTGTAAGTATTGTTGAATTAAGTTGAAATCCTATATGTATATACACTATGTTAATACAGAGATGTTGTAACTCCCATCATTCCAGCCCTCCCCCCCCCCCCCCCCAACCACAACCACCAGGTTCTTGCATCTGGGGACTGGAGACATCAGTTATATTTCAACTGTATACATTTTATAAAATAAAAATACATATATTTAATAATATATATTATGTAAAATAGATCCAATTGAGCAAATGTGTAAACTACTGAACTGTTAACAAACTATCAAAAAGCCAGCCAATGATCATGGTAATAATATACATCTTATGTTCACAAACTGCTCACATGCTTCAATTTTGACATTAGAGAATGCATGGTTTGGTCACAAAATATTATTTGCAACAATTTCTCACTCATCAATACAAACCAATCATGTCAACCAGCCATGGCATATATTACCTTTTCATCTTAGACTTGATCTCCATTATTATTTTAGATTTTTACCTTCAAGGCCAACTTCATATTTATAGCTCCATGTCTTGAATGTTTACATCAAGTCATTGGTTAACAGTGTTCCAGGCTGTTACATAACACCTTCACTCCTTGCCTACTGCTTTTGTGAGTGTCTGGGTCAGGCTGGGTCAGGCAGTAATTACCAGAGAGCCTTTCTCCTCTCTCTCTTTCCCTTTCTCTTTCTAGCTCTCTTTCTCTCTCTCTCTCTTTCTCTCTCTCTCACCCCTATGCCTCCCTTCCTCCCTCCACCCCATTATGTTGACAGGTACTGTAAACCTAATTTATTAGATATATATGTTGATGCAATTAAGAAATGTGAATCAACTGAAATATTCACATATATATGTTATACTCTAAATGTATAGTTACATTTTCAAACCTGGAAAAAATGATGTTATAAAAAAGGGAATTTATGTAAAAATTGTTCATAATTTCCTGGCTCAGAAGAATGGGAATTAAAATTATTTGCTTTGTTTCTCTAGCTTTCTTGCCTGTTTTAAATATTTAATAATTATGAATAATCTTTTTTTTCCTGTAAGCTCTGATTAATTAAATTTCATATCCTGTACGTATATGCAAGGTTATTGTAACTCCCACCATCCCCTTCCCCCACCCCACTAAGTCCTTGCTCCTTCGCACTGTCAACAATAGTGCTATTGCTATAGCATAAAATTTAATAATTTGAAGAAAATATATACAGAGAGACAGAGGCGTTGTAACTCCCATCGTAACCCCCCCCCCCCCCCTCCATCAAGTCCTTCCGCCTGTGGAGTGGGGATTTTATAGCAACTGTATCCATATCATAAAATAGAAAAAACAGTTTAATTAAAGTTTAAATTAAAAAAATTGGATCTCATTAGACAAATGTGTAAAATGTTGAACTGTCAACAGCCTGTCAAAAAGGTATCCAATGAAAACGCAAGGTCAGATCTTAAAATATTATTTGCAACAATTTCTTCAATCATATCAACCAACCATAGCCTAGATTACCTCTTTCTCTCAGACTTTATCTACATTTCATAATATTTTAGATTTTAACCTTCCAGGTGTTTAAGTACTGTTGAATGCTCCCTCCCTCTCTCTCTATCTCCTTTTCTCTCTACATCCAACCCTCCTTGCTGCCCACACTGTTTCCTTCTCCGAACCCCATCCCAATGTCAGCCTCAGTAAACGAGAACAAGTTGAATCAGATATATTCATATTTTTATATATTGTATAACTGTTTGTTACCTATATACGTGCCAGAAATTATGTCAATATTGTGTAATATGTAGATGTGGTGGGCATCAATATAATATATAATGTACCTTGTCAAGACCTAAGAGATATCATGTCATACAGTCACAATTCATAAATCCACTCTTCAGCATAGTTAATAATAACATTATATATGTCAAATTGAAATCTTGCAGACTTCCATACACTATAGATCCTTTAACAAATAGCTTTATCATCATTCTACCACTGCTTAGTGTACTGTCATTGCATTCATATTTGCTCAAATATATTGCTATTTTCAACAGCTCCCAAATAAATAAAAAATAAACCACTATATTTACTCCATCTTAATCCATCAGTCAGGTAATTTCATACATGATTTACTCACATATTACATTATATTCCTTTATAATAGCCTAATAGGTCCATGATATTCATAAGGTTTGTCGACTTAATATAGTATCACAATGGTGATACATTTATAGTTCAATCATGATCAGCTGAGCGCCGTGACCCATAGGTCCCTTGTTTCTTTCTTTATCTTCTTCTTTATCCTGGCTCGCCTTTGTGTTAGCCTTCACAGCCCGACTCAGTAGGAAATCTGATAATTGGGCTGATAAGCCTACTCGAGTCGTGATACTAGTAATATCGAGGAATGTATCGCAGTTGTCTTGTATCAGGTTGCATTCATATCGTAGTAAACGGTCCATAATCTCAATATTATGCTAAGAAAGATGAATTTACACAATAGTATACATGTCAGCTCACAACCCAAACTGAAACAATGTCTCCATGGACACGGGCATTTCCTGTATCGCCTGCAAGCTGCCTGCATCCTGTAACCCGTGCGAGCCTTGCTTGTGTAAATGCGGTCATAAATTCAGCTAACATGCCAGGTAGTTTACCTATGTGCTGGGTTGCAACAGAACTTTTCTCACTCATGTTTGGTATTATTAGAAAGTACACAAAAAATGCAAATGATTGGTTTGGTTTATGTTGATTGACAGTGTACCTGTAGGCCATGAAGAATCAGAAATGACGAAAATATTTGCATCTTCATGAGGCCTTATAATGCATTCCTCAGACTTGATGTAATGACACTCTGGCTCCAGTTATCTGGTCGTAATGCCAGAGGGTCGATATGACACTAGCTTTTGTGTGGGAACCAAAAAAATAGCTGACTGGCCAAACTGAATTCTGGATATAGTCACAGGTGGTAGCCATATATACAAGGGATCAGAATGCATTGTGTGTTCAGTTGTAGCCACACGTACCTTGGTTCAGAATGTATTATCTGTTCAGTGGTAGCCACACAGGCCTTGGTTCAGAATGTATTGTGTGTTCAATGGTAGCCACACAGATGTTGGATCAGAGTGTATTGTGTGTTCAGTGGTAGCCACGTAGACCTTGGTTCAGGGTGTATTGTGTGTTCAGTTGTAACCACACATACCTTGGTTCAGAATGTATTGTGTGTTCAGTGGTAGCCACACGTACCTTGGTTCAGAATGTATTATCTGTTCAGTGGTAGCCACACAGGCCTTGGTTCAGAATGTATTGTGTGTTCAATGGTAGCCACACAGATGTTGGATCAGAGTGTATTGTGTGTTCAGTGGTAGCCACATAGACCTTGGTTCAGGGTGTATTGTGTGTTCAGTTGTAGCCACACAGACCTTGGTTCAGAATGAATTGTGTGTTCAGTTGTAGCAGACAGATCTTGGTTCAGAATTTATTGTGTGTTCAGTGGTAGTCACACAGACATTGGTTCAGAGTGTATTGTGTGTTCAGTGGTAGCCACATAGACCTTGGTTCAGGGTGTACTGTGTGTTCAGTGTTAGCCACACAGACCTTGGTTCAGAGTGTGTTGTGTGTTCAGTGGTAAGCACATGGACCTTGGTTCAGAGTGTATTGTTGACTCACAGACCTTGGTTCAGAGTGTATTGTGTTCAGTGGTAGCCCCATAGACCTTGGTTCAGAGTGTGCTGTGTGTTCAGTTGTAGCCACATAGACCTTGGTTCAGAGTGTATTTTGTGTTCAGTGGTTGGCACACAGACCTTGGTTCAGTTTGTATTGTATGTTCAGTTGTTGGCACACAGACCTTGGTTCGGAGTGTATTGTGTGTTCAATGGTAGCCACACAGATGTTGGTTCAGAGTGTATTGTGTGTTCAGTGGTAGCCACATAGACCTTGTTTCAGAGTATAGTGTGTTCAGTGGTAGCCACATAGACCTTGGTTCAGAGTGTATTGTGTGTTCAGTTGTAACCACACATACCTTGGTTCAAAGTGTATTGTGTGTTCAGTGGTAGCCACATAGACCTTGGTTCAGAGTGTATTGTGTGTTCAGTTGTAACCACACATACCTTGGTTCAGAATGTATTGTGTGTTCAGTGGTAGCCACATAGACCTTGGTTCAGAGTGTATTTTGTGTTCAGTGGTAGCCACATAGACCTTGGTTCAGAGTGTATTGTGTGTTCATATATAGCCACATAGACCTTGGTTTCGAGTGTATTGTGTGTTCATTTATAGCCACATAGACCTTAGTTCAGATTGTATTGTGTGTTCAGTGGTAGCCACACATAGACCTTGGTTCTGAGTGTATTGTGTGTTCAGTTGTAGCCACACAGACCTTGGTTCAGAGTTTTTTATGTGTTCAGTGGTTGGCACACAGACCTTGGTTCAGAGTGTATTGTCTTCAGTTGTAGCCACACAGACCTTGGTTCAGTGTGTGTTGTGTGTTCAGTTATAGCCACACAGACCTTGGTTCAGAGTGTGTTGTGGTTCAGTGATAGCCACACAGACCAGGGGTCAGAGTATGTTAGGGGTAATTTGTTGCAATATATTAGATATTTCAAAAGTCATAAATATTTCCATTACCCCTATACCCCATTGTGCGATCACAGATTGCAAAATTTCATCACCGGAATAGTATATAAAAACATGCTGTCACAAAAATAACTCTTATTTTGGTAATTGCATTCACCCTAACAATTAAATGGAGAAGTGTTGTCAAAACCTTACACCGACTGAAATTTTCTTGCCGATGGATTGAGTATGTCAGTCTGAAACCTCTCTTGTGTCCCAGACTTCTAAACTCTGACCGACCTAAATGCCATTTTGCTGATTCGCACTAAATCATTTTCTTGCTATTTTTCCATTTGTGGAAGGAATCCTGCACGAGAACTCTCCTGTACTGACAAACTTCTACAGTCTGCTGGGACTACTGCAGGTAATTTTTACCCTCCGATTTCCTGGATAGCAACTATAACCGTATTACAGTTTGGTATGCCCGTGCAGATTTCGAGATAAATGGCTATCAATCTGCTGATATTACAGAAGGGGATCCAGGGGGAGGGTCCAGGGGGGCCGGAACCCCCCCCCCCCTTTTTTTCAGCAGCCTCAAGTGTTTCAGGCCAATTTTTGCCACTTGGAGCCCCCTTTTCTGGATCTCTCTCTCTCTCTCTCTCTCTCTCTCTCTCTCTATATATATATATATATATATATATATATATATATATATATATATATATATATATATATATATATATATACTTGTATATGCCACTCACAGACGCTGAAAAAGGTATATATAAATGTAGGTATATATATTTATATATATATATATATATATATTTAAACACACACAGTCACCCCCCCCCCCCCCCCCCAGCCTGGAAGAAAAATTGTCGCAACTGGATTAGAGAAGTCAGAGAAGATGAAAGTCCGCCTTTGGACATTAATATCAATTGACTGGAATGTATTCTTTAATGGATGAAAATGCCCTGTTTACTCTACTAGCAGAAGTCCTGAAGACTTTGCAGCTGACACATTTACGCCGTATATTCAAAAGAAAAGTATAGTGAAGCTGCCGTGACCCTTTTCAGCATAATCAGCTGGAAGTTCATAGGCCTGGAACACGTGACGGCCTTGACGCAAGTCACAAAATACTCTTTCCCCCCCTGACCTCGTGAGGTTCCCGTTATTTCTGGTTACGCAGATGTGCAAAAGTATACTTTCACATATGATCAGTATGCTTAAGTCAGAGATCTGTTAATTTTAATTGATACGAAATACAGTACTAGTATTATGGCTCCTGCTTTAATGGTACAAAGCAAAATGCAATCATAAGTAGGCCTATTAGAATTCGTCTACGTCGTGTGACAAAGGGGGAGTAGAAACTATTTAAAAAAAATCATCTGTATCACCAGCGCCACCTGTACATCTGTAGACGATCAGTCCACATCCACTTTCATGAGATTAGGCATCGCGTGATTATAGATTGAAACTTCGGACTGGGCTGACCAATGTTCTTCTAACTCTCACTCTTTCCACCATATTGACAACATTATAAGTCACTTCTTGATTTGGACAAAATAAATAAATTGCAGCACACATTCATAGCTTAACCCTGGAGAATATCCGCTTGGTAGATGATAAGGAATTGGAACCTGGCCTTTATGTCACCAAACAGGAACACGTCCTATTGTTGCATCCAGTCGAGACATAACCTCCGTCCACACATCACTCAGTCTGGGTCCAAAACTTTTCCCAACATTTCCCTGGTGCGTAGTTTTCGGTCTATCCACAATCATTAGAGACGGTTGCCCAAGGTTCCCGAGTATATAATATATAGTCAATTAATTGTTCCATAGTGTTTATGCTTCGTTTCAAGCATTTCCTAAATTCAGGTATCGAATATTTCACACCGCCTGGTTCACCTATAGGCCTCGTATCATCCAGTAGCAGGTGATCTAGGAACTATAAAGGATGTTACGGTTATAGGGAGTGACCAATCTAATCTTGCTTGATATATATATATATATATATATATATATATATATATATATATATGTGTGTGTGTGTGTGTGTGTAACTTCTTGTGGGTTGATGCCTATCGGACGGAATGACTATTGTTATACTCTTCATAACGTGCCACCCAAGTAAATACACACATGATTATAAAGTCACTGGTCATAATCCTCGGCAATTGAACAGATTGAATGTGCCAATATACTGTTGTTATATGGTCCATATTGTCAATTAATATTACTCGTTTTACCTAGCCAGTTCATCTTACCTTTATCATATTGCCTGTTTGATATTACAAGAGATCATTGGTGTTAGGAACTCAGCCAAATGTGAAGAAAGGGGTTCACTTTGATACTCGATTGAAACTAATCTTTATAAGAGGCCAAAAGCATTCTGCACGACGTCTCCCAAATCCTTGAACAAGGCGAATATCTCTCAGATGGATAAACATAAGTGTTCATATATCAGTGGCGGTTCCGGGGGGGGGGGGGTCCAGGGTGTCCGGGACCCCCCCCCCCCCCCCCAGTTTGCACAACAACCTTTTTCTAGGGCTTCACATAAATTATTGCGACCTGAACCCTCTTCTTCCCGGACCAGACGACTTTCTTGGAGTTTTATGTAAGTTTTCCTGGGTTCGATCCTCCCCTTTCCAAAATCCTGGAACCGCCCCTTTTTATACTGTTATTTAGGTCACATGTGATAATCTTTGTCATCCGGATTGACACTGCCAAATGAAATTTCACTCTTAAAATTTGATATTTTTTTCAGAAAAGTCTGAATTTCAGTAATTTTCTCTAAATCTGCGACAGCTTTGTCAACTTAAATGTATATATAGTTGCAGACGAATTTCACAATCGTCACTTAATTGTCCACATTGAGTAAAAGACATTTGGCAATAGCTCTTATACATAAGGCTTATTATATATCTATTTCAGTTGCGAATCTTGTCATCATATTGCTTTGGTTAAAGCGCATAAAAAGTTAACATCGGTATGTATTTATGCTTTCCCGTTTCTCGAATCCATCCCTGCATGAATAAGGCTTTTCTGACTTAAATGCTAAACAATCATGTGGTCGCTCCACAGTTTAAAAATCAGTCTTAGCATATACATAGATACATACATATATTCATATATATATATATATATATATATATATATATATATATATATAAAACAAACTCTAAAAATACCTTATAGGGTAATATGATAAGATGACAATATAAAATCATGCATTTATTTTATTAACATTATGAATTTTAAAACTGTCATATTTTTTGTGAGATGGATTTAACAGATTTAAAGGCGTGTGTCCATGTGCGCGTATACACGTGTATGTGTATATGCGTATATATGCTTGAACTGGCAGACTTAATAATTTATTTGTAGAATGAATCGATTGATTCCACAAAACGATGGTTAAGTGACGTCATTTTGCCCTGATTCTCTGAGTTCACGCATATACATGAACGCACATGCACATATATTCGCTTACGGATACATGCATGAAAACACTCCAGTTACAAAATCATATATGAAGTTGGGTTTTCACGGGCATGCGAACGATTTGCGAAGGATGCGAATGACGAAAATGTGGCGAAGTCTTACATTCGTATTTTAGGCACCGAAAGTTCGCCAAACATGCGCGGGGGTTCGGATGCGTCGTCAATTGTTTGCGGGAGTCGCATTTAGTTCGGCGGGAATTTCAATTTCTTGCGAAGGTTTCCAGCATCCTGGGTCGTGATTTGTTCGTGATTTGCTCTCGAAAATGTCTAAAAACCTTCGTCATATGCGCACGATCTACTCATGACGTGCATGATGTTCGCAAAATCTTCGTGAAACCGTAAACAGATTCCGAGAGTTTGGGAGAATGTCTCGCGAAATTTATGCAGCGAAGTTCATCAAATCATTTCTCGACCTGATTGCTCGACCACGATCTGTTCGCGAATACTCTTGAGAATTAGGTGTCTTCGCCAGAGACGCTAACGCGAGCATTTCACGTTGGTCGCAAGATAATCGCTTGACATACGAGTCTGTACGAATTTTGCATGGCGTTCGTTATTCGCTGCGTATTTAATACTTAAAGCTTCCTGTTCATACATGCATGGCCAGTCAGGACAGGTCTGCATGAGAGCCTGCTGGTCCATCTTCTGGTCATCACTGACCTCTTGGCATGAACTGATGCTGGCAATGCACCTCAATGCATTTCATGGCCATGGCATTTGTATACTGTCCAAATGTCGGTTGGATCGCCAGTCGCAAGATTATTGTGCGACATTCGTACATATGTCGCAGGACGTTCGTTATTCTTGAAATATACTAAAAAAATGTATTCATGTGTCGCGAAATGTCCGCACGAATGTTGCCCGAGATTCGTGCGACATTCGTGTTGTTCGTATTTTAGTCGCGCGTTCTTCGTATTTGTGGACTGCATGACAAGGCTACATACGATATTCGCACGTATGCTGTGAGAATTTCGCACAGACTGTGCAAGAAAGGTTTACGGCTCGATTGTCGGGACACACGTGACACCGTGAAAACCTTGCTTGAGCGATTTTTCACGCATGTACGTGGAAGCACACCTTAATAGATTACCGAACTTAATATTTTATTTTTATGTAAATAATAAAAATATGGACCTTATATATAGTGTGCAAAACGCCAGGAAAATGTCAGATAAGTAAAAGTTATAAGAAAATGACCTAGAAAATTGAATAACAAATTTAACCGAAATCACCAACACTAGCAATTCAAGCGCCTGTGGCCGGTTAACGTCCGAATAGGTGAAATGAATGTGGACACTTCTCGAAACATGGGAGGTGGGCCTAAATAAGAATTTAAGGAAAAGAGACACTTTATTCTTTCACTCTCTAAATGTTGACCTATTTCAAATATTCTGAATACGCTCCAAAACAAGACCTTATTGTGATCTTTTTTCATCAGGCTTAGTATTTTTGTGCCCATATATGTGTGTGTGTGTGAGGGTGTGTTTGTGTGTGTGTGCAAAATGATGTTTCACATTGATTATAACTCTGTATTTGACGAAATGTACTGATAAAACTGTAAAGTAAGTAATAGCTGGAGCTACCTTATAGACATGTTCAAAGTATTACCCCGTGCACGTGTTCAAAGTAGGTTACGGGTGAAGAAAAGCTGCTCCCAAATAAAATTGAAAGTTAAATTGAAGTGTTGGGGAAGCGGAAATAACTTTCATCCTTCATGATTCAACATGAAACCCCCCTATATATATATAAATATATATATATATATATATATATATATATATATATATATATATCTGAATTAGTACATGTACACAAAAGTTTGCAGTATTGTCAAAAATCACGTTTTGACAGACGTTATCTGGACTCCAGGTGCAAGATTTTATTTAGGCCTATTATCACAGTAAATGGTACTATCTATACACCTTTAATTGTTTAAACCTTAAATATTTGAAATTGTATGATTGAACACTCCAATAAAAAATTTACTCTTTAAATATTCATTAATATGAATATGTTAATTAAATATAAATCCCTAGGTCTTCAGAATTAATAATATTGGAAAATAATTAAATGTTGATTAACATTTAATTAACGTAAATATCAACAGGAAATCAACAGTTTTTTTAACTCACAGCTGTTAAATAACATATTGTTAATGCAGATCAATCGTTTGATGATTAGAATGAATTAAATCAAGTTATTTAACATTTATATATAGCTATATATGGCACTGTATATATATATGGTCAGGCGAAGTTAACTTTATCCTTGTTAATTTATATATAGGTAGTATACACAGGTATCAAGGTTACAGGTGTGCATTAAGTGTAATATTACAAGTAACAGGTGCATAATAGACCTGTTTAACTTTATTGATTAGTTTAAGGCATTTTTTTTACCAGTCAACTGAAAAGTGTTTGAACTCTTTCTTACATCAGATACATCTTCTAGGTGGGCATTGGGCTTTGATATGTTAGATTATACCAGCATGGAGCGTAGACTGTTGTATATATATATATATATATATATATATATATATAAATCTGATACGTACAAAAGCATGCAAAGTTCATATTGCACCAGTGCCAGATGTGCATCGAGTCCTGATTTGCATCTGTTGCTTTTGTAAATTATTATAAAGTGATACGTTTTTACAAATGTTTCTGTGCCTATACCCTTTTGATTTAATAATAAGAATATATATTTATATATATATATATATATAAATTAACGCGAATATCTAAATATTAATAAGATATATATATATATATAATATAGGCCTATATATATACATATATAAATAAATATATATACGTGGTATGTATATATATATATATAAATATATATATATACATATATATATATATACATATATATATATATATATATTCGGTCATAATCGGTCGAATCTAAGCGGTGCAGGGTTTATTCGTGCTCAGCGGAATAATTGCACCTGAATCAGTCCTCCCTTACGCATAAAGTGAGGAGACCAATCTAAGTCTCTCTGGGTAGTCGATTAGGATCAAGGGTAACCAAGATAAGGCGGGCTCAAATGGCAGCCAATCATGAACGCGCTCACAACTTGAGTAGAGTGTGACACGGAGTATTCGATTGGCTGGCGGCCTTGCGGCACATTTGAACAGCACAGTGGCAAAGGAGAGAGAAGAGCGATGGAAGGCTCGGACGGGAGTTACGAATTTAATGCGCCCCAGTTTTACGATTTTACTAAAATTGACGAAGACGATGACCCGACCATGGAAGAATATTTCAGTGAGTTAATATTTTTGGCCCATCATCACATCCAAGCATGTCTATTTAAATTATATTCAGTGACGATACATGGGTCATGAACTTGTCAATTTGACAATCTCTTCTCTCGCCTGACCTATTCCGTTGCCGCTTACGAATTCTGTGTTATTAATCACTATATAATAATATATAGTATATTCCATTTTAGGGATTTC
This sequence comes from Sipunculus nudus, assembly GCA_026874595.1. NCBI lineage: Eukaryota > Metazoa > Annelida > Sipuncula > Golfingiida > Sipunculidae > Sipunculus > Sipunculus nudus. Next base: position 7,096,693 of record CM049316.1, read on the forward strand.
ATTCAGTTTGTTTTTCACGGTTAATTCATATTTTAAACTGGGGTTGAATCGTTCAGAATGTCTTGAGTTGTTATTCATGTGTGAATAATATAAATAAGCTATGCTCAAATAAACAGATAAAAGTTGTTTAATTTATTATCACTGACACTGTGATTACCACTGACACTGTTGTAGTGTTAATGATTCAACTTAATCAGCATTGACAGCAATAAACCGGTTCGACTTTTTACTGAAACTGACCTCTTTTACCGGAACTGACGGGAACTAACCGGAACTGACTTTACAATTTATTAAATTACATTTAAATTACATTTTCTATTTCCATATTCTCAGACAATGTGTAACATATTGTAATACAGTAACCTGGTAACAGCACAACATAATAAACATGATAAAATACAAGGTTTTGTGAAATAATCACAACATAAAAGTACCTCATTTTCCATTTATGTTCATTTGTAAATATTTGTTCAGTTTAATAACATATAAATTATAATAACATATTTCAATTTTTATGTAAAGCCGACAATTTCATGTAATTTTCAATTTAATTTACATTTGGACAAGTATAATTCCCTCAGTAAAATTTTAATATTCAGCATCTTTTCCAAAACAATTTTGAATATTATGAATAAAAAATTAAAGCAGAATTACAAAATTTTAGAATGAAAGAAACAGTGCTGATTAGTCCTTCAGCCTCTGATTGATCTGTTTTTGTTCTCCTTGAGCAACTGCAGGGTGTGATGAGCTGATTAGGGGTGCTGATGACTGGCTGGCTACCCTCACCCCTAGACTTGTCACTCTGAGCTGTTGAGGCTTTAATGAGTTTGCATGTATATGCATAAACTGGGAGACTATTATATTTGTTCAGTGGACTATACAGGCCTTCCACAAAAAGAATGATGTCATTTAACCCTGAATCACTGGGTTCATGCAAATCCTGTGCATGGAATTTGCTCCTGTGGCAATTTTCACACATAAGCTGATGGAAACGCCAAAGTAATAAAATCATATGAGCATTTTTTTACGCATATACACACACATGGAAGCACACCTTGAAACCCCATTGGGACCAAAATTACATCTGGTTGGTTAGTATGAAAGAAAAAATGGGCATTTACTGTAAATAAAAAGAGATGATGCTTCTCCACTTGGGCTCTTGTTATCTTCAAGTTGTATCAGCCAATAAGAATCTGGTGTGGTTGTAAAAACTGCCATGCATGATGGGAGGGATGTTTATGAATATAACTATAAGGTCTGTCTTCGGGAGTGAGCTGCAAGAGGTTCATTTAAATTGATTTCCCACCTAATTTGTATGAAATTTCTACTTCTAAAGTCGGTTCAATGGGCGGTGAGCAAGACCTTCACCATACCATGGCCATGCTGTTGCGCTTGCACCCTTGATGGTGTGGCAAGCTGTACAGTAAAAGCTGAGTAAAACCAATTATGGCAGGTCACCTATACTGCATTTTCACCACTTGAATTATATATATTGATTAAATACACAAATTTCTAAAACATGAAAAAAATAGTCTGATGACCTATCAACTTAGGCTACAAAAAAAGGGTTCTCTTCACTGGTTGGCCGTCCTGCAAGTAAAGTTCCCAATTGGTATCCATGGTTATCTGGCACTGACAGCTGAAGTATCTGCTCAATAATTTCATTGTTATTATAGCATGATTATGTATTTTTGTTTTGGTTCACAGACACACCATTTTACTATCATTTGCTAAAAATAGTAACATCACTACCTCACGAGGGTCTGTGTTCAGAATAAAATTTTTGTTCAAGACTCATTCAGGGTAATATTTATTTTTATTAATCACATGGAAATCTTTAAAAAATAATCCTTATGATACAGAAATTATATTGGTGTAAGTATTTTCAAAGAGATAGCGTCCAATAAATTAAAAGAATCACCTTCTATGAAAACATGGGGGACTTTCCAGCTTTTGGATTGTCCAAGAATTGGGGGTAAGGTACTGATAAAGTGAGGGCTGGAATTCTTGAACCTAATACTGGTTGCTAGATCTGTTGCGATAATTTAAAATCATATCAAGATCTATAAAAAGAAACTGAAATGGCCCAACAGTAATCTGGAGTATAACAATTTAATGTGTATTGGAAAATGCTGGAAATTGTGTGCATATTCTAGAATATGGATGTGTTTTCATAACAATATGTTAGAACATTTCAGTTTTGCTCTCCAGATTTTGACCATGAGAATGGTGTTCCTGTTGTGTGGGATGATGGAGATGCAGGAATGAAGACTAGAAACTCGGACCCGGGAAAATCACGCCCTGCAGCTGAGGAGTCAGAATCGCAATCTGCCAGAGGTAACAACCCAGAAATAACCTGATATTCATAAAGCCAGAGTAATAATCTAATCTGATAATCAGGCCTTCATCAGTTTTCTAACTTGTAAATGGCAATTTGCTCACATTTGCAGTTCAGTGTATTTTTTATAATGCTAATCCTTATAATGCAAAGAATTTAATGAATAATATAATTGAACAGATACCTTCAGTGTACTTTTTGAATTGTTTTGAAATGTTTATGGGGACCTGCATTTTGACTTTGTACAAAAACTCCATATCAGGTTATCCACAAACTCCTCAAGAAACAACTGAATTGAAAAAAAGAAGTGCATTTTTTGTTAAGAAACTATAATATTGTAATGACCGTCTTTTGATATCAGGTAAACTGAAAGCAGGCACGAAACGGCCAGCGTCTGTGGGGTGCTCATCTGATAAGCCAAAGGGAGATGGAGAACAGAGGTTAGTGGCCTACAGCTGTTGTAGAATTAATGTGTTTGGACTGGACTTCCTAAATTCACCTACATGGGTATAGTACCATAGGAATCATTAAAGAGAAATCACTTGATTTTATTGTAAACCTGTATTCAGTCTGCTGAATTAAGAGGTGATTAATTTGCATGCCCATTTTTTCTTGAAGTTCAAGATTTTTTACTGTTTGTATTGTTTATGTCACAGTCAGTGTGTTAAATCAGTCAATTTGTTAAATGCCTGAAATTTTCAGTCAGTTTACAAATTGCCTCATTCACTTAGGCAATTTAAAAAAATGACTGAAATTTTCAGGCATTTCACAAATTGACTGAAAAATTTGTCAGTTCATTTGACACATTGACTGAAATGTAAAAAGAATTAAATAATATTGTAATGAAATTACGTAGATTTAAATGACATTTCTTATATTTCATATTCCTTACTCTTTATTAATATTCATATTTCCATTATATTATTGCATAGTTAAATGTTATATATAATCAAAAGCATCCATTTGGCTTGATTCTGGTTATTGAGGAAATAATTATGTAATCACATAAGATTTAAATATAATAGTATTGTCTCAGGGGCAAAATTTCCTTTTGCGCTTCTTGTGTGGGCGGTATGTTCCCCTCACTCACTGTAGAAATATTGTTGGAATTTTGGTATAAAAGAACAGGGAATACTCTTGCTTCTGAACCCAATAACATATACAAGTCTTAACTAAAATACTTATGGTTGCAAATATCCCCTTGGAACTCAGCCTGGAACCAAAAAAAGTGAATCAGGCAATTTTTAAATTGACTGAATGCCTCAGGCACTTTACAAATTGACTGTAACATATATAAATGGAAACATGGAAGCCTGAGAAAGTGTGCTTCATTAACCAATGCATCTCCTGTCTGTTGCCCTCATGGTTAGATGTATAGTGCATATATGTATCAAGGTGAACAATAAATACTTGAATGCCAATCTGTGGAACCTTGGTTCTCTCACAGTAATTGTTTCATTCACCAGGCTTTACAAGGCTGCACTAAGAATCCCACGGAGTCTGACACATAAACCTGAGGAAACCAGGTACAATCAGGTTGATGGACCATGCACATAAATAACCTTTGTGTTAATTAACTAACATGATATCTCAAGTTTCCACATGATCAGGGGTGTGGGAATATGAAATTCTTTCCTTGTCTGCAGACAAGTGTAATGCAAAAATTTGTCTGCAGCTATATCCAGCTTGTCTGAATAAAATAACTTTTGTTATCCACATGACCCACATGATATCTCAGTTATCCACATGATATCTCAGTTATCCACATGACCCACCTAACATGATATCTCAGTTATCCACACAACCCACCTAACATGATATCTCAGTTATCCACATGACTCACCTAACATTATATCTCAGTTATACACATGACCCACTTAACATGATATCTCAGTTATCCACATGACCCACCTAACATGATCTCAGTTATCCACATGAGACAAATAACATGATATCTCAGTTATCCACACGACCCACCTAACATGATATCTCAGTTATCCACACGACCCACCTAACATGATATCTCAGTTATCCACAAGACCCACCTAACATGATATCTCAGTTATCCACACGACCCACCTGACATGATATCTCAGTTATCCACGCGACCCACCTAACATGATATCTCAGTTATCCAGGCGACCCACCTAACATGATATCTCAGTTATCCACATGACCCACCTAACATGATATCTCAGTTATCCTCAAGACCCACCTAACATGATATCTCAGTTATCCACACGACCCACCTAACATGATATCTCAGTTATCCACACGACCCACCTAACATGATATCTCAGTTATCCACATGACCCACCTAACATGATATCTCAGTTATCCACACGACCCACCTAACATGATATCTCAGTTATCCCCACGACCCACTTAACATGATATCTCAGTTATACACACGACCCACCTAACATGATATCTCAGTTATCCTCACGACCCACCTAACATGATATCTCAGTTATCCACATGACCCACCTAACAGGATATCTCACTTATCCACACGACCCACTTAACATGATATCTCAGTTATCCACACAACCCACTTACATAATATCTAAATTATAAATCAACATGATGGTACATCTTCCTAACAGCCAGGTCTCTGAGGCTCTGTTACATAGAAACCTTGCTTGATTTGACTTAAAATGTGATCATGCCCTGTCACCTCGTGTCAAATCATTGTTTTCAGCCTTTTGAGCTTTGCATGGGATAAACCTATGCTGAAATAGTGCAGGTTCTTAACTACAAATCCAAACTGGTAGAGTTTGTGCCTTAATCCTATAAAAACATTGATGTTAACACAGTTACCTGAATGCACATTTTTGACACTGCACATCACAGTTTTTATTGATGCACAAATGTTTGTTTATGACAACCCTCATGCATTTAACCATCTTTAAAGTTATTTTAAACAAAACAGAAAGCATTGATGTTATATAGAATTGTTTATGTACAATGAAAGTGCTTGTGATAGGATGAATTTATACAAGGTACTAGATGAAAGTCTTCCAGCATCCTTTCATAAGTATTACATGTTAGAAATGTCCCCCATCTTGCACGCTTCAGAGGCAGGAAGCTGCAACTTTGCCCTGTATAACCACTGCCTTTTATGATGGATGATGATTATGTGCAAAGCAGGATTACAAGTCCTTTCCTCTGATCATAAAATGGTGCTTCATCTTTGATGTTAGTTTTCAGACACTGTTAAAAGGTAAATAAATGAAAGGGCATTAACACTTCCACTACAAACCTGTAAGGGGAAAAAACTGTTTAATATTAATTTTCTTGTTTTGACTTGATACAGTCACTGTTGTAGGCTAACTCATCTTATTGCTATGACACAGGTTGCATGTTCATAGTTATAATTATGGGTGACATGAATAGGTGACACAACATACTCAGTGAGGACAAAATTGACAGAAATAAATGGACATACAAAGCAACTGAGCTTGAACCAGGTCCCTGAGCTGGCCTTGCCGGCCCTATAACAGTTAACTGCCAGGTTGTATCATGCTCCGTATGCTGGATGCGGTTCATTTGACATTTCTTTTTGAAGGTCACCATCAGCAAAACGCAGAAAGGGAAGCTTCCGCGATACCTCAGAGAAGAAATCCGTTAGAGACAAATCCCAGGACTCAGCCACTACAAGCTGTGCTCCCTCATCTATGATCCCGTCATTAATGAAGTGAGAATAATCTCATTAAATAAACACCTCATGAGAGGCAGTTCTAATTAATAAGATTAAAAAAGAAAAATCCTCCAATTTTCTTTGTTGGAGCCCTAGACCTCTAGTTTAGCAGTATGGTTCTGGTGTGCTTTTGCTTCAGTGGAAAGTCTTGTGAGCAGGAGATAATTGATACAGTAATTAACAGATTTCTGTAAAGCCTTGTGAGCAGGAGATTATTGATACAGTTATAAATAAATTTCTGTAAAGCCTTGTGAGCAGGAGATTATTGATGCAGTTATTAACAGATTTCTGTAAAGCCTTGTGAGCAGGAGATTATTGATACAGTTATTAATAGATTTCTGTAAAGCTTTGTGAGCAAGAGATAATTGATACAGTTATTACTAGATTTCTATGTAGCCTTGAGAGCAGGAGATAATTGATACAGTTATTAATAGATTTCTATATAGCCTTGTGAGCAAGAGATAATTGATACAGTTATTACTAGATTTCTATATAGCCTTGTGAGCAGGAGATTATTGATACCTTTACTTACAGATTTCTGTAAAGCCTTGTGAGCAGGAGATAATTGATACAGTTATTAACAGATTTCTGTAAAGCTTTGTGAGCAGGAGATAATTGATACCGTTACTAACAGATTTCTGTAAAGCCTTGAGAGCAGGAGATAATTGATACAGTTATTAAGAGATTTCTGTAAAGCCTTGTGAGCAAGAGATAATTCATACAGTTATTACTAGATTTCTATATAGCCTTGTGAGCAGCAGATAATTGATACAGTTATTAACAGATTTCTGTAAAGCCTTGAGAGCAGGAGATAATTGATACAGTTATTAATAGATTTCTATATAGCCTTGTGAGCAAGAGATAATTGATACAGTTATTACTAGATTTCTATATAGCCTTGTGAGCAGGAGATTATTGATACCGTTACTAACAGATTTCTGTAAAGCCTTGTGAGCAGGAGATAATTGATACAGTTATTAACAGATTTCTGTAAAGCTTTGTGAGCAGGAGATAATTGATACCGTTACTAACAGATTTCTGTAAAGCCTTGAGAGCAGGAGATAATTGATACAGTTATTACTAGATTTCTATATAGCCTTGTGAGCAAGAGATAATTGATACAGTTATTACTAGATTTCTATATAGCCTTATGAGCAGGATATAATTGATACAGTTATTAACAGATTTCTGTAAAGCTTTGTGAGCAGGAGATAATTGATACCATTATTAACAGATTTCTGTAAAGCCTTGTGAGCAAGAGATTATTGATACAGTTATTAATAGATTTCTATATAGCCTTGTGAGCAAGAGATAATTGATACAGTTATTACTAGATTTCTATATAGCCTTATGAGCAGGAGATAATTGATACAGTTATTACTAGATTTCTGTATAGCCTTGTGAGCAGGAGTTAATTGATTCAGTTATTACTAGATTTCTGTAAAGCCTTGCGAGCAGGAGATCATTGATAAAATAATTAACAGATTTCTGTAAAATTTTGTGTGAATGCATATTAGTCTGATAACAAAAGTTAATTCAAATAGGGGGTATGACCATGACTGGAAAAAGACAAATATTATTAATTTTTTTGTCAGATTTGTATATATGAAAGATCAGGTATCTCAGGAATTGTTTCATTCTGAAATATTGTGTGGATATTGACCAAATATAGCTTAATAATTGTAGGATAAGACATTGGACCTTGCCACAAAATATTAAGCACGATCAGTTAGTAAAATAATTAACATTATTTAAAATGTTATACTGCCTTGAACTGGGTCAAAGGATAATGTCTATTTAACATATGTCAAGACATGATTAATACTAAATTTGACCTCATTCTTTCAAAGTATATATATACATATGTATATATTAAATAATAATATATATCATGATATGACATTTTCAGACGTGGAGCCGCAATGGCAGCAAAGAAACTCAAAACCACTGAAGAGATTGAGATTGAAAAGATGCAGAAGATGCAAAAAGAAACTGCAAAGATGCGGCAGATGGCAGCACAGTCCATGAAGAAAGCACTAGCGTCTCAGGGGCAGAAGCCAGGGAGGTCTGTGATGCCGGTCACCAAGATGGAAGAGTTCCACTTCGCTACAGATAAACGATTAAAGAGTGCACATCCCATGGAAACCCGAGCTGAAACACAACAAAAGGAGTTTGTAGCGTCACTTAGAAAACACGCCAACAGGGAGGTCCGTACTTGTTGGTTGATTTTGTCTCATTCATTTAACTTAAAAGTGTATGCGTTCTACACAAGACATTGTGGTGTGGTACCTGGGTATGCCCGATAATTTATATGGCTTCAGGAGGCATTAAAAAAATCCTAGTAAGAAGATCTGTTATACCTTAAAAATAATATTTTTGGCACGTGTGTGACCCCTAGCTACATTTGTAATATATTCTTTTCAGCCTGTACCTTGTAATGTCCAAAAGGATGGTGGTTAGTTTATAGAACTTGTATTCTATTTGCAGTAGGTTTACATGGTACTCAGCAGTCGTAGACTATCTCTATAAGTATTAATATGGTACACAACTTTGGAAAGAAATTTAAAATTTTGATTGGTTTTAAATCTAAAAAAGTGTGCATTATTTTGTCTTTTGGACATCTGGGGTATGTATTCAGTAAATGTGTAGTGTATATCATACAATTTTGTAATTCTTCAGCCTGCACACAAAGGACCTACAAAGGTTGAACCATTCCAATTCCATGACACCAAACACAAACACACCAATGAGACCGGCAAGAAAATAAAGTTCGAAAGTATGGCAGAGCAACTCAATAAATTTAGCAGCAAGACACCTGACCGTTTCCATAGCAACCCAAGAAAGAGACAAGGTAGGTATCAAAGGAAGCAGTTAACAATTTATAAATTAAAACTTTCTGTATGGCAGTCAGCTTTACAGCTGACATAAAAGATCACCTGGTGATCATTGCTAATAGTCTAATAATTCTTGTTCACTTGAGAATTTTTCTCTATACAAAATGTGTAAGCAGTGGTCCAGATATAATTAAATAAAAAAAGATATCCTCAATTTGTATTTTGTGATTTTGATTCTTCACCACCATTATAGAATGACTGCTTGTGTCCTTAATTGTAGACCATGATCCAAAGTTAAAAGATACAAAGGAATAGTGAGGTTAAGTAAGTCAGATCTGAAGGATTAATCCCTTAATGTTCAGAGACTTAATGTAACAGGTGACTTGTGACCTAAAGTCGGTCATGAGCTACTTTGTTAAGGGCTTAAATGAACAAGAGGTCTGCAGTGGCTAAGCAATCACTGGAATCCTCCCCTATTGCTTGCAGCTATGAGATAAATTTGGAGCCAGATATTAAGATAGAAAAGAGAGGGGGGGGGGGGGGGGAGTATCTTTAATATGGGGATGCACACCCTATGAGCTGCATTTGAATATTGAATGTTCACATGTACAGAACAATTATCATCCATCATCTAGTCTTTAGGTGGATGTACTGTTATTCACATGCAAAGGCACAAGCCTTTGGCATCATTGTTCTCAGTGACGTCACTCGTGTCATGTAATCATACTTCATAGGAAAATGTATGTTCCCATAATATTACACTGTCAAACAGTATGCTGGCAAAACCCATTAAACGCTCATCACAGTTATTTACGAGAGGGTTTACACCACATTTAGTCACTGAGGTTTTTACTCTTCTGACCTTATATATATATATACATACATACATACATAATGTATGTACGTAATGTTTAAATCAAATACGTTACACCATTCTTCATATATATTTTGACACACAGAAAAATGACAGCATTTACCACAGACAATTACCCTTCAATGCACTCAGGGTTAATACACCCATCATTCCGTATAATCCTCCCACCCTACAATACGGGGCAGTCTTAGCAAAAGTGTTCTTTGTATGAGCCCCAAAAAACCTTTGACCTCATGCTGGATGAGAAATCACTGCTTAACAAGCTGCATCTTCTTTACTGCAGAACTTGGGTCCAATCAACAGAAAGGTAATCACAAGCGACTACTGACTGCTCCACAGACACCCCTGCTGACAACAAAAACACGAAAACGCACAACATCAGTTATCAGCGCTAATGAACGGGAGGAACAGGAAGTAGAGGAAATGAAAAAGTAAGCATCAGATTTCTCAAGATTGTTTCAGATAAGTTGGAAGAGAAAATATAATATACAGTGGGAATAAACTGGTAAAATCATATTTGTGGTACAGCTAGCTTTCACTTAATTGAAACTTTCAACCATTGAAGGTTTTGGGAAATGGCTTTGTGTTAGCAGACTGCTCTACCATAAAGGTCTTCATGAAATCTGTGGAAACTTAAAAATTTGGATTACTTGTTTAACTGCTTAACTTCTATTTAATTTTTGTAACTTTGATTAAGTATCTTATTAAACATTTAACCACTGCTACTTAGTGATTTTGGAGTATTGGTGCATGTTAATGAATGGTTTCAAATATGTTGAATTAAATTGATGAGAATATTTGTTCTTAATTATCCTTTACAACTCACTAAGTGTAAGAAGATCATCTCTTTGAATATACTGTGGTTGTCTTATTTGCGTTGGTTTCAAATTCCTGATATTCACGGTCTCTCTCTGACCGCGAAAATGAAACCACACTGTTTTGAATGCATATATACCAGGCCGTGAACGTTAATTTTAGAAGCTGCCATTAGTTGTTTTGAGTTGTTTTGAATGACCCTTGGCCCTGAACTAATTACAACCAGCGGGGTCAAGCATCCCACGTGTTGGCTCATCTGTCAGTGACTGTTCAAACGTGCAATATCTGGTTTGAGAAATAGCAGACCTAGATAATAGTGAAATCTGCCGTTAATAAAATAATTTGGTCATTACACTCCATAGTTTCATATTTGATAATAAAATAAACTACTAGACTAATGATATAGTAGGAAAAAGGAGCCACATGAAACATTTAAAAAATACAAAAACTGCGAAAATTCAGCGCCGCAGATATAAAGGCAATCACAGTAGTTTAACATTATAAAGGTTCTAGAAATGTCAATTTGTAACACAGGCTTTCACAAAATGTCCTTGTGTTCCATTTTACAATGAAATTTTTAATTCTTTTCTTTTTCTATGTACTTTTCCCAAGAAATCAGTTTAAAGCGAAACCAATGAACAAGAAGATATTTGAAGTTCCGAGTTTAGGAGTGAAGAAGGTTGCAACTAAAGCGGCGACACAGCCAGTGGGTTTCAGCTTTGAGTCTCAGCAGCGGACCAGGTCGCACGTTGTCAAACCAGAGTCACCTCAGGAGTATCAGTTCCACGCTAGACCCCTCCCCAAGGAAATACTGGAAAAACCAACCGTAAGACAAATTTCCATCAGATTTACTGGGGACTTACAATAAGCTGATTAGCAGTCATACTTTTTTCTTTATCTCATTCCTATATTCTAGTTTTCTTCAAAATACATAATATTCCTACTTTTTTGTTTTTCTTTATAGCAAGTTTTTATATGCTGTGGTTTTCTGTGATAGTGTGATTGTGTTATAATGATTAAATTATCATGGGCAGTTTGGAGCACCATGGTATCACAAACATGAAGTTACAGACTGAGCTCAGTATAAAAATTGTTTACCTGTGTTCTCAATAGACCTTATCCGGAACTCCCTGTAAGCTGACCCCAGGCCTGCAGGTGGTACAAACAGTGTCTTGTTGCCAGAGACTGTGACTCACAGCAGTAGTCTGGACATAGGGATGTGTGTATAATCTAGGGTCCCTAGCTATCACTTAGATTAATCTGTAAATGACCATGGATAATCAGAATTAAATGCTGCCAGATGGATAACATAGGCAGCTACTGAAGCTACACATAGAAGCCTTGAGATTTATTAATATCCCAAATTAAGATCACAGGAGAAATATCTCAGACTGGATACAAGTGCCAATAACCTCTTAAAAGTAATTAAGACAGAGACAGTGTTTATATCATGTCTCATTTTTACTAATTTTTGTATCTATCAATTAAGGTGTTATTAGGACTAATGACAGTATATGGGAAATTATCAATTATATCTTTAAATAATAATGACTTCTAAAGATTAATTGCCCAACACATGTAGGGCTTTTAATACTGGATCCTGAACCACTAGTTGTAAAAGTATTGCAAACAATCAACTGATTGTTTGGTTCCTGTTTCCTCTAATAATGATGAGTACATAATCATATTATTCCATAATATAGAACTTAAATATAAACAAGCAGAATTAGAATACAGATATAATACTTCAAGTTTGTATGCTCTGTTCCTGTTATATATGTCTTTAAGTTGTCATATAGTTACATTGTTGAGTTGGGGGGGGGGGGGGGTGGGGGATGACAGGCATGGGAACTTCACGGAAGGTAATCGGAGTTGGGACAAAACAGACATATATATATATATATATATATATATATATATATATATATATGATTATATAATATACCTTTTATTGTCTGTGTGACACATTTCAAATATTTTTCAATTAAGTATAAGATTTAAAAAAATAAGGTACATGTTAATTCTAAACCATTTTAGATATAAAAATATTCCATAGTTAACTCATAAATAAAAAAAAGCCTATAATTCTATTTAGTCATATATTCCATTGGTAATATATATAAATACAATTTTCTGGATAGTGGGGGATAATTACATTGACAACCCCACCCCCTCCTTGCCAAAAAGTGGTTTGGGATATATACTCCTCACCCCCACCCACCCCTATATTGACACCCTGGCATAAGCATAAATTAAGATAAAAAAATAATAGTCCACAAAATGAAGTTAAAATTGTTATACACTAAGAAATAGTGAAAAATAAATTTAACAATTATTGAAGATTTCAGTATCTATGTAAGAGCTTAGTACCATTTCCAACTTATTTACATTGACCAAAAAAATTAATAAGGATTATACACCAGTGATTACTTAGGGTCACATGATGGCACCATATGGACAGACCACAGATATTTCAAATGTAATATATATTTTATATGTAAAATATTGAAATGTAACTCAATCTCTGATGGGGTGGTTCTTAATGTGCTGGCTCCTCACACTCTGAGACTGTAGATCTCACCCTGAGGTTGAAGAAATACCTGGTTTAAATCCAGATTTTAAATATAAATTGTAATTCAACATGGTTTAGACAAGTTTTTGTAGTACACCGGCCATGAAATATGACTCTCAGGCCCTTTTTTAATAACAGGATGTTTTTTTTTCAACAAAGAGGCAATCCATCTGCTTACAGATAATCCAGGAATTCCTTCACTCTTTCTGTTGAAAATCAGTGTAAAAAGGTGATTACACAGAATGTAGCTGACTTTTATAAACAGGGTAAATGCTGTGTAACATGACCAGTGAGTGCTGGAAGAGGCACTGTTTGTACTACCAGCAGGCTTGAGCTGCCAGATGGCCCTCATTAGTGGACAGTTCCGGAGTCAGTCTATTGTAAATGTCACAATTGGATCTTATGTGCATGTGTGTAGAATTTGCACAAGTTTTATTATTATTATAGGGTTGTTACATGTTTGCCTTCATTTATCCTTTTTTTATTCAATTAATCTAATTTTTATTCTACTATATTCAGATTTTCATTCAAACATATGACCTGTTTTTTTTTGTAAGTGTGACCAGGACACCATGTGACACTGTATGGATATATTCTTGACGGAAGTTTTATGTAAATGAAAAACAGGGTACCATACATCTTTAGAAGGGTAAATGGGAATGCAGATGTATAACTGATGATAGAAACTTTAAAATACAGACTATAATGTTTTTGCTCCTGTGTGATCTTGCCATGTGTGCAGTTTATATTTCAGATAAGGTTTGTCAGGTCAGAATTTTTAAAGTCTGAAAGAAAAAAAAATCATTTGAAAACTTAGATTGCCTTTGAGAGTCCTTGCTGCATACTTGAGAAACAAATTCATCTTATATGCTTTGGGTCAGATTTTAAGTTGCTATTTCATCTCAGTATCACATGTCGTCTTGTCAGAGGAGCATTGTTATGTCTGAAAATTCTCTCACCACAGGGCATCAAGCAAGTGAGACCACAGTCTCCTACAGTTCCCCAGTCACCAGCTTTTTCGCTTCGAAGCCGGGCAAGAGAGTCCCAGAATAAGTCTGTGAGTCTGACATTATATTACTTCATGATATAATATCAAAACATTTAGATTCTGTGTAGACTTACATATCATTTAAGCACTGAACAGTGATACCTCTTATAATTTTTTTCAATCTGATTTTTTTCTTGTGTTTTATTAATGACTGAGCTCTTTGATAAAGTTGTGGTAAGATGTAAATAATTTTGTTCTGTTCTTTGTAAAACTCTAGCAGTCTTAGAACTTAAAGCTCCAGAATGTATTCTGTACTTCCATTTAACAGCAGAATGATCTTTTAGGATAATGGCCTCTCATACCTTATGTTTATCCACTGTGACATGGATCTTGTATGAATCTTTTTATTCTCATATCTTTATTGTTATCATTCACATAATAAAAATTAGCATTTTGTCTTCTGTTGAAAGAATGATGTATCAGTATGTAATTTAATTCACATTGTAATTTCACTCTTTTCATCTGATCTTTTTATCTAATAAATTTAATCTTTTTATCTTTTTTGCATCATTTATATATACTGACTTTTTCTCTGACCCCTCACCAGAAGGAGGAGGAACCTCCAAAGAAGACTACCTTTGCTCATCCAGTACCACATGTTGGCACGCCGTTCATTCCGCAACTAGACCACAAAGCGACGGTCCTCAAACCGTTTTCATTTGAACAACGAGACAAAGTCAAGAAAGCCATGAAAGAGGAGAAAATAAAGATGGTGCTTGAAGAAGAGAAAAAAGTTAGTAAAGAAAATGAATTAGACTTGCCTTCATGTGTATAATTTACAGAATTAATCATTAAATATTAAGCTGTGTCATGTTTAGCAGTGAAAGTAAATCCCATTGCTTTATGTTTTAATCAGAAAAACCCAACATCATTTTTACTAATTTGATAATCAGGTGTGCATGTTATGTGCTACTTTACCAGGTGTGTAATAAGTTGTCAGTCATTCAGTGTTGAGGTGAATACCATTTGCTGTGTCATTATAATTGAAAACTGCAACTTAGGTTAGTTTGTACCCACGCTATTGATGGAAATGTTAGGCTATGGAATAATGTCATACAACAAAGGGAATGCTCTATTGCTTCCGGTGTTACAAAGGAAACCAAAAACAATTCTTTTCCCCAGCTAGGAGATCTGTGCACAGGAGGTGTATGCCACGCCAGTCATTGACTCGCCAGATATTGGGCAATATGTGTTATACAAAGGTACTAAATATACATCTTTTCATACAAGGAGATTTATGTATGCAGTGCCAATGAATGACTTGTCAGTTGTTGGTGCCATATTAGATTTATACATACATATGTACAGACAACACTGTTTTAGTAATAAATATCAATGTCTTGCAGCAACACGAGATGTTCCGAGCCCAGATGATGCCTGAACCAAGTCCAGATAAGTTGCCCAAGACAAAGAAGAAACCTGTAACCAAGCAACAGCCCTTCCAATTAGACACTGACATTCGTGGCTCTGTACGAGCAGCGCAGTGGGGAAAACAGGTGCTACTACAAAATTTTTCATATCTTTGCAATACATGACCATAAAGGAATGTTTCATAAGTTTTTCCATGTCATGTGAGAATTAGAAATGAATTCATCATATTGTATTCATAATAACATTCAGAATAATTCATAATGATGAAATTTTATCTGTAAAAGGGCATCTTCTAGGGTGGAATACTCATGCCTCATGGAACAAATCTAGACATCATGACACTTGCATATTTATGCTGTATGATGTGCACAGATTTCAGCCTGAAAGTATACATTAAACACTTCCAGGGTTTATGATCATTCAAAGCTTACTTGTGACCTTTTTGGGAGCCCTGTGCCAATAAGGCCCTTAATTTATGCTTTAGGTAATAAAAAAGTTCTAGAAATTTAGGTCTTTTTTTAAGGTGCAGTAATCGTGCAAAATCATTTTAAACTATAATAAACCTGATACACCATATATTGTATATCATATTGTGAGGGAAATATATTGCGATACATATATTGCGAGATAATGTATCAATACAGGCCTAATCGAATGAGATTTCACCAGATATTACTCAGTTGACAAAGGATATATGGCATTAACTATTACTATTTCATCACTAATGTACTTGTACTGAATGCGTTTCTTTTATTTCTGTGCAGGTCCAGGATGAGCTGGAACAACAGAAGGAGGCTGTCAAATTCAAGGCTGGTCCGAACAAGGTCATCTACACGGAACCCTATGTTCCAAAGCGGCCACACCGTGTCCTAGAGGGTAAGGCTGCTCAGGCCTTGCAAAACTTAGGTGAAACTTTATTATTACCATAGCCCCTAGCTAAAAATGACCTGCCATTCACAGCATTTCAGCTATACCCTGCAGCTGATCAGCTGGATGTTTGCCAGATTCTGCCGTTGACCATTTCAGTGTGTCATTTGAGAATACATTTGGCTACCTCGGTTTTGGTTTTCATTTATGCTTGCAGGTTTGTTACCTGAACTTTGGTTGTTTTATATATAAGCAGATGTTCACACTAGTTTGACTCTGTAATTATCAGCTGAATGCTTCGGTTTTAGTCTGCAGTTAACCATGTGAATTTGTTACTAAAATTTGAAGTTAAAGGTAGTATCGAATAGGTGTGTTACTGAATTTGGAGTGCATTGCTTTGGTATTGGTTTGCAGTTGATTTCTTTGTTTGTAATCTGGAGTCCACTATGTAGATTTAAGTTAACAGTTGATTGTCTGGGTACTGGTGTACAGTTGATAACTGGTACTTTTATCTGGAGTTGCCCATGTTGATTTGTTACTAACACTTGGGAGTGGATTGTTTTGGTTTTGGCTTGAAGTTAGTCACTTGGATTTTATTCTGAAGTTGACCCTGTGGATTTGTTTATAAATTATACTGTTAATTGCAGGGGTATTGATCTGTTGTTGTTTACTTGGGTTTTCTCTAGGTTCAGCCTTGTCGATTTGTTCCTAAAAATTTGCAATAAATAGCTTTGGCCTGACGTTATAAATTGGAGTTCTGGCCTGCAGTTTGTCACTTGTGTTTTGGTTTGCAGTTTTTTTTTTGTGTTTTGGTCTACAGTTTGTCACTTGTGTTTTGGTCTGCAGTTTGTCACTTGGGTTTGGTCTGCAGTTTCCCACTTAGGTTTTGGTATAAACATGCTTTGATCACACAAGTTTTTCTTAACATAACAGTTGCGAACATACTTTACTGAACAATGCGGTAGACCTTTTTTGATCCCTTTAAGGTCTGTGAATTTAAAAACTGGCCTTATCTGTATCTTTTTTTGCAAGGAAATGGCCCCTTTCACAGCATATCATGTATGACAGAACAAGCTGTCAAATGCTGTAACTCAGGTTTTCACCAAGTGGAGCAAAAGAGGCTTTTCTTGTGAATTGAACAATGTCTGTAACACTAAGAAGATGAGGTAGATTCAGTTTCCTTTTAGCATCCCTGCTCTTTGGCTTTTAATTTTTGCTTTTTTATGCATGATTATTTGCAGCATTTTTCCGTTTGAATAACTCTTGTTGATTGTTTTGTTTCTTTGATTGTTTTCCAAGCTGCTTGTGACATGTTAAAAACATGAATGGTTTCTTTTTACTATGAGAGAACTGATTCATTTTTTCCCCAGGCATGATGCAAAGCTCCTGACGTGTTACAGCTTTTTTTGTCATTCTTATGTAACAATAGAAAAACACTTGATCTTTCACCTTGGCACTTAAAATCCTGGAAAATGTAAAGGTTTATTGCCATGTGATTCTTGATTATTATTTTCAATCTCTTCATTTGGGGGTCTTAGAATTAATGCATGCAGCCCTGCATTAGACTACAACTAAAACTGCATGACATCAGCTTTCACTTTCTACACCTGCTGCTTATTTTAGAGGGAAAATGTAACACCCTTTGCTTTACTTGTAGTTACTTACCACTACAGTCAGACACTACACTGATGTCTTGTGTACAAAAGCAGGGTTCTCACAAGGTGTTTAAAGGTCACAGCATGGCGCTCCAATTTTGCTCTGTGACACTTTAATGTCTCCATCTCTGAATTTTGAGAGCATCAAAATTAGCCAGATTAGCCCATGATATTCTATAATTAACTACTTAACACCATAAGGTCCCCCTCCCCTCCAACAGACACACACATACACACACCTGTCAAAATAAAAGAGACATAAAACTGTCTCAAGATCTTTAGGATAAAAATTGCCAGTACTGACAATGAGATATTATAATAATCACTGAAAAAATATTACAAAGGAACAGAATAATCTGCAAATTAAATCCTATTGGTCCACAGGTACCTGGTTTTACAAATGATATATGGAACTTGTTAGATATTCTGCCATATTAAAATATTCAATTTTGTAAGATTTAATTTTCAAGTATGCAAGATCCACAGGGATGTCAAAGAAATACCCTTAATCTTCCAAACCCCACATCATTAAGTGACTAGTTTGAGGTTGTCAAAAGTTTCTTGTGAGCACCCTGCTGAACTCCCGTATGTATATATGTATATAAATGTATATTGTTTTCTCTCTATACAGATATCAATGAATTTGAGTTATCAACTGAGAAAAGAGCCCGAGAGAGAGACAACTGGGAAGCGCAACGCAAACAAAAAGAGGCCGCCCGAGATGAAATGAATCGTCTGCGTGAGAAAGAGAATGCTGAGCGTGAAATGCAGGAGGTGCAACGGTTACGCTGTGAAGCCGTACATCAAGCCAACCCAATACGCCATTACAAACCAGTGGTAATTCACCAGAGCGAGAAACCCCCAACCGACGCAAGGACACCACGATTCTCTGAAAGGATTAAGCACCGCTCAGAATACAAGTAGACCTAACCACCTGCTCCTATCATTTTATCATTTTGTATGAAAGCATTTCACTTCATCATTTGATCATCATACACAACGTCGATGGTGCATTCTTTTTGGAAAAAGTCCACTTGTGAAATGAGCGTGAAGGGTCATCTGCCCAATAGGCAGACAATGATATAGACATGTACATTCTGACCCTTGTAATACAATTTTACAACTTAACAGGTATGTATAGTGACTGCACTTCCTCTCTAGGTGTAGATGTTTCGTATCAGAAAACTACATGGAAACATGAAATTATACTGCATTAGTGTTGGTTAAGGTGAGACCTGTCATTTGTATTATAATTTATATGGGGAATTGACCAGCATGACTTATGTGGAAGGTTGTGTGTGCACTAGTGTTGTATATATACTGTGAGCTACTGGATCAGAATAGCTGTGTGAAATATGCTAAGAGGAAAGGGCCTAAATTTCCATTTAACTAAATGAATCATCAGTTTCAGCTGCACATGAGGAAAATCATTTTCTACAGAATAAATACACAAGTTCTGCTCAGGGTGTCAGGCCAACAATGAATTTTAAGCTCATCATCTGGCGACTAAGTTGAGGAAATCAGTTTCGTCAATGCACCATCAGATCCACAGAGAAAGTGTCAACTTATTGTCAGCGTGACATGGCAGTGGTTGTAATAGATCAAGGGAAGATTTTGTATTGTAGAGACAGTTTTCATGGGTAGATTCATAAAAGTCAGAAAGAACAGGAAAGCCAGGAGCATAGCAGAAGTCTGGCAACATGTACACGATAGGTTAGATAAAAAAATCTGATGGATCTGGTCTGTAAAACACCAGGCTTGCTTTATTTTAACTGGTTGAGTTAGATGAGAGTGGTATAACTATAAGCAGTAACATTTACAGTTTACTGCATAGGTTATGTTTCATTAATCACATGATTGCAAATACAGAGTTTGAGAGCCCCCCCCCCCCCCCCCCCCCCCCCCGTCTCCTGATCACCCCAGTGTCACATCTTGAATCACAGTTGGTATTGTTTACAAATTTTAGCTATCTGTATGTATAAGATTCTGTGGAACATCTTGATTTCAAAATTTGATCTCACCATTTTTCATGTTCCATAATTAGCTCAGTCTGCTGGTATCAACTGAGCTATAGTGTCAGATGCCCCTCATCCAGATGTGTGATTTCATCAGTAGTTGTTTTAATGGCACAGAAATTGTTTGCTCTTGTAAGAATGTATTCTGGGAAGATGAGAGCAAGAATGTATGCACATTGTGGTTTACTGATTAATTTGTTATCTTTGTTCTTATCACAGCTTATCAAATTTTTGTTTCAGCTCTAGGTTTTAACAAAGGTGTTAGGGCTGTGTATTGCAAAATTATAATGCACAGTCTGATCATGTTTCACAAACTAAGTATTCAATTTGATTGTAACCACATATTTTGTCAGTGATACCTTTACCTTTTCCAGAACAGCCATTGTAGATCTGACATTTTATCCTTGTAAATTGTCCAACAGAATTCCTGCATAAGATAAAATATTAAGATGAATATATACAACTTGTCATTAGTTTGCTTTACTTATTTGTAGATCAGCTGGGGTTGAGGCCCAGTACAATAGGCAGTTCCCAGGTATAGGTCCAGGTGCTTAAGAAATTTCCTGGATACAGTTGCCTGTACAGATAATTTTAGTTGAAATTTGGGGAGCAGGGCAAAATTTGTTGGCCTTAACATTTAATTATGAGCTAGTCTGTACAACTGTTACAGGAACATGCTTATAAAGGATTGAAAGAGGGCTGGTTTGGTCTCTTTTTTCAATTTTTTTATGTTGTATGATATTAATGCCAGTCATAAATGGGAATGATTAAATATAATTTTTTATAAATAATTTGTCATTATGTTGGTCACCTTCGTGCATGGGTCTGTAGTGCATGTTTTATTTATTAAACTTCCAAGTTAATGTCATTATCTATTCAGACTTAGGATCAGCCGTAACCACTAAGATCTACAAATATTTAAGAAAGGGGGACACTGTAGCAGGTTGTATCCTTTTGTGACAGCTCTTTCATCTAAAAAGGATTGTAAATGTGAAATTTTTGTAAAATGTAATTGTTTATCAGATTGTATAGCTGTTTCAACCTTTTGATTTAACAATGGTGAAGTTAAGAACATACATGTACTTGAAGGAAGTAATTAAAACATTAAGTTTACCAAGTAAATGAAAGTTCACTGTTGGAATGTTTTTCTCTTTTATGTGATATGTCAACCTCGTCTCTTTTTGACAATTTTTTATTTGTGTGAAATCAGATGTGTATAAATTGAATACAAGTGAAAGAAACAACAGAAATATATAATAAATATAAATGTGCTGGGATTGTATTGTCTAATTTGTGAATTATTATATATGAACAGTATATGACCAGGTGTAATTAGTGTTTATGAAAACATGATTACAAACACTTTTTGCACTTTGTTGCATTTTAACCATCCAGCTGTCCAAACTGACAATGTAAATAGACATTATACAAGGTTGGATTGCTGTCTTACTGAAACAAGTTTCTCTCTGTACATACTTACCCACTAACTGGACTCTAATAGTTCATCTTTTATCATTATTGTAATACTCCACTAAAATATATATGTGAGTAATAAAGATTTTTTCATATCACATTTACAGTTTATGTGTTTCATTGTTCCTTTGGGCTGGTAATTGTGAGTTGTGTGAATGTTTTGTCAGTAGTCTAAAACATTTCTTCAAAATCCTGTCGGTACCCATGAGTCCTGAAATGGGATCAACCTATATCACACCTTGCCCACAGTCTGTACCTATAATCAGCCCTAAAACAAT
Source organism: Sipunculus nudus (assembly GCA_026874595.1). Lineage (NCBI taxonomy): Eukaryota > Metazoa > Annelida > Sipuncula > Golfingiida > Sipunculidae > Sipunculus > Sipunculus nudus. Next base: position 7,118,534 of record CM049316.1, read on the forward strand.
CACTAATATCAGACCTGGCCCTGACAGTATTTCCACAGTTACTACAACCTGTAATCTGTACTTTACCTGTCAGTCCTCTGACATGATCACTCTAGTCAAATCTGACCTGTCCATAATAAATCTCCATGACCAGCCATGAGGCCACATAACTTCTAGATTGACTACATCCAGACCATGTATCTGATGGAAATGAACTGTTTGCACATACATTTAACAGGGACAAGAAATGTTGATGGTGTCATACACGTCTATGCATTCCCACTGTACAAGCAGGCACCCAGCGGTCCTAGTTTATTTTGCATAATTCCTACTTTTTTTAGAATGTTTGATAAAAATTCATAAAGATTATTTAAAAATAATATCTTGCTAACCAGCAGAACTTGCCATCTGAGATAAGAATACTGTGGATTATAATAAGGTTATGGAAGTATTTCTGTAGGCGTTAAAAAGGGGTTAATGATCTTAAAGATTCATGACAGGTAAAGTGTCTAGAAACCAAAAATTTTTTCAAAACCACATTCTGTAATTTTAAATGGGACAAACATATACTTTATTTATAATTTGTTCATATTTTTGGTTTGTACTTCATTAGTCCCCACAACGTGGGTCATTATGCCTGCTTGGTCCGCCCCTTTCTACTAAACATGTATTAAAACCCATGCTTTCTCCACCAAATTTGGCAGATTTGAGAAAGTATTTTATGCTTATTTCTGAATTAGAAAAAGTTTAAACCTCCGCCACTTCAAATTTTAGATGTGTCTCAGAGCAAGGGAAGTTAAATGCATTTAACTTGAATTATATCAGAGTAGTTAATTTCCAAAATGCCTTCCTCATGCAGATTCAAAAGTTACCAATCACAGCATTTATGAGTTCAGGTGTTTCATACCTTATGTAAAACTCAATACAAAATACCCAAGGACCAGCAGGAATTGTTAGCATAAAATGTTGCAAGTACATTTATTTTTTATGGCTATAAACATGACCAGAAGCCACTTATTTTTGATAACAAGTGAAATGGTATTTTCAAAACTATTATCATGCACACAATATAATTTGTGTCAATGTAACACCAGACCCATGGGTCTCTTGTTTTGTATCTCTTATGTTAACATGTAACATCCATATCATTCCCACAGAAAAACAAGGTCGTCTGGATACCTAGAAAGCCATGATGCATTTTTTTTTTTTTTTTTTAAATCCACTTGTGCCTCTCATTGTGTCCTTATTGTGCCTCTAGGCCCTTGTTTCATTGTAAGACAGCTAAACTGAATTTTGTTATCAGTGGCAATCTTTTATTTTACCATCTGTTGTCTGAGCTTTTAAATGAAGTTTTTTCCATTTTTTGGGTCTAAGAGTATACATCTTCTGACAATCTTTGACGTTAAAGGGGAATGCTGGGTATATAAAGGGCCCAATCGGAGCACACCATCAGTGGGAGAGGTCTGTGCATGAAGTACAGAGCTCGGGCAGATTTTTACATAATTTTTGAGGTATTAAGTTTAAAAAGCTGTATACATCCAGTTTTTCTCTGAGATAAAGATCAATGTGTTGTGAATAAAATGAGATGGGTAAAAACACTCAACTCCTCACCTGTTTGTTGTAATATATGAGAGAATAAACAACAGTCAGTGGTAATATCCAGTTTGAATTTGCCGGTATAAGTCACATGACTAAGTCACATGGGTAAAGAGGGTGGAGCCTATGAATAGTAAACATAAATGGAGCCATGTGCTCAGCCTGGTCATATGAATGTACCCCTCTTAGGGGGGTTTTGTTGCTTCATGTTGATTAAGTAAAAAAAAAATAGCTTACAAGTTTCAGAATGAAAATAATTAGCTTTATTCCTGTTATCTTTAGTATTTTTATTTGTCCAAGCTGGTGTTTGGCAGGTTAGCTGTCACACACAAAATGCAATGGCAGTTCTCACATTGATCTGGATCATTGACACTTTTATTGAGCCTGTTATCTTTATACCCTGTCTCCATGTCTTTCATCAGCTGTATCATGTTCCGGCTGAACAGAGAGATTAAACTCAGTGTAGGCCAGTCTGTACAAATTCACCTTGACATGTACATCCTCAAGAACAGCTAGGGCTGATTCACATGATACACCATATCAGACTGCTGACTAACGTTCACTTTGTTGCTGAAAATCCCAGTCTCAATGCTCAATTTTATGTGGAGTACTCATGGTTATTTACTGCTGTCACAACAGTTGAGCTGATTTGGCCTGCCTGTTCAGTATGCTGACCTCTTTGACACAAAAATATCTGTGACAGGGAACCTGCATCTCAACTCACAGGACTGTTTGTACAGAGATAGCATGCTGACCACTCAGACACAATACAGTCTGTCATGAGGGGGAGGGGGCACATTCAAAGCAAAGGTTGACTAGGTTGATCAGGATGGGGATTTACTGGATATTAATAACATGAAGATAGAATTAATTCTGTCTCCATGGTTATACATTGCTGATATTTATTATAATAATATATATATATATTATAATAATAAGATATATAATCTATATAATATATATTTTATTCATAGTGAATTGAAGTCTTATATGCTTGTGGAGAAACTGATATAAAATTTATTTTTTAAAAGTTGTGATTAAAAGTATGCAATTTTACAAAAGTTTTAACAAAACAAATAATTTTAATGTATAACCAAATAACCTGAAGCAACCATGAAGAAACTTGGCATGAGGAACTGTCGGACAATGCAGCTTAGAACTAGTAAAACTTACTGTACATGTCACTAATTGTTATACCTGCAACCAGTCATTTGACAAGTTCCTGATAATGCTTCTGAATATTAGGAATACAAAGGCAAACATGAATCCTGTCTTTCTGAAATAATTGTAGTTAAGCTTCTTTAATTAGATTAAATACTTAGCAAGTTTCAGTCATGTAGACTACTGGTGCGTCTTGCAGCACAGCTTTACCCCTCCGACCATGCATGTCACACAGCACATGGTGATGTTTATCAACAGAGCTCCCTGCTGGTACAGGGTTGACAGTGATGCATGACTTGCTGTACTGCATGAACTGGTGGAAGGTCCTACCGCAGATTCCACTTTAAGCCTGAGAACATTATTAATCATCCAAATTATTAATATTATCAATTATAATATTATTATTTTAATTGAAAATATTATTATAATTGAAGACTGTCGATTTCCCCTTGATGATTTGAACAGAAAATGACTGTAAATCCCCAGTTGTGACAACAAATGGCAAAAAAAACTAATATAGATGATGCTTGTTAACCATCACCATGATTGTCTCGACGTTAATCAATACTTGGGTCAATAATAACATTCATACAATATAAGGAATTGATGTGCACTTACCTGGTATTTAAATTTATATAATAATATGAATGATTGAAACTCTAGTCAGCATGTAAAAATATGGCCTATGACTTTCTCCGAAGTTTCTTGAACCTAAACCATAAGAATAAACTTCTTAATTGCTTTTTTTAATGACTGGCGCAATGTAAACTTAGAAAACTCCCAGATTGGACCCAGATATTTAATTCAGGCAGCAAACGCTTAATGACTTCATATTCTGCTACACCGAGCGATATTAGGGAGATTTGTGGGTGTGTAAACACAAACGATCAAATTGGATAGACCAGTGTCGAGTTGATGAAAGTTTGAGCCATACTCTGAGGTGATGCTTATTTAAAATGGGCATGACATAGGACTCTTGATATACCTATATTCTCAAAAATACTTAAAACAAACCAGATTTGATACCGTTTCCACGACTCTAGTGACCGACCGGTGTTGTAACTTGTGTTGTTATCATTTATGGACAGTTATTAATAATAATAAATATGTTTCACAGGTCAAGCTCAATCACTGAGAATTACCACCGCCAGCAGGAAAATGTTTCATTGTATGACATTAAAAATACATATTTTGGAAGTATATATATGGATGTTAATGAAAACCTGTTAAAATGATACTGCTGGCCACGCCCACTGTTCTCCTTGGTCAATATAGCTTCAGTTGTGTAATAAATCACTCTCACAAGTGGCACTGCCTACTGGTTACTCTTGTTAAATAATCACTGATAATAAGTCCTATTCCACTTTCTTCCCGCTTCATCAACCTATTATGACATTAACTTAAGACTTATCTTGTCCTGTACCATGACTGAGACGGGCCCCGACTCAGTCATGCACGCTACGTAACGAAAGGTATCTGCAATGCAACCCCAAACCATGGTCACGCATAATGAAAAGAAAATCCAAAAATTCTGAATTGTTCAGACTGGATAATTTACTGCGATGGAAAGATTAAATGGTATATGACATTTTGGTGGCTAAATAACATTTTCATATAACGCAGTATTTATGATAATTACCTAGAATACCAGACATGTCTGGCATATTATTGTGTCTCTTATAGTGCTAACTCCCCATACACGGGTCCTCCGTTTATGTGTACAATGATGGAGGATTCAAGGGAGATTCAAGTAGTGTGTTTTATGATAATTATTAAAGCCATATTTGACCTTTTTTGTTTATTATGAGCACCAGATAAGACTTGATTCCGGTCATTCTGCTCTAGTTTGAGCGGGCGCCTGCAGATACATTGCTGGTTCACTCGTCCACCAAGTTGTATGGATGTAACTTGTGCAAGGAATGTCAACACATGACCACGACAAAGACTTATTGTAAAATCAATGAACCGTAAAGGATAACAGCTCAGTGAGAACCGCCAAGAGCCAATGTTGTTACATTTTGTTTTGATAGACAGCTCGGCAACCCAAGTGCACAGGCCTCAAGCCATCATTAGGAAAGACCTGACACCCTGCCAGCAACGGACCCAATGCACACAGGCTGCCAGACTGGTGTGCTGTTAATCAAAGTTTAACGAAATGTTACAACAATGGCTCATGGCTTATGTATTTAAAATGGAAGTTTTGAAAGATTAGGTAGTTCTTATGAGATTAATTCTATGAGAATTCTCTACAGATTTTGCAGTAACATTATTTAACTTTAAAAGAGTTTCCTGTATGAAATGGAATAATTGTTATAATAAAATTCAAGTAAGTATTGTTACCTACAAAGTATTCACAGCTTAGCTTTATGTATCTGGCACCTGTACAGATGTTAATTGTAGGCTTATGAGTGTTCATATCCTAAGTTTTACTTACCAGTAAATTCTAGGCTTTTGAGGTTCATTACTTTTTCCTCATGAGTTTACTTTTTTTTATATTTTAGTAATATTACCATAGCTTCATGGGAAAAACGTGCAAGGTGCTGGTGGTTGGCATGGCAGCCACAGGGAAGACGGCCATCCTGGAACAGCTTGTGTACAGCAACCATGTAGTTGGAGCAGTAAGTATTTTCACTAGTCCTACCAATGTTAAAAAAACACTGATTCCTCTTCAGAAACCCTTATTAGGGTCTTATTTTTGCACTTTCTCCTCTAAAAAGTCTGTTTTATTTTTAATGATGTTCCTCCTTCAATAATTCTTTAGTATATTTAACTGAATTCCAAAATATTTAAAATTGTGTGTCCTAAATCTTGAAAGAAAGAATAATAACTGAATACCTGACCTATTCAGGGTTGCCTAAGTTAAAACCTTGGTTTTAATTTTGGGTTGGGGAGAATTCCAAGGTTTGTGAAAGTAGATGATTTGATATTTTACATAGTATTGATTAATATTTAAGGTATGTTTGGAACAAAGTAATTCTTTGTTTAAGATTATAATTAAAAAAAATAAATCACTTAATTATCTCACTTTGATCTAATTTAACATTAATTTCAGTCCAGTTGTCCTTTATGCACACAGTATATATCTGTTTCATCGGTAATCTTGTAGAAACTATAAACACCTCTGTTTTCAGTCCATGTTTTCCACCATTGAAGACATTTATGTGGCCCAGATTGACACAGACAGAGGACAAAAGGAAAAAGTACACTTCTTTGACACTGCTGGTGTGGTAAGCAATGGGAGAATTTTTCATTATACATTCTTTCAATACAAAACTATTAAGAGCCTGGAACCTCATATAAATATTTTGGAGTATTCTCTAGGTCTTTTAGCTACCTTAGGGTTTCTGTATTTTAAAGAAAGAATTTTAAAATATTAGAAATTAATAACATTAAATTGAGTTGCAGGTCTGGGGTTTAAAAGTACAGTTCTTTTGTTAATAAGAGCACTGTGACCACTGATGCATGAAACTCATCCAAGCTGTGCAAAGAAAGAACTGACCGGATTATGCCTGGTTCAGCTATTTTGGACACAATTGTTTTTTATACAAAAAAATATTTGTAATTTCTATTCAGTAAATTTAGTCTTTTCTACTCTGTTACTCTGCCCCTTTTTTTGTCCATCCTCAGATTTAAAATAATAATTTGATATTCTCACAGGTATTGCAGATCAGCTGAGCAACATGACCCGTGGGTCACTTGTTCACTATTCAGTCCTTGATTATAAATTTATATCTGCTTTTCAATGGTTCTATTTTCCTTAGCACACCTCAAGAATTGAGCTTCCAAGACACTACTACAGTTTTGCTGATGTGAGTATTGGTCAATCATAAAATCACTGGTAAAAATTGATTTTATAATTTTGGAAAATTTTGCCCCTTATAACATATGATCATTTAAAACACTCCAATGTCATGCCCATTTTGCTTGATATTGAATATTTTTATAATGTGAGCTTGCAAACAATCACGGTCTCAGAACGTCACTTAATGCCAGTGACTTAACCATACATTATGTATATAAACTTTATATCCATACAGTATTGTTGAGGTTTCAATAATGCAATATATATATATATATATATATATATATATATATATATATATATATATATATATATATATATAATACAGTGCTATAATAAAAGAGATGCTTTGTTTTGTAATTTATTTTACAGGTTTAGAGGCCACTCATTTATATGTTGTTTGTCCTGCAGGGGTATATACTTGTCTATGATGTCACGAGTCTTGATTCCTTTGCCTGCATGGACAAACTAAAGAAAGAAATAGATAAAAATAAGGAGAAAAAAGATGTAAGTACCAATACTTTACCTTTAATTTGTTTGTGCCCGTGTAGTTATTTTTCAGGAGGAACACTTTCTAGTTGCTATAAAGGAGTGCTTACTTATACAATTATTGATGTTTACAGGAGGCCAATGCAGAAATTATTCTGGAAAGACAGGAAAAGATAATAAGTTAATTGCTTATATTCATCTGTGTTAAGTTTGTCACATATTGCTTTCATTTCTGCCTTTACAAAGTGTGCCTATCAATTTACAAAAAAACATTTTCCAGACTGTGCAAATGGTGAAATACTGCCAGTTGAATTTGAACTTGCCATACTGAGCACTGGTTTAGGGAAGCAGATATAAGGTAGTTGTACAGACAACACTTCTCAAGATATGACCTCCTATGAGACTTCAATGGGTTTTCAAAATTTGGGCCACAACACTTCATGCTACTGTAGCATGTGCATTGGGAATACCATTAATACCTGTATTATTATGTGCAACATTGTCCCTGTTAAGTTTCAAATGAAGGGCAAAACTGACTTATTCATTCAGTTTGCGGGAATGAATCCAGGCTCTCTTGGATGCATTTCATCACAATTTGAGGACCACTTGTACAAGGGGGCCCTGCTGTCAATTTTTTGGACAGCATCAGGTACCAGATGAAGATAATTAGACACAGGTTCCAGCATTGTTATAGACGGCCACTGAACACATAAATCTACAACCCCTTGGCTTAAAATCTTTTATTGGTCATGAATGTGTGTGTTTAATGAGCGTATTGTTGATGTCAGATTTTGATATAAATGTTTTATTTACTATAATTGCTTCCTCATAAGTTCCTGTTTATTTATGTTTGTAAAATAACTAAAATAACACCTCTAAATATCTTAATTATTCTAGATAACATAATTCTAGGTACAGTTCTGCATCATCTTACAGGAAGTTTTTTTTAATTATTGATATTAAGTATTTTTATATATTTTAAGCTCAGCTGACTGAAAGTCATCTGAGCTATAGCGATCACTCTTTGTCTGTGGTCTGTCTGTCTGTCTGTCCATTAAGAGGGCACAATTTGTAACCGCTGGACTTAGGAACTTCTAACTGAAAACCATCGAAGTTCATAATAAATCTCCTTGGAAAACTGATATAATGTCACTGATATACCTATATCCTCCGAGCTATGTGGCTCGAATGTAACCCCAAGAATAATTAAAAAATTGATACAAAAGCTCCATTTTCTGAATAACTAATGCATTGATTGCCATGATTCTTCCATGCATAATAATCATGGAGTGTTTCATCATTTCCTGAAGACTGGTGGTGCCACCTGTTTTTTTCTAATTTTAACGCATTTGTTTTCTCTGTTTTTGAGACCTTCAGATGAAGCATTTCTCAGGCTATTTCCATAGAACCTGAAATTAGGTTATTGTGGCCTATATTATGTGAACCACAGTCTGAAAACATGATTTTTAGCACCCAGTCAGTCAGTTGGGGCACAAATTTTATACACTAGGCCTAGAATCATCTAACATGATATTCAGTCAGGTACTGGGTAAATCTGCATGAAAACCTGAAATTATAAATTAGGTCATGGGACCTATGTTATTAACCAAAAATATTTTAAGCAGTCAGACAGGGTACAAAACTTTACTGTTGGACCCAGAATCTTCTGTCTTGACATTCTGTAATGTCCTTAAAAAATGTGCACCACCATTTTTAGCTCAGCTGACTGCATACAAAAAGGCTAGGTGTCATGGGTATGGCTGGAGATATTATCATGAAACTTCTCCTTCTTGTTGATTTTGAAAACCTTCAATTGCTACAGTTAAATGCCATGGGGATACCACCTACAAAATTTGGCATTCAGATGATAAAATTCCTTTTGTGAATGTCTTCCTAGTCAGCTGAGCTTCATGACCCATAGGTCAATTCTTATAACAGTTTGTTCTGTTTAGGTGGGACAGGAAATGTTTAATTTCTTTAATTTTCGTTTCTTTAATTTGTTTGAAGATAACTGAGAACATTGTGTTTTAATCATGACTGATACTTAGTGGTCTGTTTTTTTCAGGCTGTAGTTATAAGCCTCGGTAATAAATGTGATATGAAGGACCAGAAGAAAGTTGACTTTAATGCGGCTAATAAATGGGCGCAGAGGGAAAAAGGTGGGTGCCAGGTTTCATGTACTTACCAATACCAGAAACACAGGTTAAGCCTAGATGGCACAATGTGTAGTTTACTAGTTATGTGTGTAATTATGTTGTAGTAGTTTCTCCAGTGTTTATTTTTCTCCATCATTATAATTGAATTTTATTTTACATCAGTTGTAAGGGGAAAATACAAATATCTGATTACCTGTTAAGACTAAAATAGTATTAATACCAGGGTTCTTTGTTATAGCTGACTGAGAACCATTTGAGCTGTAAGAATGACCATTTTGCTGTGCACTGGCCAACTGGCTGTTAAAAAGAATCAAATCATAAATCTTTAGACACAAACTTAGGTTACTGTATCTCATATTCTCAAAGCTACCAAATCAGTAATAAAACAGGTACAAGTACAGATCTCATAAATATGTAGTATACATGGCCTTCTTCATATTGACCGAGGGTGACCTTTGGTTTACAATATGCATATAGTTGTACAATCAGGGGAATATGGTCATAAAATGTTATCACTAATTTTTGTTTGATTGTGCTAAAAACATATTATTCTTTGTCTTGTAGGGATGACAAAAGTTTAATCAATAAATATTTTATTTATACATGTATATCCTTAACAGTTGTATTAGCACATATGACAGAAATATGTATCCATGAATATTACTTATGAGGTCCCAACTCAGGTCCCACAGCATTTTAAATCTGATCCAGTATTATATCTTTAATATTAATTAGGATTTAACACAATCAACTTCAGTTAAATACCATGACCCATGGGTCACTTGATTTTACATGATTTCTTCACAGGCATTAAAATGATGATGTGGTCATCCCAAAGCATTCCTCCAGCTTCTTCTTGGAAGATACTGGTCTAGTGGTCACCAGAATCTCTGCAGATAGATTCCCACCTTGGCATTGTCCTCACAGTACTTTCCCTTATATTTCTGTGCCTTGTCCTGGCAAATATTTCAGAATTCTTCATAAGAGTTTTCATTTTGCGTACAGACTAAACCCAAATATCACAAGGCACCTGTTTGAATGACAGGTATATCGTAATAATTCTCAGAACTAGTTTATGGGTGTTAATGTCCATAGGTTAGCATTAGGTCTCAGGTCTTTATTACATTTTTCTTAAGGATATTTAACCGTCATTTCATCATTTCTTTACTACATTCCGTATTTTCTTGTACAAAAGTTGGCCATATTTACAGCCTGCTTGTACTATTCCATTATCTTTTTCTGTCTTACAGTACGCTTGTGGGAGGTTTCCGTGGTGAATCGTCAGTCCCTGGTCGACCCGTTTGTGTGGCTTACATCAAGGATGACACAACCACAAAGTAAGAGAAATACCATCATGGCAAATCTGCTTAGTCATGTTATTTCAATAAGCTATCATCACAATGAAGGCCAAAGTCATGTTTGAAGAGACAGACATGTAAAATGGGGGTTATCTGATAAATGTCTCATCCAAATAGGTCATCTGAATAAAGTGGTGATTTGTTATGTTATAACTTACCAGTTCTTAGGTTTAGCTATAAGAGACTGTTGTTAATGTATGTTACATCAACTGTTCTGTGTTTTAAACCTTGATGAAGTGATGTGTGATTACAAAATATCATACAAATGCAATTAATATAGTTTTATGTATTTTGAAAATAAATTTATCTGCAAGATCTTTGCAGGGTGTGTTTTTTTATAATCTATTTCTATTATTTCAGGTCGTTCAAATTTCCCCCTGGGGATGGGAAGGAAATCAAAGAACCAAGCAAACCAGGACTAAATATAACTGTGCTGCAAACCACCAGATGGCTCTCATCTTCACTCTATTTCAAGTTGATCAAATTCAACCATTGCACCAGCAATCTTGCAAGCTGATCTTGAACTCTGAAATATGAATTTGTATCATTTAATATTGCTTCTCCGTTTTATGTATTCAGGATGTGTCTTTGAGTAGCCAATGCTGGTGCAGGTTTTATACATGTTGGGTTACTGTATTTACCAATTAAAAATGCTCACATCTCAGACACACTGCCATCTATCAAGCTTATATCTTTGTTATGTATTGTAAAAGTAAAAAATATTTCTTGAAGCTGTAACCTTTACTCTGCAGGGAACATTACAGTGACCTTGATTTGCTTGTCATATACACATATAGTCTATCAAACTGATTCACTTTTTTTGGACTGACAAATAATTTTAAATTAATTTTGAATTTGGCTGTTTGGTGTTTGACCACTGACTTAATTTATTGAAATGCTACCTAAGGCATGAAGGATCGATCTTATATATATGTATTTGTATTGCACTGTAGCAACACCATTTCCGGAAATAAGAACACTAAGACTAAGTTCAACCATAAGACTAGGTCAGCACTCTTGTTCTGCTAGGAATCATCAACATTACACCAAAAGATGCATCCTTCATCACTGTTACATTTAAATGTGACCTTGACCTTTGCTGTCAAGGTGATATCACAGTGAGCCTTGGCCATAACCTGCTGGTTTTAGTGGATTAAATCTTGATTGTTGAGTTTTCATTTGATTTGCATCATAAGTGACCCATTTAATATATGTACTTTACTTGCAAATTTCATCTAATATTTACCAATTTTTTTTCTGTACAGATACAAAGAGAGAAAGCCGTATGCTGAAAGTTATTTAAATTAAGGTAAAGATTAGGTTAATGGTCATCATGTTTTAGTGGTTTATGTGGAAACCTGTGGTGAATAGGGACAAATTGTCATATATTGTACATGTGTATCTTCATGGTAGTGCCAGGGATATTTGTGAGAAAAGCACTGAAGATCAGAGAGGAATGAAACTCAGGTGAAATATGAAGTAGGGACATTCCTGGGCTCAGCAGGAAATCACAGAAAAAATGTGAGCAGCCAGAATGGCAAAATATGAAAGACAAAAATGTTTCTGTGGAATATACTGCAAATTATAAGGGCAATATGGATTATGCTTATTTCTCCACCTACCAGGTGGTGTATCAAATCATACACCCCTCACGTAGCAGAGATACACTTCAGTCTTTCTTTACCTCCTTTGCCAACTGCTGCTTTGTACAGCAAGATTCTCTGGGTTTCAACACCAGGGCAATGAATTGTAATCAGACCAATGACAGTGTGTATCACATTGTGCATCCAACTCCAAGTTTCAAACCAGTGACACCCTGCTCTTGTTGGTCCGATGCACATTTGGGATACCATGCTGTCATCAGTCTGATTCCAATTCTTGGCCCTGTGCCAGCCCTGGTGTGCAAAACCCGAAAAATTTGCTGCACAAAGCAGCGGTTACAGTGAAGGAGATCTGGAACGACTACAGTGTGTAACCACTGTGTAAGGAGCGTAATCAAGTTACAGCATTGGCATGACATACAATGCTACAGGTATAGCCCTGTGGTTTTGTATGATATAAAAAAAAATTGTCAACTACTTAACATTGTTTCACAGTTTACAGTATTTTTTAAATATAAGCAATTATTCAGTTGACCTTAAGGGGGCATTATTATAACTACAAATCTGCGGGTTTTTTTCTCTGGTGTTTTCCTTATTATATTACCAAACCATGTATGATATTAAATTATTATCATGATGCTTTCATGTATAATCATCTAATGTATGTGATTCATAAGAATAGATTGATAGATATAAATATGCATATATATATATGTGTGTATGCATATGTCACAGGCCAGATCTAAATCCAGTATTGTTTAGAACTGGTCTCAGCCAGATCTCAGTATGGATCTGGTCTGATCCAGTTCTAAACTTGACCAGGCAAGATTATGATTGGGACCTGGATTAGGCCAGAACAAAATCAGTTGCTTCTCAATTTAGATCTAGTCTAAGCCAGTTCTAAACCGGACCAGGCCAGATTATGATTGAGATCTGGACTGCGCCAGATCAAAATTCAGCTTCTCAATTAAGATATAGTCTAGGCCAGTTCTAAACTGGACCAGGCCAGATTATGATTGGGATCTGGACTAAGCCAGATCAAAATTCAGCTTTTCAATTAAGATATAGTCTAGGCCAGTTCTAAACTGGACCAGGCCAGATTATGATTGGGATCTGGACTAAGCCAGATCAAAATTCAGCTTCTCAATTAAGATATAGTCCAGGCCAGTTCTAAACTGGACCAGGCCAGATTATGATTGGGATCTGGACTAAGCCAGATCAAAATCAAGCATGTCAGGTTACATGAGAACATCAGAAGCATATAGGGATATTAAATAACAATTACAAAGTAAATGAAAAAATTGTTTTATTTTAATCACAGATGCTGTCTTGTGCTTTAAAACGTGTGACTTAACAGTATCATATAGAAATCTTGGATTTATATTTTCAGGTATCATGAGAAAGTTAAATAAAGTACATGAGATTTATACAAATCAATTTAAATTGCAAGTCAATCGCTAATATAAGACTAAATGCATGAGCTATGAATTAAAAATAAAAACTACCCACCATGTGAAATCTCTTTACATTGATATGTCCCCCACTGATGCATCCAGAAACAGAACATCAGTTAACATTGATAAACAGCCAAAGAGCACATCATAGTTGGCAAATTTCTGTTTGCTAAAGAGTTTATGAGAAACAAACATCTGATCTACCAACGATGTCGAGAGGAAAATAAGAGATAGAGACAGTTAGGTTCAGCCTGAATTGCATAGTAATCATTAGAAGTTGCTTTAAATGAACCACCAAATCCTTAAAAAATATATTACATTTACATGTTAAAGTATATGCTCAAATCAAAATGATTATCTACATATTTAGAATGAAACAGATTTGTCAGATTTTCCTAAAAAAAAGGTTCAATACACAATCATCTTATCAAATATCTTTTCATCAGTGTAACATTAAGAGTATCACTTTAAGTTTTGGTTTATTCTACATATCCTTTTTAGACATTAAACTCTGCCAGCTCATTTTGAGTAAATATAATCATCCAGCTGTACAGCAAGTGTTCCTCCCACAGTGATAAGAGGACTAAAAATAAGATATGCCTTGGAGTAAATAAAAACTTATTTTGACAGCAGGTCGCATTGCCTGGATGACACTTTGTTGAGCACTTTATTGCTCAGTGAGTGAACTTTGATCACTGGACTTGCAGTGTTTCTTCAAACATATGAGGAGCCAGCTAGACAAACACAAAACAAATCATTTGACACACCAAGGACCAAAGATGATATGGTTATCTTAAATCACGCAGCAGAAACAAACAGCAAAGAAAGTGTGCATTCAATTACGACTCAACAAGTTTGGTTAGTTAATGAGTAGCACAAAGAATACTTTGAAGGTTAAATTATTTAAGCTTACACTGGGCCAAAGTTATTAGATATAAAACTAAACAAATACTACTGTCTCATATGTTTCTTTACTAATAAAATGTGATAGTAAATTAATGATCAAGTATGATATATCACAATAATAAAGCTTATATCTGAAGAAATATGAAAAAAATAATGTGTTAAAAAAACTAGATTGAAGAATCTCTCATACCACAATGCCAATAGGAAGTACTCAATATACCGACAAAATATGCTGTTAATATTTTTAAAATTATTAAAAAATATTAATATTAAAAAACAAACATAATCTGAAATTTTGAAATTCAACTCACAAAAACATGAAATATACTTCTTATATTACACGGAGAATATTTGAGTTCAATCTGGTAACAGATTTTATGTTGGAAGGATGAATTTTGATATGGCCTAGTCCAGATCCGAATCATAATCTGGCCTGGTACAGTTTAGAAATGGCCTAGACCAGATCCCAATCGAGATCTGGCCTAGGGCAGTTCTAAACTGAACTGGATTTAGATCTGGCCTGTGACGTGTGTGTGTGTGTGTGTGTGTGTGTGTGTGTATATTTCTGATATTAAGTTGGCATATTTAAGTATTTCATATCTGTAATAAATTTGAACGTGTACTGAAGTAAAGTAAGAAAAACGGATACGCAATGGGAATAGGAGAGGCGTATACACACCTTATTGCTGTACATGGATGTTAAGGAACCCTTAACCTCATGCTGGTACATAATTTATAGTTAAAACAAATGTTTTGATTTCTTGTGGTACTCCTATTGCAGGACAATGGGGTGATTAGTGATTAAGTTTGTGACTTTAATGGACTTGATAAAAATGGCTGACAACTGTAAATACAAAATTTTTATAACCTTTTCAGTTTTGATCGTAAATCGCTATCCCCATCTTTTCAGAAGTATATCATTTTACAGTTTGTTAAGGTTGTACCAGCCACAAGAAAGCATTCACAACATTTGCTGTGAAGATGTTCCTGTCAAATGAATGAATCAGAATGATTTTTTACTTATAAAGAAACTCGTGTGAATATATATGATTCAGTGGAATCACCTGATGTGCAATAAAACATTGATACCACAAGAACATGACTGGTTCTTTGCAGACTATATCGGTGTAGACCATTTAATTTTTGTTTTAAGGAAATGTTTATCCAATAGTTTTGAAGTCCTGTGTGACTGCTCTAAGTGTGTTTAAAGATCCGGATCCAGTCAGATTTACCCTTTTTACAAAATCTCCAAACATGTAAAGATGTACCATTCATACTTTCAAACATATATTTCTGCTTTTTCGAATTGATGAATATCTTTACTTTTCACATATAAATTCAGTTATTTTCAATTTGTGAGGCTAAAGAACTAATAATGCTATAGATATGTTACCACCTAATATATGTCAAAGGACGATTAGTGTTTTTTCATGTTTTTTTACTTAATATAGATGACACTTAAACTAGTGAAATTAACCAGTCATTAAGGAAACGTGCCTGATGATGAAGCCCACATGTCACGTGTTGATATTGTGTAATTAAGTTTAGGCTTTACCTGAGGGACCCTTTAATAAAGTGCGTTGACCCTTTTTGTCATGATCTCCCTTACCTCCAGCCTGTCCTTGGTACAACCAAAACCAATGTGCCATCCATGCTGCAAAATACTTAGGGATACCAAAATGGTACAAGGAATATATCAAGCGTAGTATTTTAAGTTTCTTTTTAGAAGAATGTGGTGTAGATATTATATAAAGAATGCAAACTAATAGTTGGAATCCAAATAAATTAAAAAAATTCTCATAGTTGCCAATAGTGCATCAACAGATGATATTAAGCTTTAATTATTTCAAATCTAATACAGCCATAGAGAAGGTAACTACAACAGCTATCAAATTGACTAATACGAGGTAAAAATACATTTTACATAAAGGAAAACCTCTATTATCCAAGGTATATGGTCAAAGACCAATATTGCTAATTTTCGAGATCTAACTGATGGCACAAAATTTATTTAAAATATATATATATAGTTATAGAGACAAAGAAAAATAAAGAATTGAAAATTTTCGGTGTTAAAACATGTTACGCAAAACAAATATTTTAATAATTTATTATGAACAACTGTGAAACTCCACTTTAATGCAGAGTAAAAACGTGTGTGTTCACGGGCAAAATGACTGTAACATTTAAAGAACAAGCACAATGTTTCTGTGATAATTAATAGAGAATAAAGTCTCCAATACTACATAACACGTGGAAGGAAAAGCTATTGTTATACAACATAATCCCATGGGAACATATATACAACTTCAAGTAAAATCATTTCCATGTAAGAAAATTGCCAGAGCTAACTACATGTACCCTTGCCAAACGTTATTCCTTATAGCGAAAGATTGAAAAAAAGTGTGCAATTCGGTAAACCAATAGTCTTATTCGTAACAAATTAGATGACGTGTGCCTGGTTCTATTCTACTGTAAAGTAATTAAAGCACAAATTAGTGCAAACATAAATAAAATTAATATTTTATCAAATAACATTATTAAATAATTTATGAAAGACTTTTCGCCAGAGCATACAAACTTTTCTGAAAGTTGGATATGCAAACTTAGGCCCTAAACAAAAATTACGAAGACGCCTAAGTAGCTGCAGTTATCGACATCACAGAGAGAAACACGCAAGTTAAAACAAAACAGACGTAATCTACAGACTAATATCCCTCAATATTCCCAGGTTCATTGCACAAGTGACTTTACATTTGTGAAAAATTATTGAAGGTGGCCCTGAATCCGGATCATGTACATGAACCGAACTGAAATCTAATCAATTCTTTATTAGTCCATTCTCGAAAAGTCCTGAAAATTGCATGAGATTCCCTTCAAGATTGCATGAGTTATGTTGAGAGGGTGCGAGGTGTCGGGTTGTTTGACTGATTATACTTGAACTTCTAACAAATTGGTCACGAATATGAAAGTTCTATTGAAGTTGGCTGTTAGCAAAGCCATTTTGTGTACAGAGGCATAAACAAGGCCTGCAACCGTAGGCCTACATATTAAAATACAGCGGCATTGAATCCTTGATAATCTTAATTATGAACTGATACGGAAAGTCGACAACCGACTACCTATCAATCAGAGTGGGACAGGATGAGGGAGGCATGAATTGAATGGTAAGGGGAAATAGAGCGTGATGAGTTCCATATTAGCATGTATGTGTGCCATGTAAACATGATTATAGGTGGCGCCACCTGTCATATAAACGTAAAGGTATCCAAGATGTATGTATGCATATTTATGGTGGATAAGTCAAACCACTGCTGAGGTATGAGTGATTTTCACCCTAGGCAGATAAACAGATGGACACCATGCAAAAATGCTTGTAGGTAGGCCCACAAAATTTGTATAAGCTCTAGAGCCACATAAAACCTATTTTCATGCACACTTTCAGTCCGATATGTAAAACCAGTCCTGAGATATTAACATTGATTTCTGCCATGTAAACATGTTTATAGGTGGCGCCACCTGCCATACCATCGACAAATCAATCCAAGATGTATACAAATGCAACATTTCAGGCGGATAAGGTAAACTATACTCCCGAGATATACGAGTGATCAAGACAGACGAACAAAGGACGCTGTGCAAACAGGTTGTAGATGGCAAAACCAGTTTAGTGTATGATATAACGTTATCAAAGATATAAGTATGATATAAAGCTATCTCATGCAAAATTTCAAAATGTACACTTTCAGTTCGGTTAAACGAGTCCCAAGATATGTGGGTTTATGTTTGAAACAGACGCACAGATGGACGCTGTGCAGAATGGAAAAGTCAGAGGTCAACCAAAATGAGGGCGCAGCGGTTCACATGTGACCCGTACAATTCCGAGTTTCATGAAATTCTATTCAGAGGTTACGTACGGAAACTTAAGCGGCGGCGGCTCTGTTTTAGCGAATACAATATTATGAGGATGATATAACATTGTTATAGTGTTTTGATCGACTGGATACACGACGTCCTGGTTCGCGTGTCTTTTATTAGGTCGCTGCAGCGTCGTGACGCAAACCTCAATAAAATGTACAAAAAAACATGAACAAGATTATAGCCGTCATAGAAAGTGCTACATACAGTATCACGACTGCTTATTATTTAGTGCAACGAGTCGTTTACGGTAATCTTGGCCGGATCTATAGCGAACGTGACTTTGATGCAGAAATCGTCTTTACTTTCGTGGTGAATAAACGTTATATATTATAACTTGGCGAACAAAAAAATACCCCAGAAGCTTTTTCTTTGCCCATTAAGCAACAACAGAGCCTTTTGGTGATTATGTAATTTAATATCCCATACAGACAATCGTTGTCATCATTTTGGTTAGTCGGTGATCTTCGTCCTTATTGAGTAGACAATGTCACCAACAGGACATGGACCCATCCTTAAACTAGAAATATGCATTTTCATGAGGGCCATCCTATAATGTAGGATACTCCCCAAAACGGATTTGCATGCATTCTTTTAAATGGCCCATATGTTAGGCCCATTCATGCAGTGGTTCCCCGCCCCCCCCCCCCCCCCCAAAATTAAAAACACTGTTGCATTCACTTATTCGGCCCATATTTCAAGGTTTATCCGGACACAATAAAGCGACTGCACATTTTTTAATATTCCTGGAAGTCCTTAAAGGACCCGGATCATGGGGCGTAACCACACAAACATCTTATCGATTTTAACCTAAGCCAAAATCGGAATCGCCCTGAAAATGTCATGAAATTCTGTTCATGATTGCAGTATGTTGTTTGTGAGCAAGCACTCAAACACACAAACCAAAACACACACAACCACGACAATAAACGAACACCCTCCTGGTAGGCAAAAATAAATAACCGCTTCTCATATCGTGCTCAGACTATAGAGCGCCCCCCCCACGTCTCTATATCGCCCCCCCCCCCCTCGTCTTTATATCGTGCTCAGACTATAGAGCGCCCCCCTCGTCATTATATCGTGCTCGGACTGTAGAGCGCCCCCCTCGTCTTTATATCGTGCTCAGACTGTAGAGCGCCCCCCTCGTCTTTATATCGTGCTCAGACTGTAGAGCGCCCCCCTCGTCTTTATATCGTGCTCGGACTGTAGAGCGCCCCCCCCCCCCCTCCCCCCCCCCTCGTCTTTATATCGTGCTTAGACTATAGAGCGCCCCCCTCGTCTTTATATCGTGCTCAGACTGTAGACCGCCCCCCTCGTCTTTATATCGTGCTCGGACTGTAGAGCGCCCTCCTCGTCTTTATATCGTGCTCGGACTGTAGAGCGCCCTCCTCGTCTTTATATCGTGCTCGGACTGTAGAGCGCCCCCCTCGTCTTTATATCGTGCTCGGACTGTAGAGCGCCCCCCTCGTCTTTATATCGTGCTCGGACTGTAGAGCGCCCTCCTCGTCTTTATATCGTGCTCGGACTGTAGAGCGCCCTCCTCGTCTTTATATCGTGCTCGGACTGTAGAGCGCCCCCCTCGTCTTTATATCGTGCTCGGACTGTAGAGCGCCCTCCTCGTCTTTATATCGTTCTCGGACTGTAAAGCGCCCTCCTCGTCTTTATATCGTGCTCGGACTGTAGACCGCCCCCCTCGTCTTTATATCGTGCTCGGACTGTAGAGCGCCCCCCCCCCTCGTCTTTATATCGTGCTCGGACTGTAGAGCGCCCTCCTCGTCTTTATATCGTTCTCGGACTGTAAAGCGCCCTCCTCGTCTTTATATCGTGCTCGGACTGTAGAGCGCCCCCCCCCCCCCTCGTCTTTATATCGTGCTCGGACTGTAGAGCGCCCTCCTCGTCTTTATATCGTTCTCGGACTGTAGAGCGCCCCCCCCCCCTCGTCTTTATATCGTGCTCGGACTGTAGAGCGCCCTCCTCGTCTTTATATCGTGCTCGGACTGTAGAGCGCCCCCCCCCCCTCGTCTTTATATCGTGCTCGGACTGTAGAGCGCCCCCCTCGTCTTTATATCGTGCTCGGACTGTAGAGCGCCCTCCTCGTCTTTATATCGTTCTCGGACTGTAAAGCGCCCTCCTCGTCTTTATATCGTGCTCGGACTGTAGACCGCCCCCCTCGTCTTTATATCGTGCTCGGACTGTAGAGCGCCCCCCCCCCCCCCCCTCGTCTTTATATCGTGCTCGGACTGTAGAGCGCCCTCCTCGTCTTTATATCGTTCTCGGACTGTAGACCGCCCCCCTCGTCTTTATATCGTTCTCGGACTGTAAAGCGCCCTCCTCGTCTTTATATCGTTCTCGGACTGTAAAGCGCCCTCCTCGTCTTTATATCGTGCTCGGACTGTAGACCGCCCCCCTCGTCTTTATATCGTGCTCGGACTGTAGAGCGCCCCCCCCCCCCCCCCTCGTCTTTATATCGTGCTCGGACTGTAGAGCGCCCTCCTCGTCTTTATATCGTTCTCGGACTGTAAAGCGCCCTCCTCGTCTTTATATCGTGCTCGGACTGTAGAGCGCCCCCCTCGTCTTTATATCGTGCTCGGACTGTAGAGCGCCCTCCTCGTCTTTATATCGTGCTCGGACTGTAGAGCGCCCCCCTCGTCTTTATATCGTGCTCGGACTGTAGAGCGCCCTCCTCGTCTTTATATCGTTCTCGGACTGTAAAGCGCCCTCCTCGTCTTTATATCGTGCTCGGACTGTAGAGCGCCCCCCTCGTCTTTATATCGTGCTCGGACTGTAGAGCGCCCTCCTCGTCTTTATATCGTGCTCGGACTGTAGACCGCCCCCCTCGTCTTTATATCGTGCTCGGACTGTAGAGCGCCCCCCCCCCCCCCCTCGTCTTTATATCGTGCTCAGACTATATAGAGCGCCCCCTCGTCTTTATATCGTGCTCAGACTATAGAGCGTCCCCCTCGTCTTTATATCGTGCTCAGACTGTAGAGCGCCCTCCTCGTCTTTATATCGTGCTCGGACTATAGAGCGCCCTCCTCGTCTTTATATCGTGTTCGGACTATAGAGCGCCCTCCTCGTCTTTATATCGTGTTCGGACTTTAGAGCGCCCTCCTCGTCTTTATATCGTGTTCGGACTTTAGAGCGCCCTCCTCGTCTTTATATGGTGCTCAGACTATAGAGCGCCCTCCTCGTCTTTATATGGTGCTCAGACTGTAGAGCGCCCTCCTCGTCTTTATATCGTGCTTGGACTATAGAGCGCCCTCCTCGTCTTTATATCGTGTTCGGACTATAGAGCGCCCTCCTCGTCTTTATATGGTGCTCAGACTGTAGAGCGCCCTCCTCGTCTTTATATGGTGCTCAGACTGTAGAGCGCCCTCCTCATTCTTATATCGTGCTCAGACTATAGAGTGCCCTCCCCGTCTTTAGATGCATGGTACTCAGACTCTAGAGCGCCCTCTCCGTCTTCCCCATGTCGTTTTTTGATTAAGGGCTGTTGTACGTGTTTGTTCCCTAATAAATATTTCACATGATAACCACTTTTCTTGACAACCTTTCCATGTTCATCTAACTCTGAGGAATAGCTGTTTAAATTTTCTCATACTTTTGAACTTGCGTGTATCATTGTAAATGGATATAAATGTCCACCTGTATATGATCTGTGGGTCAGTTTAAGACATTTACTATAATACGCATTATTTGTATTAATGGATTCGACTAGCTCTCTGCGTGCATGTATGAATTTTCACATACACCCAGCATAGTCATACTGCCTGGTATATATGCTGCAGGACAAAAAGATTGTTGAGCGAAGATCTAAAATTACTACACGTACAGGGGCGTAATATACAGAATGATCCATCACCATGCATGTATTCCTTTGAAGGAGGGGGTTCTTCATATGGTTTTACGTGTATACCGGCATTTCTAAACGATACAAAACGAAAAGCCTAATTTTATTAACACTGCAATTCTAAATTTATATGGCCTGAGTCACGACGCCAAATTTATTACGTATAAAAAAAGTCCTCTGAGAATAAAGTGATCATGACTATGATGCCCACAGCTGCTCTCCCGTACACTGTGCCTGGTTCTTCTGACTTATTTTAATATTATCCCAAATACACGTATTGATTATTTTTGTTCATTTGAATATAACATTATTTTTATATAAAATTATATAAATTTGGTCTTTTATTATGATAATAATATTTGTATTATTTATATTTATATTTATTTAATTATAATACATATTTAACCAGGATAGCCTATTCAGCAAAAGCTGTTTTTCAATAGGGTCCTGGTCTAGATGATATCGATAAGTACACAGATAAAAAAGCAAATATGAAAGAACTGAAACTAAAATACATGCATACATAAAAAAACAGTTATACATTTATGGTTTAAAATGATCATAGAAAAAAGAAATTCTTAAATGATATACTTGAGGATGTCTTGATCATAAGGTTGACAATTTCGGCCAGTGACTGATTCCCTCAGCTGCTCTTGTCTCCCAGGTATACGATATTAATGAAGCGAACTGTGCAGACAACTATACGAGACAGTGTATGTTACCAATACCAGGCATGCATAATATACACGTTGTATAGCAGGAGTCATGTCAGAGAGTGAGCCCAGAGCTGTCCGCCTTCGGTTACGAAATCAGCAATCTTAACAACCCCTGCAGCTATCATCACGAAATTTTGCAGACATATTGCAAAAGAAATTGGTATGAAATTACCTTTTTTTCATGGCGTCTTTATTGAGGTTTATGTTATTCTGTAGCACAATTTAGATGATTCAGAGTGGTCGCTTACGTTATATGGAATGCCTGTAACTTAATATAGGTATCTCAGGATGTACCGCCTTTATCAGCATAAAATTTCGTAGGACCAAGTAATCACAGGTGCTGCCATCTATGTTTTACGGGTAAAATGGTACTTTCACGTTTTTCATACAAGATCTTTAATATAAAACCTACATCTTTTCATACAATGATAAATGAATTCTTTCGAGAATCGGACATTAAATGAAAGTGAATTGAGTTGATGTATATTTTTAAGAGCTGCATTCAAACACCTTGTGCTAATTTACATGTTTGCCAAAATCTGCACAAACGAATATGAATTTTAACGAATATTTAAGTAACAATGCAGCCAGCAATCCAAATCTAAATTGTATATCAATCATGCGACTGGTAATTCTCAATGGAAATTTGTAGGTGGTGTCACCTATTATGACGTACATTCACGGAGGGAAAATTTATACTTTCCCTCTTTCCAATACGTCAGAAAACATTCAACCAATAGCTTTCATATTAAAGTAAACATATAATTATATGAGTGTAAAGATTGTTAAAATAATTTCAAATTGCAGTGTATATTGAACTTTTATTTCCGTATATTCCATTTTTTTATTATATGTGCTTTTTCGCTCTTGTTGAACAGTTATGTCACGGTTAAGCGACGCGTATTTGTATGTCGTCATGCGGTCCGGTCGTTTGTATGAACGACACAAATCTTAGCTGTTAGTCATAGAACGTTCTTGGTTATAATCTGTACAGGTCCTGGCTAAATGGTCATGCAAACCAGAAATAAAATCTCAGGTACCTGTGTTCTGCTGGCTGTTCAGTGAAAACACGATGTTCAGCACCTTAAAAGGCAGACTCTTCTGAGAGTTCGAGGCTGCTTTACAGAAATTTACAATAAGACATCTCAAGAAAAATATCATGTTTCATATACACACCAAAATACCTGCCGGCATGCAAAAATTGAACAAATAGTATGCGGTAACAAGAGCTGGAAGGTCATTCGTTCTACAACTGCCTGTTGGTCATGACCAGTGCTCATTCCTGGGTGGAGAGAGCACACCCGTCTGGCAAAGAATTTGGCCAATAGTCTGAGCGCGGTCAGAAGGCGGTCATAATGGGGCGCGTACTAACAAATTGCGGTTACAAGCCCCGCGCCCTAATCATTTCACCACCAAGCTTTGCACTTGTACGACCAACAGACCCAATACTGACCCACCTTCATCATAGAATACAATTTATAGAATTAGAAGATTTACAAAATATTATTCTTAAAGAAGAAAGAAGAAACTCACTATCGGAAAATTTGAAAGGACAAGCCACATGTAGGAGTACACGGACAGGAGACCATTCATCCCCTCAGGCATAACCCCCCCCCCCCCCTTTTAAGGACCAAACCCCAAACTCCAAGAGTGTCATAATTTCTTCACATATCCCACATGCAATGGATTATATATTGCAGTTTTATCAAAGTATTTTGTGCTCAGTTTTCAACAGTATATCCAAATTTATATTTTATTTTAAACATATGATTCTTCACATCCAGCAAACGTATTCCAATTCTCATTATAAATCATATAAGTACTGTGGCTCGTATAGGAAATGCACAAAATTTTTTTTATCTCGTTCCCACGAGATAGTATCTCGTTCCCACGCGTTAGTATCTCGTGGCCACGCGATAATTATCTCGTTCCCACGCGATACTATCGCGTGGCCATTCGATAATTATCGCGTGGGAACGAGATAATTGTAGATAGACAATACAGTAAGACCTACATCTTAAATCCTTAAGGCATGTTTCTGTAAACTGGATGAAGAATTTGGTCAACTATTTGCATGAATTTAGAGCGGGCTTAATATGCTGAGACCTGAAAAGATGCAACCGGGACTCGTACTACACTCGAGGGCCATTTTTGTTTAGAGAATGTGTGAGCGGGGAAAAGGGGGGGGGGGGGAGTTCGAGTAAAATATTTGTCATAATAAATGTTCATAATATGAATTACATAACTGAAGTTTTATTGTAGAAAGAAAGATGTTAGGGGGAAGAATGAGCAAATTCCTCGTTGAAAAGTCTCCTTAACCCCTCCCCCCACCAAGTCATAATGAAGTTTCATGGCTGAGACCTTTTGTTGTAAGCTTCTCACTTAAGACAAAACATAAACCGACATGTTGTTTACCTTGTTCGGTATACCCGAAATTAAATAACCCCAACCCTAGCCCTAAAAAAATAAGACTTTCTAGGAAGGTAAAATACAAACAAGTGTTTTAGTTTATTTCATATGATTGGTACACAAGGGTTTATATCACCCTTACCCTAAAACAAACTCAATACAGTTTTCCATGAACAAATAAAAATGGGCTAGTTGAACCAACGCAATGAAATGTTGAACCAACGCAATAAAACCTGCGGAAATTACCTTAAAGCATTCGGCGCAAACGCACATATACAACGAAATACATGCAAACAAATTAAGCTGCATCGACGCTCGATATACAACAGGCCACAGACATTCCTGTCCAAATGAGGACTTAAGCTAGCATGGCATTCTAACGCGTGGCCACGCGATACTAACGCGTGGAAACGAGATAATAATCGCGTGGGAACGAGATAATTATCGCGTGGCCACGAGATACTATCGCATGGGAACGAGATAAAAATAATTTTGTGCATGTCTTATACAAGCCACCCTATATAAGATAATTGCCTATAAAAAATTATTAATATAGATATTACATTAACTGAACCCAATTCCTGGAGGAAAAATTTTTTTTTTCAATTCATTTTCCCACAAAAAACATGAGGTTGTGTGATTTGTTCAAAAACTATTGGCACATCTATGAGCATTGTCAACTCGGCAATGACGTTACACACAGGGAAATCCCTGTGACTAAAAATTCTCATCAAAAGCTTAGTATTTCTGACACTGTTAAATGTATTGCTAGATTTAAGTAATTTCTATTTTTTTCCTGTTACGTCACATTTTGAACCGGCCAATCACATCAGGGCCTAGTCTCTGTTCTGGATGAAAACGTTCTATAACGTTTACCTAACCTTCATTTAATTTCTTATAAATCAGTGCGGGAGGGGGAGGGGGGTTGCGCCTCCTCCCTTTACATTATATATTTTCGATAAAAAAATTCAAATTATCAGGAGACGAAACGATTTAATGACAGAATTGTTTAGCTAAACAGCACGTCACAATATTAGGAATTTTAAAAAGAATGGGTATTATAATATTTTTTTTGACAGAAATATCAGAGCGGCTGATGCTCATAATCGGTTAATCTCCACTGAAATTCAAAATATAAATTTTGTTCGCGGGTTGGGTAGGTCGTAATCTATGCGCGCCGTGGCTGAGAAGCCTATACTTTTTTAGGTCTTACAAGCCATGGATTTACCCCCTGCAGGATATTGAGAATATCCGTACAAACACACTCTGTTGATTTATATTCACAGAAAATATCTCGGCATTCAAAGAAATTATTTTTGAAGGACAAAGTACTGACTTGTCTGTGTCGTGACGGGGGTTCTGGGATCAAATACAAATAGCTCAAGTATTGAGACCCTCTTTGAGGCCCATATTCATGTATTTTTTTTGTCAGTAATGTATTTGCTTGCCCTTCGTACACACTTGGGTGACATTACGTGTCGACATCGTGAGTGGCTTTACATGAACATCAACGCTTCATTAACCACGGGGGTACCGGGTTTAAGAATGATGATCCTGATGTTGAAAGACTGTAAGACTGATCAGATATAACCTATAGAATTAGGCCTATACAAAATCGTCGGAGAAGAAATATCACATATATATTGATATATATGTCGTATAGATTTGAGATATCAATAGAATGCTCGGACCATATATGTATATATTGAATACATTACATGGTCAAACAATGGAATTAGGCCTAGGGCCAATCCTGATATTTTAAGTTTTGCTGCACCCCCCCGTCATTGTTAGGTTTGATGACATTTTCTGTTATAAAGTAATTACCCCTCTGGAAAAGTGTCCAAAAGGCTTGGTAACGGCATGTATATATCAGTAGCAGGCATGTGTCCTTGTCTTTGAAAAGAAAAAGGAGCTGATAGAGCTTATTAGACTGCATAAAAAAAATATACGACCAGTCTTCATTGCGATACGGCCCGGGGCCAGTGTGACAGGAAATAGCCACCATTCAAGCCTCATCGGTTAGTATAAATGTTTACACTGAATATTTTCTTAACACATTACACTAAAATTTGAGAAATTATGATTATTAGTGCATGCATTTATCCAAACTTATGGGTTACCCGCATGCGGGGACCCCGCACTCATTGAAAGGGATCGACTCTCCGCATGCGGGGACCCGGGCGGGTGAAAATCCGCATGTATTGAAAGGCACCCTTATAAAGTCTTCAAAACATATTTTTTGTAGATACCCTTGTACGTCTTTTACAGTTGAAAACAAAGGGAAGAACTACACTAAATCGCATCACATATCGTTTGGTCAGTGTTGAGAAATATTTTGTTTTAATATTCAATAAAAAAGGATTAAATAGCAAAATTTTCAACCCAAGGTTTTACATGACAGATGACACTATTTTTTGGTGGTTTATGTGGTTGGTATTTTTTTGTAATATTTCTGATTATTTTGTTTGTCGAACAAAGACTATTTATTGCCCTCTTTTTATTGCAAAATATTAAAACTCCATCATCTCGTGTATCCGGCCAGGATATCTGAGAACTGGCGACACATCAAATTGTGAATCAACGCTTGTCTCCTGTATATAACTTATTCAAACGAATAAAAAAATATTGTAAACTTTAGTGAAAATCTGAAGGATTTATTGGGCCATATATTTGCATATGATTCGTGACTCCTATTTCATGCTTGCACAATATTAATTTATCAATTTGTACTATACTGCTGGTTATATGCGCTTAAATATGTTTCCTTGCAAAGTATACATATGTAAGTATGTCCAAGAAGATTTGTGAAGAAATCCCTCTATTTGCCGGAAGGAGATTAAAAAAGGACCAGCCACGGAACTAAGTCCGAGTGAAAATCATTGGAGCTAAAAAAAATACGTAATAAAACCAGTTTGTATGAAAGAATCAATCATTTGTCGCCTTTAAGTTAAATAATTTTTTCTTATCTTATTAATGATTTTAAATATGACAGTTTGTAAGGAAAACTAAAAGAAGAAAGGATATCCTAGAACGTCCTTATATACCTAACTGGCTGAGTTGTATAACATGAATCCATATTATTATCTCATTTAGTTATCTCCCTCTCCAATTAGTCTTAACCTTTCATTTTGTATAAAGTGATTTTAATATACCAACTCTCTAGTCCAAAAGTGTCTAACTCTGAAGTGGGCGGAACTTACGATCCCAATTCTAAATGAGGGTCAGTAAATAGGTGATGTAATCATTTTATTCCTCCGAGATCGAAGAGATACAAAGGTAATTCAACAAAAATACAAACACAGTGGATTGCAGTGCTGAAACAAAGTTGGTGAGAAGAAGTACATGAAATATAATGTCATTTCAATAATGCACACCATTTACCATCCCGTTTACAGTTAAATGAGTGTCCTGAAGGATGTTCTCAACTAGAGATCATATATAAACTTCAGTTCTGTATAGGCCATATTTCACATATTACTGGCAATACATCTTTTAGACACAGTGATGTGTTATACATAAATAAAAGGTGCTTAGTCTCCTCTATCAGAGGAAAAGCTTTACCAAATAAGATTAGAAATAACTCATTCTCGCTCAAGCTGTTAAGGTACCCAGCTGCAAATATATTTAAATAATCATTTATGAAATACCAAAGTTTCTCTCTATAACTCGCGGTGGCTTCACATACCATCATACCATGGAAGGTTGCATTGTGGTAGCTCCTTCCGCAAAAGTGACACAAATAAAATTACGTCAGGATCAACCAGCAAATTACAACATGCAATGAGTTTGATCATAAGAGTGAAACCTGACAGAGAGCTAGGTATGTCTCTAGAAAAATAGAATTACAATACAATAATTAATGTGAAAATCCTACTTGTGTTCATCAGGATATGAATTCATGCTATACAAAACCTGATCAATGCAAATGACCTTTAGCTATATATATGATTATTCACATCCCGTTACACGATTTGACATACAGGGCGCTACATCTGAGTAAAAGGAAACAAAGCGAAACTACATATCTGCATCCTACGGAATGCAAGCCTCTACCATGTGGGGGGGGGGGGGGTAATTTGGGATGCTCTCAAAACCGTGTTTAGTGACTCTGCATATCTGAATATTCCTTGATGACATTACTGAATCCGGATCATGTACTAAATACACACCAAAATGTAATCAATTCTACACCAGCCCATTTCCGAAATGCCCTGAATATTTCATGATATTCCTTTAATGATTATGTGAGTTATGTTGTAAGCAACACACAAACACATATCAGTGGGGATGAACGCATACTCTGCTGGCGGAGGCAAAAAGACTTGCTGTTTTAAGGAACTTAAAAATGTAAATACAATAAACCCACTAGCAAGTGGGTTTCTTTTCCTTGGTGCTCATGTCAATGCACTTTTTAAATAATTTAAAACAATAAAATTCAAAGATAAAAGAATGTTGATGAAAACTCTTTAATGCATATAATTATTAATTTATCATTAAAGAGAAGATTATACGTAGACTATAAATGATATATACTTTATTTGTTTAATATTAATTTAGGGCAACTATTTGACCTGCCACCTTGAACCTGGTGAAAGATTTATTACAAGTGTCATATTCCATTGATGTTAAAAAAGATATTTAGATGATTTCAGCTGATGATCATTAAATTTTACATCTGCAAGGAGGCTATTTTTACCCCGTGTCTGTTTGTTTGTTTTGTTTTTCCCTTGTAAGCAGAAGTACACACCAACTGTTTGCCCGATTAAAAAAAAACTTTTTCTTTGTGGAGTGGTTGACCATAGGCCAGGGAAGACTCCGGTAATATTAGCACAGAACCCGGTAAAGGTAGATTAAGCAGGAATGTGCTGCCATGGCGGAGGAATGCGATCTGCTGAGCGCATTTCTAGGTATTCCTGTTTTCCTGATACAAGGGGGAAAGTAGCAGGAACCTCCATGAAAAATAAGCAAAACAATTAATTATAAATCAGTTTATGACAGGGATAACACATTCAAGTTTCATGGATTAAATAACTGAATTAAAAATGTGAATCTATCAAAAACACACTGAATAGAAGATAAAGCATTCATCGCAAGCTTTTCGGTTTGAGAGGTTATTCGGTTAATGTGAACTGTGCAAGGTTCAGGTATGTGACATTGGTACAAAAGTATACGGCCTTGTACAGACAAGGAAAAACCAAACAGCTTGGTCATGCATTTCAAACAAAAACGTGCTACAATAGAATTTGAGGTTATGTCGACTTCCGCATCGTGTACTGTCACCCCCCCCCCCCCCCCGGGTCTTTCAGGTTAGCTTTTAGTTTATTTGGTTGAGCTTCGTGACTCATCGCGGGTCCTGCGTCGTGATCCACCGTCACGGCTGAGTGCGCACGCCAGGTATATACATAAGTGATCTGCCCCGTATCAGTTAGTGGACTGCTGGCAGGACACCTGGAATGGATCAAATTGTAAGCTAAAACACCAGATATGACACTGATGATGAGCGGCTGCCGCTACGTCATCGCTGCGCTGATCTTAACCACAGGTTAGTGATCTTATATATCATTCATCAGTGGGACATTTTATCATACATGTATATACTGTTTTTGAACATATTACAAATTATCAAAATATTTTTTGTAAATATCCGGGGTTCTGACGCATATTATAATTATTACAGCCACCTCGGATCAATAATTTACTAGGCGTTCGTGGGTCGACACAATCCTTAAAGCCTCGATTCTCCTTTAAAAACTATTCAACTTGATTACACCCTCCCCGGGTTACTCAGCAGTTTTCAATGACCTTGGGACACACGGGCGTGTCATGTTATAACTACGCCACCTGTAAATAAGTGGGCGGATCGTCACTTTTGGAATATGGGTAGACGACATGTTGCATACATGTAAGGATCAAACCTCGATTTGTTCTATACATTTAATAATGATAGCGATCGACGATTACAGAGTACACAAATATCAACTTGTTATTGAAAGCTAGGACCACCTTGTAGAACGCAGTATTAGCATTAAATGTATAATTTGTTTAAATGGATGATTCTTTTCGGTAAAATTTCTGAAATTAAGTTTTTTATTCATTTTGATGAATAAATAACCCAGAATTCATAAGAAACCATTTCAGATGGGCTGATCTCTGTATAACGGTGGCAGAAGAGCAGTCTCAGGTTTCACTGTCAAATTAAACACCACCTGATTATACGTCCTCTCTCGGAAAAAAAAATCAAATTAATTACATTTAGACCCAATCACCCACATCAGCTAGCCGAACATGCACGCCTCCTGCATGAAGAAAATGTCTGGACCGTCATTTTGCGTGACAAGCTGTAGATGTGACTAATTTTCTTGAGACTAACTAGTCAATCAGATTTGAATTTATATCTCGAAGATATACATATAATTTTAATTGAACATTCAAACGGTAGCAGACGCGGCTCTCTCCCCTGGCGCTCCCGATATGGTTTTCGGTTTGGCTATCAGAATGAGTTATATACAGTGTCCCAGTTTTCTCCGGGTTCTCCGGTTTCCTACCGAACGTCACCATATGTGCTTAGAGAGTGAAATGAATTAGTTGTTTTAACGATTTGTACAGTTTATGTAAAATAAATAAAGTTAAAAATAATTATATTTTCTCCCTCGTTAATGCAAGACTTGAGTCCCCATATGTTAAATATTCTGACCGCTGCTCTCAGCTTACGCTCCTTACACAGCGGTGTACTGCAGTCGTTCCAGGTCTCCGTCGCTTAACTCACTGCTTTGTATAGCATGTTTTCGGGGTTTCGTCACCAGGGTAAGCACAGGGAGTGGATTGTTATCAGACGTAATCAGACGCATGAGAGAACGCGCGGTATCGTATTGTGAACCAACCAATGACAGCGGCATGTCGAGGGTTTGAAACTTAAGAGATTGATACACTAATGCTGTGATGAAAGCCGCAGGACCTTGTCATACGAAGCAGCGGTTATAGCTAAGGAGAAACAGAACGACTGCAGTGTATATCCGCTGCTCGAGGAGCGTAATAGTTTTTTTGCAAACATTTCCAGTGGATGAGTCCTTACATATATAACTGCACCAAGCAGAACAAATGGATTTCCGGTTGAATTTAATGAATGTGTTAATCACGGCCCTTGTTCCAACAGTCCTGCGTGCTGCACTGTGGCCTGCTGTGTACTGCCTATTGACCTATGCCATAAGTTCCTTCAAAAGCAGTCGGAGTCAGGGACGTCAATACAGGGGGGGGGGGTATATCTCGGACGGGGGTGGGGGGGGGGGGGGAATGGTCAGTGTAATCACCCCCCCCCCCCCGATATGCAAAGAATAATATTTATACATTGGAACTGAAATATATTAATAATTACAATTGCAGACTTATGTTCCATTTCCATGAAATATTATATAATAAAACCTGATTGAGAATTAACATATACCAGATACATTAATTAGATACATGAAAATTAACATATACATGATTAACTTATACTTTAATTTCTTATCTTTTAAAACTGTATACTTAATTGTAATATGTTTGAAATGTGTCACACAGACAATAAAGGAAATATATATATATGTTTATAAAAAATTGTTCCAACTTTGATTACCCTCTCACGACTGCGAGTAATCCCCCGCCCTTGAAGATAAATTAATGCAACTGGTCGGAGTTTTGAAGCTGACCAAGCTATGGGTTACTCAAGCCTACATTGAAAGCTTATAGGTTGTGATAACCTTATTTCTACATCAATATATCAATATGTTGGCCGAAATTTAGGGGTGGAATTTTCTAAGATCTCACCCCCCCCCCCCCCCCCCGAGTTTAAAACTATCGGTTACATTGTTATTTAAAATGGAAAGTCAGTTCAAAAGATTTTAAAAGCCTGTTCTACCAATGTTAAAATGTAATTGTATAAACCCTTAACAAAGTGATCTATGTATTTAAATCAAATGGGGTTCTTGGGTAAAGAAAATGAGACTGCATGCTGTTTTAAAACAAAGCTTAAATTCCTTTACCTTAACTGGTGGTCTCAGAGACCTGCACATTTAAAATATACTGTTTGCCAAGTTTATGTTTTACAGTAGCGCCTAATATATTGTTTTACTTAGATCTAATATTTAAGGCCGTATATTCTATAGCCTTTTCACTATATACCTCACATCCTGTAACTGGGGATGGAGGGGGGGCACTTACTTGCGGGTAACCCTTGCAATGGCAGATATCCAGTTACTTCTCTTGTAAGTGACAAGATAGGCAGCCTGAAAATGAAGTTACTCATGGATGCACTTTAGCTTTAGCGTGTATAATCAAATTCACACTACCTTTTTCGCTAAAGTTTCTGACCCATAATGAAATAATTAATATTAGAGACAACACGTATATATATAATTATAGGCCATGGAAGCAAGCTCTAGATTAGGCGGAGAGGTTCCACTGGTCCTGTTTACATTATGTTCTAGCTGTGTAAGTCCTACATATACATAAAAAAATATATAGTGCTTCCTTTAAGAGTTGACACTTTTATTATCAACAAGACAGCATTTAGTTGGCGTCAATCCAGTTACGGTAGTAGCTGACACGAGCGTACACGGACGGATAGGAGGTCAAACAGCTGTCGAAAATGTTGCCAATGCCAAATGACGTCACACCGATCATGAGTCCATTGGAGGCATGGGTCATCGGGCCACCCGAGTCACCCTGCATTAACAACACAAATAGAAACCAATCAGTGAATAAAACTAAGTGGACAAGTTTTTCCTCTTATAAATCAAATAAACAACAGATAATCATGCATTGATTTAGTTAATTATTCGCTTTTGTCCAAAATCCTTTTTGTACAACACATTTACATTGAAACTTAAAGGAAAAAGTCACGGTATGCTTTGAGCTGTGACCCGTTCGTCACGTGACCACCCACCTGGCAAGACCCGGTTCCGGATCTGAATACACAAATATGCATGCTTGAGATAGTCACTGAGGTAGGCATCCTGCTGCTACACTCCGAAGTGCTGATCACAGTAGTCGACACAAAGTTCAGTGTGTTTGAACCAGAGCTGTCCCAGCCATCTGCAGTTAACAAAGAGTAAAACTAATTCGACAGACATCACAACTGCTCAAAGATACCAAGGAGAGTTCACTTACCTATAAGAGAGCTCTCCCATATATAACACAAAACAATACAGCAAATAAGGTTTAAATCACCAAACAGGCCCCAAGGTCAATTTGCACACATCTGTCCGAACTGGGAACGATTGTAATCATAAAGCCGAGACCTCCTATACTGTCAGTCCTATGCCTGGTTAATCATGATAACTAGAGAGATGATGCAATTACTATGGAAACTACCAATAGTTCGCAATTCCCTGTTGCATCATATGTGTGTGTGTGTGTTGGGAAGGGGGGGGGGGTGCAATCGACCCTTACCTCTCCATCCAATTTCATCCTTACCAGTGGCTCAAAGTCTTTTGTAAAGCTTTAGCCGCCACCCCCACCCCTATTCAAACATACACACAGACCCTTGCAGTACAGCATATAGTATGAATATACTCTAACCCCCCCCCCCCCCAAATTGTTACGGAACCTAATATCAACAGATCATGTAGTCGTGACGAACATAAATTTTGTAATGGAGAGGCATTTAGAACCCCCACTTAAATCACCAATGGCAAATGACACCAGATGCGCATTCGCCTCACCTTTAACCTTATTTTCAGTGATTTGTCTGCACATATTAGAGAAGAATGTGGTCTATATTGCTTTATAATAATTAAAACTACGTTTATCCAAATATGGGAGGTTTACTGGTTAAGACTCCAACTCCGATCGGATAACTTACCTACTTTTCCCCATCCTGATATGTAAACCGTGTCTCCAGCATAATTGGGGGCGGAGGGGCCGGGCAGACTGGCATAAGCAATGTTACCTCCAGAATTGATTAGGGACGTAAGATGCAGCACGGACACGTCATTGGGGACGCCTGACGCTGACCCATCGTAATTAGGATGCTGCAATGTTACACAAAGATATAGGTATATTGGTATACATGTACTGACAGAGTTTTATAGATATACAACTCAATGTCGTTTTGTTCACACATGCATAGCCGAGGATAAACGGATCTGTCCCCGCGTGATGTCCCGATGGGATATCCCGATGCGGTCCGGTTGTCACCCGATGACTTAAAAACGAAGAAATGCACACCCGATCTTTACCACAGACAACCGATACCATATGCATATATGCATATATATTTACATATATATATTTACATATATAAACTTATACTTACAAAATCCCTAAAGAATATGTATAGAGGGAAACTAACCAGGGGAAACCCGTGCATGATAAAAGATAGTTCAGGGATGGTCCCGGAGGGTGTGGCGAAAAAAAAATCAATAACAAGCCTAATTTATTTTCAAATTCCAGACTTCAACAGATTAAATACTTACGGTTACATGTTGCGAAAATTAAATCAACGGTACATACAGGGAAAAAAGTGCCATGGTAATGTTGGGAAAAATCTAAGGTACTGATTTTATTATAATTTTGGGTATACAATTAAATCTTAATTAAACAAAGTTACATAAACTTGGAAAAAAGTCTCTAGCTTTAAAATGTTCATTTTAAGCGAGTAAATATTTTTCCTGATTTTTTACAAAGTCCATTATCTTCGGGCCCGTAACTTAGAGAAATTACACTTAACGGACTTAATTTCTAGCATGTGTATCAGAAATAAATAGGAAAATACTTCTGGTTATTACGGAAAAAAAAACAGATAAGCGGTGTTGATATAAGACAGTCCTGAAGTGTGATAATCGGTTTTTAATGGAAATTTTAGTTTTTTTTCCCTTCATTCTCGAAGGAACGAAGTAGCAGTGATCCAGTTTCAGGTTTGTTACGATATTTTGGGGTAATCTAACAGTATGCCGAATTTGGAATTCGTAGATCTTATGGTTTCAAAACGTGCCAGTCTAACGGACGGACGGACGACGGACAGTGGACCACGACTATAGTCAGCTGAGCTCGGCGACTATATTCAGCTGAGCAATAACATAAGCTCAATCCGATATAATTTGACATGTGAATGAATCTTTCATAAAATTTGGTGATGTTAGCTCAAACGGTTTTTGAGAGAGCATGATTTTACGTACGTGGGCGACGGTGGCTGTTCAAATAAATTTAAAGCGAAAACCTCTTCTGCTTAGTCTGAAATCATTTTAATATAAATACATGTACATCCATTTTTATATATATATATGTATGTTGTAATTTGTTGATAATATTATTAACAATCATTATTGGTCTTACCAGCTGGTTCTGATATTCGAGCGAATAAATAATTTAATCATATAAAAAATTAATTAAAATATTTCTTGCCACATAATTATGTTATTTATATGTCTTACTTCAACGGCGCTTGAGACGTCGGACTGTGCATCAGCATTAGATGGGCTCAGAACTGTAGCTCCGGCCAGGACACGGAAAGGGGTCCTGCAAAAAGACACAAGAAAAGTTGCTTTCTCTGGCACCACGAGCATCAATTTTGGCAGCCTCCCCCCCCCCCCTCCCCATCCGGCAACAATTTTCTATAATTATTTTCAGTAGAAATTTCCAGCTCCTTGGACATTGCTTTCAACAAAATAATATATTATTATTAAAATTAAATAAATGAAAAATAAATATAAATTATAATTAAGTAAAAATTCCTATTGTTATGCTGTGCGGTTTAGCAAAACTATTCTGTTACTATTATGTTGTCCTCTGAGCGTTTAAGCTTTCATCATATCATAAGTTTACTGTATGTTTTATAATTTTACGTATATTATGTTTCATCGTATATTGACAAAGCCGTATGTAAGAACTGTTGTTATCGCTAAACTGGTTACCCTGTGAAAAATATTTTGAATAAATAAAAAAAAATCATGGAATGAAACATCGAAAACGTATAATTAAAAGATTAAATTGCCCGCCCGCAAAGATAAAAAAAATGTGCGTGGGAAACAGATATACATTTGTTGACTTTATCTGTAACATCCTTTATAAAATAACTAAAAAAGCATCCCGTAAAACTATTATAACTTAATATTATGAGAAACTACGCTACTATAGGCCATGCATATCTGGTGTAGAATGTCCTGGTCATGTAATAAATGATAGATATATCAGCAATTTATCAAAAATATAAGTGCTAGAAGACCGTCACTTTAATTTATTTGAGATATTAAAAGTTTTGAATTTTTGTTTGATACCAATAAGACCAATGACAGGGTCTTGTGACAAAATATAAACATGAGAGCATGGTAGGCCCCAGAAAATCAACTGAAAAAGAAGTAGCCATTTTTTGATAAAAGGTGATACCCATAACATAAATCTTATTTCCCTTATAAAACCCCTTAAAATGTAGAATGCGTGAGCTTTTCATAATATCTTATGATAGCCCTCTCCTTACTGCTGTAACGCAACAATGAACGCGCTGGATCAGGAGGTAGACAAGGCCAGCCTGTCCACCCAATTTGTGACAGGGATGCAAGGCAAGGTTAATATACGATAAGAATAGCTTATTTCCATGACCGGAGTGACCACCATGGCTCAAGTCACGGGGATACTCACTCGATACACTGAAAGCTTAGATTCGGTATAGTCTTAGGTCACATTCAGGAAAGCCTCTTTGTGTGGTGATTTAGATCTGTATTAAATGCAACCCAACCAGTCAACAGCACTGATTACGGTATACTAGCAGTATACCGGTACATATCCGTAGTGAGCTACGTGGACATTCACAAATGAACTGTAATCAGTCCAAGATAAGTGTTTACATGACAGTCCCTGAAGGCCTGAAGAAATTAAAGCCTGACAGACACTTTGTGTTAGGGTCAGTAAACATTTTGGTGCCGACCTTAAACTGTACTTTTCAATTATTACAGCTCAGAAAGTACTGCAAACTGATCTACTGCATGGACTTTATACTATTTCAGGTTTGTTCCATAATACATGTTAGGCATTTTCAGCTGTATGTATCAAATTCTATTCAACACTAATAAATCTTTTCAATTATTCATTTTTTCCAATTAAGTTTACATGGACTCTGGAACAAATGAATGAACCATATTTGTATAACTGGTATATGTTTGGGTAAATGTGAAGTTACTTGTAAACCCAAATAATCTTTTGTAATTTTATTGTATAGAAATTAGGTAAAATACTTTAAACGATTAGATTATCAATATAATTCCAGTTAAATTTAAGCTGTAGACTAAGGTTAAGTAAACCTATACCATGTGCGTTTGTTGTGTGATGGGACGATTTCATCCAGATCCCAGACTTTGCCCTGATTTGATTGGCTGGTACACATGTGACATAATGGACTGAATTTTATCAACAACTTAGATCTAGTAATGCACGTTGTTGTTTTTTTCTCTGCTGAAAATGTGGGACTGACAGAGGCAGAAATACTGTGCTTTTACTGAGATCAAGACTTTTTAGTCGCAGAGGATTTCCCAGTGTGTGACGTCACTGCCGAGTTGACAGTGCTCATAGATGTGCCAATAGTTTTTGAACAAATTACACAACCTCATGTTTTCAGTGGATAAATAGATATAAAAAATGTTTTTCCTCCAGGAATTTGGCTTATTTTATGTAAAATATATATTATTTTTTTCTTGGGCAAGTATGTTATATGATAATATATTGAAATTTGGAATACGTTTGCTTGAACTGAATAAAGTTTAATATAATCTTCAGGTGAAGCATTCTCAGAGAGTGAGGCATTCTGTGTATTTCAACAGCAGCTATTTAACGGCTTTGTTAACATCCAGCTTGCTCAATGTTTGATACCATTATTTATGTAAATTAATACAAAATCCCCTGAATTTAATGTGCTCAAAAATGCAGTTTTCTGTGGGAATTTTATTGATCTGTAGCTGTCCCTTGTGGTGTGATGGATATAAGATATTTTATTGTATTCTGTGATTTAAATGAAAGAATGATTTGTTCCTTGCATCTTTATCGATGATTAGATTGGGATCCGGACCACAAATTGGCACTCGAAGTAAGAGAACCATTTTCAGTTAGTGGGAAGGTTGGTTAGATAGGTTAGGGACCTTCCCTTGTGAGTTTTTACATACAACAGCATCATAGTCAAACACCATGGTGTTAATTTGACATTCAGTCCTGGAAAAATACAGTGATCTCTTGGTCAGGAGGCAAGGCCGTCCAATATGACCGAAAGCAAGAGATCACATGACCTGTGACGTTAGCTGCAAAACCTCTAGAATGAATAACTGCCTACACTTTCATGGCCTAATCGTAAAAGATACGTAGAAAAGTATGAAAATAATGAAGAATATATAATTCAATAAAATAGAATTAATATAATTTAAAAGACCAAGCACGGATGAAATATTCAATTATTATTACAATTTAGCATT
Source organism: Sipunculus nudus (assembly GCA_026874595.1). Classification (NCBI taxonomy): domain Eukaryota; kingdom Metazoa; phylum Annelida; class Sipuncula; order Golfingiida; family Sipunculidae; genus Sipunculus; species Sipunculus nudus. The sequence continues at coordinate 7,158,361 of CM049316.1, forward strand.
TTAAGAACTGTATTTGCATTTGAAAAATACACTCTAATGCAAAATAACTGCCAATGTAATTACAGCGATACAGCTCTGAAATAAAAAGCATTTGAACCCAAATTGCATTTGAACCAAACCCTGGTTTTAATGGAACTTACAATTGTGATTATATGCAGGGAATCATTCAGTTCATGGGATCTGTGTTAATATTAGTAAGGATACATTGCAATGAATGGAGTAAACTTATAGTAGAAGCAGAACTACACGTATATATCAACAGAAGTTGGATTAGCCTAAGCAGTGATATATAAATTATGACGAAACTTTCTGCTAATAGGCCTATAACCGAGCATAATCATTCATATATATATATATATATATATATATATATATATATATGTGTGTGTGTGTGTGTGTGTGTGTGTGTGTATGTAAATAAATTCAAAATAAGGATGAAGTGAAAAAAAAAAACAGTGAATATATTGAATTTAAAATTTTGTGGCGCAATTTTGACGACACCAAAGCAAGAAATCCCGTGTTCACATTCCCTATTATCACTCACTACGCTGCTGCTTCTCTTACCTTCCGTCCGTACAATGGGCCGCCGTCAGAGCCTTCTGGGCGCTGAGAAGGCTCGCCCCGCAGGTGTGGTACCATCCCGAACCACTATTGTGCTGAAGCGACAGTTGGTGCGGGAATTGGCCCTTGGTAGCAGGAGAGCCGCCAACAATCCTTGGTACGTCAAAGCTCTGATAGAGCTCAAGCTGAGGGCGTGCCTCAACTGGTTACAATGAAATGAAAATGATGACATACAAAGGTGTTAAATTGGGAAACTTTAGCCTAGTGACTAGAAAAAGAGCATTGTAGTATCGCTAGATGGGTAAGGCTTTTTGGGGGACCCTCGGGATGTTTGTCATTCTGGTGGTCTCTGATGACAGGATTATTCACGTCGGAATCAGCTGTATGTAGCGTAGTCTGTTCGCTAATAGCGCGAGTCGATGAAGACATCAGAAACCGGTCTGCCATGCAGTATGTTCTTTGACTGAGCTTCTTGGTAAAAAGACCTGAAACCGGTCTGTCAGTCTGTTCGTTGATTTTGCGGCATGATATAGAAACCAGAAACCGGTCTGTCTGTCTGTTCGCTGATTTTGCGGCATGTTATAGAAACCAGAAGCCGATCTGTCATACTGTTCGCTGATTTTGCGGCATGTTATAGAAATCAGAAGCCAGTCTGTCAGTCTGTTCGCTGATTTTGCGTTATGTTATATAAACCAGAAACCGGTCTGTCAGTCTGTTCGCTGATTTTGCGTTATGTTATATAAACCAGAAACCGGTCTGTTAGTCTGTTCGCTGATTTTGCGGCATATTATAGAAACTGGTCTGTCAGTCTGTTCGCTGTTATTGCGGCATGTTATAGAAGCTGGTCTGTCAGAAACCAGAAGCCGATCTTTCATACTGTTCGCTGATTTTGCGGCATGTTATAGAAACCAGAAACCCTCAATGTCAGTTTTCTCGCTGATTTTTCGGCTTTTTTATAGAAACCATACAGAAACCGGTCTGTCAGTCTGTTCGCTGATTTTGCGGTCTGTTATAGAAACCAGAAACCGGTCTGTCATATGCAGTCTGTTCCCTGTTTTTGCGGCATGTTATAGAAACTGGTCTGTCAGTCTGTTCGCTGTTATTGCGGCATTTTATAGAAACTGGTCTGTCAGTCTGTGCGCTGATTTTGCGGCATGTTATAGAAACCAGAAACCGGTCTGTCAGTCTGTACACTGATTTTGCGGCATGTTATAGAAACCAGAATTCGGTCTGTCAGTCTGTTCGCTGGTTTTGCGGCATGTTATAGAAACCAGATTTCGGTCTGTCAGTCTGTTCGCGGATTGCGCGGCTTAATGTTGAAATCAGAAACTGGCTGCCACTTAGTTCGCTGATTGCGCGGCACTTTAATGGCGCAGCTTGATGTAGGAATCGGCCTGAAGTCAACCTGTGTTTGGTCGATTAGCTTGTTAATTGATGACACAGCTTTCTGTCGGAATAAGTAGTGTGTCCGGAATGTTGCATTATGGTACAACGGTTCTCGATATTATTGTCAACAATGCCCCGTTTTAGATCTGGTTAAGCATTTAATATAACTTGAGAAAGGAATCTGATAAATTTTTATTATTATTTTTTTAAAAGGTCTTCTAGTTACAGTTCTTACCAGCAGCCAGAAAGCAGAGGGCTAGTATCTTCCACATGTTTCCAGGTCGAGTCCCTTTTATGAAGTACGTTCGGAAAAACTTAGCGGGTCTTTTATAGCCGATGGAAAGACAGTATCTGAGGAGTCTGGGAACACACCTATAATTTCCAGGTGTTAAATATTTCCACGTATGATATACTTACCTGTTAGTTGACACGTGCCCACACTGTGGCCTATAATGGTTCATTATTCTAGTTCTTTTATCAGTTTTTTACCAGGTCAATGTCCACTTATTCTAGTTTTTTTATCAGTTCTTGCCTTGTCAATGTACTAAAATAATTTTGCACTATATAATATACCTATCTGATTTGACCAATATGCAAATAAAAGCATTTCTTTTTGTGGCGCAAGTGAGATAAGTGTAATGTGGAAGACCAAGGGTTAATATACACAAGGGTGTTTTCAGTGCAATGGAATAACTGTTATATAAAAGATCATTCAGTGGCCGATCAAGTAGTTCGCTAGGGGGACAAGGGTAAGAAAATTTTTTAACCCGACTTTCTACAGCACCCCTGAAAAAAACGCATAAAAATTTATCCTGTTGCAATTATCTTCTTTGTGTTCCGAAATTATGTCACTTTTAAAGGGACATCTGAGATGAATGAATTCTCAATGAATAACTTAAAATAGAGTAATCTTTAAAATTTTGATTAAGAAACTCATGAGAACTCTGTTATGACTTCACCGAATTTTAGCTCAGCTGAGCTATAGTCATGGTCCTCTGTCCTTTGTCCGCCCGTCCGTTCCCTTATTTGCATGATTAAATAGTTTAAGGTATATGTTACAGAGTACAATATATACATATTACATTATTTGTCGTGCATTCATATATTTAGTATTTGATCATCATCAAGTGGCGAGACCATTTCCTCATAACTTTCCATATGCTCATATGTAAAACAAGTGACCCATGGGTCATGACGCTCAGCTGACTGGGAAGAGATTTGCAAAAGGAAATTTTATCATCTGAATGGTAGTATATTACCATTCAACTAAAGCATCAAAACAGATTAACCAACAGGCTGAGATTGTGTCTGTATTAATATATCTCAAAAATAGAGAAAAATGCGTAAACTTGAAAAAAATACAGGTGGCTCCACCAGTCTGCAGAAACTAATAAAAATACTTAATGTTCAATATCCATGAAAAGAAGCATGGTGGTCTCTGGATTAGTTGTTCAGATACTTAAGCTTTTGTATCAAATTTTTCATTATTCTGAGGGAAAATTTTGAGTCCTATAGCTTGAAGGATATGGGTAACAGAGACCTAGTTTCAGGTTTCCACAGACACTTTTCATGGGCCTCCTTCCATGACAAGAATGAAGATTCTAGGTCAAGTCTTTACGATTTGTGCCCTGTTAACAGATATTCACATTTTTAAAGGTCTCTAAAATAGAGAAAACAATTCGTAAAAAATCGAAAAATACAGATGGTGCCACCAGTCTGCTAAAACTGATTAAACATCTCATGATCAATATGTATGCCAAAAATCATGAACATCAGTGATGTAGTTAATAAGATATTGAAGTTTTTGTATGAAATTTTTTAATATTCTGGGGGTACTTTGGGGCCCCATAGCTCAAAGGATATGGTTAACAGAGACCTAATTTCTGGTTTCTATGGAGACTTTCAATTAGTCTCTTAGAATGTCAAGAATGAAGATTCTAGGTACAGTCTTTACGATTTGTGCCCTGTTAAACAGATATTCACATTTTTAAAGGTCTCTAAAAAAGAGAAAACAATTCGTAACAAATCGAAAAATACAGGTGGTGCCACCAGCCTGCAGAAACTGATGAAACATCTCATGATCAATATGTATGCCAAAAATCATGACCATCAGTCATGTAGTTAATGAGATATTGAAGTTTTTGTATGAAATTTTTCACTATTCTGGGGGGTACTTTGGGGCCCCATAGCTCAAAGAATATGGGTAACAGAGACCTAATTTCTGGTTTCCATGGAGACTTTTCATAAGTCTCTTAGAATGTTAAGAATGAAGATTCTAGGTTCAGTCTTTAAGATTTGTGCCCTGTTAACAGATGTCCACATTTTTAAAGGTCTCATAAATAGAGAAAAAAATCGTAAAAAATAAAAAAAAATACAGGTGGCGCCACCAGTCTTCAGGAACTGATGGAACATCTCATGATCAATATGTATGCCAAAAATCATGACCATCAGTAATGTAGTTAATGAGATATTGAAGTTTTTGTATGAAATTTTTCATTATTCTGGTGGGTACTTTGGGGCCCCATGGCTCGAAGGATATGGGTAACAGAGACCTAATTTCTGGTTTCCATGGAGACTTTTCATAAGTCTCTTAGAATGTTAAGAATGAAGATTCTAGGTCCAGTCTTTACGATTTGTGCTCTGTTAACAGATGTCCACATTTTTAAAGGTCTCAAAAATAGAGAAAAAAATTCGTTAAAAATAAAAAAATACAGGTGGCGCACCCAGTCTGCAGGAACTGATGGAACATCTCACGATCAATATGTATGCCAAAAATCATGACTATCAGTGATGTAGTAAATGAGATATTGAAGTTTTTGTATGAAATTTTTCACTTATCTGGGGGGTACTTTGGGGCCCAATAGCTCGAAGGATATGGGTAACAGAGACCTAATTTCAGGTTTCCATGGAGACTTTTCTTAGGTCTCTCAGAATTTCAAGAATGAAGATTCTAGGTCCAATTTGAACCCTGTTGACAGATAACTACATCCTCAAAGGTCTCAAAAAAAGAGAAAAACATTCGTAAAAAATAAAAAAAAATACAGGTGCCGCCACCAGTCTGCAGGAACTGATGGAACATCTTTTGATCAATATGTATGCCAAAAATCATGACTATCAGTCATGTAGTTAATGAGATATTGAAGTTTTTGTATGAAATTTTTCACTATTCCGGGGGGCACTTTGGGGCCCAATAACTCGAAGGATATGGGTAACAGAGACCTAATTTCAGGTTTCCTTGAGACTTTTCATAGGTCTCCCTGTGTGTCAAGAATGAAGATTCTAGGTCCAATTTGAACCCTGTTGACAGATAACTACATCCTTAAAGGTCTCAAAAATAGAGAAAAAAAAATTGTATAAATTTGAAAAATATAGGTGGCGCCACCAGTCTGCAGAATCTGATGAAACATCTCTTGATCAATATGTATGCCTGAAATCATGACTATCAGTGATGTAGTAAATCAGATATTGAAGTTTTTTTTATGAAATTTTTAGGTCTCTCAGAATTTCAAGAATGAAGATTCTAGGTCAAGTTTTTACGATTTGTGCCCTGTTAACAGATATTCACATTTTTAAAGGTCTCTAAAATAGAGAAAACAATTCGCAAAAAATCGAAAACTACAGGTGGTGCCACCAGTCTGCAGAAACTGATGAAACATCTCATGATCAATATGTATGCCAAAAATCATGACCATCAGTGATGTAGTTAATGAGATATTGAAGTTTTTGTATGAAATTTTTCACTATTCTGGGGGGCACTTTGGGGCCCCATAGTTCGAAGGATATGGTTAACAGAGACCTTATTTCTGGTTTCCATGGAGACTTTTCATTAGTCTCTTAGAATGTCAAGAATGAAGATTCTAGGTTCAGTCTTCACGATTTGTGCCCTGAAAACAGAAGTTCACATTTTTAAACGTCTCAAAAATAGGGAAAAAAATTCGTAAAAAATCGAAAAATACAGGTGGCGCCACCAGTCTCCAGGAACTGATGGAACATCTATTGATCAATATGTATGCCAAAAATCATGACTATCAGTGATGTAGTCAATGAGATATTGAAGTTTTTGTATGAAATTTTCGACTATTCTGGGGGGTACTTGGGACCCCATAGCTTGAAGGATATGGGTAACAGAGACCTAATTCCAGGTTTCCAAGGAGATTTTTCATGGACCTCTCTGGATGTAAAGGAAGAAGATTCCAGGTCAAGCGGTTACGATTTGTGCCTTGTTAACGGACAGACGGCCGGATGGCCGGACGGCCGGACGGACGACGGACAAAGAGTGATCGCTATAGCTCAGATGACTTACAGTCAGCTGAGCTAAAAAATGGAAATAGGTACCTCCTGCATTTTCCAAAATTTTACAAAGTTTATCTGATCGCCGGGTCCATTGTTTTTTATATATCTGACTGTGCTCGGTTAGACTCTCAAACTTTTTCACTGAATAAATAAATTCATTAATTATGCAAATTATTGGAAAATATTCTAAAATCACAAAAAATTGTTCATCCTTCTATATTGCTTGAGCGATTTTGATTCCTATTATTTAATCTGATAAATCAGAGTGTAGCATTTTAAACTCTACAAAGAATTTTCAACCTGCAGAGGGGGCCGCCCGATATACTATTTCTGTGAAAAAAAATTCCTAACATGCAACAAATGAAAGTCATATAATTTTATGTTGCGGGGCTGTCGGATGAGTAAGGCGTAATTAACCTTCTGGTTCATTTTGTCAGCATGGGCACGTCAACCGTGTTTACTGTGTTAGCGTATATTGATAAACAAGCTTATTCATCCATCACAGCGGCATTTAAGAACTCTTCTAAAAAGGAATTCCTGAAGTTCATTTAATGTATACAGAATAAACTAAATTCCTTCTCGTGCCATGATACGTTTATCATATCAGTGAATACTCATTAGCGAAAGTATCCTACGAATTGGTGTCAACGATACGGATCGAAACGTGAATTATTATAGCTGTGGTGTGAACAGAAGGTGGATTTTGAAGCTAAGAAACGGTATTCAATACTGAAAACGGCTGCAGTGTGAATATGGCAGTATATAGACCACAACCATAGACAATGCCGTGGGAACCTATAAGGAAACGATACAAGACATGGTCTTCTTTAAATAAAAAAAATCCATAAAAAATGCAGCAATTTTTTTCTTGTGTATAGCCCTGGTCTTGAATTTGGCCTTGAACTGGATCACATTACTCCTGAATCTCATTTATCTGTTTGTTGGAAAACCCTAGATCATATGGCCTTGACCTTCGTTGTCATGTGTGGTTGCTTCCACTTGATTTATTTAGTCTTAGATGTACGAACTTTAGAAAACCCAGTTACCTATATACATATATATATGTATATATATCCATCTGGTGTGTTTCCTAACACACCTATATGTTTTTCTGTAGTAAGGTGGGATGTTATAAATTAGGATGAAGCGAGATTACGCAGGGTCTATTTTAACGTTTTGTGATTTCTATATTAGTGCACCGGTAGATGTTACTTGGGAGTGTGCAGTTAATTCCATAATTGACCGTGGTACTAGTTTTCAAACATTCTTAGTTTCCGCTATATTTATTATATATTTTGTCATATTTTACTCAAAAGTCATTCAAAATAACTTATCCTTTATGGGTTTCCTTTTCCTTTGACAGGAAACCCTCAGTTGCAAGTTTATTCGGTTCTAAAATGTACTTAAAATATAAATACGTGCCTTGTCGCATCAGTCCCTTCTAGGTTAAACGTTGTAGCCATTGTGACCATCTTTTTCATTTCATTTAGTCATTAGATTAACGATAGAGCGTCATCAAGGTAAAGGATGTATTACCTTGGAAGACGATAATTGTTATTTGCCGGAAATATCGTTTTTGCTTCTCAGCACCACCTAGTCTACAAACTTGGAACGATTCTGATGTTTTAATTTATATCTAGTTTTCATTTACGATAAGATATTTTACCTAATTACAGTAAAAAAATACTTAGATCAGCGTTCGTTATCTATTCTGTAGTGTACGTGTATATATATATTGGGATTATCAAGTATTAAATGCTTACTCACGTTATGTTTTTGAAGGGACATAATCACGTACAAAACGTGTTTAATAAATACGAACAATATTGTCTTCTCTTTGAAATGAAATAATATTGTTCTGATTCCGTTGGCTTATTCCTGTACATGAGTGATAAGAAAGTGGACCGGGCTCGATTACTGACGCGAATGCCATCTGCGTTTACCTTTTTCTCTTCAGAATTACTGCACCATCACCATCACTTACTGCAGTTTGGACTTGGCCTACTCCTTGTTTTGGATATGTTGCGCTTGCGAAAAATCTGTTTTCCCTTCATGCAGCCTTATTATGCATGGTAAACAGACAAAGTGGACCGTTTTTAACCATTCGAAAAATCATAACAAGGTGTTTGGCAGCTGCAGGAGAGATATTGAGACCGTGCGTTGGGAAGGTTATGACTGGAAAATTTTGTTTACACATGTATAACAAAAAATGAAATAATAGTGTGAAAGAATAGGCATAATTTTGCAAGATAATGCTTGGATGCAGAAGCCGCATTACCGTAATTAATAATGAAGACAATTTTTAGGTACAGTGTGACAATTTAAAAAGAAACAGGTTTCCACGACCAATACCTCATTCAGTATTACTAGTATGTAATTAAGCATTATTGGGAAAATAAAAATGGTTCATGACCAGAAAAAGCGCTGAGTGATGGAGTAGTATTATTCTTACCTGTATTGATAACATTAACATTTTTTATGTGATCCGAGCTGGTCCCTCTGATAAAAATATGGGTGATCACTCCGTCTGCCATATCTATTCCACGTGCCAAGGCAATATCATCCTGACCTATAGATAACAAACAAAGTGTTCCACCTGTTGTTTCCTTGTCGTTCATGTGACACAGACAGGGAAAAGAGAGTTAAACAAATTTAAGACACCAAAAATGAAAATGCCTGCATGGTTGTATTAATTTAACAAGGGTTCAGGATAGATACCTAGGCAACTGTGATAATTATCAAAACCCTTCCCATGCACCTGAAAAGAGGTCTTATATTTATCTTGTTATTAAAGCTGTATAAATACCATTATAGTTTGAGTATCTGCCTACTAATTGAATATAACAAGACAATAAATCTATGCATGCTCTGTCCCACTCATTAAGGTTGCGTCACAAATGTTCGCCTGTTTCATCTTCTTTTATAGAAACTATATTGTACGTGCTTAAGTGAGCTTATATGGGCCCACGGGGACCTAGACAGTCGAGTGGTAACATGCAGGCTCGGATTTGTCGTCTGGCAACCGGTTTTCGAATCCTGGCGTGGCACAAACTAAGTCGGTGGTTTTCTCTGGTTTGGGCTCTCCATCCTACCGAACGCCGCCTTCCAAGTCATTGAGAGTGCCTCATATTAGCTGTTATAAATAGTTGTACAATCTATAAAGAAAATTATATATTGAATTGACCGCAACTGTACGTTTATAAGCTATATCATAATAAGCAATATATAACAAAGGGACCACGGGCACCTATCCATAAGCAATTGTAATTGAATATTATGTATAGTTTAAATAGAAAGATGTTTGTGGATGGGTATATTCCTTGTGGGCATGAATATCGAATTTGAATCATTTATTTTAATCACAGGTAACACAAAATGTCTTTTTATTAGGGAAAACAAAAACCGACACGTTCATGTGGTGATGGAATGACGACAAAGCCGAAACATTCACGATGTTCTAGTTCTGGTATTACAGGTTTATATTTGGCCATAACTAGGAAAGATACAAACATATACATATGAATAAAGTGTAGCTGGAATTTTTGGGTATACATTTCATAATGCAAAAATTTACAAAATCATCAGCGGGTTAATAAATCGAATTAATACAGGAAATGCTCATGGGGATGACGAAAAGGCATACGGTTTAAAACGTCTGAGGCAATACAACGGCTCAACATAGACCGAGATGTTTTACGAATGTCATCTTTGATTTTGGCGAAACACATTTTGTCAAAACGTGATAGGATGGAACGCCTGATTCGTTATGAATATGGTAAATTCCTCATGAGGTAAATTGTACCCATACCCAAATTTACGCCTGAGGTATAGAGCTATAACTGACAAATGGATAAAGTTGGCATCAAATAAAGTCCCACTCGACCATTATATCTACCTGAGAAGATGCAGACAAACAGGAGTTGTCAAACAAATCAACAACATGCCTGTGGTGTAAATGTGTGTTAAAATACCGAATTCGTTATGTGCTCTCTTCTTATGAGAATTTAGATATATCTACCTGAAAATTGTTTTAGAATACTTTAGGGGGCAAAATCATTGTTACTTCACATTTTATTTATTTTGCATGCTTTAAAAGTAGCTTTTAACGAACTAATACCAGGCACTTTCCATGGCAGAGAAAACTGGCACCCTTTCACCTTGCAAGTTTCCAATAACATAACATTTGCAGATCTTGGTGAAACGAAGAAAAAAAAAGAGGTGCAAAACTTTTCCCAGATCTTGGTCGAATATTAAATCAATTTAAAGTGTTATCAGCTAGACCGCTGTATGGGTTATGGTGCATTTGTGGACCATGTTTTCATACATATATGAATAAAATCATGTATATCAAAGGCCTACTGTTATGCTTAGTGTGTAACTGTAATACTGTAAGTGAATCCCCCTCTGTTCTGCCGTAGAATAAGAAAGTTTTCTCACAGCCAAAAAGGGGAGAGAGTCCGGCCTCACTTGAGTGCCCTCTGTATCCGCTTCTGTTGCCGAAGCTTCAGACCACCGGCAGAACAAAATTTCGACAAAAACACAAACACACACAAAATAATAATAATAAAGCTACACTTTATATGTGAATCTCATACACATTATGACGCCTTGTTCATGTTCCATTCCAGGAGCTCTGGGACAAGTCCCCGTTAAACTGCAAAAATGTGACTTTGACAAGTCTCGTTGCGATCTTCAGCTTGTGAATGGCCAGAACAAAATGTCGTTTGGCAACGGAAAGAACCTAAAGAAAGCGGGAATCAAAGGTCCATCAATTGACCATACACAAGGAAAATGCAAAGGTGGGTCATATAATCATATAATAATACATATATTACACATATATGACTGTAACAATAACAGTCGGCATTAGGTGTGCCAACTGTATGTTCGTTTCAATAAGCCTTATTTTCGCCTTATCCTGATTAATACATAAAATATAATTTTATCTATATTATGAAAAAATTGTAAGTATGATAAATGCATAAAATATCTTACTATTATAAAAAAAATGATTAGCTTCATTAATACATAAAATATCTATATATATTATGAAAAAAAAAATCACAAGCATGATAAATACATAAAATATCTGAATATTATGAACAAAATCGTAAGCTTCATTAATACATGAAATATCATAATATTATGAATAAAATTGTAACCTTGATTAATACATAAAATATCATAACATTATAAAAAAAAATGTAAGTTTGTTCAATACATGAAATATAATAACATAAGGAAAAAATCATGAATTTGACAATACATCAAATATCATAACACTTTGAAAAAAAAAAATCATAAGCTTGGTTAATACATAAAATGATATAATATTATGGGAAAAACCGTAAGGTTAAAAAGATTCTTCAGTCATACCATGCAATACTACTGGTGATAAATATATTTAATTAATGCGCTTATGATAGATAAGTGGGAAGCTATGTATACTTCACACAATTGGGTCTGTACTTTTCGTTTTATTTATACAGACTTAAATCTCTACGTGGTTAATGAAAGTAGATATTTTAAGTTATGCCTGCCTGCAGAGTTGAGTAACTGTAGGTCTTATATCTATTGAACTTCAGGTAGCTTTGCTTATGTGGATCCTGGTAAACCGGGCTTTGCAGGGCTCATCTCCTCACCCATCAGCTATCGGGGCCCTGTCTGTGTCAAGTTCTGGCACAGTATGGACTGCGAAATGGACCACATAATACACGTGTACAGGAAGTACAAGAGCAGCAAAGACGGTATCATGGAAATAAAGGATGACGGTAAGTTTATATAACCACTCAACCCTATAGACTGGCCCAGTCGATGCAGCTGTTAAACTTAAAATCCTCCCGCTTACAATGCCATCACACTTGCTCTCGCTGTGTCATAACGCTTAAAACAGGTACTGCCACCTCGCGGCCAATTGCATAACTAATATACGGCTCTCTGATTAGAGAGGGCATTGAGTAACGTTTATCGGTAAATTACAATCACTTTTCATATTACGCATTTAGTAGTAAACATAAATACTTAGGCATTGGTAGGGTTAACTCAATCCACGACCTGTCGGTCTGTTTGTCTGTCTCTCTCTGTGTCTCGATCCTTCGATCATTTGCTATTCCCTGAAATACTATAATTGATATAGCCCTGTGCAATTTTTTTTTTATTCTAAGAGTTCCGTATAAAGTCTTACTATCAAAGCAGAGCTCATTTTAAAAACAAAGAAAAGGTGATTTAATGAAACGCATGCATGATCCAAATGATTCATCAAAGAAAATAAAAGTAAAGCCTCGTGCTCTAGCCAACTTCTTGGGCCACAGAAAGTATTGAGAGAAAGTAACGGTGGCGTTTAATTGAGACTATCGATTTGAGAAAAACAAGAAAAAATGACGAAAATAATTTCTGTATGTTTTAAACATTATTTATAACATTGTTATTGTATATACAGTGGTTATATAGTGGATACATGATATTGATTGTTATTTACCATATCAGGGAAATCGATAAGTGACACATTTTACAAACCAATGTGGTGTTGGTAAACTGACATGTGCTCCAAGTAAAATCAAAGTATACGGAACACTGGATCATTTTTTGGCAAATGAAGGGGTTTATATTGTATAAAATTTTCAGAACTGACGGTGGCTAGAAGGCCGGATTGCATGACATGTTGCATTAACCCCTGATAATGCTTATATCTGAGATACGCAAATAATTTCAGGCGATGGTCGCAAATGGCGGCTAGCCCAGAGGACGTTGGAAGATATCAGCGAGAACTACCAAGTGGAGATACGCGTGGACGGGAACGGTTTCGCTTGCACCGTTGCCATTGACGACTACAGTGTAACGCGAGGCCCTTGCAACGGACCTGGTGAGTGAATTAAACAACAAAACAAGAAAACTTGATTTTTATTTAAGGTTTACATTAGTTTAGTGATTGTAGCCCTAACTCTGTATAAACAAAATATGTATGATATCGGGGACTCTTATAGTGACCAAGAAGCGTCGATATTAACCGGATGCAGTTTAATCCCTCCAAAATCCTTCATGATTTATTATACAATTGTCTCAGGACGAAAACTAACCCCTGTTACCAAGACACGGCCTTGATTGAACAGATTGATTAATCTAAAGGTCATTAACCGAAAGGCCTTTCATCTGATTTTTTGGCAAAGGATATTTACATTACATTACTTTCTTTCTCAGACAGTTCCGAAAAACTTGTGATTTCTTTGGTGGACGGCCCCTCGCCAAATGAAGGCCGGGTACAAGTCAGCTGGAAAGGTCAGATCGGGTCAATTTGTGGCCGGGGGTTCGGCTGGAGCGAGGCCGTTACCGTGTGTAGAATGCTGGGATACCGGTGAGTAATCACGTGACTGATGCTGACCAAGTAACCTTCACAATAATATACTGTAACACACATGGAATAAAAGTAGTTTTCTTTTTTTTTTTGTATGTACATATGAAGGAGCTCATGAGTAGCAAAGGTTGCAATATAATTTGTTCACGCATGGTATAGCGTCTACCTTCTATGGACAGGTAGGCCCTAATGCAAAATAACATGAACTTGGAAGTCGGCGTTATCATATTTTGACCCGGGCAAGCTTTCAGTAATGGCCATCCATTTAAGGGGATTACTTTAGCGAGTAAATGAGCTCAAAACCAAGAGAGGGCATGCAGGTACCATTTCGATAGCTATTCAAAACAACAACAACCCCTACAAGTTCAAATCGTTATCGGAGGACACCGTGCAGGAGCTCATGATCAGTTTTACATATATGTGTGGATTATTGCACCCCGTCATCACAATTTATGGTTCACTTTGCAGTCATTAGATTTAAATGTTGTTGTATGTGATGTCTGAAGAGCGAGTATTGTCAAGGGGATGTAGGCCCTATGTTTGCGTTTCTTGCTGGTATATTTAAATAGTATTTATTTTTATTTGAAAGGGGCGGACGATCAAAAAATCTTCCGGATTACGGTCCGGGAAACTCACCTATCCTGCTAGAGGGCGTGCAGTGTCCATCATACGGGGCTTTCTCTCTGGAGGACTGTGAACATAGCGGTCTCAGAGAAACAGCCTGCTGGCCAAATAACTACGCCAAGGTCAAGTGCAACGAATATGGTACCTGCAAAATGTCTTATTTCGCTCACTGAATATGTCATATATGAAGTGGCAATTCAGTAATATTATGTTTCAAAGTCTCTTCACAGAGGCTGGAATAATTCCATAAAATTGGAGGCAGAGATTATTTCATTATTTTCTTCTAAAATATAATGCCTGACAATTTCCAGAATTTTCTCTTTGTAGTCTTCCAAGCATGACGATTCCTAACCAACCACTTTTGCAACCATCAGTGGTTCCATAGGAGTGTGTAAGATTCATGTCGTCTAAATAAATTATACAAACAAAATTACACATTTATTAAAATTTATGATTATTGTACTGTTAGAAAATGACTCTTCTTTACACTTTTTAACATTTAACTGCATAATATTTCCGGTTAGGATCATATTGACATATACTCCTTATTTTAATAACTTATGCCCATTTAAATTAAGTATACCTTTAATCAACAGAACTTCCGGTTGACGGCGTACAACTGTCTCAAATTAAACTTGATGGTCAGGGGGCCGAGGGCGTCGTGGAAGTCAAACATGGCGGCTCATGGAATACAATCTGTGGAAGCGGTTTTGGATCAACTGAAGCCAGAACTGTCTGTGGGATGCTGGGTTTCTAGTAAGTATGCCAGTACTATAAGAGGTTGGTTAAAGTTCTAGTATATTCCCAGCTGTTTTCGGAATGTAGGATTCTAGTAAGTATGCAACTCTCTGGGGAATGTGCCAAGGGAATGTGAGGTTTCTTGCATGTTTCTTCCTTAAGAAATGATAGGGAAAGTTATATCTACAGTTTGTCAGAAGTGTTTGAGGAATAGTTAATTTCTATTAAATATACCCGATCGTCTTCAGGACTGTTTGGTTTGTTGTGATTTAGACAGAACTATTTCCGATTATCAGTTTTCTAATAGTATAACCATGACTGTTTGAGGGATGTTAAGTTTCTTGAAAATATGTCAGAACTGCTTGAGGAATGCTAGGTTTCTTGTAAATACGTTACACTGCTTGAGGAATGTTAGGTTTCTAGTAAGTAAGCCTATGCAAGAATTGCTCGAGGAATACTAGGTTTCTGTTATAAGTGTGTCAGAACAGTTTGAGAAATATTACGTTTCTGTGAAATATTTCAGTACTATGTGAGGAATGCTTGGTTTCACGTAATTTTGTCGGAATTAGAGAAATGTTAGGTTTCTAGTAAGTATGCCAGATTTGTTTCAGTCACACTCGTCCTTGGTATTTATTCAGTGGTTGTGCGTATTAAAAGTTATTTATGAAGCCTCATCTGCTTTATTGGAAGTTTGGGATTGGTCCTGGCTTCTCTCGAAAGTTTTTACCTCAAGGGTGCACCATCTCCACTGAATGTGGACTGATTATGGGCACGAGGCAAATGTTGATCAAACTAGAAATCTGCAATAACCTTTCGGCGCCTACTGTGACTCTTTGGCGATAAGACATCGTCGTTGGTCGGGGATATCAGACTATAAACCCGACCGTTACCTTTTTATAATGTCCATAGTCAGTAAAGATTAGTAAATATTCTCTTCCTTCCTGATTACTCATCCTTTTCAGAGGTATAGGCCCAGTAGTCAATACCCTAATCCACAAAAACGATCAATGTCTCATTTTGTCCCTTGTGATTTTCCATTTATAGTGGGCGCGCTGAGGCTCTGCGGGGTTTCTCAGTAAGGTCTGGAGTACCTCCGGAGCTGGAAAACGTGAGGTGCGCTCCGGGCGAGAGAAACTTCTTCAACTGTAGTCACAACGGCTGGGGAAACGTCAGGTGCTCAGACCGTCAGGTCGCTGCTGTCAAATGCCGATACATGCAGAAAAACAGTAGGTTTAACCTTGCTGCTGTTGTAAACTGCCGATACACACAAAACAGTAGTCTGCTACTGGTATGAAAACTCTTAAGTGCATTACGAAAATATAAAAATTCTAATTTGACAGCGTTTTTCTCTGTAATTAGATGTGCGACATTTACAGGATCAATTGGTTATAAGAGATGTTTAATCCTATGAGGATTTTCATCTTGATACTTAATGAAGTTGCTTAAAATCTATGTTGTAAATTTATCATAGGTCTGTATAACAACATAATTTATAACATACACGGGCTTTATATGTTTGGTACGTATATGTACTTAGCAGAGAGTGTATGCAGAGCATTAAGAGCAATAAGGTTTCGGCATTACCAAATCTTTTATCCTGCAATAAATGAGTCACCCTTTGGGGATATGTAGTAACAATGCAGCCATTTCCAGGTTGGTTTAAAAAACAAAAGGTCCAAGGCAGGGTGGGGAATCTCTGTTTTCTCGAATCCGCGCGTGTAATCTAAATTACAATAAATTTATAACTCATGAGTTCTCAGCAGTATGACTGCGTGATGTACACATTCTTCGTCAGAATATTACTCGAGTATTTTCTATATTTTACCAGTGCCATATTCCTGCGGATCCACATCCTGCTTCCTGCAGAACACAAACGACGACACAGACTGGGTCGTCAACCAGCAAGGTACGGCTTATGATATTACACGAATCCCGAGGCTTAAATTATCTAATATGGGACCAATTACTCATCCATTTGGAGGGCATGCAGTCTGCATAAACAAAATGTATTTACCTGTCGGATAGGTGGTATGAACAAAATGTTGAGGCCTTGTGGCCGATGATATAAACAAAATGTTGATGCATGCATGAGGTCTAGGCCGATCGTATATGAACAAAGTGTTGATGTTTGTTGGCCGACGGTATGAACAAAATCTTGATGCCTGTGGGCTGGCCCGGTGATATATGAACAAAATGTTGATTCCTGTTTGTATAAAAAGAAATATGAAGCTTTTTTGCCGATGGTATAAACAAGGATATACCTGTGGGCCGCTGGTATGTTAAATCTTCAAGCTAGCCTGCAAGTTGGCCTATGGTATGTTAAATCTTCAAGTTAGCCTGCAAGTGGGTCTATGGTATGTTAAATCTTCAAGTTAGCCTGCAAGTGGACCTATGGTATGTTAAATCATCACCTTAGCCTGCAAGTGGGTCTATGGTATGTTAAATCTTCAAGTTAGCCTGCAAGTGGACCTATGGTATGTTAAATCTTCAATTTAGTCTGCAAATGGGCCTATGGTATGTTAAATCATCACCTTAGCCTGCAAGTGGGCTTATGGTATGATTAAATCTTCAAGTTAGCCTGCAAGTGGGCCTATGGTATGTTAAATCATCAAGTTAGCCTGCAAGTGGGCCTATGGTATGTTAAATCTTCAAGTAAGCTAGTTGGCCGCTGGTATGTTAAATCTTCAAGCTAGCCTGGGGGCCGCTGGTATGAACAAACCCATGAGGCGTGGGAGCCGATGGCATAAACAAAACAAAAATGATGCCGGTTGGTCTTTGAAATTAAAAAAAAAACGTTGATTGATGCCTGTTGGCCGATGAAATGAATAAATTGCTGAATCATCAGTATGAACAAAATGTCGATGCCTGTTGGTCGGTGGTGTTTTAATAAAACTTCTAAAACTCGCTTTCACCCGCCTCTGCCACCGTTGCATACAAGCCCATGCACATCATCAGCAGTTCCAAATTTTGTTTTAACAGAAATGTTTAATGTTGTTTTATTATGCTCAGCTCGTCTTAGATGCTTTTACCTCCTTTTCTGTTCCATCGGGAAATCCCTCATAATTGAAAGTATTCAATGTTGCCACTGCATCGATTTAACCCGTATTCTTATATCATGTATATGTTTATACTCAGGTCAGATAGAAATTGACACTTATTCTCCTGACGAGGGAGTGGCGGGGATCCAGACTGACCTGATAGATGCCAGCTTTACTCCCGTGGACCTGTGTTTGCGTGTACAATACTCGGTCACTGACAGGTCTACCGGCAGTCTAAGCGTATACATCGTCAACAGCGCCGGCAGGAAAACCCAGCTCTGGTGGACCACTGCACCTCAGGGTCAGTCTTATTATTCATTATTTAAAGTGACTTTAGGTTGTTTATTTACACATATATACAATATAACTTATTCTCTCAGATAACACACATAGAGTATATATATATATATATATATATATATATATATATATATATATATATATATATATATATATATATATGCAAATATCTTCGACAATTCTAAACACAGCATGCTGTACGTATGAGTGATAATCTTGGACAATAGTCGTTCAGTTTTAAAGAATCTTCAAGGGGCGGATCCAGGATTAAGGAAAAGGAGGGGTCCAACACAGGAGAACTTACGACACAAAAATGTCTTTAGGTCTGGAAGGGGGGGGCGGGTGTGCAGCTCGCAAAAATTCGTCTGAAACCATTAAAAATAGGTTCGGTGGCTGAAAAAGGGGGCGGGGCAGATCCCTGGACCCCTCCCCTAGACCCGCTTCTGTCTCCCATATATATATATATGTGTGTGTGTGTGTGTGTGTGTGTGTGTGTGTGTGTGTGTGTGTTTGTACAAACAAACCGGAGTTTATTCTCGTTAGAATACTTTCACATTTCAAATATCCATCCATTCTAATATTTTCTTGGCCGTTCAAGTAGGTTCACTGAAGTCTTACTAATAACAATTCATTTATCACTTACAGAGACTGGCCAACGCACGGCTGAAATAAACCTCAAACAAAGACGCTTTTGGGTTGGACTTGAAGCGTCTGTCGGCCCTTACGTCAGGGGTCGTATCACAGTCCATAACGTTAACGTCGCCATGGGAACCTGTTCCGGAACCCCCGTCATCAACCCGCCCACTGTGGTCCCGAGTACAACAACAACCACAGCCTCTCAACCAACTCGACCCTCCAGGCCGACCAAAGGCACTACTACAACCAGGGGAACTGGACCAACTAGGGGAACTGGACCAACGAGGGGAACTGGACCAACTAGGGGAACTGGACCAACCGATGGGTCTACTTCAGGAAGAGGTAAACACATTTATTTTCATTTGATTAAGTAATCAAACAATCATTTAATGTCTCCTTTTCCATTGACTCTATATGTATATATATATATATATATATATATATATATATATATATTATCGGCTTTTCATAAGGCTGCCAGGTGGGAGAACAAATTCGAAAGCGGGGAAAGGCAGGAGATGATGTCTTATACGACTGTTCTGCTCTAAGGTGGATCTCTTAATTGAAAAGATTGATAATTCGATAAAAACAATTATACTTAGGCAAGTTGTAATATGTGTCTAAAGAAGTGCGGCTCCGATTTCAGTTGACCATATATATCTTGAGGATGCTTCAAAAGGGCTCAGATTAAGCAGAGGTCACGTGATTTGATGTGTTAATATTTGATGTGATATAATAATAATATTATTAATAATCATAATCATAATAATAATAATAATTTCCTTCTTTTGAATACATCCTAAGTGCTTATAAATTAGAAGACAATTGTTACTGTTATATCGGAACTTTAAAGAGGAAAATTATCACATACACCATTTTGATCTTTCTAGAGTTCATATTCAGTTCATATAACATTTGATTTCAGTGCTGTTGTCATGCAAGTTCGATGAAAACCGGCTTTGCCGCAGTCTGGAGCACGTGACCAACACACAGTTCACTTGGAGTTTCAGGAGCAACAAAACACCAAGTAGTAACACTGGACCGACTCTCTGGGAAGGTGGGAATCACCCGCTTAATTCTACTTTATTTAAAAAAAGATGCCACGTAGTGTCATGTATCCTAAAGTTACTGTAGTCTGTTCCACAGTTGGGCGTCCGTTGAAATATTGATTTTTGTTTAATTGACGGATCAATTATAGACAGTTAGGTGCAATGTACAATTGAGGCATAGGCATAATTAATTAAAATGAAATAAAAACCATACTTGGCAAAAATATTTAAGTAATCCATTAAAATCAATATCTGAGAAAACAGTTTTTTATAGTATCTCTACCCCATTGATGAAGGTCAAGGTCACCGGTCACATGCTCAAACATCTACATTTAAAAACTGCTTATTGGTTGTTAAATGAATAATTGCCAAATTACAATTTGCACCTACTGGTGGAACAGAATATTAGAATGTAAGTAACAAAGTTAATCCTACTCAGAGGGGTTGGGGCGTGTACACTGTAAATGTAATCAATCATGATTAGAATTACTTTAAAACTGCATGATAATAAATAATACGGTTACATGAAATATCAATGTATCTGATTACGATTACATTTTCTTTGACATGTAATAATGATTGCAGTCACGATTATAAGTTTTTATAATTAACAAATAACACAAAAATGCATACATTTCTTTATTTATATGACAACAAATATGTTAATCTAAAGTTACTTCACCGTCACATTGAGTGTATAATAGGCAGCTGTTGTCTTGGTAACAAATTTTCCCGGCGAAACTTTAAACGTTAAAACATAGAGTGATAAGTAATCTGATTAATAATCTATTCATTGTAATCATTGAAAACTATAACAATTACTCTACTCTGGAACAAAACGTAATTGATTACTTTTACAATAACTTTATAAAATGTAATCCATGGAATCGATTACGATTACTGACTACGATTACCCCAACCCTGCTAATTAGTCACCTGCCACAGCCTGTAACATCTTCATTTCAGTTTGGTTAAATACAAAACTTTACGAGAGCTTATGGGCTCAGTGTGTCATTTCACGTTTTATATATTGTTATGGCTCTGCCTTGTTTTTGAAAGGGGCCAAATCACCTATAAATCATGATCGATTAACACGAAAAATAGCTTCTTCCCTTTAAAATAAATTTTACCTGCCAAAACATTGCCCTGAAACCGTTTGCTTACTCCTGTAAACGAGTGTTAAAAACAATGGACCGGGTGCGATCACAGGTGTCAACATAAACAGAGTGCGTGCATAGCCCGGGCCGAAACACGTGTCAATCAGCAGATGCCCTGACTGGCATGTAATACATTTTACTTCTAGCTGAAACATCGCCTGTTGCGGCTCCTATTCGAACCCCGGTCACGTGGCCTGGTTATATTAAACTGACACATGTTGACTGTGTTTGCAATCATGCAATACCATCACAAGGTGTTACACAGTCGTATGAGAGGTACTGAGAAAGTGTGCTGGGATGGTTTTGCTGTGCAACCTTTGTATAAAGCAAAACTGAACTAATGGTGGGAAAAATGGGCATTATATTGCACCTGATTAGGTCCCTTCGAATACAATCCAAGTTTGTCTGTCCACTATAACAAGGACGCATGGCTGAACGTAGGCCATGAGCAAAAAAATGCAACGAGGGAAAGGAAGGTGTACTTATTATGAATTTTAAATTAAATTTTACTGATGGTCGCCATTTTGATTTTGCAGTTCAGAAACAATTCTTCTTTTGCGCCACTGATCGCGCCCGGTGATGGTTTTATTTCCTCTGGATGTACGTGTTTCAAACCGAAATTGTTTCAGACAGAAAATCATGGCAGATACTTTATATTTCCAGGAGATATCACTATCTTATAGTAAAAGAATAAATATATTAAACAAGTTAAATCTAACCCTATCATACTGCTTGTTTTGGTCTCTGCCTGGTATTTACCTCGATTTCATCTGGATATTTATTTGAAGGCCCATTCTCGTGATCAGTATATACAGACGATATTTACATTTGAACCCAATAAATATCAATATGTCAATGAAATAACCATCAGGCATTTACATATTTGCAGGACACTCAAACACTCCGTTACACACACTCGGTAACACAAGCAGTTTTGATCCTGCTCAAAGCCTTTGCTTTGTGTGGATGGGACTTGTATCTGGGGGGGGGGGGGGGTGGTGGGAGCATGTTCCCTTCATTGTTTAGGGTGTAGGATAAAGATAAAACATTTTTTTCTCATATAATTCAGGACATTGCATGTGTCAACTGTCTTATTGATTAGGCATAGATAATGGCTCATTCTTTTTTAATGTTTAAATCTGATGTAAAATTTTGAATAAAACAATCCTGAAAACTGGGCAAAAAATCATCTTTATATAATGAAATAAATATATTTTATAATATGCGGTAAGAGCAGAGGAAATCATATCGTGATAGTGGGTTTTGTCCGGGGTGCCCGGGGTGTGTCCAGAGAATTTGTGTAGCAGTCCTTATTTGGGGGGGGGGGGGGATGCAGCTCCTTTAGGTTTAGATTGCTCCCCCCCCCCTTCACATTTTCCCAGTAACCAAGACCCATGCCCGTGTGTATTTGTTGAAGTACTCATTACCTCCGCTTAGCGGGGGTTGTGTTTTTGCCGGCGTCAGTTTGTCTGTTTGTATGTCCATTTGTCGGTCTGGTAGCAACAATACTCAAAAACTTATTAACGAAAAAATGTTGCATTTCAATGCCATATGGGGGGAATGAGCTGCCTTGGCGGAGGTCTGCGCTCTCTGAGTGCAAATTTCTAGTTTATATTCCTATTTACATCTTTCAGGCGGCTACATGTATTTAGAAGCCTCCAGTCCTCGTAAGCTCGGAGACATGGCCGAAGTCAGAAGCGTCAACCCTTTGGCGCCTTCCTCTACCCGCATTTGTCTACAGTTTTCATACCACATGTATGGCAGCGGAATGGGTCAGCTGAACTTCAAGTGGGGGGACAAAGTTGTTTCTGGTCGGTCAGGTAAGAGATGCAGAATTAAATGAAATCATGTTGAAAATATAGTTTGAAATATTAATGACATTTCATTTATGTTATATAATCACGTAATCATAATATTAATTTAAATATATTTAAATATTATAATTTATATGATTCTGTTTCTAGAATACGGTGTAAGATAGATATCTATGTACCTTGTATAAAATTAGACCTTTTAATCTTTTAACTTACAATACCATTTTTTCTCTTGAACTCTATAACTAATAATAAATTCCATAACAAAAACAAGTGAAAATGAGGGGATAGAATCGATACTAAATATACAACTTTGAATGTATTTCCTTGTTTTTCACACCAACCAGGTCAACAGCATAAATCCGGCAGTGAGCCCTGGGAGACAGCTTCCGTCACTGTGCCCGTCACAGGTCGCGACTACTTCAGTGTTGAGGGGATCCGGGGAAGCAACTACAAAGGGGACATTGCTGTGGATAATATAGAGGTACGCGATGGCCCGTGTCTTGGTCTACCGGAACCACCCAAACCAACGACAACGGCAAGACCTGAAAGCTCAGGTAAAACACTGGCGCCACCTTGCGGATAGACAGGACCAATTGTCCAACATAACGCCCAGGCTGTTATAGTTATGTCACAAAGAAAATCCATTATTAAAATAAATTTATAATTTAAATTTAACATTATGTAGGCAACAGAATAATAAATGTAACTTCATCTACAATCTACATTCATCAATTTGTTTTAGTTCTTTTAGTGTTCCATGTCCGGGTTTTTTTTGCATTGTTTCCTGGTTTCCAGCTTCTTCTACAGTTTTTTCCCTTTACAGGTTCAGGGTTCTACTGTGATTTCGACAATAACACTATCTGTGGATTTACTCAGGCCAAGGACGACGACCTGGACTGGACAGTAAGAAGCGGATCCACCACCAGCGGAGGCACCGGTCCCAAGAATGACAACACGAAACAAAACAGCAGAGGTTAGTGCTACCTTATGAATATTGTAAAGACCACATATTACAAATTGACAGAGGTTAGGGCAACTTTTATGAATATTATAATGACCACATATCACAAATTGACAGAAGTCAGAGCTACCTTTATGAATATTATGATGACCACACATTACAAAATGACAGAGGTTAGTGCTGCCTTTATGAATATTATGATGACCACACATTACAAAATGACAGAGGTTATTGCTATCTTAATGAATATTATAATGACTACTCATGACAAAATGACAGAGGTAAGTACTGCCTTTATGAATATTATAATGACCACTCATTACAAAATGACAGAGGTTAGTGCTGCCTTTATGAATATTATAATGACCACACATTATAAAATAACAGAGGTTAGCGCTTTCTTAACGAATATTATAATGACCACACATTGCAAAATGACAGAGGTTAATGCTTCCTTTATGAATATTATATTGACCACACATTACAAAAGAACACAGGTTGGTGCTGCCTTTATAAGAGTTCTTAATGAGTACACATTACAAGCAAAGGTAATTAAATGTAGATAAACAGCGCATCATGTTCCCCATTACCGTTTTGTTTTACGATTTTAATCCATTCTTATTTATGCCCATATGAACATAAACATTTTACATATTAATAATTTTACTAATAAAGACACGCAATGAATTCTTTAAAGGAATCGTGGCTAGCGCAGCAATTAACATCATCAACAGCATTTGGTCTCCCCACTAAACACAAACATAAACACACATACACAAACATGTATGAACATACAGGAATATTCATATTATCACGGAATATTATGTAATACACTTGAAACTTGCAGTATACTATATAACTAATGCGCAGTTTTATATATCTACAGGTTTTTATGTTTACCTGGAAGTCAGCGGAAGAAGACAGGGTGAAAAAGCCCAATTGTTGTCACCAGAAATTTCCCAGGGACCTTCATGCCTCCGTTTCTTTACCCATATGTATGGTAGGAACCTTGGCAGTTTGAAGGTTATGTTATTGGCATTCGGAAACAAAAGTCAGCTGGCCATGTACGACATAAAACGTAAGCTATAGTTAACTCACGAATATTCATATACATGTGATGTACGCCTGTTACAAGTCATTGCTTTCCTTCTGTTTTATGCATGACATTTTCCTTACCTTGATAAGTTACCAGGTGCACGTGTATACGTATATGTGTAAATAGCTATTGCCATGCATAAGCGCGTAAGCAAATGTGCGTGAAAATTGCTCATATACATGATTTTATAATTGTGGTACGTGTTTTCATTTTTCTATCAGCGCATATGCGTACGTACTTGAAAAAAGTGCTGTTTTCAACGTCGCAGTTACATCCTTATTTTTTTGGGGGGGGGGGGGGGGGGGGTTAGTTTTTTCAGCGAATTTGCAAAGTGCCTGAGGCACTCTGACAACTTATAAAATGACTGAAATTTTCAGGCATTTTTCATATTGATAAAAAAAAATCAGTAAGTTTTTTTGCGCATTGGCTGAATCGATATGAAACAGTCCTTTGCTTCACATATCGCATTATTGTGAAACAGACATTGCCAAATAGTATGACCAGCTAAACTCTATGCCTGTTTCTTCTTTCTTACTACGAAGTAGGCAAATGTAATAATAAGATATGAGGGGTAACCAGAATCATATAGTTGAAATATGCACACTATTTAAAACTCATAATACTACATCTTTGTTTATTAAAAGAGACATAACCAGGCGCAATTTTATGCCTATTATTTGACACTATCAGTTTAGTTTTGCTTTAAACTTAAGTTTCCCTGCGAAAACATTTCCAGCACACAGTGTTAGTAACTCACATACAGCTGTTAAAAACCTTGTTATGGCTCTGCATGTTGGTAAACAAAGTGAACGCGTGTCTGTTTACAATAACAAGGCCGCGTGACTGGAGGTCCATTGGGAGCCGTAACACGCGGTGGATCAGCCAGCGAGAACATGTATTACATTTTTTTGGCCAATTCGTTCATGATTGACACATATTGTCGATCGGCAATGCACTTGGCCCAGATGCTGTGTTTATTCTGACAGCTGTGATCGTGCCCGGTCCAGAGTTTTTAACACTCGTTTACAGGAGTAAGCAAACGGTTTCAAGTCTAGTTTGGCAGGTACAGATTTATTTTAAAGGGAAGAAGCTATTTCAAGTTGTTAATTCAACATGCTTTATAGGTGATAGGGCCCCTTTAAGAACCAGAATCAAGTCAAGTGGAAACTTCTGATTAAATAAAACATTAAAATGTGTAATATTATGTGAAATTTATGATGAACAATGGTAAAGGATAACTACAGTTACATAGTTGCTAAAATTAAATACATGATTAAGATTCGCTTTGTGAGTTTACCAAAGGCTTCGGCTTAATTAAAATTATCGACTCTAGGCCTACTGTGTTTGTTTCATATAATTATTTTGTCATATCTACACTCTTTGAGGAGGGCCAAACTGTGATTGTTTGGAATGTTGAGCAGTAAACTTTTCCAACCATAGTGGACATACCATGTTACCTCCACCCACCCCACCCCCACATTGTCATATAAAAGATGTTATTTTGCCGTGAAAATATGCTCTAACTTCCATCCGTTTATTAGGAGGTATTTTTTCCCAAAAAATGTGTGAAAGTTTCCTCAAATATTAATTAAGTGTAATCTTTCAGAAGTAGGCCCAATTAAATCTAAAAACGATGTCTTGTAATATATCATGATTTGATCGTTTCCATGACACTGTTGAACCCAGGTATTAAAGCACAAATTAATAATTCCCGCGGATTTCGAGAAATCAAAATAACCAGAAGCGGATCTGTTATTTTATACCAAAATTGCTTTTAAATTGCTGAAAGTATGAAAGAAACTGTAAAACTATTTCCACACCGAGGGACGGGGACACCACATCCACTCCCAAAGGGCAAAAGAAATCGCACCCCTGAGACAATTTAATATTAACATCTCTTATGATTACATAATTATATCTGCAAAAACCAGAATTAAGCCAATTGGACGCGACGCTTTTCATTATGTGAAACATTAAATTATGCGATAATATTATGTAAAATATATTAATATTTTGTAAGACTTAGGTATATGAAATATATGAAATGTAGCTTAAATCTTTGTTATTGTATAACAAGAGTATTGATTTTTTCCATTTCAGGCTAGGTGTCAGATAAACTAACTGATTTTTTAGTCAATTTGTAAAATGTCTGAAAATTACAGTCATTTTATAAACGGCCTGAGTGAATCAAGCAAATTTTAAATGCTTGAAAATTTCAGGCCATTTACAAATTGATAGATTTTACACATTGACTGTTACATGTACGTACATACCTCTGCCGATTTTAGGTCATACGCACATGCTCGCACATGGCATACACTGCAGCTATTTTTCATGCAGCTTAAAAGAAAAGACGACCCCCCCCCCCACACACACACACCTAAACATACCCCGTTTTTATTGCATGTTTCTGTGGTGTTTCAGACAGCAGAGACGCCTGGGTTCCTCGCTCTCTGGACGTGAAAACCACGGGACCATTCCGTATAGCCTTTGACGCCTACGTAGGGGACAGTTACCAAGGCGACATTGCTCTGGATGACGTCAGCATCCGCCGAGGATCCTGCAATGATCCATAGACGAGACGCCGTGCGCCTCTCTGATGCCCATCCTTTGAACCCAGAGAACTTAATATTTTGTAAATTCGCACGCTTAATGCATATGTTTATTTTTTGTTACAATTCTAAAGAAACAATGGTTGCAAAACTTACAAATGTAAGGCACACACGAAATGAGTCAGGAATTCTATGATCTTTATAAGATTTTGTCGAACTCATTTTTATTAACTTTCCTTGGTTATATTGCAAACAATTCATCTTAAAGTAGTGATAATTATATGGGTAGCAGTCTCGTGACAGGAGATTTCATGACTGCCATCAAAAGGAACGAGTTCAAGGCCATTATTATATTTGTAAAACTTCACCCTTAAAGAATTCCACCAGGGGTCGTTTCTACTCGAATCGAATATATATATATATATTAATTAGATAAAGATTGTTCAACCAATTTATGATTAAATGAACACGATTAGGCCTAATGTCTTTTAATGTTTGATTAATGTGTCTAATAAAGGTATAATGTGGAATATCTGTCCAAAATTAATGACATATTTTCTTATATTGTATGTAAATATTTCTCTCAGTTCTATCACAACTGGACTAGTCAATCTAAAATTATACAATGAGAATTGATGTATTGTATCATCGCTGGACGTATGCTGGCACCAACACCACTAGTGTACTCCCATTTTCTGACATCGTAATTTCATTAATATTCAAATGGATTGCAAAAACACAAATTATTAGATCTTCACATTCCAGAATCGGCCATGTCAGGGGCGGATTCTCAGAAGCTCTGTGTGTGTGTGTGGGGGGGGGGGGTGCTTAACCCCCTTTTATGGGAGCAATTGCTATTTTGCAGAGTTCCTCAATTGTAAAGCTTACTCTACCAGCTCCTGGAATCTTGTTTTTTTTTTATATTATTCCGTCAATGCAAAGGGTAAAACCCATCTTTCCGAAATCCTTGATCCCCCCCCCCCCCTCCCCGCATGTGTTTTTATTTGGTTATACATATTGTGTTTTGTAAAAACGGGGTGTATTTTCGATACATAATTATGCAGTTAGCATATATATCAAAGTTGCTTCTTGCTAAGCTTTATGATTATAAACCGAGTGTCACTTGCTGCAGGCAGCAGTTATAGAATCACGTTTTGTATGCCGTGCGCTTGTCATATCACTGGCATTGCACGGGTTATCTTGAGGCATCAATAAAGCCATTAACCATCAGCAGATATCATTTTTTTTGTTATTCCTCTATTAGAGAGAAAGAGAGAGAGAGAGAGAGAGAGAGAGAGAGAGAGAGAGAGAGGGGCAGAGAGAAAGAGGGAGAGAGGGAGAGAGAGAGAAAGAGAATAAATATCAGGTTAGGAAAAAACAAGCAGCTGACAAGTTGACCTGTGATATCAATTTACATTTGATCCAACGCATCCAAGAATTAACAAAATGCACACAAGAATAAATCTCCGTATATTGTGCTTCAAGACTAAATTATTATAGAATTATGAGCTTGATATACAAAATGAATAAATTTTCCAAAATCATAGTCCTTAATTTACAAGGATTTTCCTTATCCGTTCTTCTTTGTCAACTGGAAAATTTATGGATTGTAACTGGGGTGTTACCCACAAATTTAATTTAAAAAATCTAGAATTTAAAAAAAAATATTTTAAAAGCAGTAACAAAATAGTTAATATCAAACCTCCGGAAATTCCATGCAGTCATTCCTGGAACCCGTTTATGAAACACACTATTATATGAAACACACTTTTACAATTATATAAACAGTTTATGTTTTCCTCATAACATATTGTTTTGCTTTTCATATCTGAAATATTTAATTTCTGAGCTGAAAATTATTAATAGAGGAGCTCAATCTTCAAATGATAATAAAACTAACGTAAATATCAAGAGATGGTAGGTAGAGTCACCAGTCTCGGACAATTTCTCAAAGAAGCATGAACCAACTATGTGTTCATGAGAATGTGAGCGTTTGTATGTCCTTTGATACTCACAATGGGCGGATCACAGCCTAGTTCGCAACTGTTGTATTAGTTCAAAAGAGATTATGTCGGTTTTCTTTTAAATTTGTAGATGAAAACTTTTTCAATTTCGTGATCCGATGCATTCTTTTAGTAACTAACCTTGACCACTGAGGAAAGCCTGTCAAAGTGCTCAAATAGATTTTCAATTGCAAGGATAAAAGAATATAGGCCACGTGACCACTCCGTCAGACACATCTTCTTCCTCAGACTACCGGAAGCTCCCTTCTGGACTGACTGACAGGGTTCATAGTTTTGAAATTAAGTATAATCTCGTCCTATATCTTGATACCTGACAATCACTGAAGCTTAAAACTGACCAATACAGAGGGGAAATCGTGTATACGATTCCTGTATATAACTGATAGACCTGTTTTCTCCGAAATCTGTTGTGGGCCGGGGTGTCAGAGGTGTTTTCAAGACGGCTGCCGCCATACGTTAACGCTTTAGGACAAAACTGTAATGATATAAATCTTAAAGGGATTTTAATAAAATATTCTTTACCTGACAGTCCACGACAGACATCTTCAGCTGTATTACAATGGGCGCTATAACGACTATACACATGCAGGGACGGATGCAGGATTTTGGAAGGGAAGATTTAATTGGGTATAGGTACTGTTACATTAAAAAAATGTCCACAACTCGGGGATGGGTGCCTAGTGATAAACTTGCTGTAAAAAAATAAATTTCGAATTTAGGAGGGGTTTAAAACCCCTGTGTCCAATAGGTCCGCCCCTGTTATGCAGAAACAGGATCGGCATATGCGGAATATACATAGAAGCTTCATAAGATATAAAAGTCCTGGGACAATTTGCGGTGAACTAACGAGATTTGGTACTACAACATGCAGTGTGACTTGCATCCTTGCACTTGGTTACTATATGTGACCTCTGTAGGAGAACACGTTCCCAGCCTTCGACCCTGACAGACACGTGCGCCATGAACGCCGGGTCATATACACATAATTTCCATGTAATGGCTCACCAAATACCAGCATACGCCTGCTTCAGCATTTCCCGTTAGTTATGTGTTATTTTAGTAATTGGAGTGGCCGCGAGGATTGTTTATTAGATCAAAGGCGGAATAACTGGATGATATACTGAATAATCCAGGGGCCAATTAACAAAGGGGCCAGGACCTTCTTTTTTTTTTCTTTTGGGATCTCAGTTAGTATCAGTGGTTCAGAGAGGTATTTACATACAGACATTTTAGAACTCTCATGTCACTGAGTACTTCAGGAATACCGTTCAAAAGCTAGAAAATGCTGAGAAATGCATAAAATTTTGGACCATATAGAAGATCATTTTTGCAAAATAGAGATGTTATTCTCTGAGGTCAAACGGGAACATGGGCAAATAAAGTCAATATTCAACAGAACAACATTATTATCCTATTTAAATATGCATATCATCCATATATGCATATATATCCATATTGTAAATATGAAATCTGTCTAAATATACGCATATATCTTTTACCTAATAGGCAATTTTCATATGCAGAAATGTAATACATAATTGGTGTGAGTTGTTAAAAAAGTCATGTGAAGATTTTGAAATGAGAGAGGGTTTGCAGCTTAGGAATCACCCAAATACTTTTATTTTTTTCACAAATTATGCCATTTTTACACCAATATACTTATCCCGGGCCATATACTACAATTATAATTAGCCTTCAAGAATCACAGGTCGACTATGGTTATTAATTAATTAATGTTAAATATCGGGGGGGGGGGGATGTTCGCGGGCTTTTCCCATCAATTAGGGAGTTTTTCCCCCTGACATATACGAGACTGCCAAGATATCAGAGTGGGAGAATTTGTCATATCCAAAAATCCGCTGAAAATCTCGGCGAGGAAGCATGTAGATACCTCAATACATCATGGTATGCAAGTACGCCGTCATTTTAAATAAAACCACGCCAACCATAAGACACGATTATGTATTTTCTAACAACACCTACCATGTTCAAAAAGGAGTTAAAGTAATAACTCAACATATTTTTGCGTCCCCCTATATGATTCGTGCTACGGGTTTCGTGAACAACAATGAAGTCGTGTGATACACAGGGAATGACAGCGTTTACTATAGAGATGCATTTATACCTTAGTTTGTGCGTTTTCATTATTATCTAAAGTTAGTTCCTCAAGCGAAGCTGAATATAACGAATACCGGCTTGACACAGCGCTCTCACTGAAAACATAGGGTTGTCAAATCGACAACTTTAGGATTGTGAAATGGGTGTACCTAAAACAACAACCCAGGTT
This sequence comes from Sipunculus nudus, assembly GCA_026874595.1. Taxonomy (NCBI): domain Eukaryota; kingdom Metazoa; phylum Annelida; class Sipuncula; order Golfingiida; family Sipunculidae; genus Sipunculus; species Sipunculus nudus. The sequence continues at coordinate 7,190,231 of CM049316.1, forward strand.
GTCAAAATTTCAATTTGACAACCCTCTAGGGTTGTAAAAAGGGTTGTCAAATGTTTGCTGTGACAACCTATAGGTTGTCATGGACCTGTCAGGTTCGTCCGTATTTACTCTTTCTCTTTCTCTCTTCCTCACTCACTCACTCACTCACTCTCTCTCTCTCTCTCTCTCTCTCTCTCTCTATATATATATATATATATATATATATATATATATATATATATATATGAGATAATAATAATAACAAACATTTTCAAGTAGAACGTATATTTATTAAAACCAAGTGGTCGTGTAACTTGTGATACGTGTATTTGTCTGCAACAGTTTTACGACTGATTATTCCTTACAATGTCGACAGGGTTCTGTCTGAGTGTGTTTGAGTGTTCACATAAAGAGTACATGTGTAGCTTTATTATATCGTCATCCACCTCGGCTTCTTCTCAAGCAAGTAGTTTACCACTCCAAAGTTGGGTTCACGGCTACCCGGGTGACGAGCATATAGCTCTCTTTTCATTTTCTGCTTCTGTACTTGAACAATAGTCTCTCCTTCTACTCGGGTTTACAAATCTGTAACGAAGATGTTTTCTCTAGAGTCAGAGTGTCTGAAAATACTAAATAAAATGTAAAATTCCATGAAAAACACATTTTATATGACAAGAGTTGTGTGCAGGATTTTGTGTACATTGAATCACAGCTTATATGACTGAATATGTCATCCTGATAATTTTTATTTTAGATGCTACATTGGAGGTGTACTTTATATAATAATCATATTGGAGGGTTGGTTCTTGAGATTAAGGAGTCCTCCTCCCATTCATCTCCCAAAATGTGTGCCTTCAATATTGCAAAATAAAAAACTTGAGCAAGAAACAGTGTCATGTGAAATGTTATCTGAAAATTTTTATTATACATTGTATTTATAAATGGGATTCATTGTTATAGAGTCATTTACCATATGTTCATTTGCAAACAATCCATCCACATGGCTCAACAGGGCCTGAGGTACGTCTGTGTACTAGTTGTCAGGTGTAGGGAAGCTGCAGGAGTAAAAGAATGTATTGACAACTTGTATAATCATGTTCACACACATATATACATAATATTACAAATTTGTTATACTGTGTTTAGGTCTAGTAGAAAACCAAAGTCATTTATCAATCAGTGGCTTGAAGTGAATACATGTGTTGGGCACATAATTGCAATTTTCGATTATTATAGGACTACTGGCAACTTTGAGCAATAAGCCAGGGTGACAATAATATTAGTACTATACCAAACATTTACAAAATATGAAATATAAGGTCTTCATCGAATTTGATAAAAAAATGGAGAGCCACTGCAGTTTTCCGTGTAGATTAGCTCCCGTGCTCTCCCCGTTTGCTAAAAGATTTCTGAGACATAAACACAAAGGTGCAGTCATGCATGCAGTCTAGATGGATTATATTCTACCTTCATCCGGATCAGGAAAGATTTAACTCTCCCATCATCCGGATACAGGAGAAAATGAAGTACAGACACTCCATAGTGCTGACCTCTGCCGGAAGAATTTAGTGCTACAAGTAAGGCTGCATGGGCTTGACGAAAGAGATTACTTCCCATTCTATCGTGGACAACAGTCGTGCGTTGGGTGAGGTATTTGCTCTCTCTAGCTGTTGAATAAATTTATCTTAGAACGCACAGGCCAGGCGGGAATGTAGCATAAAAGCCAGCAACGACTAGAATAAAGGCGTGATACGCTAAGATCAGGTCGGATCTATGATAAATTAGGACGATATACATAAAGTGGCCCAATCATTACATAAACATGGCATTACTGCTCGACAAATAACCAAACTGCCCTCATTTTTGCTGTAACGTACCTCGTCATGGCGCATTATCATAATATACGTCAATTACACAGATTTAAAAAAGATGGATGCGTTTGTAGATAAATACAGTGGTTTGGTCATGTCTCAAAGGGAACCCCATCCCGATAGATAATAAGCTAGAGAAACCATTCCCTCTGTATCAGGCAAGAGGGGAGAGATGCGCAGAAAGGTTGATCAGGGAGGTGGTATACTTTGGAGCACATACCTGTTCCGGTAAGTCCCTGCAAAATAGCGGAAACAAGGGGGCACATGCATTGCGACATGAATTTTTATAGAAGCCAGTCAAGACAACACAGAACAGGAGTGAAAATGTCTTTTTATTTGTGGTATAAAAATGCCATTATATAATGACGATAAGTTTACATAATAATGACGGTACGTTAACAAGATAAGTACATACATAACGGTAGAGTCAAACTACAGTAAAGAATTTATAAAGGAGCCTACATGTGTACATGCCCCATCCCCACCCCGGTGTAATCCCTCTGAAATGGACTTGGGACTGGAGGAGAGGAGGTGGGGTAAACTGCCATAAGACCTTACTTAAGAAAGGGCTTAATTCCCACTAAAAGGTATAGTTCTAAAACGATATTATTCTAAAATATAATGTAAATATTTTATCAATTGTAAGATGTTCCACCCTGTCAGGCAACAGGTATTCCACATCCACTCGTCTATAAACTCATCAGCACATCCTCAAAACAATCATATTTCCAATACTTTATAGTATTGTTGCAGGCACACAGGTATTTCGAAATAAAATGACAATTAATATGTAGTGTTTACAGGTGTGCGTTATGCTCTTGGAGATTTCGGCTTGAAATAAAAAGTAGTGACGCCAAAATTGTTATTTACTATTATTTAAAATCTAAATAACATTCTAATAATCAGAACCTCATTCGGTCATCTTTGCTAAAAAGCGTAGAGAGGAATTAAATGATAGTATGAACAGTCATTTTCAAATTATAAAGGCATGGTGAGATAATCTGGCAGGGAAAGCATTCTATAAACAGTGTTGTAGTCGAGTTCATACCATATCTGCAGAAGCGGACCCAGCAGAGGGGTCCAGGAGGTCAGGATTCCCTCCTTTTCAGCCGCCGAAATTTTTATAAAGGTTTCAGACCATTTTTTTGCGGCCTGGATCCCCCTTTTCCGGACCTGTGGTCTCTTTCAGGTTTAGTTATTAGACCTCTTGGGTTTGACCTCTCCTTTTCCTAAATCCTGGATCCGCCCCTGATCTGAGCCAATAGTACAAGCCCGACTCCAGGCTGGGCGAGTCTTAGTCTATGTGGGGTCTTTTAGGTTCCAGTCAAAGTCCACCCTCTTCAAGTCAGACCTTTTTAAAACCGAGTCCTAAGCAGAGTTCAGTAAAAAATAAATTAATTAAACTAGGTGTAATTTATGTTCGGTCATGCTTATTTTCTACTTTAATGTTACATTACATCTGGCTAGAGGATCTTCCTATTTGGACATTAATATTGTTCAATCTGAAATCGTTTGAAATATTCTGCAAATAGTTAGTCTTTGCGATATGTTTTTAAACAGTCCCAAGGTCAAACCTTAGTTGACAATTTTTTTATTCTCGACTCGAGATGGACTGGGCCTGATTTTTCGAATCTTAAAGAGACAAAGAAAAAGTCCTAGTCCAGAACCATCGGGTCCCTGAAAAGAGGACTCCAGTCAAGTCATGATTCGAGTCCTTAAACACTGACTCTACAGGGCGTTTTAAATGATAGTATCATGAAATTATACAACCCGGAAACCAAGCTCATCGTGTACTCTTCCATTATTTATTTACACTGATTGTGCAAAAAGTTATAATAACTAAAACGAGGCATTCTCCATGGCTGTAATGGTGGCGATCGATAGTCTGTAGAGTTAGAGGAAGCCGTAAAGCCCGGAGAAAACGACCGAATTTGAACGGGCCGTTATAACCCACTGTCTTAGCCACGCCGGGTCGCCAGCGGAGAGAGCCGGCCGTTTCACACCTCGATTTTCCGGGCCCTACTTTTCGAGCTTCTAATCATAATCAAGACATATATTGAACCAGAAATGTTACACCTTGTGGGGGGTAATGACAATGCACACAAGGTGTAGGATAACGCGAGTTGCTTTCTAGGAAATCTTATTTTCTTGAGTTTGCACAATAACCGATATATATTAAGTGACGATGAATTTGTACGCTTGTATATACACGTCTTGATGAGACTTCTATTTTTCTGCCTTACAGACATGAATTTTATCACTTGGACTATGATTCTTCTTGGATGTCCTTATTTCAACACACCAGTATTGTCAAAAGGTATGTACATTTCCTCTAAATAACTTAATACATGTATGTCTAAATGGACGAGTCCAGAATTATGTGTATGCTCTTAACGCTCATAACTTCTATATAGACACAGCTGGCAAACCATATTACATGACATAAACCTCTGTCAGTGGAGATTTGAGGTAATCATGATACATTATAGTTTATTTATGAGAATATAAAAGGTATCTCATTTTTCCCATTCATAAAGTTTCAGCATTGACATTCCAGTGATTGATTATATCAGTCTCCCAAGGCCAGACTGGTGGAGTGTTTGCGTGGATATATGCAATTATTACTTCGGCGATTGAAGAGCAGTCTAGCAAGGATCTTTCTCCCAATGCAGAGCAAAGGAATCCCTCTGTAGTTGTCACAATTCTGTCTTTTTCTTTGCGCTGATCCAGGTGGACAATGCAAGCGTCTCTGAATTCATTGTTTCTATGTCAGTGTGGGTCCGCTTGCCTTGTATATGTCAGCAGGAATGGCAATACAGAAGCGGATCCAGGGGGGTCCAGGAGGTTCGGACCCCCCCCCCCCCCCTCCTTTTTTCATCAGAAACAACTTTTTTAAGGGCTTCAGACAAAATTTTGCCGCCTGGAACCCCCCTTTTCAGACCTTAGGACCTTTTTTTAGGGTAGGCTTTTCATTTGTCCTCCTAGGTTGGACCCCCCTCCCTTTTCCTAAATCCTGGATCCTGCATTAGAGCCTTGGGCTTTACCGCATGAGAGCTGTTTGATGGCTTTCTCCACTTCGTGGACAGAGGGTATGCTGTCCAGTGCATCATTTGTTTCTATTTCGGGCAGGGCATCTGTAGCATCGTCATTGATGGAGGAGGGACAATTCAAAACGGACTTGAAGTGCGCTGCCTACCGGGCCAGGGTCATAGCTCGCTCAGTGATCAGGCCGATCCATCAACAGTCATGCAGGAGATGAGATGTGCCGGAAGACTGCAGTTCATACACAGCTTTGAGAGCGTCATAGAATCTCTTAGAGTCTTGCATATCCGCATCTCTGGATGTCTGCTAATTTGTTTCGGAGCCAGGTATCTCGCATGTTCTGCAGTTAGGTCTGGACCACCTGGCGGATGTTTGTGAACGTTTTAGGTTGAGGTAGGGTTCTGTTGGTACATAGGATGAAGCCGGTCTTTCTCTTGGAGGGGCTCTTGTGTCTGGTCATCGCTCCCATCAAAACAGTCCTGGTCATAGTTGTTGGTCCAAGGACATCAAGTGAGGTGGAGTGGACTACATCTCTGAACGCTGCCCTGTCATCTTGGACATCTAACTTGTGCCAGTGTAGCTCAACTTCAGTTAGGTCAGTAACGAGGAGGGAGACATTCTTGTTCACTTTCAACCTGGAGACATAAATGCGCTTCAGTATCTTCTTAGCCTGAGTTCGACGTTTAGCTTGAATGTTGAAGGTCTGATTTTAGATGACAAGCCTGTGGTCTGGCCCACACGCTGCACTTCACATAGCTTTGGTGGTTGTAACATCCTGTCTGTCTGTTTACCTGGTGATAATTTAGTCAATCATATTCCAGAATTTCGATATTGGATGCATCCTACACCTGGAAGACGGTCTTCTTCCAGAAAGTGAATGCGGTTTCCGTGTTTGTCGTGGTACAGTTGACATGATCTTTACCGTTTGTCAACTCAAGGAGATATGCCAAGAACAATACAAGGACCTGTACACCACATCTGTCGACCTAACAAAGGCATTCGACGCTGCCAGCCGGAACGGACTCTGGTAGATCATTGGCAGGTTTGGCTGTCCTGACCGGTTTATCACCATCCACCAGTTTCACCATGGCACAATGGCGCGCGTTCTCGATGATGGTGAGGCATCTTCCGACTTCCAAAAAAAACAGCGTAAAACAAGGCTGCGTTCTAGCTCCAATGCTGTTCAATGGATGCTTTTAACAAGGTTGATCCTGGAGTCGTTGTCAGACACCGCACAGATGGGAAGCTCCTCAGTCGCAGAAGACTGAAAACCGTCACGAAAGTCAGGACAACAATAATCCGTGACCCGACCTTTGCTTACGACTGCGCCCTGAATACATCTTCAGAATGAGAAATGCAGCACAACATGGACCAGCTTTTCATGTAAAAACCTTAGGCTTACCATCATCTTAAAGAGGACTGCTGTGATGCACCAACCAGCAACAGGAAAGCAATATGAAGCCCCCCCCCCCCCCCCAATGGTGCATGAATCAGATCTGAAGGTGATGGACAAATTCACATATCTGGGCAGCACATTGTCAAAGACAGTAAACATAGACGATGAGTTCAACAGCAGCGTAGCAAAAGCCAGCGTTGTGTTTGGTAGACCCCGCTCGAACGTCTGGAAGCATAGAGGCATCCACGTTGAAAGCAAGATCCAGGTTTACAAGGCAGTTGTCATCACTACCCGTCTGTATGGTTTAGAGACGTGGACTGTCTATGCAAGACATGCCAAACAACTTTGCCACTTTCACCTGAACTGCCTCCGTCGATTGATGAACATTTTATGTCAAAATAAAGTTCCACACACTGAGGTCCTAGCACGCGCTAATCCTCCCATCAATCTGCACCATCTTGCATAGATCCCAGGTTCGCAGAGCAGGTCACGTTTGCCGCATACCAGATACAACAGACTCTTAAACAACTTTTGTATGGAGAACTGGTATCTGGTTAAAGATCCATCGTGGTCAGCGGAAGCGCTGCAGGGATTGGCAGTCTCTAAGCATCGCTGAAAAGCTATCCATAATCACAGATACGTGGGAAAGTCTAGTGAAAGATCGAACAGTTTGGCGTGCAGCTAAACACAAAGGTGCAGAAGACGCTGAGATAGCACAATGGCGGAGTCGAGGAGGACACGTGAGGTCCGCAAGGCGAGGTTGACAACTACCTCAACAGCAACCACCGATCACCAGCGTCCAACATGTGTGTGTGTGTGGGGGGGGGGGGGGGGTTCTTCCGTGCCCTGAAAAGTCATCTCCGGACGCACAAACCTATGGCGCACTCGATTTCGGTATCGGCCACTTCTGGGAAACCATCCTCTTAATAAAAGCGAAACCGTTATTGGTTTTGGCGAATCCATATCTCCAGAGATGGTTTCGGTTTCGCCCAAACCGTCCAATCAATACTTATACTGGCGGAGGTGGGCCAAAGTAGTGAAATTTTGTTAATTATTATATTAATTGATACTGTTGATGCCTGTTAAGAGTTAAATAAGCAATGATTGAGGTATAAACATTCTTTCAGAAGTGTTTTGAATTTAATATTCCCTACTCTAACCATGTATAGCTAAAGATGAGATCGACCCTCTGGCATTACGACAAGGTTACTTGCGCCAGAGTGTAATTACATAGATCTATGTCTGAGGAAAGCATTAATGAAAATGCAAATATTTTCGTCATTTCTGACAATGCTTCATGGCCTACAGGTAAACTGTCAATCAACATAAACTAGACAAATCGTTAGCATTTTGTGTACTTTTTAATAATACCAAACATGAGCGAGAAAAGTTCCATTTTAACCCAGCACATTGGTAAACCCTTTGGCATGTTTCTTTAATTTATGACCGCATGAACACAAGCATGGCTCGCACGGGTTACAGGACGCAGGCAGCTTGCAGGCGATACAGGAAATGACCCGTGTCCATGGAGAAGGTGTTTCAGTTTGGGTTGTGAACTCACATGTATACTATTGTGTAAATTCATTATTTTTAGCATATTACTGAGATTATGGGCCGTTTACTACGATATGATGCAAGACCACTGCGATACATTCCTAGATCACTTGTATCACGACTCGAGTAGGCTTACCAGCCCAATTATCCGATTGCCTACTGAGTCGGGTTGTCACGGCTACTGTACGTCTGACACGTGGACATGTTATAAGGCGCAGAGAAACAGTTTATTTTCATCATAATTAAATAAATATTTGCCAGTCACAATTACTAATCCTCTCACTTGGTCTCAAAGTGCCAAGGCATGGATCTCTTACTTTTAAGAAAATTTTCATCATTAATTTATTTAGTTAATAATAAATAATTTACGATGTTATCAGTATTATCTATTAAAAACCGAAACCGTCCACTTAAAAATACAAGGTGAAATCCGCAAATCGAAGGATGAACATCAATTATTACTAATTAATAACAAGGACAATGCCGCCGTGGTCCCAAGAACCAGATATCATTTCGGGCAATTTACATATCATTATTTGAGAATATTTTCATGTAAATCTTAAAATAAATGACAGATAACACATAGTTATATTAAACATGTAAGGAAATGTCATCGGGCAGTGTGGCTTTTCTAGGGTTTCAAGCGTCCGTGATTAATGCTTGATGGTTAGGCTGATCCAGGGATATGCATAACCCTGATATATAACAACTGTTGAATTAAGCTTCTGACATTAGACAAAGAGTTTGAATTCTGCCAACGTTTAACTTTTCCATCAGAATATATAGGATTATTTATTTTATTTGCTCTAATAAATTTTCAAATTGTTAAATTATTGATCTAAAGTATGAATGGTAAATATCATCGAAATCCCTAAAAAGTATAATTATTTTCTCATTTTCATATCATTCTTTCCATCGCATTTGATATGAATTAATAATGTCTTGTTCAAGATGTAGCGGTGCCCGCTATCATCAATGGTGGGATACCCGCTAGAGGTCGCTGGCCATGGCAGGCGTCTTTGAGGCGCTACCGGTATCACGTGTGTGGCGCGGTTTTACTTTCAAGAAATTACGTTTTGACGGCAGCTCACTGCGTCAGACGGTAAGCTTATTTTGACTTTGATTACGGACTATCACACTACAATCTGAATATTATATAAATAAATATATATATATATATATATATATATATATATATATATATATATATATATATATATATATATATATATATATATTATTTGCAACATACTGAAAGTATGCCTGGATTATTTATCGATAATAATTTTTTTTGTAAACACACGTTTCTTGAATGGGTAAGAGAAAAAAAAGACTCAAAAGAAATTATATCATTACTCTAAATGTACTGTGGCCCACATTTTATGTTCGTTTTGTGTTTCACATAATTTTGCAGACCTCTACGTGCCTACCGAATAGTTCTTGGCACCAATAACCTCAAGGCACCGAATCAGACACTGAGGATTTCCAAAGTTTTTAAGGTAATGTCTCTCCAAAAATGACATACTTTGGTATATCGTGTTTCTAGTGAAACCAGCATACCTAGATTACCATAAACAGTGTGTGTGAGCAAGCAACATGAATCTGCCAATGATTATTACTGTTTTCATGCTTACAAGATACACTTCCAGAATCTACGAACAAACCAAATAGCAGGACAGTCCGGGTAACTGTCCTGAGTAATAATAAGCTTTGCACATTGATTCATATCTATGCAAATAGAAATTTGAAAGAAAGGCACCTATAATTTTAAGTTATGCCGTAATCAAAAATTTTAATTCTTCATTGAGAACGGTGGGCTGTTAAACCACCGTATTATACCTAAACTTAGACTTGGCTGTACAAAAACACGGGAGAAAAAAAAAACACAATAAAAATGAGATTGTTTGCAATTAAATTAAGTTGTCATATTATCTGGTTAAAACCTGACTTTTCTGAACATAATCGCATTTTGTCGCAGCACCCTCTGTTCAAAAGACGGCGTGGCCTGCAGCCTAACGACATCAGTGTCCTGCGCCTCTCCCGACCAGCAGCCTTCAACAGACTGGTGCAGCCTGCCTCCCTCCACGACAGCCATGACAGTCTCAAAAGCTGGCAGTGTATGATGACGGGCTGGGGCAGAACACGTGCGTCTTCATATTACTTTATCACGATATAATACGATAATGTATATGAGAATGATTATGTTACCTGTAGGAGGCCATACAGATAAGGAGAGAAAAGGGGCGGATTTTATAGGGAGTGCAGGAAGCACAACCCCCCCCCCCCCCCTCTTTCTCGACCTCAAAGATCTGGGAAGAAGAATGTATAAACGTTGATACCGAATAGCAGCGCCGGATTTTTAATCTAACATCGTTTACTATATATGCGCTACATGAGTATAAATGATACGGCTCATTTTTACCCTGATCCCCTCTTTTATTAGACTCTGTATCCGCCCCTGGAGCATACAGTATTATCGTTTTCTGGAAATATATATATATATATATATATATATATATATATATATATATGTATATATATATATATATATATATATATATATATATATATTCTAACAACATGATGATCGGGTCGCATCCCGTGAAATAGACTGTAGTGAATTTACAGTATATATATGCTTCGCCAGTTGGCGAGTAAAGTTTTCTTTGGATAGACTGTTAGCCTCTTTCCGCAAAATCCTATAAATGGATTTTTTATAACATTTCGTGGAGCGTTATTGCAAATATCTAGGAACGAAAGTTTAACAATAATAAGTAATTTCGATTACTGCAATATGTTTCCAGTTAATAACATTACTTTGTGCCATTATGACACAGGACAAATTCCTTGTTCCGGCCGCGCGTCAGAGCCATCCATTTTTGTTAGGCCTGCTTGTATTCGTTCGCTCTTTTATCTACTTGAAAACACCAAATAATTTAGTGATTATGTAGACGGGCCATTGCAGTTTATAATCCTCCATTCGACTGGCACAAACCTGATTTAAATAAAACCCACCAATTCCTTCTCGGTTGATAAAGTTTTATATTAACTTATATAAAGTATGACATCGCTGGTATTAAGAGGCAACGAACCACATCACTGTAGTTATCCATGCCAGCTACACTCCAAACACAGCGGTTATACACTTCAGTCGTTCTATATCTCCTCCGCTTTAACCGCTGCTTTCTGTACCAAGTTTTTCAGGGTTTCGCCACCAGGTGTGTATGGCACAGGGCCAAGAATTGTTATCAGACCAATGAGACCCAGGTGTTTCATTGTGCATGCATCCAACTCTAAATAAATATCAAACCCATGACATCCCGCTCTCTCCTTGGTTTGTTACTAATTCTTGGGCCTGTACCAGGCCTGGTGGTGAAACACCGAAAATCTTGCTAAACAAGCAGCGGTTAAAGGGAAGGAGAAATAGACTGACCGCATTTTATAACCGTTGTTGAAGGAGTGTACATACCAACCCGAAAGGACAGACAAATCTACGGTGATGGTCGCCGAGAAGTGACGAGTTGCAATTGTCACTATTTAAATAAAATGATTTTGTCGCTGTTTGCCATTCGATTTAACTCTTTACGAAGTAGTCTCATAAGAGTCCTCCATATAATTTTGTTGGTTGAAGTGTAACAGTAATGTTATGAGACCCTATATATAAGTTAATATACCAATTGATATATGCGACTGATAGTATAGCGGTTCGGCCCTACATCATCCAGCGGAGTAATCGTCTAACTCTATCCTTGCGACATACAACTCTTAAGGTTGTATTATAACTATTATTTGTCTTGTATAAATCCTGGGCATTTCCATTTCCAATTAATTCAACAAATCAGAAAGTTGAGCCGACATGCCCGTCAAGTCCACAGTCTACTTATGCTTCCAGATATATAATATACACTTATCTTGGTGATCAAGCTACTGAAATGTGTATATATATATATATATATATATATATATATATATATATATATATATATATATATATATATACAGTAGAACGCCCCTATTACGGTCACCATCGGGACTGGATGAAAGTGGCCATAATACAAGAGTGGCCGTTATACAGGACTTGGCCAGGAAAAGGGGGTTAAAATGTAACACGAAACCAAGTTCAAATCTTTTTTACAATAAAAAAAATAAACGTATATACGGAGTATTAGTATAATTATTGTTATCAATAATAAAAATAAAAAATTTACAATCACATCAACCCTATTTATAACATTTACCAACAATATATACAAATACAGTGTTTGTTATTTAATTACAAACAGATTGTATATCCATAATATTTGTACATATTTGTTGAACCACTGCCACATGACATCGTTCAGTTTATCATTCCCTGTAAATACACACTGTCTTAATCTACCGGCACTTGCGTTTTCTTGATATTGTTCCATGATCTCTCGCTTCCATAGATTTCTGCTAGCTGTCGGCTGCTTTACCGTCACTCTTCCTGATCAGATCTACCTTTACTTTGAGAGCAAGTTCATGTCTTTTCTTGGTCGCCATAATGGTCAAAATGATTTGGACGGAATATACATGTAACAATATTCATTTTTCCGTCATAATTCTTCATGTATGAGTATATTGTGCGATGTATGCTGCACTGTTTTCGTTTGATGTACGTGTTCACAAGGACATGAAAGGTTTAAAGATCCACAGTTTGCCTAACTTTTTTATGACATAATCATCGGTACCAGCTTGTTGTCATTCGTTAATTAAATGACAAACACCCTGTTTAAGATCCGGCTCGCACGACTGATTCACAAACATAAACGTAGGTGGGAACACATGCCTTACTATTGTTCATACTAATGAGGCTGTGTGTGTTGGGGGGGGGGGGGATACGACGCTGGTTACGTATCAAACTACTCAGTCACGGTCGAGCGGTTACCTTTATCGAGGCACTCATTAACAGACAGGACTATGTGAGAGCTTACAATTGTGTAATGATATTGAGGTCAGAAGTGGCCGCTCGATTTGTTGAGCCCATGTCACGGAGTCACTGCCCCTGACCGTAATTGAGGCGTTTTCCGTCCTGAGAAACCTGGCCGTAATACGGACTAGAGGAATGACCGTAATTGACAACAAAATGATTATGAAATATAACGGTCGAAAATTCGGGACTGGAAAATCTGACCGTTATAAACGTATTGACCGTAATTGAGGCGTGGCCGTTAGCAGGCGTTCTATTGTATATATATATATATATATATATATATATATATATATATATATATATATATATTTATATATAAAATCTGGATAAATGACTTAAGTACCATTAATATGTATGACTTATCGAAATGAATTTGTCAGGTGTAGTGACAATACTAACAATATTTTGTATTGATAATAAGTAATAAATAACACACTGCTAAAAACTGTTTGCTTTACACTTTAGGGTATAAGCCGCCGAAGTGGACATTTCTATTGAAACAAGCACATGCTTACGTCATAAGCAATAGTTTGTGCGGATGGATGACTAAAAATATTAAGAAAGGCAAAATCTATAATAGTAATGTGTGCGTCATCGGATCCCGTAAATCCACGGCCTGTCAGGTTAGTATACAGTTCCGCACCTTCAATTCCACGGCATGCCAGGTTTGTTAACAGTCCCGCACAGTCAATATATGCGGCGTGCCAGGTTAGAATACAGTCACGCACTTTCAATCCTCTGCGTGCCAGATTAGCATACAGTTACGCACCTTCAATCCATGGCGTGTCAGGTTAGAATACAGGTAGGCACCTTCAATCCACGGCATGCCAATTTAGTGTAAAGTTACGCACAATCAATCCACGGCGAACAAGGTTAGTAAACACACCCGCCTCGTCAATCTAAGGCGTGCCAGGCCAGTATGTAATGTATATGATATGTAGAAAGCGCACTGACTGTATACAATCCTGCACAGTAAATCTACTGCTTGCCAGGTTGGTATACAGTACCGCTCCGTCAATCTACGACGTGCCGGATTAGTATACAGTCCCGCAATCCGATTGACTACCTGCTAGGTTAAAATTCATACAGTACCGCCCGCACAGACAATCTACGCCCTGCCAGATCAGTATACAATCCCGCAATCCGATTGACTACCTGCTAGGTTAATATACATACAGTACCGCCCGCACAGTCAATCTACGCCCTGCTAGATCAGTATACAATCCCGCAATCCGATTGACTACCTGCTAGGTTAATATACATACAGTACCGCCCGCACAGTCAATCTACGCCCTGCCAGATCAGTATACAATCCCGCAATCCGATTGACTACCTGCTAGGTTAATATACATACAGTACCGCCCGCACAGACAATCTACGCCCTGCTAGATCAGTATACAATCCCGCAATCCGATTGACTACCTGCTAGGTTAATATACATACAGTACCGCCCGCACAGTCAATCTACGCCCTGCTAGATCAGTATACAATCCCGCAATCCGATTGACTACCTGCTAGGTTAATATACATACAGTACCGCCCGCACAGTCAATCTACGCCCTGCCAGATCAGTATACAATCCCGCAATCCAATTTACTACCTGCTAGGTTAATATACATACAGTACCGCCCGCACAGACAATCTTCGCCCTGCCAGATCAGTATACAATCCCGCAATCCGATTGACTACCTGCTAGGTTAATATACATACAGTACCGCCCGCACAGTCAATCTACGCCCTGCTAGATCAGTATACAATCCCGCAATCCGATTGACTACCTGCTAGGTTAATATACATACAGTACCGCCCGCACAGTCAATCTACGCCCTGCTAGATCAGTATACAATCCCGCAATCCGATTGACTACCTGCTAGGTTAATATACATACAGTACCGCCCGCACAGTCAATCTACGCCCTGCCAGATCAGTATACAATCCCGCAATCCGATTGACTACCTGCTAGGTTAATATACATACAGTACCGCCCGCACAGTCAATCTACGCCCTGCCAGATCAGTATACAATCCCGCAATCCGATTGACTACCTGCTAGGTTAATATACATACAGTACCGCCCGCACAGTCAATCTACGCCCTGCCAGATCAGTATACAATCCCGCAATCCGATTGACTACCTGCTAGGTTAATATACATACAGTACCGCCCGCACAGTCAATCTACGCCCTGCCAGATCAGTATACAATCCCGCAATCCGATTGACTACCTGCTAGGTTAATATACATACAGTACCGCCCGCACAGTCAATCTACGCCCTGCCAGATCAGTATACAATCCCGCAATCCGATTGACTACCTGCTAGGTTAATATACATACAGTACCGCCCGCACAGTCAATCTACGCCCTGCCAGATCAGTATACAATCCCGCAATCCGATTGACTACCTGCTAGGTTAATATACATACAGTACCGCCCGCACAGTCAATCCACGCCCTGCCAGATCAGTATACAATCCCGCAATCCAGTCGACTCCTACACAGGGATTACTCACGTTTCATTTCAGTGAACGAATGTTTTATTTCCTTTCCTGATATATTTAGAAACACATCCCACATACATCTTGAATTCTATTTATGTTTTTTTTTTTGTTTTCGTGTTTTAAATTTTAGGTTTAGGTCTATGCATATACATGTTTATGTACATGTAACCTTCTATGGAAGAAATTTGCACAAAAACGTCGATCCCTTTATAATATCATAATAGCCTGCATGATATATTAATAGGTGATCGTAATTTTTTTACAGTATTTGGCTAGTTGGTGCAGCTGTATTCAATAACAGTAAAAGGTTTTGTGAAACCCGTCACCTAACGAGTGTTGATAAAGTATGTGAAAAATGTTATGTATTTTTAAAATGTGATGCAAAATTGATTTTTGTTTGAACTTGGCTAACTACGTTGAGTCTAAGATAAGTCTTCTAAAACCTCCACTTGCAAATATCTGTACGGCATTATCAAAGACATTTTTATATAATATGTATGTACTGGATTCTGCTAGAGGGATACTACTTCTGTAAGCGTAAACGCACTTCTCTTTGAATTATATCAAGGCCTACATAAATATGTTTTCTTTCGACTTTTCCCCATCGTGCATTTCTGTTCATTTTCAGGGTGACAGTGGAGGGCCTTTGAACTGTCGTTATAACAGAAGCCAGCCATGGGTTGTAGCCGGCCTGATGTCCTGGACTGTGAAGGGATGTAAAACTAACTACCCCTCGGTCTATACCCGAGTCAGTTCCCACATCACGTGGATCACTGGAATCATCCGGGGTCAAGATCGCTCTACACCGGCCCCTGTGTCTTCCACACAACTACCTTACAATTACAACGTAACCGGAGCTTATGAAAGAACGCAACAAAGCAAGGAATTTATCACCACCGAAGAATTCCTTTCTGTTGGAAGAAACACTGTCACCACTCCACCACTTTTGAAGAACACTAAACTCTACTTGACTGACAAAGCTCTCGCAAAATGGCCCACTGTCATGAACACAACGTCAGCTATAAAAACTGATCATGCCGAAAAGACAGGACTGCTATCTGCGGAGATGACAACATTACCAGGTGTCAAACATTTTAAGCAAAAACTTACATTAACTTATGGGTTAACTGTCACTCCAAAGGATATGTCAACTCTTAGAAGTGTCACTCAGGCTAATACAATTTCTTCAAATCCCTTAAACAATGGAGACACTAAAAATGTAGGTGGATTAAGCAGCAATACAGACAGTGGCAACAGAACATTATTCTTAATGGCTGAAAAATCAAACGATAGGTGGCGCGGGCATGACAGCGCGGTCTCTTCGGCGTCGAAAGGACAACTTGCACGGAGGAGAAAGGTCTCCCTGTCAGCCGCAGGAACAAAACCTCCGAAACATTCCCACAGATTCTTTACTGTCGTCTCACAGGAAGATAAAATACATGAAATTATGTCATATCCAGCAGCGGCAGTAACTGAAAAATATCAGAATTCAAAGGGTCAAATTTTGCAATTTATTGACAATAATTCTGTAACCACAGAGATTCAGTCCTCTCGTGACATTACCACTGCTGGGAGTACGTTTAGATTTTATTCGTTTTGGAGCGACTGGCGAACAGTCATTCTGTGTATTAGTCTACCAACTGTGGCTGCTGTCACCGCGGCAGGGATGCTCATATATTTCCGACAGAGAAATAAAAAGAACATACATTTTGTACCAAACGAGGGTTCATGGATTCAACTTGAACGGGTTGACTAAACGTTTGTACCTCGGCTGTTGAATTCAATTTCTTCCGGCATAACATTAAATATGGTAAAATGTCATGCACCTAGGCTTGCCGTGGGTTTTCGTACGCCGTACCATCGCAATTTGATGCATTTAATTACAATCTTGTGAACGGACCGACTATACACAACGTTTCGGTCACTGAGGATTCCATTTAACATTAAATGCTGGTAAATGTTGCTAAAGGTTAAAATGTGTGCATAAATTATCATGCTTAATGGATTAAAATTGTACGGCACACACACACACATTCTCGTATATATAAATTTACAGATAATCTTGATTGTAATCAAATGAAACTAATATTTCAAAATTTTAAAATCTAACGTTCTGGTAAAATTTTAAATATTCAAAAAAAGAAACACAGGTGCTTCAGCATGAATGGTTGCTCCCTCCCCGGCTATAGGCCCCTGTAGGTGTGCACGTCTAATAGCAATCTTGGTCTTCAATGTTGTTCGAATTTGATACTAACAGGAAAGCCAAGCAGGACCAGTACGTGGACCCACAGTGTGTTTTTAAATCAACTTATTTTGCGCCAGCATGGTATATGCTCTACCTGTACTGCTATCATATCGTTAAGTATCGGTATTATATACAGCTTGTCGATAGTGAACAGAAATGCACATCTAGAATTAAGCGAGCATACGCTCGCTCAGTGCTTGTAAATGCAATGTACATAGATAAATGTGCATGTCAACGCCTATTGCATGGAAGCCTGGACAGACTTGGGATTGTATTTTATGGCAGGAATCCTGTTTATGAAAAGATAACCCCGACGGGTGTGTGTCTACCAATTATGTCGACTGTTTAAAGTGATGATTTTACATGTACGTACCTCTCATAGAGGTGGTGTAGCTAATAACTAACGCTGATGCTTTATATCTACTACACACCTTTTATTAAAAATTTTACAATGTTTCATGTAATTCTTTGCAGATACAAGTTAAATCGATTAAACAAATAGTGGATCCTCTCCTTGCGGGCACTTCTGTACTAAGGGCACCTCCTATATTTACGGGCACCTCTGTACTCAGGGCACCTATATTTACGGGCACCTCTGTACTTAGGGCACCTCCTATATGGATACTAACGGGCAGTCTCTCGAGTTAAAAAAAGGTCCCGAAACCTAGAACCTCCCTACTAAGGGTACCTCTATTGCGGGCAAAATATACAGTCCCGTCAGTGTCCGCAATTCGGAGGTACTACTGCATAGAGAAAAATAAATCAGGTGTTGGTTTTTATCATGACCGACAATTACGTTCAAATGACTCCCCTCCAGGTATTTTGGTTTCCTATTTTAGCGGTTTTGGACGATCTTCATCATATATTTTAATCAACCAGTTTTTACTCCTTAAACGAGGTTGGTCACGTTTCGGTTTCTCAACATTTTACGATTACAAAACCCATTCCTGTAATCTGTTATAATCTTTTTATACAGAGAGATAACACCGCACACTGAAACCCTGTATAAGGTGAACAATTTATTCCCTTTCAGTAACCCAAGATACTATCTGTAACATACACGCTTCATTATTTTAAAAAGAACTTATAAATGTTTGTATATATATGCATTTAACGACACCCATCATGTGTGAATCCACATGCACATTGGTAAATCTCCCTGCTTGTTTATATTTAGAGAAACGACAGCAAACAGCCTTACATGTCTCCCATGGTGTATGTAATTGACACTGCAGTTGTCCGCGGTGCAGTATTGGACTGCAGTCACCATAGTGCACAGGATTTACGCACTGTTTCGTATATTAGGGGAAAAGGTTTCCTTTGGTGTTGATTCCCTACTCGTAAATGATAGCAGAATGTTAGAGCATGGGCTATGTGAAGCAATGTTGTTATGACAGTACGGCCAGCCACTGAAGTGCAGTTTTTGGAATGACCAGTATCACGACTCAAACCAAGTCCTATTGGTTCAAACAGAATGAAAACGGAGTCGTTTTTTTATACTTTCATAATGATTCAGGTAAATTTCATGAGAGTCTATCACGTCAACATTTAATTGCCAATCTGCATATTCATATGTAATGTTTCAGTCTCATATGCTGCTGCTGTTGAGCTTAAAAATGTTAACAGACAGACAAACACACCAACATACACACTGTACAGACATCATTACAGTCAATAAGGCAAACAATCACAGCAACAAACATAAATACAAATAATTTATTCAACAAATGTAAACAGCATATATCCAACATACTGTTGTTCGATACAAGTTCAGTAATTAAGTTTGCCCAGGCTTTTGACCCTTCTGCTTGAAACATCACAGTCTCTCATACATTCAATGACAGTATGCATGTAATCACATATCCATCACAGAGCATTACTGCTTCTTTCAATGACACTCATAACCCCAGGGTTAAATCTGCCAGAAGGTTTATGTGACAGCATTAAATGTGACCATTTAAGTGAAAGGATTGTGCAACAGTTGAATACTTCAGTCAGACAACAATGAACCAGGTTACATGACAGCTGACCTTTCAGTGTGACAGCAGACATGACCAAGTTATGTGACGTGACCATAAAGTTTAATATGACAGAACACTGCAGGTTTATGTGATACACTTACAGCTTATTATAAGCATTCAGCTTGACTGTATAAATGACAGGGTTATGTGACAGCCAAGCATTTGGTAAGAAAGTATGAGTGAGAGGGTTACGTGACAGCTCAGCGTTCAGTACAACAGTATGAATGGGAGGGTTATGTGTGAGCTAAGCATTTAGTATGACAGGATAAATGACAGGGTTATGTGACAGGTAAGCATTTAGTATGACAGTTTAAATGACTTGGTATGACAGCATTATGTGACAGCATTCAGTGTGACAGTTTACTTGAGAGGGTTACATAAGCCCAAGCTTAAACTTTAAAGAACAAGTGCTGTGAAAGGTTATACGACAGATTCACTGTGATGGCATCTGTGACAGGGCTATATGACCACAGTGTTCATGGGGTTGTCTAGAAAACAGTATACATGACAGGGCTATATGACCACAGTGTTCATGGGGTTGTCTAGAAAACAGTATACATGACAGGGCTAGGTGACTGCAGTGTTCATGGGGGATGTCTAGTAAACAGTATACATGACAGGGCTTAGGTGACCGCAGGGTTCATGGGGTTGTCTTGTAGGCAGTGACATCCACATCCTGTAGGGCACACACTGCGCACCTTAAACCACTCCATCATATGTAAGGAATGCCCACCATGACCACAGGCCAGACAAAAACTGGACGACCCTGAAGAGACAATAATAAAAAATAAACACATTATGCCAGACTTTGTTCTGCTTACAGAATAGAAGTAAATCACAGAAAGTACATCTGCACAGATTTATTTTCATATACAAGACAAGGTCCCAGGAATACACATAAACATTCTTTATTAATTACCTACAAAGTAACTGTACGCAGAACTGACCATAAAAGCTCAGGTTATGCAAGTTCGAATATGAACTGAAATTAGATTGTTCAAATTATGACATAACACAGTAAACTAAAATGTATATGACATGCTGAACGTGAGGACAATGCTACCTGTGTAATGTGTGTAGTTAATATTTCTTACCTCTGACTGCCACATGACAAATGACACACTGGAAAGCCAGGTTCTTACAGTTCCCACAGCTGACCCCACGGGTCACACTGGAACAGTGCTGACACCTAGCCACAAACTCTGCAATCAAAAGCATCAATCATTTTCAGTAAATACCAGGCTGATTACACTTGCATGCACATGCCACTCAAGAACAAATACACACATTCTGAATTCCGGTGTCACGTATTGTATCTTGGATTTGTTCCCTACAAAACAAGGGGCCAGAGCATTTATATATATGAAGAATCCAATGGATGCTACCTTACCACCCTTGGGGGGGGGGGGATGGCAGGGGGATGTTTACATAGACTGAATATTCTATAATAACTGAAAACTCAAAGAGACTATTAAACATGTGTGGATTTTGCCCATTATCGAACTTGGGCAAGATAATGTATTGGTAAGTAGTTACGGTGAGTTTTGTGAAAAATCAATCAAAGCCCTGGTCAGTAATCGTGCAGACACTAAAACTTAACAGACTGATGGACTGTCAGACTGAAGGTCTGTGGGTATACCATAATATGTCTAATCATAGACGAATGTATAATTAAAATAAACAAGCAAATTTGTAGAATTTATGTCCTCACTTCAGCCTCTTCTTGCTAGCCTCCTTAATATGTTTTATTTTCCCTGAAGATGTCTCCACATGTCATAAGGGCAGTGTTTTAGTTTTCATTGTCCCCTGAAGATGTCTCCACATGTCACAAGTTTGGTAGTGAATTGGGAAGAAAAGGGAACAGGAGCTTTGTTTTAAAGCTGGTGATAACCAGGGTTGGTGCCAATTACATTGAAAAGTAATCAATTTTAGTTACAATTACTTCCAAAATCCCAATTATAATTAAAAACCACTTAAATTTTACAAAATAATGGATAAATTACCATAATTTTGAAAAGTAATTAATTACCTTAAATTACTTTATAAAAAATTATAATATACAGAGGCATGGTTCATGCAAAGTATCATTCATGGTAGAAAGGCCAACTGAATAAATTTATAAAAGGAAACACTGCAAATAAAACATATCCAGTCTGGTGTCATATATTGAATGCTACACTAATGACAGATAATATATCATTGCATAATGTTCCAATTTAAATATTTCTCTTATGGAAAGGCAAAACTGGCTGTCATCATCTTATATGAACATTGCATGTATTGTTTATAGTATCAGACATTGAAACATTTGCTGAATTAGTGTTTTTACACAAAATACATATATCTGAAAGCACATATGGGTAAACTATATTTTAAACATATTATCTTGAAGTCATTTGTGCAAAACAATTTCATCTTATATTCTTTTATCACATTTCATCCTTATCAGGCAAAATGTCTTGCTTCTTGATAACACTGGCAAATAGAGCACATGTGAAATAATTGTTGGTTCAAACCTTTGATCATGAAAAAACCTTTTTAGCTAATACCTTAATCCTACACAATATTCCAACACATTAATCAACTCATAAATCCTAATTTCTTTACTATCAATGCTGATTAAAGTTATGTCATAAATACTAGAATTTTCAAAATATGTGATTTCACTCAACTCATTGATCAACAACATTTCATGTGAATTATTCATAAAAGGATAATCATGCTGAATATATAATATATTACAATTTGATGAAATGAAATTATTTAAAGGAAAAGGTAATGAAAATCCAGTGCAATAACCATGGTTAGCTTCTTATGTATGACAGGTAGTAAAACCAGTATACACTGCCCAGATATGTGGGCACAGGAAACAGTGGAGACTGTTCAAATGTTAGAGCCAGCCCACTAAGACAGCCCTGCTATCTTGATACCTATCTCTATTTACCTCAGGAGTAGAACAAAGGCCCACCCTGACAAAAGCCCACCCAGACAAAAGCCAAACAGACAAGAGCCCACTGGACAAAAGCCCACCCCTAAAAGTGCAGACTTGGACAAAAGCCCACCCTTGACTAAAATATAAAATTAAATGATTTTCAATGTTTTTCTAAAGTTTTTTTCAAATACAACTGTATTATTTTCTAAATGTTTATAACATTTTTTATACTGATGACAAGTATTATATATGTTATGTACTCATACACATGCTTATATATCTATTATAAAGTGATTTGTGTTATATATGTCTGCAGCTTGATAAACATATATCAGTATATACAAGTGTACATATATGTGTTATATTTATATTTTTCATAGATCACTTTATAGAATGCTATATATTTATATATATATAATATATATATATATATATATATATATATATATACATATATATATATATATATATATATATATATATATAATATATAATATATAATGGTGTATATTTCCTGTAAATACAATAATGTCAATAGGCTAAGTAGTAATTATAATAATATAATTTATATGTTAATTATAATTATACAATTGATCTTTAAGTTCCACAAAGGCCCATAAACCACACTCAGGGGAATGTGACACCAATCTCTTGAACAAATAATCAGGCTAATTAGCTAGCTGCATGGTTTCTGACAGGAGTCTCCACAGCTAAAGCTATACAAAAAAAAATTCATACACATATATACCGTAATTTTTGCCATATTGGTATATGCAATGTTATATAAATGAAACAGTAATATTTAAAAATCTTTAGAGAAACATCGTAAAACCATTTCATATTTTAGTCAAGGGTCTGCTTTTGTCCAAGTCTATTTGTCCAGTGGGCTCTTGTCCGGTGGGCTTTTGTCTGGGTGGGCTTTTGTCAGGGTGGGCTTTTGTCTGTAACCCGGGCACCCATTTTCCTCATGTGACATTGATTTGAGGTAATTCTGTCAGCTAATTAGCAGATAAACACTGATGTAATCAGATCAGTATGAGTATGTTCCAGCCTCCATTTCAGTGAAGGTTTATGTAGCAAGCCCACACTTGTTGTAGTGTAGTTCTGGACAGGTGTATATTATGGAAGCTTATTACTTTATCAACATTGCAGTGGAAGCCTTTGCAAAAAAAAAGGCCAGTATAACTTATAAGGCATACTAATTACCATGCTTATTACATACATGGGTATTATATATTCAATAATCATAGCTTACAATCATCCTTACCCAAGAGTGTTTTGATAAACAGTACAAAGGAATGAGGTGAAAGGTACAGAGCTCTGTCATGAATTTGGAAAGTAAAAGAAAAGTAATTGAAATTACATCTATTTTACCCTAGTAATAATTACAATTACAATTACTTGAAAAAGCAATTCCATCAACCATGGTGATAATAAAGTTTCTGACAGACACTCCAAAAACAATCCAAACCATGGTCACCTGAGAGCAATCACTAACCCAAATTTGAATGACATCTGTTAATATTTAGAAAATTATTGCATGGAAATCATTTTCACATGGCGTCAATCCATACATTTGCCATCTATTGTCTTAGTGATTGGTTCAATGTATTAAGGCTGAAATTGTGCATGTCCACAGATCTTGGTTAACTCCATTTCGTACTCAAAGACTGATGCCCTTTCCTCAGGAGTGGTTTGCTTAATTGGCCTGTAATTGTGTTACTTACAGATCTTAGATAACTCTGTCTCATACTCATGACTGGTGGCACCATCTGCAATTGTTTTCATGTGGTGTTCAATCATCTGTTTGCCTTGAGTGAAAATTCCTCTTTATCTCAGGAGTGGATGGATGTATCAGCCTTAAATTTTGACATATTTATCTGTCTTGGATAGCTTTGTTGTAGACCAGACAGGTGGCACCAACTGCCATTCCATTTTTGAAGACTACATTGATGCACTTTTTCTCAGTAGTGGATTAGTATCTCAGCCTGAAATTTTGCATGTTGTATCCATCTGTAGATCTTTCTTTTTTGGTGTGAAAAAGTGAACATACAAGAGTTTGATTGGAATTTTTTGGCCACAAATTTGGAGTCATGTCATGTCAGGAACATTCACTGCCTTACTGTACCCATGCCTCTGTGATTTCGCAGATACATGGAGTCTCTTGTTGACTGCCAGTTTTCTAGTTAGTAACACATTTTTTTAAAATTCTAGGATCATATGTCATCTATAAATAACTAGAGGAGTAAAAAGAAACTCAGGGGGGCCCATGGTGGTTTACAAGGAAACACTTGTATTCTGTTTCTGAACTGACATCAGTTTGATAACAGCGGTTTTAATTCACACAGAATTACCTCACACTATAATAGTTTCGTTTTACAAGGCAAACGGGCTGACAGGCAACGGTCAGGGAAAAAATGTGTTGGCAAGTGGCACTTGCCTATAATATAAATGAACTTTGGTTTTCTACGCCATCAAGGATATCATTTATATAACTAGTTATGTGAGACCTAAACACATACAAAATTTCAGGAAGATATGTCAAACCAGTCAGGAGAAATTAGCATGGATGTCAGCTGCATTGATGTGTATGTATGCAGGTGGCGCCACCAGTTTTGTGTATGATAAATGCTATATGGTACCTATGCACATGCAAAATTTCGTGAACATACGTCAAACCAGTCTGGTGATACTGGCATGGATATCTGCAGCATGAACATGAATGTAGGTGGTGCCACCTGTCATAAAAACAAGAAAGCTATCCAGGATGTACACGCATGCCAAAATTCAGATGAATGAATCAAACCACTGCTGAGTTATAAGTGATTTAAACCCAAGGCAGATGAACAGATGGACCCTGTGCAAAAATGATTGCAGAAGGTGCCATCAGTTAATTGTATTATATAAAGCTACCCAAAAGCTACTCTGGTGCAAAATTTCAGCCTGATCAGTCAAAAAAGTCCGAAGATATGTGGTTTAATGTGTAAACACAGATGCACAGTTAGACGCTCTGCAGAGAAGAAAGGTCAGAGGTCAACACAAAATCGTAAGGCA
Organism: Sipunculus nudus; assembly: GCA_026874595.1. Taxonomy (NCBI): domain Eukaryota; kingdom Metazoa; phylum Annelida; class Sipuncula; order Golfingiida; family Sipunculidae; genus Sipunculus; species Sipunculus nudus. The sequence continues at coordinate 7,215,775 of CM049316.1, forward strand.
ACAGTTCACATATGACCCTATAATTGGGTCAAGTTTTAGAAAAAAGGTCTAGTGGTCTCAGAGAAGTTCTCCCCAAACGAATATGGCGGCAGCGTTGCAACCCGGTCAAAAACATACTATCCGCAAAACTTTATTTTGGCGGATACAATAAATAGTCCGGGTTCCATAAGGGTGAGGGGATATGACTTGAGAGTACTACAAGGACATCTCTAAGTGAGAGTCTGGTGTCAATGGGATGTGTTTCAGCTGACTGTAGAGACAAATAAAACTTTTTTTCATGACCATGCCTTGATCTTAAAATTATAGTAGAACTACTGCTGCAGCTAATGTTAGGCCTGTGAGGGGAAGACTGCTACTCCCTGCATGAAGTAAGGCTCTACTTACCAATGCCCATGTGTGGTTCATGTGGCTTTGACCTGTACTTGAGCACCTCTGCACGTTTTTCAAGCAGGCCCCAGCGATATAACAGGTTGCCATAGGCGCTGATGTACTGGTCACAACGGGCAGTCCAGGAAGGGTCTAAAAGTCTACAAGTACAGACAGGTTATTATAAGTACTTTATCCTTGACTTTATAAATTATCCGATAATATCATAACACCCCAGTATCAATAATTCCTAATGAAAACTTGCAGAGAAAGGTTGAGTTTGATTATTTTGCAAAAGACAACTGCTTCAGGAGAAGGGGCATATTCATCTAAACAACCTGCCCAATTACAAGCCAGCAGAGTTTTCAATGCAGCAGGCAGGAATCAACATTAAGATTTGACTGGGAAAAACATATAATAATTCCAGGAGAGTAAATATTCAAGCTTACCTGGAATTACTGTCTTAAAAACAGACCTTAAATTAAATGCCTTAAACACTGACCTATTAAATGCATTAAACACTGACCTGAATTTCAATTTTTGGTTTTATTTTTTTCTTTGCACAAGTGACTTTTACATCCATATTTCACAACAAGGGACCTATGGGTCACGACGCTCAGCTGTTATATATGATAAAAAAATATTATTTAGAAATGAGGCACATGCTGGTTTTGTGTGGTAATAAATATAAGCTGTATTATGAGTTGTTGTTGTTTAGCTTATGTATGATTTTGATAGTACCTTTGGAGACAAGGAAGAGGATTGATTTCATTTATTTTATTAACAATTGGAGTACTATTGTCACACAGATTTTGACTTGGCCATATAACTTATAAGCAGAACATATAACATAAGAGTTTAACTATTTATTAAAAAAAATTACAAATATTGTCCCAAATATAATTTTTATTAAAAATAATAAGAGAATCACATGATTTTTTAAAATGAAATATAACTGATATGATTATAAAAATAATATTAAAGAATATATTCATGAATGCATTCATGAATACATTTTGAAAGTATTTGCACGAGTATTAATATACTTTCATTTTTACCTGAATTCCCATTCTTTATGCAAGAAATTTTATAATGGAGTACATAATCATATTCGTATTTAAATACAATTACAAAGTATTCGCACCATGTCTGGTATATATTCAATTTTCACCAAACAATGATGTTGAGAATCAAGAATATACAAAATTCACACATTTAAATAATGTTCATAAGTACCTGGTTTTATAGCTTTTATTTATATTAAAAAATAACTGTAAAATATTCATTTTGGACTAATTTCACATCAATGTACACACTAGACACAGTAGGAATCTAGATTAATATTATCAACTGCATCTTTGTCTATCATTAATTTCCTTCATATGATCCCAAATGATTAGTAATGAATAATATGATTTACTTCTTTATCATTAAAATTGAACAGAAAAATGCCATAGGTGACTGCATGGTGTTATTTGGAATATGTGACATTCTACCCATCGATACAAGATTCTTATATCATCAGTAACTGCAAGTTAATTTCCTGTTATTATAAACTAACAAATTCCTTTTCTATTTTTCTTTAATTTGTTATTAAAAACCAATAAAAATTTATTAATTTGTTGTTTATTGTTATGTTGTTGGTTAAAACTACTAGATGAGTTGGGTTGGACACCTGAATCAACTGTGGCTGGCCATAAGCTGCCTGGATTCCTGTATGCCTCGCCTCAAGCATGCATAATTTGATGAAAGGTCAACAAGGTCAACATACAGGTGACTCAAGAGGGGCTGGAGAGAGCCAAAGTCTGACAGGGTGTCATAAAAAACATTAATAAAAGCTACAATTTTTGGCCAATTTCTTTCAGCTTTCTAAACTAAAAAGCTGAAATCCTTATGTGTGCATGATATGAAAATTATATCAACAGTGCTCACGGGAAACAAACATGCCATGGTCACAGTTGGGCAAAATTTAAGGTACTAATTTTATATTTATACTAATAACTTATAAAATTTGAAAAATTCAGAACTAATTTTGGGTATTCAATTGAATCTTGATTAAATAATGTTACATCCCTGACAAAAAAATCTCCAGCAATGCCCTTGTTAAGGGAGTAAATATATTTCTTGAATTTTTACAAAGTGCATTATGTTTGGGCCCATAACTTAAAACAATTAAGCAATACTGACATCATTCTGGGATGTGCATAGAGAATGAAAAATATGTATATTGTTTATGATTAAAGTCAGATCAGTGGTTTTGATATTAGGCAGTCTTGAAGTGTAACAACTGGTTTTTAATGGAAAAATGAAGTTTTTCATTAATATCTCGAAAGTATTAAGTCCTTGTGACCAAATTCTTGGCATGGTAGGGGATTTTGGAGACATCTAACTGTATGCTGAATTTAAGGAACTTAGAGCTGAAGCTGGGGAGCTGAGCTTTTGCAAACTGCATAACACTAGCTTGATGTAAACAATATGTTACAAGGTGCTTGAAAACTTGATTAAAATCTACAGTTTTTGATCAACTGGTTTCAAATTTTTGGTGTTAACAGTTGAAATGCTGACAAAAACATGCTGTGAAAATTAAATCCACAGTACTTACAGGAAAAAAACGTGCCATGGTCAAAGTTGGGCAAAATTTAAGGTACCAATTTTTTGTTTTTATTAATATTTTGAAAAAAAATTAAAAGATTTTGATCTAATTTTGGGTATACAATTTAATTTTGATTAATTAAAGTTATATTACTGGAAAAAAGGTCCACAGCTTTAACATTTTTTGTGTTAAGTGATCAAATATCTTTCCTTATTTTTTTCAAAATGCATTATGTTTGGGCCCAGAACTTTTTTAAATTAAATAATACAGACATAATTTCTGGCATGTACATAGGAACTATATAGAGGAATATTTATGGTAAATATGAGGAAAAACAGATGAGTGGTTTTGATATTAGGCAGTCCTAAAGTGTGAAAATAGGTTTTTAATAAAAAATTGAGGTTTTTCCTTAATTTCTCAAAGGAATGAAGTTGCAAAGACTAAGTTTTCGGTTTGGTAGGAGATCTTGGGGACATCTAACATTATGCCGAATTTTGGATTCCTAGGTCTTACGGTTTCAAAACATGCCACATCTACGGACGGACAGACGGACGGACGGACAGACGGACGGACAATGGACCACGACTATAGCTCAGATGACTTATAGTCAGCTGAGCTAAAAATGTAAAGATATTTATTGACAAGAGAATTTCAAGGTATATTCAAGGATTTTAAAATCAGTACTAGGACTTTTAAACTTAGAAACTTACCTGCACTTGGAGAGCTACTTTTCTTTTTTACTTACCTGCACTTGCTCAGATGGTTTTCTTTTTCACTTACATTTGGTCAGATGGTTCTTCTTTTTCACTTACTTTCATCGGGTCAGATGGGCTTTTTTTCACTTACATTCACTGGGTCAGATGGTTTTCTTTTTCACTTACTTTCACTGGGTCAGATGGTCTTTCTTTTTTACTTACTTGCACTGGGTCAGATGGTTTTCTTATTAACTCACATTCACTGGATCAAATGGTTTTCTTTTTTTATTTCTTGCACTGGGTCAGATGGTTTTCTTTTTTACTTACTTGCATTGGGCCAGATGGTTTTCTTTTTCACTTACTTTCAATGGGTCAAATGGTTTTCTTTTTTACTTTCTTGCACTGGGTCAGATGGTTTTCTTTTTCACTTACATGCACTCACTCTGATGGTTTTCTTTTTTCACTTACTTGCACTGGGTCAGATGGTTTTCTTTTTCACTTACTTGCATTGGGTCAGATGGTTTTCTTTTTTACTTGCTTGCACTGGGTCAGATTGTTTTCTTTTTCACTTTCATTCACTGGGTCAAATGGTTTTACTTTTTCATTTCTTGCACTGAGTCAGATGGTTTTCTTTTTTCCTTACTTGCACTGGGTCAGATGGTTTTCTTTTTCACTTACATTCAATGGGTCAGATGGTTTTTCTTTTTTACTTACTTGCACTGGGTCAGATGGTTTTTCTTTTTCACTTACTTTCACTGGGTCAGATGGTTTCCTTTTTACTTACTTTCACTGGGTCAGATGGGTTTTTCTTTTTCACTTACTTTCACTGGGTCAGATGGTTTCCTTTTTACTTACTTTCACTGGGTCAGATGGGTTTTTCTTTTTCACTTACTTTCTCTGGGCCAGATGGTTTTCTTTTTCACTAACTTGCATTATGTCAAATGGTCTTTCCTTTTTACTTACCTGTACTGGGTCAGATGGTTTTCTTTTTCACTTACTTGTACTGGGTCAGATATTTAATTCTTTTCACTTACCTGTACTGGGCCAGAGGATTTTCTTTTTCACTTACCTGTAGTGGGCCAGAGGGTTTTCTTTTTCACTTACTTGCACTGGGCCAGATGGTTTTCTATTTCCGTTTCCTGTACTGGGCCAGATGGTTTTCTTTTTCACTTACCTGTCAGGGTCAGATGGTTTTCTTTTTCACTTACTTGTACTGGGTCAGATATTTCTTCTTTTCTCTTACTTGTACTCGGTCAGATATTTTTTCTTTTTCACTTACTTGTACTGGGTCAGATATTTTTTCTTGTTCACTTACTTGCATTGGGCCAGATGGTTATCTTTTTCTTCTTCTGCTGGGTCTCGGGGTTCCACAAATGTGTTGTACAAGTCAGATAAACTGTTGCTTCTCCTTACTCGCTCACGTTCTAACAATGTCAACAAGATTTTAAGTGAACATGATATAAATTTCACAGAAATTGTTCAAGGAAATTACTCATGTACAGGATTGTATTAGTCCAAATTTACAGAGTCATATTTTGTAAAATTATATAAACCATGAAATAACCAGAATAAGTTAAGATGAACTAATATTTTAAAGGAACACTGTAATATCATCACAAATGCCTTTTTTCCAGTATACATTCTAAATGATATCTTAAATCTGGTCTTCAGTAATACTAGTATATTGAAACTAATTAAATTTTAATTTAATAAAAATTCAATTATTTTTACTGATAAACTACTACTACTAATACTATGGAATCAGAGAAAGAAAAAGATATGCATGCTTATACATACATTTATATGTATATACACATTATTATCATAAGAAAGACAATTACTACACTAATATTGCACCATTAATACTAATAATGTACCGTAATTGAATAATGAGGTCTTGCTGAAATATGTTTGAAAGTAAGGTGGTAATGGACTCAGAGAAAGAACCTCACTGTGAAGAAGTTTAAGTTCAAGGCAGCAAACTTAATGAAATCTTACAATCCCAAATATGTACACCTCAAGAGTTACAAGTGAGTTGCTATAATGCTTTAAATCATCATGACTTCAAATATCAAGCTCTGGTCAGTCCATTTTGTTTCAGGGAATGATTTAAAATTTACTTTGGCATCTGCACTTTTTCTACATTTTGTATTTCAGTTAAAACATATCATAAATGCACAAAAAGTAAAATGACTGATTCTAAATTGTATTGTGATTAATAGGTTGTCTCAAATAACAGATATTCATGTGGTGGGTATGAGTAAATCAAGGCTACCTGCAAACATGCTGTACTGAAAGTCTCCTTCTGTGAGGAGTCCTATTTTGGGGTACACATGAAATATAGCAGTGGATTTTGTCCTTTATCTCTCTAATTCTCAATTAAAGGGATATTTAAAAGAGTTAAATGATGAAAAGTAACTATTTTTTATTACTTAACCTAAAAGTACTCTCCAATGTAGAGTTTTAAAGTAAATTGTAATAAAATAATAATAATATACTGATAATTTCTTGCCATTTAAGTAAGTAGATGAGGAGTGTAGTATGTACAGATATAATTTATACATGGATTAATATAAAAAGATAAGCACCAATATCTGTACCCAAGGATACCCGTGTTAAATACTGGTAAAAAATGTCTTAGTTGGGGAAAGCACACAAAATGAGAATCAAGCTGGACACAGAATAAAACGAAAGTGAATCTGACATCATGGCAATCAAAACAAGGTGTATCACTCGAAAGCTGGAAGGACCACACCCTATAAAAGAAACAGGTCCAGGTTACAGGCGTGTTGACATCACAATGTATCAAACATTACACCCTGGAATGAACCCCCAGTCAGGGTGTAAAAAACCTGGGAAAACTTTCACACAGGGTTTGAAATTAGTTATTTCTAGGCTGACTCTTAATCGAGGTCAGTCTACATATCTGTTTTGTGGTCAGTCTACACATCTGTTTTGTATTCATTCTACACATCTGTTTTTTAGTGTCTACACATGTGTTTTGTAGCCAGTCTACACATCTGTTTTGTAGTCTATCTAGAAATCTGTTTTGTAGTCAGTGTACACATCTGTTTTGTAGTCAGTCTACATATCTGTTTTTGGTCAGTCTACACATCTGTTTTGTTGTCAGTCTACACATCTGTTTTGTAGTCAGTCTACACATCTGTTTTGAAGTCAGTTTACACATCTGTTTTGTAGTCTAGCTACAAATCAGTTTTGTAGTTAGTCTACATTCGTTTTGTAGTCAGTCTACACATCCGTTTTGTGGTCAGTCTACACACCTATTTTGTAGTCAGTCTACACATGTTTTGTAGTCAATCTTCCCATCTTTTTTGGTCATTCTACACATGTTTTGTTGTCAGTCTACACATCTGTTTTGTTGTCAGTCTACACATGATTTGTGGTCAGTCTACACATGCTTTGTGGTCAGTTTTCACATCTGTTTTGTTCTCAGTCTATACATCTGTTTTGTAGTCAGTCTACACAACTGTTTTGTTGTCAGTCTACACATCTGTTTTGTTCTCAGTCTATACATCTGTTTTGTAGTCAGTCTACACATGATTTGTGGTCAGTTTTCACATTTGTTTTGTAGTCAGTCTACACATATGTTTTGTAGTGAGTCTACACATCTGTTTTTAGTCATTCTACACATCTGTTTTGTAGTCAGTCTACATCTGTGTGTTGTCATCAGTCTGCTCCTGTGAGACATCAGTGGTATTATTGATTCAATAAACATTGTCTTCTTCATACTGTCTGTCATTAGGTTAAATAAACTGTCATTAACAAACATTAATTTTCATTGATAAACATTAACTTTAAAAACAACACCTTTCATTAATACATGTTCCCTTAGATTAAGAGTTTACTTCATAAATACATGGATGTCTGATTGATATTTTCATAAATTTACTTGATAGTAATAAATCTGTATATGCTTTAATGAGAGTGCTTAGAAATTCAAACAATTTGAATGACCAGCATACATGTGCAGGCAGTGTGACAGAGTGCACTGCAGAGGCACCTGGTGAATGAATTGTGCTTTAATCACAAGGCGACCCTCAAATACAAGTGCTTCCTGAACTTATAAAATGGGAGCTAATATATATATTCAGCTAAATCGAATTACACTAAATGTGTGCCTGCTTCCATTATAAACAAAGGATAAATGGTAATTTGCCAAATAAATATTGTGATGATAATAACAGTTATTTACTAATAATAAACTGAACTTCATGCAATCAAAATAGGTTCATATTAAAGAGAACTAATAATACAGAGTGCCTGCTTTTTATAAACTAGGGTTAATTCCAGGGTAATGACAGACAAGATGGTGTGGTGTGAACGCGCCTGCTGTCACTTACTGAAGGTCCATCCTTTGAGAGAAGTGTCGGTGGGGTGAATGGTATGATAAGGGCTATACTGAAGAAACAAAGGAACAATAACGAGTTAGAGAGCATCTCCATACACCCTCCAGTACAAGCCAAATGCAACACGCAGAACAATGCAGCGCAGCAGCCAAGCATGGCCAAGATCAGAGAGGAAAAGGTCAAAGGTCAACAAAAGCCAAAAATCAATAAGATCCAAAGGTCAGCAAGAGGGAAAGGTCAGTCAGCAAGGTCAAAAGTGGTGCAAAATTCTGTGCATTGTGAAATCTGTTAAAAAGCGGAAATGTGTTGCCAGTAAAGCTTGTTGTTCAAAGTAGGACTGACTTCATGGGCAATTTAATGACAATAAGGTAATTAGCTTTTTTTACCATATTATGCTAAACTTTTAACAAATTGTTGTATTAAATAAAATTATACATCTTTATGATTCCTTTAAGATTGTCAATACTAATGACCAAAATAAAGTTACACTGTAACTTACAGCTTGGATATATTGGCCTAAAGTTTTATTTTTCAACAATTCTGTGCTTGTTTTCTCATTGATAAATGTTTAAATAATATTATTTTTGATTGGATTCAATCAATATACTTCAGTCAAGTGCTTTTCATGAAGAAGGTAAAATAAATGCTTGTGGTGAAGAAATTAAGTGTTGATTAAAGCACATCAAAAGCTGTGATATATGGTCGTTGGGAGGTAAGCCTTTTTCATACTTTGTTTAATGTTTTTCATATTTTGTGTTTTATTCAGAATGAGAAATTAAACAATCCAGAAGATAAATAAAAATATAATGAAAAACATATAAAATATAATGAAAGCAAAATAAAACAGAAAAAGTGGAGTGAGAGAGAAGCAGTGAATCAAGAAACAACAAAAGCAAAAAGAAATAACCAGCAATGCAGGCCACCTGAAACAAAGTTAAAATGAATCAACATGCAATGTAATCAACAATAAAATATTACCGTAATCCACCTACACCGGGCAGAACTGTGAATAGCCATGCTGTGCTTGCATCATGGTCACACGGCACATGAATATTCATGCACATGTACAGATATCACATAATCTCAAACCCTCTCAGTGGTCATTTAATACATCCATCATAAAATACAAAGGTATATTCTTTTGATGCTGTATCGTTATGACATCTCCCATTTGCATTCAGAATGTGCCAGACAAAAAGGACAAAGATAACCCTAAAAGCTGGTACATCCAAAATTTCAGGAGTGAAGGTTACAGTCAATATACTTTTACTCTATTTTCTCTGCTCTGTGTTCTGTATTTCTGGAAGAAAATTATGCGTTTATCAGAAAACAACACAGCATCATTTCTGATCAGGATATCACTAGTTTTCTCTTTACATTCTTATACTCCCAGTAACAGTCATTCTTTATACAATATGAAAAAAAATCCATACAAATTATTGGACGACATTGTATTTGAAAGGCAATCCATATGAATGTAATCTACAAGTAAAGATGGCTATCCACAATTACGTGCCCCTGTAAAGCCATATAATTAAGAACAGACATAAAACCCATGGTCAACATCGCAACTTACGTGGGTTCCAACCAGTGATTGGCAGCTCAAATTGCTGAGGGCTAAGGTAGGGGTACACGGGCTAGAACGAGGAAACGTGAGACAAAACCAACTAAACAAATCCAGGCTATAATCATAACACAGCCAAAGTGAAAGCAATGCTTAGCCTGTGCTGTATTAATAAAGCAAGCCATGTTCACCATGAAAAACTCTCATCAACTATAGTCTGTATCAGTACCCATGTCTGCATGTTTTTTGTGATGACTTATTTTTTATAAAAGTAGTTCAGTATGAAACTTCCTGGTACAAAGGTTTTATGAGGTGTTCTACTGACATCCTGAGTGAACACTAATGTTTTACCTGGCATTTATGTAAGAAAGAGGTCCTTGTCCCTCAATTTAGCAGCGTTGAAAAACTAAATCCTTTTGACTTCATATTATATCATATTACATGGAATTAGAAGAACACCTGAATATAAAATGAGGCCAATATATATATATATATTTATATTCAATCTTTTTACAGAAAAAACACTGGAACACTGATCCTGGTACAGACTATAGGTGGCACGCTATATAGCAAGACCCTACCTGAAAGAGAAGTCAAAACTACACACTGTAAGATAATAAATAGCTACCTTCTACTTGTTACATTTATAACCAAACTACTTTGCATCTAAGTGAAAATAAAAAGAAATAAAAGTAAATGATAAGAAATAAAAGCTAATAATGAGAAATAAAGCCAATAAAACTCATCAAACACTATTCTTTCCAAACCCACATTTTTATCTGTGGTGTCAGTTGAACCAGGAAGGGAAAGCTAGAGGTCACCACCAGAGGGAGCCAGATGCTGTTATTACCCATTTTCCACAATTAACCATGAGTGCAGCAGTTATATTAAATTTTTAAAAATTGCCACCCCATGCCTGAATATTTCACTCAATTGTAAAAAAAAAAATGAAAATGAAAAGCACAAACACACCAACATCAGGGTCATCAATCAAATAAATTTAAAAATATATACCCCTGATGTATCCCTGACTCAGTTTCCACTGTCCCTGACCAATTAAATACAGAGAATATTAATATAACTGAATGTTTCCACACCTGCATTGCTCTGTCATCATTACATAGAGTTTAGTGAAGGCAAAATAATCAACTGCAAAAGTCAGTATAAATGAATCCCCATTGCAAATTAAATGTGACATTCATCGTTACTGATTTCACCCTAAATTGGTTAATCATACAAATATATATACCGGTAAATGGAAATAATTTGTTGCTGAGTAGTTTCTGCACTGATTCACACCTGATAATGTTGTAACAATAAAACAAAATCTGTTGTCTTGAAAGTCAGTTTAGTTTGTAATTCTATAAATTGTAAAATACTGTGGTTAGTTCATATTCACAAGGATAAATTTTATGATTTACCTTATTTCAGTTACTAGTTACTATAGGAGCATTTGTGAGTAGAAGTCCAGTTCTTTAATGCTGGATAATACAACAGATCAGTAATGGTTTATTTTACCAACATCTTCTGCAGCAATGTTCAAGCATAACAGCTTCTATTCTTAGCATTCTTACCCATAATTAAATAAAAAATAGATAAACATCTGTTTACATGCAGTGAATACCAGTTTATTATTGTGCTGGACCTGTGGTTTTATGAAGAAGCACAAAGCTGTCATGGAAGGCCATGCATTTTATCATTGTCTAGATAGTACTCAAAACCAGATCAGGTGAAAATTAGTTTTTTCTTTACCAATTTCAAATTAATTAACTTGTTTCGTTTCAACAATATTGCACTTTCATGAGTTCTATTCGTGACATCTGCGGATTGCTGAGTTGAATTCAGGGTGCATTCCTGTTTTGGTTCTGGTAAACATAGGCAACCCAGGCTGCCACAGGCAAGGTAAAATAAATCCCCCTGATGTGACATGTTGAGTTTATTGGTGAGGTAACTCACCATGTTTTCACTGAGCTGTCTTGACAAAACTCGAGACTTAATATATTTAATGCATTGAGGAGATACGTGCAATCTTGCAGAGGTTCTGTATAAATGACTTTAGCAAAAAAAAAAATAATTTTAAAATATTTCTAATATGAATCCCTTGAAAAACATGAAGGAAATCATAGTACATGGAATTTTTCATAAACTGGTAAGACCATTTTGGGAATCAATCTGTAACCACAAAATGACAGATTAAATTATGTATAAATGCAATATCTTAAAATTTTGATTATCTCTTCAGTGACAACTGATGCATTATGGTATTGATAATTTGTTAAATATTATACACTCCGTCTGCAACGTAAATATGCACTCCCTGAGAATGGCTGAGCTCTGGCTTTCAAGTGCACTAATTCAAAGAGAAGAAAAACTACTTATACTATACTATGTATTTCATGAGTAAAAGCCTAGCTGATTTCAATTTCCTAGTTTATCAGATATCAAATATTTATCAGTACATGATAAAAAATATTGGAGACTGGAAAAAAAGCCCTAAAAAAATTAAGAACACACAAAATATAAATCAAAACTTAAAATTTTAGACCATATAAAGATTGGCCTGAATATATAGATAATCAATTAACAATACGCAAATAATATTATGTTCACCTTGCAAAACTAAACATTCAGTCAGTCTGTCATCAATTTTCAAGTAAAATTATATTAAACTAAAGGATAATAGCATTCATGTTTTTATGTCAGGTTGTCAGCAAAACAAATATAAATGAACAAAACTGTATCAGTAGCATTTTGGTTGTGATTTTGAGGCCTCTCTCTATATTTAACTGAACACAAAGCTTCATGATATCTTATGGTGTATATTACATAAATCATGTTCAGGAAGAGCACATCACTAAGATGTATTATCTTCCTGAAAAAAAAACTAAGCTATGCATTGGGTACAGGATCAGGTATTATAGAACTAGGTTTGTTTAATTAATACAAAGGTTACATGTAACCCCCATGGAAATGGCATAGTGCTGAGTGCTACACAAGGTAGTCTTGTAAAATAAGGATGCTGTATAACAGTGACAACAACATCATACTAAGGATGAAGTGAGAGTGTAGCTCCACATAATGGTAAGGATTAGGCCCATTATTTAGAGGTCTTCTCATACCCTGGTTTACCACACTAAATAAGAGCTTTTGACATAAACCTTCTTTCTGTCACATGTGAACGATGAAGATTACTGATGGTCATGTGACTGTCATGTATATTTTACAAATACTTAACTAAATTTAATGTGTATCAGTTAGTTTATCTACATTCTGAACAGTGAGACTTTTACATTATACATTGTGTAAAACTTACTTTTCACAAGCTTTAAACTACAAAGATGATCAGAAAATAAATGTCATGTTTATTATGGTAAAACAGTTACAGAAAAACTGAAATTTGGATAGCAGATTAATGTATGGATAAGTGACTATTAATGTCAACATACCTCATGTGTATGGTATATAATGTCTTAAGTCTGGAAGAACTGACTGTGGGTAGAGATTACCAGCATACGAGTTGACCTGGGTATGTAACCTTCATAGTGCACTGATCAGTGGAGTATGAATACTTGTACATGTATTATAGTGACTGTTGAGGTAAAGGTCACAAAAACTTGATTAATTTTACAGTAATTGCCTAAAAAAAGTCTGATCTACTAGAGGGTTTCCATTGAAATTGGGTTATTATTCTCTAAAACTTAAATATGTTGACAGTTTGGCAGTGAATTGAAAGAGAATGGCCAAATGTCCAATACTTGATGATAAACTTCATCACAGGAACAGGTAGTGGCTCAAACGCCTTGCTAACCCATCTTCTCAGTTACATGATTTACAATATCTTTAGCACCCTGCAAACAATCAGCAGCTGACATAGGCTTAATTTTGTGTCAGTGACCACTGATATTTATCATCATAAATGCAAAAAGTACTTTGCAACACATTTATTTCATCCAAGAGGCTTACATCTCATTCCCTCCACGATGCTTAATTTCTTAAACTGATCTATGATTCATGAAATATTGCCAAATTTCAATGGGCACCCCCTGTGGAACAAGCTATGAATATCTTTTGTGCAAAATCTGAAAGGCACCAGTGCACTTATGTTTTGTCTCAGTAAAGAGTAATATACAAAACTGGATGATAACAACTTCAGTTACAAAGGAGGAAAGAAATAAAGCTATTATTCACAATTACAGAAGTATATATAGATTGAATGAAAGGATGCTACTCTAATTCAGCAAACAAATAGATATGCAGAGCACACACAAGGCAATGCTTAACTAATCAGGCTCCAATATTTTCATTCTATATGAGAGATCAGCTCAAAAGAAGAGCAAGCCCCAGATACCTGCCCCACCCAGCACTACAGACACACTATAAGGCTCTGTACCACAGCCACATACACTATCATAGTATACAATATAGACATACACACACAATATACAAAATACAGAACAGTTGTTCATAACATATAACATATATTTGAGATTACTGACGATTATCTCACATTTAGATCACATTTAAAGAAAAAGAAGGGAAAAATAGACTATAGAGTAAATTTCTTTATACTTAAAAACATTTAATAAAGAAACAGTTCTACTTATAATCTATGCTTCTCACATCTTTACTACACAATAAAACCTTACAAGAGAAGTATATTTAATTGAACAGACTGAAAAATCTATACACATTATGTATAACCAGACTTGGATAAAATGCTTAATCAATTATATAAGCCACCTCACTGAGCTTTAATGACTTTTAAATTTAGATACTTATTAATGAGAACATGTATTTTCAAAGAACAAGTGACCTATGGGTCATGATGCTCAGCTGATGAATATGCTAATTACTGGAGGAGCATATGTGTTATATTATGTTAAGACTGAAGATGTTGTATTTTATTGTTTCACTTATTTATGTGTACTGTTCAAACTTTCATGTAGCTTAGGAAGATTGATGCCTGAATAAGTTATGTTAAAGCTTTAATTCTGAATATAAGTATTGAGAAATTGAGTATTTTGTTTTTATCAGTAACAGCAAAAGAAACAGGGGTTATGTAATATAATGTTTTAATTTCAGCCAGATTAACATTAACAGGCTGTGTTTTTGAAACTGGTATCAGACCTCATGTCGGTGCTTAACTGGAGGAATTTTACACCAGTCATTATGATTCATGGGATTTATTAATGGCTATTACTTGTTTAAAATTGAAATATTTTGGTTGATATTTTATGTAGGAATGAGGTCACAATGACACAGTACAAGAATTGGCAAGAAATTTTATCAACACTTCTCTCAATGTCAAATTGGAATGCTGTAGCCGTTGCATTTACAAAATGTTCCCTATAGCTGTTCCTATGATGACCTGGACAGATAGGTAGGCGACGGACGAAGACCAATCTCTACAAACCTCCATTTAAGTGTATTAAAACTGCAGAATTAATCAGGAGAGAGTTTGGACACTTACATTGGTTATGACAGCTTCTGAGGGTGAGCGAGTCATTTCTGATGAGTTCTGTCGACCTGGGGACTTGGACACGTTTTTTGTTCCAAATGCACAGCACAACATCGCCAGGGTCTGAACGTCGTAGATTCTGCTGTAGTGGTCAAGCCTGGGGATATAAGTGTAATGTTACATGCAAAATTTTTACCCCATTAATAGCAAATGTGAAACCCCCTTTTTAAGTCCCACCCTGGCATATGTTCTTAAAGTAAAACATACCTCCCAGTCAAGATTTGAAAAATAAGGACCAGCAGTTTTTTCAAGATATGTCATTGATATTGTTCTTTTACTTATGCTTGATTTAGCAGGCACAAATACAAGAAAACAAAAATATCTGAAGAATAGATGAAAAGCAACAGTAATGGGTTATCAACATTAATAAAAGAATACTTAAACTAGGCCAATATATGCCATAGTTCATTTAACTCCACTTACAGTGACTTCAGCATCCTCCGACCAAATGCATGCGTCGCCCAAGGAGACTCCAAGTCAGGGTTGTTGCTTGGTTTCAGTGTTGAGCTACTCATCAATGCTGCGAGGGACCATGTCCGCACCAGGTCTGTCCGGCCATTCTCTTCGGCCACGGCAGAATTCTTCGTACACATCAAGGGGACGTCTTCACTGTTGATGCTGAGAATGGTAAGATAGCAATAACAGTCAGATAACCAATGTTGCAGTTAGTGAATGACCTGATCATGAGCATTTATAAATTGAACACTGATGAAAACAAACTAGATTTTTTTAAAATTGATGTATACATGAATAATATTTCAAATTTTAAAATGGCTGTGTTCAAATATACTAAAAACTTTTATAAATATTAAGGATTTAATATGATTTTGATGTTTCAGCTATTTAAGCATTAGGGTGACAAAAATTATATTTTATTATGTCATAACATTCACTTTAGGCAGTCAAGACTGGGTCATTGTAAGAACTACTGGTGTGTTTTCTAAAAATATCTAAATGTCAGGTACTAGATGTGTACAAGCATTTTACAAGCTTACACGTATCCCTCTGCCAGCTTTCTGCTTGGTGCTATGAGAGAGCTGATGTCGTAGATGATGACAGTTCCTGTTTTCTTGTCAGATTTGTGTACGGAGCTCACACTGTCTGCCGTGGCTTCTCTTCTACGAGGCCGAGTGCGTGGCCTCCTCTGTAAAACATATGAACTTGATCTTACATGTAGCTACAGAGGACTGTGACTTTTCAATTATGGTGTAAAAATATGGTGTAAGGTCATTATTTAACAATCAATATAAATTTATGGAACTGGTACTCAAATCACAGTATTTTCTTGTGTAATTACACGGCCACATTTATGGAAAGCCATGCATTCACCATTGAGAAACTTAAGCTTGGTACAATTTATACTCAAGTGTTTCAATTGTAGTAAAATGTCAAAACTGTAAGTGATATTTCCTAAAATAAAATAGTAGGAGTTTCATACAAGTGAGTGTAACATTTTTCAGATTTCTAAAGAGCTGTATTAAGGGCATGTGTGGATATCTAAATAACATTTTCTAGCTGTAAATACTACGATTTTCGCTTTTTAATGAAAGGAAAGGACAGTCCTAAAATAGAAGGCCAGACAAAATGCCATCACCATAGCAATATAAGCATGACTTAGAGTGAGTCAAGCTAAAACATTCATGAAATACATAAGATCAAGCTTACCATGCCACGTTCTATAATTCTGTCCTTCTGTTCATAAAAGTTGGAAAGCATGTTGGTGTTATCCCTGGGAGGACTGCGGGCCAGGTTGTATATCCTCTGTGGGTGGCTGACTTGCACAAACTGTGACACTGCTGTGATGGCCCTGGAAGGATGAAAGGAGACAGGTTGTCACATACACAAAGAGTCACACAGCTCTACTCTAAAACTGTCACATCACTGCAAGGTCTGTGAGGTCACACTGCTATGGGGCTCACATTATTATGAATATTCATGAGGGGATTCCCAGTCACATTAAAACATGTGACAGATGAGGGGCAGGAATATACAGGAAGACTTTTGACAAATTTTTGTTGGAATACATGGACACAGTTTTTCATAGGACAGCAATTTCTCATCTGTTAGTGCCTGTGTTAGCATTAGATCATATAAGAATGGCAAGTATTTTCTTTGTTTAATAATGCGTGCAATTTCAGCTGTTTGTTGTAAATATGAAAGGAAAATAGAGGATTTACAAATTTGACTAACAAATTTGATAAATTTTATCAATTCAAAAATGTTTGTAAAATAATATCAGACAATTTTAACCTGCAAATGCAAAAGTTAAAGTAACAGACAAGAAGCTTGGTAGAGATCTCTGGTACCCAGTCTCTGAACAAGACCAACACAAAGTTAAGGCAGGCGTTTATTTAATAAAGGCCATGTTTTGCCTGGCCATTGAATTAGGCAGGCATCTATTTAAAAACAGGCGTCAATCAAGGAAATATTGTATGATACATAATTATATATATAAAATACAAACAAAAGTACTGATTCAGGAAATATTGTATGTTGTGTAATTATATTTATATAAAATACAAATGAAAGTACTGATCAAGGAAATATTGTATGTTTGTAATTATATACTGCAGATTCAGAAATATTAGTTGGGATTTTATTTTCCTGGTTTTTGTGGATCAAGATAATCCACGAATTCATGATTCCAGCGATAAAAAAAATCACACAGAGGATATACGGTATCCTAACGGTAGCTGGTGGTTGACTTTATATATATATATATATAATTGTTACCGCTGGCTGATTTTCAATAAAGATACAAAAATTGTTTACTATTGTTAAATGATTGTCTTTGATACATTATTAAATGCACCGAATTGCTTTTTCCTAAATTAATATAAAAATATGGGATTTTTTATAAATATTCTTTTGTCAATCATATTATTTCCCCTAACATCGAACAAACACGGCCAAAGGATATGTTTACAATAAAACAATATCAAAGTATAATTTAAACTGAAAACGTATCCCCACATTTCCTCATTTCCTCAACATTTCGGGTGAAAAATTCAAGAACAGAACCACATTTCCGTCGCGCATAGCGGTACTTCTAACACGCCAAGAACGGTACACAAGTTCCAATGTTCGTAACCACAGCTACCGAGGCACGGCTTTTTCAGAACCGGCCTTTTCAACCTTCTTTCAATAGAGATTAAAGGAGACTTACGCTACCTATTGGCCTTAAAGACAAGGACCGTGTAAACTCTTTGCATTACCGTGGGACGCGAAAGACCTCCTTTTCCGAATATTGAGACAACAGTTGTGTGCATAACAGTGAGCAATTGATAATACATGCAGGGGGTAGTTCTTCCGAATATTGCCGATAGTTGTACATATATTTTAGGGTAAGTACGCGTCACAGAATACTATTATGCAAATTATTTCTTTGTAATCTTCAAATATAGTTGACATGATGAATGACGAATGAACCGTGTCTCGTCCCACCGGGCCGTCCGGGATTTACAGGCGCCACATGTGACTACCGCCTAGATTAAAAAAGTTAAAAACCTCATGTGGACTGTCCAGTTTCATTTTTCCTCTGGTTAAATGATGGTTTACATTTTCTGTCAACGTGGTGTGATCGGGTGTTATAACTAATAGCCGATGTATCGGGTGTTACAACTAACACCCGGTGTATCAGCCAGCACGTGTCGGTCACGGCTGATTAATTCTTTGTTAGGCTTGGGTCAGGCGGAGCTTGTTTGTTCAACACTAACCCGATTGACCGCGTTACAGGCGCACCGTGTGATAAGCATCAAAGCCGAACCACCTGTGTACGTCGGGCTTGTCTTCCTTGTGCAAATAGAGGTATTAATAAACATAATTTCCTGAAGTTTTCTTTGTCTTTCCACGAATTCAAATACCCCACGATATGCGTTTTGTACAAAAACCACGAAATTTTAAGCCCACGATATTATCTGAATCTACAGTATTTAAAATACAAATCACTGATCTTTATTTGATTTAACACTGGCATGTACCTTGGGTGGACATCTGCGCTTGATGATATTCTCCTAAACGTTCCTTCTTTCTTTCTGGTAAAACACACAAGATACCCTGAAAATATACGGAAAAAACTACTGGAGACCTTACTCAGTGTAGACTGCTTGAAACAGCAAAGCACAGAGTGGGCGCAGTAATGATAGATATGCTCATGAGAATACTGTGGAAGTGCTTTTGTTAGCAAGTTTTTGCGCTTAATTAAGAACATGTATTATTTTGATGTGATCGTTGGTCTCTTGGAACACTGCAGCATTCTCGTCCGACACAAAGTCATGTGGGTCTGGTAATCCTTCCATGCGGGATTGCTTGAGTTAAGGCATCTACAACCAGGATGTTAGAGTTGTCATGTTTTTATATGAGTCCATAGCAAGTGATACTGCAGCTGAAATTCCCTCCGATTTGTGAAAACAACTGTGAAACAAGAAGCCTTTGAAGACCTTTGAAACCTCCCTCCCAATGACTTAGAAGTATGATGGAATTGAGAGCCAGCTGCAGGTGTTTCAGCTTTGTTTGTTGTTCACATAAAGCCGGATAGTTCTAGTTAGTAATCACATTTGTTGTTGTTGTTGAGCAATTGTACAACTTCCTTAGATGTCAAACAACATGGCTGGGTGCAGTACCATTACACTATCAAATGTTACCGGTTCAGATTAATTATAATTTGTTTACACCTTACGGTCACAATACTCAGTCGCCCATGGCATATACACAGTCACCAAGAGCTTGTTAGATGGGAGGTAGTTTATGCTACAAACCTGTCTAGTATATTCCTGTTTAAATATTTTCATATTTTAATACAAAATAAATTACCTATACAAACTGATTTGTGCTAAAATTTGAACTGCACTAAAGCTGTAAAATGAAAAAAGCACAAATATTCAGACACGCCAAATTAACCATTTCCACAGTAAATCTAAATCTTTGAAAATTTAAAAAAAAAAAAGAAATCACCAAGGCAACTGACCTGCTCCACAAAACCTGGCTCCGGATGTCCTTGGGAAGGGCACTGACATGTCCTGGACGTAGGATTCGGGGTAGTATGGGAACCCTCCTAGTGGATAGCTGTTGTGGATATCTGGGTCAGATGTCTGGCCATCCTCCTGCTGTTAACACAAATGATTATGACCATAAATACCCTGACAAAAGTGCAAATTATTTAGATGAATAAATTGAACTTACTGCCTGCAAAACAAATCAACCAAACTGTGAGGGCTGGTAAAACAAACTCCTACACAATTACCCTAATATTTTGTTTTTAACATTTTTCATTTTTTTTTCCTGGAATAGAATTTTGATTGTTATAACAATGAAAATATATAAGCATCAAGACTATTTCTAGGTTACAGTTATTTGCAAATACTAATCTGACAAACATAGAGATGAAAGTGACACATGTTAACTTTTCTTTAAAACATAAAATTTGGTTATGCAGATTTTCTTTCTACTGCTAACAAGAAATGCCTCTCTATACTTAAAGTAAGTCCAGTGGCCATGAAAGATTCCCTTGAATGGATGTGAAACATGTTCAATTATTCAAATAGTAAATAAGAGAGTGTATAAAACTGATTAGCCAAGTTACAAGGATTTTATTGTCAGAAGGTGAAGTTCAGCTAGAATGGACAAATAACCATTATGTGAAAAGAATAGAGCACACACTTTCAGACTCTGGTTGATAAGAAAGCCATCTGAAACTCAGTAGATAAGTGCCCATTTACTTTTGAAGACAGCAATATCAGTGAAATGTTCAAGGTAACAGATTGGAATTCTTTTCTTGCTCTGATGAGTATCTGGATATAACTTGTGTGTGTGTGTTTGACTGTGCATGGAATTTTATGGTGGATTCATGTTAACTGAAACTGAGAGAGCAACTGATGCAGTGCCCATAAATGCACACATTTTGTGATGTTAATTACTGAGGATTCACTTTTAAACACTTACTGTGATATTGTCCAGGCTGGTCATGAGCATACGTAAACAAGGCTCCAGACATGATCGATTATGCTTCACGTGCCAGGAGGCTAAGTCTTGAAGTGACTGGAGAATAAATAAAATAAATTAAAATTCATAGTCATCATTGGTATTTTTTTCATATTTCATTTACATTTTCACTGAAGACACTGAAAGGTTTACAAAACAAGAAGAAACAAACATTATTGTATAACAAAATATATTTAATCTTAAACTTAATATGAATTGAAGGAACTGAAAAATGGGGTTGAATTTTCACTATCTTTAGTGATTCGTGCAGGTTCCATTTTTATGATCTGATACAGTTACATACACAGAGTATATAAATTTTCATAACAGTTATTTAATATACAAGCAAAATCTAAATAATCTGATGAGAATTCAAGGGACTCGAATAAATACAATATATAGTCAATTTTTAGCAATTACAGAAGATCTGATTTCTGACATATTACCTTGATGATTTGCTTCTGAGCTGTTTTACTGATAGATGTATCACTCCCGATCTGGAATGATGGCACTGAATTGTTGGGATACTCCTTAGGAAACTGCATGGCCAGGCCGATATAATGGCTGCCCCGCACCGCTGATACCCGACAAGTCCGTCTTAGCTCATCCAACTGTAAAAAAAGTCATTCATTGATATAATACACACACAATAACAGCTGCCTCTCACCAATGAGTGTTCACATTTCATGCAATGAAAATAAATTTGATCAATATATATCAAATATATTTATAAAATAAGGAATTTCACAATACATTAGGAAATCAGCACAAGGCAAGCTTGATAATTCCATCCAAAAGGTTAACAGCAAATTTAATAGGCATATTGTCAGGCATTTATTAGGCACAGCTTATTTAAACTGTTATTTACTGAACCTGTGATGGAGAAAAGCAGTGTTACCAGAAATTAAAAAGCAGTCACAGACTGCAATTTGCATCCACCAGGATCTTTATCAAACTTTGGTGTGTGCTAAGTAAACACAGGATATATATGAATGCGAGCCCACAGAAATATATGCTATGCAACTTCATGGTTGCATCATAGATCAGCTATGTTTGCCAGAACAAAGACAGCCTCCTTCTGTGGCATTCCACCTACCTCATGTACTGTAACATTAGGGATGTCTATATTGACTAGCTGGAACTCATGCCGTAGCGACTTTGGTTGTTGAGGAGACAGCAGCTCTTGAGATTTCCTGCCGGGGGGTGGGGGTGTACGAGAAAGGTCAAGACCTCTATCACGCCCCACCTCCAGCCTCTCCACCCCACCCTCAGCACTCCCTGCTTCCAGCCGTTCACCACTGCTGTTCTGTGCCCCTTCACCAATGTTAGGGACGGATGATGAGGGGTCGGCAGAACTTGACCCTGGTGTCTGTGACAGTAAGTACTCCTCAGGTACGTCATGGCCACACAACTGTACAAAACCAGATGAGGAATCAATTACTGCAGATTACAACTTTTACTTAAATTTATTAATATCAACAATTTTAGGTCAAATTAATTCTTAGAAATAAATAGAGATAAATAATGTGCTTAACAGTTTTACTCTCTTAAAATCAGGAAAATCACAACAGACAAAAATTGATTTAATTACATAACGTTCCTATTTCTGACTGAAGGCAAATGTTAGTTAATAAATTTGAATATCTGAGATGCCTTTAATTTTTGTAAACAAAATTGTCTGTAAATTTAAAAATCTTTAAAATTGGCAAACATAAGTCAATTCCATCTGGTGGAGAATATTGTGGGATTCTGTATATATACTCATTATCATTATCATTATCACACTGGCATTAAAAAATACAGGTACACTTATTGCTTTGACAAATAAATGAAAAATAATGGTCAATTGTGATGTTTGTAATTAGTACAAGTAGCCAAAATAAGACTAATTTCATCTGACACATGTCAGCAATTAACGGATGTTTTATTAGATAACACAGCTGATACAGAACTCTGTATCCATGTGCAGAAACATGTATCATCTCTACAGGTGTTCACCTATAAAAGGAGATTCGGGTTAGCAGCAATTATAATTCCGAGCAATAAAATGCAAAAAAAATTTCTTAGATAAAATACTGGAATAATATAATGAAATAATGGTTGGATATTCTTCAGGACAAATGTATGCAGTGGGTCATAGACTTAAACATGATACTAATACAGCATAAATGCTAAGCCATCTCCATTAATTTGACTGACCTTCTGCATGTGAGGGTCTATCTCCCAGATCCTGAGAGTGTAGTCCCTGCCCCACGTCACCAAATGGTAACTGGCTTCACCTGTACATAAATATATACATTCAAATAGTTTTCACTATCTAATGACTGTTTAACCCTGTTTTACACAACTTCTCTTTCAATTTAAAGTAACTAAAGATCAAGCATACTTAGTCTTGCAATTATAAATTCTATGGGTGTCATTCCAGTGAAACCAATGAATAATACATACTAAACAGTATAAATTTCTTATTTTTCTCAAATAAATAAAAAATAAACTGGTTTTATTATATCAGTGGCTCCTGAAATATTTTATTGATGGAAATTATTGTATTTTTTACTTGACCTAAATTTTCAAAAATATACAACCAAGCCTTACCCAAAGCTTGGGACTGCAGTCTCTCATCAGACTGTGTTAATGTTTATACATGAACACACACAGTGAAAAAAAAATTATAGTTGTCCAAACTTAATTTAAAAAAGGCCTACAGGCCTAATGTAAACCTGTGCAAAGTTTAGGAGTATGAATGTTTATTTTTAAAATTAAATATTGATCCTCTCATGTCCTGCATATCTACCTTAGTCATTATGATTTCAGCCAAATGGACGTTCGGACCTGCACGTCGTTTCAGACTAGGACATTTTAAAACTAGGATTTATCAGTCAGGATTAGTGGTGGGAGTCGGTTCCTTTTTCATAGTCGATCATCGGTTTGAGCAAACCGACTGATGATCGATTATTAATCGGTTCAGACAAATATATGCAATTATCAAATAAATATGCAATTATCTGTGAAACTGTACCTGCGTTTCCCCAGCAGGTACTCTCCTCTTGTGCACAAGTGTAACGATCTTTCCACGTATAAAGACAATCAGACTAATTTAAGGATCAAATTTAACGACGGGTAATATCTTTCATTGTGGAAATTAAGAGCGTCTAAGATTGTTAGGCCTATAGAGGGGCTGTTTTTCTAGAAAACGAAGGCAGATTTTACGGGCCCAGGTGCGCTTGTGGCAGATCATACAAAAAAAATTGCAGACTGGTCCCAAAAAAATTCCAGCTGAAATCCAAATACTCCACCGGCCGGGTTAGCCCCGACAATGCCTAAACAGCGGCACTTGGTATCGGTTGAATAGATTATTTCTAAGAGAATCACGCAAAATTGGCATAGACCTGGAGAATTAATGGAGTATTTTAACACCTTCCCGCCCACATTTTGCAATGTACATCTCATTAGAAAACTCTCCGCTAATTCTGCAGCTCCCTGCGAGTTCACAATTAATAAGTTTAATAAGTCCTCGATCCTTTCTCGCATCTATATACCGTGTCATACTCAGTTACATACGGAAGTTATTTGGGAACACAGACTCATCATATGAAGCGGATAATGTGGTAAAAAATTGAAGAATAAATTTTGCCTCTAAGGCATTGTGGAAAGAATACAATCATTATTATGATGTAATCGATAGTTGCCTTTGGTAATCGAGCGCTTGAAAGTGGCAGCAAACCGACTGACTTTCGATAAAACTTGATGATCGGCCCACCACTAGTAAGGATATTTCTGATATGTTCTTTTTGCCAGGGAGGGATACTGGCAGAGAAGGACAGACAATTTGGCAGCATGGTTTTGGAGAAGATCAATGTAAATTGTTTTTTTTTAGCTTTTTTCCAATAAAATCTAAGAACAAGCTCCTCTTTTAGCCTTGGTATTGAGTCAAACCTATTCATGCATCCTGGCAATGGAGGCTCAGCTTTCCCCCAGGTCAAGGGTACCTAATGTGCAACATGTAACTGAACCATTGGCTCTTACAGACTGAAACTTACCACTGGCTCTTACAGACTGAAACTTGACCTATTGGCAAATCTGAAATGGTTGGCAGTCTGCCAAAGTTTTTTATAGATACAGAGCGCAACTTGACCTATTGTAAAATCTGACACAGTTGGCAGGTTCTAGACTTCTAGACGATGTGTCTAGACACATCGTCTTGACGTCTAGACTGTATCTGGACACCAGGCAGAGCCAGGTCAGTTGCCATGGTGATGTCTGGACTGCATCTGGGTGCACTGATTGACCTCTTGACTTGACATGTTGAAACTTGCCATGCTGCCAAATCTGTTTTCAAACACTGAAAGCCTTTTTCAATTGGCTACACTGCCTTTTTAAAGCTGCATTTACCCAATCTTATCTGATAAAACTGTCAGAACAATACCACAGAACAATTCTTGTAATGTTTAAACCAATAAGCTTAACAGATTCTTAAAAAAACAGTATATAAGCTAGAAGAGTCTAAACTTATTTTTTGCTTGTAAAAAACAGATCAATGTAGGTGGCGCCACCAAGACCTCAATTTCAGATATGACTCATGTGACAAACATTGGCATAAGATTTGGTGATGACAGCTTCAGTTGTTTCTGAGATTTTAAGTTTAGTATGCTTTTTTGCACAGATGACTAAGTTAAACTCCTGTAACTCAGCAAGAAATCACCAAACTGGAGCCATTCAAACAAATTTATGAGAAATTGTTCTAGGGATCATTTCTGTGAAATGTTGGACAATTTGGCTGAACAGTTTCAGAGAAGAAGATTTTTAAAGGTTTTTAAGCTTTTTCTCTATAAAATATAAATTAATGCATATATCAAATAATAAGCTCTAGGGCACCAAGTTTTATATGTGACTAATTCTTACATGTATTTTGGAGCTGCTAGCTCTGACAGTTTCTGACTAACAGCAACGGACGGTGGACAGCCTTGGACCACAGACGGACTACGCCATGCCATTGCATAAGCTCAAAGAAAAATACTGACCTTCTCTTTGCTTCCTCCACTGGAACTCCAGGACCACATCCTTGTGGCCCATAAATGTGTGGATGGGTTGTTTTAATTCATCCAGAGACCACAGAAGTAAACTGTTCTCTCCTCTCCTCAGCTGAGGCACAACAACAGTGACCAGACCCTGACCAAATGGCTGGAAAACACCCACAGATCATGTACTTTAACCCTTTCCTGTTTACATTTATTTTATATTTTTTATCCGATAAATTCTGACACCATCTATATTAACAAAACAGACAATATCTCTTTCATTATTTGTTGTATCTTTACCAAATTTTCCACAGCTCTTACTTAGAGGCTTTGCTAGGGGTTATTGGGAAATGTTTGATCTAAAAAATTCTAATCATTTGATAGGATTCTAGGTGCCTGTTTTCAGTGTGCTTTAGTGAGCCTATAAACAGTAAAAGTTTAAAGGACATAATTAAGATGCAGAACAACATCAGACCTTGACCATATGGCTAGATAACAACAAAATACATCATGTACTTTAAATGATACAACTTCAGAAGTGTTAAAGGAAACACTGTTTAAATAATAAAATGCTGTCAAACTAAAACCAATGGCACAAAGATTCAATCCTACAGGATTTAAAAGAAAACATAATTAAGATGCTAAACTGTTACATATGTCAGATGTTTCTCTGATAAGAACATTTTCATAACAGTATTTTTAAACCCTCCTTGGTATAACTTTTGGGTCCCTATCATTTCTTGAGATCGGATTTACCACACTTTTTAACTGTATTGGATAATTATTACAACCAACTTTTACACTAAAGAGCCACCATGGCCACACATCCACAAGAAACAATTTTTGGACATGAGACAAGTTATAAAGACCAGCCACCTTATTTGGGCAAATCATTTACCTGAACTTCAAAGACTTTCAGAATTTTTTTTACTAAATTCCTTGCCTTAACCTTTGACTGGAAAAAGGGAAATTCACTTCCTGTGTTTCCATTATTTTAGGACTGCTAAGAACTTTGATTGTTCATGCTTGGGGATACAAACCTCAAATAGTTCAGGGGCCCTTAAAGACTGGTTATATGCTTAAATGTTTCAATATTTCACAGCAGCAAGTATCTCTGACACTTAAATGATAATAATAATGTAATATTATGGTATATAAATGACTTCTGTGGTTCAGGGGCAGACCACAGGAATTAAAGCTTTGAGGTTGCCAGTTCAAATCTCAGCTGAGTAGTGGTCAGATTTCTCATGATCGGACCCCAAACATGGTGAGTGTTCTGCAGGCTTGATGGGAAGGCTGTGCCCCACAGCCAAGTATTACTTACATTTGAGAGTGTCTTTGAGGGGGTATATCGGTCTTATCACCCAGCAATACAAACAAGACTCCCCGGTGCAGTTACCACCGGCCCTTTGTGAAGCCAGCATATAAACATAAAATGACTGAAAGCACAGGTTACTGCCCTGTCACCGTGATTGGTAAACTCTGCACATGTACATAGTATATTACATACTCAGGTTAAGATTTATATATAAGTAGCATTTAGAAATGGAGGCAGTTACCTCCACAAAATAATCTTTATAAAAAAAGTATTACAGTGTATCTGGCTCTCCACACCGGGGCAGACATTGGCAACTTGGCTTCTGCTTGTTTTGGACTTGTCACATCCCATAACTACAAAACAAGATTCAGTATTTAAATATATACGATCATAACATGCACTTTTCACAAGTTTTTTTCATTCTGCATGTACTAAGAATAAGTAAAAGAACATAAATCTAGATTATGCAGTCATAGCCTACAAACCTAGGCCAGTAATGTGTACATAGTGTCACATGTAACAGGTTCACATGGTTAATGACAAATTCTGCCCTAATACCTGAGAATGGGCATCCACTACCCTGTACAACAAAACTGCCCTGTGTCACAATGGTATATGGTCCACTGAATTAAAAATATAGTGGTCAAGATAACCTCATTGAAATGGATTGAACTTTTAATAATACACTAATCCTCATTGAGGTTTCACTAAAATCCACTTTGTACTTTTTGTGTGAAGTTTCTACCAGATACATGCACTAAAGAACCATGGGCAATGCATATTAACTTCACCTCCCAGCAGAGGCATAATAATTCTTGATATAGTAATTATGGTCAGTCCAGACAAGAACCTACCTTGACTGTACAGTCCTGACTAGAAGTGGCTAGATGTACCGGGTCAGACCTTGACCAGTCCAAGCCATGTATTTTGGACAAATGACCAGCAATATACTGTACAGGTGAGGTCCCTTTCTGTAAAAGAAATAAAATTTCAGTCATTCAAAACATTTAACTTAAACCAATAACTTTAAGGCTATGATTTATTTTATCGATCAATCACTTGGCCTGTTATAGGCCTGTTATATATAATTCAATGTCTAAAATCAGTAAATATTCCACTGTGCTACACAAAATCAGCCTGGAGATAATTTCAGAAGGAATGAAAGGTAGAATGGCTGCAAATACAAATACAGTACAATCACTTAAGATAACATAACACAATTAAAGCAAATCATAATGTTACTGACTAAACTAGATATTTCTTGACACTGCAGGTGCCATAGTATCCCCAGACAATTAATCCCCCCATAAGAAAACAACATAAGGTGGCGCCACCTGTCATCTGCAGAAAACAATGCTATCAAAGATCTTATGTCAATTTGATTTTTGGACCAATCCATGCATCCCTCAGTGAGATATTAAAGTTAACATCTTTTCAGCATTATCACCTCTGTGACCTTATAAAAGGCATCAAGGTCATCCATATTCGAACTTGGCCTAGCCCTTGATAAGATACATCTAAACTGTAGGTTTGGTGACTGTACCACTATTTCTTTTTGAGTTATTGCCCTAATATCATTTTCGCATAATCGCTGCTGTGACCTTGAAAAAATGCATCAAGGTCATCCATGTTCAAACTTGACCTAGCCGTTGATAAGATGCATCAAACCTGTGGGTTTGGTGACTGTACCCCAAATTCTTACAAAGTTATTGCGTTAACATAATTTTTACAAGAAAACGGTTGCGCCACCTGTCTTCTGCAAAAGACAAAGCTATCCAAGATCTTCGGTCAATTTGATTTTTGGATCATTCCATGTATCCCTTACTGAGATATTAAAGATTTTTGTGAATTTCACCAAATATGGGAATATTCAAGATCAAGGCCACTCTAATAGGAAGGGTCATGTCCCCAATTTAAATAAACATCATCCAATAACCCATATCTATGTATATGCATAATATAAAAGAAATCTGTCAATTTTTTTTTTACTTATATTGCTCACAGTACTGTCAAGAGGCAATTTTGGGGGTATTTAAAGGCACGAAAACAAGTTAAGAATGATAGGTGGTGCCACCAGTTTCTGGAACATGACAACCCTATCCGTGATTTTTGACCAACCTGATTTTGGGATCAATCCATGCAAGACTTCTTGAGATATTTAAGAATTTGTGTGATTTTCCCCAAAACTGGACCTATTCAAGGTCAAAGACACTCTCCTAGTAAAGGTCATGACCTCATTTTAAATAGGCGTCGTCCTCTCACCCATATATATACATATACCAAGTTTGGTAAAGATCCGTGAAATATATTCAAAGTTATCGCACCAACAAGATTTATATGTGGCGGCGGCATGGACCAGCATGAAAACATAGTATCCCCCGACTTTGTCTGGGGATACAATTATCTACCCCATAATCCCGCGAAGTTAGAACAAAATTCAACTGACTTGACACACAGCTTCTAACCCAGTCCCTTATTTGTGTTGCCATATGACCAGGATGTGGGCAAATGTGACTCCATATGTACAAGCTTTCAGATCATAGGTGTTACACAAACAAGGGACCCATGGGTCACGGCGCTCAGCTGTTATATATGATAAAAAATATGATTTGGGAAAGAGGCACATGCTGGTTTTGTGTGGTAATAAATGTAAGCTTTATTATGAGTTGTTGGTGTTTAGCTTATGTATGATTTTGATAGTATCTTTGGAGACAGGGAAGAGGATTGATTTCATTTATTTTAGAGTTTAACTATTTATTAAAATTTAATAACAAATATTGTGCCAATATAATTTTTATTAAAAAAAAAAATAAGAAAATCATATGATTTTTTAAAATAAAATATAACTGTAATGATTATTGAAATAATATTATAGAATATATTCATGAATGCATTCATGAATACATTTTGAAAGTATCTGCACTGGTATTCAAATACTTTCATTTTTACCTGAATTCCCATTCTTATGCAATAAAATCTTTTAATGCAGTACATATTCATATTCGTATTCGAATACATTTGCAAAGCATTCGCACCATGTCTAGTATTTATTCAGTTTTAGCCAAACAAAGATGTTGAGAATCCAGAATATACAAAATTCACAAATTTAAAGAATGATCATAAGTATCTGGTTTTATGGCTTTTATTTATATTAAAAAAAAATAAATGTAATATATTCACTTTGGACTACTTTCACATCATTCTACACAGTAGACACAGTAGGAATCTAGATTAATATTATCAACTGCATCTTTGTCTATCATTAATTTCCTTAATATGATCCCTAATGATTAGTAATGAATAATATGATTTATTTTTTTATCATTAAAATTTCACTGAAAAATACCATAGGTGACTGCATGGTGTTATTTGGAATAACATTGACATTGACATTCTATCCATCCATACAAGATTCTTACATCATCAGTAACTGCAAGTTAATTTTCTGTTACTCATCAACTAACAAATTCCTTTTCTATTAATTTTTCTTTAATTTGTTATAAAAAAACAATACAAAATTATTAATTTATTGTTTATTGTTATGTTGTTTTTCAAAACAACTACTAGATGAGTTGGGTTGGATAAATTTAAGGTACTAATTTTATATTTATACTAATAACTTATAAAATTTGAAAAATTCAGAAATAATTTTTGGTATTCAATTGAATCTTGATTAAAAAATGTTACATCCCTGACAAAAAATCTCTAGCTTCAGCAATCCTCTTGTAAAGGGAGTAAATATATTTCTTGATTTTTTAAAAAAAGCATTATGTTTGGGCCCATAACTTAAAACAATTAAGCAATACTGACATCATTTCTGGCATGTGCATAGCGAATGTATAGAAAAATATGTATATTATATATGATCAAAGTCAGATCAGTGGTTTTGATATTAGGCAGTCTTACAGTGTAACAATGGGTTTTTAATGGAAAAATGAAGTTTTTCATTAATATTTTTGAAGGAATTAAGTCCTAGTGATAAAATTCTTGGCATGGTAGGAGATTTTGGAGACATCTAACTGTATGCTAAATTTAAGGAACTGAGCTGAGCTGAGCTCTAGCAAACTGCATGACACTAGCTTGATGTAAACTTGATGTGACATGGTGCTTGAAAACTTGAATAAAATCTACAGTTTTTGATCAACTGGTTTCAAATTTTTGGTGTTGACAGACAAAATGCTAACAAAAACATGCTGTGAAAATTAAATCCACAGTACTTACAGGAAAAAAATGTGCCATGGTCAAACTTGGGCAAAATTTAAGGTACCAATTTTATACTTTTGCCAATATTTAAAAAAATTTAACAGATTTTGATCTAATTTTTGGTATACAATTAAATTTTGATCAATTAAAGTTGTATTACTGAAAAAAAGTCCCTACCTTTAACATTTTTGGTCTTAAGTGACCAAATATCTTTCCTGATTTTTTTAAAAAGTCCATTATGTTTGGGCCCATAACTTTTTTAAATTAAATAATACTGACTTCATTTCTGGCATGTACATAGGAACTATATAGAGGAATATTTATGGTAAATATGAAGAAAACCAGATGAGTGGTTTTGATATTAGGCAGTCCTGAAGTGTGAAAATAGAGTTCTAATAAAAAGTTGACCCAATTCTCGGCATGGTAGGAGATTTTTGGGACATCTAACTATATGGCGAATTTCAGATTCGTAAGTTTGATGGTGTCGAAACATGCCAGTCTTAAGGACGGACATCTGGACAGATGGAGGGACGGACAGATGGACAGACAGACAGAAGGACGACGGACAATGGACCACGACTATAGCTCAGATGACTTACAGTCAGCTGAGCTAAAAATTAAGCCCAACACAGCAATGTTGCTATCTGAACCTAAGGGTTACTCATTAAGGGTTTTATATAAGGCATTTACTCTTACATTAAAACTTTATTATAAATTTAATTATAAATGTCACTCACTCTTGGGTCCCATATTCTTATATCACCATCATGGGTTGTGGCGAGCTGATTTTCAGAGACTTTGTTCCATTTGACTTGAGAGGCTCCAGCTGAAACATTCAAACATCAGATTTATTTATATCAGACACACATGTGACCTGTTCCACTGATATTAAAAATCAAATGTTTACATTTAAGACCTTTACATTCCAGGCCTAATTGGCTGAGCTTTGAAAATTTAGTGTCGATCCTATATAAAAATATCAGAATTTCTGTTTAATGAAAGAGGAGGGATTCAATTATTGATGGCTGTGACAGAAACAATAAAATTTTCCATGACTCTGGCAAGAAAAAGTATATATATATATTAATTTTTTTTCATAAATTAGTACAATGAATTGTTCAACTTTCAAAATATTTTTCAAAGATTATGAGCATCCAGATAAAATAAGTTGAGTTCTACATGATGTCTTTTTGTTGGCTTCACTGAGATATTGCTATACTTCTATTATTGCCAAAGAGTGGCTACACTGCTGCTGGTTGCAATTATTTAAATGTATGTAAAAATATTATGATAACAAATATCAATGTTTTTGCAATAATAAAGTGTTAAAAAATCATTGTCATTTTTCTCAACCCTAATTTTCCATATAATCAATGGCTGGACCCTGATCAAGATAACTTCAAAAACATATTAAACCTACTCGGTTTTCTTCAAGTCAACCTCTGTCTACTTCAAATGATTCAACAAAAAGACATTGCTAATACATTCTGGTACAAAGCACTTACCAACTGCCTGCAAAGCTGTGCGAGGTTTTCGACAGTCCCGGATATCCCATAAATATGTGAAGGTGTCCACAGAGCACGTTGCTATGGTGTATGGATCTGAAGGACTCCAGTCCACATCACTTCAAGAAAAAGATGCCAAGTTTAACAAAACAAAGCCTACAGGCCTAATGCAAACCTGTGCAAAGTTTGGGAGTATGAATGGAGGTTTATTTTTAAGATTTGATATTAATCCTCTTAAGTCCTGCATATCTACCTTAGTCATTATGATTTCAGCAAAATGGACTTTTTGGACCTGCAAGTTTCAGACTAGGACATTTTAAATACAAGAATATGGGTAGTCGACTAGCAACTATGTGTATCCGTAGAAATCAGAGTAGGACAGGTGAAGTGAGGCATGGATTAAGTGACAAGGGGAATAGAGTGAGGTGTGTTGCATATTAGCATAGATGTCTGCAGAGTAAACATGAATGTAGGTGGAGCCACCTGTCATAAAATCAAGAGAGCTGTCCAGGATGTATAAACCTGCAAAATTTCAGGTGGATAAGTCAAACCACTGCTGAGATATGAGTGATTTTATCCCAAGGCAGATAAACAGATGGACGCTGTGCATAACTGGTTGCAGGTGGCGGCACCAGTATTGCCTCTGATGAAGAGCTATGCGAGATCTAAACACAAGAAAAATTTTGGCCCAATCATTCAAACGGTTCCTGAGATATGAGCTTGGTTGTCTGCAAAGTAAACCTGAATGTAGGTGGCGCCACCTGTCATAAAATCGAGAAAGCTGACCAGGATGTATAAACCTGCAAAATTTCAGGTGGATAAGTCAAACCACTGATGAGATATGAGTGATTTTATCCCAAGGCAGATGAACAGATTAATGGTGTGCATAAGTGGTAGCAGGTGGTGCCACGAATTTTGCCTATGATGAAGAACTATGTGAGATCTATACACACGCAAAATTTTGGCCTAATTGATCAAACAGTTCCCGAGATTTGAGCTTGGATGTCTGCAGAGTAAACATGAAAGTAGGTGGCGCCACCTGTCATTAAATCAAGATAGCTGTCCAGGATGTATAAACCTACAAAATTTCAGTTGGATAAGTCAAACCACTGCTGAGATATGAGTGATTTTATCCCAAGGCAGATGAACAGATGGACGCTGTGCAAAAAATGGTTGCAAATGGCGCCACCATTTTAGTGTATGTTATAAAGCTATCAAAGGGCTACATTTGTGCAAAATTTTTAGCCTGATCGGTCAAACGGTTCCCGAGATATGTGGGTTTATGTGTGGAAACAGACGCACAAATGGACGCTGGGCAGCGAGGAAAGGTCAGATGTCAACCAAAAATGAGGGCGCAGCAGTTCACATGTGACCTGAAGTTTTTTCAAAGGGTTGAAAGATATAGTTCCAATAATCTGGGAATTCTGCATCTAGACATTGTGTCTAGACATATAGATGCTATGTCTAGACACATTGTCTAGACACCTGCCAGAGCCAGGTCAGTTGCAATGGTGATGTCTGGACCCCATCTGTTTGTACTGAGTGACCTTTTGACTTGGCTGCTGAAACTCAGCATGTTGTCAAATCTGTTTTCAAACACAGAAAGCCTTTTTCAATTGGCTACAATGCTTTTTTAAAGCTGTATTTACCCAATCTATTCTTATAAAACTGGCTAACCCTACCATAGAATAATTCTTGTAAAGTTTAATCCAATCAGCTTAACAGTTTCATCATAAATCAGTGTATAAGCTAGAAGAGTTTAAAATTACATTTTCGCTTGTAAAAAACACATCAATGTAGGTGGCACCACCAAAACTCAATTTCAGATATGACAAATATTGGTATAAAATTTGGTGATTATAGCTCTAGCCGTTTCTGAGATTTTAATTTAAGTGTGCTTTTTTGGACATATGACTAGGTTCAACCTACTGTAACTCTGCCAAAAATCTCTGAATTGGACCCATTCGAAATAACTTGAGAAAGATTGTTCCAGGGATCATTTCTGTGAAATATTGGACAATTTGGCTGGACAGTTTCAGAGAAGAAGATTTTTAAAGCTTTTTTAGCTTTTTCCCTATAAAATCTAAGAAAATGCAGTTAGAATAAAAATAAACAAAATCTGATAGAGTTTTTCAGATGACTGATTATTTGCCAAAAATTTGGTGATGCTAGCTTCTGCTGTTTTGAGGTAGCTATGGTTAACATACAGACAACGCACGACACATGACAGATGAAGCACGACGGACGACGCTGCACCATCGCATAAGCTCACAGGTTCGCTAAAAAAGTTATCACCTGATATAAAGTTTAACATAAATTGAGCTTTATCATAAACTAAACATGATATAATTTCATCATATAAGGAGGAGCTGCGAAAACAATCAGATTTAATCAAGTGACATAAATCCCTTTGATTCAGCAGATAATCTGTTGGGCTAAAGACTAGTAACACATAGGATGAGTACTTCAGAATGTCCCCATGAGATTATGATATAGCATTCATTCTGCTTTATTTTATAAATTATAGCATTATCTTGAATATCCCTAATGGATAATTTGTTAAATAATTTGTTATCTGTAATTCAATGTTCAGGACCAAGCATTTCCTTTTTAGTTAAAATGACCTCTAAATGATTTAACACA
The DNA here is from genome assembly GCA_026874595.1 of Sipunculus nudus. Lineage (NCBI taxonomy): Eukaryota > Metazoa > Annelida > Sipuncula > Golfingiida > Sipunculidae > Sipunculus > Sipunculus nudus. The sequence continues at coordinate 7,251,544 of CM049316.1, forward strand.
ATCATTGTATCAACAAGATACATGCACTATCATTGGTTGAAGAGACAATATTTCTTTTAAATTTATGGAAATATAATCTTTCCGGCATTATCTCTTCCCTGGGTGGTTTAACATGTTTTATTTATGCAGTGTAGCTCTGTTTCATACAATTTAACCATGTCATAATATTTCTTGTTTAATCAAACTAGAACAAAAATATTATCCCCAAGATGTTCTGATGAATACTGTTTCAGTTAACTTCAATGACTTGAGATTATTTTCCAAGCAAGTCTCCCACTCACCTGATAACTCTGGTGTGTGCCTTGAGTGACCCCTGTTGAGCAAGTCCTGAACTATTCCAACAATGGATATCTGCTCTCTGGCTGGACTGAAATAAAATATTTACAAGTCATATAATAATTCAGAAGTAGATCTTCAGCTAGGTGCCTTTTCAGCTGCAACAACCCGTTTTTCAGGGTTTCAAACAAATTTTTTCTGGAGTGGACTCCCCTAACCCAACCTTTTCTGGATCAAAGGACATTTTTTAAATTTTTTCTTATCAGTCTGCCTGGGTTGGACCATCCTCTTTCCAAACTCATGGATCCACTCCTGTAATTTATACAATTTATCTGAAACCTACATGAAAACAATAAATATTTTAAAGTTGGAATAAAACTAATGCTTTCCAAAGTGACAAAGAACAAGTTCAGTTGCAACTACTTTTTGTATCAGGACTATAGATGCCATGTTTGTCAGTTTTGAGTTGTCCTTTATTAGGACATATATTTATTTTGCAAATAATTTTGTTCTTACTTAGTTACTTAATTTGTGTAAAACCCACTACATCCTGATAACTCTGAACAACTTGATGCTTCTCTAGGCTAGGGCTGGCATACTTTAACTGGTCGCATATAGACAATTGCCAGAAAGTCAACTGCAAATATCCTAAACCAACAATTTAGAACTAATATGTGAAAGGGGTATTATGTGTTAATTTATACCTAAATGTTGAATTACAAACATGTAAGTGATAGATAATGGGCAGATGACAACACCCTCCAGGCACTTACTGCTAGTACAAAGTAATATGTATGTATGACTCATGGGGACTCCAGGCACTTACTACTAGGACAAAGTAATGTGTATGAGACTCAACAGGATTCCAGGCACTTACTGCCAGTACAAAGTAATGTGTGTGAGACTCATGGGGACTCCAGGCACTTACTACTAGGACAAAGTAATGTGTATGAGACTCATGGGGATTCCAGGCACTTACTGCTAGTACAAAGTATGTGTGTGACACTCATGGAGATTCCAGGCACTTACTGCTAGTACAAAGTAATGTGTGTGAGACTCATGAGGATTCCACTGGACAGCATTGACATCCCACTTGCTCTGGCGAGGCATTCTCTTTACGCTCTCACTGGGTTTATCCAGGTCCAGCAGTGCCAGTGCTCTCCTGCCTCCCAGCAGGGCGTATTGTCCCAGGCAGTCCACAGCCATGGCTGTGGCCTGTAAAACATATAGCAACCTGTAATACAGGTTAAATCATGACTCAAGTATTTTATTTGTAAAGTGTACCTGTATGCTTTAGATTGTTACTCTGGACCCTGCCACAAATGTTGTAGCGCCATATCGGCCCTCTGACATAATGACCAGATTACTGGCTGTCAGATCTAGATCTAAAGAACGCATTATACAGCCCCATGAGGATGCAAATATTTTTGTCATTTTTGACGACGCCTCATGGCCTACAGGTACACTGTCAATTGACATAAACTAGACAAATTGTAAGCACTTTACTTAACTTTCTAACAACACCAAACATGAGCGAGAAAAGTTCCATATTAACTCAGCATATTGGTAAACTCCTCTACATGTTTGTTGAATTCTGACTGCATAAATACAGGCATGGCTCTCACGGATTACTAGATGCAGGGTGATGACCTTCTAACAACTTTTAATTCCTGCCTGGGTTCCATGCTCAGGAGGGAGCAGAGATCATTTACAAGTATGATAAGTTCTGAGAGACCAGGAAGAAAAAGCATTAGTTGAACATGGGTAGCGCAAAGCATGAGCATCCACTTGCAAAACTTTTATGTCTGGTTAGTGACAAAATCAGCAGGATGGTCATGTGACCTTAAACTTTGATCATGTGATCTCAACATCAATAGGATTCTTCACTTATTGGTAGATGATGCAAACATGAAAGGTGGAAGGTTTGAGAAAAAAAAGGTTGATTTGAATTTGTCTGAAATCTTTCTACAGAAGTAGGCTCCGTGACAAGGACCCCTAAACTTGTGACCTCAAAATTAATAGGGTTTTTCCTTCATCAGTATGTGAGCTGTAATGTGAAAGATTGGAGGTTATATGGTTTTACAGTTTGGCTTAAATTCATTGACAATTCAATAACCAAATTACAGACAGACAGAAGCATGATCAGAGGCATAAGTCTATTACTCCTCCTGGTCACCTTGTAAAATGTGGTTGCAAGGGGACAATATGGCTGACATAATGGGTAACATTAGACCCTTGAATTTACTGTTATTAAAATATTTACTATCAATATGTATGAACTATATGACATGAAAAGCTTTTTCCTGGAAATTTCTTGCACAGACTTGCCAATGATATTGTGGTCCGATCAGTCCAGCAAGGGAACTCTGCTCAAGTATTACCATTAAAATCTGGTATTTAGGATACCTTGCTCTCGGCATTTTACCAATATTTCTACATAACTGACATAAGTAAATTGTTAAAATAAACACTTTAGTTTTAGACATATATAAATATCAATTATAACTTACCTGTAGGTCCTTGAATTCACAGACAACATGCTCGCTACTCCAGCGAGATGCCATCTTGAAATTCTTTAACAACTGATCTACCTTGTCAATCACCTGTGAAAATAAAAGTCAATATTATGTACAGTATTTATATGGTTAAGATATTTGTCAATATATTATGCATTTCACAGTTAAACCAAACCCTAAAACCTGTATGATGTTCAAAAATACTATGTACAACTCATGGGGTATACAATGTTCAATCTGCACTAGTATTATTAAGTCCACAAAGTATACTCTCACTTCCTGTTACTCCAAGCAATCTCCAAGCAGATCCATAATTAATCAGGTACGAATGGAAAATGACGCTCAGCTGACTGGAATAACTTTATGCCCTAAAAGCCATTATTATTCACTTCTGTTTTTGTTTTTTTCTTTAACTTTTTTCACACTTTGTAGGAGGCCATGAATATCAATCTACATAAAGCACACTACTGAAAAAATTACTGTTGAGACAATAACTTGACATAAATGATATTTGTCAGCTTCAAAATAGTCATTTAGGTTCCTACAGGTCAGTACTTTGCTCATTAAAAAAAGACCAGCATGACTTATTTGGTTATGGGGTAATATTCACAATTCTTAATAGCATTTGGAAAAATTTGCTTGACAGCTTGATTCAACTTTGTAGGTTGACAGATAAAGAAATCACATTACTTGATTTTCTAAGGCAAAATGGTGACAGCTGAGTTAATAAATACAATGATTACAATCTGCTGGTAACAGTCTACTAATACCCAGTCTCTGACCTAACTTATACCTATCAGTCTCAAATTCAAAATAATAATAGCCAACATAATTATTTAACAAGTCAAATAATGAAAAAAAAGTTTAAGATTGCACAACTGGTGTCATGCAATGAGGAAATTTAATATCAACATACATACCAGGGTATCTATGACAGTTAAATATTGGTTGGTAAACGGACATTTTCACCCCTGAGAATGCACCTGAAAAAAATTCCCCTCATCCAATTTGACCTTGTCAGCAAAGTACTCATTAGGATACCTAGGTAAATGGCCCATTAGGAACCTCACCTACTTTTGAGTGGTGGATATAATTGGCAAGCAAGCTAAATGAAGGTCATACCTGTCACATTTGTGTACATTACCCATGTGTATATCAGGATTCTTAGATAGTTTAAAACTATTTACATAATGCCTCACCTCAAAAGTCAACAGATCATCAGTGATAGCAGTTTAACACACCGCGCAATCAGTTTAAATTTACTTTTTTTATGTGATGGAAATTCCGTGCTGAAAATGTTGTCTGCTGACAATTTTTTCCCACTGTATAATATCATGAATGAACTGAACGTGTGGGGCCAGACAGATGTTTTCCTACTAATCTCTGATTGGCTCTGTCTTTACCCAGCATCTTTCCACCAACCACGGAAAGTATTACTGTGCCAACATTTATTATGCAAAAATGAAACTGTTGGCCAACTTTCATGGGATCTGACTGCTAAACAAGGACCCATGGGTCACTGTGCTAAGCTGAAGTTGACCTTGAAGGTAAAAATCTGAAATATTAAGCAAATTTGTGGAATTAATGTCCCCTGCTTTGGGCTGTTGTTGTCTTTCATGATTGATAAGCAACCAAAATTATGACATGTGGAAAAAATCTTGAGGGCACATGAAAATTTAACAGTTCAACTATGACATGCAGGCGAACATAAAAAGTAAAACACACTGAGAAATACGACCAAAATCCACTATTACATGTGGAGACATCTGCAGGCAAACATAATAACTAAAAAACATTGAGAAATTGGACCAAAATTTGATTATTTTGTTTTTGAGCTGGAGAAAATTTTTTTTCAGATAGACACTCCAAAACCAAGGTATGCATGTGAGCAATTACTGACCCAAATTTGACTGAAATCAGTAATAAATTTAGGAAAGTTATCGCACAGAAATGAAAAAAAAACTGACAAATGGACCGATAGACGGACAGACAAACCCAAATCTATGTCCCCTGCATCTGTGGAGATAAAGTCTTAGAAGAAGAAGTAATATATGCCATGGTTGGTCGATATGATTGAAGAAATTGCTGCAAATGATATTTTGTGATCTGACCATGTGTTTCCTAATGTTGAAATGAAAGCATGTAAGCAATTTGTGAATACAAGTTCTATGCTATTACCATGATCATTGGTTGGCTTTTTGATAAGCAGTATATCCTATTTTTTTTTAATTACCCCAAAAACTGTTTTCTATTTTATAAAATGTATACAGTTGCCATAACATTACCACTCCACAGGTGGAAGGACTTGATGGGTGCATGCCCGGGGGGGGGGGGGGGGGGGGGAATTGGGAGTTACCACACCTCCGTAATTTTATATTTTCTTTATTTATTCAATTTTAGGCAGTTGCAATAAAACTATTTTTCCCAAGTGCTAAGATGCAAGGACTCGATTGCGAGGGGGGGGGGGGGGGAAGGGGAATGGGGGAAATTACAACACCCTTGCATATAAATACAGGATATGAAATTTAATTCATCAGTGCTTACATGAAAAAATGTTTATTCATAGCTATTAAAAATTTAAATAAGACAGAGGGATAGCAAATCAATTCCCATTCTACTAAGGCAGGAAAATAATGAACAAATGTTTGCATTAGATCCTCATTTTTTTAAATACATCATTTTTATTTTACAAGTTCATAAATGTTACTTTACATTTACAGAATAACATATATATCTGAATATTTAAGGTGATTCACAATTCTAAATTGTATCATTATTTATAGCTAATTTATTTCGTCAGGTAACATCACAATATGCACACAGATGAATTTGTTATTTTTATTTAATATATTTTATAAAATTTGTAAAAAGATAAATATCTGAAAATAACACTTGATTTGGAATTTTACAATTCTAAATTGCACCTTTATTTATCCATGATTTGGTTCATATATCATAAAATTATGCCTACTGATGAGTTTAATTATATTTTAATTTGCTAAAACTATTTAAAAGGAAATTAATTTTTTTTAAATGCTACATTACCACAACAAGGCATCTTCTGGATTACTCCTTGAATTACTTTTTCAAGAAAAGTTTTGTACATTGGAGTGGAAACAGCTTTGCAGTTACAGAAATACGGTTCAGACAATAACAATTATTGCAATACCCTTGGCAGGGGGGGGGGGGAGGCGAATAAGGTGACATGAGAATAGCTGTACACCTGTGACAGCAGGGGTGCTCGACCAGTGTTGCATCACTAATAAGCTTACCCAAGCAAGGCTGTAGTGACCAGAAGTGGGCAGCCTGGAGCTTGACAATGCAAATGAATACAACAGAGCCTCTGAAAAAACTTCAATAACTGGCCTAATTTTTTAGCTTTTATTTAACAATTTCAGAATTTAACAAATTAAATCCTTATGTGTACCTGCTTTGAAAATTAAATGTAATCAAATGTACCTACAAGAAAAACTTGAATCTTGATTAAATAAAGTTATGTCCCTAAAAAAAGTCTCTAGCTTCAGCAGTTCTTATGTTGAGTAAATATATTTCCTGTTTTTTACAAGATGCATTGTGTTGGGCCCATAACTTCAAAAAATTATGCAATACTGACCTAATTTTTGGTATGTACATAGGAAAAGTATGGAAGAATATGCATACTAAAGACGATTAAAAACAGATATGTGGTTTTGATATTAGGCAGCCTTGAAGTGTCACAATGGGTTTTTAATGGAAAACAGAGGTTTTTCCTTAATACCTTGAAGGAACAAAGTCCTATTGATCAAATTTTCGGTTTTGTAGGTGATTTGGGGGACATCTAACTGTATGCCAGATTTCAGATGTGTAGGTCTAACAAATTCAAAAAGTGCCAATTTAACGGACGGACAGACAGCTAACAGACAAAGGACCATGACTATAGCTCTGATGACTTATAGTCAGCTGTGCTAAAAATGAGTCCCCAGAAAGTTTGGTTGGACTTCTTCTGTTAGTGGAACACCCCAACTCCCTTTGAGCCTGTACCAAAAACAGACAAACTTTTTTTCCTGTTGGAAACCCTGCATACAGTAAATTCCAAGGCAATACATGTATGAGTAACTGGAAATGGACTTTTTGGTATGAATTTGGACAAATGGGAAAGAAATCTTGTAACTATATTACAACATTTTCTTGAAAATCTCTGGCAAAATTTAGTATTTATTTGAGGGATTAGAATTGCATGTCTTAATTCTTTGACACTGTTTCAATGGATGGTCAAAGACAAAATGTGATTATTTTGTCAATACTTTAATATGACTGCTGACTGTGAGCCTGAAAAGTTGAATCCACTGCTTGAGATAATGGCACGGTTCCTGCAGGTATTAAGTTATATATAAATAACCTTACCAGGGGCGGATCCAGGATTTAGGAAAAGGAGGGGTCAAACCCAGGAGGACTATTGAAAACATAAAAAAAATTCCCCAGGTCCAGAAAAGGGGGGTCCTGGCTGCAATCTGTGGCCTGAAACCCTTAAAAATGGTTGTGGCAGCTGAAAAAAAGGGGAGGGGTCCACACCCCCTGGAACCCCCCTTTCTGGATCCGCTTCATAATAAACTACAATTGTCTACAATACTAGAAACAAGAAAAAGGTCTGGCCCATAGACTTAATTCCGGAAAAAACGGCTGGGCAATAAGACTAGTTTGGGGGAGAGTAATGGACTTTGGACTGAGGAGTGCACACTCCTTCCTTGTTTTACCTCCTTGGTTGGATCTACAGTGGAGAGTTTATATGGTCGAGATTTCCTATTCACGAACCATGGTGTAAAACCATGCTCCTTTTGGTTGAGAGAGTGCGTAGCTATAGTCTGGTTCCCATAAAAAAATAACCTCAAATACCCATTTTTTAAAACAAAACACATCCTGACATACATCCAGTTTCTACGCATTATTTAAATAATCAAATAATAATAATACCAGTAATAATAACAGCATTCACAAAAAAATTTATATGATAATAAAACCGAAAACAAATAATTATAATGATGATAATAATAATGTGTGATTCTTCAATCAGATACAGTACACTGATATCTAAGCACTTATACCTCCAACAGTGAACAGTTCAAAAGGCCGAAATCGTACTGTGCCGACCTCGTACGGTTGAGATCGCAAAGGTGCGAGATCTCCAGAAATCTAGACAGGAATCAAGTGTTTTGGAGACTGTCCATAAATTGTGGGAAATGTATGAAAAGATAAAACTAAATATCACTATATGATCAAGCCAGCATAACCACTACTTGTCACATGTATAACATGCATCACACTTTAGTTCAAGGAGGAAATATTTCAAGACTCACGGTTTTACATTTCCTGCTAACTGACCGACAGAGGGCGTTATACACTAAATTAAAGCACGAAATATAACGCCTTCCAGAATAAATTGGTTCTGAAGTTTTGACAAGAACGACGTACGGATGTTTAGTGACAGCTTTGTTGCATAGTTAACAGACTGTTAGACCACAAATAGACAGATAGGTGAGTATGTCCAAATATTAAAATGGACTTATAGTTATACCGAGTAAGTTGTTAATTAAATTTAGAAAATGCGGAAATGTGAATGATTACAGTAAACTGCGGGTGGATTTTAACCCCAGCTCACCCCAGCTGAAGCAGTCTTGTCAGGTGACAGCCAATTTGGGCACGTTAACATGGGTGTATTTAAAAGTCGGAGAATCCCCGGAGAAATGAACAAATCCTGGAGAATTTCGGGAGAGTTTTTGTATGGATGAACACTGCCATTAAAACATATTTAATCTGCAAAAAACAGCGTGCAGTTGAAAATAGATGAATACGACAACAGTTTTCAATCTTTTGAAAGCTATTTTATCCAAAGATTTGTACACATTAAGAATTTAAACTGAAAATAAGGGACAGTCCCACTTTAGCTGGAATGAGCGAGGCAAAATAGTACACCCAACTTACCATAACTTGTGGGATCGTCATTTAGTTGAAGTCTTCAAGTCCAGTGAGATAACATGAAAAGGACAAATAATGTGACAGAATTCAACAGTTAATTGTAAAACGCATATAACGATTAAAATCAGGGGTATAGGGAATATACAGGTGCTATTAATGGTATTAACAGTATTAATGGTGAAGAATTTCAGAATGCTGATGTTGTGGTTGTTTCGTCCACAGACACATTCTGATTCGCTCTGCTGCTCTACACTAATGTCTTGAGTTTGGCACTACTGTGAAAACTGTGTATAGTTCTAAATAGGGGAACCTGTTTAGAATCATATACGTAAGATTTTATCCTGTGTCAACATAAAATAATTACTGTTCCTTTTTAGTGTCTCTGTATGTTTTATGAAACTTCTGAAAGGTTGTAGCACCAGTGAAATCCTCAAATGCCCTACATATCCATTATTTTAACAAGAGCCCTGAAGTTTAGAGAAGAAGTCACCATAATTAAATGAAGTATCCCACAGTCCTTTGCAAGGGGATCTTGACAGGGAACCTGCTCTGATCTTATTGCATTTGGAACTGAGAAAAGCAGCCGTTAATGGGGGTCCATGCAGGGTACCAGTCGATCAGTGTTTCAGCTCACAACAAGTTCAAAAAGTTTGTTTAAATTACAGCAGGACCACAAGGATCTTTAGGGGATAATATTTTAGTGTTAAGGTAAGAATATATTATGTTGCCTGAAAGACCCTTTTACTACCAAAGGCATGAACAGATGATTTTTTGTGTATATGTAACACTTTTAGAGTTTTTTGGTGCCTCCTACCATTTCACCATTACAAGGCCACAGTGTACAGGTCAGGGCCACAACTGTGATCATATCACAGTTGTAGAGTCCACAATTGTATTGGTGATTTTTTTTTCCTGGAGTGTCATAAAAAATCATTTGCATTATTACAACTTTGACAAAAAAAGGTCAGTTAATTGGATATAAACGCTGTATACATGTACGTTGTATACAAGTGTATACAGAAATTTCGTAATTTCCTTTGTAAAATAAATTTTGATGATTTTAAATGAATTGCTGTTTTTAGCTCAGCTGACTATAATCATGATCCTTTGTCCGTTGTCTCTGTTAAAAAGGTATGTTTTGAAACCATAAGACCTACAAATCCAAAATTTGACACAGAGTTAGATGTCCCTAAATTCTCCTACCATAACAAAAATTAGGTCACTGTGACTTCATTCCTCGAGTACCTTGTCAAAACATCAAGAAATATATTTACCTTTTTTACATGTTGATGGTTGAAGCTAGAGTCTTTTTTAAGGATATAACTATATTTATTTTAGATTTAATTATATACCAGATATTAGATCAGAATTTTTAAATTTTTTATGTTGATAGCACAAAATCAAAATCAGTACCTTAAATTTTGGCCAACTTTGATCTTATTTTTATGAGCACTGTTACTTTAATTTTCACAGCTTGTTCACACAAGGATTAAATCTTTTATAATCTGAAATTTCAAAACAATTGGTCAAAACTTTTATTCAAGGTTTCATCCACCATGTCAAGTAATGATTAAAAACAGGCCAGCCCAGTACCCTGGTATGCAGAGAAAGAGAGCTACAGCCCTGGTCTCCCCAGCCTATTACATAACACTCCTGGCTCCCTTTGCCCAGCTGAGTCTCAGTTCCCCTCAGTTGCAATTTTTTGCCTGTAAGCACTGTTGATTTAAGATCATAGTATGCACATATATGGATTTAAGCTTTGAAAGGTATTAAATGAATTAAAACAAGCTTTTATCCAAGTTTTAAGAAGACCATGTCATAAAAATAACTGCTTTTTACATCAGGCATAGCCTACATGCTATAGAAGGTGTGGCCACCTGAGGCTGTTTATGTAACAATTGACAAGTCATATAAACAAGATTAACATTTTCAATGTTAAATTCAATTTTTGTTCAGACTGTTGAAAAAATTGATTTTTTTAACAAAATATTTCAGGATTTGAATCCCAAGCTCAACATATTGCAAATTTATGTTTATAATTTTTTTTTATTCAAGCGTGATTATATATTAATATCTAATCTAAGTGCTCATTAACATGTTTGAATATATAATAAGGTGTAAATACTTTGTAGCATTTCATTCTTATATCTTAAACTTTTAAAGTTGGCTAGACCATGGTATGAATAAGTTCCAGGGTTGGGTTTTAGGCTGCCCAAAACCTGTTTTCGGCAGGACAGAGCCTAAAACCTGCCTTTAACTGCCTAAAATAGGTTATAACCTGCCTAAAACTGCCTTAAACTGCCTAAAACCTTACTTACCCTTACCTATGTCTTGCAGTTTAACTATGTTTTATTGTTACACAGCTAAATGCATAACAGAAATATGCTCAACAAATTAAAAGTGAGGAACACTTTATTCAAACTAAACAAATAAACCATGATACAAACAAAAGCAACAAATGAATACAACACTGCTTCAGGTTTTCCAAATGACAGTTTAGCTTGTATCCCAAAATCATATTCTGAGGTCTCCTACCTCCATTACTGCCAATTTATAAATGAATGCTAATACAATAAGCTTAACCAGACTCTTTGATTGGCTTTTTGATCACAATGGATTAAATTTTGTGATATATGTGAAAGAAGTTTTTCCCCAATTCAAAAAGTTGTTCCATTTACACTGATGAATAGTCCTTTATACTGTAGTCTCACTAACATATTGTGTATGTTTTAAATACGTGTAGCTTCAAATGGCAAAAAGCAAAAGATTGATTTTATAAATAAAAAAACATCTTTTATGCTAGCCTTAAACTAAAATATGATATCTTTTGCATTATCTGATAATGAACAAGATTTCCACTAGTTGTTTATGTCCTTAGCTAGGTCATCCATTGTCAAATTTTTAGATTTTGTGCACATACTTATTGTCTATATAATGATGGAAATGCTCTGTTAACTGTATGATTAGATTGTGAAAATGAACCCCCATGAAACACTAAAATTAGTATAAAACTGAAAAATGCTAAAATATATTGCAGTGAATATGTTGCAAACCACAGAATATTCATAATAACTTTTGGGCCATGTTCATTCTAAAGGCCTGAGAAACCAACATGTCATGGTCAGGGGCCCTGACTGCATCACTCAGTAAAAAGTTTTACTCATGAACAGTTTTTAGGGCAAGGGCTGTGATTTCATCACCCTAGTTATGTATGAAAGTTCACATGAACATCTACTGTTACACAATAGTAGGACTTATGACCATTGGGTCTTATCACCCCATTACCCTGATAAATAGTAATTAACAGGTCTAATCAAGCATGCCTACCCCCCCCCCCCCCCCCCCCCCGCGATACACATAGTTACAGGAGGTATACTTGAGGCTCTATTACATCATTTCAGGTAGCAGATCACTCATTAGGAAACCCATAGGGTCCTGATAATAACTTAACATTGGCCAATGAAACCATGTACCAAACAAACATGGTCTCATGCTCAAGAAACCTATACAGGCTCTCAACAGTCAACAGGAAATCATGCATTACTTGTAATACCTGATACCTTCCAGAAAACCAGCAAAGCCTTGTGACTGCATCACCCCAGCCAGTTTGGTAGTTTTATAGATCTTTAAGTGAAAAATTCAAACAAATATAGGTTTTAGGCACTTTTGGTGCCCAAAACCTGTTTTAGGCGGGGCAGTTTTAACCAGGTTAAAACCTATGGTTAAAACCTTCCTGCCTAAAACTTGCCAACCCTGTGAATAACACTGGTACACTCAATCCAACTGTTTACTGCCCAGTAGGATACTCAGGACTGCTGGAGATTGATGCTGTGTCTCATTCTTCTGGTCAGACATGTTGTCTGTTTATTTTCAGTTCTTCAGATTTCAATTAACCCAAACTGTCTTCATTGTAAAATTGTAAATGTTGAAAATTTGTAAAAGACAGAGTCAACCCGAGTCAGATGTAATGGATATATAAAGAGTGTCAGAAATTTACTGAAACATTAATAGTTTGAACACTGAAGGGGTAAATGTTGTGAATAAATTTGTATGCTAATGTGTTTAAAAACTGACTTTTTGACTAAAATCACACTTTTAAAATTGATGCTTTGATGTGGGAGTCAGATTTTCATAAATTGCTTTTTGTTTTCTATTTGTACAGCTTGCTCCATTTAATTGAAATCTGGTTAACTTAAAGTTCTGCTTAAAGTTCTGCTTAATGGAAACAATCTACAAAGTCCCAAAACATTTCATATCTGTCATGTATTAACTTTGCCATTTATTTGAAATAGCTATAATCAAAATTTTCTGATATTCAAACTAACATTTCTGACAATGCGGCTCCATCTTAGGCTAATTGAAACCACTACTGGTGAAGGTGTTAATTACCCTTGCTCTGGTCACCAAGCTAATGTGGATAGTGGTTTTCACATCTCTGTGGCTCTGCCTTTGATAGTGCACCACCAACGCAACAAAAGGGACATCAGTTGAGCTTGCTAGAATCATCAGAGCATTTTGTTTATTACATCCTTGGTTGATCTCTGGTTGAACAAATTAACAGAACTACTGATACTCACAACTTACTCCCTAACATCCCTGTTTTTAATGTAATTAAACCTACACATGTGCTTAGTTTAATTCTTTCCATATTTAAATCTCAACAATCTTGTGTTTTACTTGTGCTTCTCCAGTGTTCACAAAATGTGTGATGTAATTTTTTATGTTGGTATATGGCTAATTACTGTGCACATGATGCATTAAAGGACTTTTTACTCAGCCTATGAGTTGTTTTAATTTGATGTTTATTACCTAGCTACTTGACCCAGCTCATGATGTACTGGATGATACATTTTTAATTTACACCTACCAGTATCTATGTAAAAGTAACAACAGCTCCTCTCTTTGTAGGTTATAAACATTGAAAATGAAAATTGTGAATATAAAGATAAATTTTTCCACTGCAGTTTTATGTGTTCAACTGAAATGAAAAAAGGGTTTCTTAACATTTCTTGACTCCAGTTGCAAATTTTATCATTACATTATTTCAAAGTTTTACAGGACATTTAATCATCAAAACCAAAGATCTCCTGTTGTGGCAATGTAAAACTGCTCTTCAGATAAAATAAATATCTGGTATAAATTTTTTAAATTTCTGCATTGGAACAAGCCAGTTTCAATTATCCAAAATCCTCTGTATTTGGACCTTGTAACATTATGAGCAGATTTGTTCTACCAGGTAACCTGTTTTTCCCGTACTGATAAGTCACTTTTAAAGGTATTTGATAATGTTTTCAGTGTGTTGGCAATTAGTTTGAGATCAGTTGAAGTCTACTAGGTTGTTAAGATCATAAGCCATGTTGTGCAGGAATGCAAAACAAAGCCTATGTGTATTTAACTGAGAGTGAATAGCTGATATACTAGGAACACATGGTTCAGAAATGACTTCTGAGTAAAATTATATAGTGATGGTTTGATTAGAGATTGCTAAGTATCTCTCTCATTAGCGAATCTGAGCATATGCGATGGTGCGGCATCGTCCGTCGTGTGTCATGCGTCGTCTGTATGTTAACCATAGCTATCTCAAAAACGGCAGAAGCTAGCATCACCAAATTTTTTGCAAATAGTCAACTGAAAAAACTCTATCGGATTTTGTTTATTTTTTTTTTCTAACTGCATTTTCTTAGATTTTATAGGGAAAAAGCTAAAAAAGCTTTAAAAATCTTCTTCTCCAAAACTGTCCAGCCAAACTGTCCAAATTATTTCACAGAAATGATCCCTGAAACAATCTCTCTCAAGTTTGTTCGAATGGTTTCAGTTGTGAGATTTTTGGCCGAGTTACAGGAGGTTGAACATCTGTCCAAAAAAGCAGACTAAATTAAAATCTCAGAAACGGCTAGAGCTATCATCAGCAAATTTTATACCAATGTTTGTCACATATGTCATATCTGAAATTGATGTATTGGTGGCACCACCTACATTGATGTGTTTTTTACTAGCGAAAATGTAATTTTAAACTCTTCCAGCTTTTACCCAGATTTATGATGAAACTGTTAAACTTATTGGTTTAAACTTTACAAGAATTATTCTGTGGTAGGATTCTGCCAGTTTTATAAGAATAGATTGGGTAAATACAGCTTTAAAAAAGCATTGTAGCCAATTGAAAAAGGCTTTCTGTGTTTGAAAACAGATTTGACCCCATGCTGAGTTTCAGCAGCCAAGTCAAGGGGTCACTCAGTACAAACAGGTGGGGTCCAGACATCACCATGGCAACTGACCTGGCTCTGGGGGGTGTCTAAACAATGTGTCTAGACGCCCAGACAAAGCGTCTAGACGTCTAGATACAATGTATAGATGCAGAATTCCCGGTTTATTGGAACTATATCTTTCAACCCTTTGAAAAAACTTGGTTTGCATTTTAAGCGAATCGGGTTTATCTTCAGGTCACATGTGCTGCACCCTCTTTTTTTGTTGACCTCTGACCTTTCCTTGCTGCCCAACGTCCATTTGTGCGTCTGTTTTTTCACATAAACCCACATATCTCGGGAACCGTTTGACTGATCAGGCTAAAAATTTTACACAAATGTAGCCCTTTGATAGCTTTATCACATACACTAAAGATGGTGGTGCCATCTGCAACCATTTTTGCACATTGTCCATCTGTTCATCTGCCTTAGGATAATATCACTCATATCTCAGAAGCGGTTTGACTTATCCACCTGAAATTTTGCAGGTTTATACATCCTGGACAGCTCTCTTGATTTTATGACAAATGGCGCCACCTACATTCAGGTTTACTCTGCAGACATCCAAGCTCATATCTGAGGAACCATTTGACTGATTGGGCCAAAATTTTGCATGTGTATAGGTCTCACATAGCTCTTCATCATAGGCGAAACTGGTGGCACCACCTGCAACCATTTATGCACAGCTTCCATCTGTTCATCTGCCTTTGGATAAAATCACTCATATCTCAGCAGTGGTTTGACTTATCCGCCTGAAATTTTGCAGGTTTATACATCCTGAACAGCTCTCTTGATTTTATGACAGGTGGCGCCACCTACATTCAGGTTTACTCTGCAGATACCAAGCTCATATCTCCAAAACCAATTGACCGATTGGTCCGAAATTTTGCATGTGTATATATCTCACATAGCTCTTCATCATAGGCGAAACTGGTGGCGCAAACTGCAATCATTAATGCACAGTGTCCATCTGTTAATCTACCTAGGGATAAAATCACTCATATCTCAGCAGAATGTTTGACCTTTCCACCTGAAATTTTGCAGGTTTATACATCCTGGACAGCTTTCTCAATTTTATGACAGGTGGCGCCACCTACATTCAGGTTTACACTGCAGACATCCAAGCTCATATCTCGGGAACTGTTTGACCAATTGGGCCAAAATTTTGCATGTGTATAGATCTCACATAGCTCTTTATCATAGGCAAAACTGGTGGGGCCATCTGCAACCTTTTATGCACAGTGTCCACCTGTTCATCTGCCTTGGGATAAAATCACTCATATCTCAGCAGTGGTTTGACTTTTCTACCTGAAATTTTGCAGGTTTATACATCCTGGACAGCTTTCTTGATTTTATGACAGGTGGCACAACCTACATTCAGGTTTACTCTGCAGACATCCAAGCTGATATCTCAGTAACCATTTGACCGATTGGGCCGAAATTTTGCATGTGTATAGGTTTCACATAGCTCTTCCTCATAGGCAAAACTGGTGGCGCCACCTGCAACCACTTATGCACAGCGTCCATTTGTTCATCTGCCTTGGGATAAAATCATATCTCAGCAGTGGTTTGACTTATCCACCTGAAATTTTGCAGGTTTATACATCCTGGACAATTTTCTTGATTTTTGACAGGTGGCACCACCTACATTCAGGTTTACGCTGCAGACATCCATGCTTATATGCAACACACCTCACCCTACCCCTTGCCACTAAATCCATGCCTCACTTCACCAGTCCCACTCTGATTTCTGCGAATACGCAAAGTCGCTAGTCGACTACCCATATTCTGGTTTTAAAATGTCCTAGTCTGAAACTTGCAGGTCCGAAACATCCATTTTGCTGAAATCATACTGACTAAGGTATATATGCAGGACTTAAGAGGATCAATATTAAATTTTAAAAATAAACCTCCATTCATACTCCCAAACTTTGCACAGGTTCGCATTAGGCCTGTAGGCCTTGTTTGTGTATGTTTAACATCAGTGTATTCAGCATATAATGTGCAAGCAATCAATTTATTCAAATGAAATAATTACAGGACATACAGCACATGTCACTTTTATAATTGTTAAACCTGAGTGTACAGTTTACCACCAGTTGTACGGAACATAAATGTTATTGAATGGGAAATTGTAGATGGACGTTAATATTTTATTGTTATTCTTGGTGCTATATCAATTTCTTGCTCACAGAAATAAACATAAATAATTAGAATTTTATATTGCTGCAGGTCACGTCTTAAAGAACAACAAGCTGTGCAGTATGACAGCCTATGATGAAAATTTGACAGAAAACAAATTCTACTGCGCCCTCTTGAGTAACTGCCCAGAGCTCTATGAAACAGCTGCTGACAACAGATGGACTGTAAGTATGAATTTATATTCACCATCTTCCATTAAAAAAGATGAATGAAAGTTTTTTTTTGCAAAGTGATGTATGGTGACCATATGACCAGTGGGAAAACTCCTTGGACAGTTGAGTGCTAAATTTTGGAGGAAAAAGTGACTTTCAAGGTCACAGATTTATTAAGTTGCTTAGGTAAAGATAATGACCACACATTTCAGCACCCTCAAAGGCATTAAAAATTTACACTGTGTTTTATGTGACATGATTAGTGCCTAAGACATATAAATTTTTATATTAATCTTGTATATAAGCAAAATGACTGCATTAAATATCACCCATATCACAACGCATCAAATATTTATTACACAGAGTGGTAGAACATCGACCAAAAGACTGTCCAAGGTGCTGGGTCTTACCCCCTAACCTCTTTCTCAGTGCTGTATTTTGAAATAATTATTTTAAGGATGACCTTCATCTCATATGACAAGATTAGCCTTAACAGATTTTATCAGCAGTGGCTTGAAATTTTGCATACATAATGGAATGGTAAAAATACATTTGTGGTATTAAATGGACCTGATCAAACAATCAGTTTCTTCTAGATTTAACTTATATTAATGGTTTAAAGAAATAAACGATAATGATTATAAAGAGATGATTTATATAATCAGAAAAAGTTTTTACTGTTGACCCATCTATCTATTAAGCCACAATGCTTGCTTTTTCTGTTTGTATGTACAGTATAAACAAGAATAATTATAGCTGTGCATGAACCTTGCTTCCATCCTAATAATGTGTAACCCCTTATATGAGGTTAGGTCGAAGCAGTCTCTCAGGAGTGTGTGCCAATACTTGTCTCAGTTTATTTCCTAAATCTTACATAAAATGCTGTCAAAGTTCATAGTCAGTTACACATGTATGTCAATGTTACAAAATTTAAAAAATGCAGACTGTTCAGAATGCAAGCTGTTCAAATTATAAAGTGTTCAAATGCAAACTAATCAAAATACAAGCTTTTTAAAATGCAAACTTTTCATCATGCAAACTTGTCAAACTGCTCAAAATTTAAAATATTAGAATTACAGGTGCTTATCTGTGACAGTAGTGCAAACTTGAAACTTTTTCTAAGTTGCAGGATATTCAGGCATTGATTTCTTATAAGAATATTAAATTTCAATAAGATGCTTTTTCCATTATTGATGTATCAGAATTGTTTTGTTTACAGGTGAGCTGTAGGTCTTTATATAATCAGACCCTTGTTTTTAGATACATTCTAGTTGCTAAATATGGTCTGATGAATGCAGCAGCTGATGTTTAAATGCTCATGTTTGAGTACTTTTTGTTAGTTTTAACTTGTTACAATCAACAAATCCAGAGGATTCCCCCCCCCCCCCCATTTGGTTAGGAATAGCAAAAAGTGTTTGAAACCATGGAGATTACCTTCACAGTCACTCCACACCAGGATCAGCACAGCTGCACCAGGATGTTAAGTCAGCATATCAGTTACATGATCTATGATGTAATTTTTATGAACACAGTTATCCTACTTTCCTTGTACATGTACAGTCACTATAAATATATGTGATATTTCTCTTGGTGAACATTACAGTGTGTATGTGACCCAGAGATCTCCATATCCTCTTTGCACATTTTTGGTTTGACAGACACGTTGTTATACCAGTCGTTATTCACACTGTTGTTGAGTTTTGAGGTGTTATGGCTAAGGCTCAGTATCAGCAATCACAAGGTTGTGGGTTCAAGACTTCAAGTCCCATTCTGATTTCTGAACCCTCTTTATGCTAAGACCCCTGTCCATGGTCTAAACCACAATGGTGCATTCTCCTAACCCTGGATTGAATGGGCACTGGAAATGTGGGGGGGGGGGGGGTTCGAGACAAATGTAGAATGAATACTGCCAGCACTTATTGTGAATATCTGGGTTGAATACTCACCATAGAGGCAAGAAAAGCCTCCAGGAGGAAGAGGCCAGAAACTGCTTACTAACATGCCTTGTTACATTTACAGTTCTGCATTCCTAGAGCTGGGTCAATTGCTAAATATGTGTGTACAGAGGAGGATTTCCTGAACCACATCCTGGTTCCTCTGGATAAGGACGGGGCCTTCAAGACTGCAAGTGACAAGGTATGATGACAAACAATCAACAGATACTTAGCTCATACTTGTCAAGTACTGTATCTGGCATATTAAGCACCCTGCTGTAATAAGCACCCTGTTAATAATTTTTGGGTTCTTGACAACTGTTCATTGTTAGTTATTCAAAGTTTGCCATACCTTTCAGTCATAAGTGATCATAACAGTCATATCTTCTTTTACAAGGGAAGACCACAAATACAAGATTCAAATTTGACATTATCCTTTGGATCTCATGCTGGACACCACTTGGATGGCCAGTCATTACAGTCAGGGGGAAGCTCTCATTAGGGATCAAAATGTTGTATTCACAAAATGCTAAGTGGCCATGGCACTCTTTATACAAATATTCTGCTTGTACTTAGAATTTCATATATTGTATCAGTATATATTGATTATAGGTTTATGCTTTTGTGTCAGTTTTATAATACTTTCAAGTGCCATGATTCATATTTAATTAATTTTAAATTTTTATTGCATGTTACAGTTTATTTCTTCCGCATTAAAACAATATTATATATGAAGTATAATCATTTTGGTGTTTAATGTATCATTTTCTGATGTAATCTCAGGAGCTATCAATACAACACAATGTGATCACCACAGGCAGTGGCTTCAAAGAAGTGAGAGCTGTAAGTACATTACTTCAGTATACATAATATATATGTTAAGAAATTCACACTTTTTGTTTCAGTGTTAACTGTGAACTAAATTGAGAATCAATCACCCAAAAACATGTTCAACCTTTAAGTTTTTTCCTGACCATACACCTGTAGCACCTGTACACATACATACATATACATGTATATTTATTATTGTCCCTTACAGGTACCCATTCTATTTGAAGAAACCTTCTTTAACAAGAATGATGACAGCTTTCGTGTGTTATGTGTAAACAGCCACCTTGAAGGAGAAATGGGTAGGTACACGGAAAAAAAAAATCATTGTTATCTTGTTGTTATCATCATCCTCATTCAATAGACAGTATCATCAGCAGATTTTAAACACCAAAACAGAAAGGTTATAATTTTGTCTCATAAATCCTAGATTACCAAAGGAGTTAGATTTAATCCCTGAACCCTCTATAATGTATAAACTTTGCAGGAATAAAGTTGACACATGCATGATTACTGTTGCAGTGTGATATATGAAACACTGACCATGATGTAGTGAAACGTTGATGTGTGCTTTAATTATTTCATTATTGATGATAGAGTCATATTTTTTCAGTGCCGATGGCTGATGAAGCTCCTGTTGTAAAGCTACACAACTTAGAAGACTGTATACAGTTACTGTGGGGGCAGTCAGGTCAGATGACTTATATACTGAAATGTCGTGTTATATGGAATGTTGTTATTCAGAAACAAGGTCAAAGTTTATCTGAAATAAATTAAAAGAGTAAAATTTTGTTACATTTATAAATAATTAAGTAAAATTTGCTTGGAACTGAACCATAATATACATTGTGTCTTATTGTACAATTATTATATGTGCTGATTATAAGTCTTCATATCACATCACATGATCATGTCATGTGATTTGTATTATTTATACACAGGGAACACAAGGTTGAAGAAACAGCTTGATGACATGGTGGAGGTTTTCAACAAAGGAATGACAAGACTGGAGGGGAAATCACTCAGATATTTAATGGTTTGTGATCATATGATGTGATGAATATGCAAACATGCAAATAAGCTAACAGATCACAATGTCACCATCTATAAATAAACAACCCTATATCTTGCTTTCACCAGTGATTTTGAACAGTGATGTTTCAAGTCATGTTACAATTTTTCTGAATATAAAATTGAATTGTAATTGTAAAAGGAATAACAGAAAATGAAGAATACTGAATAAAGTACTGACCACAATATCCAAGAAGCCAAAGCAATTGTAAAAGTTGGCTTTAATTAGTTCATAATAAACAGCATTATGATTTTATTGTCTGTTACTGATATTAAAATACACTATTTCTAGTGGTGGAGATAAAAAGGTTTGCCATTGGGGAATTAATATCATTGTTGATCATGCAGATATTGTATAAGAATGACTTATACTCAACTTATGTTATGGATGCAGCTCTGCTTTTGATGATGATGATTTAGATCTATGATGACTTGGGCTTATTTCATTTCAGGATGCTGCAAACAGTCTGTACACCAAGGCTCTCCACACAGCTCTCAAGGACCCACAGCTGGTAAGTCGTTAGGTATTCAGTAATAAAGCATGCTGTCTCAGACAGAAACTAAACTTCTGCATTCCAAGGAATACAAGCCTCTATCATGGGCGCATTCACTTATTCAGCCCATATTGCCAGGTTAATTCGTGCATAAATAACTGAACATTTGTGAATTATCCTTGATGACACTCATGCATCAGGTTCTGGATCCTCACCAAAAGCTAATCTATTCTTCCTGCGCCCATTCAATTCAAGTGCAAGTGGTAAAATGTGCTATAAAAACCAATAAAACACTCATTCTGAGGTTATTTACGCTTAGATTCATACCAAAATTGAACTTTGTCAACTTTTTCACAACACCAGCCCGTAAGAGAAATTTAAATAACATCCGTTATACCATCTGAAGATATTGTCAAGACATACATACACACACACACACACACACAAAGAATCAAGTGAAAACAATGACCCTAATGTATTATGGAATACCCACCATCTTTCTGTTAACTTTTAGTGTTGCCCCTATAAGTTACTGGGGCTTTGATGGATTTTCATGAAACTCACCATAACTACTTATCAATAGATTATCTCACCCGAGTTCAATGATGGGAAAAATCCACGCATATTTAATAAGGTCAGAGGCCACTAAGTGGTGTTGCTGTGATAACTTACGAGGAATATGATGGATTTTTTAAAAAACTCAATAGAAATATTAATCATAATAATATCTCACCTTTTGATTTCCAGCAAAATTCATGCATATTTAATAAGGTAATAGGACATCACACTTTGGTGGCACCAATCTGACTTACTATAAATCTGATGGATTTTAATATAACTCATGATGAATATTATTAACCAATGCAGTTTATTACATTCTCAGCAAAGTCATGCATATTTAATGAGGTCAGAGGTCACAAAATATGCAACAGGCATATTATGCATTATATGTGGTGCTCTTGTTATAGTAAATTTTATAGTGAATTTTCAGAATGTTCTAGTTTCATTTTTTGCAGAAACAGAACAAGGTTAAGTACCTCATGATCAAATGCTATCAAACTGGAGCGTGGGTCAAGGCCTCCCTATAGCTTTAATGATGTTCCCAGGGAGTTGATTGCTCCTAATGGTAACTTCTTGATGTTTGATGTTGATACATGACAAATCACTTTAACCATTTATTATTCCTTTTCCTCTCCAGAAAGCATTTACAAATGAAGACAAGTCATCTCTAGATAGTGTCAAACTAGCAGTAGAGGTGAGTCATGCCTGTAATCTCAAAATTCTCTTTACTTTTAATATAAGAATATTTATGATAAGAAAATTATTTTTACAAAGAAATCTGTAGAGGTATTATGTAACTTATTGTGCGACAATGATGCAACAGTGCAGTGTCCCATGTTTTTTATTAAAGGTGAATTTAGAATGTTTGTGTGAACAGTTCTTTTTTATAATGAAGGTCATCTGAACATAGGGATTAGATGTATAACTTGATAAATCCACTTTGGTATATTTGTTCCCCCAGAATATACATGTCTGCCATACATATCTTTTGAACTGCTTTTACAGATTTAAACATTGTCAAATTATAAAATGTTTGTAGACCTACATCATGCACAGTGTGAACAGGAGGTTGTTCCGCAGTATATCCACCTGTTTGGCGGCTACTGATGCTCATTTGAATAAAGTCACTCGCAACCTATCAAGTGTTCAGCTTCAGGACTTGGATGTCAGGACAGACTTCAGGTAAGAAAGGCCCAAAAACATTAAAATATAAAGTGAAACATGTAGGATATATAAAATAAGCATTCACAAACATTAAAGTAATATAACAACCAAGATATTGCCACTATTAAATATTCTTTTTTTCACTTCATGTAAATAAGTTATTCCTAAGATTCAATAAACATCAATGTAGTTTAAAAAAAAATAAGAAAAGGTTTGTAGGGGGACTCATAATCTTTAACTGGGGAACCTCTGATAAAGTAGTTGTGTGGATCTGGGCAGGATTTGTAATGTTATACAGCAGTGTGCTTGCTTTTTCATATAAAAAGATATGAACATCATTTCTCATATGTCTTAAGTGTTTAATTTTCATTATATTATAATTCATGAATCACAATGTATGTTTTGTTTGTGTGTATTTCCAGTCAGAATGTTCCACGCGCCAGGAAGATCCTGTCTCGTTTAAACTCCTTCAGCACACCACTTGGGAAACTTAACTGTATCAGGCTGATCATCATGGCACTGATGCAGCCTCCAAAAAACGGAAAAACAGATGGTAATGATTCCTACATCAGATACTGAAATGTCATAATTCAGTAACTAGCATCATGGCCACTCGGCTTCACCTCTATTTTGATACATATGAACATTGTTAATGGTATTGAATTAATGGTTTTGTGTCACTATACTGAATACTTGAGGGTTATTGTTCTACTTCAAGCTCATTAAAAATGACCATCATCTTTGATATTCAGTACTGACAACTATGGCCTTAAGTGGGTCCCAAAAATAAAATAAATTGGTGAAATATGATATAATGAAGTTGTAACTTAGCTGTTTCTATAATTGAAACACAACTTTCCAAACAAAGATGTTGATGCATGTCTTGCTGAAGTAAATGTTGAAATATTATCAAAATTAAATATCATTAAAATTTAAACACATGTTGCATTTCAGAAGTTAGCAGTCCCCTGACAACTGATGATCTGTTACCTATACTGATATTCATGGTAGTAAAGGCAGAAATACCAAATTGGTAAGAAAACTTGGACTTTATTTCTCAGATCTCTCTTGTCCATCCTGTCTTGTAATAGGGACAGACTGATACTTTTAGTAAAACTTTCCATTATTTATTTTTAAAGACCTTTTGATGAATATTGAAGAGTGAAGTTAGTCATGCAAGAGAGATAATAGGTGTTACATATTTTTAATGATCCATGTGGGAGTATAACACTAAAAAACAACAAGTCCACCATGTCCAATACATTAGTCTGGTCACTGAACCCTGATGATCAGTCTTCTGGTCAAATAAGAGCTATATTTAATTACATTCAGAAAATGATTTGTATTCATAATGATTTTGTATGAAGATAAAATTTTTAAAATTTTAAATATTGTTTGTTTACACTTATGATGGATTGTTTGCATTTTGGTTGGAATTCCTGCACATTCAGCAGTCCTGACTGTACAGACATTTTGATCTATTGCAGGTGGGCCAATCTGACCTACATGAACAGTTTTCACTTCTCCAAGGCCAGTAATGATGATGAATATGGGTGAGTGCATGCCTGATTGGATTTCACTTTTTCTTTGGTCTATATAGTTATGTTATTGAGGCCAGTTTAATTTTACCTAGACTATTTCAAGTTACAAGTTCAATCAACTATAAGTGAAACTATTAAATTTTTTTTTAATTGCCAACAAGCTATGATAGACAGCTTAATTTTATGCTCATTCTTGCTCTTAATTTTTACCAGTTGAATACAAGAAATCTGACCTCTACAGATTCATGTATAATGTCAATTCTGACAGATGAACTCTTGTCTTAGTTTCCTGATATGAGTAAAAATCTAGGCTGTCATATGAGGATTAATTTTCTTAATTTAATAAAAGTGCTCTGAAAACATGTGCTTTATAGGCTGCCCAAGTTGCACTATTTCAAAATTTTCAACTCCTTGCATGTAGATCCAAACAATTTATACATGAGACAACTTGTGCAGTCTGTACTTGTGACGCTCTGCACTGACCGTTCATATTTCAACTGTATTCTGGCCATGTTTGAGAATATGGATTAATAATAGATTAGTGTAATATCTGTATTTTTCTCATAATAGTTGGTAAACTTTTCTAGAATCAACATTTCCATATTAAAATCTTGAGTTTAGCAATTCATGTTGAAATATAGAATTCATAATCGAGAGCAGAAGTAATATGTACTAACATATTAATTTAATGATTTGTTTGTTCATTTCCTTCAGGTATTACCTAACATCAATGGAGGCTGCCATCAGACATGTTCACAATGGAGAACTTAATAACATGGAGCTAGGAGCCAATAACCAGAAGGTAGGAGGACAAACAAATGTAAAACCTCACCAACTAATCCAAGTTCAGTCACTGCTCATATCTAAGCACAGAGGAACATTATCCAAAATACTTTAACCAAAATACCATGTCTTGAATCTTGAGCTGAGATCATAACTAATGATTAGTTTAACTGAAAGTTATATGCTGTAATTGAAACCAAATTAATAAAATAATAATGGAATAGCAGTTCTCAGAATTACCATTGCAGAAGATATGTCACAGGACAGAGCCTGTTTGAAAAAGGGTCTTGAGGGTTGGTAGATGCAAACCATTCCTAGTGAAACTATTCTGTATTTCTTTGTTATCTGTACATTATTCTGTAGAACATTTATTATGTAATAATTACAAAAAGTGTTTGATGCAAGCTCTGCACCAAAGATAGTTTTGGTTCATGGAATGTTAATTTAACCTGTGTTATTCCTGAGAACTTTACAGTTTAATTGAAAAAGGCCCCTGGAAATCGTGATATTGCTGCACTCAACTGTTAATGCAATGAGCAACAACCATGCCAACTCCCCCATGCTATACATTGATTTTCTTACACCTTTAAGGGAAATGGCATGTACATGTAGAGTGACGTCACTGTCCTTTGTGACCTCACGACTTGCACTCCAAAAATAGCCATATTGTCATATGCTACATCCTGGTGTAAAATAAATGTGCTATAAACATCCATGAAGCACTCATTCCAGGGTTATTGTATGCTTGGATTTACACAAAAATTTAACTTCTTGGAGATTTTCACAACACCAACCTAAATGAAAAATTTCAATAACATCTGTGACGCTGTTCTTTAGCTAGACACACACACATTGAATCGAGTGAAAATAATAACACTCAATGCTGACAGGGTTAAAAAGCCTGGCTGTAATTTTGTCACTACAATGTTAAAATATCCAGCTCAATGTAACATGAATGATCAGTGTAATTTTGTTACATTGTTACGTCAGGTAAACATGTACCTATTGCATGTCACAGTGTACTAATCAAGCTCATTGTAACATTTCTACCTCATTATGTCATTGTAACGTTGTTAAATGGTGCATCACAGCGTACTAGTCTCATGTTTATTGTATTACAGAAGGTACAGCTGACCATCAGTCCTACTGTAGGTGTGCTGTGGCAGAGACAGGAGAGCAATGACAAGCTGGACAGACTTTTCCAGGTTTGTAATCTCAAGGTTTCCTTTTGATATTACCTTAGCTGTACTCACACAGCAGTACTGTCTATTTAACTCATTTATTATTATAGATGATTATGGAAAAATCTCAGCAGGCTCTGTAGTACAATTGGAAGATAATTGTATTAAGCCTTAAATTCAAATAATTTTGATATTAGGAAGTCTGCATATTAAAATTTATCTTTAACTTTGTATTTTTTGTAAGTTAGGAAAAATTAAAACATTCTATATATAGAAATAATTACTTTTGCAAACATTGTATGAAAAGGTGTATGAATGATAATCAGTTTTTCTCTATTTGGAATTTGGGCTTTTTTCACAAAGTCTATAATCCTGTTGTATTTCTGGTTTTTTTTTTCTGTATTTCATCCCCACAGTGTATAAGTGATAACCAGATGGCAGAAGTTGAGAAGATCCTCCGTTATGAGAAAGAAGATTTAAAAACCCTGGAGTCAAGTCTCTGTCACCCTCTCTGTGCCTGCGATAAATGTATGCATGTGACGTCTCGGAGTCAGCTTGACCCAGAAACCGTGACTGCATTCTCACGAGATGAAAGAGGCTTTACAGGTAATACCCACCCATTAATGTTGTTAATTAAAAGACAGCTGTAGCTCATAGTAGGGCCCAGTCATACCTGTTATTTCCTCTTCACAGTGAAATGTAGCATTCTACTTGGTGACATCTGACTAGGCTCATTACATAATTCATATAATTTGAGATATCTAGATAAATGTATTTATGTATATAAAGAGTGAAACAGATGTTGATAGAGGCAGCCTGGTAGCCTAGTTTGCATATACCCATAACTTAGAAGTATACTTGTTTAGAAGTAGTTTAGGCTTATAGTATAAATGTTCTGTATAATATTGATGAATTCCTTATACTGACACCAAATAAATTGTTTACATTTAAGTGCCAAAGAGCCTGTCCTTGTGTTACTAATGGGCTATGGTCTTACCAGCTTAGTATCTTAACTCTTGGGTCTCTTTGTCAATTTAGTGGGTAAAGTTCAGTATGATTGTTTGTAATCTTGCAGTGCTTCACGTGTCCTGTGGTAGTGGCCATGTTGAGATGACAGAGCTGTTAATTACCAGGGGAGCCATCGTTAATGCCATTGACTACCAGGGCCTGACCCCGCTACATGTATCCTGCCAGAGAGGCCACCAGAGTGCTGCAGTGAGTAGTTACCTTGTACGCACAATAGACCTTTTCCAGGAGCATGCACACTGACCACTGTATCAGCTGTCTGCAGGGTTCAGGGCCACTTGGCCAGCATCACAGATTTCGTCAAATGCAATAAAATACAAACTAGAAACTCAGGGAGGAACCTTATCATAAAAAATAAGGCATGTTTGTTACTGTTAATCATCTGACATAAAACAAAATACAGTCATTTTGTAGAATTAAAGACTCCAAACATTCAGATGTTGTAAGTGTGATGTGAAAGTTCTTTTTCTCCTTAGTCAGTATCTCTAAAAATAAGATCAGTAAAATGACGCACCTATTTTCTCTGTTCATAAATAACATAATGATATTGGCAGAAAGATACTGCTTAATGGATAAGGATGTCATTTGCTGATGTGAATGTGTATATCTTCCGTAATATAAACCTTTGTCATATTTTATACTTTACTTCTCATTTGGTGCTATTAGGAGGGGTTTGCTTATTATCAGTTATAGTTTTCAGGAGCCATCCCAGTTAATGTTCTTCCTTGCTTTTGCATCATGATGTAGTCAAAGTAATGAAGGTGGTGATGACAGTTGTTTGTCTTTTAGCTTCTTCTTCTGCACCACAAAGCCAAGGTGAATCTTCAGGACAATGAAGGGAACACTCCCCTTCACCTGGCTGCAGGTAACGGACATGAGGAGGTTAGTGTGGATTTTGTCTGATGGGTGTCTTGAAGTAAATGTCAGGGACAATTTTTCTTATCGCCTGGATTTGGCTTGGGGCCCATTAGTGTGAAAATTTACATGTTTTTTTTTTTTCACTAATGAAATAAATATAATTATGATGTTCAACTAGCTCTTGCATTTAAACATGGTAAACTTTATTCTATGAATGCAAGTGAACTGTTACAACTCTGTGATCAAGATGTTCTAGATAAACTTGATTTTAGCAAGACTGGATTGGTGCTGCTTGGAAGTAAATGAATATTTGAATTGTTTTGGGGAACTTTTCAGTTTCATATAAACCTGTATACTGCTAGTTCTCCTTGGATGGTGGGAGACTGGTAGTCATCAAGACATCAGGCATAAATCAATAAAAGGTATTTGAATGGACCTCAGACAACTGTATGTTATAAAGGATATGGCAAAGGATATATCAAACAGTATGGTAATGGTATACTGTATCTTTCAGTGTGTGAAGGCCCTGATTTACTATGACCAGGGATCTACGGCACTTAACATGAACCTGCAGAATGAGTATGGTGACACTGCCCTCCATCATGCTGCCAGATGGGGATATGGTAGGTGAACATTCAAACTGTAGCCTCATTAAAATCTCATATGCATGATCTATGTGAAGCAATGCAAGGCAAAAATTTTTGATATTATTGACATTAATAGATATCTCATATTATCCGAATGTCTGAGAGTACTATTATGAATGATATGTATTTTAGAGAATCTGCCTATAAGGAACAAAAATTTCAACTTCCTTGATGTTCCCAAAGAATATTTTGTAGCATATTAAATGTTGCATAAAAGAAAGGATACATTATGTGTAGTTTGCTTTATGGTGAGACTGTAAAAATGGAACTCTTGGGAAACACTGAAAATGAGGCAATAGCAAAATTTTAGCTTCACAAATATGAAGCAAACCATTTTATTTATATGTGTGTAATCAATATATTCTGTTAATATTTTGGTGAATGATAGATTCTGACTAGGGGATTCACTGATTGTTGTTTTGCAGCTCCAATAATTGAGAACCTGCTTGAAAATGGAGCAGCAGCAGATATCAAGAACAGACGGAAACAGATTCCCCAACAGGTGGCGCCAAACGTCAAAGTTGCAAAAATGTTAGCTGCAGCAGTAGAAACACAACGAGAGATCAGGCTGTTATCTTCAATCAGACAGGTATTGGACACTGTTATCATATTCATTCAGGGCGTGTCCTGATAATATAAAAACATCTGCTCAGCTGTCAATTATGCAAAGATGCAGAGAAGGCCTGTGTCTGTTCGTCATCTGCCTTTCTTTAAGCAAGTCACTCATTTGAAATCCAGATATGTCATGTTTACATTTCCTTGGAAAGTTTAAATTAGGTCACATGACATATATTCTATATACATATTCTACTTGATGTAAACATTTTTTTGCATAATGAAAGTCAGAATGTTTTTAATATGCAAGGTTGCTTAACAACTTTTTTACATGCATCATAAAATTGAAATAACATTCCACATTTATATTGTCATCTTGTCAGAGTGATGTAATTTAGGAAACATCAGATTTGTCATATAACCTCTCGTAGGAGTAATCTGTTTGTATTATTTTCAGTCTACCAGTGAGCCCAGTAATCTTAGTTTTATTTCACCAACAACAATCACACCAAAAGGAATGAAGACATCCCGATCATCTGTCACAATAAGTGTTAAAAAACCCTCCCCGACCAAAAGCCCGTCCAAGGTGGACAAGCTCCTAACAGCAGTAGCAGATGGTGATATAGCCATGGTAAGTAAACTCGTTATGATGACCACCCGAGTAACATGACCACTCTACCCTGATGACCACCCGAGTAACATGACCACTCTACCCTGATGACCACCCGAGTAACATGACCACTCTACCCTGATGACCACCCGAGTAACATGACCACTCTACCCTGATGACCACCCGAGTAACATGACCACTCTACCCTGATGACCACCCGAGTAACATGACCACTCTACCCTGATGACCACCCGAGTAACATGACCACTCTACCCTGATGACCACCCGAGTAACATGACCACTCTACCCTGATGACCACCCGAGTAACATGACCACTCTACCCTGATGACCACCCGAGTAACATGACCACTCTACCCTGATGACCACCCCAGTAACATGACCACTCTACCCTGATGACCACCCGAGTAACATGACCACTCTACCCTGATGACCACCCGAGTAACATGACCACTCTACCCTGATGACCACCCGAGTAACATGACCACTCTACCCTGATGACCACCCGAGTAACATGACCACTCTACCCTGATGACCACCCGAGTAACATGACCACTCTACCCTGATGACCACCCGAGTAACATGACCACCCCACCCTGATGACCACCCGAGTAACATGACCACTCTACCCTGATGACCACCCGAGTAACATGACCACTCTACCCTGATGACCACCCCAGTAACATGACCACTCTACCCTGATGACCACCCCAGTAACATGACCACTCTACCCTGATGACCACCCGAGTAACATGACCACTCTACCCTGATGACCACCCCAGTAACATGACCACTCTACCCTGATGACCACCCGAGTAACATGACCACTCTACCCTGATGACCACCCGAGTAACATGACCACTCTACCCTGATGACCACCCGAGTAACATGACCACTCTACCCTGATGACCACCTGAGTAACATGACCACCCCACCCTGATGACCACCTGAGTAACATGACCACTCTACCCTGATGACCACCCCAGTAACATGACCACTCTACCCTGATGACCACCCGAGTAACATGACCACTCTACCCTGATGACCACCCCAGTAACATGACCACTCTACCCTGATGACCACCCGAGTAACATGACCACTCTACCCTGATGACCACCCCAGTAACATGACCACTCTACCCTGATGACCACCCCAGTAACATGACCACTCTACCCTGATGACCACCCGAGTAACATGACCACACTACCCTGATGACCACCCGAGTAACATGACCACTCTACCCTGATGACCACCCGAGTAACATGACCACTCTACCCTGATGACCACCCGAGTAACATGACCACTCTACCCTGATGACCACCCCAGTAACATGACCACTCTACCCTGATGACCACCCGAGTAACATGACCACTCTACCTTGATGACCACCCGAGTAACATGACCACTCTACCCTGATGACCACCTGAGAAACATGACCACTCTACCCTGATGACCACCCGAGTAACATGACCACTCTACCCTGATGACCACCCGAGTAACATGACCACTCTACCCTGATGACCACCCGAGTAACATGTCCACTCTACCCTGATGACCACCTGAGTAACATGACCACCCCACCCTGATGACCACCTGAGTAACATGACCACTCTACCCTGATGACCACCCCAGTAACATGACCACTCTACCCTGATGACCACCCGAGTAACATGACCACTCTACCCTGATGACCACCCGAGTAACATGACCACTCTACCCTGATGACCACCCGAGTAACATGACCACTCTACCCTGATGACCACCCGAGTAACATGACCACTCTACCCTGATGACCACCCGAGTAACATGACCACTCTACCCTGATGACCACCCGAGTAACATGACCACTCTACCCTGATGACCACCCCAGTAACATGACCACTCTACCCTGATGACCACCCAAGTAACATGACCACTCTACCTTGATGACCACCCGAGTAACATGACCACTCTACCCTGATGACCACCCGAGTAACATGACCACTCTACCCTGATGACCACCCGAGTAACATGACCACTCTACCCTGATGACCACCTGAGTAACATGACCACCCCACCCTGATGACCACCTGAGTAACATGACCACTCTACCCTGATGACCACCCCAGTAACATGACCACTCTACCCTGATGACCACCCGAGTAACATGACCACTCTACCCTGATGACCACCCGAGTAACATGACCACTCTACCCTGATGACCACCCGAGTAACATGACCACTCTACCCTGATGACCACCCGAGTAACATGACCACTCTACCTTGATGACCACCCGAGTAACATGACCACTCTACCCTGATGACCACCCCAGTAACATGACCACTCTACCCTGATGACCAACCGAGTAACATGACCACTCTACCCTGATGACCACCCGAGTAACATGACCACTCTACCCTGATGACCACCTGAGTAACATGACCACTCTACCCTGATGACCACCCCAGTAACATGACCACTCTACCCTGATGACCACCCGAGTAACATGACCACTCTACCCTGATGACCACCCGAGTAACATGACCACTCTACCCTGATGACCACCCGAGTAACATGACCACTCTACCCTGATGACCACCCGAGTAACATGACCACTCTACCCTGATGACCACCCGAGTAACATGACCACTCTACCCTGATGACCACCCGAGTAACATGACCACTCTACCCTGATGACCACCCGAGTAACATGACCACTCTACCCTGATGACCACCCGAGTAACATGACCACTCTACCCTGATGACCACCCGAGTAACATGACCACTCTACCCTGATGACCACCCGAGTAACATGACCACTCTACCCTGATGACCACCCGAGTAACATGACCACTCTACCCTGATGACCACCCGAGTAACATGACCACTCTACCCTGATGACCACCCGAGTAACATGACCACTCTACCCTGATGACCACCCGAGTAACATGACCACTCTACCCTGATGACCACCCGAGTAACATGACCACTCTACCCTGATGACCACCCGAGTAACATGACCACTCTACCCTGATGACCACCCGAGTAACATGACCACTCTACCTTGATGACCACCCGAGTAACATGACCACTCTACCCTGATGACCACCCGAGTAACATGACCACTCTACCCTGATGACCACCCGAGTAACATGACCACTCTACCCTGATGACCACCCGAGTAACATGACCACTCTACCCTGATGACCACCCGAGTAACATGACCACTCTACCCTGATGACCACCCGAGTAACATGACCACTCTACCCTGATGACCACCCGAGTAACATGACCACTCTACCCTGATGACCACCCGAGTAACATGACCACTCTACCCTGATGACCACCCGAGTAACATGACCACCCCACCCTGATGACCACCCAAGTAACATGACCACCCCACCCTGATGACCACCCCAGTAACATGACCACTCTACCCTGATGACCACCCGAGTAACATGACCACACTACCCTGATGACCACCCGAGTAACATGACCACTCTACCCTGATGACCACCCGAGTAACATGACCACCCAACCCTGATGACCACCCGAGTAACATGACCACTCTACCCTGATGACCACCCCAGTAACATGACCACTCTACCCTGATGACCACCCCAGTAACATGACCACTCTACCCTGATGACCACCCCAGTAACATGACCACTCTACCCTGATGACCACCCGAGTAACATGACCACTCTACCCTGATGACCACCCGAGTAACATGACCACTCTACCCTGATGACCACCTGAGTAACATGACCACCCCACCCTGATGACCACCCCAGTAACATGACCACCTCACCCTGATGACCACCCCAGTAACATGACCACCTCACCCTGATGACCACCCCAGTAACATGACCACTCTACCCTGATGACCACCCGAGTAACATGACCACTCTACCCTGATGACCACCCGAGTAACATGACCACCCAACCCTGATGACCACCCGAGTAACATGACCACTCTACCCTGATGACCACCCGAGTAACATGACCACCCCACCCTGATGACCACCCCAGTAACATGACCACCCCACCCTGATGACCACCTGAGTAACATGACCACCCCACCCTGATGACCACCCCAGTAACATGACCACTCTACCCTGATGACCACCCGAGTAACATGACCACTCTACCCTGATGACCACCCGAGTAACATGACCACTCTACCCTGATGACCACCCCAGTACAATGACCACTCTACCCTGATGACCACCTGAGTAACATGACCACTCTACCCTGATGACCACCTGAGTAACATGACCACTCTACCCTGATGACCACCCGAGTAACATGACCACTCTACCCTGATGACCACCCGAGTAACATGACCACTCTACCCTGATGACCACCCCAGTAACATGACCACTCTACCCTGATGACCACCCGAGTAACATGACCACCCTACCCTGATGACCACCCGAGTAACATGACCACTCTACCCTGATGACCACCCCAGTAACATGACCACTCTACCCTGATGACCACCCCAGTAACATGACCACTCTACCCTGATGACCACCCCAGTAACATGACCACTCTACCCTGATGACCACCCCAGTAACATGACCACTCTACCCTGATGACCACCCGAGTAACATGACCACCCCACCCTGATGACCACCCGAGTAACATGACCACTCTACCCTGATGACCACCCGAGTAACATGACCACTCTACCCTGATGACCACCCGAGTAACATGACCACTCTACCCTGATGACCACCCGAGTAACATGACCACCCCACCCTGATGACCACCCGAGTAACATGACCACTCTACCCTGATGACCACCCGAGTAACATGACCACTCTACCCTGATGACCACCCGAGTAACATGACCACTCTACCCTGATGACCACCCCGAGTAACATGACCACTCTACCCTGATGACCACCCCAGTAACATGACCACTCTACCCTGATGACCACCCGAGTAACATGACCACTCTACCCTGATGACCACCCGAGTAACATGACCACTCTACCCTGATGACCACCCGAGTAACATGACCACTCTACCCTGATGACCACCCGAGTAACATGACCACTCTACCCTGATGACCACCCCAGTAACATGACCACTCTACCCTGATGACCACCCCATTAACATAACCACTCTACCCTGATGACCACCCCAGTAACATGACCACTCTACCCTGATGACCACCCCAGTAACATGACCACTCTACCCTGATGACCACCCCAGTAACATGACCACTCTACCCTGATGACCACCCCAGTAACATGACCACTCTACCCTGATGACCACCTGAGTAACATGACCACTCTACCCTGATGACCACCTGAGTAACATGACCACTCTACCCTGATGACCACCCGAGTAACATGACCACCCCACCCTGATGACCACCCGAGTAACATGACCACCCCACCCTGATGACCACCCGAGTAACATGACCACTCTACCCTGATGACCACCCGAGTAACATGACCACTCTACCCTGATGACCACCCGAGTAACATGACCACTCTACCCTGATGACCACCCGAGTAACATGACCACCCCACCCTGATGACCACCCGAGTAACATGACCACCCCACCCTGATGACCACCCGAGTAACATGACCACTCTACCCTGATGACCAGCCGAGTAACATGACCACTCTACCCTGATGACCACCCCAGTAACATGACCACTCTACCCTGATGACCACCCCAGTAACATGACCACTCTACCCTGATGACCACCCGAGTAACATGACCACTCTACCCTGATGACCACCCGAGTAACATGACCACTCAACCCTGATGACCACCCGAGTAACATGACCACTCTACCCTGATGACCACCCGAGTAACATGACCACCCAACCCTGATGACCACCCGAGTAACATGACCACTCTACCCTGATGACCACCCCAGTAACATGACCACTCTACCCTGATGACCACCCCAGTAACATGACCACTCTACCCTGATGACCACCCCAGTAACATGACCACTCTACCCTGATGACCACCCGAGTAACATGACCACTCTACCCTGATGACCACCCGAGTAACATGACCACTCTACCCTGATGACCACCTGAGTAACATGACCACCCCACCCTGATGACCACCCCAGTAACATGACCACTCTACCCTGATGACCACCCCAGTAACATGACCACTCTACCCTGATGACCACCCGAATAACATGACCACTCTACCCTGATGACCACCCCAGTAACATGACCACTCTACCCTGATGACCACCCGAGTAACATGACCACTCTACCCTGATGACCACCCGAGTAACATGACCACTCTACCCTGATGACCACCCGAGTAACATGACCACTCTACCCTGATGACCACCCGAGTAACATGACCACTCTACCCTGATGACCACCCGAGTAACATGACCACTCTACCCTGATGACCACCCGAGTAACATGACCACCCCACCCTGATGACCACCCGAGTAACATGACCACCCCACCCTGATGACCACCCGAGTAACATGACCACCCCACCCTGATGACCACCCGAGTAACATGACCACTCTACCCTGATGACCACCCGAGTAACATGACCACCCCACCCTGATGACCACCCGAGTAACATGACCACTCTACCCTGATGACCACCCGAGTAACATGACCACCCCACCCTGATGACCACCCGAGTAACATGACCACTCTACCCTGATGACCACCCGAGTAACATGACCACTCTACCCTGATGACCACCCGAGTAACATGACCACTCTACCCTGATGACTACCCGAATAACATGACCACTCTGCCCTGATGACCACCCCAGTAACATGACCACTCTACCCTGATGACCACCCGAATAACATGACCACTCTACCCTGATGACCACCCCAGTAACATGACCACTCTACCCTGATGACCACCCGAGTAACATGACCACTCTACCCTGATGACCACCCGAGTAACATGACCACTCTACCCTGATGACCACCCGAGTAACATGACCACTCTACCCTGATGACCACCCCAGTAACATGACCACTCTACCCTGATGACCACCCCAGTAACATGACCACTCTACCCTGATGACCACCCGAGTAACATGACCACTCTACCTTGATGACCACCCGAGTAACATGACCACTCTACCCTGATGACCACCTGAGAAACATGACCACTCTACCCTGATGACCACCCGAGTAACATGACCACTCTACCCTGATGACCACCCGAGTAACATGACCACTCTACCCTGATGACCACCCGAGTAACATGTCCACTCTACCCTGATGACCACCTGAGTAACATGACCACCCCACCCTGATGACCACCTGAGTAACATGACCACTCTACCCTGATGACCACCCCAGTAACATGACCACTCTACCCTGATGACCACCCGAGTAACATGACCACTCTACCCTGATGACCACCCGAGTAACATGACCACTCTACCCTGATGACCACCCGAGTAACATGACCACTCTACCCTGATGACCACCCGAGTAACATGACCACTCTACCCTGATGACCACCCGAGTAACATGACCACTCTACCCTGATGACCACCCGAGTAACATGACCACTCTACCCTGATGACCACCCCAGTAACATGACCACTCTACCCTGATGACCACCCGAGTAACATGACCACTCTACCCTGATGACCACCCGAGTAACATGACCACTCTACCCTGATGACCACCCGAGTAACATGACCACTCTACCCTGATGACCACCCGAGTAACATGACCACTCTACCTTGATGACCACCCGAGTAACATGACCACTCTACCCTGATGACCACCCCAGTAACATGACCACTCTACCCTGATGACCACCCGAGTAACATGACCACTCTACCCTGATGACCACCCGAGTAACATGACCACTCTACCCTGATGACCACCCGAGTAACATGACCACTCTACCCTGATGACCACCCCAGTAACATGACCACTCTACCCTGATGACCACCCGAGTAACATGACCACTCTACCCTGATGACCACCCGAGTAACATGACCACTCTACCCTGATGACCACCCGAGTAACATGACCACTCTACCCTGATGACCACCCGAGTAACATGACCACTCTACCCTGATGACCACCCGAGTAACATGACCACTCTACCCTGATGACCACCCGAGTAACATGACCACTCTACCCTGATGACCACCCGAGTAACATGACCACTCTACCCTGATGACCACCCGAGTAACATGACCACTCTATCCTGATGACCACCCGAGTAACATGACCACTCTACCCTGATGACCACCCGAGTAACATGACCACTCTACCCTGATGACCACCCGAGTAACATGACCACTCTACCCTGATGACCACCCGAGTAACATGACCACTCTACCCTGATGACCACCCGAGTAACATGACCACTCTACCCTGATGACCACCCGAGTAACATGACCACTCTACCCTGATGACCACCCGAGTAACATGACCACTCTACCCTGATGACCACCCGAGTAACATGACCACTCTACCCTGATGACCACCCGAGTAACATGACCACTCTACCCTGATGACCACCCGAGTAACATGACCACTCTACCTTGATGACCACCCGAGTAACATGACCACTCTACCCTGATGACCACCCGAGTAACATGACCACTCTACCCTGATGACCACCCGAGTAACATGACCACTCTACCCTGATGACCACCCGAGTAACATGACCACTCTACCCTGATGACCACCCGAGTAACATGACCACTCTACCCTGATGACCACCCGAGTAACATGACCACTCTACCCTGA
The DNA here is from genome assembly GCA_026874595.1 of Sipunculus nudus. Classification (NCBI taxonomy): domain Eukaryota; kingdom Metazoa; phylum Annelida; class Sipuncula; order Golfingiida; family Sipunculidae; genus Sipunculus; species Sipunculus nudus. Next base: position 7,290,882 of record CM049316.1, read on the forward strand.
TGACCACCCGAGTAACATGACCACTCTACCCTGATGACCACCCGAGTAACATGACCACTCTACCCTGATGACCACCCGAGTAACATGACCACCCCACCCTGATGACCACCCAAGTAACATGACCACCCCACCCTGATGACCACCCCAGTAACATGACCACCCTACCCTGATGACCACCCGAGTAACATGACCACACTACCCTGATGACCACCCGAGTAACATGACCACTCTACCCTGATGACCACCCGAGTAACATGACCACCCAACCCTGATGACCACCCGAGTAACATGACCACTCTACCCTGATGACCACCCCAGTAACATGACCACTCTACCCTGATGACCACCCCAGTAACATGACCACTCTACCCTGATGACCACCCCAGTAACATGACCACTCTACCCTGATGACCACCCGAGTAACATGACCACTCTACCCTGATGACCACCCGAGTAACATGACCACTCTACCCTGATGACCACCTGAGTAACATGACCACCCCACCCTGATGACCACCCCAGTAACATGACCACCTCACCCTGATGACCACCCCAGTAACATGACCACCTCACCCTGATGACCACCCCAGTAACATGACCACTCTACCCTGATGACCACCCGAGTAACATGACCACTCTACCCTGATGACCACCCGAGTAACATGACCACCCAACCCTGATGACCACCCGAGTAACATGACCACTCTACCCTGATGACCACCCGAGTAACATGACCACCCCACCCTGATGACCACCCCAGTAACATGACCACCCCACCCTGATGACCACCTGAGTAACATGACCACCCCACCCTGATGACCACCCCAGTAACATGACCACTCTACCCTGATGACCACCCGAGTAACATGACCACTCTACCCTGATGACCACCCGAGTAACATGACCACTCTACCCTGATGACCACCCCAGTACAATGACCACTCTACCCTGATGACCACCTGAGTAACATGACCACTCTACCCTGATGACCACCTGAGTAACATGACCACTCTACCCTGATGACCACCCGAGTAACATGACCACTCTACCCTGATGACCACCCGAGTAACATGACCACTCTACCCTGATGACCACCCCAGTAACATGACCACTCTACCCTGATGACCACCCGAGTAACATGACCACCCTACCCTGATGACCACCCGAGTAACATGACCACTCTACCCTGATGACCACCCCAGTAACATGACCACTCTACCCTGATGACCACCCCAGTAACATGACCACTCTACCCTGATGACCACCCCAGTAACATGACCACTCTACCCTGATGACCACCCCAGTAACATGACCACTCTACCCTGATGACCACCCGAGTAACATGACCACCCCACCCTGATGACCACCCGAGTAACATGACCACTCTACCCTGATGACCACCCGAGTAACATGACCACTCTACCCTGATGACCACCCGAGTAACATGACCACTCTACCCTGATGACCACCCGAGTAACATGACCACCGCACCCTGATGACCACCCGAGTAACATGACCACTCTACCCTGATGACCACCCGAGTAACATGACCACTCTACCCTGATGACCACCCGAGTAACATGACCACTCTACCCTGATGACCACCCCGAGTAACATGACCACTCTACCCTGATGACCACCCCAGTAACATGACCACTCTACCCTGATGACCACCCGAGTAACATGACCACTCTACCCTGATGACCACCCCAGTAACATGACCACTCTACCCTGATGACCACCCGAGTAACATGACCACTCTACCCTGATGACCACCCGAGTAACATGACCACTCTACCCTGATGACCACCCCAGTAACATGACCACTCTACCCTGATGACCACCCCATTAACATAACCACTCTACCCTGATGACCACCCCAGTAACATGACCACTCTACCCTGATGACCACCCCAGTAACATGACCACTCTACCCTGATGACCACCCCAGTAACATGACCACTCTACCCTGATGACCACCCCAGTAACATGACCACTCTACCCTGATGACCACCTGAGTAACATGACCACTCTACCCTGATGACCACCTGAGTAACATGACCACTCTACCCTGATGACCACCCGAGTAACATGACCACCCCACCCTGATGACCACCCGAGTAACATGACCACCCCACCCTGATGACCACCCGAGTAACATGACCACTCTACCCTGATGACCACCCGAGTAACATGACCACTCTACCCTGATGACCACCCGAGTAACATGACCACTCTACCCTGATGACCACCCGAGTAACATGACCACCCCACCCTGATGACCACCCGAGTAACATGACCACCCCACCCTGATGACCACCCGAGTAACATGACCACTCTACCCTGATGACCAGCCGAGTAACATGACCACTCTACCCTGATGACCACCCCAGTAACATGACCACTCTACCCTGATGACCACCCCAGTAACATGACCACTCTACCCTGATGACCACCCGAGTAACATGACCACTCTACCCTGATGACCACCCGAGTAACATGACCACTCAACCCTGATGACCACCCGAGTAACATGACCACCCCACCCTGATGACCACCCGAGTAACATGACCACCCCACCCTGATGACCACCCGAGTAACATGACCACCCCACCCTGATGACCACCCGAGTAACATGACCACTCTACCCTGATGACCACCCGAGTAACATGACCACTCTACCTTGATGACCACCCGAGTAACATGACCACTCTACCCTGATGACCACCCGAGTAACATGACCACTCTACCCTGATGACCACCCGAGTAACATGACCACTCTACCCTGATGACCACCCGAGTAACATGACCACTCTACCCTGATGACCACCCGAGTAACATGACCACTCTACCCTGATGACCACCCGAGTAACATGACCACTCTACCCTGATGACCACCCGAGTAACATGACCACTCTACCCTGATGACCACCCGAGTAACATGACCACTCTACCCTGATGACCACCCGAGTAACATGACCACTCTACCCTGATGACCACCCGAGTAACATGACCACTCTACCCTGATGACCACCCGAGTAACATGACCACTCTACCCTGATGACCACCCGAGTAACATGACCACTCTACCCTGATGACCACCCGAGTAACATGACCACTCTACCCTGATGACCACCCGAGTAACATGACCACTCTACCTTGATGACCACCCGAGTAACATGACCACTCTACCCTGATGACCACCCGAGTAACATGACCACTCTACCCTGATGACCACCCGAGTAACATGACCACTCTACCCTGATGACCACCTGAGTAACATGACCACTCTACCCTGATGACCACCCGAGTAACATGACCACTCTACCCTGATGACCACCCGAGTAACATGACCACTCTACCCTGATGACCACCCGAGTAACATGACCACTCTACCCTGATGACCACCCGAGTAACATGACCACTCTACCCTGATGACCACCTGAGTAACATGACCACCCCACCCTGATGACCACCCCAGTAACATGACCACCCCACCCTGATGACCACCCCAGTAACATGACCACTCTACCCTGATGACCACCCCAGTAACATGACCACTCTACCCTGATGACCACCCCAGTAACATGACCACTCTACCCTGATGACCACCCGAGTAACATGACCACCCAACCCTGATGACCACCCGAGTAACATGACCACTCTACCCTGATGACCACCCCAGTAACATGACCACCCCACCCTGATGACCACCCCAGTAACATGACCACTCTACCCTGATGACCACCCGAGTAACATGACCACTCTACCCTGATGACCACCCGAGTAACATGACCACTCTACCCTGATGACCACCCGAGTAACATGACCACTCTACCCTGATGACCACCTGAGTAACATGACCACCCCACCCTGATGACCACCCCAGTAACATGACCACTCTACCCTGATGACCACCCGAGTAACATGACCACCCCACCCTGATGACCACCCGAGTAACATGACCACTCTACCCTGATGACCACCCGAGTAACATGACCACTCTACCCTGATGACCACCCGAGTAACATGACCACCCAACCCTGATGACCACCCGAGTAACATGACCACTCTACCCTGATGACCACCCCAGTAACATGACCACCCCACCCTGATGACCACCCCAGTAACATGACCACCCCACCCTGATGACCACCTGAGTAACATGACCACCCCACCCTGATGACCACCCCAGTAACATGACCACTCTACCCTGATGACCACCCGAGTAACATGACCACTCTACCCTGATGACCACCCGAGTAACATGACCACTCTACCCTGATGACCACCCCAGTAACATGACCACTCTACCCTGATGACCACCTGAGTAACATGACCACTCTACCCTGATGACCACCTGAGTAACATGACCACTCTACCCTGATGACCACCCGAGTAACATGACCACTCTACCCTGATGACCACCCGAGTAACATGACCACTCTACCCTGATGACCACCCCAGTAACATGACCACTCTACCCTGATGACCACCCGAGTAACATGACCACCCTACCCTGATGACCACCCGAGTAACATGACCACTCTACCCTGATGACCACCCCAGTAACATGACCACTCTACCCTGATGACCACCCGAGTAACATGACCACTCTACCCTGATGACCACCCCAGTAACATGACCACTCTACCCTGATGACCACCCCAGTAACATGACCACTCTACCCTGATGACCACCTGAGTAACATGACCACCCCACCCTGATGACCACCCGAGTAACATGACCACTCCACCCTGATGACCACCCGAGTAACATGACCACTCTACCCTGATGACCACCCGAGTAACATGACCACTCTACCCTGATGACCACCCGAGTAACATGACCACCCCACCCTGATGACCACCCGAGTAACATGACCACTCTACCCTGATGACCACCCGAGTAACATGACCACTCTACCCTGATGACCACCCGAGTAACATGACCACTCTACCCTGATGACCACCCCGAGTAACATGACCACTCTACCCTGATGACCACCCCAGTAACATGACCACTCTACCCTGATGACCACCCGAGTAACATGACCACTCTACCCTGATGACCACCCGAGTAACATGACCACCCCACCCTGATGACCACCCGAGTAACATGACCACCCCACCCTGATGACCACCCGAGTAACATGACCACTCTACCCTGATGACCACCCGAGTAACATGACCACTCTACCCTGATGACCACCCCAGTAACATGACCACTCTACCCTGATGACCACCCCAGTAACATGACCACTCTACCCTGATGACCACCCGAGTAACATGACCACTCTACCCTGATGACCACCCGAGTAACATGACCACTCTACCCTGATGACCACCCGAGTAACATGACCACCCCACCCTGATGACCACCCGAGTAACATGACCACCCCACCCTGATGACCACCCGAGTAACATGACCACCCCACCCTGATGACCACCCGAGTAACATGACCACTCTACCCTGATGACCACCCGAGTAACATGACCACCCCACCCTGATGACCACCCGAGTAACATGACCACTCTACCCTGATGACCACCCGAGTAACATGACCACTCTACCCTGATGACCACCCCAGTAACATGACCACTCTACCCTGATGACCACCCGAGTAACATGACCACTCTACCCTGATGACCACCCGAGTAACATGACCACTCTACCCTGATGACCACCCGAGTAACATGTCCACTCTACCCTGATGACCACCTGAGTAACATGACCACCCCACCCTGATGACCACCTGAGTAACATGACCACTCTACCCTGATGACCACCCCAGTAACATGACCACTCTACCCTGATGACCACCCGAGTAACATGACCACTCTACCCTGATGACCACCCGAGTAACATGACCACTCTACCCTGATGACCACCCGAGTAACATGACCACTCTACCCTGATGACCACCCGAGTAACATGACCACTCTACCCTGATGACCACCCGAGTAACATGACCACTCTACCCTGATGACCACCCGAGTAACATGACCACTCTACCCTGATGACCACCCCAGTAACATGACCACTCTACCCTGATGACCACCCGAGTAACATGACCACTCTACCTTGATGACCACCCGAGTAACATGACCACTCTACCCTGATGACCACCCGAGTAACATGACCACTCTACCCTGATGACCACCCGAGTAACATGACCACTCTACCCTGATGACCACCTGAGTAACATGACCACCCCACCCTGATGACAACCTGAGTAACATGACCACTCTACCCTGATGACCACCTGAGTAACATGACCACTCTACCCTGATGACCACCCGAGTAACATGACCACTCTACCCTGATGACCACCCGAGTAACATGACCACTCTACCCTGATGACCACCCGAGTAACATGACCACTCTACCCTGATGACCACCCGAGTAACATGACCACTCTACCTTGATGACCACCCGAGTAACATGACCACTCTACCCTGATGACCACCCCAGTAACATGACCACTCTACCCTGATGACCACCCGAGTAACATGACCACTCTACCCTGATGACCACCCGAGTAACATGACCACTCTACCCTGATGACCACCTGAGTAACATGACCACTCTACCCTGATGACCACCCCAGTAACATGACCACTCTACCCTGATGACCACCCGAGTAACATGACCACTCTACCCTGATGACCACCCGAGTAACATGACCACTCTACCCTGATGACCACCCGAGTAACATGACCACTCTACCCTGATGACCACCCGAGTAACATGACCACTCTACCCTGATGACCACCCGAGTAACATGACCACTCTACCCTGATGACCACCCGAGTAACATGACCACTCTACCCTGATGACCACCCGAGTAACATGACCACTCTACCCTGATGACCACCCGAGTAACATGACCACTCTATCCTGATGACCACCCGAGTAACATGACCACTCTACCCTGATGACCACCCGAGTAACATGACCACTCTACCCTGATGACCACCCGAGTAACATGACCACTCTACCCTGATGACCACCCGAGTAACATGACCACTCTACCCTGATGACCACCCGAGTAACATGACCACTCTACCCTGATGACCACCCGAGTAACATGACCACTCTACCCTGATGACCACCCGAGTAACATGACCACTCTACCCTGATGACCACCCGAGTAACATGACCACTCTACCCTGATGACCACCCGAGTAACATGACCACTCTACCCTGATGACCACCCGAGTAACATGACCACTCTACCTTGATGACCACCCGAGTAACATGACCACTCTACCCTGATGACCACCCGAGTAACATGACCACTCTACCCTGATGACCACCCGAGTAACATGACCACTCTACCCTGATGACCACCCGAGTAACATGACCACTCTACCCTGATGACCACCCGAGTAACATGACCACTCTACCCTGATGACCACCCGAGTAACATGACCACTCTACCCTGATGACCACCCGAGTAACATGACCACTCTACCCTGATGACCACCCGAGTAACATGACCACTCTACCCTGATGACCACCCGAGTAACATGACCACCCCACCCTGATGACCACCCAAGTAACATGACCACCCCACCCTGATGACCACCCCAGTAACATGACCACCCTACCCTGATGACCACCCGAGTAACATGACCACACTACCCTGATGACCACCCGAGTAACATGACCACTCTACCCTGATGACCACCCGAGTAACATGACCACCCAACCCTGATGACCACCCGAGTAACATGACCACTCTACCCTGATGACCACCCCAGTAACATGACCACTCTACCCTGATGACCACCCCAGTAACATGACCACTCTACCCTGATGACCACCCCAGTAACATGACCACTCTACCCTGATGACCACCCGAGTAACATGACCACTCTACCCTGATGACCACCCGAGTAACATGACCACTCTACCCTGATGACCACCTGAGTAACATGACCACCCCACCCTGATGACCACCCCAGTAACATGACCACCTCACCCTGATGACCACCCCAGTAACATGACCACCTCACCCTGATGACCACCCCAGTAACATGACCACTCTACCCTGATGACCACCCGAGTAACATGACCACTCTACCCTGATGACCACCCGAGTAACATGACCACCCAACCCTGATGACCACCCGAGTAACATGACCACTCTACCCTGATGACCACCCGAGTAACATGACCACCCCACCCTGATGACCACCCCAGTAACATGACCACCCCACCCTGATGACCACCTGAGTAACATGACCACCCCACCCTGATGACCACCCCAGTAACATGACCACTCTACCCTGATGACCACCCGAGTAACATGACCACTCTACCCTGATGACCACCCGAGTAACATGACCACTCTACCCTGATGACCACCCCAGTACAATGACCACTCTACCCTGATGACCACCTGAGTAACATGACCACTCTACCCTGATGACCACCTGAGTAACATGACCACTCTACCCTGATGACCACCCGAGTAACATGACCACTCTACCCTGATGACCACCCGAGTAACATGACCACTCTACCCTGATGACCACCCCAGTAACATGACCACTCTACCCTGATGACCACCCGAGTAACATGACCACCCTACCCTGATGACCACCCGAGTAACATGACCACTCTACCCTGATGACCACCCCAGTAACATGACCACTCTACCCTGATGACCACCCCAGTAACATGACCACTCTACCCTGATGACCACCCCAGTAACATGACCACTCTACCCTGATGACCACCCCAGTAACATGACCACTCTACCCTGATGACCACCCGAGTAACATGACCACCCCACCCTGATGACCACCCGAGTAACATGACCACTCTACCCTGATGACCACCCGAGTAACATGACCACTCTACCCTGATGACCACCCGAGTAACATGACCACTCTACCCTGATGACCACCCGAGTAACATGACCACCGCACCCTGATGACCACCCGAGTAACATGACCACTCTACCCTGATGACCACCCGAGTAACATGACCACTCTACCCTGATGACCACCCGAGTAACATGACCACTCTACCCTGATGACCACCCCGAGTAACATGACCACTCTACCCTGATGACCACCCCAGTAACATGACCACTCTACCCTGATGACCACCCGAGTAACATGACCACTCTACCCTGATGACCACCCCAGTAACATGACCACTCTACCCTGATGACCACCCGAGTAACATGACCACTCTACCCTGATGACCACCCGAGTAACATGACCACTCTACCCTGATGACCACCCCAGTAACATGACCACTCTACCCTGATGACCACCCCATTAACATAACCACTCTACCCTGATGACCACCCCAGTAACATGACCACTCTACCCTGATGACCACCCCAGTAACATGACCACTCTACCCTGATGACCACCCCAGTAACATGACCACTCTACCCTGATGACCACCCCAGTAACATGACCACTCTACCCTGATGACCACCTGAGTAACATGACCACTCTACCCTGATGACCACCTGAGTAACATGACCACTCTACCCTGATGACCACCCGAGTAACATGACCACCCCACCCTGATGACCACCCGAGTAACATGACCACCCCACCCTGATGACCACCCGAGTAACATGACCACTCTACCCTGATGACCACCCGAGTAACATGACCACTCTACCCTGATGACCACCCGAGTAACATGACCACTCTACCCTGATGACCACCCGAGTAACATGACCACCCCACCCTGATGACCACCCGAGTAACATGACCACCCCACCCTGATGACCACCCGAGTAACATGACCACTCTACCCTGATGACCAGCCGAGTAACATGACCACTCTACCCTGATGACCACCCCAGTAACATGACCACTCTACCCTGATGACCACCCCAGTAACATGACCACTCTACCCTGATGACCACCCCAGTAACATGACCACTCTACCCTGATGACCACCCGAGTAACATGACCACTCTACCCTGATGACCACCCGAGTAACATGACCACTCTACCCTGATGACCACCCGAGTAACATGACCACTCTACCCTGATGACCACCCGAGTAACATGACCACTCTACCCTGATGACCACCCGAGTAACATGACCACTCTACCCTGATGACCACCCGAGTAACATGACCACTCTACCCTGATGACCACCCGAGTAACATGACCACTCTACCCTGATGACCACCCGAGTAACATGACCACTCTACCCTGATGACCACCCGAGTAACATGACCACTCTACCCTGATGACCACCCGAGTAACATGACCACTCTACCCTGATGACCACCCGAGTAACATGACCACTCTACCCTGATGACCACCCGAGTAACATGACCACTCTACCCTGATGACCACCCGAGTAACATGACCACTCTACCCTGATGACCACCCGAGTAACATGACCACTCTACCCTGATGACCACCCGAGTAACATGACCACTCTACCCTGATGACCACCCGAGTAACATGACCACTCTACCTTGATGACCACCCGAGTAACATGACCACTCTACCCTGATGACCACCCGAGTAACATGACCACTCTACCCTGATGACCACCCGAGTAACATGACCACTCTACCCTGATGACCACCTGAGTAACATGACCACTCTACCCTGATGACCACCCGAGTAACATGACCACTCTACCCTGATGACCACCCGAGTAACATGACCACTCTACCCTGATGACCACCCGAGTAACATGACCACTCTACCCTGATGACCACCCGAGTAACATGACCACTCTACCCTGATGACCACCTGAGTAACATGACCACCCCACCCTGATGACCACCCCAGTAACATGACCACCCCACCCTGATGACCACCCCAGTAACATGACCACTCTACCCTGATGACCACCCCAGTAACATGACCACTCTACCCTGATGACCACCCCAGTAACATGACCACTCTACCCTGATGACCACCCGAGTAACATGACCACCCAACCCTGATGACCACCCGAGTAACATGACCACTCTACCCTGATGACCACCCCAGTAACATGACCACCCCACCCTGATGACCACCCCAGTAACATGACCACTCTACCCTGATGACCACCCGAGTAACATGACCACTCTACCCTGATGACCACCCGAGTAACATGACCACTCTACCCTGATGACCACCCGAGTAACATGACCACTCTACCCTGATGACCACCTGAGTAACATGACCACCCCACCCTGATGACCACCCCAGTAACATGACCACTCTACCCTGATGACCACCCGAGTAACATGACCACCCCACCCTGATGACCACCCGAGTAACATGACCACTCTACCCTGATGACCACCCGAGTAACATGACCACTCTACCCTGATGACCACCCGAGTAACATGACCACCCAACCCTGATGACCACCCGAGTAACATGACCACTCTACCCTGATGACCACCCCAGTAACATGACCACCCCACCCTGATGACCACCCCAGTAACATGACCACCCCACCCTGATGACCACCTGAGTAACATGACCACCCCACCCTGATGACCACCCCAGTAACATGACCACTCTACCCTGATGACCACCCGAGTAACATGACCACTCTACCCTGATGACCACCCGAGTAACATGACCACTCTACCCTGATGACCACCCCAGTAACATGACCACTCTACCCTGATGACCACCTGAGTAACATGACCACTCTACCCTGATGACCACCTGAGTAACATGACCACTCTACCCTGATGACCACCCGAGTAACATGACCACTCTACCCTGATGACCACCCGAGTAACATGACCACTCTACCCTGATGACCACCCCAGTAACATGACCACTCTACCCTGATGACCACCCGAGTAACATGACCACCCTACCCTGATGACCACCCGAGTAACATGACCACTCTACCCTGATGACCACCCCAGTAACATGACCACTCTACCCTGATGACCACCCGAGTAACATGACCACTCTACCCTGATGACCACCCCAGTAACATGACCACTCTACCCTGATGACCACCCCAGTAACATGACCACTCTACCCTGATGACCACCTGAGTAACATGACCACCCCACCCTGATGACCACCCGAGTAACATGACCACTCTACCCTGATGACCACCCGAGTAACATGACCACTCTACCCTGATGACCACCCGAGTAACATGACCACTCTACCCTGATGACCACCCGAGTAACATGACCACCCCACCCTGATGACCACCCGAGTAACATGACCACTCTACCCTGATGACCACCCGAGTAACATGACCACTCTACCCTGATGACCACCCGAGTAACATGACCACTCTACCCTGATGACCACCCCGAGTAACATGACCACTCTACCCTGATGACCACCCCAGTAACATGACCACTCTACCCTGATGACCACCCGAGTAACATGACCACTCTACCCTGATGACCACCCGAGTAACATGACCACCCCACCCTGATGACCACCCGAGTAACATGACCACCCCACCCTGATGACCACCCGAGTAACATGACCACTCTACCCTGATGACCACCCGAGTAACATGACCACTCTACCCTGATGACCACCCCAGTAACATGACCACTCTACCCTGATGACCACCCCAGTAACATGACCACTCTACCCTGATGACCACCCGAGTAACATGACCACTCTACCCTGATGACCACCCGAGTAACATGACCACTCTACCCTGATGACCACCCGAGTAACATGACCACCCCACCCTGATGACCACCCGAGTAACATGACCACCCCACCCTGATGACCACCCGAGTAACATGACCACCCCACCCTGATGACCACCCGAGTAACATGACCACTCTACCCTGATGACCACCCGAGTAACATGACCACCCCACCCTGATGACCACCCGAGTAACATGACCACTCTACCCTGATGACCACCCGAGTAACATGACCACTCTACCCTGATGACCACCCCAGTAACATGACCACTCTACCCTGATGACCACCCGAGTAACATGACCACTCTACCCTGATGACCACCCGAGTAACATGACCACTCTACCCTGATGACCACCCGAGTAACATGTCCACTCTACCCTGATGACCACCTGAGTAACATGACCACCCCACCCTGATGACCACCTGAGTAACATGACCACTCTACCCTGATGACCACCCCAGTAACATGACCACTCTACCCTGATGACCACCCGAGTAACATGACCACTCTACCCTGATGACCACCCGAGTAACATGACCACTCTACCCTGATGACCACCCGAGTAACATGACCACTCTACCCTGATGACCACCCGAGTAACATGACCACTCTACCCTGATGACCACCCGAGTAACATGACCACTCTACCCTGATGACCACCCGAGTAACATGACCACTCTACCCTGATGACCACCCCAGTAACATGACCACTCTACCCTGATGACCACCCGAGTAACATGACCACTCTACCTTGATGACCACCCGAGTAACATGACCACTCTACCCTGATGACCACCCGAGTAACATGACCACTCTACCCTGATGACCACCCGAGTAACATGACCACTCTACCCTGATGACCACCTGAGTAACATGACCACCCCACCCTGATGACAACCTGAGTAACATGACCACTCTACCCTGATGACCACCTGAGTAACATGACCACTCTACCCTGATGACCACCCGAGTAACATGACCACTCTACCCTGATGACCACCCGAGTAACATGACCACTCTACCCTGATGACCACCCGAGTAACATGACCACTCTACCCTGATGACCACCCGAGTAACATGACCACTCTACCTTGATGACCACCCGAGTAACATGACCACTCTACCCTGATGACCACCCCAGTAACATGACCACTCTACCCTGATGACCACCCGAGTAACATGACCACTCTACCCTGATGACCACCCGAGTAACATGACCACTCTACCCTGATGACCACCTGAGTAACATGACCACTCTACCCTGATGACCACCCCAGTAACATGACCACTCTACCCTGATGACCACCCGAGTAACATGACCACTCTACCCTGATGACCACCCGAGTAACATGACCACTCTACCCTGATGACCACCCGAGTAACATGACCACTCTACCCTGATGACCACCCGAGTAACATGACCACTCTACCCTGATGACCACCCGAGTAACATGACCACTCTACCCTGATGACCACCCGAGTAACATGACCACTCTACCCTGATGACCACCCGAGTAACATGACCACTCTACCCTGATGACCACCCGAGTAACATGACCACTCTATCCTGATGACCACCCGAGTAACATGACCACTCTACCCTGATGACCACCCGAGTAACATGACCACTCTACCCTGATGACCACCCGAGTAACATGACCACTCTACCCTGATGACCACCCGAGTAACATGACCACTCTACCCTGATGACCACCCGAGTAACATGACCACTCTACCCTGATGACCACCCGAGTAACATGACCACTCTACCCTGATGACCACCCGAGTAACATGACCACTCTACCCTGATGACCACCCGAGTAACATGACCACTCTACCCTGATGACCACCCGAGTAACATGACCACTCTACCCTGATGACCACCCGAGTAACATGACCACTCTACCTTGATGACCACCCGAGTAACATGACCACTCTACCCTGATGACCACCCGAGTAACATGACCACTCTACCCTGATGACCACCCGAGTAACATGACCACTCTACCCTGATGACCACCCGAGTAACATGACCACTCTACCCTGATGACCACCCGAGTAACATGACCACTCTACCCTGATGACCACCCGAGTAACATGACCACTCTACCCTGATGACCACCCGAGTAACATGACCACTCTACCCTGATGACCACCCGAGTAACATGACCACTCTACCCTGATGACCACCCGAGTAACATGACCACCCCACCCTGATGACCACCCAAGTAACATGACCACCCCACCCTGATGACCACCCCAGTAACATGACCACCCTACCCTGATGACCACCCGAGTAACATGACCACACTACCCTGATGACCACCCGAGTAACATGACCACTCTACCCTGATGACCACCCGAGTAACATGACCACCCAACCCTGATGACCACCCGAGTAACATGACCACTCTACCCTGATGACCACCCCAGTAACATGACCACTCTACCCTGATGACCACCCCAGTAACATGACCACTCTACCCTGATGACCACCCCAGTAACATGACCACTCTACCCTGATGACCACCCGAGTAACATGACCACTCTACCCTGATGACCACCCGAGTAACATGACCACTCTACCCTGATGACCACCTGAGTAACATGACCACCCCACCCTGATGACCACCCCAGTAACATGACCACCTCACCCTGATGACCACCCCAGTAACATGACCACCTCACCCTGATGACCACCCCAGTAACATGACCACTCTACCCTGATGACCACCCGAGTAACATGACCACTCTACCCTGATGACCACCCGAGTAACATGACCACCCAACCCTGATGACCACCCGAGTAACATGACCACTCTACCCTGATGACCACCCGAGTAACATGACCACCCCACCCTGATGACCACCCCAGTAACATGACCACCCCACCCTGATGACCACCTGAGTAACATGACCACCCCACCCTGATGACCACCCCAGTAACATGACCACTCTACCCTGATGACCACCCGAGTAACATGACCACTCTACCCTGATGACCACCCGAGTAACATGACCACTCTACCCTGATGACCACCCCAGTACAATGACCACTCTACCCTGATGACCACCTGAGTAACATGACCACTCTACCCTGATGACCACCTGAGTAACATGACCACTCTACCCTGATGACCACCCGAGTAACATGACCACTCTACCCTGATGACCACCCGAGTAACATGACCACTCTACCCTGATGACCACCCCAGTAACATGACCACTCTACCCTGATGACCACCCGAGTAACATGACCACCCTACCCTGATGACCACCCGAGTAACATGACCACTCTACCCTGATGACCACCCCAGTAACATGACCACTCTACCCTGATGACCACCCCAGTAACATGACCACTCTACCCTGATGACCACCCCAGTAACATGACCACTCTACCCTGATGACCACCCCAGTAACATGACCACTCTACCCTGATGACCACCCGAGTAACATGACCACCCCACCCTGATGACCACCCGAGTAACATGACCACTCTACCCTGATGACCACCCGAGTAACATGACCACTCTACCCTGATGACCACCCGAGTAACATGACCACTCTACCCTGATGACCACCCGAGTAACATGACCACCGCACCCTGATGACCACCCGAGTAACATGACCACTCTACCCTGATGACCACCCGAGTAACATGACCACTCTACCCTGATGACCACCCGAGTAACATGACCACTCTACCCTGATGACCACCCCGAGTAACATGACCACTCTACCCTGATGACCACCCCAGTAACATGACCACTCTACCCTGATGACCACCCGAGTAACATGACCACTCTACCCTGATGACCACCCCAGTAACATGACCACTCTACCCTGATGACCACCCGAGTAACATGACCACTCTACCCTGATGACCACCCGAGTAACATGACCACTCTACCCTGATGACCACCCCAGTAACATGACCACTCTACCCTGATGACCACCCCATTAACATAACCACTCTACCCTGATGACCACCCCAGTAACATGACCACTCTACCCTGATGACCACCCCAGTAACATGACCACTCTACCCTGATGACCACCCCAGTAACATGACCACTCTACCCTGATGACCACCCCAGTAACATGACCACTCTACCCTGATGACCACCTGAGTAACATGACCACTCTACCCTGATGACCACCTGAGTAACATGACCACTCTACCCTGATGACCACCCGAGTAACATGACCACCCCACCCTGATGACCACCCGAGTAACATGACCACCCCACCCTGATGACCACCCGAGTAACATGACCACTCTACCCTGATGACCACCCGAGTAACATGACCACTCTACCCTGATGACCACCCGAGTAACATGACCACTCTACCCTGATGACCACCCGAGTAACATGACCACCCCACCCTGATGACCACCCGAGTAACATGACCACCCCACCCTGATGACCACCCGAGTAACATGACCACTCTACCCTGATGACCAGCCGAGTAACATGACCACTCTACCCTGATGACCACCCCAGTAACATGACCACTCTACCCTGATGACCACCCCAGTAACATGACCACTCTACCCTGATGACCACCCCAGTAACATGACCACTCTACCCTGATGACCACCCGAGTAACATGACCACTCAACCCTGATGACCACCCGAGTAACATGACCACCCCACCCTGATGACCACCCGAGTAACATGACCACCCCACCCTGATGACCACCCGAGTAACATGACCACCCCACCCTGATGACCACCCGAGTAACATGACCACTCTACCCTGATGACCACCCGAGTAACATGACCACTCTACCTTGATGACCACCCGAGTAACATGACCACTCTACCCTGATGACCACCCGAGTAACATGACCACTCTACCCTGATGACCACCCGAGTAACATGACCACTCTACCCTGATGACCACCCGAGTAACATGACCACTCTACCCTGATGACCACCCGAGTAACATGACCACTCTACCCTGATGACCACCCGAGTAACATGACCACTCTACCCTGATGACCACCCGAGTAACATGACCACTCTACCCTGATGACCACCCGAGTAACATGACCACTCTACCCTGATGACCACCCGAGTAACATGACCACTCTACCCTGATGACCACCCGAGTAACATGACCACTCTACCCTGATGACCACCCGAGTAACATGACCACTCTACCCTGATGACCACCCGAGTAACATGACCACTCTACCCTGATGACCACCCGAGTAACATGACCACTCTACCCTGATGACCACCCGAGTAACATGACCACTCTACCTTGATGACCACCCGAGTAACATGACCACTCTACCCTGATGACCACCCGAGTAACATGACCACTCTACCCTGATGACCACCCGAGTAACATGACCACTCTACCCTGATGACCACCTGAGTAACATGACCACTCTACCCTGATGACCACCCGAGTAACATGACCACTCTACCCTGATGACCACCCGAGTAACATGACCACTCTACCCTGATGACCACCCGAGTAACATGACCACTCTACCCTGATGACCACCCGAGTAACATGACCACTCTACCCTGATGACCACCTGAGTAACATGACCACCCCACCCTGATGACCACCCCAGTAACATGACCACCCCACCCTGATGACCACCCCAGTAACATGACCACTCTACCCTGATGACCACCCCAGTAACATGACCACTCTACCCTGATGACCACCCCAGTAACATGACCACTCTACCCTGATGACCACCCGAGTAACATGACCACCCAACCCTGATGACCACCCGAGTAACATGACCACTCTACCCTGATGACCACCCCAGTAACATGACCACCCCACCCTGATGACCACCCCAGTAACATGACCACTCTACCCTGATGACCACCCGAGTAACATGACCACTCTACCCTGATGACCACCCGAGTAACATGACCACTCTACCCTGATGACCACCCGAGTAACATGACCACTCTACCCTGATGACCACCTGAGTAACATGACCACCCCACCCTGATGACCACCCCAGTAACATGACCACTCTACCCTGATGACCACCCGAGTAACATGACCACCCCACCCTGATGACCACCCGAGTAACATGACCACTCTACCCTGATGACCACCCGAGTAACATGACCACTCTACCCTGATGACCACCCGAGTAACATGACCACCCAACCCTGATGACCACCCGAGTAACATGACCACTCTACCCTGATGACCACCCCAGTAACATGACCACCCCACCCTGATGACCATCCCAGTAACATGACCACCCCACCCTGATGACCACCTGAGTAACATGACCACCCCACCCTGATGACCACCCCAGTAACATGACCACTCTACCCTGATGACCACCCGAGTAACATGACCACTCTACCCTGATGACCACCCGAGTAACATGACCACTCTACCCTGATGACCACCCCAGTAACATGACCACTCTACCCTGATGACCACCCGAGTAACATGACCACTCTACCCTGATGACCACCCCAGTAACATGACCACTCTACCCTGATGACCACCCCAGTAACATGACCACTCTACCCTGATGACCACCTGAGTAACATGACCACCCCACCCTGATGACCACCCGAGTAACATGACCACTCTACCCTGATGACCACCCGAGTAACATGACCACTCTACCCTGATGACCACCCGAGTAACATGACCACTCTACCCTGATGACCACCCGAGTAACATGACCACCCCACCCTGATGACCACCCGAGTAACATGACCACTCTACCCTGATGACCACCCGAGTAACATGACCACTCTACCCTGATGACCACCCGAGTAACATGACCACTCTACCCTGATGACCACCCCGAGTAACATGACCACTCTACCCTGATGACCACCCCAGTAACATGACCACTCTACCCTGATGACCACCCGAGTAACATGACCACTCTACCCTGATGACCACCCGAGTAACATGACCACCCCACCCTGATGACCACCCGAGTAACATGACCACCCCACCCTGATGACCACCCGAGTAACATGACCACTCTACCCTGATGACCACCCGAGTAACATGACCACTCTACCCTGATGACCACCCCAGTAACATGACCACTCTACCCTGATGACCACCCCAGTAACATGACCACTCTACCCTGATGACCACCCGAGTAACATGACCACTCTACCCTGATGACCACCCGAGTAACATGACCACTCTACCCTGATGACCACCCGAGTAACATGACCACCCCACCCTGATGACCACCCGAGTAACATGACCACCCCACCCTGATGACCACCCGAGTAACATGACCACCCCACCCTGATGACCACCCGAGTAACATGACCACTCTACCCTGATGACCACCCGAGTAACATGACCACCCCACCCTGATGACCACCCGAGTAACATGACCACTCTACCCTGATGACCACCCGAGTAACATGACCACCCCACCCTGATGACCACCCGAGTAACATGACCACTCTACCCTGATGACCACCCGAGTAACATGACCACTCTACCCTGATGACCACCCGAGTAACATGACCACTCTACCCTGATGACCACCCGAATAACATGACCACTCTACCCTGATGACCACCCCAGTAACATGACCACTCTACCCTGATGACCACCCGAATAACATGACCACTCTACCCTGATGACCACCCCAGTAACATGACCACTCTACCCTGATGACCACCCGAGTAACATGACCACTCTACCCTGATGACCACCCGAGTAACATGACCACTCTACCCTGATGACCACCCGAGTAACATGACCACTCTACCCTGATGACCACCCCAGTAACATGACCACTCTACCCTGATGACCACCCCAGTAACATGACCACTCTACCCTGATGACCACCCGAATAACATGACCACTCTACCCTGATGACCACCCCAGTAACATGACCACTCTACCCTGATGACCACCCGAGTAACATGACCACTCTACCCTGATGACCACCCGAGTAACATGACCACTCTACCCTGATGACCACCCGAGTAACATGACCACTCTACCCTGATGACCACCCCAGTAACATGACCACTCTACCCTGATGACCACCCCAGTAACATGACCACTCTACCCTGATGACCACCCCAGTAACATGACCACTCTACCCTGATGACCACCCCAGTAACATGACCACTCTACCCTGATGACCACCCCAGTAACATGACTACCCAACCCTGATGACCACCCCAGTAACATGACCACTCTACCCTGATGACCACCCGAGTAACATGACCACTCTACCCTGATGACCACCCCAGTAACATGACCACTCTACCCTGATGACCACCCCAGTAACATGACCACTCTACCCTGATGACCACCCGAGTAACATGACCACTCTACCCTGATGACCACCCGAGTAACATGACCACTCTACCCTGATGACCACCCGAGTAACATGACCACCCCACCCTGATGACCACCCGAGTAACATGACCACCCCACCCTGATGACCACCCGAGTAACATGACCACCCCACCCTGATGACCACCCGAGTAACATGACCACTCTACCCTGATGACCACCCGAGTAACATGACCACCCCACCCTGATGACCACCCGAGTAACATGACCACTCTACCCTGATGACCACCCGAGTAACATGACCACCCCACCCTGATGACCACCCGAGTAACATGACCACTCTACCCTGATGACCACCCGAGTAACATGACCACTCTACCCTGATGACCACCCGAGTAACATGACCACTCTACCCTGATGACCACCCGAATAACATGACCACTCTACCCTGATGACCACCCCAGTAACATGACCACTCTACCCTGATGACCACCCGAATAACATGACCACTCTACCCTGATGACCACCCCAGTAACATGACCACTCTACCCTGATGACCACCCGAGTAACATGACCACTCTACCCTGATGACCACCCGAGTAACATGACCACTCTACCCTGATGACCACCCGAGTAACATGACCACTCTACCCTGATGACCACCCCAGTAACATGACCACTCTACCCTGATGACCACCCCAGTAACATGACCACTCTACCCTGATGACCACCCGAATAACATGACCACTCTACCCTGATGACCACCCCAGTAACATGACCACTCTACCCTGATGACCACCCGAGTAACATGACCACTCTACCCTGATGACCACCCGAGTAACATGACCACTCTACCCTGATGACCACCCGAGTAACATGACCACTCTACCCTGATGACCACCCCAGTAACATGACCACTCTACCCTGATGACCACCCCAGTAACATGACCACTCTACCCTGATGACCACCCCAGTAACATGACCACTCTACCCTGATGACCACCCCAGTAACATGACCACTCTACCCTGATGACCACCCCAGTAACATGACTACCCAACCCTGATGACCACCCCAGTAACATGACCACTCTACCCTGATGACCACCCCAGTAACATGACCACTCTACCCTGATGACCACCCCAGTAACATGACCACTCTACCCTGATGACCACCCCAGTAACATGACCACTCTACCCTGATGACCACCCGAGTAACATGACCACTCTACCCTGATGACCACCCCAGTAACATGACCACTCTACCCTGATGACCACCCCAGTAACATGACCACTCTACCCTGATGACCACCCCAGTAACATGACCACTCTACCCTGATGACCACCCGAGTAACATGACCACTCTACCCTGATGACCACCCGAGTAACATGACCACTCTACCCTGATGACCACCTGAGTAACATGACCACTCTACCCTGATGACCACCCGAGTAACATGACCACTCTACCCTGATGACCACCTGAGTAACATGACCACTCTACCCTGATGACCACCCGAGTAACATGACCACTCTACCCTGATGACCACCCGAGTAACATGACCACTCTACCCTGATGACCACCCCAGTAACATGACCACTCTACCCTGATGACCACCCGAGTAACATGACCACTCTACCCTGATGACCACCCCAGTAACATGACCACCCAACCCTGATGACCACCCCAGTAACATGGCCTAGCCATCTTGATGACCACCCCATTTACATAACCCCATCCTGATGACCACCCCAGTAATATGGCCACCCCACCCTGATGACTACCCCATTTACATAACCAAACCCTGATGACCACCCCAGTAACATGACCACCTTGCCCTGATGACCATCCCATTTACATAACCCCACCCTGAAAACTACACCACCACACCATGTTATCACCACTATTGGGTTGTA
Organism: Sipunculus nudus; assembly: GCA_026874595.1. Taxonomy (NCBI): domain Eukaryota; kingdom Metazoa; phylum Annelida; class Sipuncula; order Golfingiida; family Sipunculidae; genus Sipunculus; species Sipunculus nudus. The sequence continues at coordinate 7,313,736 of CM049316.1, forward strand.
AATGACTTCCCATAAAGAAATCACCAACAGCTCTTTTGACATGACCGAAGGTGGCATGAGTGTTGTATTTCAATGGGAGTGAAACCGCTTATATACAATCAAGACTGTTTGGATTCTTAGATCTGTGACTCTGTGATATGATTCTCCAGCATTGCAAGATAATAAATGAACTAAAAGAAAAAGATGTATGTATATATTCAGTAAAGAATCATTTCCACCATACTTGAAAATCTTAATTTTGGGAAAAATATATATGGAAATTATGTATGAAAACCCAACATTCTTCATGATAAAATATGATTAATTGTTGCATATTACACTGTGCCTACATTTATTAGACATGTCCACTTGATCCATATAGGCAAACACAGAATATGTGGGTAATATTCCATGAAATATTTTATAAAGTTCCAAGCAATTTGTGCATAAAGACAAGATTTCTTGCACAGGCATGTAACTATCCACACTACTGTCAGTGGTGTATTCAAGGGCTGTAATGATTTATTTTCACTTAATGTGATACACACCATGATACTTTACTCATGGTAAAATATGCACTATGGTATGCAAATTAATTTTATTTCATTTTAAACAGTTATCCAGTCAGACACAATAAGCTTTTTTTTCGACCAATGCTGCTTCTTTTCACCTCACTTGACTGTATGTTGCTTAAAAACTATTTATCAAATATTGGAGATCACTTTCCATTTCTTGATTGGACATCACCAGTATACTGATACAGACACATCTGATGATACTGATACAGTCTTTGACTTTGTATTATGATGTATCAGTGCTCAGGTGAATCATCCCTGCCATAGTACATTCAAGTCCTCTCTGTGTTACAGGTTCGTCACCACCTGGGCTGGGCTGCAGACTCTGATGACGAGGATGTTGACGTGTCACATGTCAAGCTGTGTCACCCCCTGTGTCAGTGTGACAAATGTAAACCAGTACAGAAGGTTAGGGCATTTATATATCAGAAATACAGACCAAATCTCAAAATATGAAATAATTTGGCCATTCATACTATTTAAAATAATTATGTAGTTATTTTGTAAGTCATGTTTTGAATGATTTTTTTTGGTATTCTATTTTAATATTTTTATATTGGATTAAGTAATTATCAAATTGATGAAAAGATGTTAAGTTTGCAGTATGTCACAGTGCCATGCCCCTATTGTGAGCTGCAAGAAATATTTCATTGTATTTAGATGGTTTGATATGACACAGGAGTTTTGCATTGTTATAGTTCCTGAAAATAAAATTGTTTTCCCAATTACTTTTCCTGACATCTCTAAAAATATCAAGATATCAGTGTTTTTATCTTGATTAACTGTTACTGAGACCGAGGGGTATTACATTTGTATGACTTTCAGTCAGCTGAGCTATAGAGATCATTCTTTGTCCATTGTCTGGTCATCCGGTTGTCTGTTAACAAGATGGGCACATATTGTAGCTGTTAGACTAAGAAAATTTTAACTTTGCATCAAGGGAGTTCCTGGTAGAATCTTCTTGGAAAGCCTAAATAAGTTTACTTTTACCCTTTTCTAAAGACTGTTGGCAAGATACATGATTTTAAGCACTCGGGGAGTCATTTTAACCATTATTCAAGTTTCCTTGAATTCAGCTGAGCATCATGGCCCAGGGGCCACTTGTTAATCAAGATGGCAGCTTCACAGGACTCTTAATTTTGCTGATTGCAACATTTGAAGATTTTATGTGTTGAGTTTGTTTGTTGATTAAAGTTGATTACCATCAGCACCTAATTTTCAAGGCAAACTGATCATGTGACTCATGATGATGTAACATTAGGCTACAGCAGAGAAATTTTAAATTTCACTTTTATTTCTTTGTAACCTGCTGTTATGCCATTTAACACAGAGTCAGCATAAAACCCCTGCGTTTCTTGTTATGCCAACTAGGTTATTATACATGGTTAGAAGCTATGGCAGGTGATATATTTTCTATGAATTTCTCCTTTCAGCTGACATCGGTGGCATCAGACATCCAGGTAAACAGTTCTAATAAGGAGGGCATGACACCCTTACTGATGGCCACCATGAAAGGGCATGCAGACTTAATTCAGCTCTTTTTAAAAAGAGGTGCAAATATCAATGCTAAGACTGGCTCTGACCAGATGACAAGTCTCCACATCGCGTGCCAGCAGGATAACATGACGGTTAGTGCTGTGTATATTTTATTTTTCCATTATCAATGAATATCACTTACTGTGCAGAATAATTCATGCTTATAACTACATATTATAATGTTTGTTTAGATTCTTTTTTTCAATAAAATATAACATGCTTAAGGTAACTAATTACTGTGATATTGAACAGCAGGAAAGATATATACAGATTTAAGACATCACACATTTGTGAAACCAATGGTCATAATATTCCTGATATGAATAACTGAGGATATGATTTTACATTCTGTAAAAAATATTTAATCATTTTAATTATCCATTTATGCCAGCCTTTATGACTTAGGCCAAAAAAAATAAAAAGGTATGGTTCTCAGGCACTTTTTTTCAGAAATCACTGGGGGGGGGGGGATTTTATTTTTTACCTTGTTTTTGTATGTGTTGATAAAAATGTTATATGATCAGGGACACGCATGAAAATAAGAGATTTTTTTTGCTAAGCAGGTAAAAGCACTACATAACAAAGGAAATCATATCAAAATTGTATTATTTTATCTTCTTGAAAGATGAAAATAAAAATAAAAATGTTTGATGCGGGGGGTAAAAATTGACGCAGGAGGTGCCTGAGAACCATACCTTTTATTTTTTTTTTTTGGCTTAAGGTAATTTTATGTTTTTAGTATGGTTAATGTAAAATAAAATAAACACATACAAAAAGCTTGAAAATGCAAGAAAAAAAGCGCAGTATATTAACAAATTTTGTCAAAAGAGAGGAAGAATAAAGTACTGACACTTCAGTATATTTCATTTTCTACAGGTGGCAGCACTTCTAGCCAAAAAAGGAGCAAAGCTGGGATTACGAGATGCTTCAGGAAACACACCATTACATTACTGCTGCAAGAACAGCAATGTGGTACTGGCCAGTGTTCTACTCAAGGTGGTAAATTACAGTATATTGTGTCCTTTCTAGTTTCTTTACTCTCCTTTTGCTGGGCCCACAGTTTAAGACAGGAGATGGATATTTAGTTTTTTGTGTGCATTTTCATTTTTCATTGAATACTTTGGCCTAATTAAATAAAAATGTGCAATCTGTATTTTATCTTTTATCTTAATTAACTAATCAAGTCTATTTGTTCTGTAAGAAATTGCAACCATTTTTACATTGCTACAGATGAAAGTAACACAACAGAGAGAGACATCTGATACTATTTAACCCTGCAAATATGAAGCCAACCTCAATATAAACTCTACCTCAAGCTTAATGAGAAAATAAAATGACACCTTGTTCAGACTGGCCAAATGTATAATCTCTCCTGATGTAAAATGTCTGGCCAGGAGGACATGAGATCCTGGATTTTTTTTGCTTTGGCTCATGAAGATTATATCATGTGTTTGTGTTTATTGTATCCGCCTATGTTTTTGACCGGGTTCCGCCGCCGCCGCCGTATTTGTTTCCGCAGAACTCCTCTGAGACTACTGGACTGATTTTTCCAAAACTTACACCAATTATTGGGTCACATGTGAACTGGTGCCTAACCAATTGATGTTGACCTCTGACCTGTCCTCTCTGCCCAGCATCCATTTGTGCGTCTGTTTCCACACATAAACCCACATATCTCGGTAAACCATTTGACCGATCAGGAAAAAAATTTTGTACAAATGTAGCCCTTGGATAGCTTTATAACGTACACAAAAAAATGGTGGCGCCACCTGCAACCATGTTTGCACAGTGTCCATCTGTTCATTTGCCCTGGGTTAAAATCACTCATAGCTCTTAAACATACACAAAATTGGTGATGTCACCTGCCACCATTTTTGCACAAGTCCTTCTGTTTGTCTGTTGTGGGATAAAATCACTCATATACATGTAGTGGTTTGACTTATCTGCCTAAAATTTTGCATATGTATACAACTTGGACAGCTCTCTGGATTTTGTGGTAGATGGCGCAACCTACATACACATTTCGGCTGCAGACATTCATGCTAATATGCAACACACCTCACTCTATTTCCCCTTGCCACTCAATCCATGCCTCACTTCACTGGTTCCACTCTGATTTTGGAGGATACACATGGTCGCTTGTTGACTACCTGTATTCCAGTTTTAAATATAATTTTGTTGACTAAAGTTGTATTCCAGCTGTCGTAAAGTTTAGTTGTTTTGCTAGGCTGTTGGTATAAAAGAATAAAGGGAAATGTTGGTCACTTTTACCATTTAATATAGCCAATGTTTCACAGAATGTTTTCTTTGCTTTTGAATGTGTTGAAGTTTAGACTTCAATGTGGACTTCAACAAAATAATACCATATACTAAAACATGTTTTGCCCCCTCATATTTCAGGAAAACACCCCAGTGAACACTACCAACAGTTTTAGTAGCACTTCTGTCAAACTTTGAATATGTTGAAGTTTCAACATCAGCTTAATGTCCTTATACTATATACTTGTCATGCTGGAATTTTTGTTGTAAATTAAAAATTTTTACCTGTTAACATATGTATGTTTAGCTGCCTTCTGCTTTAAAAATCTAAATATGTCAAAATTGTGATTTCAGCATAATGTTGTTTGACTGTATAGTGGAATGTTTTTGTCCCCTCCTATTTCAGTACAAGGCCCCGGTGAATGTTGCGAACAGTTCAGGTAACACACCTCTACACGAGGCAGCCATGATGGACTGTGATGAGATGGTGCTACTTCTACTCGACTTTGGTGCTTCTACTCGAGCTCGCAACCGACAGAAACTCACGCCAGTCCTCTGTACGATGGTATGTAAAAGCAAATGTTTGCTCTCATCAAAACCTGGTTCTGATTTTATCAGATAAAATGACTTGTCTTATCTACTTATTACTCCCATATTTCACGGCTCTATCAGTAGGAAATATTTATTGATTATATATGATAAAACATTTTCATACTTAGGGTCCTTACACAAGGACATGTGAAATTCACATGTTATCTAGAGTTAACCCCATAATCTGTTGTAAACTAATGTCTCCCCCCCCCCCCCCCCCCCCTCCAGGGGAGATGCTGTTTTCAGTGCCGTTGTCCTCATGGTCAGTCATTGTCTGTAGGATATCTTGTTCAAGGGATAACTTTTGAATGCATGGCTGCATATTTTCCTCCCAAACTTGAAATACTAATTGTTCCTACCAAAATCTTGTTGTAGTTCTAAAGCCTGTCACCTTGACCTTCATCTTCAAGGTCAAATCTGCCGTATTGTAAATGTAAATGTAAATGTAAAATTTCTTTACCCCCACAACTTTTGAAGTATTCCACACTTTGTCCTCAAATTTAGTACAACAATTGTTCCTACCAAGTTCTCGGACGAATTCGTCCCATATTGATAATATTTGGCCAGATATCAATATAATCACAAATAATACCATATAAAAGGACAGTTGATCCAAATGCATCATACACACACACAGAAAGATTGTATATGATGATAATCAGCATTTCTTTAGCACCATTTATTGATGAGTTTCGTGGAACATATAGATGATGTACCAAACTAACAGCTACGTTTAATATGGTAATCTATACATTACTGTGCAGTAAAAAAAAAACTTAGATTGGTTTGGCAGATTGAGAATTTCTTAACAGTTTGATATACCAGTATAGATGCTGCTTCACTCTAATTCTGATGCCATGCCAGCTGCTGTGTATTTTATTGTGTATCTCAAGATAGGGCGGGGTAGCAGTAACCCTTGTACATTTACTAAATTTCCCTTTTCATCATATACTTAAAAACATTCAAATGCAAGTAAATGTTGCATAGATTTATCAAGATATTGGTATCTATGTCTTGTGAACAGTGTAACCATCATAATCCAGTGTTTCCTGCATGGAAAGAGAACAAGTCCTGATCTAATGTAGTTTCGATCTGTTATTTATTTCATTTCTGCTGTAGAAAGAAGAAATTGTAGCTATTTTGGAGGATGCAGACAGAAGTAGACCGTTTGATATATTCGCAGATGAGAAGCAAACATCGACGCCAAAACCAGCCAATCGCCCATCATCCTTGACCAGTAAGTACAGCTAGTGTGGTAATTCTTACATTGTTAGCCGGCAACAAATGAGACCACTAAGGCAGTATGTATACACTTTTCAGCTTGACATACGGGTCAACTGGGGACAAGAAATCAGTTTTACCACACCTCTGTTTTGATGAATTTTGTGATGTCAGATAAACATATTCATAGACAGGGTATTCTCCAGGTAAAAGGATGAAGAATAAAATCTTACCATTATTGACCTTGACCTAATTGACCTTGACCTTTATTGTAATGCATGACCTTTATATTCTTAAGGTGATAAGAAGACTGATAGGCATAAAAGAGATTAATCATAATTGATCTTGATTGTAATGCATTCAATACGCGGACTAGCTGTAGGTCAGTACTGACTGTGCTATTCTCCCACTTGGGTGTGTTTATGCACCAAAGGTAATATTTGGATGCAAATACTTTTCAGCATAACATACAGGTTGACCTGGAGTATAACACCTGATCTTGGTATTTTCTAGGTGGAAATAGGAAGGAAAGAAGTAGCCTTCATGATCTGTTGTCTGCCCTTGAAGAAGTGGATCGTCAGCGCCTGGAGAAAGTAAATGCTTCCATACGACAGTTTGATCAAAAGTCATCTTTACATCCAACCATCACACGAGATCGCAGCTCTCCCCGTTTAGACAATCTTTTACTCCATCACCTCTCCATCCAAAAGTTTGATCGTAAATCACTGAGAAGCATCGATATGACAGAACCTCCAATACCGATCACTATCACAGGATGTGATGAATCACCATCAAACCAAGATCGATTTTCCGTTTCTAAACCAGAATGTGTGGTGCGCGGTGAGACAGGGGTGGTCATGTATGTGTCTAATTATAAATCTCGACAGTCGGTGGAAGCAAATACTGTGAATGTAAGTCTTGGACCTGACGAGGTCTTCATCAACTCTCCGCAGGCTGTCAGTCATTTAAAATCCCCACTACCTCCCAGGACTGACGCAGAACAGCAGATGACAGCTTCCCAGGAACTTTTAGAGTGGAAAAAACTGTCAGGGTTGGCAGGTGATGCTACCTCACCTGACACCCGTACTGGTAAAATGAAGTATTCCAGTGACCTTGACAACAGCAGTAGTCCCAAGCAACAAGGAAATGATTACCGCTCAAAAAACAAAAGTGACCAAGATTCAGAACTCGCTTCTGAAAATTCAAACACTGAAAGTCACGAAGACTGGCACACGGAGGCTGACAGAGTTGTGAACATTACCCCTTGATATGATGGCATCCTTCTTAAACGACTGAATGTAACCCTGCAATGTGATGCTTTGTGTCTATGTTCAATTCATTCCATGATGTGTTATTTATTTATAATTTGTTTATTGTTTACCCAATGATTTTGTGTTATAAATCTTCCATTTTGTTTGATTTGTATAAATGATGCTTGTTAGTTAAGATGACTGCAGAACACAGAGCATTATTCCAGTATTTAATGCCAGATGGCCCTATTTATAACCATCAGTTTGCTAACTTATATTGTTCATTTATCCAGATCTCAGAACTTCCTTTCCAGGAATCATGAGTCAGAGCCCCACCAGACTCGGGATATTCCACATCCACCCTTTATTATAAACCTCTTATGATGGCATATGATGGCATATGCAAACCTCTGCCAAAGAGTGTATGCCCAGCATTTTCAAATTTACTTTGACCTTTGTGATACCTTGAAACTTTAGTGTCTGAAACAGTGTTGTTTGACATAGACCCTGGGCATTGTGATTTTACAGTTCTTGATTATATAAGCTGTATGCAGCAGTTTGCGAGTCACACCTTCATTCTCAGTAACATCATACATGGTACTGTAACCCAGCACAGAGATTTGTATAGCTTGGTGCCACTTGTGTACAAGCAGCAAAGTTGCCAAAACAAAAAAAAGTTCTGTCAGGGGGTTTGTGTATGAAGTGATTCCAGTCTTTGAGATATGGACACTAAAAACTACATATATGATGTATAGATATGTGTAAATAGGCATGCTGGTTAATTGTATAGAGAGAGCACATGAATACACAGAGAGTTATGGTTACACGCAGTGAATGCCTTTCCTGTGTATTTATGTATATGAAGTGTAATCGATGTCTGTGAAACTGTTTTTTTTTATTTCTAGCTAACACCTCGATACCAGGGCTCAACGTCAGTAGAAAAGAAGCACAAACCAAGAGGGCCAATAGTACAGCCAAAAATCACTCATTCTCACATGAAAAAAAGAAAGTTGTATATTAAATTGGTTTTCCTATTTAATCAGTATATACTGTTTAAATTGAAGGCACCATTTGATGCATAAATTGTCCAGTTCTGGTGACTGATGTGACACTTGTTTTGCTAATATCATGCGTGGAAAATTTAGAAAATGGATAAGTGTCAAATTAAGTATTTTGTTGACTGTGAATCATACTCATTTTTTAATTTGCTGAAACAGAATCCCAGAACATTTTTTATTACTATATATAAATATTAATATCACATTTATGTTTAGAAAAAAAATTAAAGAAGCTTCTGAAATGATGAGACGCATCAACATATTGTTGTATAAGACCTCAGGGCCTGTCCTTAAGTGTCATTGGCTTATAGCTACAGGGGTAGATTAGGTACGACTCAAAGGTTTGTCGTTTTATCAGCATCAAGATGGGGAAAGTAATAATGTTAAGCCCTGAGTCAAAATGAGGCAGCTGCTGTAGCAGAGGAAAAAATGAACAAAAAAAAAAACAGGGTAAAGCTGTATTAAGAAACTCTTAGCTCAGAATTTCAGCCTTTCAAAATTACTATTAGTTTACCAGTGATAATTAGACTATACATGTTCATGTGTCATGTCATAATATATATATCCACTCACTCACATGGCTAAGTGGGAAGAAGTTTTGGTAAATAACATATCTAGTCAGAATTATATATTGCCTAGAAGATATTAAAAACCTGTGTATTTATGAGTGTTCCGAATAAGGTCACTTCAAATGCTCTCTTTGAAATATTAGTGTGTGTGTATATATAGACAAGCATATGATGTTAGATAGATTATGGTGATATTTAACAGCCACACAAATATGCTGGTAAATGGATGTATTTATTGATTGATATTTAGTACCTTTGTGTGGACTTGAATGAGTTTCAAGTGCTGCAATTGGCATTTTACATTTCTTGATGCATTTATCTTGTCATAAACCTTTACAGTGGCTGTGAGCAAAATATATGTAATCTTTATGGACACAACAGAACAACGATCACAGGCATATTTTTATAGATAAAATAAAGGAACAAATATTTAAAATATTTATGTTGTTTGCTCAGCTGACTTTATATCATTGAGCACAGTAGTGATGGGTCAATGTTTTTCATCTTTCTTGCTGTCTGTCCTTCTGTTTGCAGGACCCCCACAGCACCCATGGCCACATTTGCTTTTTTTCTGAATATATGCCAAAATATTTGCTACATTATTTGAGAGGAAAAATATAAACATATAACATACCAAATGGGAGTCTGACTAAGATGAGAAAAATTTAGCTTTTTTGACTGTATTTACATGGAAGGAAGAAGTTAAATAAACAGGGTGGAGGTGAATGGAAAGAATGGACAGTCTTGATATATTCTTACCAATGGGATTTTCAAATTTACATAAATGAAGTGTTAATGACTCCTTGTACTGTCTATCCATACACTCTTGGAAATTTAATCATGAAACCATAAAACTATGTACAAAATCTTTTTTATATGTGATCTTGCTTCATCCCTTGTGGGTCTCAGCTTTGAAGAAAATGGCACATGGATGATCATTTCCAGTGAATATCTTTGTAGGGTAAAGGAACAAAGCTTGGTGATTTAGTTTTAGACAACTTGTGTAAAGGCAGCCAATACAGCATTATGGCCTATCGTCATAAACAGACATACTCATTGAAGTAAATATTTTCTCCTTAATATTTTGTTCTTTAATACATTCTGGCAGAGCATCATCATATGTATATTTGCGAAGTCTATTTCATGACATCGGTGTTTGAAATCACAAACTATGATCTCAAATTTCCTTCACATACAGTTTTGGTCCTGATAACATTTCAGTTTGAACAGGATTTGAATGTTTGTATTGTGTTTGGTGTGTGAATATCTGTAATCTATATGTAAGAAATTAGGTGTACCCTATTGGGATGTATAAAGCCAGATACATTTAATTTTACACAATGGTCAAGATTATGTGTATCATGTTTGTGTATTGTTTGTGTATCAGTTCTGTGAATTTGTAACACACATGGTAAATTCAGTAAAGGCAATTATGAACATTGAACAAGGAGATAGACGTTAAACTTATACACATTTAATTATTTAATTCATAACTGTTGTTATTTTTCAAAAGAAAGGAAATAGAGGCAGACTAAGGTCAAATACAGACTCTAGAAATTTGAGTGTGAGCAACACAAAATTAATACCATTTGCCAACTACCAAATATTTTTTATATCATCAGCCCACACTGAAACTCCCTGGCCTCGGTATGTCTTTGTCTACCACAGGTATTAAATTTACAAACAATTACTTCAACACTTCAGTGTTTCAAGTTTTTCAATATATGTCGGGAAGAGCAGATTTTATGTGAAGATAAAAAAGGATGCATATCTATGCAAAGCAGCTTGTTATCTTCCTGACCAGAATGTGTACTAGTGTTGTATAGGTGTGTTTGACTAACTCGTATTAAGTAAGTTGCGGGCATTGGTGCCAACTAGCCCACCATAGGGTAAATTTTCTGTACTGCACCCTAGTCATATACATATATTGGAGTCATATATTTTCATAATAATAACATATTTGTACAACAAGACTGTAAATATAGAAAGAAAATAAAAGTATTCACAGTAATTTTGAGTGTTAACTTTGTGAAATAAAGCAAATATTACTGGTAATATGCCCATATGCATGACAAATTATTCTGTTTCAAACTTCTAATCTCTTTTAGTTTAAAGTTTCAGGTGTACAGGACCCTTCTAGAACCCCCCCTTAATTCATGAACCAGCCAGTGTCAATCTTTTTTTTTTTTTTTTTTAATAATATATACAAAGCACATTGCCTGGATATTATTCCATCTATGTTAAAAATGCTTCCTTACTTTTCCCCATTTTTCTAAATGTGCAGTAATCTTATTTTTCTGTTTTGCTATTATATATTCAATTTTCTCTATATATTTCAATCTCCTCAAAAAATCTGGCATTGATTATTTTCCTTCCTACTTTGATATACACACATTTTAAATGTAAGGAGCACCTGATTTATTAGAAGGTTATTCTTAATTGGAAACATTCCATACAATACATTGTTCAAGGTTAATGGTGGCATAATCACTCCAATTGATTTCATCCAATCCACAATTCTAAAATATAGATTTTTTGTTACAAAACATTCATAAAAATGTGTTCCTTGGTCTCTAATTCTATGAAGCAATAAGAACATGGGTAACTATCAACTAACTTCCATTTGTAAAGTAAACTGTTGGTTGGTAGATAGTTATGGAGTATTTTAAATAAGAATTCCCTTTACATATCCAATGAGATTTTTTGGATGGCTCCAACGTAACTCTCCCAGTTGATATTATCATCCTGTATTGTATGTCTTAACTTGGCCAATGATGAGGGTGCAGTAAATTTTTTTTCCACCAACAGATCATAAACATATTTTGAAGATAAAGATTGTATATTTGTAATACCCTTAGTTGTAATTATGATGTGCTCTTCTGATATACCTTCATTTGATTTGATATCCTCGTCTTGCAATAATTTTAGCCAGTTACATGGTATTGCAGCTAATACAGATCTCCATTTGAGATAGACTCCTGTTCTAATGTCTGGATATTTTTTAATCTAGTCATACCATTTTAGCATTTTCCCTTCAATCTTTTGCATTTCTAGTAGTTGGCAAATGAGTCTATCATTAATTTTTGTGTCCCTCTACAAGTTTACCTAAAATTGTTGATTGGTTTTGCACTGATGAAAATGGTAGTCCTGTTTCATTACCAAGATAGTTTTTGTTCCATGCCATTGCAGAAGGCAACATAGAAATTGTGAGTGTCTGACCGTCTTTCTGTCCATCATTCACAGATATAACGCAATAACTCTCAAAGAATTTGAAGTACAGTCACCAAACTTGCAGCATTGATACACCTTATCAAGGGCTAGGACAAGTTTGAACATGGATGTACTCGACACATTTTTCAAAGCCACAATGGTGTTAACGCAATAACTGGAAAAGAATTTAAGGTACAGTCACCAAAACTTGCAGCATTAATGCATCGATGACTTTTGATGCTTTTCAAGGTCACAGCAGCAATAATGCAAGAATGATGTTAATGCAATACTTGAATAGCTCTCAAGTAATTTGAGGCACAGTCACCAAACTTGCAGCATTGATGTACCTCATGAAGGGCTACCTCAAGTAAGAATATGGATGACCTTGATGCATTTTCTAAGGGCACTGTGGTGATAATGCTTAAATGGTGTAAACATAATAACGCAAAACAAATTTGAGGCACAGTTACCAGTCTTGCAGCATTGATGCACCATATGAAGGGCTAGGTCAAGTTCAAATATGGAGGACCTTGACACAATTTTAAAGGACACAGCGGCAATAATGCTAAAATGATGTTAACACAGTAACTTGAAATGAATTTGAGGTACAGTCATCAAACTTGCAGCAATGACGTACCTCATGAAGGGCTAGATCAGGTTGGAATATGGATGATCTTGATGCAGTTTTCAAGGTAATCTTGGTGGGTCAAATTGACCCATCTCAAATTTTATACAGGTATTCACAATTCTTTTTCCAACTATTTCCACAACAGTCGGGGGACTTACCAGGTACTAGATCTATTCCACAGATCAATATTTCCCTTGTTCTGTTAATGCATGTTCTCATTTCTAAACCAACACAATTTGGTTACTTACCAAAAATCTTATGGATTTTCATTAAACTCCTTATACATATTTACCTATAAAGTTTCTCACCTCAATTAAATTCTCTGCAAAATTCACATATATTGAGTGAGGTCACAGGCCACCAGGCTGCTTTGTACAGGCCTATGTGTGGTGTGACTATGATAACATATGAGGATTTAAGAATTTTGATAACTCAACAGAAATATTAATCAGTATAATATCTCACCTAAGTTTGATTTCCAGAAAAATCCATGCATATTTAATGAGGTCAGAGGACCACACTGGTGGTACTGTGATGACCTGAAAAAGTCTGATGGTTTTTCAAGAAAGTCATAATGAGTATTAACCAAAAAGTTACTCACCTGAACTACATTCTCAGCAAAATTCATGCATATTTAATGAGATCCAAAGTCACAAGATATGCAACAGGCATATTGTGCAACATTTGCCGTGCTCTGATGTTCTGTTAATGCTGTTCTTATTTCTAGAACAAAATTTGATGATGCTGGCATATGTCTTTCCATAATTACATGTAAAGCTGATCTGATAATACTGATATAGTTATAATACTGATCTAGTTAAAAGAGTAATCTTGCCATGCTGATGAACAGCCATTCCATATTTAATTTTTAATGACATTACAGCAACTTAATAGTAAAAGTTGATTTTCCCCTAAAAAAATATTCAATTGAACACATCACCATTTCTGGAACAGTGAAAATTTAATTTTAGCATTTACACAGTACTTATCAACATATTGTGATTTTATCTCTCTCATCTTGTGGCAAAAGAAATTGTTTTCACACAGCTGATTGCTGCTGAGTGAACTTAAATGGACATAATCAGGACCCATATTATGCCTATTCTTTCACACTATCAGTTCAGTTTTGCTTCATACAAACCTTTCCCAGCAAAACCAACCAAGCACACAGTCACAGTACCTCGCATACGGCTGTTTAACACCTTGTTATGGTTCTGCTTGTTGGTAAACACAGTCCACTTGTTTGTCTACCATAAAAAGGCTATGGGACCAAAGATCTGATTGTGAGCTGCTACACGCTTAGTTTCTGCCAGCAGAAACATGCATTACAATTTTTGGGCCAAGTCAGTCAGGGCATCTCCTGATTAACACGTTGTGGCTTGGGCGACTTGCACTGTGTTTATGTTGACACCTGTGATCACGCCCGGTGGACTGTTTTTAACACTTGTTTACAGGAGTAGGGCAAACAGTTCCAGGGCAATATTTTGGCAGGTACAAATTTAGTTTTAAGGGAAGAAGCTATCCTTTGTGTTAATTCAACATGCTTTACAGGTGATTAGGCCCCTTTAAGAACCTGGGATCTTTGCTAAAAGATCATGTGGCTATGACGGAATGTTCACTCATTCATACTTAATGCACAGGGTACATAAAAGTGAAATAAATTCTATCGGACCCAGACTTTTTATAGATTTATTTTTTACATACAACAGTAGAATATAATTTACACTTGTAAATACTTGGTTTGATCCTGGTCCCAGAGGTCTGTACACAACACGATTTATCCTTAAATATATGACAAAAAGGCACATGGTAATCCAGGTATGCAAGTTTAGAAAGATGCATGTAAATCAGTCAGAATAAAGAATATAAACCAGTCCATAGTCCATGGATGTATACTAAAAATATTTACAGATATCCACCACCTAAAACATTCAGTGACCATACTAGTATTTGGCACAATTGTTAAGCAACTTTTGCTCAAAATGTCTTGGAACCTTGCAGTTGATCCATTAAAATACTGTGTAACTGAAATTGTCCAGTCTCTAATTTGTAAATGTATGTAGATTTGTCATGTAAGAAAACTGACAAATTGGTTTCATATATAAATCAACTGGTCCCTGTGCATCTAAAATGTGTACTGATACTCTGTTGTGCTGGACAAAAAGACACTGTTTAGTTGAAAAAAAATTCCAGATGGTTCATGTTTTTATGTGGTTTTATTAAATCTCCTTTATTTTAGAAATCCTGTTCTTTCAAATTGTGTGATTTTAATTTAAACAGTGCATGGAAGAAATCACCATGAATACTTTTAGAATTTATTTTTATGTGTATTGGCACTTATTCACATAGCAATATGTTTTGAGTATTGTCCTCTCACTGTCGTTTGCCAATGCGTTTGATGTTGCCGTTTTGTAGTCGGCTGATTAGGCTTGACTGTTCTTCAGGGTCTGCTTTATCAAAGTTTTCTCGCTGACATTTAAATGCCCAGCTCAAGTATCTGTCCATGTCAGCCTGCTCAATCTCAGGATCTACCAATGTGATGGCTCTCTGAAGCTCATTCAGGGTCACGGGGCTGAAATTTATAAATATAGATATGTCACTACCCTGTCCAATGGTCTGGAATTTATAAAAATATATATACATTACTAATCTTAGCCAATGGTTTGATATTTATAAATGTAGATACATCAATACCCTACCAATGGTCTGAAATGTATAAATATATATCTGTCCCTACCCTGCCCAATAGTATGAATTGTACAAATATAGATATATCACTACCCTAGCCAATAGTCTGAAATTTCTAAATATAGATACATCACAACCTAGACAAAAAAAATAGATACAGAACTACTATGGCTAAAGGCATTTAACTGATAAAATCTAGGTGTATCACTACTTTGGCCAATGTTCTGAAGTTTTAATAAACTCTAGGTACTGACATGTCATGACCATGCTAGGGCATGGCCTGACATTAATAAATCAAGGTGTGTCAATTCCCTGGCCCCAGAAATGAATAATTGCCAATGTATTCATCATGACTGACTTCCTGCAATGTAATTATCATATTCATGTATGCTTGACAAATGTGTATGTGTAAATGTGTTTTTATATTCCATGCTGAGGGTAATACTTAAAACTTTGACAACTTGAGCTTAAACTGATAATGATTACTTTAATTTTGCTGAGACAGTAAAATATATAATTTTGATACATATTTTAGATTTTCATATATCATGAAAATGAATTCATATTCTCTTTGTTTCAATCATATACTTAATTTTGTTCAAATTTGAGAAAATAACTTACTTGATTTGTAAACAGTTTGATTTATTTCAGTACTCACTTGCTCTCATCCAGGGCAGCCTTGATCTCCTCCACATACTGAATCCGCTCCTGTTTGATCTGTTTCTTTACAGCATCCAAAAACGGTCCCACATGGCCCTCATCATCCTGAAAACATTAGTGTTAATTATTATTATGTCATAGTCAGGATCAATTATGACAGATGCAGAGTTAGACCATACTGCTTACCATAAAGCTTTATCATACGACTTAATCCCCTTCTCTAAAGACTCTTTACAAGTTATATAAAAATTATTCATTTACTATGTATTTTATTCTGTCTTTCTTAATGATCAGATGTTGCATACTTTTAAGCCTCATTTTATACAGCGATACAATCTGCAGCCAATTCTACTCTGAGAGATGTATGATCTTTTCTTGATTATCACATTCATTGAATAAAATGTCCACCCACAGGCTGCATGGTGTATTTAGAAAACAAACTGATCTCCATACCTGAAGGAAGAGGTTTTTGTATTCAAGAGTTTCTGCCTCCTTTGCCTCCAGTTCAGTCTCTGCCGCTGTTGATAAAGCTGTCAAGACGCTGTCATCAAAACTTGGAAAGAATTCGCCCAGTGCTGCCTGGAAATCTGCTTTGGAGAGTGAACCCAGGTTGCCACGTTCAACGTCCAACCTCGTCAAGTGGTTCAGGAGTTTGACAGTCGCCTCGATGTCCTGATGATGAAGTTCTTCATCCATCTAAAAATGATAACACAGGATCACATGTATGTTTACATATGTCTATGTCCTGTACTTGGGAGTTTTTATGAGATATATAACTGATACTGAGCAGGCATCAATTTCCTTTCAGTCGTATTTTTACAATGATTCCCTGTAGAGTGCATTTTTTTAATGGAAGGGTACTATAAGATGTGTTACACTGTGCATCATAGCTGGTAACAATTATGGCAATAAAGTGTGGGGGTATATGCCCATGAAAGCAGATCCATATTGTTAGTGCCAGCTACAGTAGTCGCATGACAAAATTACTGTCAAATATTGTGACAATCAGCAGCCATTTGGGAGACATTTGGTAACAGATGACAGACAATGCACCATTATATAAGTTCACAGAGCAAACTGAAAGTTGAGCTGGTCTGCATCTAATCAATCACCTGACTGAAAAGTAAATAAAATCATTAGGTTTCCACAAACAGTGCTGTTTTAAGTACTGGTAACTGTATCTGGTACACATCTGTGATATATCTTTTAATGTTGGAAATCTCAGGGTGGAACCACTTTGAAGCAGCTTCAAGTCTTTATACAACTACAGTTGATCAAAATACTTGGCTAATGCTATTTTAGGATTTATGTTACCTCTCCAGTGAGAATACTCCAGAATATCCCAATTGGCTGGTCATGGGCGTAGCGCTGGCAGGCATCGTGCAGGTTATATCCCCACTCCACCACCAGCTGCTCGATACCAAACCGACGCTGTAGGTAAGTGTGTAAGAAATCTGCCAGATCCTCCCTTTTTCCATCTGTCTTCTGTAAAAGCAAAATAATAACATGCCTTGAGAAAATAACCTTGCATGTTGTCACACTGCTGCCCTGAATGTGCATGTGTATCTAATTACAAAACATGGCAATGCTGACCAAAATATTTTAATAGAATTAATGAAACAGCTGCTATAGCTTAAGATTTGTCAATGATCTCAGACACATAACAAGGGCTGTTTGTTTATACACAGGGTTTCATATATAGCTTTATCCCATACTAATTACAAGGGATGTGTGTCAATACATACTGGTAGGGTAAAATATTCAGCATGATCTTGGATGCATTTCAAGAGATGTACATATGTTAATACACAAGGTTTAATATTCAGCATATTCATGAACATGTTACAAAGGATGTAAGTTAATACACAAGGTTTAATATTCAGCATATTTATGAACATGCTACAAAGGATGTATGTTAATACACAAGTTTTAATATTCAACATATTCATGAACATGTGACAAAGGATGTATGTTTATACACAAGGTTTAATATTCAGCATATATTAATGAAATGTGACAAAGGATGTATGTTTATACACAAGGTTTAATATTCAGCATATTCATGAACATGTTACAAAGGATGTATGTTTATACAAAAGGTTTAATATTCAGCATATTCATGAACATGTGACAAAGGATGCATGTTTATACACCAGGTTTAATATTCAGCATATTCATAAACATGTGACAAAGGATGTATGTTTATACACAGGGTTTAATATAAAGCATTATTTCAGACTCATTACAAGTGGATTGTATGTTTATACACATGGTTTAATACACAGCATGGTCCAGAGGAATTTGTGTCATATATACATACTCCTGCATCATGTGCTCCTTTCTCCCTCCAGATGTCTCTGATAAGCAGGTTACAGTCACGCTTACCAAGGCGACGGTTCCTGACTTTACCTTCATACTGTAAATACTTAGGAACAGTGGGGCCAGTACCCTGCAACACACATTAAAAAAATAGCATTATCATATTTTGTTGACAAGCCTTATTCATATTCAGTATGTCTCAAGTCTGTAACTTTATGTTCTACTTAATTGATAAACAATAATGCTAGTTATACATAAGTGTATTTTGTTGTACATTTAAATTTAGTTGTGTGTGTATTCATACAGAAAAAAAACATATTTAGCATTTTTCAGACTTTGTTGTAAATTTGTACATCGATCATAGCTTTTACCAATACATCATCTAAGAAATTTGCAATTTTATAACTTTACAAGCAAAATATAAATATATTGTAAAGCAAAAGTTTCATATCATGGCAAAATAAAGTTTCTGAAGAAGTGCATAGGTCAAAGCTGAGGGGTCAAAGGTTATCTTGCTCACCTGTCCATCAAAGTATTCAGCCCCGCCCATGTCCATACCACTGCTGCCTCCTGTGATCTCCTGTAGAAGGACGTCCACCAGTTCCTTACTCGTTTTACCCTCAGACAGTTCCTTCCAGCGTGAAATGCCCCCAGCAACGTGGTCAGCACATTTCTCCCACTCTGGTCTGTTATCATATCAGGGGAACAGGTTCATTCAATATTTACAATGCTTTGTATCATTCTAATTTACCTGAACTCATTGGCCTTGTCTTTTAAGATAATGTATATGTGTGCATGTTTAAGTCTTGATTTGGCTTCCTAAGTCTTTATGCAGGAAAAGTAGGTGGCTAAAATTAATATTTGGAGCATCCCCTCCCCCCTTCGGAACATTATGTAATACTACTACCCACAGCCTCTGTAAATTACTTAGTAATGTAAGATTCACTTATGAAGGTACAACAGATTAGAGAAAGTGCATCTCAGTTCACCTGATGGTCTGCCTGTTTGGAATAGAAATTATATGTTACATGTTGGTGATGAGGTGATGTCTGAACATCTTTCCGCTGGTTGAATGAATTGGATGTCTTGCTGCTTCATGGACTACTTACAAGAAGTGTAGGAAAACTTGCCCATGGCTGGCAGACTTAAGGTGTGTTTTTCCTGTATGTCAATGTAAGAAAACAAAAAATTATCTTACCTTGGTGTGGCTGATCGTCTCAGCTGTTCACTCTCAACATAGAAATCGTCTCTCTGCTTCAGCACTTGTTTGTAAGTCTGCAGGAGCGCACTTCACAAAAAATAAATATGAAATTATCATGTGGATGCTCTGACAGATGCTGTGACAGATGTGACTGACCTGATAGAAAAAATATCATACAGACTAATAATGCACTCTCTTGATGGCAGTGATCGAGTATGAACACAATACTTTAATATATAGGTGTAAAATTATTTAACAGAAAGGGACCCTAACTGTTTAGAGGATTGATGTTTCAGTGTTGCACTGGATCTTTGATTAAAACAAAACTATTGATAGTACTATTCATTCAATCTATTTTTATAACTTATCTTGGTAAAATTAAATACTGTGTAATTCTTTAGCTGTACAAATGATACATTATGCTCAATGAACATTCCTTACAACTATATAAAAGTTATGTTTAAATATGGATCAGGATGCCATCAATAGTTTCAATGACTTACTCATGTTCATCCTGTAGTTTTTTAAAATCGTCTCTCATTTCCAACATTTCCTTTTCAAGTTCCTGAGGATTAAATAAGGAGCTTTGTCAGTAACACTTACAGCCAACACACTATATTTGTAAATAATTTAACATAATCACAAACGGACATCCTTCAGATAATGTAAGGTGAACATATTAATTGTGATTGAATAATCATATACTCTAAGTGTCAAAGGCTATTCACATGGTAAAACAAGAAATTACAGAAATTATACACAAATCAAGGTAAAATTATCCAAGATTAAAAGAACACATTTACGAGACAACAATTTTTGAGAAAATTTGCCTTGATATGAAACATATTCAGGGAAAGGATTAAGACACTGCTTGACGAAAACTTAACAAATTTACTTTCATTAATAGTTGCTTTGTCATGAAAAGGAAATCCTTACAATAACTTTCTGCTGCTGCCCTTCATAATCTCTGCGAGGGATCACATCCCCATAGTTAGCGATCATCTCATTTAACCTCTGGGTGGCATTGGCCTCATCCTCGCGTGCACGTCTGAGAAAAAAACAACAAATAGTTTACAATATCTCCCCTAGTAAACACACAAGAACATACTTACATTATAAAAATAAACCAGATTTCCAACTGTTTGTCATTCAATGGGCTTTAAAATGTGATTCAAAAACAATCTTCATTGATAAAACTTAAACTTATAAACTTCATTTTAGCTATACTTTCCTCTACTCATTCAATAAATGCTGAAAGTCCTTCAGTGCTAACATTGCATTGACATATTAAACTGTTGTCATAAATGGCAAAACGTAAATATAACGCATCCCTGAAGAAATATCTCTGAACTCTCCACAGAATTTGTTCGTCACAGGAAAGTTCCAGAAATTCAGTTTAGTTTTTACAGATCAGTTTTACTACTTGCTGTAACAAACCTGAGGGCGATCTTGAGGGTGACTGGGTCATCCTTTTCTTCCTCCAGTTCCTGCATGCTCTGTTTTGACATCAACGCATCTTCCTGCTGGTATCGTAAATCATTGATATCAGCCACAAGCAGTTTCCTGGCATCGCATTCATCTCTGTATCGTAAGTACTCTGCGGCCAGCTCTTCTTGTAGTTTCTCTACCTGTGCCTCTAATGCCCTCTGCTCATTGCGTAGTTCGTCAATGCGGGTGTAGAGCCCTTGGTTCTCTTTCCTCAGGTCCACCATGTCTTGTTTCTCCTGATCACGGATATTCATGATTTTCTGATCACATTGCTCTGATACTGTGACCAACATTTGCTGTAAACGAATAACAAAATCCATGAAAAATGAGTGATGGCATATAAAAAATATGCCCCAGGATATTCCACTTGACCTGAAAAGGTTTGAATTTAACATCAGTTGTATACACAGTCGACTTCTAATAAGATAGACCTTATGTGATGGCATGTCAATGGTATTTTAAATTATGAGATAGACCTTATGTCATGGCATGTCAATGGTATTTTAAATTGGAGATATAGTACTTATGTCATGGCATGTTGATGATATTTTAAATTGGAGATAGACCTTATGTCTTGACATGTGTCAATGGTATTTTAAATTAGAAATAAAGACCTTATGTTATGGCATGTCAATGGTATTTTAAATTGGAGATAAAGACCTTATGTTATGGCATGTCAATGGTATTTTAAATTGGAGATATTGACCTTATGTCATGGCATGTCAATGGTATTTCAAATTGGATAATTCACTAAGTTCTCAGTTTATAAAACAACTAGGGATAGGAATAATATCCTAGACCTTTAAAATGCACAGAGAGCTCTTGTAATGGCGTTTTTTTAGTTTTAGTTCAATTTCTTATTTAATCTATACTTGCTGTTTGACAAATACAAGCCACTTATGCTTTGTGTCTGTACAGGAAAATGTTTCACCAGTGCCATTTGTATATAATTATCGAATATAAAACCTGCTACATTTACAGGTCAAAACTGCTGAATATTTATTGGTCTTTTTATCATGTTTTGTGGTTTACATTGTTGTATCATACCTTGAGTGGTTCCATCTGTCTGATTTGTTCCCGTTGCCAAGACAACATCATTTCATATTCATTCTTAACTGCTGATAATAAAGGTTTGTATGTCTTGAAATCTTCAATAAGATACTCAAATACTTCTCTGTGAGCCTGTAAGCAGACAAATAACAGTGACAATGTGCAACAAATAAGGGTAAAACACTGTATATCACCATCAATTGGAAGTATTACTTACAGTTAAAGTGTTGTAAAAAGCAGAAATTGACAACAGAAATGATTTAACTTGGCAAACATTCAAAAAATCATGCAGATTTTCATTTTGCTAGAAATATTCACCAAATTATCAGTGTGCTAGTTATTCAGCCATTAAACAGTAAATTCAAACAGTTAGCACGGTGGTGGATACATTTTGGAGAACATTCCCATTATTAACAAGATATGTGGTTTGGTATTTACACTGAGAGATGCAACTATATACTGTGGTAGCTATCAGCTCTAGACCTAATTAATTTTTGCCTGGACCATGGTTTACATTGCACATACAAATCAAACTTACCGCTGAACTGCACTCATCAAAAACATATTCTGGACAAAAGTGTAAGGGTCTTAAAACAGAAGAGAATGGCTTTTGGGATTAAATGTTATAAGTTCTCCAAAGTGTTTTATCAGGGTTTCATCATGTTTGAATTTACACATGTATTATGTATGCAAAAAAAATGCTTCTGGTATGATTACCTGTAACCTGAGCTCATTTGGGCCAACATTTGTTACACCAAGGGCTCGGAGTTCTTTCTTCAGGAATTCCTCCAGCTGTTCCAGAAACTTGGGCTTTGGAACCATCTGTGGCTTGCCCTGAAGTTCTTCATCAACCAACGCCAGTTGATGGTCTTTTGTCAGCTGAACAGAGGTGGTGGATGTGTGCCCAGTAGCGTGAGCTGGCCAGGTGTCCAGGCCTCCAGCTTTTGTGTCTTGATGTGGCTAATGTAGATTCATTATGATAATAATGGAAGTACATGATATGATACCAGAAATAGTCATGAGTGATATTAAGACTCATTCTTTGTTGTAGCTGATGGCCTAAAGCAGTTAAGTAAATGCAAGTAAATCAAGCTTAAACTTAACCTTCATCTATTCATTCTGTATAAATTAGAGTCACAACACATGTCATTTGTGACACTGACACCAGAGAGACATTGGTAATTGTCTTTAGAGTCAAGACATTATTAGTAATACACTAGTAACACTACAATTTTAAATTTCACAGAAAATATAACTATGCAATAGGACTGTGGCTGAAACTGTAAATGCCAAAGTATAATAACATGTCAATTATAAGAATAAATTTCACTTACTCTTTATTATTTCAGATATACATGATATAAATGACATAAGTGTAATTAACCAACCCAAACATTGATTAAAGTACAGGTTAAAGATTAACTGTGAGTGACTCTGATAAAGGTGCCCATTGAACATACCTTTAAGACTTTAGGAGGGGGCAGATTGTAGCGAGGCATGCTTCCTTTGAGGGTGTAGTTGGGTCCTGACAGTCCATCATACTGGGTTCTGGTATGTGCTGAGATACCCTGGGCAGCATAGCTAAAAGGAAAATTTGCATGTCTTAAACCTTTATAATCATAGTGTGTTTAGACTTGTTTAAAGGATCCCACATAAAAAAAGAAGCAGGACGACTGAGGACAAGCTAAATGCCACATACAAGAATAATTTCCAATATGATGATCTCAGATTTTCTTCAAAATTTGTCTGTTGGTAACACTGGAATATATAGGTCATACTTTCCTATATCATATTCTGTTAAATTCTATAAGTTGGATAGATATCTGGCTATCTATTAAGAAGGTGTTCATGGTGAAATGTGTTGAACTAATTAACACAGACATTTGTTTGAAAAGAATAATGTTCTTGAATTACCTTCGATTAGAGTGAACTCTTAAGTTATAAAACTTAACTACATACTGAATACACTTTTGAGCCTTCATCAAGGAATGCTTTATCTAGTCCATCAACCAAAAACTTTTGACCATAAAAATAAATGTGCATATAAACCACCTTTCAAGGCTATTCTTGGACAAGTTGGACATAAAAAACACCTAATCTCAAGTTGGAATCTAAACAGAGTATGAATTTGTGCACACCACAGAGCCACAACTGGGTCATATGGTATGGTAATAGTTTTCATAAATTATAATAAAAGTTAATTAGAGTTTTTCTTGACTCTTCTTATCACTGTAGGCATTTGAAATTTGGTCTGTATGTCTGTTTGGTCAAAATGGATGTCACATAAATAATTTTTTTCTTACAAATGCCATTAAAATTATATTATCCAGAGAAATTCCCATCCTGGAGTTTCTTTTATTACTGGAGGAGAGGTCCAGGGAACCATTGGATCCCTGGCAGAGTGGGGGTGGGGTCAGGAGCCCCTACCTTAAAGGCCGAGTTCCCGAACCATCCGGTTACAGGAGAGGTCATGTGACTGTGACTGACAGCCAGATCTGAGCTTATCATACAGACATCAGCCTGAGCACGTGGCTTACTGCTGACATGTATACATGTGCTGGTTAACTGTGAATGTGTCTGACAAGTAAATAGTAACGTTATGTCCCCATCTGGATCTCCATAAGTGTATTATCATTTCAAAAATGGTATGGGACATTATATAAATATGAACACAGATTAATCATATTTCAAGCATTTCATTTCAAGCAGACTCACTAAAATCTGTTCAACAAATGTTGCTGTCTGTTACCCTAAGTAAATGAGAAATTCCTAACATTATTGAAGTAACCCAATGTGGTTCATGTTTCATGTCCATGGCCTAGCAATAAACTGACCTAGAATTTTTATTCAGCCAAGCCACAGCTTCACTCAGACACTTGGTGTACAGGCTCATGTGACTGTGTAGTGTGTACTCTCATGCTGTTCATCAAGGTGTAATTTCTAACAAAGCTTGATTTAAACTGGGCTTATAAAGTTAACATTTAAAAGCCAATATGTATTTGTATGGTGCATGGAGTTTCAGCAGAGCTTGTTCTGGTGAGTACCAGTATTTAGAACAGAGACACTGGCAGACAGTCACTGACTAATGACATGGCAGGCCTGCTTGTGCACAAAGCCACGTGCTGTTGTTTATACACATCATGGCTGCTAACTGTTTGGCTCCTGCCGTGGCTGTGCACCTCCCCCGCTAAATTTGAACTGGGACTGGCATGGACACTTATAATTCATTTTCCTGCAGACGCCACATAAATTGACCTAGAAATGATAATTTATTTCAGTTACTTGCAGTACTAGGAACATGTCTGCCAAAATCCAGCTCTGGTAACATCTTCCTTCCCAGCTAATATTCAGATTACAGTCAGAGCCCAAGTGAACAGTTGCAGATATTATGTTAAACTCCATGTTGCCCAGTAACGCCCCCTGGTATTTATAGTGGCACTCGGTCTTTAAGTGAAATTTTGCTGTTCAAATAAAAATAGTTCTCAAATCATTCAAGAGATGGCGCTTCATTCCCAGCTTTAAATAAACCAAAATCACATCAACCAGTCACTTGTCTTCACCGGCCAGTTAGTAGCATGTGGGACTTTGTGGAGATTATGGGACTGATTCGCATTGGAGACAGACGCACTTGTGGCTCTATAGTATATATATAGAGAGAGCCGCAGGCCTCTGTCTTCATTTATCTAGCGGACAGAATGCATAGAACGGGGGGAACAGCACTTGTAGCGACCCCATGTGTTGGATGCCTGTCCTAGCGAAACGGCAATATTGTTTTAGCCAGCGGTGGGCATGTGTCACATCATCACTGCTATTCTCCTGACACCGCCCTCCCCCCACACAACTGAAATGTTATACATACAACCGCAGGCTAAAACAATCAAGTATTTAACCATTGTTTAGCTCGCTGGGACAGGCACCCATCACATGGGGTCACATCATGTGCAGAAAACAGCATTTTGAATCCACTAGATCTGCTAGATAAATTTAGGGAGAGGCCTGTGGCTCTGTATATTTATACTACATCCACTGAATACACTTTTGAGGTACGGAATAGTTTTCATA
The DNA here is from genome assembly GCA_026874595.1 of Sipunculus nudus. Taxonomy (NCBI): domain Eukaryota; kingdom Metazoa; phylum Annelida; class Sipuncula; order Golfingiida; family Sipunculidae; genus Sipunculus; species Sipunculus nudus. Next base: position 7,340,080 of record CM049316.1, read on the forward strand.
CTAAAGAGGGCGATAAATTTTATGTGAGAATTATAACAGCAGCGTAGTAGGTACCTATTCTATAGGTGGTCTGAAATTGGTACATATGCCGGAATACATCTTTGAGCTTGTTGGGAATTTGTCAACACCCCTGACTTGTGAACAGCTGGTGGATGTTTTAAAAAGAGGTGAAACTATACTGGAAATTCAGTACCCAAACGTCATTACTATCACTCTCAGTTTTTTTCTCCTACCCCATAAAAAAATTGCCCCCATTTTTTATTTGGTGAGCTAACCCAAGCCATAGACAGAATTCAGAACACACTTCTACATCTGACTTGTAAAGTAAAAAAAATAAGAAGTGACAGTTAATATATTTATATTTTCGCCCGCCAAAGTTTTGATCTAATCCTAAACATGCAACAGAGTGACTTTAGAATCCAGGCTGGAGAACGTAAATCCTGTACTGGGCGAAATTCCTATAAAATCAAATATTGTGTTTGTAACAGGGAAACTTACACAGTCGGGGGCAAAAAATGTTAATGCTTTTATGCCTAAACAGTACTCACTTTAAAAGTTTACCTTCCTTGGACCTGACAGTTGTTCCTAAAGTTGGGACAATTACCAGGGGATGCGTGTGATGCATCATTCTCCGTACAGAAATTTTTCATGAATGTTAAGGAAAAACTTAACATATCTTGACTCTGTGCTGGAGGTTGACAATGGGTATGACGTTTTATTTTTGGAACCCCAAGGAAATCCCCTCCAGACATGCTTGTTTTTACTGCTTGAGATCAGGACCTACCTGATTCAACTGATTAATGGACATGACAATTTTAAAGTTGTATGTTCATTGTTATGTTACCATATGATACAAATATGTTTGTATTCTTATATATGACACATTTTTAGCTGGAAGATTATTGTTGTATTGTCCAGTGGCATGTCTCCAGTTTTCAAACACCTCATACTACTACTAGGCTATAGTCCGCTTCATCCCCTCATGTCCACCTGTTTTTTGCTATGAACATTTTTATTAGTTACATTTCAAGGGAAACAATAATAGTGGAGAGTAGAGGATTAAAGGACCTAATTTTCAACAAGGTAAATAAATACCTACCTTACACCGTATTTAAGAAACAGAATTATTGGAAAATATGAGAAATCAGTCTACATTTTACAACATATCAGACTGATTTATGGCAGTCAAGGTCATTGGTCACATGCAAAAACAGCCTCATCTGTCAGCTGCTGATTGGATGATCTCATGTAAACACTCTAAAAAATATAACCAGCTAAAATAAAGATGGCTACTTATGGAGGGAAACATCATATCTGCCAGATCATGGTGAAGAGATTAAAATGTTGTGAAACATAAACGGTGGATTTATTGTAAAATTGTTAATTGCCATATTAGGTTGGCACTTCCACATGTTGTTTTCTTGGGCATTATTAAAAAATTTAATCTTTTGAGAAAATTATCAACAAAAACAGGTGGACAGCAGGTGGTGAAACGGACTATAGGCTCTCTCAGCCGGTCCCCTAATCACCCAAAACACCGGTGTTTTGGGTATCTGTGACAAAACACCACGAAACACCCACTTAATTCAAACCTGAACCCATAACGTAACACCAATCGATAAATAATCATGTGATGAATATATCTCTGCAATTTTTTTGTCATAAATTTATAAAATAAAGATAAAAACGAGTGTTTCGTGCCGTAGTCGGTTCAACGGCGGACATGGCAGCCGTTTATGCCAGCTATGACGCTGCCCCCTAGTGACACAAGTAGCAAACAAGCAGAGTACTTGTCAGTTGTACAAAACACTATTGCTTTCTTTTATTTTACAGAATAGTTTCACAATTCTGCATTGACATATGCAACAGATGATTATTTATTAACCGATGCCAGTGTTTTGCTTCAAATTCAAATTTAAAAGGGTGTTTCGTGGTGTTTCGTCACGCGTACCCAAAACACCAGTGTTTTGGGTGTTTAGGCGGACCCCTCTCAGCGGAGGGAACCGAAGCGTAAGGAGAGAGCACGAAAGCTCCCATGGGCTACCTGGAGTCGAGCTTTAATTTCTTTAAATTCATCAGATGATGTATACTTATTACTGTTTAGCCATTTGAAAAAAAAATAACCCCTTCCTTTTTTTATTTCTAAAAATAAGTTACATCTTATTGTTGACATTAAGAATAATAAAGGATATTGGGCGATAAAAGGTTAATTATACATAACATGTAGTTATATGAACAAAATAAGGGGTTTACCTGCCGATCGGTGGCAGTTTTGCCAAAATCATTCGATCAGTCGACATCTTGATGCCCTAATTATTCCTTATGGACTCATGAAGTTGGTTCATTTGATCCAGGTATTTGGTGTTAGAGGATAATCCACGGAACAGGGACGGATGGTTATTAACTTGTTGTTATGGTGACAGCCTTGGTACTACCGTACTTACACGAAAAAATGAGAGCCTGTATCTTTTTACATGGTGGTACCACTGCGATGCATTTCGTCAAAATATCAGGTTTATAGTGGAACAGAAGCAGAAATAGGACATAAAGTATTTTTTTCTATCATACAGTACTAAATAACAAATCCTGTCTATCATATAATGATAAATATTTCATTGATATAATCTAATCATTAAACAGATGCCGTTAGATGGCGCTTCAAGGAGCACTACCTCTACCAAAAGCGTACACGATAGTCTCATCGTACTAAACTACGCTTTCAAAAATTTTATACCTTCATAACATATATGACACTTCCCGGCCAACTTCATCGTCGTTGGCAACCCGGTTTTCACACTCGGTATCACTTTTTTCAAGTGGTGTTTGATATTGCAAGATGATTAATTAAAGCTCAATTTAGTGTAATATGGATAATCTTGGAGATGATGCAATGTTGAAATATACAATTTGTAATTTATGAGCTTGATTTAGTTATATCGTAAGACCTTGGCAAATGTTATATTAGTGCAATATATATTTAATGTTGTCGACCAGGTCTGTGATAGGTATGAGCTGAGTTGTCAGTAAAAACACAAATTTTGGCGCGGTTAGTACTATTTAATTATCAGTGTTATAGGTCTTAAAATTTTGATTCAGATTGCAGACGGACAGGAAAAAAGTTGTCATTTCCGTGACATAATACTATGTGATTGAGATACTCTCCTGTAATTTAGAGTGTTGCTATTCTATATTATTATTATTATTATTATTATTATTATTTTTATTATTATTATTATTATAAAGTATAAATTAAGTTCCATCAAAGTTAGATAATTTAGGAAGTGTCAGCGAGACTACCGTATTCAACGGATTAGGGATTCAACATTAATAAATGTACTTTTATCTGATTTTACAACGTGATGAAAACAAGTTCTGCATCTACTTGAAAATTCATCTTCATATAATAAATCCTAATTCCTCATGTGTTTTTTTTTTTTCAACAGTCACTTCTATTTATGATTTGGTATGCTATTTATATTACTTATCATCATTAACAATGAAAGTTAATGAAAGGAATGAGAGTATTTGATAAAAAAAACTGAAACTAGATTACAATAATCCATTCATCCTCGCGCTGAATTAAGGTAGGGGTTATCTAGGGATGAAAGCGCGTTACATAAAAAATTACATCTGGAATATGCTATATTGAGTGGATAGTAGGCCTAGTATATTACATCAATCTAACATATGCGGTTACTTTCCTGCATGTATCCATGAATACGTATATCATCTATTTTGTGTATTTAAATAATGGAAAGGAAACATTGAACCTACCGGCCGGTAGTCTTATAATGTGTTTTAGCCAAGGACCGACCTACGCTGGGATAAAACGAGTATTACTAGAAGCGGCGGCATCTGTTGTTCCTCAGAGGATATTTAGAAGCTACATAAAACCAGGATGGAAGCAGTTGCTCAAGCCAACACATGATAAAATGAAGCAGTGTAGGGAAATATGGGTTAGTGAGGGGAAACCAAGGGGACTAGAGTTTTCTTCTTATGTTAATTACAAAAGGACCAAGGCTGAGTTCAGAAAAGAAATGAGAGCGTTTCATGGTAGGAGAGACTGCTTTGAGGAGTTAGACGAGTTTGGGGAAACTGATATTAATAAACCTTGGAGGCATGTGCGCAGGAAGCGTAAAACTGGATCACTGTAGGGATGGCTTTTAAGTTTAAAAATGATATTTTACATAAATCAAAAGATATATGTGAGGCTTGGGCTGATTATTTTGATGTATTATATACTCCGAAAACGAACAGTGATTTTGATCAAGGCTTTAAGAAACATGTCGAAGGAGAATTCCTTAAAAATAATACCCAATCTGAATTTAATCATAATGAAGTTTTGGACACTTTTGTTTCTGATCAGCATATTGTGGAGGCTATTAAAGAATCAAAATTTGGCAAATCGCCTGGATATGGTGGTGTTTGTATAGAACATAATCAATGGGGGTTACCAGTATTAATGCCCTACCTAAAAGCTTTGTTTAATATAATATTTGAGAAACAAAAACTACTGGATGACATGAAAAAGGGAGTCATAATAATGTTAATAAAGAATCCCATGAAAAGCAAAGCTAACCCTGAAAATTATAGAGGGATAACTCTTTTAACTAGTTTTTATAAACTACTTGAAAGGATAATGCTTAAAAGGTTAAAGCAGAATGTTCGTATTAATAATATCCAGTTCCCGGATCCTATGCATGCAGGGAGCATATCAAAAGAAACGCAGTTCTCTGCATACGTCATTTAATCTTATTGAATGTGTTAGCCATTCGATTGAAAGAGGATCAAAGGTTGATACTTGCTTCCTCGATGCCACGAAGGCTTTTGACACTGTATGGCAGACTGGCTTGTTAGTGAAATTATACAGATTTGGGATAAATGGGAAACTCTGGAGAGTAATTGCAGATGCTTACAACAATACTTGCAGTGATGTATGGGTCAACGGTACTTATAGCCGCTGGTTTTCTGTAAATCAATCGGTGCGTCAAGGTGGTGTCCTCTCGCCTTGGCTTTACCTACTGTACATTAATGATCTTTTGGTTCAACTTCGGCAATGTTGGTACGGAACAAATGTAGGAGAAACCTGTGTGGGGTCACCTGCACAAGCGGATGACGTTGTCTTAATGTCATGGTCCCCGTATGGACTACAGAAAATGCTTAACATTTGTTTCACGTATTCGCAGAGGTGGCGTTTTAGTTTAAATCCAAATAAAACGGTAGTACTAGATTTTAGGGAATCTCAAAAAGCGTTCAATCAATTTAATAAAAAAACGTCGATGGGTATTAGGAAGCCAAACAGTTGGACAGATTAGACAACATAAGCACCTGGGCTTGCAAATTGAGGCGACCCTTTCTTTTTCAGGCCAAATAGGTGAGGCATGGCGCAAAGGACGGGGTACATATTTTGGCATGGCGCAAGGGACGGGGTACATATTTGTCACTATTGGGATCAGGTGTTCGACCGCAAGCCCGTAATCCACTTACCTCATTAAAGGTTTACAAAACAGTTGTTCTTCCGAGGGTATTATTTGGATCTGAACTCTGAGGCTCGATGTCACAAAAAGATTTGCTTTCTTTAGAAAGAATGCACAGATTCTCTCTTAAACACATGCAGGGGCTACATATAGGCACCCGTACCGACATTGCTCTCCCATTACTAGGGATTCCCTGGATAATTGCATTCATTGAAAGGAATAAATTATTGTTTCTTCACAATATCTGCACCGTACATGAATCCCCAACTTATCACATAGCAAAAACAAGACTAGACAGTTTTTCACTACGCACTAAAAGTATTGGTGTTGTAGCAGATATATGTACAGTATTGCATGGAGAAGTATAATCTGGAGGGTTTTTTCTTGTCACAAAATACCGGTAATCAGTATTTTCTTAATAAACGGCTATGGCAGTCAGTAGTTACTAGTAATATAGTTGAATATGAACAAAACCAATATTGAGAAAGAACCTGGCAAAATCCAGTCTTTAATATGTTTAACCTTGTGAAATGTAATTGTTTCCTTCCTTCTTCCATATGGCTGTTTGCGTCGTCTATAAACAGGGCAAAGTCGTTTGCTGTGTTTCTCCTTTCATGTTTTGACGTTATTGAAAACTTGCATTTCTCGGGTTTATGTCACTTATGTGGGGAAATATTCGATAATCCAATAACACATGTGATTATCTCATGTGACCAGACTTCAAATGAGAGAGAGATATTATGGAATGAAATGAATAATTCATTCAGTGTACATATAAGCTCATACTTGCATAATATAGACGATCTGACATTCATTTCTAAATAATCAGTGTTGAAATTCCTCTTATGACAGAAGATGAGCAAAAAAGGTTTCAACAATATGTTTTAGATTTTCTGTACAGTGTTAGACATGTCATTGATGTGCTCTGGCCGCCAGCATTAGAATATCTGATATTTGTGAAATCGTTTAGGATGAGGATGAGTTAAGACAATCACTGTGTGAGTTAAGACAATCACTGTGGTTATATGTCTATTTGGCAAAAATTAACATTGGTTTCGCGTGGGTTTGTATGCCATGTTCATTTATGGGTAAATATACGTTGTTCTGTTAAAATTACGCACCAACGAAACTTTTGATCTTTATTTTTCACCTAATTTACTGTGAATTGCATAGTTTGTATTTTTATGTAAACCTTTGTATATTGTGTTGATGCTCTTCAGACTTGAAGGAAATAAAGGTAATCAATCAATCGATAAGCTTTAAGCAAGGACCAATAAGAAGTCAACTATACTGTCTAGCTGTAAAGGGACTCGATCGTGAGGGAAGTGTGAGGGGTATTGTCTTAGCTGTTAGTTGAAAATGCCGATGTTGGTAATCTGAAGGGAGCTCGTTCGTTTTCCCCGGTTAACGGTAACTTCATTAGTGGTCATGCGGGTTGCGAATGGGAATAAACTCAAAGAATACTTTCTTGTGGGCAGAAAATTTAGTGGTTGGAAAGGTCACGCAGAATTATTACAAACAGGGTGACATATGCGGCGACGGAGGTTTCTTAACTGAAGACGAAAAGCAAAGTATACTTCACAAGGCGCGTACATATAGGATGCGTATATTAGCAGTGTGATTAGACAGAGAAGAACACCCGTGGACTTTGTAATTAAACTTTAGGAATATTTTAGGCATTTGGCAGAGTAGCAACAACAAACAGTGAAATTTAACTTCAGTGCCTTTTGTTTTTTACAACTTTGCACATGTAACATTGTAAGTAACCATCTACCCGTTCATATACATAATACATATTACATGCCCCTACATATACATTGGACTCTTTTAAAGGGACACGTGATTGTAGCTTTTTTTTTCTGGATACCGGTCACGGAAATGGGACTGACCATGAGTTGGGGGGGGGGGGGGGGGATGAAGTGCAGCGCCGGTGAAGTGTAGTTGCCATAGCGACGGTCCGTCTCCTTAAGTGGGCGTTTACCCGACGACTGGCAGTATAATCAGTATCGGCTTGATAATGACAATATTCTAAATTTAGAAAGCATTTTAGGTCATCTTAGCGAGTTAAGAATCAATTCACTTGTTGTGTTTAATATTTCTTTTGTGCGAAAATCTTACAACATGACCCTCAGTATATCGGCTAAGATTAAAGGATCCAGGGAGCAACACTTTTTATGTGTGACAATGGTACATAAATTCAGTTTATCCATTCCACACAGAGTCAGATACTATATACCTGGCAATTTTACCTTATCGTTATGGATCACATCTGCACGGGTTTATAGTGTATGAACATGCACACTTTAACTAGTTCAATGGCAATTAATTAATACGACTGAATAAGCGTTTCAAGACAAAAATTATATATTACATCAATTTTTGTGGAAAAAAAAGTGAAACATCGATCAAGAGTGGGGTGGCTAGAATATTTTACACTGTATATAATGGTGTACGTAATATCATTTTAGGAAGAGGAGGAATAGTCAGACGGTCCCCCGTTCACACTAAAGTTTATTTACAACCTTATATAAGTGGAAAGTAAAATATCTGCTGGGAAGTTTTCATGGAGGAAAAGATAATTTACATATTAATCCGGAACCAATAAGTGACCGTCTTAGCTGGGAGGTTTGCCATAGCGAGGTGGAGGTGGTCACAGCGTGGTGGTGGTCATAGCGTGGTGGTCATCATAGCATGGTGGTAGTTATAGCGTGGTGGTGTTCATAGCGTGGTGGTGGTCATAGCGAGGTGGTGGTCATAGCGTGGTGATGGTTATAGCGTGGTGGTGGTCATCAGAGAGTGACGGTCGTCATAGCATGACGGTTGTCATAACGTGCATGATGGTCGTCATAGCGAGGTGGTCGTCATAGCGCGGTGGACGTCATAGCGTGGTGGTGGTCATAGCGTGGTGGTGGTCATAGCGTGTGGTCGTCATAGCATGGTGGTTGTTATGGCGTGGTGGTCGTCATAGCGTGGTGGTCGTCAGGCGAAAAACCATTGTACATGTATATGGTAATTCAAGGAGGTTATACAAATTTTATATATTCCAAATTTGTAGTTGACTCCCGTAGCTTGGGTAAATGATATATGAACAAGAGTGACGTTTGGATGTGTTTGCAACTATACAGTCTTGATTTTCAATATGTGTAACTTAAATACAATGTAGCTTGTTTAAAGGTGCCCATCCACCTACCTTTTGAATTTGTGTGAATTCCGGCTTCCTCTGAGTCTATATTTATGATCTAAAGAGTAATTTTGGTTGTGACAAGTTTTTATATGGCCTTCGTGAAGAATGTATCAACTCGTTTATCAACAACATCCTTGTTAACACAGCAACGTTGACAAACGAGAAAAACATGTAACCTAAGGTGGTTGGTTGCATATTTGCGGAGGTAGAAAGGTCACTTGTTGCAAAACGCCATTTGCAAAGGTCTGGCTTATCTGACTGGCTGCCAGATACCCTTGTTGAATTTGTTTTGATTATTCTTGCGGGCCCCACATATTATAAACACGTCGATATAAACAAAACAATTAAGCAGCCTGTCTGCGGTGATTTCCATGTTTTCTAGCCTATTTTTAATTTAAGCTTCAAGACATTACCTTCACTTTATAAAGGTCAGATAGGTGATTGCATGGGCACGTTTAAAAATTCTGCAATCTGTTTTATGTCGTCACCCATTATTTTTTTGTTTTTATAAAGTTATCTTTTACTTTATGATTTTCTAACATGTTACAGTCCCGTTTTTTTCCGCAAATTCAATATTCAACAGTTTTGCATTTTGCTGTTTTATTTTTTACGTACAGCATGTTGGTGTATGTTGTATATAGCTCAGCTGGTAAACGCATGCATATGTATTATAACCATGTATATAAATACCATTATAACCTGAATTATAAATACAGGAATAGCAGTTTGAATGGTGCCTTTTGGAACTGATTGCAAGTATGGTCTAAACATCTGCCATACATATACGCTTCATTTAATTATATAATGATATGATGACCTGCAAACACCACGTGCACTGCTTACAAAAAATATATAGGAAATAATTATATCTGTTTGACAGTAAAAGAACGTAATAGCACGCCTTGAATATTATTCATGGATCTAATACTGGTTTGTGTATCATAGAGCAACCGCAACCCCTGAAAACGACCTAAAAAGGAGAATATCGAGGTGGACGGAACAACTTAATTTATTTAATATAAGCCACAGAACACAGAAATATGTATACGTCCTAACGCGAGCTGGGAATTAAACGACAGAACAAAATGTGGGAGTATTTCAAGTTACAGTACAAAATATTACTAAACTTCTGTTAAAAAGATCAAAACGCTAGGGAAACTTAATCATCTTTAAAGGAGACATATCGAAACGAAGAGCTAGGCCATTGCACGTGTTCAGGGCGCCCGTTTAAACATTCTTCAAGCCCGGTTTTGATGGTTAGGGTCCTTTTAAATTTATATCCATAATCATGTATTACTGAATTGGATATATTGAATGAATATTGTAAAATTCGAGTGAATTGGCGTTCGTAATTGCATGGGTATTTTGCTTTCTAATCAAATAGATAATAGTTCTTTATTATAAAGTTCTATCTGAAACTGGACATCATTACATACCGTACACTTTGTTATCATAACATGACAAATCGTAACCACAGGTTTCTCCATCACTGGAGGTGGCCCGGGGGTTTAGAAACTCCCTATTCATGGCTTTAATAAGATACTTGTGACAAATAAGTGTGATTTATCAGGTTTTGAAGTAAAAATCACAAAAAAATAATAAATTTTCGTGAAAACACAGATAGTTAAAGTTTTTCTTAACCAGCCTTTTCTCAAAGAATTATAAATAATTTTCAGTTTTCCATAATTCTTTAATCTAATATAAAACTCCATTTTTTATCACATAAATAATGTGATAAAATTTATTCTAGCCAAAAATTGTAAGTTAAATCACTTTAAATATTTTGTGAATTACTAGCTAGAGCAGCTCTGAGATTTCATTCTTTGAAATGTTCTACAGGTACGTGTTTAATGATACTGAAATATGAAGTACGGATCACTGCCTGACGATAAGGTCAAGGTCGGTAATAAAGTAAAGAAGGAAGGCGGTGAGCAGAAGTGGACAGTGGAGTAGTTTTTGGTAATTTGAACGTCAAATTATTATATTTTGTAAAGTTGTATCATATATTATTTTTAAATATCATATCCCTGCAAAATACGTTTTGTATCGCCTACGTAATGTGCCAAAACAGAAGCTCTTCCATTCTTTATGAAAGTTTTCAACTGTGAGTGTGAGTTTGTGTACTGCTTTAGGCCTTACATGATATAATAATGCAGTTTTCAGGTTATAACTTATATGGGTTCCAGAAAACCGTTCACTTTATAAAAGCAAAACTATAGTCTGTTCCACCAACCATAACACTATGCTTTTTTTGCGTTTTCTTCTGTGCCAGGATTTCCGATTTGTGTTCATAGCGGTACGGCAAATGCCGAAAAAGACCTAATTTTAGCAAAAGTAAGCAAAAATTGATGAAAAACAAATAGCATCACAATGCCGAGTTGGTTTTTTTTTATGTGAGAACTACATGACCAACTTGGTGCTGTATGTGAAAACTTTGCTGCCATAATGGAATGATGTAATTGTTACATCACAGATGTCGCTTGAAATTTCCTGAATACACGTTAAAAAGAGGCCAGCAGATGTCACCGTGGTCAGCAGCCCAAGTTGAGCTTTTTTATTTGATAATACTGTAGGCCTATATGGCTGATTTTTTAAACATAGTACGTTACACAGAACCCCGGTCATGGCCAGGTCCAAAGCTTCATTCATGTAACAGGTGGTAAATATGCGTAAAAAATAGCTCATATATAGTTTTGTAAGTAACTAGGGTGTTTCCTTGTGTCAATCAGCGTATATGCATATATATGCATGAAAATCGCCACAGGAGCAATTTTCACAAATTGGGTCTGCGTGAATTCAGGGAATCAGGGTAAAATGATGTCACTTCACCATGTTTTTGTGGACAAATATATACGTCTCTAGTTCATGCACATACGCACCCATTGCACATCGAAACACGTCTGTTTTTTTTCATGCATATATGCACACATGGCAACACCTTTAAGTTTAAATTGAGTTGGTGCATCTTCACCTATTGATTTATGGAAATGTTACTAAAGCTTGCTGAACAGGATATGGAGAAACACTGTTCGTCAGTTCATGCAGAATGATCTATATATAATTATATATATATATATTATACGCCGGGCACTGCATAGTTTTGTTCAACTGCATATATATGTATAGTCCAGAACTGAATGCTGACAGGACCCACAAATACCCACCCCCAAAGCTTTGGCAGGTGTTTGTGAGGCCTGTCAGCATTCAGTTCTGGACTACAAGTTTTCTAGCCACAGCCAGTGCGAATGTATTCACATTTGTAAAAACTGGAATACACTAGTGGTTGGAGTCGGTTCCTTTTTCATAATCGATCATCGGTTTGAGCAAACCGATTGATGATCAATTATTAATCGGTTCGGACAAATATATGCAATTATTAAAGAAATATACAATTATCTGTGAACCTGTACCTGCGTTTCCCCAGCAGGTATTCTCCTCTCGCACATGAGTGTTACGATCCTTCCAAGTATCAAGACACAATCAGACTAATTTTAAGGATCAAATTAAACGATCCGCAACGTCGGGTAACATCTTTCATTATGGGAATTAAATGCATCTAGGAATGTTAGGCCTATAGAGGGTCTTGTTTCTAGCACATGAAGGCAGATTTTAGGGCCCAGGTGCGCTTGGGCCAGATCATACCAAAAAAAATTGCAGACTAGTCCAAAAAATGAGTCCGAAATCCAAATACTCGACCGGCCGGGTTTGTCCCAACAAAGAATTTTTTAAGGACAGCCTAAACAGTGGCACCTGGTATTGGTAGAATTGATTATTTCTAAGAGAATCTCGCAAAATTGGCATAGACTTGGAGAATTTATTGAGTTTTTTAACGCCATCCCCCCCATATTTTGCAATGTATATCTCGTTAAAATACTCTCAGCTAATTCTGCAGCTCCCTGCAGGTTAACAGATAAGAAGTTTAATAAGTCCTCCATTCTCGCATCTACCGTGTCAAACTCAGTTACATACGGATGTTATTTGGGAACACAGACTCATTATATGAAGCGCGGAATGTGGTAAAAAATGGAAGAATATTTTTTGCCTATAACATAAAAGCATTCTGGAAAGAAAACAATCATTATTATGATGTAATTGATTGTTGCCTTTGGTAATCAAGCGCTTGAAAGTGGCAGCAAACTAACTGACTTTTGAAAAAACTTGATGATCAACCCACCACTAGAATACACCTTTAACAAAAAGTTGGGAAAAGTTTACAAAATTCCATGCGAATCCACTTATTTCATGACCCTGAGATACCGGCACTGCCATCTTGCCACCCTAACTTAAAATGAACTGGTTGGAATATTCTCCTAACTTTTGACCCCTTTTGGCATACTTGCCTAGACTGGTGCCCTGCTCTGTTATGGTTTTCTACCAGTCATATAGACAGGCCTACGACACTGTCTCCAGTACTCCTGGCAGACTGGTTCCAACTCCATTATGGATATATATGAGAAAAATAAACTTTTGCTGGGGAGAGTTGCAAAAAGTTGGCTGTACATATCATGTGACAGGAATGATTAGATTAATAGATATTAATAATAAATCAGTGTCAAATACAGTGGAATATCAAACTCATTCAACATATTGTATTATCCGTACATCCATCATTCAATTTTTGAGCAACAACTCATTCTTCAATATTTTAAAACTAGATGAATTTAGAAGTGACTAAAGAAAGTGATTTTACAAGAACTCCTCATTGATAATCAACCAGGACCGCATGAGCGTCCATGACAACTGATATGAGCCCGCAAATCAAAGTTGGAATCAGTCTATCAGTTCATCAGAAGTTGCAACTTGGAGTGCCTAAGATGGTGTTGTACGCCTGTCTCTATGACCAGCTGAAGACCATAATAGAGTAGGGTACCAGTCTAGTACTTGCCTTGCAATATGGGCAATCCCATTTCAAGGTCGGGATGACCCTTGACACTTCACACTTTAGATTATTTTAGATACTAAAGATTTGTCCATGTCCTTGCGCACAGGTTAGGATGAGATTCAGGCAGAAATAAAACCATATGTTCAGAAATAACATTCTACACACAGGGCCTGACAAAATTTTTTTTTTGCTGACTAGCCCAAGTTTAGTTTTTGACTAGCCAGCAGAAAAATTTCACTAGCCCAGTATATTTCAATAAAATTAAATTAAAAATTAAATATCATAAAAATAATCTGATGACAATGAGACATTTTGGCCAAGATAGCGTCCAGGGAAGTCAAATAGACAAAATATATGAATTCCTTTATACATACATTCATGTTTGTGTCTGGTATTAACACTATTCATCAGATGTATTCATTTGTTTTTGATGTTTGCAAAATAGTGAAAAAAAGACCTTTTTTATAAAAATTTAATTGTGTCGCCCGTATTGAGAAAACATGAAAAATGTGTACCCCTTCCCAACCATCCCGGATTTAGAATTTAAAAATGCCCAAAATGTATCTTTTGATTACAAAAATGCAGCGTGCACCTCAAGATTGCAGAGAAAATCTTGTCTCCTGATCTGCTCGTCGTTGTTTCTATTTTTTTTTATTTTGCAATAAACCAGTTACCTTAAAAAATGTCCACAAATTCATAACAAAATCCTTTTGAGGTATCCCGAACCAAATGTTCCATGACTTATACAATTGTCATTCTATTCTAAATCTTAATCTTGGCTGAAAATTGTTACTTTCTGGAATTTTCAAGAAAATATCAGAATATTTTCACCAATTACCAGTGGTCATAATTGTTAATGTCATGTTCGTTGCCCCTATGCTCATTTGAAAATCTCGCTGGTCAACTGAATTGATTTTGAAAAATTCGAAGGTAGAATAATGTGCCCGTTTTGGATAAAAAATAACATGAAAACAAGTGATTTTCATTTTATACTAAGTAGTGTTGGGACGATACTGGTTTTTGATATCATGATAATTATTCAAATTTTATCGCGATATACCGTGATATCGCGATATATTTAATTATATTTAATGGCATTAATAAGCCATCAATAATGATATTTATAACAACCACCTTTAAAGTCTTGACTTTATACAAGGGGTTAAGTATTAATATCATTTATACCTATTGTGCCAGTACCACAGAATGACTCATTAAGTGATGTAAGTTGCATGAAGGTCCTGCAGGTGTGCAAGCTTGAGGCGCGGGAAGTCCTGCCCCCATCGTCGAATCACGCTTGTCAGAACTTTCCATCAGTTTCCTATAGCTACATAAGAGCCGGAGAATCCCGGCGAATTTTGGGAGAGCGTGTCATACCAATCATGGCTAAATATACCATCCTAATTTTTTATGGCAAAATATGCAACCCGTATGGAATGTTCGATTCAGTTGTGACACAATCATGTTGACATTTTCGTTCCATGTAATAAAAGCATAAATATGTGTATTTATTGCTCTTCAATTATAATGTTATTTTTTCCTGGAATTCTTAAGCTTTTGTCCTCTCTGATTCATCCTGCTACTTCCGGACATTTCCGACTAATCCCGAAGTCTGTAAGCACACGGTTCCACCCACACGCTTGTATTCAAATACATGTGGTTTATAAAAATAAATGTGATTCTTTGAAATAAATTTATTTTGAACCTCAAGGGCTTGCTTGTGAACTAAAATCGTGAACAAAAAATGATATCGTGGTATCGTGATAATAGGAAAGTTGACGGTATGATAACCATAGCTGTCAGATATCGTGATAATACCGGTAACCGTCCCAACCCTAATACTAAGGTGGGTTGACGATCGGTGATCTGCCAGAGAAATCTCTTGAATCTTTTTGATCCCGTTGGCTATCATAAAGAGCTCACGCAAAACAGATTGAATGGGACAGGTGGTTGTTCCTTTTACCGTACACAGTACACTGCGCACAGCTGTTCAATTTAATTTCTAATAGATGAACAGGGAAGTACAGCAAAGAACGGAACAGCTTACTGGAGTGCCACCGTGTGTTTGTATAAGAGACTAAGTCCATGTTCTATGTGACAACGTACGCAACTGCGTATTACATTGGGTTTGTTTCCACTGGCAGTATGACTTTTTGGACATAACAGTTCATCAAATAGTAGAAATATTACTGCTGAAATGAATTATGTTATTATATTATACAGTGTAAGATAAAAAAAGCAAAACTTGTATCTTTGAATAACTTTTGAGACCAGCTGGCATAAAAGTCAGTACTACAGACCGTGTCCATTAACATGTTCTGCTGCTGGCCTCGCAGTTCACTACAGGAAAAATGTCAAAGTTGAGAGAAAAGGAACTGCAGAGGACAGTATCTACGCTAATTGTAGCACGAAAGTGGTCACAAGGAAGGTGGAAGGATGATTTTCAGACATTTTGGCAAGAATTTTCACACATTTTGTCATGGAAATTTCGGCGCGAAGGAAAAGTCGTTTGCGCAAGAAGCATTTTGCCTAACCTTCACCGAAAGAAACGATCCTTCTCGCAGTTGATCCGTTTAAATTTTAATGTCATTAGATCCCTGTTGGGGTTTTAGAGTGTGTGTAAGGATTAACTGGTTTATGACTAGCCCATTGGACTTACCAGCCTGGACTTTAGGGTAGTCCGATGGCGAACTTGAGTAGCCCCGGACGTCGGGCTATAGGGTTTGTGGGGCCCTGTACACAAATTGGTATGTGGAGATAATCACTGTATATGTATCCCATTTAAAAAAAGAGGGAGTGCGTGGTTATGGTTATATGTTTTTGTGATAACCAATAAATTCAGATCAGGCCTTAACGCAAGAATTTAAATCCATTTCCAAGAAAAATCGTTCAAAAATCAATGCAAGGCAGGCTAGGAACCATGTTTATCAAATACTCTACTTGCCACAGCCATTTTTTAAACTTTGCCAGTAAAGGTAATGTACATATTCAAATGACTAAGTGGGGAATTGTGTTAATGGGCGAACAGAGTTCACTGACAAAATGCTTGAGCTTGAAACTGACATCAGATTGAAAAGAGTGCGTGACCCCTGCTTAGAGAGTTGCCGGTTATGCATTGTAAATGAATTTCACTGGTTCTGCAGGCCTGGTACACTTGCTTTGGAGAAATCTAGGGCACACATGCACAGTGTACAAGTTTCTGCCATTTTATTATTATTAACACTGGCACTACTTATGATCACTCAAAAGGATAGTACACTTTCATCTATATATAAATTTGGGGGGAGGGGAGGGAAGGAAAGAACACTATCAGTAGAAACTGCGTTTTTATATGTTGAATACAACATTTCTTAGCCAATATATCATAACAATTTTACGGTTAATTTAAGTGTCTGGTTTTCTCAAACTTAAAAAGGATCTCCTCTGACTCTGAAACAATGTATCGAACTTATTGAAGGGAGGAGCAGGGGGGCAATTCATGTACAGTCATATAGCATGGGCTACATACATGTAATTAACGACAGTGATGTACTGCTGCATGTTATTATTTGACCACACCACAACGCCAAACAGCAGGAACCTCCCACCTGCAAATGGAACACCGCTTATGACGTCTCACACGTGTGAGGCAGAATCTTATCAGTTGACCAGGCACAAAGTGTCTTAAACACCGGCAGAGTTTCTCCTGGAATTTAATTTTTAGCTCAGCTGACTATAAGTCATCTGAGCTATAGTCCTGGTCCATTGTCCGTCGTCCGGATGCCCGTCCTTTAACAGGGCACGCTTTGAAACCGTTGGACCTACGAATCCAAAATTCTGCATACCATTAGATGTCTCCAAAATCTCCTACCATACCGAAAATTGGGTCATTAGGACTTCGTTCCTTCAAGATATTAAGGAAAAACCTCCGTTTTCCTTAAAAAAGCCATTGTTACACTTCAAGGCTGCTTAATATCAAAACCACTGATCTGTTTTTGATCATATTTAGTATTCATATTCTTCCATACATTTTCTATGCACATACCAAAATTTAGGTCAGTATTGGGTATTTTTTTGAAGTTATGGACCCAAATATAATGCAATTTTTTAAAAATCAGGAAATATATTTGCTCACTTAACATGAGAATTGCTGAAGCTGGAGACTTTTTTAAAGGAATATAACTTTATTTAATCAAGATTCAATTGTTTACCTAAAATAAGATCTCAATTTTGCAAATTTTTAAGTTATGAGCATAAATAAAAAATC
This sequence comes from Sipunculus nudus, assembly GCA_026874595.1. NCBI lineage: Eukaryota > Metazoa > Annelida > Sipuncula > Golfingiida > Sipunculidae > Sipunculus > Sipunculus nudus. The sequence continues at coordinate 7,357,869 of CM049316.1, forward strand.
AATACCTTAAATTTTGTCCAACTTTGGCAATGTCACGTTTTTCCCTGTAAGCACTGTTGATTTAATTTTCACAGCATATATACATAAGGATTTAATCTTTTAAAATCTGAAATTTCAAAGTATATGCTTGAAAAGAGTAGCTTTTATTCAAGTTTTCATACACCATGTCAAATGTTGTTTACATCTAGCCCACTAGTAGTACAGCCTTCTCTTGCATTATGTAACCCACCCCATGCAGCTTGCCTTGGCTCAGCTTGGCCACTACTATCTGTCCACTTGCCTGTCCATCTGTAAATTTTTCAAATGCATCACAGTATCTCAAAACTTTTACTGTTTTTCTTCATGACAGTCTTGTCAGAGTATTAGTTTGCAATCATATATTTAGAACTTTACTATAACCAATTTTTTATTAGAAATCTATTTTCACCCTTCAGGACTGCCTAATATCAAAACCACTCATCTGTTTTCCCTCATATTTATCATAAATATACCTCTATATAGGTCCTATGTATATGCTAGAAATTGTCTGTATTATATTATATAGGTTTTTAATAAAAACGTTTTTTTCCTGTAAGTACTGTGGATTTAATTTTCACAGCATGTACACATAAGGATTTAATCTGTTAAAATCTGAAATTTGAAAATAAAAGCTGCAAAATTAGGCTAGTTATTGAATTTTTTTGGAGGCTCTTGTTGTATTCCCTTACATTGTCAAGCAGTCCACTTTGGTGACTGTAGGACATTCAGTGCAGCTCTCTATGCTCCCCAGGCTGTTGGCATAATGTTAGATGTCCCCGAGATCTCCTACCAAGCTGAAAATTGGGTCTTTGCAACTTTGTTCCTTTGAGAAATTAAGGAAAAACCTCAATTTTTAGCTCAGCTGACTATAAGTCATCTGAGCTATAGTCGTGGTCCATTTTCCCTCGTCCGTCTGTCTGTCCGTCAGTAAATGTGGCACGTTTTGAAACCGTGAGACCTAGGAATCCAAAATTCAGCATAATGTTAGATGTCCCCAAGATCTCCTACCAAGCCGAAAACTGGGTTTTTGCGACTTTGTTCCTTTGAGAAATTAAGGAAAAACCTCAATTTTTTATTAAAAACCTATTTTCACACTTCAGGACTGCCTAATATCAAAACCACTCATCTGTTTTCTCTCATATTTATCATAAATATTCCTCTATATAGGTCCTATATATATGCGAGAAATTATGTCTGTATTATATAATTTAAAACAGTTATGGGCAAAAACATTATGCATTTTGTAAAAAATCATGAAAGATATTTGATCACTTAACACAAAACATGTTGAAGCTATGGACTTTTTTTCCAGTAATATAACTTTAATTAATCAAAATTAAATTGTATACCCAAAATTAGATCAAAATCTCTTAAATTTTTTTAAATATTAACAAAAATAATAAATGGTACCTTAAATTTTGCCCAACTTTGACCATGGCACGTCTTTTTCCTGTAAGTACTGTTGATTTAATTTTCACAACATGTGCACATAAGGATTTAATCTGTTTAAATCTGAAATTTGAAAATAAAAGCTGCAAAATTAGGCTAGTTATTGAATTTTTTTTGGAGGCTCTTGTTGTATTCCCTTACATTGTCAAGCAGTCCACTTTGGTGACTGTAGGACCTTCAGTGCAGCTCTCTATGCTCCCCAGGCTGTTGGTATAATGTTAGATGTCCCCAAGATCTCCTACCAAGCTGAAAATTGGGTCTTTGCGACTTTGTTCCTTTGAGAAATTAAGGAAAAACCTCAATTTTTAGCTCAGCTGACTATAAGTCATCTGAGCTATAGTTGTGGTCCATTGTCCGTCGTCCGTCTGTCTGTCCGTCCGTCCGTCTGTCTGTCCGTAGATGTGGCACGTTTTGAAACCATGAGACCTAGGAATCCAAAATTCGGCATAATGTTAGATGTCCCCAAGATCTCCTACCAAGCCGAAAACTGGGTTTTTGCGACTTTGTTCCTTTGAGAAATTAAGGAAAAACCTCAATTTTTTATTAAAAACCTATTTTCACACTTCAGGACTGCCTAATATCAAAACCACTCATCTGTTTTCTCTCATATTTATCATAAATATTCCTCTATATAGGTCCTATATATATGCGAGAAATTATGTCTGTATTATATAATTAAAAAAAGTTATGGGCAATAACATTATGCATTTTGTAAAAAATCATGAAAGATATTTGATCACTTAACACAAAACATGTTGAAGCTATGGACTTTTTTTCCAGTAATATAACTTTAATTAATCAAAATTAAATTGTATACCCAAAATTAGATCAAAATCTCTTAAATTTTTTTAAATATTAACAAAAATAAAAAATGGTACCTTAAATTTTGCCCAACTTTGACCATGGCACGTCTTTTTCCTGTAAGTACTGTTGATTTAATTTTCACAACATGTGCACATAAGGATTTAATCTGTTAAAATCTGAAATTTGAAAATAAAAGCTGCAAAATTAGGCTAGTTATTGAATTTTTTTTGGAGGCTCTTGTTGTATTCCCTTACATTGTCAAGCATTCCACTTTGGTGACTGTAGGACCTTCAGTGCAGCTCTCCATGCTCCCCAGGCTGTTGGCATAATGTTATGCAATCCCATCACTAGGGCAAGCCCTCTCTCCACTGAGATGAGCTTGGTCAGGCTGTCTGCAGTTAATACCATACCACAGGGAGCCTTTTTCTCTCCCCCTCCCACCCCATTCTGTTGACAGACCTGTACTATGAACTAGATGAATCTTAAAATTAACATTTTTTTTTCAGCAACGAGCAGTAACAACGGAGACCCCTCCCCCCCCACCCACCCACCCCTTCAATACACAGGACTAATAAACAAGATGAATCTTATAATTTTAATGTTAAATAAATTCTTTTTGATGAGACTTGGACAATATTGATTTTTTTAAAGACAAAAATTTCAGGAATTTAATCCTAATATTCAAATGTGATAAATTATTAGGATCTAATGTAAGTGCTTACTGACAAGATTTAAGAAGATATAAATACTTTGTAGCATTTCATTCATATCTCTTAAAGTTGGCGGGGCCTAGGTGTGAATAACACTGTTAACTTAGTATTAAAATTAGGAATATTGGTCAAACTTTGTGGGATTTTTTTTTAACTCATATGGCCATATATTTAACTTATGAAAACTTAATTACCTTCACACATTATTTGTTTATGAAATGTTACTTTTATATAACACTTACCTTTGGCCTATTTGTTCCCTTGGTGCATCACTAAATGGTTTAGCTCATGTACATTATTCTATAATTTACAGAGTTTCATTTTAGCAGGGCCATTTTCATAGCTTTTCTAATGATAATATACATGAAAAACTAAAAGAAATAAAAATATTTTGCAGTTACTAATATTTTCCAAAATTCAGCTGAGCGATGTGACCCAGGGGTCCCTTGTTTATCATTACAGGCTATTCTTTCCAGTATGTGGCATTTTTCCTACAGGTCAGAAAATTAGGTTGCGTTCTAATTTAACTCCTTACCAAATATCTTTGTTCTCTTTTTTTTCTGATTCAAAATATGGCAAAAAAACACAGTGTCATGGTTGGTGGAAGGGACTATAGTACTGCTAATACCTGTTTCAGTGAAAATGCAAAAAAACCTCTGTAGCAAGTTTCAGTTGGCCAAAACCATCCAGTGCATCCTCTCAAAAATTGTACAGGGACATATCATCTGTTGCAGATATAAGCTGAAAATCAATCATTTCAGCTGCCAGCGCCCAGCTGCATGCATTTTTTCAGCCACAAACTCAAGTGAGGTACTGACTGGCACTTACTCTCTCCAGTCAATCAGTACCATTTTAGCCGCCAGGCCCCTTTTATTACTTAGGCTTACACAGTTTATTCTACACAGATAAATAAACGTATCAATGCTATCTTGCTTCACAGTTAATTGGTACTATATGCTGCTGGTATATAAATGCCTGGTAACTTGACCTTTCTAATGAGGACAGTCTGTGTTATTCAGTGAGAAATATAAATTATTACATCAGAAAAATAGAAAAATCAACCTAATGCATCTTTACAAGCAACTTCAAACAGGAACAAATATGCAAATCTCACTTTATACACAATTAATAAGATATATGATATTTTTTAAAAAATCTTATATGTTGCTGCTGCACTATGTCCTGTTGCTTCTGCTGGTTATTATGTTTGCTGCTTAAAGTAGTGGCTGCTGCTCCACAAATTGTATAGTAACAGAATATAAAGTAGCAGTATACATACAGGATGTAGAGCAACAGGATCAAAAGCTGTTGCTGTTGCTCTAAGATCTATTGCTGCTTGTCTTCATCCTGTTGCTGCTCCACATTCTTGGACTTCTGCTTTTCATGCTGGGGCAGCAGGCTGGTTCTGGGCAAACCAGTCTTTTACCACCAACCAAAACAGAGGTCTTACACATAGTACTTCTTCAGGCTGAAATTACCCTTTAGTTGAAAAAACACCTGATTCATGTGCTCCTGATTTGATTGTTTGTTGAATCACGGTGTGTATCCCACCAGTATGATCTGCAAAGATCACATGTAACATATCCTGTGAAATCTTCATTAAGCATATACTATCAGGCATCATTCGCCAACAGCTTCTGGCATATCTAAATTCAGTTTAAGTGATCAGTTCAACACTGTGGACCATCAACTTTTTGCTATTATACGTGTATAGTATTCCAAATACATAGGTTTAGAGGTAAAATTATTGAGTCATGCAATTTCAAATGCTAATCTCCAAGACTGTATCATTGCCAATTGTGCTGATTACCTTTCAGTTAATAGGATGATTGATGGGTATTTTGCTTTATTTTTAGAACAAATATAGATGATGTTAAGCATGACAAGGTAGCAGGTTAGGAGGTAAGAAGAATGGCAGAGCCAAAGAAGGAGGTCAGTCTGTACAATATTCCATGCTTACTGCAGATTTTAAAATCTTGATGGTTGATGTTCAGACATCTGTATCTGAGATCAAGTTTGATTTCTTGACTGTGGCACTTGTGTCATATCTTGTGTTTTTACACCAATGTCTGAGGTCAGTGTCATGACATTAATTGAACATAATCAACTGCAGTTTATAAGTATTACCTCACGCAATTAGTTAATATTGTCTTAGTGCAAAAGTTTTCCACATAACAGACATGTATACTACTCCATTTCATCTGTATTATATGTTGCTTTGGTTCATTGTGCGAATAAAATGTATGTCTGTTTACCATAACAATACCCCATCATCAGAAGTCCAAATTTGAGGTACTTAAATAAGATGAAAGAAAATCACTGAAGAAAGACTGATGTCAAGTTTGAAATATGTTAAATTGTGAAGTTTTTTGGTGTGACCATCAGATCACATGCGCACTTTGGTAATGTTTGCACTTAGTATTTATTGACCTGATGTAAGCTTATGTACACTTATGTACACAAATAATCAAACTGTTTTTGAACAAAATATTGGCAGATACCAAAATATTGTAGGAAGAACACACTATATTGCATGTCTGTTTAACATACTTGGTGCGTGAATAGGTCCCTTTAAGGTCTGAGGCTGCCCAGTCTTGACATAAAGGTCTCGGACTGACCAGTCTTGACATTAAGGTGTGAAGCTGACAAGTCTTGACAGTAAGCTCTGAGGCTGACTAGTCTTGACATTAAGGTCTGCGTCTGACCAGACTTGACATTAAGGTCTTGGGCTAACTAGTCTTGACATTAAGGTCTGAGGCTGACCAGTCTTGACATTAAGGTCTGAGGCTGACCAGTCTTGACATTAAGGTCTGAGGCTGACTAGTCTTGACATTAGGGTCATTCCAGTCAAGTCAGCCAGGGCTCCCGCATCACCATCTCAGATTTCCTTCATTTTTAACTCAGCTGACTGAAAGTCATCTGAGCTATAGTGATCACTCTTTGTCCGTCGTCCGTCTGTCTGTCTGTCTGTCTGTCGGTCTGTCCGTCTGTCTGTCCATTAACCAGGCACAAATCGTAACTGCTGGACCTAGAATCTTGTAACTTGGGATTCTGAGAGGTCCATGAAAAATCTCCTTGGAAACCAGAAATGAGGTCTCTGTTACCCATATCCTTCAAGCTATTGGGCCCAAAAGTACCCCCCAGAAAAGTAAAAAATTTCATACAAAAACTTCAATATCTCATTAACTACTTGACTGATGGTCATGATTTTTGGCATACATATTGATCATGCAATGTTCCATCAGTTACTGCAGACTGGTGGCGCCACCTGTATTTTTCGATTTTTTACAAATTTTTTTCTCTATTTTTGAGACCTTTAAAAATGTGAACATCTGTTAACAAGGCACAAATCGTAAAGACTAGACCTAGAATTTTAATTCTTGAAACACTGAGAGGTCCATGAAAAATCTCCTTGGAAACCAGAAATTAGGTCTCTGTTACCCATATCCTTCGAGCTATGGGGCCCCAAAGTACCCCCCAGAATAGTCAAAAATTTCATACAAAAACTTCAATATCTCAATAACTACATCACTGATGGTCATGATTTTTGGCATACATATTGATCATGAGATGTTCCATCAGTTCCTGCAGACTGGTGGCGCCATCTGTATTGTTCGATTTTTTACGATATTTTCCTCTATTTTTGAGACCTTGAAGGATGCTGTCATCTGTTAACGTGGCACAAATCGTAACGACTGGACCTAGAATCTTCATTCTTGATACACTGAGAGGTCCATGAAAAGTCTCCATGGAAACCAGAAATTAGGTCTCTGTTACCCATATCCTTCAAGCTATGGGGCCCCTAAGTACCCCCCAGAATAGTAAAAAATTTCATAAAAAAACTTTAATATCTGATTAACTACATCACTGATGGTCATGATTTTTGGCATACATATTGATCATGAGATGTTTCATCAGTTTCTGCAGACTGGTGGCGCAACCTGTATTTTTCAATTTTACGAATTGTCTTTGCTATTTTTGAGACCTTTAAAAATGTGGACATCTGTTAACAGGGCACAAATGGTAAAGACTGGACCTAGGATCTTCATTCTTGACATTCTGAGAGACCTATGAAAAGTCTTACCCATATCCTTTGAGCTATGGGGCCCCAAAGTACCCCCAGAATAGTAAAAAATTTCATAAAAAAACTTTAATATCTGATTAACTACATCACTGATGGTCATGATTTTTGGCATACGTATTGATCATGAGATGTTTCATCAGTTTCTGCAGACTGGTGGCGCCAGAAATTTTTACAATTTCTTTTTCTCTATTTTTGAGACCTTTAAGGATGTAGTTATCTGTCAACAGGGTTAAAATTGTAGCGACTGGACCTAGAATCTTCATTCTTGACACACAGGGAGACCCATGAAAAGTCTCCATGGAAACCTGGAATTAGGTCTCTGTTACCCATATCCTTTGAGCTATGGCACTCCAAAGTACAGCTCAGAATAATGGAAAATTTGATTCAAAAGTTGAAGTATCTGAACAACTAATGCAGAGATCACCATAATTGTTTGCATGGATATTGATCATGGAGTGTTTCATCAGTTTCTGCAGCCTGGTGGCACCATATGTATTTGTTCAGGCTTTTTTTTAAATTTTTTTCTCTATTTTTGAGACCTTTAGAGATATGAACATCTGTTATCAGGGCACTAATCATAACAACTGGACCTAGAATCTTCATTCTTTACACACAGGGAGACCCAATGAAAAATCCCCATGGAAACCTGAAATTAGGTCTCTGTTACCCATATCCATTAAGCTGTATGGCTCCAAAGTACCCCCAGAATAATGAAAAATTTGATACAAAAACTCCAGTATCTCAATAACTACAACACTGATGGTCATGATTTTTGGCATACATATTGATCATGACGTGTTCCATCCTTTCAGCAGACTGAGTGCGCCACTTCTATTTTTTCTTCAAAATTTTACAAATTTTTTTCTCTATTTTTGAGACCTTTAAAGATGTGGTTATCTGTCAACAGGGTACAAATTGTAACAGCTGGACCTAGAATCTTCATTCTTGTCATGCAAGGAGGCCCATGAAAAGTGTCTGTGGAAACCTGAAATTAGGTCTCTGTTACCCATATCCTCCAACCTATAGGACTCCCAAAGTATCCCCCAGAATAATAGAAAATTTGATACAAAAGCTGAAGTATCTGAACAACTAATCCAGAGACCACCATACTTCTTTGCATGGATATTGACCATTAAGTGTTTTTATTAGTTTCTGCAGACTGGTGGAGCCACAAGTAATTTTTTTTAAAGTTTACACATTTTTTCTCTATTTTTTAGATTTATTTATACAGACACAATCTCAGCCTGTTGGTTAATCTGTTTGATGCTTCAGTTGAATGGGTATATACTACCATTCAGATGATAAAATTTCCTTTTGCAAATCTCTTCCTAGTCAGCTGAGCGTCATGACCCATGGGTCACTTGTTTTTATTTTAATACTGTGATATGTATGATGAACTTCTGTAATGTTTGTTTTGTAATTTTGTGAAAATCTCATGTTTTTGGCCCCTAAAAGGGAAGAGGGTTATAACGGCTGAGCGTTATGTGTTATTTTCCCATGATTTGAGGAGCTAATAACTTCATTAATATCGATGCTAGAACTCTGTAATTTGACAGAAATACAGTCTAGTAGTTGTAGATTAGATATAATAAGTTAAAACCTGGCAGAAATGGAGGATTTAGATTTTATGGCCCTGTTAAAATGAAAAAAAATAAAAACGCAATATGTTTTCTAATATTCAAAGGCCTGTACAGCCAGATGTTTTCATGCTATGATCTTCAAACTTGCTCAATACAGTATATGGGATATATATATGAAAAAAGTGAAATAAATTGACAGATTCACTGAATACTTCTTTTACAGGAAAGGCCAAGATGTCAAAGAAAATTTTAATGGACCAATGTTTGGAGCCATTTAATCCAATGTAGGACACCTTGAACAGACTTGAAAATTTAATGTGTTTTAGAACTTCCCCTAAACTGCAAATGTACAAAATTACAGCAATGCAAAATGTGTCTTTTAAGAGTTATCATTTTTTGAAAAAGCACAGTTTTTCACTGTCACGGATGGACAAATAATAACTTCTTGGCAGTCATTCAAGATGTTCACACATTCCATTATTTCTCTTTTGTACTTGTGAACACAGTAAAAACATGTTTCAAAGTAGATATATGAATCCAATTCAGTCAGTCATAATCTCCAAACAAATATCAGGGTACAAAAATATAAATTTTTGCAAGGACGTTTCGAGGACAATCCAGTTTCTCTCTCATTTTATCAAGTACCTTGGTAAGTGAATGCTCATTCATAATTCCAGAATGATAATCCAGTTCCAGTTCTGCTAGCTGAATGTTACCATTGACAATACAGCTGAGCAGCCATATATATCACACAGTTATTTGTATGCAATAACCTGATATTAAACCATTTTGATTTCAAATTATTTTATTGGTTAACAAAAAATGAAAGTTTATATTAAAAAAGTATTCTTCAGAAATGGTGTAGCGTTGATACTTTCATTGATTTTGCCTTTGAATATTAGAAAACATATTGCGTTTTGATTTTTTTTTTTGCATTTTGACAGGGCCATAAAATCTGATTCCTCCATTTCTGCCAGGTTTTAATTTATTATATCTAATCTACAACTACTAGACTGTGTTTCTGACAAATTACAGAGTTCTAGCATCGTTATTAATAAAGTTATTAGCTCCTTAAATCAGGGGAAAATAACACATGACGCTTGGCCGTTATAACCCTCTTCCCTTTTAGGGACCAAAAACATAAGAGTTTTCACAAAATTACAAAACAAACATTACAGAAGTTCATCATACATATCACAGTATTAAAATAAAAAAAAATGAAGGAAATCTGAGATGGTGATGCGGGGGACCCACAAGAAATTGGTTGATTTGGCATGGAATGACCCATTAAGGTCTGAGGCTGACTAGTATTGACATTAAGGTCTGAGGCTGACCAGTCTTGACATTAAGATGTGAGGCTGACCAATCTTGTCATTAAGGTGTGAGGCTGACCAGTTTTGACATTAAGGTCTGAGGCTGACCAGTATTGACATTAAGGTCTGAGGCTGACTAGTCTTGACATAAAGGTCCGAGGCTGACAAGTCTTGACATTAAGGTGTGAGGCTGACCAGTCTTGACATTAAGATCTGAGGCTGACGTAGCGTTATCACGTTTATTTCCAGGGTACAGCAAGTCCCTCAGTCCCAGGAGGGCATAAACAACTGCCACAGGTCCCAACAGAGGAGATGCAGCAGTCGTGGAATGCACGGATAGCAGACGCAACTCATCGTGCTCATCAGGGATTCGGCCAGATCTGCTTAGAGTATGCTCTCATGGCCGAATAGTAAGTGATGCCTTACTGTACATCTTACCTGAATTTTTAACCCAGTTAATGTGTATGATAACATGTACGCATGGGAACACATAAATCAACCCTGTATTGTCCCTTCTAAAGTAATTGTAAAAAATATTTTACACATAAATTAAAAATATTCAGTGCTTGCTGAGGATATAATTGATATCTGTAGTGAACCAGAATGTTCAAAGTGTTGAGCACTGAACATCTTATAAATCAGCTATTGTGCCCTGCTTGTTGGTGATACATTAAGAAAATTTTTATTTTGCTTTTGAAAACTGGGTGAAGGTTGCTGACTTGGTACATGCATCAACATTTCTTTTCCTTTCTTGTTACTATGGCTGTTTGGTTCATATTGCCATATTGTGATCACTGGCTCAACTGACTCAGTCACCTAAGCCTGAGCCATGACCCTTTGTCCATCATTTATCTAAACGATCATAGCATCAGACCTGAGATTTTGCACACTGTTAGGTAGGGACAGAATCCCCAATTTACATGAAATTAGGTCAGTGTGAACTCAATCCCATAAGCAGATGGAACAAAATATCAACCAGCGCTTCAAATATGACCCATGTCAAAACAGCTGTGTTATAACCCTTTCAGATTGGTATACTGTTTAAACTGTATATTATCCATGTTCCTTGTTGAATAAAGTCCCAAATCACCAATACTTAAACTCTGATTTAAAATTTTTGTAAAACTAAAGCATAAGTTTATTGTCTGTTACCTTTATATCTTAGTTCCAATATTCTGTTTATTTTATGTCATAATGTCACAAGGTGCAGAGACACATGGGTAGCTTTACTTTGCTTTATGTGCATCAATGAATATTTCTTTGCATATCGTAACGTGCAAGGTTTGTCATTATTCTAAGAGATGTTTCTGCCATTTGTATTTCAGTAATCAGCTCAAAAAACAAAAATTGCCAGGCATTTATGTGATACCCTCAGCAAGTTCTCCATATTGTAAGTACTCCTTGAACATGTCGGATGCTCAGTGCTACAATGTCTAATACATGTAGTACTCTCAGAATCATAATTTGTTGTATAACACAGCTCACACCATCAAGAGTCCCTCCCTGTCAAATCATCAATTTTGTTCCTTCATTGAGAGTATATTACAACATACATCACTTTGAAATTTTCTCTGAATTTTTAAATTTGTCCCTCAATAATTGTAAAAATTAATTTGTAATTGTAATTTATGATTGAGATTTTTAGAACTTAATATAAGTATATGTGATTGTAATGATTACTTTGCAAAGTAATTGGCTCCAACCCTGCTCATAACTCTATTGATTCTGCCTTAGACTCTCCATTAGCTATAATGGTTGACATAAACCAATATATACAACATCATTTTTAATATTATGTTTTCTATTTATTAAATTAATCTGTACTGTCATGCAAATGATGAAATTGTCAATAACACTTACTTTTCTAGGTTGGTTTGGAATATTATTTATCAGACACGGGTTGTACAAAGAAGGTGTTTTCCGACTGCAAGTGTCCATTCCAGAAAATTATCCTGATGGAGATTGTCCTGTAAGTATTACTGATTAACATTGATAATTATCTCATTCAGTGAGGGTTTGTTTGTCTGTCCGTCTGTCTGTCCATCAGGTTTTCATTTCTGTGCGATAACTTTCCTTAATGTAATCAGTTTTATTCAAATTTGGATCAGTGATTGCTCTCTTGCATACCTTGGTTGGGATTGGTTTGGAGTGTCTGTCTGAAAATTTATTCTCGCCAGCTCAAAAACAAAAAATTAAATTGTTCCCATTTCACAACCAAAAATTAGGACATGGAGACATCTTCAGGGGCAATGAAAAACTAAAACACAGCCACCATGACATGTGGAGATATCTTCAGGCAAAAATAAAATCTAAAACATATTGATTGGCAAGCATGAAGGACAACAAGAGGCGGAAGCAGGGGGATATAAATTCCACGAATTTGCTTGTACTATATATTATACATCCCATAGATCCCTGTTTATAGCTCAGCTGACTGTAAGTCATGAGCTATAGCGATCACCCTTTGTCCGTCGGCCGTCTGTCCGTTAACAGGGCACAAATCGTAACCGTTCGACCTGGAATCTTCTTACTTTACATCCAGGGAGGTCCATGAAAAATCTCCTTAAAAACCTGGAATTAAGTCTCTGTTACCTATATTCTTCGATCAATGGGGCTCCGAAGAACCCCCCAAGAATAATGGAAAATTTGATACAAAACTCAAGTATCTGAACAACTAATGCATTGATTACCATGATTCTTTGCATAGATATTGATCATGGAGTGTTTAATCAGTTTCTGCAGACTGGTGGAGCTACCTGTTTTTTTTTTATTTTTTTATGATTTTTTTCCTCTATTTTTGAGACCTTTAAAGATACGGTCATCTGTAAACAGGGCACAAATCGTAACGACTTGACCTAGAATCTTCTCTCTTGACCTGCAGGGAGGTCCATGAAAAGTCTCTTTTGAACCTAAAATTTGGTCTCTGTTACCCATATTCTTCGAGCTATGGGGCTCTGAAGTACCCCCCCCCCCCCCCAGAATAATAGAAAATTTGATACAAAAGCTCCAGTATCTGAACAAATAATGCATTGATAACCATGATTCTTTGCATGGGAATTGGTCATGGAATTTTTCATCAGTTTCTGCAGACTGGTGGCGCCACCTGTATCTTTTTTATTTTTACTAATTTTTTTCTCTATTTTTGAGACCTTGAGATGCAGTCATCTGTTAACAGGGCACAAATCGTAACAACTGGACCTAGAATCTTCTCTCTTGACATGCAGAGTGGCCTATGAAAAGTCTCCTTGGAAACCTGAAATTAGGTCTCTGTTACCCATAAACTCTGAGCTATGGGGCTCCAAAGTACCCCCGCCCCCCCAGTATAATGGAAAATTTGATACAAAAGCTCAAGTATCTGAACAACTTGTGCATTGATCACCATAATTCTTTGCATAGATATTGATCATGGAGGGTTTCATCAGTTTCTGCAGACTGGTGGCGCTATCTATATTTTTTCGATTTTTTACAATTTTTTTTTCCTCTATTTTTTATACCTTAAAAAATGCAGTCATCTGTTAACAGGGCACAAATCTTAAAGACTGGACCTAGAATCTTCTCTCTTGACATGCAGAGAGGCCCATGAAAAGTCTCCTTGGAAACTGAAGTTAGTTCTCTGTTACCCATAAACTCTTGAGCTTTGGGGCTCTGAAGTACCCCCCCAGAAAAATGGAAAATTTGATACAAAACTCAAGTATCTGAACAACTATTGCATTGATCACCGCGATTCTTTGCATATATATTGATCATGGAATGTTTCATCAGATTCTGCAGTCTGGTGGCGCCACCTGTATTTTTTTTATTTTTACAAATATTTTCTCTATTTTTGAGACCTCTTAAGATGCGTTCATCTGTTAACAGGGCACAAATCCTAACCACTGGACCTGGAATCTTCTAACTTGACATCAAGGGAGATCCATGAAAAGTCTCATGCAAAACCTGAAATAAGTCTGTGTTGCTCATATTCTCCAAGCTATGGGGCTCAGAAATACCCCCCAGAATAATTAAAAATATGAAATAAAGCTCCATTATCTGAACAACAAATGCATTTATCACCATGATTCTTTGCATGCATATTGATCATGGAGTCTTTCATTAGATCCTGCAGCCTTGTGGCGCCACCTGGATTTTTTTAAAAGTTTAACCCTTTTTTTCTCTATTTTTGAGAGCTTTACAGATGCGGTCGTCCCTTAACAAGGCACAAATTGTAACCATTGGTCCTAGAACCTTCTAACTTGACATCCAGGGAGGTCCTTGAAAAGTCTCCTAGGAAACGTGAAATTAGGTCTCTGTTACCCATATTTTCTGAGCTATGGGGCTTATAAGCACCCCTCAGAATAACTGAAAATTCAAAACCAAAGTAGGGCACAAATCATAACCAATCAGCCCAGAATCTTCTAATTTGATATCCTGAGAGTTCCTCAAAAGTTCTCCCCAAAAACCTGAAATTCGGTCATTGTGACCTATATTCTCAGGGTTTTGGGGTATGTTTAAGCATCCCAGAAATAATGCAAAATACACACAAATTGCCAGATTCCTCAGGAAAGGCTGGTTGGATTGTCATCAAATTTGTTGTGCTTATGGGTCTTGATGAACTTAAGCTAATATACATGAACAATGATGCCATGCACCTACATTATCGTAATTAGTTGCCTGTGCAAGGACATATTGTCAACATGTCAGTCTCCTGAGCGTCATGACCCATGGGTCACTTGTTTTCATTACTTTTATCCAGCTGTATTTTAGAGTGCCTGAGAGTTCTTTGAATTGATTTAATGTTTGAATGTTAATACGTATGTATCTTCAGAGTATAGTGTTCCAGCCCCCAGTATTCCATCCAATGGTCAACCCCACAAGTGGAGAACTTGATGTTAAGAAGGGATTCCTAAGATGGAGGTAATTACATGCATTAACATTTAAACTAACTTGTGTGGTCTCTTGTTCCATACATAGCTCTTTATATCACACACCTGTAACAATGACGGAAATTGGGAATACTGGTATGTAACAATCATGTCTGTCCAGATATCTCTGTTAAAAGAAGGTTAATACAGCTGAACGGATATTTGAAAACATATGTTTAAAATAGGGTAAAAATTATATTATTGCTTGCCGGAAATCTTCGATTTCGGCAAGCATGTTGGTCAGTTGCGTATGTCTGTTTGTGTGTTTGTTTGTCCCGATGTTTGTTTGTTTGTCAGTACTCTCCTGGCCACAATTTTTTAGCAATCGATCTGAAACTTTCAGGAGTGATTGAAAGTCAAAAGTCCTAGTAGCCTATTGTTTTCGGTAGGCATAAGTTAAAGGTCAAGGTCAAGGTCATCGAAAAACGTCGAAATTTTATTTTCATCATAACTTTGAAACTTTTGGTCCTATCTTCACAAACTTAGGTTCATTTTCTTCCTCTGTGTCTTCTTCATAACATGGTCTTGTCATCTTTGCTCAAATTTGTGTCACTTTGTCAGTATGTCTGTCTGTCTGTCAGTTGACCTCAATTTCACCTTCTTGCTGGTGCTTCTGTCTTACATATAGCATTCTACAGGCCATAGTTTTGCAAGAATCCTTTTGAAATTGGTGAATCTTATTTCTTACACTAATATCTCAAAATTGTTTTTTTATTTTCAGGATATGGCCTCCAGGGGGCGCTGCACT
Organism: Sipunculus nudus; assembly: GCA_026874595.1. NCBI lineage: Eukaryota > Metazoa > Annelida > Sipuncula > Golfingiida > Sipunculidae > Sipunculus > Sipunculus nudus. Next base: position 7,373,476 of record CM049316.1, read on the forward strand.
TAAACTTCATCAACGTATAATTTTGTTGACAATATCTCCGAAACTATACACCTGAATTACATAAACTATAGCTTAATTTCTTCCCCTGAGTCTTCTCCATAACTAGGTCAAGTCATCTGGCCTCAGCTTTGTGTCACTTTGACAGTATGTCTGTCTATCTGTCAGGTATCATCAATTTCGCCTTCTTGCTTGTTCTTGTGTCTAACATATAGCATTCTACAGGCCACAGTTTTGCAGGAATCCTTTTGAAACTGATACATCTTTAGTCCTACACTAATCTCTCGAAAGTGATTTTTCAGTTTCGGAAAATAGCCGCTAGGGGGCACTGCACCTGAAACACTAGAACATATCATTTTTTGCCCATATCTCTGAGACTTTAAACCTAAATTTCATAAACTGTAGCTTATTTTTTTCCTCTGTCTTCTTCATAACATAGTTAAGTCTTTTTGTCTCTACTTTGTGCCGCTTTGTCAGTATGTCGGTCACTTCAAAACACTTCAAAATGTTATTTTTCTCATAACTTTGTCCATTCTGGTCCTATCTTCACAAAATTTTGCTCATTTTTTTTCATCTTCGTTTTCTACATAACTAAGTCTAGTCAACTGATCTCAACTTTGTGTCACTTTGTCAATATGTCTGTCTGTTTGCAAGTTGTCCTAAATGTTGCCTTCTTGCTGGTTCTTGCCTTTGTTATAATAGCATTCTATAGGCCACAGTTTACTAGGAATCACTTTGCAACTTTTACCTATTGTATATTGGAACGAATTCTTGAAGCTGTATATCTATTTTTAAATAGGTCAAAGTCATGAAAACACGTCAGATTATTATTTCCATGGTAACTGTGTCAATATTGGTCCAAACTTTACAAACAATGGCTCATTGTTTCCTCTTTGTCTTCTTTATTACATGCTCTCATTATCTGTCTTCCAATCTGGGTCAGTGGGTTTCCGCCAAGCACGTGACCTATGGTCGTCTTGTTTAAATTTTCCATGTTATTATTCTCTCCAAACCTGAAGGTGAGGGATGCTACTAAGATATAAGTTTAACATAGAAATGGTGTACAGTAATAACAGAATTGTACAACTACTTGCTTTTAATCATTATTAATGGGTAATTATTGCATACTCTTACAGCATATCCTGCTTTGTTTTGGAGACATGGACCCTTTATGTTTTACAAGTTATGTCTCATTGTGACACCATGTTTCTGTCATTCAAAGGAGGAATCAAAACCATATCTGGCAGGTGCTTTTGTTTGCGAGGAGGATTTTCTTTAAAGTTGACACAACAGATCCATTCAACCCTGAGGCAGCGTCACTGTAAGTACCATCAAAGTTTATTATTGTGATCCTTCCAGCATTGGATATTCAAGTGTCAGTCATCTTTGGTTGATTTAACTAAAGTTATACTTTAAATTTCATCTCACAGGTTATGGGTCATCTGATTTTAATTGTATCCTCTTCTGGCAATAAACCTTGGTTAATACATTGTCATGTCTATTATACTTCTGTATTCTCACCTGTGTGTTTTAATTGTAAGTTTTTAATGATTCCTTAGGATATTCTGTTAATCCTGGTGGCATCAAGCTGGTGGTATAGGGCTGGTAAAGGTGACTTATAATATTTGTTACAATAATAGTTATATAATTATATATGTCAATACTTGCATAAAATTTCTCTATGAAATTTAGTTTAAACTAAATGATTTAAATTCCATGCTGTCCTTTATTACATGGAATAATTACTGCTTCAGAAGTGCCACATGCAGAATGTTCACTGTGTACATTAGGTCCTTGGGCCTTTGTTACTTGTTCAGTTCATTGTGCCGCCCTGAAACTTACAAGTAATATGTGCAGTATCTGTACTCTGTAGATATGAACAAAACCCAGAGAGCTACAAAATGAAGGTTCAAGAATCAATAAGGCATTGTAAAGAAAACCTGTACAGTGAACCACCAGGAACCAATGATCCTCATACTATCAGGTCAGTCCTACCAACTGTTGTAAAGAATGCTCTCACCAAACACACACACACACACACACAAAATACTTAACCAAGAGCAGAAACAAAGTCAGATGTTCAAAAGGTGTTGGCTATTCTTAAATAATTTTCAATCTGATTCTACATGTTACACTGAAAGAACACTTCCCATTGAACTAGTTAACAAGTAATTTCTCTCTGGTTATTCGACCAGATGGTTAATGTGATGACCATATTGATACACAGAACTTTCTTCTAACTAAATTACCTGTCCTTAAACTAGCTTATTTGACCAAAAAAATGGAAATAAATAAATGTAATCATAGCATAAGCATATGAAAATTATAACTGGTATAAGTAGTATTCTAGTAAATATTATATGTAAAAGTGTGGATATTTGGTATTTACAGTAAAACGGCTTCTAATCCAGTGATCCTTACATACCAGTAAATACACAACAAATAATAACTGAAATTAAGTAGAACTCGCTGTACAGTCAGAGTTTCTGTTTCTGTGAACAGGTTTTCTCCCTGGGATGCAGATGTACATGAAGAAGCCCAGCAACAGATGTTGAGGAAACAGGTAAATACAGGTAAATTTTTAAGATAGGACCAGTAAGACTGAATAACTATATCTGTGTCCTTTGTAATCTTTCTATTCAGTCAAAATCATGTGAAGATTTTGGTTGCATAGAAGCTGAACAGAGCTGACACAAAGCAGATTGATAGATACTCCTAATCCTTGTGTTTTGGCTCTTTTTCAAATGCCACAATGTACATTTCAGACCCTTTTGGAGCATATCAAATGGACACCACCAAAATTTTGAATAATCAAATGATCATTCTGCTGAGCTACAACTGCCTTTACAATTATGATTCAGTCATTAAAATCTTATTTGCTATCATTAGCAATAAAACAATGATTTGGAAATTTACAGGTTAGGTTAGTGCTGTTTTGTTGCTGGTTTACATTTCAGCTTATTATGAAAATTATATCTTTCAAGTGAAAACCTTTATTTTATTTTGTTCCCTGGTTGATGTTTTACAGAATAGAGAGAAGCTGGAGAATGCCAAGAATGCACAGACGTCCGGACTTTCTTGGATGAATGGGAGCTCGCTCCAGATGTTTGCCCGTGAGGATCCAGGCAGTGCTTAGATGCAGTTTAGCTCCACCAGGGGTATCTGTTATACCAGTTGATTTCATGTTACTGCCTGACAATTTTTTTTCTCTTTTGTTTAATCTTTTGCCAAAATTATCTTTGTGATGAACATTTCTTAAAATTTCTTTGAAGCAGTTATCATTTTAAGTCTAAACAGGAAATTGTTCACATAAATCAGAATATATCTTCTGCTTAATACAAAAAAAAGTGATCATGATTGTGATAAGATGATCAGAGGCAAGTCCAAATTATACTAAATGTGACAGGTCACAGTGACAGAGACCTCTGGTGGAATGTGTCAGGTCACAGTGACAGAGACCTCTGGTGGAGACAAAATGATAGACTGACAGCTACAGGGAGCTATAGAACAAACCAGACAGAGCAGCCAAATCAGTGTCATGTTTATAATTACAGGTGTTGCTCTGTGATTTTCAGTGGACATGATATCAGTTACAAGTACCAGTATTCATGATAAAGTTTCATTGTACAACTTTAGAGCGTAACTATGCCCAGGAGCCAAATGTCTTTATAACAGACATACTGATAGAGATAAAATGCATGTTTGTGTTATGGTTCCAGCTTGGTTAGATATCTGTATGTAGCTTTTCGTGATGCCAACTGTATGATGTTTTACGTTAGGTTATGGTGGGTATTATATGAGGGAGAAGCATCTGAAGTGATATTTCAAGAAGTGTTTCCTGCGTTCACGTATATAATAGGTCTAATTTATCACTATATGTATATATTATTTGATTGCTAATACATCATTTAATGTAGGATTTTTGGTCATATGGCTTAATGGAACTACTAGATCAGCATTTGTTGCCTAATTTCTGTATGTCAACTGCATGCAGAGTATGCTTTTTAGGTGTAAGACCAATAAACGGAAACAGAATGTTCAGAGCAAGGAAAAGGTTTCAAAATGGCTGCCTTCATCAGATTACGCTCCTTGTAGCTGTGTAAGGAATGTTCAGATTAGGTGTGTTCTGTGTCACCGTGTTTGAGTTTAGAAAGTTTCCTGTAGAACTTGCCCATCTTCAAACTACTAAGCCTCTGGCAGCTGCGCTTTCAGAGACCTTGCTTTATCGAGCCACTTTGGCATCTTTTTGATGAACAACGAACCAGGCTGCAAGTGTTCTGGCCAAAATCACAACTGCCAATCAAACTGATTGAACCAAATGTAAAAAAAAAATTGTTCACAAACCCTCTGAACAAGAACACATGGACCAGAAAGTGGACAAGTTTAAATATGGCTTGATTTCATTGGTCAAATTCTCAATGCTGTCCCAGCAGTGCCAAGTTTGGTCTAAAAATAATCAGACAGGCAGTGGTTGACACATAGTACAAGTGTACACAGGTCAGTATATTGGTTCAATGGCCTGGTTCAGTATATGTGTTCCTGAAATAGACACCAGAGCAGCTCAGTGAATCAAGGTCTCTGAAAGCTTGGTAGAGGCATGATGGCCTGAAGATGATCCTATAGAGTTAATGATCGTCTGGCTGTGAGATATATAATCACTTATACAGCAGTATACATATTTACATGCGGTGATACTGCACATGAAGGAATTACCTGCAGGTATAAGATAATACTAAAGCTAGCATGACTTCTGTGTGTCGTGCTGTGTAAGTACCAGGAGGAGGTATTTGACAGGTGTTCCACAGGTAATTGAGATGTGTATATTGTACCTCTTGTGCCTACTTACTTAGTACTCTGCAAGTGATATGATGGTGACTTATTAGTGGCCTCAGCTGTATATAAATGGAAACAAGAACCCCATGACACTTTACCTGTAGCTAATAAAAGATGTGATTAACATGCAATCATGCTTACTGTAATATATCAAGACATTTGTGCTATGAAGCTGCATGTTATATTTGTAGGTGCCTGTTACATAGAATGTTTTCAGTGGCATTTAAATGAGTCATTATATGTAATAGTATTATCCTTGAGATAAGGGTGTCTATATGATTGGAATTTCTGTTCTGCATGGTTTACTTTAAGGCAGCTTGATTTATGTACATAAATTACTGTTCCCCTTTGTAATCTGAGAAATCTTTTATCCATTTTGTGAAGATTTATTTGCTCGTATGGGTGTTTATGTTATTTTCTATATTTCTTTACTCTTGATTCTCTGTACATCTATACCTGTTGGTTTTGAGAGACAAATTCCATCATGAAAAGAACATAAACATCTATTGGGTATATAACTGGCATTAGAACCTCTCTACAACTCAGATATATGTATGAAAGTCCAAGGTAAATGTATGGTGAAGTTAATTTGATATTTGTCCCATGTAGTCTTTGTTGGTTTGTTCGAAGGTCTGGCAAAATCAATGAACATACTGCAGACTAAAAATAATTTACAGTAAATCGCTCTTTAGAAGATACATCCTAAAGACGCACTGAAAGTTTGACTTTAATGACATGCCTCCTGGTAATGTCCTATTAGCACCACTGTCAGTACAACTCTAGATATTTATTGCTTCAGTACTTAACTCGTTTAACAGAGTTTTACTGAGTTCATGTGTGTATGCTTGTGTCTAAATTTTAAAATCCAGTTCAGCCAAATCACCCTTTCCACCTGAACCAACATTTATTTATGGCTTATATATTGCATTTATTGATAGATTGTAGGACTAAGAATATGTAATTAATATGTATGGATTAAACATGGAATTAATTCTTAATGTTTTGGCAAGCATTTATGTCCTTTTAAAAGAAAGAACTTCTTTTTGAACGTTGGTTCTGTACAGATAAGGAATGCTGTCGGAGTAACATGGTTTAGGGAGACTTCACTCACGACTGGGTCATGTATAAAAGTATGTGAAACAGCAGTGCTTTCACTCTTTGCACAGAGAACGACACTTAATGACAGGTTTCTATGAGGAATTAACATTTGTATTCATGTTTACACCTTGGCCAATGAATCGACCCAAAATGAGCCTAGTATCAATAAACCATGACTCCAAGTATTTTCATATTTATACTTTTCAGTATCCATATCCAAGTTTGAGTAAATTCAGTAATATGGGTATGGCAAACTCTACGTGGAGTGTGTAACACCATACCAGACTAAATGGTGTTTATATAGTTATTTGTGAACACATTTGATTCAATCAGTGTACAAATATATGCATTCAGAATCAGCAGGGATCTTGTCAATATGTTGTTTATAAATATTGGAATGTTATTAAGCTGTATCTTATATATTTATGTTTGTATTTATGTTGTTCAAAATTACCTATATGCATAAATATATATATATATATATATATATATATATATATATATATATATATATATTATGAATGATAATCATTACCATATGTTAATATTTCCTAATAAAAATTGATTTGGTAAATGTATGTTTTATCTGTACCTTTATGACCCATTGTAATCTGTTCAGCCTCTCAGGGGAGAGTTACCGGTAATCTTGCCTGTGACAGCTCAGGATGCCTATGTTTACCAGATGGATCAGGATTGAGAGACTCCCCAGCACAAAGTTACAATTTTCAGAGCATTGCAAAATAATCAAAACTTTTACAGTAATCAGGATCCACAAGCAAAAGTTTTCGAACACATCAGTTAGCCGTGGCAACTTGACTCAGTAGGCAATCCACACATTGTTTTCAAATGATAACTCCAGGTTGGATTGACACATGGATTTTAAACTTGATTTACATATGGCCTAACACTAAAGCAAGAACCTGTATGATTTTTGGGTCATTGGGTCAAAGGTCACATGGCTCAGTTATATAAAAAGATTATGGCTGCATTTTAAGCCAAGCTTTTCATCCTTAACTTTGCATCTTGCGCAATTAGCTGACTTGCCAGTATGGGGAGAGCATAATTGAATAAGGGGTCCAAAGGTTAAGGTCACAGGGGCCATCTGTTCACAAATTAGTTTTCAGATGATAACTCCAATTTAGTGAAATATTGGTTTTTAAACTTAACTTATATATGGCTCACCACTAAAGTAAGAAACCTGTCCATTTTGGGGTCCGACGGTCAAAGGTCAAGGTTATAGGACCCGTTTCTTTTAAAAGAATGTGTATGCATTTCAAGCTGACTTTCATCACAAACAATGCATCTTCAAGATATTGCCCACCTGCCAATAGGGGAAGATTCTATTCGATTTTTGGGTCATATGATCAAAAGTCAAGGTCACAGGGCCCATCCATTCACAAATAAGTTTATGGATGATAATTCAGGTTTGGATAGACAGATTGGCTTCAAACTTGATTTATTAAAGATCCACCACTTAAGAAAGAATCTTTTTGATGTTCAGGGTCCAGAGATCAAAGGTGAAGGTCACAGGAGCCACATCTTTAAAAAGATTGTGGATGCACTGTAAATCAAACTTCATCCCAAACTTTCCATCTTTCACACATGGCTTTCTTGCCCAAAGTGAGGATATCTGTAGATTTTTAGGTTACCTGGTAAGAGGTCAAGGTCATTGGACACATTTTTAAAATATTGTAACAATAATCTTAATGCTGTAAGTTCAAGGATAATAAGTTCTCAGGTTTTTTGGTCACAAGGTCATTGGTTAAGGTCACAGGAATATCATTCTGAATCATTTCTTTAAAACTATCCCATAGACAAATACAGTGAGCGTCGAGACCCATGGGTCCGTAGTTTTCAGAATGTTATCAGTGTCTGTCTTCAAGCAGTTTAAAAAATTATGTAAAATATACCCATATGTCCATTTAACTATGTTTCAAGAAATCCCAGAACTGCTGATTATGATGGCCTTTTTCAAGGCATGTTCTCTTAATAAACGAGAAATGTGCGCTTGCCTCGGTACCTAACTCGAAGCGTACTGGCGTCAGTTGACGTATTAATTGTCCCATTTTCTTTTAAAGCATTTTAATTATATTTCTAATAAGAACAGTAATAAATATATACTAGTAGTAGTGGTAGTAGTAGTAGTATTATATATATATATATATATATATATATATATATATATATATATATATGACTATTATTTGTTATAAGGAGCATTGAAACATTTAGGAGAGAGGTTGCGACACTCATATGACTACATTTCACTAGACCATGTACCTGCAATATACCCGTGATACAGATGTGTTTTTCATTTACAGGCCCTCAAAGTTAAGATGTTTCCCGGTATATTATAAAAAGTTTACTTTACTTAATTATTACACATCACAAATGAAAAGATGTTTGGTTAGCATACAATAACAAACGTGCTTGTTTAACTGTAACCTTTAACAATATACTGATCCATACTTTTAATCTTGTCAAATCTTAGTAATAACACATAATATGGCCAAGTCAGAATCGTTTGGGACTCCCACTGAATTGTTCACTGAAAATGAATTCGAGGGACATCCGTAGCTTTTCATGGTCTGTAGTTGCCATGACAATATTACATTCAGATCCTTTTAAAATAAACTAATAGGAACCTGCGAGTCATAATACAAGTCATAATAGAACACACCGTTCTAAGAGCCGAATCAAAATATTTGCTGTGTGCATGGCCGTATTTGAAGTCAGAGGCTTGTATGGTCGTAATTCATTTATTGAATAATGAAGAAAAAATGTTGTTATACAAAATTTGGGATCGTTACCATGGCGGCGAGAACTGAAGTTTCTGCTACCGCAGTTTTCGCTGTCATGATGGATGGAGAGACAAACTTTCCCGAGTAAAATCAGCCTCGTTATTAACAACTGTTGCATGAATACACCTAAGTCAACCGTGAATGTAATATTTTATTATTTTCCCAACAAAATAATGCCACCTTTTGTCTTATCTCTGGAAATGAGAGTCCAACAAGCAGTTGAAAATGAAAAAAAAAAATGTACTGTAAGAATGGCGTACACATCTACTTGCACTTAAATTGATCCAAAGCCTACAGCTTGTACTCCCACCCCAACGTCTGCGGTTTATTAAAAATCGACGTTTGGGTGGCAGGCTGCCGCTAGGTCAGTTGTAGATATAGGACCGGAAATGATATTGAGAATCTCTCCTCTTTTTTAATTCAACAGTCTTTGCCTGGCAAACTGGTCGCTGTGATTCCTCTACTCGGCTTACATTGCCAAGCAGGATGTTAATTATACCGAAAACGATCTAGATATATAATTAGTCAAGATTTACTAACCTAGGTAGCTGCGTGTTATAAACATTTGATCAGTATGCATAATAAAAAAACTATGGGTAATGTCTGTGAATGGAGCTTCAACCCTTGAAATGGATTTCAGTTTCATATTATTTCATTTTGATTTAATATGCACTGGTTTACGCTAGGTCTTGCAAAAGGAAATATGTTAAACAAAATTGCAGCAACACTTTGTTAGGGTGGGTATTCTATAAACTTTTTTTAGTTCTACATACATTTACATTAAAGACCGTAACTCCTTGATATGCATCACCCCCCACCCCATCACCCCCCCCCCCCCCCACCCCCGGCCCTCCCCCAACTTTATGTACTCCCATCGATCCCCATGCATATAGACTGGCATATCGCTCCATCACTCCATTATCAGTTTAAAGCAGCCTGTCAGTCTTTCTCTAGATCAGATGCATTGTAGAAATCCCAATGGTTTTCTGTTTATATAGAAAATGAATTATATTACCTAATAGTCAATATATACGGCATGTTTTACCTTTCTTTTTACGCAATGATTGAATCACGGCATGTAGTGACGTATTGATTACCGTTGAATTATTAATTATTCATCAGAACCAGTTTACACAATATAACGACTGAAAATATTAAATCAGTTATTAATTATATTGCGTCTCTTAGGACAACTAGAATATTACAACACTTAACCCACATTATAGGCGGCCGTACCAGAGCATTAGACTTTTAGATACTTCTCTATACATTGAATTTTTCGGACAGATATACATGTATTAAGGGGAGATTTGAGATGCTTGAAAATAATCTGAATTTAGAAGAAGCAAGCCATATCGATCATGTCAAAACGGGTTTTTGGTTTCTTCTTAGATGTAGCTCTTAATATGAAAGACCCAAATAGTACAACGAATGCTCGCCAATTCCTGGTGACGTAGTCTCTACTAGACTGGCCCAGTCAATGAAATGGCTCTGTGTCACACTTAGTGTCGGTACTGCTACCACGCGGCAACTTACATAACTAATTACTACTCTCTGACACTCTTATTTCATCGACTGGTAAACTTGGGCCGTTCCGGACAGTCAGCGCCACACATCACCGCCTCGCTGAACTAAAGGTCCTTCCCAGTGACGTAAGGAGTAATTATAGTGGTCTTTCCCAGAATCATTAAAAAAACAACATGGTTAATTCAGTAACCGCCTACTGTGGGCTTCCAGCTTGCTATATATATTCCCATTTAACCAGTCTTAATATGTTTAGGTCCTCGGCTGTTTGAGTACGGCAAGATTTTTAACACTATATAAAACCCTAAGCCTTAGTGAGTCAGTGTGTCACCATTTATCAGACCATCGCTTATCGCATCAGGCCGGTTTTTTTAAATGTGTCTCCAGCTCAGCCAATCAGCATGAGATATTGAGGTCCACACGCGACGAACATAGTCAAACTGTTATTCATGTACCAGCGGACTGAAACGATCACGACGTTCAGCGTTTTGGCAACTTAACAGTGGCAAGACCTTCATATGTGTAACTTGAACACTAACAAATACACAGTACAAAATTGATGTGACATTGTCCAACATGCACTTAAATTTGGCCCATGGACCGTATGTTCGAACAGCAGAGATATATCATATGATTTCAGTGCGAATGATACCAAACGGGTTGAGCTGTCTGTTGCCAATGGGACCGCTGTTAGCGTCTTCACAGCAAAGATGCCATTCACAGGAGACTTAATTGACGGCCTGATATGCAAATGCTATGGAATCGTCAGGAGCCTTGTGTCGCCCTAATATGCAAATATCAGGGATTCACCATACGGACTTTACAGGGCTTTAGTGATAAGAGCTAGAACCGAGTAACGTCGCGTCTATCGGTATCAGGAATCACGTTTCATTTCAACCTTTTTAGCAGTAAACATCAATACACTAAAGCCCAGGCAGGGCTAAGTCTCTACGATAAATCAGTGCCTATATTTTACTGAGGATATATATATATATATATATATATATATATATATATATATATATATATATATATATATATATATATATATATATGCAAAATCCTCAGGTATGAAGTATATATAGCATGAAGACATGCATTGCAAGATGTGCATGCAGTATACTCGACAGTCACTGACATTCACTTTTGACTATACTGCTAAAGCTTTTAAAAACTCAGATGACGATTCGTCATGCACCCAGACTCCAGAAGTGATTGTCAGATTTTCAAACAATACGTCTTTCTCTAACAAAGACCGAGATAGGCAGAGACCGAATCAGCGGTCAGGGAATTCATGTTCGTTAACAACAATGCCCCATTGACGAGCATTGCGGAAGCTTCACAAGCTCGGGAAAGATTGAGGGTTAAACATGAGCATACGAACATCAACAGCCTTGACCATGATGTCAGCAGCACGCCAACGGTACACATCGATCAGAGAATGGAGATCAGGGACCACGCCCTTCATATAGTGGAGGGATATACCTAACTAAAACCCACAATCTCAAGCGACATGTCCTTTTTTGCTGACTCTAGTTAACACAATATATGCTTGCCTCTTCGACACTGTCTTGGAGAAGACCAGATGATAGAGAAAAAGCTCCCCCTTTCCACAAATGGAACTGCAACGAAACCGGGTCCCCCCAAATGGATATCAAAATTAATGCCTTATAGTTTCACCTTTCACCTGCGTTGTATCTGGAGAAATCTTCGTATAATAGAACAGGATCCTACCCCAGACAATTGTTTCATCAACCGAAGAACCTTTGTAGGATGTCTCCCACGGATAAAATACAACAACACATAAATTTAGTTTTACATCACTAGAACAGCTAAAAGATGTGTCCAAATTTACTATTCTTGGGGTAAGCGTTACACTAAAGATACGGAGAGTTGCTGGCTTATAAGCTTTGCCTGTGCTTACCTTTACCCGTCTCCTCATTACGCTGAGGTCCTAGCTCCTATAACTGTTAGGCCAAAAAAATAAGATAAAAGGTATGGCTCTCAGGCACCGCCCGCGTCAATTTCAATCCCCACCCCCGCATCAAACATTATTATTTTGATTTTCATCTTTCAAGAAGATAAAATAATACAATTTTGATATGATTTCCTTTTGTTATGTAGTGCTTTTACCTGTTTAGCATAAAACTGTTATTTTCATGCTTTTTCCCTGATCATATGACATTTTTATCGAAACATACAAAAAAGGTAAAAAATAGATTTATGAAAAAGGTGCCTGACAACCATACCTTTATATTTATTTATTTATTTATTCATTTTTTGCCTAAATGCACGATTTGCCTAAGAGACATGTAGGGTAGGGTCTTTCCCAAGGCCGGCTAAGTGGGCAAGTGACTTTATACTCCTCTGGCATATCGGATAGTCTACTTTATTATAGGGGTGTTAATAGGTTAGTTCACTTGAAGTAAAGGGGGAATGTATTTACATATGTAAGGGTAGATCTATGGAATATCCTACACAGTGCATGGTATCAAAACATGCGAAACGTCGACTCGAGAAGACCAAGCCTCACCTTCATTCATCTGACTGCATCCTGGCGGATTGAACGCCTCCGATAATCACTGATATACCGTCGCAGAAATTATCTGCATGCAAAAGCGGATCCGGGAGTGGGGATGGGGGCCTGGACCTACCTGGCCCCTTTTCCAGACCTGGGGAACCTTTTAGGGTTTTCATGAGTCCTCCTGGGTTGGACCCTCCCCCTTTCCTAAATCCTGGATCCACCCCTGGCAATTGTTGTCGCATATATTCGAAACTTTCATGGCACCCTGTCGCTGGCATACACTTGCCAAATATCATACCACAAAGCAGACGGCACACGGACATCCCTGCCTATACAAATGGGTCAAACCCAAGAGTTTCTCTTGCCCTATATATGCAGGGATAAAATATTGCGGCTCTAACATATATACTTCAGCCTTCACATATATGCAGAACTGCCCAGTTCTTAATGAAATTCGACACAGTCTTTGTTTCTTAAAAATATTCTCTAACTCAGCTGGCTCAATTGGACTGACTTTTACTCCCTCGTACCATGCCGTATGATTGACAGGCGTTTTATCTGCAAAAGCGGTAAAGACGCTCTGTACACAATTATTAAGGTCACTGCTTGGCATTTTCTGACCCATTGCTTACACAAAGAAGAGACACAAGAGAAACCTCTATTGCAAGCTCGAACAATCTTTATTTGTGAAGTTGCGCGGTACGGGCACCAGGTGGCGTGTTCGCCATCTTTATGTTTTGCCTTACTGATCCTGCCCGTTGCCATTTCATTTCCATTTGTGTACAAGGGTTAGAAAACGTTTTAAAACGAAATATATACCATAATATTTAAAAAATAAAACACTACCCTTCGTGATTAATTATCAAACCTTGTATATGCGAATAGGTCCATTAAAAACAAATCCAATGCTATACATCACTGAATGTAGTCTAATATTTCAACATGTAGTCTAATATTTCCGTCACGCGTGATAATCGCGCATACCTCACCGTTATATTCCCGTGGAGCCTTTCATAGGTGGACAAGTGTTATATAAATTAACCGCTGATACGTTAGAAGAAAAAGCACCCCATCAGGTAAGGCACCTGTCTCCAAATAAAGAAGGCATGCAAATACCGCCGAATACGCACTGACATGATAAAAATGCGTTCAAGATCGAATAAATTGCATCTCTTTGATCAAAGTTAACCTGATAGAAATGGTACTTAAATAATGTCAATTAAACCAGTAAATATATACTCTTCTTAAATGAATGAAAAGGTGATAAAATAAGACATGTGCGTATCATGTTATAAATCCCAATATGTGTACAAGGTGTACAGAACGTAGGCAATATATGGGTTAATTAAAATGACGTGTGTAAGAGCAAAGGGATTTATAAAATAAGTAAGAATAAAAAATTGCACTCACGCCATTCTTGAACTCACTCATCATGTCACATGTCAGATATGATATGAATTAAATGAAATAATATGATATGATATGATATGATATGATATGATATGATATGACATGATACTGGATGTGACTCGTTTGTTGCCCCGCCTTGTGGGTATGCGTTGATCCCCGTTCGTATGTGTGTGTGTTTGTTCACAACATAAATCATGCAATTTTCAACAGAATATCATGAAATTTTCAGGGCATTTCGGAAATGGCCAATGAACTGAAAATCGATTGATTTTGATGTGGATCCGGAACTTCATCTAGCAATTAGCACAAATGTACAGTCACTTATGCACGAATGAATCTGGAGATATGAACCGAATATGTGAATGCAATGACGGTTTTGGAAGCTTCCCACAGTAGGGACCCCTCACATGGCGGAGGCTTGCATTCCTTAGAATTAGGTCCTTCAATAATACATATAATCCATCATATTAACACTTGTGTTCTGAAATGAGAAGCACAAAGAAAAACTTCAAAGTTAAGCCCGACACAAAGTCTGTCAAAATATTATTATATTTATACTCTCTATGTTAATTGACATTTTGTTGTTTCATATATTATCTCAGATTTAACCAACAAATGTTCCATGAATATATTAAACGTCATCAAAAATTGCAAACATTTATTCATCTAACTGTTTAACACTGTACATGTAAAAAATGGGCAAGTCCAACTAATATTAAATAAATTTCGACATTTTTTCAATGGACTTATTCATCTACAGAGGTATGTGAAATCTATATGCATGAAGTTAAGTGTCTTCTTCTTAAAATATTATGGTATCTGCAAATATTTCGTTCTGAAAATAAACATAAACATAAACAAAGCATGCATTTACCACCTGGAGTCCGTATACCGCACAACTTTACAAGATATAACTTTTTAAAGCGTTTAATTTGTCTTTTTTATTTATTTATTGCTTGCCGGAATCAAAGATTTCGGCAAGCATATTGCTCAGTTGCGTATGTCTGTTTGTCTGTTTGTCTGTTTGTTTGTCTGCACTCTCCTGGCCACAATTTTGCCACAATCACCTTGAAACTTACAGGGATGATAAAAAACATAATTCCTAGGTGCCCTATTGTTTTTGGTTAAAATAGGTCAAAGGTCAAGGTCAAGGTCACGACAGGTATGGTTAACGGTTTTTGCACTATAACTTCGCAATAAATAGGCTTATCCACTTCTGCAATTGCTCATTTTTTTCGTCATCACCTGGCCTTTCTTTTGACATGTAGCTTACTTAAATTTGCTGTTACCATGGTTACGCAATTTTGGGGAGAAATCATGGAATTTCCTGATATTTTTCAAATTTGCAGCAATCGTACTGATTCTGAGATATTTTATGTAACACAAGAATATCTCGAAATTGTTTTTTCAGATTTTGGAAATGGCCGCCAGGGGGTGTTGCAGATGAAAAAACATGAAAATTTGTTTTGGTGCTATACCTCCAGAACTATTAAACATTGGGCCATTTCCATCACAGCACCTTCAACTGGGGTCCATGGGCTTATTTTTGCGCATAGGTGCCAAAGTGCGCTATTGCCAGATTTCTCTATTTTTGGGGTAAAACTTTTGAATTTTGAAAATATGCAGTTTTCAGCTTCTAACTCTGTCAGTTTTTATGCTGGAGAGGTCAATTTTTTTGCATCTTGTAGCCCTTGGTGAGCTCTCGGTGATCCAATCAAAAATCTTGCAAAATCTCGCACCGTTTCTCGTCAAACGAGAGTCTTCGAGATTTCATTAAATATGACCTACAGGTTGCATTTTTTTAACAATGGCTTTGAAATTGATATATTTTGTGTTATTTATAAATATCTCGAAATCAGTTTTTCATTTTTTGGAAATAGCCACCAGGGGGCGTGGTACCTGAAACACTGTAACATATCATTTTTCTGCAATATCTAAAATAATTTTAAACATGGCACAATTTTTATCGTTGTATCTTAAACTAGGAACATTGGCTTATTCCTCCGCACATGTAGCTTTGTGCTGCCGTTACCATGGTTACCAAATTTGTGGGTTAAACTTGACGATCTGAAAATATGCAGTTTTTGGCTTCTATCTCGGTTAATATTTATGTTTCAAGGGTCTAGTTTTTGCATAAGGCTGCTTCCCCTTGGTTCTAAGTCATTCAATTGCAAGTCTCGTCAAATTTCGCTCGGTTTATCGTCAAACGAGAAAAAACGAGATTTCACGGAAATGCTTATAACTCGGCGACTTTTACAGCTACACAGGTCTAGTTTTCGGCATTTTATATAATATGACCAGCTTGACACGCCAGAAAAGAAATCAGGCCAAATCTCGCACCATATCTCGTCAAGCGAGAAAAAAACGAGATATCATGGAAATGTTTATAACTAGGCGACTTTTACAGCTACTCAGGTCTAGTTTTTGGCATTTGGTAACATTTGGCCAACTTGACATAGTAAAACTGCGATACTTGGCGAAATCTCGCACTACATCTGGTCAAATGTGGAAAAACAAGATTTCACAGAAATGCATATAAGTCGGCGACTTTCACGGCTAGACAGGTCTAGTTTTTGGCATTCATTAACATTTGGACGGCTTGACATGACAAACCTGCAAGACTGGCCAAATCTCGCACCATATCTCGTCAAACGATAAAAAAGGAGATTTCACAGAAATGCTAATAACTCGGCAACTTTTACAGCTAGACAGATGTAGTTTTCGCCATTTCATAACATTTAGAGAGTTTGATATGACAAATCTACAAGACTGGCCAAATCCTGCACCATATCTCGTCAAACGAGAAATCACGAGAGTACACGAAAATGCTTATAACTCGGCGACTTTTACAGCTAGACGGATCCAGTTTTCGCCATTTCGTAACGTTTGGCCGTCTTGACATAATAAAACTGCTCGTCTTGCCAAATCTCGTTCTATATCTCGTCAAGCGAGAAAAAAACATGATTTCGCGTAAATGCTGATAACACGGCGACTTTTGCAGCTAGTTTGTTTTTTGGATAGGGCCACTAGGGGGCGCTGGATGCGAACCTCCCCAATATATCATATTTTGGCCATATCTCCAAAATTATAAGCCTCAATTACATAAACTATAGCTTATTTTCTTCCTCTGAGTCTCCTCCATAACCTGGTGTAGTCATCTGGTCACAATTTTGTGTCACCTTGTCAGTGTGTCTGTCTGTTTGTCAATTGTCCTCAAATTCGCCTGCTTGCTCTTGCGTCTCATATATAGCATTCTACAGCCCCCAGTTTTGAAAGAATCTTTTTGAAACTATTACATCTTAAGTCTTACACTAATATCTCGAAACCAACTTTTCATTTTCCGGATATGGCCGCTAGGGGGCGCTGAACTCGAACCTCTCCCAACATATCATGCTTTGGTAATATGTCCAAAACTATAAACCTCAGTTACATAAACTGTAGCTTTTTTCTTCCTTTGAGTCTTCTCCATAACCTGGAGTAGTCATCTGGACTCAATCTTGAGTTACTTTGTCAGTGTGTCTGTCTGTTTGTCAATTGTCCTCAAATTCGCCTGCTTGCTGGTTCTTGCGTCTCACATATAGCATTCTATAGGCCACAGTTTTGAGGGAATCCTTTTGAAACTATTACACCTTATGTCTTACACTAATATCTCGAAATAAATTTTTCATTTTCCGGATATTGCCACTAGTGCGCGCTGCACACGACCCTTACACACATACCATTGTATTGGCCATATCTCTACACCCAAAGCCTCAGTTACATAAACTATAGCTTATTTTCTTCCTTTTAGTCTTCTCCATAACCTGATTAAGGCATCTGGTTTCAATCTTCTGTCACTTTGTCAGTGTGTCCATCTGTTTGTCCGTTATCCTCAAAGTCGCCTGCTTGCTGGTTCTTACGCCTTACATATAGCATTCTACAGGCCACAGCTTTGACGGAATCCTTTTGAAACTGGCACATCTCATGTCATACGCTAATAATACAAACCGCGTTTGTCGTTTTTGGAATATGTCCGCTAGAGGGCGCTACAGTCGAACCTCCCAAGTATATCATTAATTCGCCATACCTCCAAAACTATTAATCTAAATTACATTAATTATAACTCATTTCCTTCCTTTGAATCTTCTCCATAACCAGGTTAAGTCATCTGGTGTCAATCTTGTCTCACAAAGTCAGTATGTCTGTCTGTTTGTCTTTTGTTGTCGGCTTTGTCTGCTATCCTGTTCTTTTGTCTCATATGTCATTCTACGGGCCACATATTCTCAGCAATGTCCTTGAGAGTCATTCCATTGATAGAAAACCGACAAAATTTTCTGTCTGTCCATCTGTGTTTCACTTCCGATTTCCGGCAAGCGTTCGACCTATGGTCGTCTAGTTTTTTTTGTTTCTTTTCTTTTTTTTTAAGTGATCGGACCTATGCATGGTCACGCAATCTTAATTGTTTTGGTAAACTGACACACGTGAACTGTAATGTTATATTACTCACACATATAACCATAAAAACGTATTATAAAACAGATAAGTTGGAGAGAGAAAGTCAGGTGCCAGGATTATCTTTTGCTCGGAAACTTTTGTATATTCAGCCATTTAGAACTTATAGCGAGAGATAATACACATATTATAGCAAATTAGTGCGTATGTACCTTTAATATATAGCTGAAGAATTTCCATTATTTTATTTTTTTTATATTCTCATAAGCGGTAAACTATACTTTTTTCCATATTGGTTGTATTTTTTTCTAGGCCTACTTTGTAATCACATTACCTTACAGATTGAAAAGGGGTATTTTTTTATCCTAATGGTCAAGCGTTGGTTATTTTATATAACTGCCAAATTTTTTTCATATATTTTGGACTTATAATAATGAATATCTCTGGAAATACTCTGTTCTGTTTTTAAACGGGGATAGTCTGACTGAGATCTATGCAGGGATATGTATTATGTAAACCGACGAAGTCATGCTGACCTTTGCATAGGGGGTATTTATACCCCCGTATTAGGTACATGTATACATATGTATGTTATATCATGGTGATGATGATAAAAATAAAAAGTTCTCATTTCGAGTCATTTGAGTTAATAAAAATGCAAACAAATTTAATACTCCTGTAATGCATGAAATTAAAACAAACTACATGTATATATATTATTTTTGTTAATACTTGTTAATAATATACATAAAAACGTGTCGGTTAATAGTGCAGGCCTAATTGCATGCTGAAGAAATCGTTCCGCCCTTGCGTGATATGGTATTTCAGTCTGCGAGGAGGTTGGGCATAGCTTTAGGGCAGTGTATGATTGGAGAATAGCTCAACATATCCGGGCACTCTGAAGCAGAAATATGGCGTCATCCAGTAGTGCGAATAGAGAAGAAAGGCCAAACACAAGTCAATCCCAACCAAATGAACGGCTAAAAAATCTCTATCCGGCCGTAAACGAAACAGAAACACCTTTGCCAAGGTCCTGGAGTCCCAAAGACAAGTACAGCTACATCGGATTGTCGCAGAACAACCTGCGAGTTCATTACAAAGGTAACCATTTGAGATTGCTTTGTGAATGAATGACAGATCAGTGAAGGTGGATCACTGCGCTAGCTCGCAGTCGTTCACAGATAGCAGGGTTCGGAATTACGCAATAAATTCACACGAAAATGTCCTCGTTTAACCATCTGATCTAAATGGAAGGGCAGGTTGGCCCCAAAATACTTTTCTGACATTTTCACTTTGCCTGTCAATATTTTCCAATATATAAGAAAGAACTTGACTGATCATTAGACATTACGATGTTTAGTTCTATGGTGCCAATATTTTTAGAAACAGATACATGTTGTATTATATGTCATTGTCACATGATGAGGTGAAACATCCACCACCCAGCTGATTAGTGTTTTTTTTATCAGTGTTGTATGTATGCAGGGGCAACACTGAAATGAAATACACTGAAATGCATAGCCACTATGGGTGACTAACAAAAAGGGGTCTCTTTTTCAGGAACTTCAGTGGATTAAGTCTGAGAGCATTGTAAACACAGTTACAGTGCAGGGAAATGCCCACAAAGCCAGTGTTTTGGGTGTCTGTGAATAAGCATAATATGGAAGCATTCTCTTAACTCTTGTGTTACATGCTGAAACTGTGAAAGATTACATGTGGCAAAGAATCACCTGTAAAATTTTTATTTGTAGTTCTCTATAGTAAATAGATAAAATAAAGTTAAATGTGTTTATCAATACAGATGGATACCTATGGCCCTGCGTTGTTGGAGTGTCTAAGACGGGGGGGGGGGGGGGGGGGGGGGCAGACTTCTCTCAGTACAGCTCTCAAGTGACTTTTCCCATCAGTGGAGCTCAGTGCTGCTAATATTTCACATCCCTGCCAGCAGAGTAAATGTATAGCCAAAGAGGAATAAACCAGTTGCCACCACAATATCTTTAAACTGATGATGATGAAATTTATGCAACCAAGTTTGACTTGAGCAATGTTGGGGTTCAGTATATGATACTGAAATCCACAAATTTGGCCTATAACATCTACAATATAAACTTAGTAATACCTAATTATGAAACTGAATGACAAAGCATTTTATGTCAGTACTGAATCTAGACATTCCTGCTTAGACCATTGGAATTTCCATTTCCAATCTAAGATGCTTTCATCTGGAAAGTGTCAACCTGCTGAAACACATGACAGACTCTGAATGTGTGACTGATGGGCCAGATTAACATTTTTAGTTAGATACCTTGCAGACCAAAGCCTTTAAGAAGATAAAAATAAACTAGAAATCTGCATTCTAAGTAATGCAAGCCTGTTTTGTGAGGATTCTCTCTTGTGGGAAGCTCACCAACCCTTGTTTGCATTAACAACCCATATTCCCAGGTTCATTCATGCATAAGGGATGACTTAAACAAGCTGGAACATGTGCCAGATCCACACCACAATCGAAATGGCTTCATTGGCCCATTCTTGAAATGCCATGAAAAATTATGCGTTTCATCATGATTGTATGAGTTATGTTGTGAACAACACAAACACACATGAATCAATTGAATGTTCATGAACGCATACCCTCCTGGCCGGGATTGGAGCCAGGTACTTGCACCTGCACCTAGGTACACAGTTCAGAGTTCCTGTACCTGGAACTGAAGTGCCTGTACCTGGTATTTTGAACTCCAGGTTATGTGTGAAACTGGAAATTGATACAAGACTTGGGACAATTGCATACATGTATAAAACTCAACCCTGTCAGGGCAGGTGCATATCTCAGGCAGGGGTAATTACAAAGCTTTCATCCCTGCTGTCTTTGGAGTTGAGTTGGCTAGAGCTAGAAGCATGTTTCTTCCTCCAGCCTCTAAACAGGAAGTTCATTGTGGAACTATCAGCACAAGTGAAGGGCAACCAGCAAAAAAAACATGAAAAGGGTTGTACATATGTAGATAGTTGTTGTCTAGTACACCAGAACGTGCCATGAGGTGTCACTGGGATGAGAGGACACCTTCGATGTACAGACACAAGGCCAATGTCGCATCCCATTTTCCATTAAAATTGACCTGTCATGAGCGGACACCTTCTAAACACGGACAGGGACAGTCCTGTTTGGCCCAAAATCCTGTCATGAACGGACACCTGAGTCTGATTCATTAGAGGCCTCCAGTGAAGCTGCGCAGGTGTACCAGCTGTGCAGCACTGCGGAATGTTCCATGCATGCCGTGAACAGCTCTATATAGATTCATTCATAGATATTATGTAAATCGCGGGATTCCGTATCACATGACTGACTTGACCAATGAGCATCAACATTAGTTGACCCCGAGTCTTTTTTCCTTCTTATAAGGATGGCAGACGAGTGGTTTGCACCGGAAAACTTGCAGCACTATTTCAAAGTTGCAAAAATAATAGCCATAGCATATTTGATAATTGTAACTCTGACTATTGCAAAAGAAGTCAAAATGTTGATTAACAAGAACAATTTAGCCTGCGCAATAATCCAAATATGATTGCCGCGCACCTGCAGGTGACAGCAGCCGAATGCTCAAGAATACCATGGTGTTTCTGCCATATTGAATGTCCGCCTCATTTGAGGCCAAGTCATGGCAATGTAAATCTGAGAAAATCATCGCCGAATTTGAGGCATCCGGTCATAATCTCAATGTCAAGATTAGATTTTTATATACTTACAGGTATGTGATTATTCTGTTTTTATTGTTGAATGAATCTCCATACAGTAATAATTATTCCCATCCGCATCTGTCCCTACCTCTCATGAAAGGACACCTGCAGTGTAGGGACACTTAGCCTATATCCCACAGGTGCTCCCTCACGACAGGTTCTGGTGTATACACAAAACACTGGTGCAGGGGAAATGAAGAAGTGAAGAAAATACATATTATATCACTGAATTCTCAGCTCAGTTTTGTATATTTGTCACTTTTACATAAGGTGGTCCTGTGTATTTGCAAGGCCTATATTTTTCCTGAAGACATCATTTTTATACTTTAAAAGGGCCTTATCACCCATAAAGCATGTTGAATTAACACAAAAAATACCGGTAGTGTTTTCTCTTTAAAATAAATTCGTTTCTGCTAAAATATTGCCCTGAAACCATTGGCTTAATCATGTACTTGAGTGTCAAAATTTGAGTGTCAAATGTTCCCACTGGCTGAAACATTGCATGTTTCAGCGACTAAGGCCCGGAACCCAATACATGACCTATGCTGCCAGTGTTATTTTTGCTGAGGCCCCTGGACCTATCATACAAAAATGTTGCGACAGGTTCAGCAATGAATTTACATTTGGCTCATGGAATGTAACGTCCATTCATGAGAGATATACCAGAGGACAAGAAGGTGCATGTATACTTGTTTTAGACTAGTTTGGACAACTCTTCGTTTGGGATCTGTCTCACATGCCCAAAATCAGACCTCTGGTCATGCAGCCTTGTTATGGTAAACAGGCACAAATGGACTGTGTTTACTAACACACAAAACCATAACAAGGTGTGAAACAGCTCAAAGGGAGGAACTGAGATTGTGTGCTGGATTGGTTTTTCATGGAAACTTGTAAAAAGCAAAAGTGAACTGATAATGTGAAAGAATAGGCATCATATTGCTCCTAATTATGTCTCTTCAATAATATATTTTGTGATTCTACTATTACTTATTACCACATATCCAGATGAAATTAATATAATTTATACATTAGTTCAAATAGCTTTGAAATGTAACTCTTTTTAGGTACTTTCTAAAGTACCTGTACCTAGGATTCTACAAACATTCTGTATCTTAACCTGACCATTTTACAAGTACATGTACATAACACTTCTCCAGTTGGAGGTAACAAATGAAATACATGAAATAAACACCCATATTTTGACATGGGCCAAATCATTACACCAGGCTGTTATTGGCAAGAGTGTTCAAGAAACTCTTGGGGGAGTCAAGTTGTTGTCAGTCCTTTGGATGGCTGTCCAGTATGTAATTCAAGCAATACATGACCCAGATAATCAAGACCATGTGTCCTATTTTTTAATTACTAGAGCGTCAACAAACATATGTAAATACAAATATGCATTGGTAGAGCAATTTTATTTACAAATTATTGTTAACAAAGATAAATTAAGCTCTATATACTTAATGACTGGTTAAATAAACATGATTGATGCTATAAATTGTGCTTAAAACATAACAACTTACTTTTATTAAAATGAGTACTTTGAATCCAGGTTGGACAATTAATGCCCATTTTTAGCTCAGCTGACTATAAGTCGTCTGAGCTATAGTCATGGTCCTTTGTCCGTCGTCTGGCTGTCTGTCCGTTAACAGGGCACGTTTTAAAACCGTTGGACCTACAAATCCAAAATTCTGCATACCATTAGATGTCCGGAAAATCTCCTACCATACCGAAAATTGGGTCATTAGGACTTCGTTCCTTCGAGATATTAAGGAAAAACCTCTGTTTTCCATAAAAAAGCCATTGTTACGATTCAAGGGTGCCTAATATCAAAACCACTGATCTGTTTTTGATCATATTTAGTATTCATATTTTTCCATACATTTTCTGTGCACATACCAAAAATTAGGTCAGTATTGGGTATTATTATGAAGTTATGGGCCCAAATATAATGCAATTTTTTTAAAATCAGGAAATATATTTACTCACTTAACATGAGAATTGCTGAAGCTGGAGACTTTTTTCAGGAATATAACTTTATTTAATCAAGATTCAATTGTTTACCCAAAATTAGATCTGAAATTTGCAAATTTTTCAAGTTATTAGCATAAATAAAAAATCCATTCCTTAAATTTTGACCAACTTTGGCTACGGCATGTTTTTCCCCTGTAAGCACTGTAGATTTAATTTTCACGGCATATATACAGAAGGATTTAATCTATGTAAATCTGAAATTTCAAAGGAATTGATTGAAAAGAGAAGCTTTTATTCAAGTTTCCATACACCATGTCAAGTGTTGTTCACATCTGGCCCACCTAGTAATACAGCCTTCACCTGCATTATGTAACCCACCCCAGGCAGCTTGCCTTGGCTCAGCTTGGCCACTACTAGCAGGCTTCCCCTCTGCCCTCCACTCCCCCCCCATAAACTAGATGAATGTTATAATTTTCTGTATTTTATTTTATTCTTGGCTATGCTACATTTTAGATTTTGTATTGTACCACCAGGGTTACAATGATTAAAGTGCACATTTAATTATGTCCACAAAGTGATGTATTGCTATGAAGTGTGGATGTTCATCAGATAAGTAATGCTTTACTTCAGAAGAATAAAACTTCACCAGGTGTGAAATTTACTATTAATTCCAGTAATTAATTATAGCTGAGATTGTAATTAGCATAATGATATTGTTTGTCCCTCATTCAACCAACAGTGTGTATACTTTATTTGAAAAGATGTTTTTATTATATCAAATTTACTGAATCTTTTATTTTATTTCGGTGAATAATAGGGATATCCCTTTTTAATAGGGATTCAAGGAATAATCTTGTAGATGCCATGTTGTGGCATTATTTTCTTTTAAATTCAGTTTTAACATTTTATTTTAAAATAATAAAATATATGTGTATGCATAATATGACCCAGTATGAGCTACAATCTGGATATATAATGATTGCAACTTAGAATTCTATATTTTAACTTATATTTTCAGTTATTTATTACAAATTTATAACACTTGTAAATAAAAAATGAATCAGATAAAAACTATTAATGGAAAAAGTGGATATGTTAAAAAAATGGGCTTATATATAAACTTAAATGCATTATTCCCTTGAAAGTGAAATAAAGGTATTTGTCCATTCTGTCCACTTGCCTGTCCATCTGTAAATTTTTCATATGCATCACAGTATCTCAAAACTTTTACTGTTTTTCTTAATGACAGTTTTGTCAGAGTATTAGTTTTGCAACCATATATTTTAAACTTTACTACAACCAAGTAGGAGGGACCCTTTCCTCTTAGCTTCTCATATGCTTGTATATATGAAAAACATTACAATAGAAAATTTTGCATATTTTGCATTTGCAAAAGTTTCAAACTTCAGCTGAGTGCTGTGACCCATGGGTCCCTTGTATTATCTTATATCATAATCAAATGGCATTTCCATATGATGATGTAACAATACTGGTAAATGCATATATTTGGAAACTATAATACTTGTAGACTGGAGCAAATATATTTTTGCATACTTTGTACCTAGTAAATATGATACGAGGTTGGAGTGCCTTTCCTAGTCCTGATCACTGACAGGACTTGGGGTCAAGTGAATGTTTGTATGTAACCAAATGTACCTGAGGTGTAAGGAATAAATGGTGCTATAAATTTTGTCATGTTACAACTTCAGTTAAAGTTCAGTCCAATAAATGTCACAGTATTACATGGATATTGAGGCATTGTAGCTATGTGAACTTACCTTTTGTCACATATTTTTGCTGTGTAGTATGTATTTGGTTGATGTGTCATGTTCGGTTTTGTGACATTTAGTTGTTGTGCCATTAATCTCCCCATCAGTTATGCTTGATATATGAACAGCCTTCTTGATGTCTTAAAGTGGCTTTCATAATTTACTATTTGAAATCTGCTGATTTAAACAGTGCTGACTTGAGAATTGTGACTCTCAGTTGAGTCTTTCCAAATTTAAATTGGTCAAAACTAATGTTAAACTGCCAGGTAATTAAGTTTAGATATATAACTGAAAAATAAGATATTCTTGGCGTCTTATGCTTATCTTGGTCTGAAGGTCATATATGTTTTTAATGCTGTTTTGAACCAAATTTTTGCAAGTTTCACTTGTTTTGGCAAGACAGTGTAATAGCTGTTGCATTAATTAATAAAACTGATAATAAAAAATAAAAATAAAAAGAACAAGAGAGTTAACATTAGAACAGCCACTGGTTACAAAAGTAACATTTGATGACTAGATCATAAGATGGTGCAGTAAGAAATATGGGTTCACAAAATGATGCATTCCACAACATGGGATCTCCAAATGGTGCATTATATAACAAGGGATCTCCAGAAGTTAAATGTATAATATATTGCTAGAAGGTGCAGAATGTAACATGAAATCTCCAGGTGGTGCAGTATGTGACATTGGATCTTGAGATTGTGCAGTTGGTCACAGAGGACCTCAGATAGTGCATATGAAACGTTAGATCTCAATGTAGTGCAGTATGTAACATGGGACCTCCAGATTGGGCAGTATGTATCAGTGAATCTCCAGATGGTGCTGTATGTAATATGGGATCTACAGATAGTGCATTATGTTAAACAGAATCACAAGTTTGGGCCGTTAGTAACAGTGGATCTCCAGATGTTGCAGTATGTAACAGGAGATCAACAGGTGATGTAGTATGTAACATTGGATCTCCAGATGGTGAAGTATGTAACATGGGATCTCCAGATAGTGCAGAATGTAACATGGGATCTCCAGATGGTGCAGTATGTAACATGGGATCTCCAGATAGTGCAGTATGTAACAAGGGATCTCCAGATAGAGCAGTATGTAACACGGGATCTCCAGATAGCGCAGTATGTAACATTGGATCTCCATATAGTGCAGTATGTAACATGGGATCTCCAGATGGTGAAGTATTTAAAATGGGATATCTCCCGATAGACATCATAGTGCAGTATGTAACATGGGATCTCTGGATAGTGCAGTATGTAACATGGGATCTCCAGATAGTGCAGTATGTAACATTGGTTCTCCAGATGGTGCAGTATGTAACATGGGATCTCCAGATTGTGCAATATGTAACATGGGATCTCCAGATAGTATTTCCAGATAATGCAGTATGTAACATGGGATCTCCAGATAGTGTCTCCTGCCTAACCAACAGAATGGGATGCCATTAGCCCATTACTGCTGTAGATAGCCCCCTTGTTGCAGGATCAAAGGCAGGGATGTGCTCAGAATAATTTGAGTGCCTTTTATGTACTGCAAATTACTTTTGTATGGATGTAAGAATGGACTGTATGCAGTTTTGTGCAGTTAAAATCTGAGGCCAAACATCATATTCCACTGTACTACAGCAATTTGGCCCCATCATAAACTATGACCTTACAAATATATATCATAATCCTGTCATTTGTCATCACTAGCCAATCAAACATTAATTGGTGCATCATATGATTTTGGTTGACATCAGCATTAGTTCTTTATACTGGTACAAGGTGGTGCTACCCTAGTAGACAGAGTGTCCGTCTCTATAATACAGAGACGGAAAGCACTGCATGCATTCTTGTGGTGCCCTGTCTGATATTACTAAATGTCCCTCCAATGGCAAAATTACCAAACATAATCTAGCTAACATACCCTTAACTACGACTCCTTACTTGTTTTCTTGCTCAAATAAGAAAATGAAACATATAATCCAGGTGCAAAGTTAAGAAGCGATGCTTCCAGGTTTCTAACCAAGCATGACATGTTGCTTTAGGGTCAAGGACACAGGGAGAAACCCGTTTTCAAATTCCTTCCTCTGATTGGCTGTTAGGTTTCAGGCTCATTCATCATGGAAGTCCAACTTAATTCCAAGCATAACATTTACTGCCTGGTCCCTAAAATAGTGCCATCTAGTGAATAAAACAGAAAGTGCAAGCAAAACAATGGTTCCAAGTGGGGCTGGTAACCACCTGCAAATTTTCTCGTTTTCACTTATTAGAAATGGTTCATTGGTTCAATGGTTTGTTTATTTTAAGCTTATTATCTGATTTATCTAAATATCTGTGTCCTCCCTCGCACACCAATATTTTCAATAGAGTGCTCATAAGCCTCGCTGGGAGGCTTACGAAGTAGGCTACTACCCTAGTAGCTACGTTCACTACTTGAAGTGATAAATTTTATTCATTAACATTAACTAAATACAGCACACTGTGAAAGAGCTCCTTCTATTAAATACTGTGGTTGCCTTTTTATTGGCGAGGCTGAAATTTCGTGATTTCTTCACTTTTGCATTTGCGAGGGTTTCATTTTCACGATTGCACCAGAATCTGAATACTGTGACTACAGCAGTATTTGTATTGATTTTAAATTTAAGATGAAACCCTCACTTCCTCATTCATTTCTAGTTCATTCACTTACTTATGATTTGTGTCACAGTCGATATATCCCCTGCGAATACCTCATATATTTTGCAGTAACTAATGCTTGTATGCATGGGCCACTTTCAGTACCATGAACATATAAGATTGCTGATTGGGTTGTTTCCAGGGGTATGAT
This sequence comes from Sipunculus nudus, assembly GCA_026874595.1. NCBI lineage: Eukaryota > Metazoa > Annelida > Sipuncula > Golfingiida > Sipunculidae > Sipunculus > Sipunculus nudus. The sequence goes on from CM049316.1 coordinate 7,402,386, forward strand.
AACTGATCATAGACTTCAGATATATCTGATAGGGGTCACTGATAGTAAAACAGGTAAAATACAGTGAGATGAACGCGTTTATTTTTTTCACAGCTTTTTCAATATTACTGCTTGGTGGACGTTGACACTTCTAGTCATGTGCTGGGCAGCAGGAAAAACTGCAGGGCGGGCACCCAGCGTGAGCACATCCCTGCAAAGGGTCACGGTTTTTCGCATCTATCCAACTGATACTATTATAAATGGGCCCGATATTCTCCATGAATCACTTAAGTACACCAGGCTCTATGACATGCATTCAAAACTGCATGGTTTCGATTTCATGGTCACATTGACGGTAAATATCGCAAATTTTAAGCCACCTCAAATAAAAAGGCAACCACAGTATTTAACCTGTGATCTCTGGGTGGATGTGTTTATAATTGTCAGCAGGTGTGATGGTTATTATGGCTTATAAATACCTAGTGATGGAGTCACACATGTTAACATGATCCTGGTTGATGTGTTTGGCCTTGGGTCATGCCGTTTACCCCCATCTGGTCCTGATTGGCTAATTACTATGTTTAGTTTGGCCTCCACATTTGCACTAACGTTACCAGATCACCACCATCATAGATGATTTGTTATATCAGTCTGGTGGCTGTCTGAGGTCCTTGGCTTCCAGTTTCTGGGTCAGACCAGTGCATGGAACATAGGCTGTTCTTTGTGTTGCAGAAACAGGGTTAACTAAATAAGTCCATTAGTCTGTGTACATGTATGAATGAACCATAGAGTTCCTGTGTGTGCTTGTCATGTCAGGGCAGGTCAGGAAGAGGGTTGTTTTGAGTGATTTCCATGAATCACTCTTTACAACAACAAATTATCTTACACCTAAGTATGATAAGAGGTTTTAATACCATTGTGACATCACAATGGTTTCTATAGTGACTCAAACATGCCTGTTGACTAAAGACAAAATAACTTTAAAGTGAAGTCAAATAAGATTATAAAATTGTTTATTGCTACAGATATCATGCCCTTTGTTTATACATGGTTTAATGCATGCACATGTAGGTTAAATATAATAAGCCAGTGGATGTAAAATTGTGGTAACATATAACTTACAACTGTTATATTGAATCCCAAAAAACTTTAGTTTAGGTTGTGTGTAAATCATTTATAAAAGTGATAGATAACACCGTCAAGTCTGGTGTTTGGTTTGCTCAGCTGACTGTGTGTGTGTGTGAGCAGTCTGACAGCTCATAAGTTGTCATCCAGATGACTGCACACATGCCATTCACAAACCGTGACTATTGACCACTTGAACTATAGAGTTCACTGTTTATTCAAGAGTATCCTGGTGACAGACTTAGCTGAAGCTGAAATCATCAACTCAGAAAATGAGTAAAATCAATCTGACCTCAGCCGACCTCACTGGTCATTCTGTGTACACATAGATATCAGATAAGACCTCCTTAGTCCTTATCATCATGTCAAAGTCATAGCTACTAGACCTAGATACTTTATTCAACAACAATAACAATCATCGCAAGATATCCAAATAAATCTGAAAATAAGTCTGTGCCCTATTATGTCTCTTAATACTGACTGACATTTAACTGTCATTTTTTACAAATAATATTAAACTTTATGATCATTGATAATACATTCTGACATCACTACTGACAAACCTAAGTGAAATTATTATCTCTGTGAGTATAGTCAGTATTAGTAAGTCACTACAATTATTCTGGAGAAATAGTTATATTTAGGTTATGTATTCTTTAGTATAGTAACTGACAGTTCATCAGCACCACCTGACAGGATTATAAGTAACTCTGGGTGAGAGTGGTAATTAATGCAGGCAGCCCCCACCAACACCATATTGGAATGTAGACCAGGGCTTTGTGAATCTCCTGGCTTCAGGCTGCAACTGTTTCCCTACCACCTGTTATAGATTACCATGCATTAGTGGTGAAGTGTGCCAGCCTTGTGTACACTGAGTGTATATTTTGTTAACATTTGGTGTGATCCTGAGGTATTCTGACTGTATTTAGGTAGCATAAAGAAATAAGCTTATTATTACATTATAAGGAACAATGAAGAATGGCTTCCATGATTTTCCTGTGTTTGGATATATATGTAATACTAATAGTATTTGAGACAAGTGCTGGCAGGTAATATAAATAAACCTTGGTCAGCATTAGTGAGCCCCATGATCAGCTAAGCACATAAGGACCGGGACCTTTCTCACCCATCCCCTTGGGGTCAGACAACATTGAAGTCTTGTTGGTGTTGACATGGTGTGTGCAACAAGTTCAGCCAGCCAGTCTTCTTTCTGTATGTACACACTGTTATATATATCAAGACAGTGAACAGATGTTTGGGCAAGTGGTTTTATCTGGGGTCTGCATGATGCACCCCTGGACACCTAGGGCATTCATCTGAGACAAACCTGATATGTTGTTGGGCAACCAATTGAAAAAGTCACTGGAATTATTTAAGTCACAATTTTGGGTGAGAAATAAAAGCACAGAAAAAAAACATTAAATTGGGAACAACTTGCTCGGGTTTTAGACTTTCATTCTGTCTGTCACTTAATGTGTCTCCTTAGTGTAAAACATTTTTTGCTCCTTTTAAATATCTGAATTGTTAGAAGTAAAAACTGTATATATACGTGTACATATATGTGCACTTGGGTCAGTATCAGCTGATTGTCATGTCATGTCTCAGGTTCAGTGGGTTCCTGGTTTATCTGTACTTTGATAGTGGGAACACTCAGTTGTTAGTTTGTCTACTGATTACAAGGAAGCTGATATAAGTAACAGAAATAATTGAAGATTCAAAGGATAGATTATTACACAAAAATATCAAATGTATTTCTTACTTATTGCATTGTAAGCTATTTATTCCCAAATGTAAACATTTTCATATGAACCAGTGTTAATTTCAATGTGAATCTCATTATTACAGTGGCATTTTTTGTTTTACATCAATATTGAACAATACCTGGCCATGTTTAGTGGTTGCCTGTATTAATCTGTTACGGCTTCTCTTATTGGCACATGGGGTGTGTCCATAAGGTCCAGCTTATTGACACATGGGTGGACTGCAAATGCATGTATCTGTCACATTTCCTCTAGATGGCAGGGCATTCACCGGTGTGTCACTAACACCTCTACCATTATACCCAGTACCGTGTTCCAATAACGCCTGATGTTGCCGTAACTTTGGCAAGTCTTATTCACCATGAAAAGTTTTCGTTTTGGACTAATCATGTGACTCCTTTAACTCTGACACTGGCGGCTGGAGTTGTGACAAAAGGCAGTGGCTTAAAGAAACTAGAATACGGGTAGTCGACAAGCGACTACGTGTATCCGCCAAAATCAGAGAAGGACAGGTGAAGTGAGGCATGGATTGAGTGGCAAGGGGATATAGAGTTACATGTGTTAAATATTAGAATGGATCTCTGACACATAAACATGATTGTAGGTGGCGCCACCTGTTATTTGAACGAGAAACTATCCAAGATATATACACATGCAAAATTTCATGTGGAAAAGTCAAACCACTGCAGAGATATGAGTGATTTTATCCCACAGCAGACAAACAGATGGACGCTGTGCCAAAATGTCTGCAGGTGGCGCCACAATTTTTGTTCATGTTATAAAGCTATCCAAGGGCTACATTTGTGTAAAAAAATTTTCCTGATTGGTTGAATGAGTCCGGAGATATAAGCATGGATGTCTACAGCGTGAACGTGAATGTAGGTGGTGCCACCTATCATAAAATCAAGAAAGCTATGCAGGATGTAGAAGCATGCTGAATTTCAGGTTATTTGGTCAAACCACTGCAAAGATATGAGTGATTTTAACCAAAGGCAGACAAACAGATGGACGCTGTGCAAAAATGGCTGCAGGTGGCGCCACCATTTTTGTGTATGTTATAAAGCTATCCAAGGGCTACATTAGTGTAAATTTTTTTTCCTGATTGGTCAAACTGTTCCCGAGATATGAGCTTGGATGTCTGCAGTGTTAACGTGAATGTAGGTGGCGCCACCTGTCAGAAAATCAAGAAAGCTATCTAGGATGTATAGGCATGCCGAATTTTAGGTGAATTAGTCAAACCACTGCAGAGATATGAGTGATTTTAACCCCAGGCAAATTAACAAATGGACACTGTGCAAACATGGTTGCAGGTGGCGCCACCTTTTGTTGTGTATGTTATAAAGCTATCCTAGGGCTACATTTGTGTAAAAAATTTTTTCCAGATCGGTCAAACGGTTCCCGAGATATATGGGTTTATGTGTGGAGCATTAACGTGAATGTAGGTGGTGCCACCTGTCATAAAATCAAGAAAGCTATCTAGGATGTATATGCATGCTGATTTTTAGGTGAATTTGTCAAACCACTGCAGAGATATGAGTGATTTTAACCCCAGGCAGATGAACAAATGGACACTGTGCAAACATGGTTGCAGGTGGCGCCACCTTTTGTTGTGTATGTTATAAAGCTATCCAAGGGCTACATTTGTGTAAAATTCTTTTCCGGATTGGTCAAACAGTTCCTGAGATATATGGGTTTATGTGTGGAGCGTTAACATGAATGTAGGTGGCGCCACCTATCATAAAATTGAGAAAGCTATCTAGGATGTATACGCATGCTGAATTTGAGGTGAATTAGTCAAACCACTGCAGAGATATGAGTGATTTTAACCCCAGGCAGATGAACAGATGGACACTGTGCAAACATTGTTGCAGGTGGCGCCACCTTTTGTTGTGTATGTTATAAAGCTATCCCAGGGCTACATTTGTGTAAAATTTTTTTCCGGATCGGTCAAACGGTTCCCGAGATATATGGGTTTATGTGTGGAAACAGACGCACAAACGGACGCTGGGCAGAGACGAAAGGTCAGAGGTCAAGGTCACTTGGTTAGGCACCAGTTCACATGTGACCCGATAATTTGTGTAAGTTTCGGAAAAATCTGTTCAGTAGTCTCAGAGGAGTTCTCCAGAAACGAACGCGGCGGCGGCGGCGGCGGAACCCAGCAAATACATAGTATCCGCAAAACTTCGTTTTGGCGGATACAATTAATCCAGAAAAAAATATATGTGACAAGTACTTACACCTATTGTCAGGTATATATTCTTATAAAATAAATTTTTCTTAGGGGTATACTAGTATGAGGCTTATAGAGGTGATAATGACATTGGGGAAGACAATTATTTATCTTGTTGTATCCGCCAAAACGAAGTTTTGCGGATACTATGTTTTTGACCGGGTTCCGCCGCCGCCGCCGCGTTCGTTTCCGGAGAACTCCTCTGAGACTACTGGACAGATTTTTCCGTAACTTACACAAATTATCGGGTCACATGTGAACTGGTGCCTAACCAAGTGACCTTGACCTCTGACCTTTCGTCTCTGCCCAGCGTCCGTTTGTGCGTCTGTTTCCACACATAAACCCATATATCTCGGGAACCGTTTGACCAATCCCGAAAAAAAATTTACACAAATGTAGCCCTGGGATAGCTTTATAACATACACAACAAAAGGTGGTGCCACCTGCAACCATGTTTGCACAGTGTCCATCTGTTCATCTGCCTGGGGTTAAAATCACTCATATCTCTGCAGTGGTTTGACTAATTCACCTAAAATTCGGCATGCATATACAACCTAGATAGCTTTCTCGATTTTATGAAAGGTGGCGCCACCTACATTCACGTTAACGCTCCACACATAAACCCATATATCTCGGAACCGTTTGACCGATCCGGAAATTTTTTTTACACAAATGTAGCCCTGGGATAGCTTTATAACATACACAACAAAAGGTGGCGCCACCTGCAACCATGTTTGCACAGTGTCCATTTGTTCATCTGCCTGGGGTTAAAATCACTCATATCTCTGCAGTGGTTTGACAAATTCACCTAAAAATCAGCATGCATATACATCCTAGATAGCTTTCTTGATTTATGACAGGTGGTGCCACCTACATTCACGTTAAAGCTCCACACATAAACCCATATATCTCGGGAACAGTTTGACTGATCCGGAAAAAAATTTTACACAAATGTAGCCCTGGGATAGCTTTATAACATACACAACAAAAGATGGCGCCAACTGCAACCATATTTGCACAGTGTCCATTTGTTCATCTGCCTGGGGTTAAAATCACTCATATCTCTGCAGTGGTTTGACTAATTCACCTAAAATTCGGCATGCGTATACATCCTAGATAGCTTTCTTGATTTTATGACAGGTGGCGCCACCTACATTCACGTTAACGCTGCAGACATCCAAGCTCATATCTCGGGAACCGTTTGACCAATCAGGAAAAAAAATTTACACAAATGTAGCCCTTGGATAGCTTTATAACGTGAACAAAAATGGTGGCGCCACCTGCAGCCATTTTTGCACAGCGTCCATCTGTTTGTCTGCTGTGGGATAAAATCACTCATATCTCTGCAGTGGTTTGACTTTTCCACATGAAATTTTGCATGTGTATATATCTTGGATATTTTCTCGTTCAAATAACAGGTGGCGCCACCTACAATCATGTTTATGTGGCACAGATCCATTCAAATATTTAACACATGTAACTCTATATCCCCTTGCCACTCAATCCATGCCTCACTTCACCCGTCCTTCTCTGATTTTGGCGGATACACGTAGTCGCTTGTCGACTACCCGTATTTTAGTTTCAAAATTAAAATTATAAATAATTTTTAAAAAATTATATTTAGTTTATATATATACATGAATATATCATTTTTTATTAATTATCAAATTTTATAATTATAATTGGTGAGTAATAAACAACTGGTGACACACATTGACCGGAGATATGTTCCTGACCTGGTATAAGAGACTTCCAAATCACAGTACCGGGGACTGCCAAACATGATAACAGAGACTTCAAAATCGATGTAACTGAGAATTTCAGATTGTGTGTCAATAAGCACTCTGTTGTTATACCCTGTTATGAAACCTCTGTGCATGAGTGCACATTGACCTCTGTATTCAGACCTTGTTAAACAGGATCAATAAATAGGACCTGACCTGCTGAACATGCAGCCTTCATGAAGTCAGGTTCTCCTCATAGAAATGAGGGGACGGATTGGCTTTGTCAGCAACTAAGCTAGCCCTGCCTGGGCTTGAGTATTTGCGTTTACTAATAAAATGCTTAAAATAAAATTGTGATTCCATGTACCGATAGACTTGACTCAGTGCCAGCTCATATCACTAAAGCCCTGTAAAGTCTGTATGGTGAATCTCTGAGATTTGCATATTAAGGCGTCACAAGGCTCTTTGAGGCCCTGACTGTTCCCCTACATTTGCACATCAGGCTGTCACACCTAATGTGAATGGCATTGTTGCTATGAGAATGCCAACAGCGGTCCCACAGCTGGACCAGCTTGGTAACTTTTACACTTAAATCATGTTTTCAGGTAGTCTAGACATGGACCTTCGAGGCCTATGAACAAATATTATGGTCCACAATGTAAGTCCACATTGTAGACGCTATCGCAACAATTTTGTAATGACAGGTCCAGTAAAATTCCCTCTGCCGATGTGACAGGTACAGCTGGCAGCATTTGTGTGAACCTTTGTATTAACTGCCAAATTGCCTTTGCAAATTGTGATTGTTTCAGTCGGCCGGTAATTTTGACTGCACTCCTTGCGTGTGCACCTGACTATGTCATGCTGATTGGCTGAGCCAGAGTTTGTTAGGCCTACATTATGTTTAAACAGGCGCACTTTGAAGAGTGGTGGTCCGATAAACTTTAACATTGAGGCTGGGGGTTATAGTGTTTTAGTCTCGCTGAACTCAACATAAGTGACAGCCTAAAAATATTAAGACTGATTAAATGGGAATATTAGTAGCCAACTGGAAGCCAATGACTAAATGAATCATGTTGGTTTTAAAAATAATTCTGGGAAAGACCACTGCTTATGTCACTGGAAAAGACCTTAGTTCTTCTAGGCATTGATGTGTGGCACTGACCATCCCATAATCACTGAAATTTACCAGTCAATGAATAGTCAGCCAGAGAGAAGTACTTTGCTGCAAGGTGGGAGTACCTGTTCTAAGCTTTGTGACACAGCAAAGTTTGATGACTGTCTGTGGGAGGAATTAGGTTTTAACCATTACATGAACTAGGCCAGTCTACAACTTAGCATTCTTGGAATAATTTTAAAGCCAGCTGTTAACATGCCTTATTTGAACGTGTTAATTTTTGTAAGGCTGCATCTTCTTTCCTGAAATTTGAAACACAAATTGTTTCTTCAAAAATTTGGAATGAGTTCAATAACTGATGACCTTGCCTTCAATTTCAAGGTCAAGTCTGTGGAAATGTACAAATTTTGTGAACCCTATAAATTTTAAGTATTTCACATTTTTGACTTCAAATGTTGTACACAACTTGTTTCAACATGTTTCAACAAAGTTCTTGGACAGATCGAAAACTAGCAACCTTGACCAGGATCTTCAAGGTCAAATAAGCATAATTATAGTTATTGTCTGTTGGATATCTTGTGAAAGCAATAAATTATGAAGGGCAGCATATTTTTCCCCCTATATTTGAAAAAAATTGTTCTGACCAAAATCTGGAACGAGTTCCAAAACTGATGACCTTGACCTTTATCTTAAAGGTCAGATCTGCTAATATGTAAAATTTTGGTAAACCCCATTACTCTTGAACTGTTTCACATTTTGTCATTAAATTTGGTACATTTCTTGTTTCAATGAAGTTCTTGGATGAGTTCGACAACTGGTGACCTTGACCAGGGTCTTCAAGGTCAAATAATCTGAATTATAGTCAATGTCTTGTAAACAGAATAACTTATGAAGTATTGTGTATTTTTCCCTCAGATTCAACACACAAGTCGTTTCCACTGAGTTCTTGGAATAATAAAGGTACTGGTGACCTTGATCTTCAAGGTCAAATCTGGGCAATTCTAGAATTATTGGGACCCCCATAACTTTGGAAGTACTGAAGATTTTTTTCTTCAAGTTTGACACACCAGTTCTTTCTGCCAAAATCTCAGAGGAGTTTGAAAACTGTTGCGTGTTTTATACTTTCACACAAACAATAAGACTCAGATTCAGTTGACACGAACATCTATATTCATCAAATTACATTTCTGAACTAAGCGGGCGGCTGGGGCCGCTTGCGAGAGTGATGCTGTGGCTTACGGTAATTACTAGGCTCGCTTATGTAAACAAAGCCAACTGTTATTAATGTTAATTTTGATATACGTAACATCTCCCTTTCTAAAAGAACAAAAAAAATAAAAGCTTTGGGTTATTTGAAATGAATGAAGACCACATATGATCTTGGTGTTTTGGTAATGCTTCTCATAGTACAACTTGGTATGAGGTTCTGTTAATAGCAATTAGTATGTTTATGATGTACAGTTCCGGTTGTACATGAAAGAATTATTTTTAATTACTAATAAAGGATTTTGAGTTCTTACTATGCAAAGTCTTTCTGTGATAAAAATTTACTTATGAATTAAACAGTCTTTGTAAGCACTTTATCTTCACTTTGCCCCAGGGTCAACCCGGAGTCCAACAGGCAGTTTTATTGTTCGCCCCCTGGAGGTTTTCTTGGTCACTGTCTCCATCTCTGTTTCCTGGGCATCTCTGCTAGCCTGGGATATCTCCTCCTCAGGCTTGTTAGAGCAACTTTCCGTACCTTTGTTGTCGGCTATATCCTCTGTTCTTTTGTTAGTGGATTTTTTCTGTGTGTCCCCGTTTTCATCCGCGTCTATTGGTGCACCATTATCATCGTATGCTTCGTGTTCAGGTATGGCTATAAGATGCTGTCTTGTTCTCCTTAATATTCTCCCATCGTTTCGCGTGATCTCATAGCTTTTGCCTTTCAGATGTCGATTGACCTTTCTTGGGGACCATTCAATCTGACCATGTCCTGGTTGTATCATCACACTATCTCCAGGTGATAGTGATTTCAAATTGTGTTTATGTGTGTGTCTGTCTGCTGCTTTGGCCCTTTTAGCTTCCAGGATGTGTTTCTCGTTTGAGTGATGTTTAGGTTTCAAAGCATCATCTGTTGTTGGGACTAATGTTTGGGTCCTTCTTCCCATAAGTCTTTGTGATGGGCTGGATTGTGTCCCCTCAGTTGGGGTATTCCGTATGTTAAGCAAACCAATATAAGGATCCTCCCTCGTTTTGAGACATTTTCGCCACATTCTTTTTACTGTTTTAACGGCTGCCTCCGCTGCCCCATTGGCTTGGCTGTGACCTGGACTGGATGTTTCATGGAGGAAGTCCCATTCTGCAGCGAACTTTGCAAACTCTCGCGACGAAAATTGGGGCCCATTGTCGCTCATCACTTTAACAGGTACCCCATGTCTTGCGAAGTGTGGTTTCAGTTTTGTTATGACTTCTTCAGTGATGGATTGTTCTAAAGGGTCCACCTCTATGTAAATGTCTACTGTTACCAAGTAATCTTGGTTAGCTAGTGTAAAAATGTCTGTGGATATGTGTTTAAAGAGAACTCGGGTAACTCATTCATGATAAGCGGCTCTGTCTGTTGTCAGTCCTTGTACAGCGCACATGTTTTACACCCTTCTACGTACTGTCTTATGTCAGCTGACATACCTGGCCAAAATATGAGTTGTCTGGCTCTGCGCAAGCATGAATTTATGCCTTGGTGTCCCGCATGTACTTTCTTTTTCATGTCTCTTCTCATGCCAGCTGGTGTAACAACTCTCTCTCCTCTGAGTATGAGTCCATCTTGTATGGTCAGTTCATCTCGATAATCGAAGAACGGCGTGACAGTGGAGTTTAGGGTGGTCTTGTTGTCAGGCCACCCTTTCATTATGATTTCCTTCAATGCTTGCATATCATCGTCAGCTGCTGTTGCTACTCTGAGCTCATGACGGCGATTCCTGTTGAGTGGGGTGTAATACACTTGACGAATGGACTCTTCATTGGATTTGTCCACAGGTGATCGTGATAGCATGTCGGCCACTGGGATGGCCTTCCCCTGTTTGTATTCTAGTTCAAAATTGTATTCTTGACACTTCAAGAGAAGGTTTTGTAGTCGTCGTGGTGCCTTGGCGAGGGGCTTTTTCCTTATGGACACAAGGGGCTTGTGATCCGTAATGACTGTGACATGTCGCCCATAGGTGTAGTGGTGGAACTTGGTGAGGCCATATGTCACCGCCAGCATTTCCTTTTCTATTTGGGCATATCGCCGCTCTGTTTCCGTAAGTGTCCTACTGGCGAACGCGATTGGTCTCCCCTCTTGAAATATAGCTGAGCCAAGGCCTTATTCACTTGCGTCATTTTCGATCACTAGCGACTTTGAAGGATGGTAGAAAGCTAGCACTGGTCTCTCAGTGATGAGTTTCTTGACCTTGTCGTAGGTCTCTTGTTGTGAATTAGCCCACTGGAACGGAACATCTTTTTTCAGGAGGTCTAAGAGAGGCTTGAGGATTTGGCTGAGATTAGGTAAGAATTTTGCCATATAGTTCACACAACCAACAAATCTTCTGAGTTCATTCACATTTTGGGGTTCCTTCATCTGAGTGATAGCTTTAACTTTTTCAGGGTCTGATTGCAGCCCGTTTTCGGTCACTACATGTCCCATGAAAGCTATTTTCTTTGTTCGCAGTTCGAACTTATCTATGTTCAGTTTGATTCCTATCATGGAGCAATGCTCAAGAAAGGCTCTCAAATGTTTGTCATGTTGTTCGACGTCCTTACCATGTATGATGACATCGTCTGCAATGCATAAAATCCCTGGGACCCCTTCAAGCGCTTCTGCGAGTTTTCGCTGGAATATTTCTGCCGAAACCGATATTCCAAAGGGTAGTCTTTTCCATCTATAGTGACCGTGGCATGTCTGAAATGTGGTCAGGAAGCTTGATTCTTCCTCAAGTTCAACATGCCAATATCCTGACGATAGATCTGCTTTTGAGAAAACACGACTTTGACCTAGCTCATGTATTTTCTATTCAAGGACTGGCAATGTCTGGTGCTCTCGTATCAAGACTTTATTGAGCTCTGGTGGATCAAGGCACACCCTTAAGTCACCATTTCTTTTGTATTGCCACACCGGTTGACTAAGCCATTTAGTTGGTTCTTTCACTTTATCTAGGACATCAAGCTTTTCAAGTCTGTCCAACTCTTTTTTGTATTTGTCTCGTATGGCTACTGGAGTTCGGCGCAAAGGCATTATCACTGGTACCGCATCGTCTTTTACCCTGAGCTTGATCTTTCCGGGCAATTTGCCCAACTTCCCGTCTAAAACCGGTGACTGCATCGGTTGGTTAAGCTGCACATTTTCTTTAACAATGGATAATCTCTCTATGTTCCTTTCTAGTACTTTCACTAAATTCATGTCAAGTGCAGTCTTCAGGCCTATGAGAGGAGTCAGACCCATGTTATCGTCAACCACTGTGAAGGGTAGGCTGTATTTCTTTTTGTTCTTTGGATTCCGTACCGCGCATCTGCATGTGCCAATTGAAGTGTATGTGCTGTCATTCCACATATTAAGTTTCTTTTTCTTTGGCTCAATTGATTTGGCATATTTCTTTGGTAATGTATTACAGGACGCTCCTGTTTCTATTTCAAATACTACTTCTGACCCTTCTACGATCAGAAAACATTCTAATCTCTCAGTTCCATTGGATTTTAGCGTTTTGAGCCATTCTTCTTCAGACTCTGTCCCACTAACTTTCTGATTTTTGTGTGATGATCGGACAGTATTTAACCATTCATCATCTGAAGATTCTTCTGAACTGACATATTCTCTTTCACAGATTTGTTTAAGTCTTTCTGAGCGACATTTTGATGCAAAGTGGTTCTTCTTTTGGCACTTATTGCATGTTTTTCCCCATGCAGGGCACGCTTCTTTCCTCATCCTGTGAATTGACCCGCAAAATTTGCATTCTTTATGCACCTGCCTAGGTTTGTCCTCATAGGTCTCTTTTGCTTCTGCCTGTGGCCCCTTTTTTCGCTGTCTGTACTTTTGATTGGGTCTGACAACATTCACAGTTTCATCTTGCAGTGCACTGGTCTGCATAGTTGCACTTTCAGCAGTTTTACATATGTCAACACATTTTGTGAGGCAGAGTTGCCTTTCCTTTAAGAGGTCCATTCTGGTTCTTGGGTCTCTTATGCCCAGAACTATTCTATCACGGAGCATTGAGTCAATGCAATCCTCACAATAGTTACAGGTTTTCACTAATGATCGTAGCTCTGCATAGAATGTCTCAAAAGTCTCACCTTCTGCTTGACATCTTTTGTTGAAGACATATTTCTCGTATGTTTCATTTATTTTCCCAACGCTGAATTTTTCAAAGGCCTCAATTATGTCTTTAACGGTCCTTGTGGTCTCATCAGTGGCAAATTTAAAGCCATTGTACACTCTCAGGGCATCATCAGCAAGACAGTTAATGAGAAGTGCAATTTGTATTTCACATGGTTGTCTGTCAAGTTTAGACAGAACTGCGTACGTGTGCCAGCGCTGTTTAAATATCTTCCAATTTTCTATTGGGGTCGATCCCAACGTTAGCGGTTGTGGGGGCCTGATGCCCGGAAATGGGGTATTGTCATCTGCGTCTGACATCACTAGTCTCTCAAGTTCATCAATTACACGGTATAGTGACAATATTCAAGAGGTACACTCACCAAAGTTCGTTTCCGCGACGAATATTCACGACTAATCCCCTTGTAATGTCAGTAATATCACACTATCCTGTGTTATCACTCAGCCGCGGCAATGCCGCGCCGGTTGTCCTTTCCGTGAAAAGTCAGTTTGTTTTCTCGATACTACAGAAATCTGATGGTTTATGCACTGTTCCTGGAATGGATTATACTTCCGTGATCCATTCCTCCACTGCTGCCAGCATGTTGCGTGTTTTATACTTTCACACAAACAATAAGACTCAGATTCAGTTGACACGAACATCTATATTCATCAAATTACATTTCTGAACTAAGTGGGCGGCTGGGGCCGCTTGCAAGAGTGATGCTGTCGCTTACGGTAATTACTAGGCTCGCTTATGTAAACAAAGCCAACTGTTATCAATGTTAATTTTAATATACGTAACAAAAACCAGTGATCTTGAAGGTCAAATCTGCTAATGTCTAGAAACACTGTTTTGAGATAGTGCATTTTTTTGCCCCTCATGTTTTGGGATGGCCCATAGGGAGGAAACTTGTATCTGTTTTTGCATTATATTTCCTATGGGAGACATTGACATAATTTACAATAAGTATGAAGAAACTTGATAGGGATTCCAGTCTGAAGGTATTTGTTGATTTCCCATGGAGGGACCTGTTGGATTATTACCAGCTATCCAGCTTACATCATGACTCTTACAAAAGAACAATGTAAAAACATGGTTTGTGGAGCTGCTTGTATAGGTTCCTAGAAAGCATATCACACCTGTTGATACACCACTGATGTTTTTCATAGGTTGTTAATTAGTACAGGGGTATTGGTGACCTGTAGATAACAGGCTGTTGATTGCGGGGTGTAATGGTTAGGTTTGCTAGACTTGTGACCACAAGGTTGTGGGATCATGTCCTGTTATGACTGCCTTCCACACTCAGCTCCCAACCAAAGTCATTTTCACAAGGGTGCACTCTCTCCACCCAGAAGTGAATGGGTACTGGTTGGGTAGCAGAATAATTTAGAATAAAAATTCCTCTTGTGCCTGTTATGGCTTTTTTGGTTTATGCTCCCTGCATTGAGCTGATAAAAGCTAAGAGAATAAAACTGGCTGAACGACCAGGAAGGCCAAGTGCAGTCACATGAGAGTGAAATTGTGGGTGATATCAGACCATTAACCCCCATCATAACCCCTACAACATAGAGCATGGTGGCGTAATGGTTAGGGTGCTGGACTTGAGAACGCAGGGTTGTGGATTTGCGTCCCGTTCACAAGGCCAGGTGTGCTAAGACTCCTAGGCAAATCTTTACCACAAGGGTGCACTCTATCAACCCAGGAGTGAATGGGTACTGGTCATGGGTGGCAAGCAAATGTAGAACGAATAACCTTCTAGCACCTCTAATGGCTGCTTGGGTTGTATGCTCCCTAGGAAGCAGAGGAAAGCAGCAAGAATGATCAGGTCCAAAAGACCAGGAAGTTAAAAGTCGGCTGAGACTGACATAGTCAGTAATAGCAGACTATTAACCTGAACCTTTACCATTTAAAAGGCTCTGGTTGTATGCACATATTTTAGGCCTGTGAACTGTGAGGGCCCTTAGATTCAGTTCAATTATCAATTCTTGACCTTTGATTCAATTCTCAGGTCAGTTCTCACCTAAGGAGTTAATTACTCACTGTTAAAAAAAATAAAAGCAATTATATTTATAGTAAAATGGATGTTAGCAAATTTCAGTAAATAAAAAAAAAATGTAACTCTCCCTCAGTTTGCCTTATATGCTATATGCAAGTAGAGTGGTCCACTCATGAATGTTTAAAGTAGACTTAGGGGCTTAGGGCACATACACTGTAAAGAATCAAATTTGAGAGTTCACAGAGAAGTTTGGAATGCGAAAAAGTAATAGAAATGAATCGATTCATATATCAGTAATCAATTACAATTTAATTGAGGGCTTGCAATTCAATTCCACCCCTAATTGGTAATACCTGATGTCATAGCTCTTGGTTTGTAGGTTCTAAACTTCCAATGGGACCCCTAGTAACTTTGACCAAGACTATACAGATTATGCATGCTTCATTGTTATATATCTGAAATGAATATCACCCAGTAATGAAGACAGTCTTTGTAATCTCTAATCATAATGTGAACTGTTGAAAGGCAAATTTGAGGAATATCAGTTAAGTTAATTTTTGGATCTTACTCATGAACATGATCCATATATTGTGAAAAGAATCAGCAAATATAGTGGACACAAAGGATCCCATGGTTGTACTATGCAAACCAAATTGCCTACATGCATGTTGTTTTAAACAATGTTAAAACTCTGCTAA